>CM057342.1:297905155-299384570 GCA_030015575.1 Agapanthus africanus
CAAACTCGAGGCACGGTCAGTTCTATGCAAGTTTGTGGGATATCCCAAACATTCACATGGATATCTTTTCTACCATGCAGAGGAACAAAAAGTGTTTGTTTCTCGACATGCCACCTTTTTAGAAAAGGAATTCCTTGAAAAAGAAATTAGTGGCAAAGTGGTAGAGCTGGAAGAAGTTCCAGATACACAAACCGTAACTGAAGATTTAGTGGAACCAGAAGATTCAGTAGCTCCCAATGAACCTCAGCCTCTCCGCCGATCTAGTAGGGTTCCTCGCCAACCTGAGAGATACTACGGTTTTCTCATGGATGGTGGGAGCGAGGATTGCATCATGGAGGATGATGACCCAACTAGCTTCGAGCAGGCCATCACGAGTAGGGACTCAGTGAAATGGCTGGATGCAATGCGGTCCGAGATGGAATCCATGTACACCAACAAAGTATGGACTTTGGAAGTTGCTCCTGAAAGGGTAAAACCCATTGGGAGCAAGTGGATCTTCAAGAAAAAACTTGGTGTAGATGGGAAAGTGGAGACTTTCAAAGCTAGACTTGTTGCAAAGGATTTTCGTCAAAGACCAGGTGTGGACTATGACGAAACCTTTTCTCCAGTAGCTATGCTTAAATCCATCCGGATCATGCTTGCCATCGCTGCATATCATGACTATGAAATCTGGCAAATGGATGTTAAGACCGCCTTTCTAAACGGTGATTTAGAAGAGTGCGTGTACATGACTCAGCCAGAGGGCTTCGTAGACAGTGGGAGCAGCGGGAAGGTGTGCAAGCTGCTTAAATCCATTTATGGATTAAAGCAAGCATCGCGGAGTTGGAACATCTGCTTCGACGTCGTTATCAAAGAGTTTGATTTCATCAAAAACCCAGATGAACCTTGTATCTACAAGAAGGTAGCAGAGAGTAAGGTTGTCTTCCTCGTATTGTACGTGGATGACATACTCTTGATAGGAAATGATATTCCTATGCTGCAATCGGTCAAGCTCTTCTTATCACAAAGATTCTCAATGAAAGATCTTGGTGATGCCTCCTGTATATTGGGAATTAGGATCTATAGAGATAGATCCAAACGGATATTGGGATTGTCCCAATCCAGGTACATTGACACCGTACTAAAGAGGTTTAGTATGGAAGAATCCAAGCGTGGGAACTTGCCCACGATCTCTGGAGTCACTCTCTCCAAAGACATGTCTCCCAAGACTGATTTGGAGAGAGCTCGCATGCAAGGGATACCCTATGCTTCGGCTGTAGGCTCTATCATGTACGCGATGCTATGTACCAGACCCGATGTAGCATACTCACTAAGTGTAGTGAGCAGGTATCAAGCTGATCCTGGAGAGAGTCACTGGACAGCTGTGAAGAGCATTCTCAAGTACTTACGAAGGACTAAAGAGATGCTCTTGGTGTATGGTAACGGAGAACTCCAAGTGGAGTCCTTTACCGATTCGAGCTTCCAGAGTGATAAGGACGACGCTAAGTCGCAGTCGGGATTTGTCTTTACCCTTTACGGAGGGGCGGTTAGCTGGAAGAGTTCCAAGCAGGAAACCGTGGCAGACTCGACGATGGAGGCTGAATACATCGCTGCCAACGATGCTGCTAAAGAGGCTGTCTGGATCAAGAAGTTCATTACTGAACTTGGAGTGGTTCCATCCATTGAGCATCCAATACCTTTGTATTGCGATAACAATGGAGCGGTGGATTTGGCCAAGGAACCTAGGTCCCATCAGCGATCCAGGCATATTCTGAGGCGGTATCACCTGATCCGGGAGATAGTTGATCGCTGGGAGATCGAGGTCAGGAGGGTTGACACGAAGAACAACACGGCGGATCCACTCACGAAGGCCATTCCCCAGATACAGTTTGAGAGACTCTTCGGGATGCTCGGTATGCGATACTACAGCAGCTGGCCCTAGTGCAAGTGGGAGATTGTTAGTTGTATGTATGCCCTAGAGGCCAGTATTGTACAGATGATGTATATTATATTGGATGCTTGGACATATATAGAGATGACTTTCTTGCTCGATATGATAGTATGCTATCTGGTTGCTCTTTATCTTAACATGTACACTTGTCTCTTTAAACTGTCTTATAGTTACATGTTGGTAAAGCCCTTAGGATGTGTACTTGACTACCTGGACTATGATGCAGATCATACTAGTGGGGACATGGTAGTCCATAGGTACATCCTTCAAGGTCCCTAGTCGTGGGTGTATCGAGACGGGGCATCGATATACCAGTGTATACTAGCGTATACGCTTCTCGACCCATGAGATGGGCGATGGATGATCCCATATCCATTGGTGTTTGACATCAGAGATGGTATACGGATGCTCAGTGGAGACTGGGTACACTGGACGGACTCGCCGAGAACTCCCAGATGGTATTATACCTCACGTCAGATGGCAGTTCTCAGGTGACACTTGTGCAGGTTAGTCTGTAGACCCGAGATCGTCATAGAGTCTTGTGTGATTCCCACTGTGCTTTGATCTCCACCTTACCACGTCCATGAGGGCATGCAAAACGGTGGTTTTTGGGTACAGTCCCGAGTCACATGGAGGCAATGAGCGATAGGAGGGGTTTCGTCTCTCCCGGTATTGGGGGTTGATGTTGCGCTGTGCTCGATTGGCCGTAACAGGGAAGTCCCTGGCCAGGGCTGATCAGAGATTTGCTTGTAAGTGTTACAAGTAGTTTCTCGACCCGTTATGAGCCTCACATCGGCACGACTTATCGGTTATTGGGGTCTGACGTTTACCACCCCTAGAATTGATATGCGACATATCAGACGAACAGACCGGACTGTACGATAAGTGTTACTGGTTGGATTCACAGGAGTGTGAGCTGGCTTGCTCGTCGATCTTCTGATCACTCAATACCCGGGTGGCCGTTACGTTTAGCAGACCGCTTGCGGCTTGTGGGTGCTTGATATGATCATCATCTGCTGCCGACGTATTGACGAGTCTTTAGAGTCCTACACAGAGGTTTCCTGGCTCAAGCGAAATGAAATAGGAGCGCATATGAGATATGTGCGAGACCGAGAATAATGCGTGTATGTGATACCGTATTTCATTCTCGCGATGAATGTTTTGATTAGGTTGTATGCGATATAACCTAGTTATCGAATCGAAGATTGATTCGATAAGTCGATACATTGGATACTAGTCAGTTATGTGCGACATGACCGGATCATTGAATCAAGTGTTGATTTAATGATTTAATGTATAATTATATATTTGATATATTACTTTGCATTAACTAGTATTGGTTCATTTTAAAAGGATTTTCTCACTTGATGTGCACATTGTATATGTGATATATTTTAGTGTGCACTTGATTGTATCATGTTTGATGATACATGTTAACTTGAGTTTGTGTGAAGATTAAACCATGGTTATATGAATGGTTAGGGTTTTGTTTACTTATTCATTTATTTATTTTGATTATTGGTTTTGGAAAAGAAAATGGAAATGGTGGCTTTTCTTGTCTCTTTCATGAAGCTTCATGAAGGGTTGAAACCTTGACCATTTTTGTTTTCTTCTCTTAACCTAACCATTCACCTAACCCTAGTTTACTCTCTACACTTGACTATGGTTAGTATATGATAAGTATTCATATTACTTTCTTTTTTATTCTAACACTTATCATATTCTAGCTTCTTCTTCTTCATCTTCATCAAGAAGAAACGCTTGCCTCCATTAATGGCATCTTGAAAAAAAAGAGTGAGAAATCCAATTCTAAAGTGAACCCACCTCCTATTTTTTCACCCTCTACCTCTTGCCAAGTAGTATAGGGTGTTTTCTTCACAAGTTTCACGACTCGGTGAAGTTGGAGCTTGATCTTGTGTTGCATCGACGTAGATCATCTTCGGCATCGAAGCCGACGACCTAGCCCGCCCATTTCTCCGATGAAGCCGATGCAAGAGTCCGGGATTCGAGATGGACAGCGAGAGGACGTCTACGTGGAGCTAAGGAAGTGGAGAACCGGATCTACAAAGGTTGTAGCCTCTTTCCTTTAGTTAAATTGTTAACTAGTTTCACTTTTCGCCTAAATTCTAGTCAACGAATCCGTATTAGGATTTCTCGGCACTTGTAAAATTTGAAATTGGCATGGTTGATGCCTTGTGAGACCTCATTAGTGTGCCTAGGAACCCTACAAATTTATCCTCAGAAATATCATGTCATATGTATCATATTGTGATTAAGTCACACTTAGATCATATCGTAATCAAGTCACACCTATATGATATCGTAATCAAGTCACACATATATGATATCGAAATCAAGTCACACCTATATGATGTCGTAATCAAGTCACACCTATATGATATCATATCAGAATTTCAGGCACAGGTTACGGTCCGGGTTCTATTTTAGAGTCCCATATACTTCAATATCATCACCACCCTTTATTATTTATGTATACCTATTCATTATCTCATTTCCTAATGATCCGCTAACATCATAACACGACCGTAAAGCCAAGAATCACGGCATCAAGCCCAGTTATATTGTTTCATCTCCGTGTATCATATCACATCCTTGTATCACATATACGTATTGTGTGTATATATATATATATATACCTACACCTAGTCCTATATATATATACACATACACGTATACACCACGTCGAGTCTCAGTGTGTGCGTGTGTGTATCTACCTGAAACCTACGAATTTCCTCCAAGATATTCATCCTCGGGTAAGGTCTTTCTAAATCAATCTAGTCCAACCTAAGGTCACTACTAGGGTCCTACTCACCGAAATTCTAAGGTCACGTCTGGCTTCCTAATGACAATAAGTACTATCCCTATTCTATGTTTGCGGGGGTGTTAAACGCCATCCACCCGACTTCCCCCCGTAGATATACATCTACTCACCTGGTCCTTGTCTGCCGAAGACGGTGTCGCCATCCTCTTCTTCATCGCCCGCAGTCCACGTGAGGGGTACCTATACGCAAACACATATAATATCGTAAATTGAATCACGGACAACATCAAAACGACGCACGAAACGTGCATAGGTTAAAACCTATGTCCCGCTCATGCAAAAGAACCAAATATCGCTCGATATCGGCGTACAAACGCCGATTGATCGAGATAAGCATCAACAAACAACTCATAGTTATAAAACTCATTACTTATAATATAAAACATGATTTAATTCATCGAAACCCTAAAAATCGATCAAATCATCCGATTCCGTAAAACCTAAAAACACCAATTTACCGTTTTACTTCAAAACTTGATGTTTAAAAGAAACTAATGGTCATAGTATTCATTAATTAGCATAACTAGACTATATAAAGCATCACTATATTTTTAACACCCTAATTTATATTAGTTTGAAAATTCTAGTTGCAAACTTGCCCAATTTCGATACTTTTAAGGAAAATTTCACAATATCACATCTAAACTGGATTTTGCATGAATTAATGCATTAAACTACAATTCATGATGATAATAATATAATGAAATCATAATTTAGATTTTAAACCTCATTTATTTAAGAATTTCCAAAATCTAGTTAGCAAAAATAGCATTTTTATTAGTATTTTTCAATTATCAATAGAAATTAGTAACCAATTTAAGTTTTTCATTCCACTAACAAGTTAATATCCTCATTAAAACCACAATCTAGTGTTACAAACATTAATTGAAATTTTATCTCACCAATATATACAATATATAGAAATCTAGTTTGCAAAATGGATTAATTTAAACAATTTTGGATAAACAATTTACAATATATCATCCATACAAGATTTTCCACTTCTAAAAATGTTAAACTAGTTATTATAACCCTAATTAATTAATAAAAACCATAACTTAATTTTATAAACCCTAACTTGAATTTTAAAACTTGTAGATAGAAATTATTTATTAAATCTAATTATGCTTAAATGAAACATCTAATAACAATAAATCAAAAGAAGATTTATACCTCCACAACATGAAATCCAAACATGAAAATAAGCCTCCAAAATGAATGCTTTCCATCTCCAAAATCCATGTAAAGATGAGCAAAGAATAGAGGGTAGGAATTAATTAGGATTTTGTGGGGTTTTTATTGAATTTTTGATGAATTTTGATGATTTTTAATATACAAATGATTGGGGGGGGGGGAATTTTGGGGCTGCCCATGGTGGTGAGACCGGCCATGAGGTGAGGAAAAGAGAGGAGAGTGAGAAAAGGTGAAGAAAAGTGTAGAAGGTTTCACAAAAATATCACACAATTAAGTCTTTTCATGAATTTATTTAAAAATTCTTTATTTTCTTCACTCCATTTGACCTAGAATGGTCTAGAACCATTGTAAAATTTTGAAAATAAATTTTGTATGAAACACACTTGATTCTAATATGTAATGGTTCACTTTTGCTAATTAAACCCATTCAAATTTGTAATTTACACTAATTTAGTGTAAAAATAAAGCTTATGTTAATATTTAAAATAATTAATTTAAGAAAAATATTTAATTAAACTAAAAATTTATAAGTGGCTAAATAAACACCATTTACTAGTAATAACATAATTAAAATAGGTATTTTTAAATTTATAGTGAAAAATAATTACGGTTTAGTTTTATGAAAACTACGTTTTACTTTACCGAAAATTATAACATTCACTTAAACGATTTTATTTATTTATTTAATTATTTAATTATTTTTAAAATGTTACAACGGACTTCATGCGCCAACGCATAGTGCCTGAGTTTCGTTATTGCGAAGATCAACGCCAGGCAGTGTTTTTCGATGGGAGAGTAATTGCTTTCTGCCCCCAGGAGAACTCGACTCAAGTAATAGAGAGCTCTTTCTTTCCCTTGGTCGTCCTCTTGTGCCCATAATGCGCCTAAGGAACCTTCGAGGGCTGTTGTATAAAGAATAAGGGGCTTTCTCTTGACCGGAGCGGCCAGCACTGGCGGTTCTTCAGATACTGCTTGATTTCGTCCAGCGCGCCTTGGCATTTGTGATCCCAGACGAACGGGGTTCCCTTCTTCATCAGGTGACTATAAGGACGGCACTTGCCAGAGAGATTGACTATAAATCGCCGGATATACGCGAGCTTCCCTTGGAGAGACTGCAATTGTTTGAGAGTCCTTGGCGGAGGCATTTCCATGATCGCCTTGATCTTTGACGGATCTATCTCGATACCTCGGTGTCGGACGATGAATCCTAGGAATTTACCTGAGGACACCCCGAATGCGCATTTGAGAGGGTTCATCTTCAAGTTGTATTGCCGAAGACGTTGAAACACGATCTTCAGATGCTCGAGATGTTCCTTGTATGATTTGCTTTTCGCCACGAGGTCGTTGATATAGCATTCGACGATTTCATGTATGAGGTCATCGAAAATCTTCGTCATGGCCCTCTGATAGGTGGCACCAGCGTTCTTTAGACCGAAAGGTATCACCTTGTAGCAAAATATACCCAAAGGGGTCCGGAAAGCGGTGTGCTTCTGGTCCTCGGGATGCATCCTTATCTGATTATATCCTGATGAGCCGTCCATGAAGGAGAAAACTTCGTGAGTGGACGTGTTATCTATCATCAGCTCAGTGACCGATACTGGGAAGTCGTCCTTCGGGCAGGCTTTATTGAGATCCCAAAAGTCTACGCAGATGCGCACCGTCCCATTCTTCTTTATTACCGGGACAATGTTGGCGATCCAATCAGGGTACTGAACCTCTTGGATGAAGCCAAAGTCGATCAGCTTCTTGACCTCGGCGTTGATGCTCATCTCAAGCTCAAGCCGCATTCTCCTTGGTGCTTGTTTGATTGGCTTAACATCCGGGGATATCGCCAATTTATGGACAGCAATCTCTGGATCTAATCCTGGCATTTCGGAATAGTTCCATGCGAAGCAATCTCTATGCTGCATAAGCACGTCCTTTAGCATAGCCACCCTATCTTCAGACAGTAACTCACTGACGAATGTCGGTCGCGGGTCGTTTGCCGTCCCCAAATCAATTTTCTTGAGGTTATCTGCAGTGGTGTGTATTCCGTCTTCCAGCTCTTTTGGCGCCGGTGGAAATTCTGAGATCACCTCGTCATCATTGTTTTCGAAGCACCAGAGGAGGTCATCCATATTCTCGGGCTCTTCTTTTGATATCGTTATCATATGACAAGTACGAGCTCGCTTCCAAGACCGATGTGGATCCGGTTCTACCCTCGTGGATTTGGGTTCATGCTTCTGTGGCGGGGTTACCCTCCAGCTGCTGGATAGAGTGAACTTGCCGAGCTGATATTGGTCTTCAACCCAGTTCTTGAAGGTGAAGCAGTCTTCAATAGGATGTCCTATTGCCCTATGATAAGAGCAATAGTCTGGGTGAGAGACCTCGTTGATTTGCTCGGGATGTTTAGACTCCGAAAGTGTAATCATTTGATGTCTTATGGCGAGATCAAGTATCTTCCGCGTTTTGTTTTGAGGAAAAGAGTATGCTCGACTCATCTTCTTCATAAGGGATGAATCCGGGTTGCTCAATTCCCAATCGCGTGGCTTCTTGGTTCCGCTTTGTTGCTGGCGAACGCCTTTTCCACTCTTTGACTTGTTTCTGCCTCTGCATCGGGCCTTTTGCACAACAGGTTGACAGGGAGGAGCATTTTCATCTTTTGCAGCCTGTTGAAGAAGGCGTTGCGTCCTGGCTTTCTCATAGATGGCCATTTCGCGATTATGGTCGTCTCGAACCTTTTGACCCGCTTCCCTGATAAGCTTGTCCATTCGTTCTTCAAATGACGGGCTCGGCATTTTGATTGCAGGATTTTGTTTTGGTTCGGGGTCAGCGTTTTCTGACAGGGCGTCCTCTTCTTCATCAAAGTTATATATGACGTAGCTACCATGGACTCGTTCCCGTTTCCCGGATTTCACATATCCAAGCCCGAGCGTTTCCATTCTCCCGTTGGGCAGCTTGCGCTGAGTTCCAGGGATATCCCAAATCCTGTTGTAGAACCGAGCTTGTCGAATGGTCTGTTTGAAAGGTACCCCTTGGCGCTTCAAGAGCCTTTTTAGTCCGTTTGTGTAATATCTGGGCAAGCGGATGGGCTGGAGCCTGTCGAGTGTAGAATTCGCGCCGTGCCAGATTTCTTTCTCCACTTTAGTTTCCCCGGAGCGGTAGAATAGGATCGCCTTTTCGCCTTCTCGCCTGGGAGGGACGTAAAATGTCTGCAGTTCTTGCACACTATAAGCTTTGAGTGCATCGAGATCTTTGTAATGCTCCCGCGGAACCAGGATAATTTGCAGACTCTGATTATTGCCAGCAAAAGCTTGTATTGACGGCCGAGCGGAGAATACAGCATTAACCTCGTCCTCCGAGTCGCTGCCGAAGATCAACATGGGGGCGGACGGTCCCGGGTTGTTACGTTGAGGCCGTCCTGAATAAACTATCTCTTCTTCTTCCTCGGTATCACTCCCGAAAACTGGAATAGCGGTGATAGTTTTGTTCTTCGGTTGGTGACATCTTTCTGTATCCTCGAAGTCTGGTAAGAAGTATTTTGCATCTTCGTACTTTCGGACTTCGTTCACAGAGAATGGGTTCAACTCTCCCGTCACAGTGTACTCGAGGCCATCTTTAAAATACTTCATACACTGGTTCTGTGTAGAAGGAATAATGTTGTACTCATGCAACCAAGGCCTACCGAGCAAAGCATTGTAGCATGTCTTAGCGTCAATGACGTGAAATTTAATGTCTGTGACAAGCAGCCCGAACCGCAGCGTTAGTATTACAGACCCGAGGGTCCGTGATGACTGCGAGTCGAACCCGGAGATGGTGATCTTATCACGAGCGAGGTGTTGAACACTCATGCAGATTTCCTTCAATACTCGCACGTTGAGGAGATTGACGGAAGACCCATTTTCGACCAGAATTTTGCCTATCTTTATATCGTGGCAGTATCCTGAGACATAGAGGGGACGGTTGTGCTCACATGTCCCAAGTAGGAGATCTTCGTCGCCGAAGGAGACATCAGCTGTGTGCACTTCCTCCAGCTCGTCCTTCATCTTTTTTTCGGCGAGAAAAGCTTGGAATTGTTCTGGCTCTTGTAGTGCCTTGATCAATGAATCTCTTGCTCCTTTTGATAGTAAAAGGGTGTCGAGAATGCTGAGCTGCGAGGGTAGCTTCCTCAAGTGCGCCAGAACGTTGTAGTCCACCTTACTTTTCTTGGGCGGGTCCTTAGCTGTCAGCTCTTTCATGACTTGGTCATTTAGGGTGATATCCTCAGAGGCCTTTTTTTCCCCTTATCTTTTCTACTCGTGGGTCCGAGATTCTTTTCGGGCAGCGTACGATTGCGCAGCTGAATATTCTTGCAGTTCCTCGGTTCTTCCTCTTTTCTTGATGTGGATTCTTTGAAGAAAGGGCCAAGAGTCCTTTCTTCGTCAGAGTCGCTCCCGAAAATAAGAACTTGCGATCCCCCGGCGTTGACCATGCGACAGTGGCCGGTAATTCTTTTATGCTCCTTGGTCGTACTCCTCTGCTCCCGACGAGTTTTGCGTTTCATCCGCTTAAAATGTTGCCGGTGAGCAACATATCCCTGCCACCATCTTTTAAAAGCGTTGCACTCTTTGGTGGGGTGCGCCATCTTTTGGTGATATAGGCAGTAGTTAGGATGCATCTCTGCTTCTCCGGTAGTGTTTCCTTCGGAGGGTGGTAGCTTCATTCCCGTTGATATGGCTTTAGCAAACCTTTTCCTCGTCTTGAACTTGTTTTTATCCGCGACGGATTTCCTTTGATTCGGCGGGAGTGTCTCGACTCTTTCGTCTAGTCGTCGGCGTTTGGCTCTTTCAAATATGGCCATCTCACGCTCCCGATTGGCTTTACTTTTTAGATGAATCTCATTCAGGAAGGCATCGATCATTTCGTCTGACGGCCATAGAAGTTTTGGCTCGGGACCTGTCCCCGGTCCCTCTGTGCAGGGAGCTTCTTCATCGTCTGTGAACGAGTGAGAGATCACATGACAACTTGCTACGTAATCCTCATATCAATCCGACGAGTCTTCGCCATCATCTTCGTCCTCAAGGACGTGGCTGAGGAACTCTTGGAGCGTGATTGGAGTCCGCGCCTTCTGATTATACTCTTCCAGCGCGTCGATCTGTTTCTGCAGGTCCGTGCGCTTGTCGCCAGGCTTCACGAGCTTTTTAGATTTCTTCTTCTTTTTTGAAGATTTTGACGGCTGGGTGTGAGCACTTTGGCTATCACCACCAATCTTTGGAGTTGGGCGCGGCTTCAGCATTCCTTCGATGATCTGGGGTTCCAGCGGGTTCTTCCACCTGATCGCCGGACATGTTTGGAGATCATTCAGCAACCTTTTGGCTTTGGCCGAAAGAGCCACCTCCCATGGAGCTTCTTCAACAAAAGAGCACGTTGCCCCCGGTGTGTCCGTCTTCTTAGGAGTGTGCGGTTGTGGTGGGTTTACTTTCCACCTCTCAGACAGTGCAAACTTGCCTTGTAGGTACTGATCCTCGATCCATCCCTTAAAGACGAAGCAATCCTCGATCGGGTGGCTTACCGTTTGGTGGTGAGGGCAGTAATTGGGATTATTCACTTCGCTGGGTTGTGGTGGTCGCCTTGGATTTGGCAAGTTGATAAGCCTGTTGCGCACCGCCAGCTCAAATAGCTTCTTCGTTTTATCCCGTGGGAATGAGTAAGGATGCTTCATTTTCTCATTGTAATAGCGCCGTCTCTCCTCCAGTTGATCCGCTAGCTTTGGAGCACTGGGCTGCTGTTGGGTGTTCATAACGAAGGTTGCCTTCCCTTTACCCTTGTCATTCCGCGGTTCCGGTTTCGGAGGAGACGGTCTGTGACCCATCTGATCCATCTGGGCTAGCTTGTCGATCAATGCCTGGAACGTGGTCGGTTTGAAGAACATCATGAACTGTGAAATAGTTGCATGAGGGTCTAGGGTGCCCACGAACATGCCCACCGCTGGTGCTTCCTCGATGCGCTGTTAGCACTTCGACCACAGGTTCCACCATCGGATTGCATATTGAACCTAAGTTTCGCCTGGCTTCACCCTTGCATTAATCAACGCCGTTATTGGGTGCGTTCGCTGGCGCTCGTGAATCGCTGAGTGAATAGCAACTCCATCTTTGCGAAAGTTTTGACGGAGTCGTTTGGAAGTTCGGAGTACCACTCAAACGCCGTCTCCGATAAGCTGCCGACGAATTGGCGAAGCAAGAGCTTATCATCACCGCCGGTGTTGCCACAAAGAGCCCTGAACTGAGCGACATGTTGACGGGGATTGCCTGTCCCCTTGTAGACATGGAATTTCGGGATTGTGTAGCCCGGCGGGTACTTTATCTGATCATACCAACCTGGATATGGTCGCCCTGTTTTGACAACTTGGCCGGCCGCTTCATTCGCCTGGTGAACTCGTATTTGCTGAGCAATATAATCATCCAGGGCAGCTTTAGAGATTGTTTCTGTTGGAGATAGTGCCCTCAAAGTCAATTATTGGATCGCAGGTAGGTGATTGCAATGATTGAGGCAGGACCTATACCGATATGACAGTCTTGCTCGAGATGATAGTATGCTATCTGATTTGCCTTTATCATCGTATACATGCTTTAGTTCACTATTGTATGATGATAGAGCCCATAGGATTCTTGCTTGACTATCAGCAGTATGATGGCGATCATATACGTGGGAGCTGGGGTCTGTAAGCACATCCTTAAAGTGTCCCTAGTCGTGGGAGTTTCGAGACAGGGCATCGATACTCCAGAGTAGACTAGTGTATACAGTCGAGACCCCGACGAGGGGCGGTGGCCGGTCTCACAAGCCATTGGTGTTAGTTGGTTCACCTAAGATGTATACAGGTGCTCATTAGGTTATGAGTACACCGGACAGGACTCGCCGGGAATCTGCTAGTTGGTATTATACATATCGTCAGATAGCAATTCCCTGGTGACATGTGTACAGGTTAGTTCATCGACCTGAGATCGTCATTTGTCTCATGTGAGTTCCCACTGTACTTAGATTACTACCCTACCACGCTCAAAGGAGTTGTGCAAACAGGTTTTAGTTGGGTACAGTCCCGAGCCACATTGGAGGCAAGTGAGCAGATCGTCGGGGATTCGTTTCTCCCGGTATTGGGGGTTGATGTCACGCAGTGCACGGGTGGCCATCACTAGGAATCCTCGGCCGAGGTAGTGGAGAATTACTGATTTGGATCAGTAGTTTCTCAGGAGGTGATGGGCTTCATACCGACACGATTTATCGCGTTATTAGGGGTCTGACTTTATCCACCCCCCTAGACTCGATATGCGATACTCTTTAGACGAATGGACCGGACTGTATATACATTGTCACTGTCAGGCTCAGTAGGGTTTATAGATGAGTTCGCTCGTCAGCTTCCCTTCCAATCAATACAGAGGCAAACATTACGTACAGCTCGTACCTCTGACGTGCTAGTGGTTATACCCAGTGCCAGTGTGTTGATGAGTCATTAGAGTCCCCCACAGACACTTTCCCAAGTTCGGGCGAAACGTTGTAGAGGCCGTATGGTGATATGGCAAGGTTCGGAAAAACCACGTGCGTTTTCGCATGTGTCGTTTTTCGGGCAGATAATACTGGTAGGCTTTGGTTTAAGCCGGAACCCAGTATTATACTGTGTAGATATAATATCTTTGTCTCAGTTGCATTTATATTCGGTCGTAATATAAATGCAGGTATGTTTATACAGATACGGGGTTATCCTGAAATTCGTTTCAGGATCACTTTTAGAAGTTGCCAGTTTCCAGTTTTCTATCAGCCGTATTTGACAGTCGGTTAAATACGGATTTATCTTTTCTTTGGATGAGTATAGAAGTTTCTAGAAGCTTCTAGAAGGTGGTGACAGGGCTTGATGATTGATTTTGTCTCAAAAACTAACTATTACCGCAATCAAGAACGGCGTCGCATGTAGCTAGCCGGTGAGTACGGGTCGGTCCACAGGGATTTTGTGAATCTCCTAGTCGCGCTAACGAGTTAATTCCGAAGGGTGTTCGGATTGGTTATTAAATCTGAAAACCTAAATTAATCTATCTACGATTATCTAGATCTATTCTTGCTAGGGTTAGGTTTAGGGATGGTTTGGAAATGCAATTAAATCTCAACGCTTTCTATACCCGAATGAAGATCTATGAGGAGTTATGGTAATTATCAATAAAGGGGATTAGATCCATTTGGGAAGGTGTTCCTTTCTCTAGGTTCTTGTCCTTTCTTTAGAGATCCTTACCCTAACCTCCATGGAAAACGCGCGCAACCGGGCCTTTACACTACGGTGTCATCGTTACCTCGAGGGGTAGGATGCCGTAGGGCGCGGTGTGTGCATGTATGCATGGAGTCCTATAGTAAATACATGGTGGGTAAGAAAGGGATGAGAGATCTCATCTCTCAAAATCCTTCCCCAAAGCTAAACCCTAAACAAGTTCCTAGGGCATGAAATTAAATCTACCTAGGGCAAAGAATTAAAATCTACATTAGGGCGAGAAATTAAATCTACTTACAGATGCATCCCTCCAATCATCCATGCAGGGTTGTCAGATCTGAATTTCTGAATGGAAAGGAAACACCGATGCTCTCCAAAAAGAGATCTGAAATTTATTATTAGAAGGAGGCATGAAGTTTACAATGAATTAGAGTCCCTATTTATAGAAGATAGGAAACCCTAGGGTTACAATGACTCCCATATTTGCATTTACAAAAATAGCCCTCTAGGAAGACCGGTCAACGCCGCCACTTTATTTCGCTAAAAAATTAATTTTTTATTTCTTTAAAACTGCCGCAGAACCGCGGCCCGAGGCATGGTTTGGCCGCGGTTCCGCGGCCAAAAGGAAGATTTGGCTTCTGCAACTTCTGGGCTGGGCTCCTGGTGACTTTGTCTTCCTGTTTCTATATGTCTTTTTCCATTTGGGCTTTTAGGTTGGTTCCAGATCTTCAGTGAACAATTTGCAATGGCTTTTTAACCGTTTGCCTTGATATTTTGGGGTCTTGCGTTGCCTTGTTAATTGTGAACTGTCTTTCGATGTAGGCTTGATTAAGATCCTCCCATTTGTTGGTCAAAAGTCCATATTTTCATCGTCTTTACATCGTTTTCACTGTTTCCTATCCATGAACCTGTAACCTGTAACATGTAGCAGACATTCGCCAAAAGCACCCGTTTATTTGTAAAATATATAAGAATGGGGAATATAATAATGCAATATTATGGTGTGAACAAATACCCCCAAACTTATCTTTTGCTCGTCCTCGAGCAAACTTATTTTTATTCACTAAAATCCTAACCACACTTTCGCAGGGAAACGCGATTGCACTGAGCACGTGCAACAAGCCGTTAAACCTCTAGGTGTCCCTAGTAGGAGGAGTGTTGTCTCCTGAGGGTTTTCAGCGGATACTACCCACAAAATCCTATCAACTCGGCCCATTGACTTTTGTTCTCCAATTAGGTTTTCTAACAAGGAATTCTATTATCTTTTGACTCGCAAATTATCCACCCACATTCTTCACACTTCCTCATTATTTAACTTAAGATTATATATGTAATGTAGACCTACTTAGCTTTCGGCATTTCCTAAGTTTTCCTTCTAGAGTTCCATCTCCACTTAGGAATTTCTATCAACCCTTACTAAAGATACAAGTTCTATTCTTCACTCCTTTCTCTTATCTAAATCCCAATCACATACCCCTACGTGTGTGTATAAATCACCCCTACACTTGGAAATTCAAATCAAGCAATCATACTCTTGTCCGTTGTCCAAAGTACTAATTAGTTGGGGAATTTTTAATTGAATTTTGTTTACATATCCTTCATGCGACCGTTAATACTTCTTGAGATACCAACAACCGATTACAAGATGCGTTAGCACTTTAAAGCGTACTTCCTAGTTTTGCAACACCCAAGGCTTTAGCAGTGACTCCCAAACCAGTTGGTCTAAGGCACTAGGTGATGAGGCACCCTCGCTAAATATTTTTCTATTTTTACAGCCTTAAGTAATCACAAAAATCAGTGTCCATTTTTTTTTATTCTTTATTCACACTTTTTTTCTTTTATTTTCTTCGTACTAAGGACTTTAGACAAGAGCATTTCAAGGTCTCTTCTACTATTCCAAGTTTCAAGATGCGTGATTGTGCATTTTGTAGGGTACACGTTTTCAGAATCTAGACTTAAGCTAGGAACTATTTTTCAAACTTATACTCTAATAAGAACATCAATACTCTTCCCTCATTTTGACTTAGCCCAAGAAGTGAACCCAAAATTTTCCTATTTCTAAATAATCTACAAAGACATATACTTTCTACCGTTAAACTTTAAGGAATGTTATTTTTAGGGTTTTTAATTCACTAAGTCTAAGATCTAGTTGTTCCTAGCCAGTTAACCTATTTGTCAAACCAAAATCAATTAGCCAAAATTGAATACAATAATTTTTATAATTTTTGAAATTTTCAATTTTTTATGGGTTTTCAAATAAGTATGCAAATGCAAAAATATGTACAAATGAATGCGAAGAAAGAAGACTTACCGAGCATACCCCCAAACTTAAACTTGACAGTGTCCTCGCTGTCATGCTAAACCAAGAGGGTCAAAATATCGGTACTCCCCTGTTTATTTATTTATAAAAAAAAATTATATTTTTTTAATGTTTTGAAATTTTTATTTATTTTTTATAGAAAAAGAAAACAAAAAATATATACATATATACAACAAGGTCCCCCCACCAAACTTAAGCTTGGCCATACACAAGCCAAAGGTTAGCACCAACCATTCAAAAATCTTATCGTGGTAATGATTTAGTTGGTGAAAGAATGGGGTGGAAAGGAAAGAAATGAGAAACACGCGAGACCGTGTGGAAAGAAGAATGGTAGAATATGGTCTCGGTGGGGGAGAAGAAGAGCGGAAAGAAGAAAGAAGGATCGCGCGAACTTGAGGGTGTAAATCGAGTGAATAAATTAGCGCAATATGTGATGATCGATATGTTAAAAGCGCTTGCGCTAACCTATCAACCCGTCGAGAAATGGGGTCAAATCCCTCAAGGTTCGCAAGAAAACATGGGTACGCCGAACTTGGTATAGGAGATGAAAGCATAACGGTCATTTGTTCGGTCGGAACAATGGGAAAGACGACAGGGAGTAAATTAGGGATAGTCTCATTCTCACCGTAATAAACTGTTTCGAACTTGAAAGATTCCATTAATGGTTCGAAACTACTATAATCAACCGAGTCTGATGGCTCATCTGAAAATGTAAAGGACTCAAACTCGGGCGGTGAGTCATCAACATCGTCCGAAAAAGTGAAACACTCATAGGTGTTATCGTCTGTGAGAATTGTGTCAGATTCAAAGGAAAAGGTTTCAAGCTCATAGTCTTCAAGCGGGGTCGGAACGATGGGAAGGAGGGAGGGTGATATAGCAGTCAAAAGTTCAGGAGGATGAATTGGAAAATCAGACACATCAAATAAAAATGATTCAACCTCAATATTATCCTCAAGACTCTCCTCAATACTATCCTCAATATTTAACTCATCCATGCCATTATCATCAAAATCTAGACGCATATGAGATTCGGGAGAAACATTTAATAACTCAGGATGATCATTTGAACATAAAATTTCAATTAAATCGACAGGTTCATCATCCGAAATATTTCCGGCGTCTATATCCTCAATCAAGTGGAAATCAATTTCTTTAGACACCTCCTCAAAAGCATGGATGTTTATCAATGTAGGTTCTAGAGTGGAGGTGTAAAGATCAAACGGATTAGGTGCGGTTTCACTCGAAAGGGGTTCTTCACAATTTGGCAAATCAAGCACTACAAAATCACACAACTCATTTTTATTTTCAACTGGTGAATCATTTGGGACAATCAATGAAAAACCGGAGTTGTGGGCTTCAATTGGGTAAGGGTAGGTTTGATTTGGAAATCCTCTCTCATTCTCACTCTGTCCAACCGCCTCCTTATACATTAAAAAATTTGAAGCTAGTGGGAAACTAGCTACCGGTTCACTAGGTTGCATAAGGGCGGCTACGGACGCTTCCACATTCCTAGTCATTTTATTTGTTGCTGCAATGTACGCCTCCAACGACTCTTCCAAACTAGACTTAGGTGGTGAGGGGGTTTCGGTAAAAGATTCAAAATTGGTTGGATATGTGAAACTCCCTAATGGCTGTGTAGAAACAGTGTCTAGTGAAGGTGGGAAAGTCGGGTAGGACTGGTAGGAAGTGGGTGATTGGATAGGGGTAGCGTCAACATGTGGATAAAAAGGTGAATAGTCGTGCGGATCCCTAGAACTAGATGAGTGGAGAGGGGTGAAAGATCGACTGCGAGATTGAGCAATATGCTCAGCAATAGACATCGGCTTAGGAGTTACAGCTGAACTTGAAAAAGTGGTGTCAACATACGAAGGTGGTGAAGGTTGACTTGGTTGACACAAAGTGGGTTGAAAAGTCAAACTGTTTCTCCTAGATGCCTCTATGTGATCTTTCAAAGATTTTTTAGGCATGGAGGGATCGTTTTTAAATTGACCGAACAAATTGACATATGACGCAAAATTAGGTTCGGGATACCAAAATTCGGCTAATGATTTATTATGTGGGGTACCCATGTTGTAAGAAAAGGGGAAAGAAGGAAAGTTTATTGTGTGCAAGGATTTATTTGCGGCTAAAAATTTTGCAAGTTTCTATAAAATATTTGTCCTTTTTATTTTCATTCTTTTTCTCTTTATTTGGAAAAATTTTGTTGCAAAAAGATTTTAGAGAAAAGATATGCAACAGCAAAATATTTTATAGAAAAGATATGCAACAGCAAAATATTACTTGCAATCTAATTTCATTTCAAGCAAGGCACAAAAATCCTGCACAAGATCGTTATTTGGAAGGGGAAAAAATTTTGAGCGTAAAGAAATCTTGCAGGCAAATTTACAGAAGATATATCAAGATTTGCAGAGGAGGAGAGAGAAAACTCACAGAAATTTGCAGTGGCAGAACTGTTTTTTTTTTATACCGCGCTTCTGCCTTTTTTTCTAGCAACCGATCTGTCGCCACCACCGCGGAACCGCCGCGAAGTGCCGCCTCCGACCGCGGATCCGCCGCGGGTTGGTGCCTTCGGCGTTTTTTTTTTTTACGCTCACCAGATCGCTGCTGTTCTTCTTGTTGACTCGGTCCTCCAAATTTTTTCTGTTCCTCTGTTGTTGCAATCTTCTGTTGATAGGATCGTCTATTTGCTGTTTTGATCTCTGGAGATTTCCAGATCCGAACTTGATTGTAGATCCTGCAAAATTCAAACAACAAAGTACCCTTTCCAAAAATAACAGATGATATATTTTTATATTTTTTGGCTTTTTCAGATTTTTCTGATTTTTTTTATTAAGATTAACCCGAAATTGCAAAAAGGAAATAACACGCCATCCCCGGCAACGGCGCCATTTGATTTTGTCTCAAAAACTAACTATTTCCGCAATCAAGAACGGCGTCGCATGTAGCTAGCCGGTGAGTACGGGTCGGTCCACAGGGATTTTGTGAATCTCCTAGTCGCGCTAACGAGTTAATTCCGAAGGGTGTTCGGATTGGTTATTAAATCTGAAAACCTAAATTAATCTATCTACGATTATCTAGATCTATTCTTGCTAGGGTTAGGTTTAGGGATGGTTTGGAAATGCAATTAAATCTCAACGCTTTCTATACCCGAATGAAGATCTATGAGGAGTTATGGTAATTATCAATAAAGAGGATTAGATCCATTCGGGAAGGTGTTCCTTCCTTTAGGTTCTTGTCCTTCCTTTAGAGATCCTTACCCTAACCTCCATGGAAAATGCGCGCAACCGGGCCTTTACACTACGGTGTCATCGTTACCTCGAGGGGTAGGATGCCGTAGGGCACGGTGTGTGCGTGTATGCATGGAGTCCTATTGTAAATACTTGGTGGGTAAGAAAGGGATGAGAGATCTCATCTCTCAAAATCCTTCCCCAAAGCTAAACCCTAAACAAGTTCCTAGGGCATGAAATTAAATCTACCTAGGGCAAAGAATTAAAATCTACATTAGGGCGAGAAATTAAATCTACTTACAGATGCATCCCTCCAATCATCCATGCAGGGTTGTCAGATCTGAATTTCTGAATGGAAAGGAAACATTGATGCTCTCCAAAAAGAGATCTGAAATTTATTATTAGAAGGAGGCATGAAGTTTACAATGAATTAGAGTCCCTATTTATAGAAGATAGGAAACCCTAGGGTTACAATGACTCGTATATTTGCATTTACAAAAATAGCCCTCTAGGAAGACCGGTCAACGCCGCCACTTTATTTCGCTAAAAAATTAATTTTTTATTTCTTTAAAACTGCCGCAGAACCGCGGCCCGAGGCATGGTTTAGCCGCGGTTCCGCGGCCAAAAGGAAGATTTGGCTTCTGCAACTTCTGGGCTGGGCTCCTGGTGACTTTGTCTTCCTGTTTCTATATGTATTTTTCCATTTGGGCTTTTAGGTTGGTTCCAGATCTTCAGTGAACAATTTGCAATGGCTTTTTAACCGTTTGCCTTGACATTTTGGGGTCTTGCGTTGCCTTGTTAATTGTGAACTGCCTTTCGATGTAGGCTTGACTAAGATCCTCCCATTTGTTGGTCAAAAGTCCATATTTTCATCGTCTTTACATCGTTTTCACTGTTTCCTATCCATGAACCTGTAACCTGTAACATGTAGCAGACATTCGTCAAAAGCACCCGTTTATTTGTAAAATATATAAGAATGGGGAATATAATAATGCAATATTATGGTGTGAACAAATATTATGGTGCGAATAATGATTCATTGTTAGCATTAATTGTTCATTTAATGCTTGATGAGGTGTTTTAAATGAATCACCATTTTGCTTTAATGTGTTTTGTTCTTGCTAGGATATTTTGTGTTATGATAAGCATTACTTATTGTCACCACTTGCTCCTACACTCACCTCCCTCCCCTTTATAAGTGGCCGGCCATTCTTTGAAGGAGATAATGGTTGTTGATTGATTTCATTTGAGAAAAGATTATAGTTTATGTGTATGGAAATTTCATAGCTCCATTTTTCCATCACCCGATTCAAATGGCAACTTCATTAACCGTTCATCCATAGCCTTAGACGTAACGAGACAAAGTGTTCTACTCATTCTCTACTTCATCTTGGTCGTCTCTTTTAGCAAACTTGACGACCGAGTTGCCTCGGTTCAGAGGCGGGAGCCCGTTTAAAGATCCGTCGACGTGGTGCCACCTGGACGATGAGACTGGAGATTCAGGAGATCGGAGCAGCCGCAACAAAGCGTGGGATGATGGTTAAAGACCGAAGGACTCGGATCATTCGGTATAACATTTCTACCCATTTGTAAATTGTTAGTTTAGCTTTAATGGCAGATCCGGGTTACGGTACATGATAGCGCCAGTTTGTAAAAAGTTTTTGTTCCGCATTTGGCGTCTGTTAGACGGCCGGGCGCTACCGCGGACTTACAGTGGTATCAGAGCCTCACCATTAAGCTATACTAACTTGTGCTAACACGTTTAAAATATCGATCGAACCGTTTTTCAAAAACTGCAATTTCCATGTTCAAAGTTTCTGTCGATTTTTAACAGGGCCTAAAAATTATTTTGAAGATACCAGAAAACAGAGGAGGCTTTTATTAGAAAACTGGTGAAATTTGGAGGCCCAATTCCACAGAACCGCCGCGGATCCGCGGCCCAAACAAGGGTTTGGTCGCGGATCCGCCGCAGTTTTGTGAGATTGGCACTCCAAATTTCTACAGTGCGTTCTACTTAGGAAATTGTGGCTTTTGATATATTTCTTTTGGGCCCAGATTTTGTTACTGTACAGCAGATGTACGTGGGGCTCACTTCGGGAAATTTTGTCGATCGAAATTTTAAACTTGTTAGTATGCAGTATTTACATTATATCTCCGACCGGGACTGTCATTTGATCGGTAAACCGCGTCTGATTACTATAGTTATTTTAGACGGGTTTGCGAACGTGACATTCGCGTTGATGTTCTGTGTTGTGCTCTGATGTTGCGGATATGTCGTGGTGGACAGCAGGGTGTAATGATAGTGCAGTTTGGATTTATTTGTACATTTGATATTGCGGGACGAGCGTCCAACATGTGGACTGCCGTCACTGCCTGTTTGTATAATATTCTTTTGGGGCACGACCGGGTCGAGGTCGATGTACCCGTTGTACATATTTTTATTTCTTTACTAGGTTTATCCCGCGAAGGAGTGCACGGATAGCCGGGTTCTGGAGGGCAACGGGTCCGTATCTCATGACTTTGAGAGGCAAAGGGACCTCACTCTAGAATTGGCAGACTATTCGCCGCACTTGTAGGGGGTACAGGTTGACCCAAGGTGGGGTGCTTAATTTACCGGATTCCGTGAAGTGCCGGGTGTTCCATTCACTATTCTGTGGGGGACTACCTCGCTTCAGGTTTTGGCGGGTAACTTGCCGCACCCGTTGGGGTCTAGGTTTCATTACACAGGCTATCCACACGACCAGGGGAACGTCGGGTTTCAGTAGCGGCTCTGTGAAACCCGGGGATCCCAGATTATCTGTACTGTTCTGTGATGCTTATTACTTTTCTGTAATGTTGCATATTATCACGCCTGGAGCGATTATTGTATATTGGTATATATACTATTAGATGTTGTATATGTTTTACACCCGTGCTAGTCCAGCCCCCGCTCTGTCGTTAGTTAAGTAACCTAACGGGTGATGACGGGACCCAGTGGCGAATGCGGATGGCATATACGTACATTTTATTTTCGTTCTTTTCTGGTGTGATTGATTGATGGGACTGCATTGATTCTGATCAATGCAAAGGATAAAAAAAACCTATATTTGATGTTTTTGGAACAAATTTTAAAAGGTGTTATTATAAAGATGTTTCCTTTTGTTATGCATAGCGGTATTCAGTTGGAATATCCTGCACCTCATTCGACGAGGCAAGGGCCGAGATCCCTTCACCGGGAGTGACCCCTTGGGCAGAAGTTTGCGTCAGGGTAATAACTTCACTATAGTCGATTACAAGTTGCTTTGCATCACGGTATTCAGTTGGAATATCCTGCACCTCATTCCACGAGGAAAGAGCCGAGATCCCTTCACCGGGAGTGACCTCTTTAGCAAAAGGTTTTCGCCACTATATTTTTATAAAAAGCTATCAGGTTCCTTCAACGAGATCAAGTTCATTACGTTAAAGGTTTTTTCGCCAAAAACCATCCATAGCCCTCCGTCATTTCTTTTGGGTATTCAGTAGTATTCTAGCTATGTATTTTGGCCCTTAGTCAAGGCATAGTGTTTGGTAGCTGCTGGGTATTCATTTGTTGCATAGATAGATGAGTTGGTTTGGGACAGTCGTTCTGCCATTTTGGCCCTTAGTCAAGGGCATGTGCGGGTGGGTTCAAATTGACCTGGATAGTGACGGGTAGAACTTGGCATGTGACTTATGACATTTTGGCTCTTAGTCAAGGTCATAAGAGCATGGGGCAAAAAATTACATCGGGGGTTTCAAACATACAGAAACTTGCCAGGCATGCGCATACCTTCTGGAGTGTGATAACTTGAGTGGCTTCCATCAAGTTATCATGCGATGATAGTTGGATCCCGATTCTCACTGATGAGTTGGTTTACTCTTCGGGTGATCCCGACTAATTCTTCTTTCAGGTTTAGAGGAGAATTTGAGATTACAGTGGGAGGTTTCCTGATTAGATAAAGTGATAACCATTCTGATCTAGGTTAGAGTGCACGCAGAGTGTTTCTTTTCTCTCTCTCTCTTTGGCAGCGACGTTTGACCGACCCTAGACTTTGACTCAGTGACCAAGTTGACCGAACCTTCTTAAAATACTGGCTTTTGGATTGTCCAAGTTGCATAAGTCATTGCCGCTCCTTCTTTTACCCTTTGTATTTCTCAGAACACCCCGTATTACTACGGATATCCACTTCCATTGGATAGATCCATCGTATGGTTATATACGAACTCGAAGAGACTTCTTCGAGGATGGATCCAGGTTCAGGAGAAATAGAATTGGATTATTCAGTTGTCTTTTATTATCACCTTCTCTCAGGTTGCGAGGGCTCCTTAGTTTAGGAGATTACACCTATTACGCTTATTGGATAGTCTTATTCCAAACCATAGGCAGGTGCCGAAAGGTAGGGAATGAAGAAAACCAATTAGCCTAAGTAGGGTGTACAGAAGGTAATATGTAAAGACAAAATAAAAGGGATTAGAAAGAGGGCAAAGTAAATTGCGACTGTTATCATTCACGACCAAACCGCGTACTTCATCGCTACTCCTGTTTCACCTTTGCTTTTTCCCCAGTTCGGGAGAAATAGAATAAGGTATTATTCAGATCATCTTTTATCATCACCTTCTCTCAAGTTGCGAGTACTCCTAGGATTAGGAGGGTACAGCTATTATGCTTACTGGATAGTCTTCTTCCAAACCGTAGGCTGGTGCCGAACGGTAGGGAAGGAAGAAAACCATTTAGCCTAACGATGGTGTACAGAAGGAAACGACTAAAGACAAATAAAGAGATTTGGAGAGATGGCAAAGAAATATACGGTTACAGTCATGAATAGGATTATGGAAGAGGCATTATTAGGAATACCAGGATACCCTTACGAAACATTTTCATGTTTCAGTTACAATGTGCATTGTTAAAAGAAAACTGATTTCCCGATTAGATACTTACTCCAGGGTATGTATTTACCAGGTTTCATTTTGCATATCTGTATAGTTTTACAGATGATGAGTGAGAGGAAGTTATTGGGAATTAGGTGATCATCCTCATTATATCAGAATTCGTTGTAATTGGTGATATTTGAGGAAATCACCTGGGTACAGTTTTCAACCTACGACGCACAGGTTTTGAGTTATTCAACTCAGTGGACTTATACAGAGTATTGTATGTTGTCCAGTGTCCGTCAGGACAAAGGGGTAGGTCCTCGTACTATGTTCTGTTTACTTATAACTTCTCTAGTTTTTAGACAAGTGTTTCGTAGAAATACAATGTCTAAGTTTTGAGAAGTTATGGGTGTAAGAATAAAGTAGAGAACCAGGTATCACAAGTATCGGGATTCTTCAAAGAGATTGAAGATATAGATTCTTGTGATTGGTATTCAGTTGATAGTAATGGTTTTGAGAAACTTGTTTCTCTTTCAGGTTACTCATAATTGGATGGATTCCTAAGTTGAGTAATGCTGATTAGCCTTTTTCCATTAAGTTGTTATGCACTGGAGACAGATGCATGATTAGAATCTGGTTCCAATTAAATTAGTGCCTCTATTTCTATATTGTATATAGAATGGTTCATATCTTAACGATGTTAAGATAAGGGGAGTTGTCCAGCTTATGCTTAAAACCAGACACTGGATAACTCAAGGCACGTTTCTGTAATGGCAGTTTATGGGTTGACCCTGGCTTTGACGAGGGTTGACTTTTCTACCAACTGGAAGATCAATAGTGATATTGTTCTTGACTCGCCACAGTTTTAGTAAAAATGGATTTTTTCAGAAAACAGTAGTGGGAGTATGGTAGAACTGGAAGTGATTCCAGAACCGCAAACGATTACGGAAAATTTAATAGGACCTTTATATTCAATCAGGTTTTGACATTACAATAGCCACTCCACAGATATGGTGGGTAACCTCAGACACCCGAGAGGTACTCAGGTAGCCTCAAGGACGGTGACAGGGAGGTTCTTGTTTACCCAGACTTGACACTACTGTTGTTCCAGACTGTGAGACCCGGCAGGAGGATAAGTATAGCGTCGTTCTAAACTAGCTTTAGAAGTGTACGCATATATTATTCTGCCAGAGGGTTGTCGTAGTCAGTGGGAGCAACGGAAGCATAGTGGGCAAGTAGCTCATGTCTATTTATAGGCTTGAGCAGATATTGTTAGTGTATATGCCCTAGAGGCAATTACTGTATCATACTAGTATGTATATTACTTAATGGAAGCTTGGGATATTCACCTTGTATTGACAATCTTGCTCAAAATAGTAGTATGCTACTTGGTTTGTTTCTGCTTCAATGTGTACATGTGTTTATTTTAGTATATCACCTATACACATTAGTGGAGCCCTTAGGATCTTTGCTTGATTACCAGCGTTGTGATGGCAGTCACACTAGTGGGGGCTGGGTAATCTATAAGCATATCCTTATGCAGGTCCCTAGTCGCAGGACTATCGAGACAGGGCATCGATACTCCAGAGTAGACTGGCGCATGCGCTTCTCATCCCAGAGTGGGAGATGGTCTGTCCCACAGCCATCAGTACGTCGTACTGGAGATAGTATGCGGGTGCTCGTTAGGTTACGAGTACACTGGACAGGACTCGTCGGGAACTGACCGGTTGGTATTATACCTATCGTCAGTTATCAGTTCCCAGGTGACATGAGTACAGCTTAGTCCGCTGACTTGACACTGTCACTTCGCCTCGAGTGTGTTCCCACTGTACTTTGGTTACTACCCTACCACGGCTCAAAGGGGTCATGCAAACAGGTAGTAGTTGGGTGCAGTCCCGAAGCACTTGGAGGCAGTGACGGTTAGACATGATTCGTCTCTCCCGGTATTGGGGGTTGACATCGCGCTGTGTCTAGGAGAGCCATTACACGAGTAGTCCCTGGCCAGGGAAGCGAGATATACTGGTAGGCTTCCAGTGCTATCTCAGGGTGTATTGGGCTTCCAGTACTTTTTGCTCAACCTTAATGAGAATATGATATATATATATATATAATTAGCAATAATATTAATTAAGTATTATAGTGACATGGTTGTTGAGGGGTTGACTTTGTTGACTTGTTGACTTTGTTGACCGGTTGACTAGGTTGGACTAGTTGACCATCATCATCACAATGGTTGTCATTTTCATGCAAAGACTTTTGCTTGCTTGTTGTGGTTTGCAAAATGAGTGCATGGAAATGATATTGCCTTTAACATGATATGAACCATCACATAATAATACTTGATTAACATTATGGCTCATGATGCTTTTGGATTATGAGAGGGTGAAAGAGAAAAGAGAGATTCATTCTTTCATGATCTTTCTCTCTCTTGGTTTTTAGCTCTCTCATTCTCTTGCTCTCACCCTCTTCCTCTTGCTCTCTCTCTTGTCTATGGTTCACTTGTCTCATGTGTTGAGAAGCAAGAACCATAGAGAAAATCCCATCACACTCTCCTCTACTCACTCTAGTTCACAAGGTTTGGCAAACCAAGTGAACTAGTTTCTTCAAAGTTCGAAGAAGAAGCTAAAGGTAGAAGCTTTCGGGTGGATCGATCTTCGGCGCAAGGACATGACGGGGTGAAGCCAATCCGTACACCATCAAGAGATGAAGACCAAGGAGTTCAAGAAAGAAAGGTATAACCCCCTAACCGAGTAGTTAACAACTCGCAGTTAGGTTGTTAGGTAGATAGTTTAACAAAGATCCGTTTTGAGTCCATGTTACCGCCTCTAGAAAATCGTTTTTCATCAAATTCCGCAAGCCCGCAAGTACCGGGAGAGGTAGCATGGACTTACAGATATAGCAGAGATTAGATCATCTAATTTTGATAAGACAGTCATGGTTTTGACTTCATCAGATTAGGGGATGGATCTGTTGAGAAGGTAGTAGGGTGTGATGTCCTGGTATTTGGTTGACATACACAGAGTAGGAAGTAAAATTCCGATACTACGATCGGTTGTAATTTGGTTGTTACACAGTTGTTTCTTCACAAAGGACATGGATATAATATCAGACATTCTGGTAACTAGATCTATGGTTTTTAGATCTGGATTTGGGTAGTTTCCCAATATGGGTACTTTGACAGTATTCTAATGGTATTTAGAATAGTTGACTCCTGGCATGGTGGTGTACCTGCTGGTGATGGAGTCACCCTCTCTAAAGGTGTCTTAGAGACTAAAGGAGAGAGGGATGTGCATGATTGACAGATCACTTGCTTAAGCAATTGAGTCAATCATGAGATGTCAAGTACCACACCAGATATAGTTTTTGCACTTGATGTAATAAGTTTATATTAATCCAATCCTGAAGAAACATAAGGAAGTAGTTTTAGAACAAGAGTGAATGTTCTATGGATTTGATGACGGCAGCCTCCTTCGGGAGACGGTTATCATTCCACGCTTCAGAGGTGACATGGATGACAGAGTGATTGTCAGAGTTAAAGTTTTCCCTATGATGAGGGACAGTATTATGGACAGGTGGTCCAAGAGGATACTGTGGGAGGCATGGTGCGCGATCTGATTAGGTTCAGTTATCAATTAAGTCTAAGAAGTCTGGATTTGGAGTTCATTTATGAACTAGGTCCCATCAGATATTCAGACATATTCTAAGACAGGTATTACTCGTTTCGGGAGATGGTTTTCTTCGCGAACTTGAGATTAAGAGAGACATAGAAAGAAACATCAGGGCGGATCCACTCACTGAGGCTATTTCTCGAACACAAAAGTTTTACAAACTAGCTTTGTGAAACTGATTAGCAGAGGAGTTGGATGTTCGATATCACACGGGCTGTGAGTATGCGACATCGCAATAATTAGCCTTAAGTGCAAGTGGGAGATTGTTGGAGATAGTGCCCTCAAAGTCAATTATTGGATCGCAGGTAGGTGATTGCAATGATTGAGGCAGGACCTATACCGATATGACAGTCTTGCTCGAGATGATAGTATGCTATCTGGTTTGTCTTTATCATCGTATACATGCTTTAGTTCACTATTGCATCTATAAGTCCATGCTACCTCTCCCGGTACTTTCGGGCAAGCGGAATTTGGTGAAAAACAATTTTCTAGAGGTGGTAACATGGACTCATAACCGGATCTTTGTTAAACATCTAACTAACAACCTAACTAGGAGTTGTTAACTACTCGGTTAGGGGGTTATACCTTTCTTTCTTGAACTCCTTCGTCTTCAAGCCTCGATGGTTGTCCGGATCGGCTTCACCCCGTCGTCTCCTTGCGCCGAAGATCGATCCACCTGAAAGCTTCTACCTTTGGCTTCTTCTTCGGTCTTTGAAGATAACTAGTTCACTTGGTTTGCCAAACCTTATGAACTAGAGTGAGTAGAGAAGAGTGTGTTGGGATTTTCTCTATGGTTCTTGGTTCTCAACACATGAGACAAGTGAACCATAGACTAAAGAGAGGGAGAGCAAGAGGAAGAAGATGAGAGCTCAAGAACAAGAGAGAGAATGAAAATAATAGAATGAGAAAGACTTTTCTCTCTTGGCTCTCATAATCCAAAACCATCATCACAAAAATAGTAATCAAGTATTGTGTAAATGGTTTAAGTCAAAATGGCTATATCATTTCATGCACTCATATTGCACAAGAGAACAAGCAAGTGAAAAGTCTTTGCCATGAAATGATAGCCATTGTCATCATGATGGTCAACTAGTCCAACCTAGTCAACCGGTCAACAAAGTCAACAAGTCAACAAAGTCAACCCCTCAATAACCATGTCACCACAATACTTAATTAATATTATTGTTAATCATATATCATATTCTCATTAGGGTTGAGCAAAAAGTCAATAGTCAACAGTCAACGGTCAACAACCCTAATGAGAATCCTCTGCCTCTGTCTCTCCGTCAACTGTGCATACACACCCGCATCCGCGTTCCGAGGAACACGAATACAAACTGGAAAAAACCAATCTCAATACGTACACTAGGATCTGGTTTAAACCAAAGCCCGCTAGTGTAAACTGTCCGGACACTAAACGTGCATAAGTGCACGGATGTGACAGAACCCTGTCGCAAAACCATGCGACCTGTCGCAAAACCATGCGACCTCTACTCTTTTGCCTAAAGTCGAATAGCTTTCTGTGTGGGACTCTAAAGACTCGACACTACGCTGGCAGTGGGTTTAACCACAGACCGCAAGCGGCACTAGCTGTGCGTAACGGTCCCCAGGTAGATGCCGACAAGAAGACTGACGAGGTGAAACCCATCTGAACTCCTACTGAGCCTGAATGTGACAATCTCCGTACAGTCCGGTCTGTTCGTCTGATACATCGCATGGCGGGCCTAGGAGGGCGGTAAACGTCAGTCCCCTAATAGCGGTACAAGTCGTGTCGGAGTGAAGCCCAATACACCCTAAGATAACACTGGAAGCCTACCAGTATATCTCGCTTGCCCTGGCCAGGGACTACTCGTGTAATGGCTCTCCTAGACACAGCGCGATGTCAACCCCCAATACCGGGAGAGACGAATCCTGTCTAACCGTCACTGCCTCCAAGTGCTTCGAGACTGCACCCAACTACTACCTGTTTGCACGACTCCTTTGAGCCGTGGTAGGGTAGTAATCAAAGTACAGTGGGAACACACTCGAGGCTAAGTGATAGTGTCAAGTCAGCGGACTAAGCTGTACTCATGTCACCTGGGAACTGTAACTGACGATAGGTATAATACCAACCGGTCAGTTCCCGACGAGTCCTGTCCAGTGTACTCGTAACCCAACGAGCACCCACATACTATCTCCAGTACGACGTACTGATGGCTGTGGGACAGACCATCTCCCACTCTGGGATGAGAAGCGCATGCGCTAGTCTACTCCGGAGTATCGATGCCCTGTCTCGATAGTCCTGCGACTAGGGACCTGCATAAGGATGTGCTTATAGATTACCCAGCCCCCACTAGTGTGACTGCCATCACAACGCTGGTAATCAAGCAAAGATCCTAAGGGCTCCACTAATGTGCATAGGCGATATACTAAAATAAACACATGTACACATTGAAGTAGAAACAAACCAAGTAGAATACTATTATTTTGAGCAAGATTGTATATACAAGGTGAATATCCCAAGCTTCTATTAAGTAATATACAAACTAGTATGATACAGTAATGGCCTCTAGGGCATATACACTAACAGCATGATGATAGAGCCCATAGGATTCTTGCTTGACTACCAGCAGTATGATGGCGATCATATACGTGGGAGCTGGGGTCTGTAAGCACATCCTTAAAGTGTCCCTAGTCGTGGGAGTTTCGAGACAGGGCATCGATACTCCAGAGTAGACTAGTGTATACAGTCGAGACCCCGACGAGGGGCGGTGGCCGGTCTCACAAGCCATTGGTGTTAGTTGGTTCACCTAAGATGTATACAGGTGCTCATTAGGTTATGAGTACACCGGACAGGACTCGCCGGGAATCTGCTAGTTGGTATTATACATATCGTCAGATAGCAATTCTCTGGTGACATGTGTACAGGTTAGTTCATCGACCTGAGATCGTCATTTGTCTCATGTGAGTTCCCACTATGCTTAGATTACTACCCTACCACGCTCAAAGGAGTTGTGCAAACAGGTTTTAGTTGGGTACAGTCCCGAGCCACATTGGAGGCAAGTGAGCGGATCGTCGGGGATTCGTCTCTCCTGGTATTGGGGGTTGATATCACGCAGTGCACGGGTGGCCATCACTAGGAATCCTCGGCCGAGGTAGTGGAGAATTACTGATTTGGATCAGTAGTTTCTCAGGAGGTGATGGGCTTCATACCGACACGATTTATCGCGTTATTAGGGGTCTGACTTTATCCACCCCCCTAGGCTCGATATGCGATACTCTTTAGACGAATGGACCGGACTGTATATACATTGTCACTGTCAGGCTCAGTAGGGTTTATAGATGAGTTCGCTCGTCAGCTTCCCTTCCAATCAATATAGAGGCAAACGTTACGTACAGCTCGTACCTCTGACGTGCAAGTGGTTATACCCAGTGCCAGTGTGTTGATGAGTCATTAGAGTCCCCCACAGACACTTTCCCAAGTTCGGGCGAAACGTTGTAGAGGCCGTATGGTGATATGGCAAGGTTCGGAAAAAGCACGTGCGTTTTCGCACGTGTCGTTTTTCGGCCAGACAATACTGGTAGGCTTTGGTTTAAGCCGGAACACAGTATTATACTGTGTAGATATAATATCTTTGTCTCAGTTGCATTTATATTCGGTCGTAATATAAATGCGGGTATGTTTATACTGATACGGGGTTATCCTGAAATTCGTTTCAGGAGCACTTTTAGAAGTTGCCAGTTTCCAGTTTTCTATCAGCCGTATTTGATAGTCGGTTAAATACGGATTTATCTTTTCTTTGGATGAGTGTAGAAGTTTCTAGAAGCTTCTAGAAGGTGGTGACAAGGCTTGATGATTCATTGTTAGCATTAATTGTTCATTTAATGCTTGATGAGGTGTTTTAAATGAATCACCATTTTGCTTTAATGTGTTTTTTTCTTGCTAGGATATTTTGTGTTATGATAAGCATTACTTATTGTCACCACTTGCTCCTACACTCACCTCCCTCCCCTTTATAAGTGGCCGGCCATTCTTTGAAGGAGATAATGGTTGTTGATTGATTTCATTTGAGAAAAGATTATAGTTTATGTGTATGGAAATTTCATAGCTCCATTTTTCCATCACCCGATTCAAATAGCAACTTTATTAACCGTTCGTCCATAGCCTTAGACGTAACGAGACAAAGTGTTCTACTCATTCTCTACTTCATCTTGGTCGTCTCTTTTAGCAAACTTGACGACCGAGTTGCCCCGGTTCAGAGGCGGGAGCCCGTTTAAAGATCCGTCGACGTGGTGCCACCTAGACGACGAGACTAGAGATTCAGGAGATCGGAGCAGCCGTAACAAAGCGTGGGATGATGGTTAAAGACCGAAGGACTCGGATCATTCGGTATAACGTTTCTACCCATTTGTAAATTATTAGTTTAGCTTTAATGGCAGATCCGGGTTATGGTACACGATAGCGCCAGTTTGTAAAAAGTTTTTGTTCCGCATTTGGCGTCTGTTAGACGGCCGGGCGCTACCGTGGACTTACAATTTCTTCTTTGGCTGTTGAAAGAGCCGGGGGTGGATTTGACGTTTCTCCTCTGTCGTTTTCGAGGATAATCGGAGGCTCTTCGGCTGGAGGATCCGGCTGTATCATCATCCCGACCATGTCTTGGAACAGAAAAGCCATTTGCTTTATATTGGCCGCTTGTTCCGCAGCCTCCTTGTCCTTCTTTTTGAGCATTCTGCGAAGGAATTCTGCATCAATCTCGTATTCGTGACGTTATTCCGATGATGGCTCCGGGCTTTCTTTTGGCCCGGTGAGTGCGGCCATTGCAGTCAGCATCTCCTGGAGCTTCTGTTGTTGCTGTTCCTGAGCCCTTGTGATGGATCGGGTGAGTGGTCGGTGGCCCGTGGAAGCGCGGCTATCCTCCTTCCCGGATGCCATGTAAATAGTATGCACCACCATGCCCCCAGACTTAGGGTGTTTATGCTTAGTGCCTTTGACATTTGTCGCAGGCACGGGGATCTTCTCCGGCCTTCTCTTCTCAGGAACGGTCGAAGTCGAGAGGGCCGTCACGGTGGGTACCCAGATAGCTTTCCGCGGCTTGGCAGGATGGCTTTCTTCTTGTTGAACCTTCGCCCTTTTCTGTTGGCGAGGGTAATCTAGATCAACCACTAATTTTCGGACCAGCCGCCAGACCTTGTAGATCTTGGAGGACAGCCGCTGAGGGGACTACTCTGGCTTTGTTTCCGCAATATTCTCCACCGTAGGAGGAGATCTCTTCAGTACGGCGGTGGGCGAATTCCTGCACACCTTATTCAGCAGCTCGAAGCTGTTCCCGGTTGGAACAGCAACATTAATTTCCGCCGTCGGGGTTGGTGGAGTTAGCCCAGAGGGAGAGTTGCCCCCGGCCTTCCTTACCCGGCGCCAGTGGCGACGTCGAGCATGTCGAGCTGATGGAGTTGGCTCGGTGACGGGGATGGCCTTGTCTTGCCCCCTGTTCAGGTGAGGGGCCGTTGCTGGTGTCAGCCTGTTAAAGACTGATGTCCTTTGAGTAGTAGGAGCAGGAGTGGGAGTCGGGACGGTCAGTCTTGTTAAGACCGACCCCTTGGCAGGAGAAGTCGCCTTGACGACTTCAGGAGCAAGGTTGGTTACTCTCTTCGGAATAACCTTTTCTTGAGGTGCAGACTTAATCATGGACCCACCTGAACTTTCGCCCAATCTGGAGAAGACCGAGGCGCTGGAACTGGACGACCCGTTGAGAAGGGCCGCAGTAGCTGTAAGCCGATCAAAGACCGACTTCTTAGGAGCTTCCGGTGTTGGCACAGGAGCGGTGAAGCTCGTTAGCGGGAGCATAGCCCCGAAAAACAATCCTGTGGTGGCTTGAGTGACCTGTTCCACTGGCATTGTGAACAGGGAGGCTGCTTGAGGCCTATAGGCTATGCCTCCAGCTGAGGCAGGACGCGAGTTGCAGTTGCATGTGGAACACTTTGAGCAGGTGAAAGTCATTGATCCTTTGCTTTCTGCACCGAACAAAATGCCAAATCTTAGTACCTCGAAACCCAAGGGCAACCATTAGCAAACCGCGATTGGTTCGCGAACACGACACATGAAGTGTGGAGTGGAAAGAGGAAGAGGTCCCACCGGGCGTGCCAGAATTTGTTCCCCTCCGTAAGACGCGGCGGAGACGCGATAAACGACTAGCCTGAATTTCGGGGGCAGATTCTAATTGGTGCTATCCGTCCACCTCTCCGAAGATGCCAAGTTGATTTATGACACCATGTATCGAAGGTTTAAACGGATACGCCCGATGTAGCAGACTTCGTCAGATTCCCCCTCATTTGAGGGGTTTTTTATTGTGGGGACGCTCTTCCCTGCAGGCGCAACCCCCTGCAGTTAATTACGCTACCGCATCGCGGTAACCACTTTCTCCTTCTCCAGATGGTCACTTCGTGTCGTGTGTGTTTGTTTTGTTTTTGGTTACCTGTGGATTGTATACGGAGACTAATTTGTGTTGTCGCCCGTAGGGCGTGGACTAGTCCAAATCCGTATTTTCTTAGATTTGGGTTTGGGGGTTTGGGTTTAAGGATACGTTAGCCTCATTTGAGGATACGTTAGCCTCATTTGAGACTAAGATCAACTTAAACGTTCGTTAAGGACACGTTAGTCTAATTTTAGACTGAGATCAACTTAACGGGATCGTTTAGATCCGACAAGAGAGCAATTGGACTCTATTGTTTAGTTTAGTGATATTGCGGTCGAATATTAGTTTAAAGACATCACGGTCGAGGTTAATGATATCATAGTCCATGGGTTTAAGGACTTCACAGTCCGATATTAGTTTTAAGACATCACGGTCGAGATTAAGGACATCATAGTCCATGAGTTTAAGGACCCCACAGTCCGTTGTTAGTTTTAAGATATCACGGTCAAGGTTAAGGACATCATAGTCCATGAGTTTAAGGACCCCACAGTCCATGAAATGTATGGTTGTTGGGACCCGTCACCTCTTTGAAGACGTTGAGGGATTACAACGACAAATATCAAAGGGATGAAGAGATGTACCCTTGAACCAAGGTGGATTAAATGATCTGTAGCCTAGTTTGGAACCAAGACCACTTAATTATATTATGAGCACATTGGCTCAGTTAGATCTGGATTGAGGACTTATGGCCAATTTAGGCTAAGTCCAATTAAGTTTGACATATTGGCCCTTTGTTAGACCATTAACACTTGTCTGGGTTCAGGCCCACATTATTTAGCAATGCTAAACATTTTCATCTTTGATTTCCTCAATTTTGATATTCATTTGGAGGAGGGATTTTTGCCTCTGGAAAATTAGCCAATTTGGCTGAAAGTAGTGTTAAACACTAAAGAACAACAGTGTTAAACTTTGGAGACAGAACTCTCAAATTAGTGTTAAACACTAAAAGACCAGCAGTGTTAAACACTGGAAATATGAAATCCTAAATTAGTGTTAAACACTAGAAAATAATAGTGTTAAACACTGGGAATAAGATCTTCAAATTAGTGTTAAACACTCAAAGATAATCAGTGTTAAACACTGAGAATAAAGCTCTCGAATGAGTGTTAAACACTAAAGGAGAAGAGACCACGTGTGGACACGTGAGGGCGCCCAGAGGTGGGACCAGATTCTTTTTCCTCGTTCTGCAATTAAGTGTTAAACACTTTTGTTTTCATAGCCATCACGTGTTGGCACGTGATAAGGCGTTTATTAGGGGTCACGTGGGAACACGTGAGAGCGCCCAAGTTATATTTTGCCTTTGCTTTTGTTCCGATATAATGAGGGTCACGTGGAAGCACGTGAGGCATTGCCTCAGGGCTAAATCCTTCTCATTTGTGGGGATCTTTTTAGGGGTCACGTGGGGCACATGACCTTAGTCTTTTTCATGCACAGAGATCTCTTTAGTCTCTTTATTTTATTCTGAGAATTAAATTCTCCGTAGGGTTAAACCCTAATTATAACTTTGGAGGATTTAAATTCCTATTGTGAAAGAATTAAATTCTTATGTAGGGTTAAACCCTAATTTCTTTTATAGGAATTAAATTCCCAAAGAATTAAATTCTTGTATAGGGTGAAACCCTGATTCTGTCTTGGAGGAATTAAATTCCTGTTATTCTGAGAGAATTAAATTCTCAATTAGGGTTAAACCCTAGTTTCATCCATCATGAAGGAATTAAATTCCTATAATTTTGGGAGAATTAAATTCTCAGATAGGGTTCAAACCCTAATTTCATATCTTGGAGGAATTAAATTCCTGGGAGAATTAAATTCTCATATAGGGTTAAACCCTAATTTTGTTTTAGGAGAATTAAATTCTCAAAACTCAATTCCCCCTCTAAGTTTAGGATCTGCATGGCAGGATCTCGACCCGATGAGAATTAAATTCTCGACTTATGGGGAGATGTGCTCTGTGCAGATCTTCAACCAGAAGAAGAACTAAGTTCTTTTTTTGTAGAAGAGTTTAACTCTTAGATTGAGAATTAAATTCTCTTTATTGAAGTTTTGATCCCCTTTCTTTTCTTACCTAGGGTTTTTCTTTGTAGAGAATTAAATTCTCCTCTCTTTTGTCTCTGAAATTTCAAGATTCTAAAACTCTCTATCCAAAACTCTCTCTGGCTCCTATTTATAGGAGAAGGAAAAGAATCGATTTATTTAGTAAATCTTTCATTGAAAGATTTGATTTGTTTTCATAATTAATATGAGCCTTTAGATTATTAAGTGAATTTTATTCACCGTTGACTTTTCAATCCAAAGATATTCTGTTTGTTATTTCTGGTGAGATTTAGGGAAATCTTTCCTTGTCTAAGATTTTTCCATAAATTGGTGATTTTTAATCACCCTTGGATCTTTAATCCAACGGTCCCCATAATCTTTTTCCATTTGGAAAGATTTAGAAGCTTTTAGAATTTAATTCTATTAACTGTAAGGCTTTCGAAGCCAGTCACGTGCTGACACGTGACCCTTGGTCACGTGTGGGCACGTGACCCCCAATTGAGTCATTTAACAGCCGTTTGTTTATGTTGTTGTTTTAACCATCACGTGTCAACACGTGACCATTGGTCACGTGTGAGCACGTGATACCTCGTTGAGGTATTTTCTGACTTTTAGAATTAAATTCTTTTAAACTGTGAAACTTCAAGTTAAGACAAAGAAAGACACCATTTTGAATTACAAAAAATAAATAAAAACGCTAACCATTATCTTAAATATGGTGTAAGTCATACATACACCCAAGTTTGCATGTATCATCAAATATGATACAATCATGTACACAAAAATATATCAAATATACATTATGTACATCAAGTGAGAAAAAGTTATCTTAAGTGAACCAATACTAGTTAATGTAAAGTAATATATCAAATATATAATTATACATTAGATCATTAAATCAACACTTGATTTAATGATCCGGTCATATCTCATATAACCGACTAATATCTAGTGTATCAATATATCGAATCAACACTTGATTCGATAACCCGGCTATATCGCATATAACCGACCGATGATACAAATCGCGAGAATAGAATACGGTATCACATACTCGTATTATTCTCGGTTCCGCACATATCTCATATGTGCTCCTATTTCGTTTCGCTTGAGCCAGGAAATCTCTGTGTAGGACTCTAAAGACTCGTCAATACGCCGGCAACAGATGGTGATCATATCAAACACCCACAAGCCGCAAGCGGTCTGCTAAACGTAACGGCCACCCGGGTATTGAGCGATCATAAGATCAACAAGCAAGCATGCTCACACTCCTGCGAATCCAATCGGTAACACTTACCGCACAGTCCGGTCTGTTCGTCTAATATGTCGCATATCTCGCCTAGGGGTGGTAAACGTCAGACCCCGGTAGCTTGACAAGTCATGCCGATGTAAGGTCCATAACAGTCGTGAAACTACTGATAACACTTACCAGTAAATCACAGCAACCCTGGCTAGGGATTTCCAGTTATGGCCAGTCGAGCATAGCGCAACATCAACCCCCAATACCGGGAGAGACGAATCCCCTCCTATCGCTCATTACCTCCATGTGACTCGGGACTGTACCTAAAAACAACCTGTTTGCACGACTCAGTAGAGCCGTGGTAGGGTGGAAATCAAAGCACAGTGGGAGGCACACAAGACTCTATGACGATCTCGGGTCGACAGACTAAGCTGTACCAGTGTCACCAGAGAACTGCCATCTGACGTGAGGTATAATACCATCTGGGAGTTCTCGGCGAGTCCGTTCAGTGTACCCAGTCTCCACCGCGATAAGAAAAGATAAAATGATAGAGCAATCGCGGTAAAACAAAAAAAACAACAAAAGCAAAAAAAAACAAAAAAAAAGTGGCGAATGATGAGTCACTCCTGGTACCATATTCCAGTGCAGCGATGTAGACGCCAACCAAAATTCAATTTCCCAAAATTCTCTAGCCCTACGGGTGGTCCCCTAAATTGACTACCATATACAATCCATGGGCTCAAATAATTCTCGTCATGCCCATGCCCCACCGCAATCACCAGTTACGCGGCCGGTCTCCGCCCTTGGAATTATGGTCCATTGGGAAGACCCACTCATGTGTCCTCACGATACATGAGGAGAACAAACCTTCGTAGGATCCTTATGACTCACAAAGGAAAAACACACTTAGGAGTCCTCACGACTCCTAAGGAGAAAATACACCTGAGGGATCCTTACGACTCGTAGGGAGAAAATGCTTTTATGGGACCCTCACGGCCCATAAAATTGAAAAGTGGTAGGTGATAGGGACCTAAACCTGTCTCCTAAGCCATCGCTTCCTAATCCCCAAGTGGCGAATGATGAGTCGCTCCTAGTGCCATATTCCAGTGCAGCGATGCAGACGCCAGCCAAATTCTAAATCCCAATAGCGAATAATGAGTTGCTCCTGGTACCATATTCCAGTGCAGCGATGCAGACGCCAGCCAAATTCCAAATCCCAACGGTGAATGATAAGTCGCTCCTGGTACCATATTCCAGTGCAGCGATGCAGACGCCAACAAAGTCCCGAAAATTTTCTGGCCCTACGGTCTGGATCATACATCCTGCAAAACCGTATACAATCCACGGGAGTAAAACAATCCCAATCCCTCCCAAGTCCTACCGGTGAGACCACATTCAAAGTCCCACCGGCGGTGAAGATTCAAAAAAAAAAGGTATTTCCACAAGCAAAATGGGCGCCCTTTCAAAGTACCATTCAAAGCACAAACTCGCTGGCAGTCCTGCTGTTTTTACTCACGGAGCCCATTTTGCTTGTGGAAATACCTTTTTCGGATTTTCACAAACTCGCTGGCAGTCCTGCTGTTTTTCATGAGTTTGCGCCCTTTCGGATCATACATCCTGCTTGTGGAAATACCTTTTTTTTTGAAGGTATTTTCACAACAGCAGGGCGCAAACTCACGGAGCCCATTCAAAGTACCATATTGAAGGTATTTCCTTCCCTGTCAGAATTATGCTTCGCCTGAGAATCAACCTCTGCATCGAAATTATGCTTCGGTCAGAATGTCTACCGCTCTTCGAAATGATGCTTCGATCCCTGGAATCATGCTCCGCTCTTCGGAATGATGCTCCGATCCCTGGAATCATGCTCCGCTCTTCGGAATGATGATCCGATCCCTGGAATCATGCTCCGCTCTTCAGAATGATGCTCCGCTCATCGGAATGATGCTCCGCTCATCGGAATGATGCTCCAATCCATGGAATGATGCTCCAATCCCTGGAATAATGCTCCGCTCTTCGGAATGATGCTCCGAACCCTGGAATCATGCTCCGATCTTCGGAATGATGCTCTGATCCCTGGAATAATGCTCCGCTCTTCGGAATGATGCTTTGAACCCTGGAATCATGCTCCGCTCTTTGGTATAATGCTCCAAACCCTAGAATCATGCTCCGCTCGTCGGAATGATGCTCCGATCCTCGGAATTATGCTCCGACCCTTGGGAATCATGCTCCGTTTATCAGGATGATACTCCGACCATGGAATTATGCTCCGCAAATCAGAATGATACTCCGATCCCCGGGAATCATGCTCCTCGAGGGATGCTCCGCCCCCGGAATGATGTTCCACCTCGAAGTCCAGCTTCAAGATCCATCAATTTCATGCACACAACTCAAATGTGCGGTGTGCATTCACTGATGGGGGGCACTTTGTTGGGGTCAAAATTTGCACCCCGGTTGACCGAGTCAAAGTCAAGGTCAACCCCAAGCCAGGTGGGCCCAAGCCCGGGTCAAGCGGGCCCATGCCCAAGCCGAGCCCGCAGCCAAGCCTCCCCATGCCAACAACAAAATCATGTAATAAATAATTTTTGTGTAATTTTTTATGCATGAGTGGGCATAAACCCAAATTTTTGTAAAGCCCATGGCTTATGTGCAAAAAAAAAAGAAATGGCACATGAGCCATGGGATGTGCAAAATGCCATTTTGTAAAGCCCAAGGGGCTATATGTAAATATGTAAGCCTATATAAGGCAACATGATGAAAATATCTAATATACTTTTCATTCCTCTCAAAAAGGTTAGGGTTTTTGTGCCTCCTTCTCCTTCTTCAAGGTTCTAAACCTTCTTCTTCTTTAAGAATTAAATCAAGAGTTTAACTCTTCTTTTTCCAAAACTAAATAGTTTTTCACCACAAAACCCACAAAGGGGAACTCAGATCTTCCATCAGATCTCAGAAAGGATAGATTTTTAAAATCTCATACTTCTTGATCTACAAGATCCGGCCAACAAAGGAAAAAGAAGGAGACCCATCTCCAGAAACCCCACTTTGGAGAAGATCCAGGGCTCAAGCCCCCTTCATCAGCTTCAAAATATCCTAGGAGTTTAACTCCTCATACACACACACACATACACACACAAAATAATAAGTGCTCTTTTCTGGGAGTACAACTCCCATTGCATGGACCAAGTCCCTTTAGCAGCCCGAACGCCCACGTGCTGACACGTGGGGCGCTAGCGCCCAAAGCGCCCATGCGCTGACACGTGGGGCGCTAGTGCTCTTGCGCTCAGAGCGCTAGCGCCCAAAGCGCTAGTGCCCGAGCGCCCACATGCTGATACGTGGGGCGCTAGCGCTAGCGTCCTTGCACTCAGAGCGCTAGCGCCCAAAGGGCTAACGCCCGAGCGTCCACGCGCTGACACGTGGGCTGCTAGTGCTCAAAGCGCTAGTGCCCTTGCGCTCAGAGCGCTAGCGCCCGAGCGCCCACGTGCTGACACGTGGGGCGCTCGCGCTCTTGCGCTCAAAGCGCTGGCGCTATTTCCCACGCATCCTTTGGATGCCCTTTCCCTTTTTTTAATTTTATATATATGTGTACACACACACACACACATACTCTACAACATTATCCCTCTCAAAAAAATTTTTGGGCCGGGCCGCTGTCCCGCACCCCGCAAGGAGGCTGCTAGCCCCATTAACCCCCAGCCCGCTATCCGGATAGCAGGACCCCCGTAAAAACTCTGTGGGGCCCCCGATATATCCAAAACCCCTTCAAAGCACAACACTGCACGTTGAGTTCGCATGACCGGTTTAACCCGTCAATCGGAGGTTCCCTCACTTCAAAGGCGAGGGCTAATTAACGGCAGCTTAGTCCGCTGCTGCCGGAGATTCGGATCCCCACAATCAATAAACCCCAGTATACCCTAGGCAGGGGGAATCTGTAATGCGCCTGACAAGCACGCGCGTATTCCCATCTCAATGGGGTGACGAAAAACACCCTACACATCCTAGTATATCCAATATTTCATATGTTGTTTTCTGCTGCGATATCTGTGATGTGATCATTTGATATGTTAAGATAGATACTGTATATAGTATATATGATATATTATATAGACGTTGCTTATGTTTTACACCCACGCTAGCCCTGTCCCGCTCTGCCGTTAGTTACTTAACCTAACGGTGCATGATGGGACATCGAGGCGAATGCGGATGGTATAAGCGTACGTTGTATTTATCTATGATTTTTAGGTGACTTAAATGATGGGACATTCATTAATGAGATTAATGAAAGAAAATAAACCTAAAAGATGTTGTGGAATCGAATTTCAAAAATTGGGTAGCTCTAGTTGTTACTTTGAATAGCGGTATTCCTTATGGAATATCCAGCACCTCATTCGACGAGGAAAGAGCCGAGATCCTTTCACCGGGAGTGACCTCTTTAGCAATAACTAGCAGATGCTACAACCCTCGGTTTGTCTTTTGATTGCTTTTCTAGTTCTTGCTTTGCATAGTAGTATTGTGAATATCCTGCACCTCATTCGATGAGGAAAGAGCCGAGATCGCTTTACCGGGAGTGACCTCTTTAGTGAAACTAGCAAAAGCCTTAAAAGCACTTCATTTAAAATCATTTGATTCTGCAACGATATCAAGTTCAAAGCGTTAAAGGTTTTCTTAAAAACCATCCGCAACCCTCCGTCATTTTAGGAAGTAGAGTACTTAGTATTCGTGCTACGTTTGTTGACCTTAGCCAAGACGTAGTGTGCGGTAGCTAAGTGATGTCTTCCTACACAGCATATGATGCGATTAGTTAGGACAGTCATGTGACTTTGTTGACTTTAGCCAAGGGTCATATGGGTGGGTCTAATTAATCACGAAATGACGGGTAGAACTTGACTAGTGCTTATGATTTGTTGACCATAGCCAAGGTCATAAGTGCTATGGGTAAAAACCATTATCGGGAGTTTCAAGTGTTGAAATTTGCAATGAGATTGTATACCTTCTATATGATAGTTGGATCCTGATACCCACTGCGAGTAATTGTTACTCCTGGGAGAGTTTTGCACTTTACAATTAGCCGATCAAGTAGGCGTCTAGAAAGGTGTCGACGGGGTTACGCCCCTGGGAAAATGAGGTTTATTTTAATTAGGTCCGTGCGAAAGCACGGGGAACCTCTCTCAAAGTACCGGCACTGGCCTGGCTGAAAGATTGGCGAACTTGTAGGGTGTAATTAATCCCGGCTAGCCTTTCCTTTTAAGGTTTGAAAGAAGATTTGATAAAAACAGTGGGAGCCATCCTGATTAGATAATATATATAACCAATCTAATCTTGCAAGAGCGCATATAGAGTGTTTTCTTCTCTCTCTCTCCAGGTAGCGACCATGTCACGCCTTAATCAAGATAATAATATGGATGTATTGATCGAACCCGCTTGTTATACTGAGCTGGGGAACGTTGGTCCCGCTCCAACTTATAACTGTTATAAGATCGAGCAGGAATTAGGGGAATACCCGGATTCCCATGCCGCCCAAACGAAGAAAATGCATGATGATGCGTCTCCTTCGGGTGTGTTCATTATAAAGAACCGTTTCTCAGTATCCTCTATGTCCTGGGTATTTGATACCGGATCAGGATCCCATATATGTAATATGTTACAATGGCTAAAGATAGGTAGAGAACTGAGAATGGGTGATAAACTTCAAGAGTTGGAAACGGTGCAATTGTTGCAACCAAGGTGTTAGCAGTTATCACCCTGTATTACAAAATACATTGATTCTGAACGAATGTTATTAAATACCGAACCTGATATACAACATCATATCAGTCTCTTTATTTAGTAAAGAAGGATATAATTTTGTATTGTTGGATAATGTTTTGAACATTTCCTATATCAAGAGTTGATCGGTTCAGGCACGTTATCTAAAAGCATATACGTTCTAAATCAAACCACAGTTCTTAACGTACCAAACGCACACAAGAGGAAGAGTTCAGAAATGAACGAATTCTTCTTGAGGCATTATAGACTAGGTCATATCAATGCGACCCGATTAGCTAAGTTACATTTAGATGCATATTTAAATCAGTTTGAATTTACATCTTGTGAATCTTGCCAGTCATGTCACAAAGATAAAATGACCATAGCTCCGTTTACTTGAAACAGAGGAAGGGTTAGTGAACTCTTGGGACTGATACATAATGATGTATGTGATCCCCTGTCTACACATGCCAAGACTGGTTCTTTGTACTTCATTACATTCACTGATGATCTCTCAAGAATCGAACACATGTCTGAAGCTTTTGAGAAATTCAAAGAATATAAGATAGAAGTAGAGAACCAATATAGGAATAAGTATTAGGTCCTATGATGTGATCAGGGAGGAGAATACTTAGGCATAGAGATCCTGGACTATTCTAAAGGAGAATAAGATTCTCCCTCAACATTACTCCTCCGTATACACCACATCACAACGGTGTATCGGGGCAGAGCAATGCACCCTATTAGATATGGTGTGCTCTATGATGAGTATTACTGAGTTACCTATTTCCTTTTAGGGAGTTATGCACTTGAGGAAGCTGCATACCTATTGAATTAGGTTCAAATCAAATCAGAGCCTACCACTCCATATGAGATATGGTATGGGAAGAGCCCATGTCTTAAGCAAGTTAAGATTTGGGGTTGTCCGGCCTATGTCAGAAGCAAAATCCGGACATGCTCGAGGCAAGGTCAGTTCTGTAGAACTGGAAGGAGTTCCAGCTATACAAACTACAGCTGATGATTTGGTAGAACCAAAGGATTCAATAGTTCCCAACGAACCTCAGCCTCTCCGCCGATCTGGTAGGGTTCCTCATCCGCCGGAGAGATACTTCGGTTTCTCGATGACAGTGGAGCGAGGATTGCATCATGAGATGATGACCCAACTAGTTTCGAGCAGGCCATCAAGAGTTGGGACTCTGTAAGAATGGCTGGATGCTTAGAGATCTGAGATGGAATCTATATACACCAACAAAGTATGGACTTTGGTTGCCATATCTGAAAGGTTGAATTCCCAACAGGAGCAAGTATATCTTGAGAAGATTACTTGGTGTAGATAGAAAAGTTGAGACTTTCAAAGCTAGACTTGTTAAAGGTTCTCGTCATCGACCAGGCATGGATAATGAAGAAACCTTTTCCAGTGGCTGTGATTAAGTCCATCCGGATCCTACTTGCCATTGCTACCTACTATGACTACGATATCTGGTGGTTGGGTGTCATGACTGCTTTTTCTAAATACTGATTTAGAAAAGAGCGTCTATAAGTACACAGCCAAAGGGCTTCGTAGACAGTGGGAGCAGCGGAAACGTGTGCAAGATACTTTATGGGATAAAGCAGGCATCGCGGAGTTGGAACATCTGTTTTGATATGGTAGTCAAAGAGTTTGACTTCATCAAAATGGTAGATGAACCTTGTATATACAAAAAAGGTAGTAGAGAGTATGGTGATATTCCTCGTACTTTATGTGGATGACATACTCTTGATAGGAAAAGAGTTTCCTATGCTGCGCACGGTCAATCTCCTCTTATCACATTGATTCTCCATAGATGATCAAGATGATACCTCATAAATCCTGGGTTTTGGATCTATGAGATAGATCTAAATGGATGTTAGGATTCTCACTAGGAGTAGTGAGATGGTATCAATCGATCCTGGAGAGAATCACTGGATAGCTTCCAGGGTGGTAAGGACGACTGAATGTCAGTCATAGGTATTGTCTATACCCTCAGTGGAGGGACGGAATGTTGGAAGATTTCCAAGCTAGATATCGTGGCAAACTAGACGATAAAGGCTGGTGACATCGCTATCAAAGATGTAAGTGCATGGCGGCGCCCCGGCCTCCATCCCGAGGCCAAAATGCGGAAGCGGTGATTTACTTTAATTTTTCAAACCGGCACCACCGCGCACTATAATCCGGATCGGGCCATTAAACTAGTCTTAGCTAACTACAAGATGGGAAGAGATATATACCGAGCGATCCGTGTCCTCCGGTCTTCTCGTCGTCGTCCTGATCTACTGCGGAATGTCCGGTCTCCGCCTCGTCGCCGGAAGGGCACCACGTCGCCGGCTTCTTTTACGGGCTCCCACCTCTATACCGAGGCAACTCGGGCACGAAGCTAGCGAGTCGACGTGCCCAAGATTTGCTGTAGAATATAGTGTAGAAGCTATGTATCATTTGGGGTTGTGGAGGTTGCCATTTTGGTGGAGGAATGATACTTAGAGTTTTTGTGATGAAAAATGGAATTTTACAAGCACCATGAGAACAAAACCCCACCCTCTAATTTTTTGGACAGCCCCATGCCATACTTGGCCGGCCAAAAGAATAGAGAGGAGAGAGTGAATGAGGGAGTGAGTGGAATAATACAAAGGGAGAGAGATCAAATGATATCATGAAAGAAAATGATCACCAACACAAACCCACACTCCACCAACCTCATCATCTCATCACAAAGTCAAGCCATCATGAAAGAAGAAGTCAAATGGTCAAGAGATGGTGCAACCATCATGATCCAACAATATGCAAAGAACACCCTCCACAAATACTTATTTGCACAAATGCAAATAAGCCCTCCTCCACCAATTTTCGGCCATTGAAATATACAAATGAAAATGGCCGAAACGGAAAGCAAACTGGCAACTCCAGAAAACTGGTCCCATAATAAATTACAGGAAAACCCCGATACTGTGTATACACACCCACATTTGTATTCCGACCGAATACAAATGTAATGAGACAAAATCTACACTGTACTATACTAGGATCCGGCTTAAACCAAAGCCGGCTAGTATTATCCGTCCGATCCTGATCCGTGCAATACCGCACGTATCTGATCGAACCCTGCCATATCTCCATACGGCCTCTACAGCTTTTCGCCCGAAAACTTGAGCAACTGAATGTGGGGGACTCTAAAGACTCGTCAACACCTTGGTTGTGGATTTAACCACTAGCACGTCAGAGGTATAAGCCAATACGTGACGGGATACCAGGTATTGACCAAAAGGGACGTTGATGAGCGAACTCATCCTGACACCCTACTGAGCCTGTCAGTGACAATATCCGTACAGTCCGGTCCGTTCGTCTATGAGCATCGCATGGCGGGCCAAGGGGGTTGGTAAAAGTCAGACCCCCAAAAGCGGTACAAGTCGTGTCAGAGAGTAATCCAGAACACCCTGAGATACTACTGGAATACCTACCAGTAAATCTCCTGTTTTGGCCAAGGACTTTTCATGTTCTGGCTCTCCTAGACACAGCGCGACCTCACCCCCAATACCGGGAGAGACGAACCCCCGAAGATCCGCTCACTGCCTCCATGTGGCTCGGGACTGCACCCAACTAAAACCCGTTTGCACGTCTCCTTTGAGCGTAGTAGGGTAGTAATCAAAGTACAGTGGGAACTCACACGAGACAAATGACGATCCTCAGGTCGATGAACTAACCTGTACACATGTCACCAGGGAACTGCTATCTGACGTCAGGTATAAGACCAACTAGCATGTTCCCGGCGAGTCCTGTCCGGTGTACTCATAATCCAATGAGCACCTGTATACATCTTAGGTGAACCAACTGACACCAGTGGCTTGTGAGACCGGCCACCACCCCTCGTCGGGGTCTCAAATGTATACACTAGTCTACTCTGGAGTATCGATGCCCTGTCTCGAAACTCCCACGACTAGGGACCTTTTAAGGATGTGCTTATAGACTACCAGCTCCCACGTATATGATCGCCCTCATACTGCTGGTAGTCAAGCATGAATCCTAGGGGCTCTATCAACGTGCAATAGCGACCTGTCAGGTCACCTAATGCAGTACACGATGATAAAGATAAACCAGATAGCATACTATCATCTTGAGTAAGACTGTCCTACCGGGATAGGTCCTCCCTCAATCATTGCAATCACGTGCCTGTGATCCAATAATTGACTCTGAGGGCACTATCTCCAACAATCTCCCACTTGCACTCAAGGCTAATTATTGCGATGTCGCATACTCATAGCCCGTGTGATACCGAACACCCAACTCCTCTACTAGACAGTCTAACAAAGCTGGTTTGTGAAACTATTGCGTTCGAGGAATAGCCTCAGTGAGTGGATCCGCTTTGATGTTTCTTTCTATGTCTCTCTATATCTCAAGTTCGCGGAGAATGCTATCTCCCAAAATGAGCAATACCTGTCTTAGAATGTGTCTGGATGTCTGATGGGACCTAGCTCACAGATGAACTCTAAATCCAAACTTCTTAGATTGTATCGTCAACTGAACTTAATCAGTAACCTGCGCCATGCCTCCCTCAGTATCTTCCTGGACCACCTGTCCAAAATACTGCCCCTCGTCAGAGGAAAACTATAACTCTGACAACCTCCCTGTCGTTCAGGTCACCTTGGAAGCCTGGAATGATAACTGTCTCCCTAATGAGGCTGTCGTTATCATATCCCTAGAACATCCACTTATGTTCTAAAGCTGCTTCCGATTGTTTCTCCAGGATTGGATCAATATCAACTTATTGCATCTACTGCAAGAACAACATCTGGTGTGGCACTTGACATCTCATGATTGACTCAATTGCCTAAGCAAGTGATCTGCCAATCATGCACATCCCTCTCTACTTTAGTCTGTAAGACACCTTTAGAGAGGGTGACTCCATCACCTGTAGGTACACCACCATGCCAGGAGTCTTCCATTCTAAATACTCTTAGAATGCTGTCTAAGTACCCTTAATTGGGAAACCACCCAAATCTAGATCTAAAACCATAGATCTAGTAACCAGTATGTCTGATATAATGTCCAAGTCCCATGTGGAGAAACCACTGTGTGACGACCAAAGTATAACCGATCGTAGTATAGGAATGTCACTTCCTACTCAGTGTATGCCATCCAAATACCAGGACACCACACTCTACTACCTTCTCAACAGATCCATCGCCTATTCTGATGAAGTCAAACCTATGACTGTCACATCAGAAATTGATGATCTATCTCCGCTATATCTGCTTTGTCTATAAATAGACATAAGCCACTTGTCCACCATGCTTCCGCTGCTCCCACTGACTACGACAACCCTCTGGCAGAGTCATATAGACGTACACTTCTAAAGCTAGTTCAGAACGACGCTATACTCATCCTCCTGCCGGGTCTCACAGTCTGGAACAACAGCAATGGCAAGTCTGGGTAAACAAGAACTTCCCTGTCACCGTCCTTGAGGCTACCGGAGTACCTCTCGGGTGCCTGAAGTTACCCACCTTATCTGCGGAGTGGCCAATGGAATGTCAAACCAGATTGAATCTTTAGGTTCCTATCAAATCTTCAGTAATCGTTTGTGGTTCTGGAATCACTTCCAGTTCTACCATACTCCCACTACTGTTTTCTGAAAAAATCCATTTTTATTAAAACTGTGGCGAGTTAAGAACAATATCACTATTGATCTTCTAAATGGTAGAAAATCAACCCTCGTCATAGCCTGGGTCAACCCACAAACAGCCATTACAGAAACATGCCTTGAGTTATCCAGAGTCTGGTTTTAAGCAAAAGCCAGACAACTTCCCGTACCTTAACATCGTTAAGATACGAACTGTTCTATATCCAATATAGGACCAGAGGCACTGATTTAATTGAACCAGATTCAAATCATGCAGATGTCTCCAGTGCATGTCAACTAAATGGAGTGAGGCCGATCAGCATTACTCAACTTGGGAATGCTTCCAATTATGAGTAACCTGAAAGAGAAGCAAGTTCTCTTAATCATTACTATCAACTGAATACTATACACAAGTATCTATATCTTTGATCACTTTGAAGAATCCCGATACTTGCAACACCTGGTTCTCTACTTTATTCAAATACCTATAACTTCTCAAAATTCGGACCCTGTGTTTCCACGAAACACCTGTCTAAAACTAGAGAAGTCATAAGTAAACCGAATATAGTACGAGGACCAACCCCTCTGTTCTAATAGACACTGGACAACATACAATACTCTGTATAAGTCCCTTGAGTCTGATAACTCATTAACTGTGTGTCGTAAGTTGAAAACTGTACCGTGGTTATGAAGAATTACACCGCTGTTTAATGCTCCTTACCTAACCATCCACTGATATAGGTAAATGTCACGGACATAATTTCAAAAAGGTATATCTCACTCTATAAAAATAGACGTACAGATATATCAATTTGAAATGGGTCCATAACAACGGATATTCAAAACCAAATATTTGCCGACCGGCAAACAACCCAGGTGACTTCCTCAAATATCACCGATTACAACGAATCCCGATATAATGAGGATGATCACCCAATTCCCAATAACTTACTCCCACTCATCATCTGTAAAACCATACAGATGTGAGAATCATACCTGGTAATACATACCCTGGAGCAAGATCTGATTGGGAAATCAGTTTTCCTTTAACAGTACACAGTGAAACTGAAACATTATAATGTTTCGATGGGGTATCCCGGTATTCTTAGTAATGCCTCTTCCAGATTCATGACTGTAACCGTATAATTCTTTTCCACCTCTCCAAATCCCTTTATATGTCTTTAGTCATTACCTTCTGCACACCCCTTAGGCCAAATGGTTTTCTTCCTTCCCTACCGTTCGGCACCAGCCTATGGTTTGGAAGAAGACTATCCAATAAGCATAATGGGTGTACTGTCCTAATCCTAGGAACACTCGCAAAGCGAGAGAAGGTGAAGATAAAAGACAACCGAATAAACCTTATTCCTATTTCTCCTAAACCAGAATCCATCCCCGAACTGGAACAAGTTCCTTTCGAGTTCGTATATAACCATACGATGGAGTATCCAATAAACTGTGGATCTTCGTAGTGATACGGAGTGTCCTGGAGAAATACAAAGGTGAAGTGGGATTGGCGAAGAAATACTTGGTTTGGTCGTGAATAGCAGTCGCAATTTACTTTGCCCTCCTTTTAATCCCTTGATATGTCTTTACTTAATACCTTCTGCACACCATCGTTATGCTAATTGGTTTTCTTCATTCCCTACCGTTCGGCACCAGCCTAAGGTTTGAAAGAAGACTATCCAATTTGCGTAATAGGTGTACTATCTCCTAAACCAAGGAGTACTCGCAACTTGAGAGAAGGTAAAAGGAAAAGACAACTGAATAGTCCTATTCGTTTTCTCCAGAACCGGAAACCATCCTCGAATAAATCCCTTCGAGTTCGTATATAACCATACGATGGTGTTGTCTAATGGAAGTGGACGTTCGTAGTAATACGAGGTGTCCTGAAGAAAAGGGTAAAAGTAGGAGTGGCAATGAGGTTTGCAACTCTGACAATCCAAAAGCCAGTGTTTAAGAAGGTTCGGTTAATTTTGGTCTCTAAGTCATAGTCTAGGGTCAGGTCAATGGTCGCTGCCAAAGAGAGAGAGAAAAGAAACACTCAGCGTGCACTCTGACCTAGATCAGAATGGTTACCAATTTATCTAATCTGGAAACCTCCCACTGTACCGTCAAATTCTCCTCCAAACCTGAAAAAAGAATTAGTCGGGATCACCCGAGGAGTAAACCAACTCATCAGTGGGAATCGGGATCCAACTATCGCATGATAACATGACGGAATCCGTTCACGCTATCACACTCCAGAAGGTATGCGCATATCTGGCAAGTTTCAGTTTCTTTAGAAACTCCCGATGTGATTTTTACCCCATGCTCTTATGACCTTGACTTTGGCCAACAAATCATAAGTCACATGTCAAGTTCTACCCGTCATTCTCCAGGTTGTTTTGAACCCACCCGTAGCTACCCTTGACTTTGGCCAACAAGGCAGTACGACTGTCCCAAACCAACGCATCTACCTATGCTGTATATTAATAACCAACAGCTACCAAACACTGTGCCTTGACTTTGGCCAACAAACACAGCTTGAATACTATTGACTATCCATATGAAACGACGGAGGGCTACGAATGGTTTTTGGCGAAAACCTTTAACGTAATGAACTTGATATCGTTGAAGGAACGGATAGCTTTATAGAAAAATATAGTAACGAAAACCTTTGCTAAAGAGGTCACTCCCGGTGAAGGGATCTCGGCTCTTTCCCCGTAGAATGAGGTGCAGGATATTCCAACTGAATACCACGATGCAAAGCAACAGTAATCGGCTATAGTGAAGTTATTGCTCTGACGCAAACTTTTGTCCAAGGGGTCACTCCCGGTGAAGGGATCTCGGCCCTTGCCTCGTCGACTGAGGAGCAGGATATTCTAACTGAATACCACTGTGCAAAGCAAAAGTGAGCGTCCTTGCAAATAACAGCTTTTGAAAAGTGTTCCAACAACATCAGATTAGGTTTGTTTTCAACTTGCATTGATCCGAATCAACGCAGTCCCATCAATTGATCACACCACAAAGAACGAAAATATACTGATGTACGTATATGCCATCTGCATTCGCCACTGGGTCCCGTCATTACCCGTTAGGTTAGCTAACTAACGACAGAGCGGGGACTGGACTAGCGCGGATGCAAAAAATATACATCTACTAGTATATATATAATATATAATTTTTCGCTCAAGGCGTGATAAAAATGCAACATCACAGAAATGTACAGCATCACAGAACAATACAGATATCTGGGATCCCCGGGTTTCACAGAGCCGCTGAAACCCGACGTTCCCCTGGTCGTGTGGATAGCCTGTGCAATGAAATCCTAGACTCCTACGGGCGCGGCAAGTCACCCGCCAAAACCTGAAGCGGGGCAGCCCCTTTCAGCAACATGAATGGACCACCCAGCACTTCACGGATCCGGTGACTTGGGCACCCCTCCTGGGTCAACCTGTACCCCCTACGAGGGCAGCGAATAGCCCGCCAATTCTAGAGTGAAGCCCCCTCCGTCTCAATGCCATGAGATGCGGACTCGTTGCCCTCTAGAACCCGGCTATCCGTGCACCCCTCCGCGGGGCAATCCTAGTAAGAAAGTAAAATATACATACAACGGGTACATCGACCGCAACCTGGTCGTGCCCCAAAATAATAATACAAGCAGGCAGTGACGGCAGTCCACATGTCGGACGCTCGCCCCGTAATATCAAATGTACACAATACAACAAAAACTGTACTAGCATTGCAACCAGGCTATCCCCCACGACCAATCCGCAACATCACAGAAATGTACAGCATCACAGAACATCAACGTGAATGTCACGTTCGCAAATCCGTCTAACCGGGCTATAGCAGTCAGACTGGATTTACCGATCAAGTGACATTCACGGTCGCAGATATAATGTAAATACTGTGAACTAATGTGTTTAAAATTTTCCGATCGATCAAATTTACCAAGTGGGCCCCAAGCATTACTGTAGCACATCAAGAAATTCTGGGCCCAAAAATAACATTCCAAAAACCCTATTTTTAACCCAGAAAGCAACTGCAGAAATTTAATACATCAAGGAGATCATAGAGCGGCGGAACCGCGGCCCAAAGAGGGGTTTGGCCGCGGTTCCGCGCCCCCATAATCGAATCACTGTATGAAATTTCTCCAGAATGCTTAGAACTTCCAGTACATCACTTTTCAACAACCTGAAAAAAATTTCGAGCTAGGAAAAAATTTTCGAGCCAAGAAAAAATCAACAGAAAACTGATGCATGTGTTATTGGGTTTTCGGAACATTTGTTCGATCGGAAGTGTAAAACACATTAGACAAAGCTAGACTAGGTTAATGGCGAGGCTCTGATACCACTGTAAGTGCACGGCGGCGCTCCGGCCTCCATCCCGAGGCCAAAATGCGGAAGCGGTGATTTACTTTAATTTTTCAAACCGGCACCACCGCGCACTATAATCCGGATAGGGCCATTAAACTAGTCTTAGCTAACTACAAGATGGGAAGAGAGATATACCGAGCGATCCGTGTCTTCCGGTCTTCTCGTCGTCGTCCCGATCTACTGCGGAATGTCCGGTCTCCGCCTCGTCGCCGGAAGGGCACCACGTCGCCGGCTTCTTTTACGGGCTCCCACCTCTATACCGAGGCAACTCGGGCACGAAGCTGGCGAGTCGACGTGCCCAAGATTTGCTGTAGAATATAGTGTAGAAGCTATGTCTCATTTGGGGTTGTGGAGGTTGCCATTTTGGTGGAGGAATGATACTTGGAGTTTTTGTGATGAAAAATGGAATTTTGCAAGCACCATGAGAACAAAACCCCACCCCCTAATTTTTTGGACAGCCCCATGCCATACTTGGCTGGCCAAAAGAATAGAGAGGAGAGAGTGAATGAGGGAGTGAGTGGAATAATACAAAGGGAGAGAGATCAAATGATATCATGAAAGAAAATGATCACCAACACAAACCCACACTCCACCAACCTCATCATCTCATCACAAAGTCAAGCCATCATGAAAGAAGAAGTCAAATGGTCAAGGGATGGTGCAACCATCATGATCCAACAATATGCAAAGAACACCCTCCACAAATTTTTATTTGCACAAATGCAAATAAGCCCTCCTCCACCAATCTTCGGCTATTGAAAGATACAAATGAAAATGGCCGAAACGGAAAGCAAACTGGCAACTCCAGAAAACTGGTCCCGTAATAAATTACAGGAAAACCCCGATACTGTGTATACACACCCACATTTGTATTCCGACCGAATACAAATGCAATGAGGCAAAATCTACACTGTACTATACTAGGATCCGGCTTAAACCAAAGCCGGCTAGTATTATCCGTCCGATCCTGATCCGTGCAATACCGCACGTATCTGATCGAACCCTGCCATATCTCCATACGGCCTCTACAGCTTTTCGCCCGAAAACTTGAGCAACTGAATGTGGGGGACTCTAAAGACTCGTCAACACCTTGGTTGTGGATTTAACCACTAGCACGTCAGAGGTATAAGCCAATACGTGACGGGCTACCAGATATTGACCAAAAGGGACGTCGATGAGCGAACTCATCCTGACACCCTACTGAGCCTGTCAGTGATAATATCCGTACAGTCCGGTCCGTTCGTCTATGAGCATCGCATGGCGGGCCTAGGGGGTTGGTAAAAGTCAGACCCCCAAAAGCGGTACAAGTCGTGTCAGAGAGTAATCCAGAACACCCTGAGATACTACTGGAATACCTACCAGTAAATCTCCTGCCTTGGCCAAGGACTTTTCATGTTCTGGCTCTCCTAGACACAGCGCGACCTCACCCCCAATACCGGGAGACACGAACCCCCGAAGATCCGCTCACTGCCTCCATGTGGCTCGGGACTGCACCCAACTAAAACCCGTTTGCACGTCTCCTTTGAGCGTGGTAGGGTAGTAATCAAAGTACAGTGGGAACTCACACGAGACAAATGACGATCCTCAGGTCGATGAACTAACCTATACACATGTCACCAGGGAACTGCTATCTGACGTCAGGTATAAGACCAACTAGCATGTTCCCGGCGAGTCCTGTCCGGTGTACTCATAACCCAATGAGCACCTGTATACATCTTAGGTGAACCAACTGACACCAGTGGCTTGTGAGACCGGCCACCGCCCCTCGTCGGGGTCTCGAATGTATACACTAGTCTACTCTGGAGTATCGATGCCCTGTCTCGAAACTCCCACGACTAAGGACCTTTTAAGGATGTGCTTATAGCCTACCAGCTCCCACGTATATGATCACCCTCATACTGCTGGTAGTCAAGCATGAATCGTAGGGGCTCTATCAACGTGCAATAGCGACCTGTCATGTCACCTAAAGCAGTACACGATGATAAAGATAAACCAGATAGCATACTATCATCTTGAGTAAGACTGTCCTACCGGGATAGGTCCTCCCTCAATCATTGCAATCACGTGCCTGTGATCCAATAATTGACTCTGAGGGCACTATCTCCAACAAAAGATACTACCAAAGAGGCAGTTTGGGTGTATATTAGTTTATGAGATGAACTAGGTTCCTACCATTGTGTGACAATGGAGGTGTGGCTTTGGTCCAGGAACCCCGGTCCCATCAGTGACCCAAATATATTCCAAAGGTAGTTCACCTGATCATGGAGATAGTTGATCTCCAGGGAGATCGAGGTTAGGAGAGTAGACTCAGAGGACAACACGGCGGATCCACTCATAAAGGCCTTTTGCCAAAGAGAGACATTTATGGGATGGTTGAGTATGAGATACTACAACCACTGCTATATGATGGCCCTAGTGCAAGTGGGAGATTGTTAGTTATATGTATGCCCTAGAGGCCATTACTGTACATGAGATGTATATTGTAGTGGATGCTGGGACATATATAGGGAGGACTTTCTTGCTCGATATGATAGTATGCTATCTGGTTGCTCTTTATCTTAACATGTATACTTACTGTCTCTCTATTACATGTTGATAAAGCCCTTAGGATGTGTACTCGACTTCCAAGATTATGATGCAGATCATACTAGTGGGGCCTAGGTAGTCCATGAGTACATCCTTTAAAAGTTCCTAGTCGTGGGAATATCGAGACGGGGCATCGATATTCCATAGTAGACTAGCGTATATCTTCTCGATCCATGTGATGGGCGATGGATGTTCCAATATCCATTGGTGTTTGACATCAGAGATAGTATACGGGTGAAGATCGCGATTGCCCTATCATTTCGGCTTTTATTCGCGGTTGCCCCATCATTTCGACTTTATTTTCATCTTTATTTTACTCGCTGATTTTCATTGCGAGTTGCCCCATCATTTCGGATTTTCTTTATTTTTCTTTTATTTACACATTTTTTATTTAGACACATTTTTTTTACATTCCCAGTTTAACGACTTAGAGGTCGAACGTTCCCAGTTTAATGACGTGGTGGTCAATTGTTTTCAGAGAAAGGCATATGTCTGAGAGAAATAGTTTCACGAAGAACTTCGGTCTCCGTTTGTATGAAATTGGCGGTCGCAGTTGGACTGTTTGTTAACACGCCTTTAGATAGTTCTATCTCTCCTGCCTTGTATTGCTTTTCGACCCAATCTTTGAAGACGAACCAGTCCTCAATGGCATGACCTATCACTCTGTAATAGGGGTAGTATTTGGGATCGTCGGTCATATTCGCTTCCTGCGGTCTTTTTGACTCCGGCAGTTGTAGACCGTTCTTCAGGGCATCTTTGAATATTTTACGGATTTTGTCCCTTCTGAAGGAATAAACCTTATCAAGCTTCTCTTTGAGTGGAGATTCTCCTCCCTCTCCGAACACTGGCTTCCGAGGCTGGTTGGCACTAGGCCCGCTCATCCCTTGCTTATTTCGGTTAGCCGAAGTGTTAAAAGATTCAGAATCATCGGAATTCCCGCCTTTGCGATTATCATCCTTTCGGTTTCTCCAGGACCTATTGTTATTTTGGGAATCTGAGGAGGACTCCTGCTTTGAGCGATCCAGCATCTGAACTTTCCTGGTCAGCTCTTGGAATGTTTTGAGACCCGCGGTGCATAGAAACGGGGCCATCCAATTGTTGAGATTTCCGACGAGGAGACTGACAGATTGGTCCTACTCTATCGGCGGTTCGCATTTGACGGAGAGATTGAGCCATCGGGTTATAAAATCTGTGCTGCTTTCGTCGTTCTTTAGCTTGGTCCTTACGAGGTCGGCGATGGTGATCTTATTACTGACGCTCATGAACCTCTGCCGAAACAGAGACTCTATTTGGACGAAAGTTATAACGGAGCCATCCGGTATGCTCGCGTACCAGTCGAAAGCAACATCGGACAAGCTATTAACGAACTGGTGGAGGAGAAGCGCATTATTACCCCCAGTATTCCCGCATGAGGCTTTAAAGTGGGCGATGTGCTGATTCACATTTCCCGTCCCATCGAATCTTCCGAATTTGGGGATGACATAGCCGCTAAGAAATTCTACCAGATCATACCGAGCAGGATATGGTCTCTTACTACTGCTGATATCTTTTTGCGCTTCGGCTTTGGCCACCAATGTTTTGACTTTGTTGGGAACCAAATCCATGATTTGATCTTGAGTTAGCGGGATACTGTCATCGGTAGCCAAGACATTTCCTGAGATAGGATGCGACTGGTTTTCATGCGGTTCGCCCACTTTTGGATTTGAGGGAATAGGCATCGGCTGCTTTGGGACACCATTTCCCGGTTCACGAGAAGAGCCATGCGCTTGATTGGGCGGCTAAGAGGCAAGTCGGGCCGTGAGCTGCATCATGACATTCGTCAAGTCGTCAATTTTTGAGTAGAGCTTGGCCATCTCCTTGTCTTTACTTCTGAGCTGTTTTCGGAGCTCTTGTAGAAGTTGCTGCTTCGCGTTCTTGGGACGAAAGATTGGCTCATTTTCGCTTTCCGAGCCTGACTCCTCATGAACCGAGGGATCTCTCTGCCTATCAGCCTCACTGGGAGGATTTTCATCACCCTCTGGAGGATGCTGGTCTTGGGAAGTGACAGCTATATTCACACCAGATTGGATTTGAGATGTGGTGGCCCCATCCTTGGTTTTGCTGCGAAGGTTGTCGCTGGGACGCGTGCCCACCATGTAGACGGTGTGGATAACACATTCAGCCATCCTTTCATCACTGGCAGCTGGTTTCGCGGAGCGGTCCGGACTTTGGAAATTCACAAATTTTAACATGGCCGGGGCTCTAGCCCTTTTGTTGGCTCTGTATCTAAGCCGCTTCTGCCTCAGCTTCTCTGCCTTGAGAGCTTGGCAGGCTTCTGCTCTCCGAGAAGCCGCCATAGGCTGAGTGATGGGGAGCTTAGAGAAGATACCCAATTGAGCAGTTGTCAGGGACATCGTCGGAGCTTGCTTGAGACGCCCTGTTGCTTTGTTGGTGTTGATGGCCTTGCCCCCAGCTGGGGCCAAGGAGAGTCGTTCAAACACCGACTTGTGTTTGAGTTGGGGTGCCTTCGAGACCACCACATTTGGCCTCTTGCCTTTCGAGACCGGTTTGTCTGTCACCGAGGCTTGAGGAGCTGGGATGGCGTTAGCTGACACGAACAGGATAGAGCCGAATGGTAGCGGCGGCTTTTCTCATTGTCGCCCGAGACTGGCCGGAAGGACCGTCCTGGCGTCCATCTTCATCGTGTAGGAGATGGGAAATGTGTCGAGAGCTGAGCTGATCCTTGGAGACATCTTTGCTGGGTATGAAGATTGCAATTGGAGAGCGTTAACCTACACAAAAAAACATGATTTTAGTACAGGCAATTGATATGCATATTAATTGAGTTCGCATAAAATCTTAACCCGAAATATGGGAGGAGAGATTGGTCCCACAGGGCGTGCCAGAGCCTGTAGGGTGTTTTTCGTCACCCCATTGAGATGGGAATACGCGCATGCTTGTCAGGCGCATTACAGATTCCCCCTGCCTAGGGTAGGCTGGGCTTTATTGATTATGGGGATCCGAATCTCCGGCAGCCGCGAACTAAGCTGTCGTTAATTACCCCTCGCTTTTGAAGCGAGGAAACCTCCGATTGACGGGTTAAACCGGTCATGCGAACTCAACGTGCAGTGTTGTGCTTTGAAGGGGTTTTGGATATATCGGGGGCCCCGCAGAGTTTTTACGGGGGTCCTGCTACCCGGATAGCGGACTGAGGGTCAAGGGGGCTAGCAGCCTCCTTACGGGGTGCGGGACAACGTCTCGGCCCAAAATATTTTTTGAGAGGGATAGTGTTGTAGAGTATGTGTGTGTGTGTGTATACATATATATAAAATTAAAAAAGGGAAAGGGCATCCAAAAGATGCGTGGGAAAAAACGCCAGCGCTTTGAGCGCAAGAGCGCTAGTGCCCTACGTGTCAGCGCGTGGGCGCTCGGGCGCTAGCGCTTTGGGCGCTAGAGCTCTGAGCGCAAGGGCGCTAGCGCTTTGAGCGCTAACGCCCCACGTGTCAGCACGTAGGCGCTCGGGCGCTAGCGCTCTGAGCACAAGAGCGCTAGCACCCCACATGTCAGCACGTGGGCGTTCGGATGCTAGCACCCCACGTGTCAGCACGTGGGCGCTCGAGCGGCTAAAGGGACTTGGTCCATGCAATGGGAGTTGTACTCCCAGAAAGGAGCACTTATTATTTTGTGTGTGTGTGTGTGTGTGTGTGTGTGTGTGGAGTTAAACTCCTAGGATATTTTGAAGCTGATGAAGGGGGCTTGAGCCCTGGATCTTCTCCAAAGTGGGGTTTCTGGAGATGGGTCTCTTTCTTCTTCCTTTGTTGGCCGGATCTTGAAGATCAAGAAGTATGAGATTTTAAAAATCTATCCTTTCTGAGATCTGATAGAAGATCTGAGTTCTCCTTTGTGGGTTTTGTGGTGAAAAACTATTTAGTTTTGGAAAAAGAAGAGTTAAACTCTTGATTTAATTCTTAAAGAAGAAGAAGGTTTAGAACCTTGAGGAAGGAGAAGGAGGCACAAAAACCCTAACCTTTTTTAGCGGAATGAAAAGTATATTAGATATTTTCATCATGTTGCCTTATATAGGCTTACATATTTACATATAGCCTCTTGGGCTTTACAAAATGGCATTTTGCACATCCCATGGCTCATGTGCCATTTCTTTTTTTTTTTTGCTCATAAGCCATGGGCTTTACAAAAATTTGGGTTTATGCCCACTCATGCCTAAAAAATTGTAAGTGCACGGCGGCGCCCCGGCCGTCAATCCGACGCCGGAATGCGGAAGCGGTGATAAACTTTAATTTTTGCGGACTTAGCAAACCGGCACCACCGCGCACTAAACTCCGGATCGTAACCATTAACAAGTCTAAGCTACTAACAAGAAAGGGAAGAGATGTACCGACTGATCCGAGTCCTCCGGTCTTCATCTCCACTCCGATCTCCTCGCGGGATCTCCGTCCGTCTCCTCCTTGTCGGAAAGGGCACCACATCGCCTGTAGCTTTTACGGGCTCCCACCTCAATACCGAGGCAACTCGGGCGCGAAGCTGGCGAATCGACGCGTCCAAGATTTGCTGTAGGAAGTGTAGTGTAGAGTATGTCTCTTGGGGTTGGTTGCCATAGACGGAGGAATGGTCTAAAGAAAATTGGTGCTTTCAATTTTCTAGCAAATGGAATGAGATGGATGATTAATTTCTTTCACCAAAATGAAAACTCTCATTTTTCTCTCCTCCTCAAAATATGTGGCCGGCCAAGTCTAATTTGGAATGGTGGAGAGAATGGAATTTATGCAAGAAGGGAGGTGATGGTAGGAGAAAACAAGAGGTGACCACAAACAAACATGAACCATGCTTATTACTTTAACCCATTCCTATCTCATTTAATGCAAAAGCATGGAGCAAAAGAAATGATGCTATCATAATAAAGACAAGTGCAAGAAACCCCCTCCTCAAATGTTATTTGCACAATTGCAAATAACCCCCTCCATCGGAAAAGTCCGGCCGGGAAAGAACAAAGGAAAACCGGCCGGAACGGAATGCAAACTGGCAACTCCAGAAAACTGGTCCCGTAATAAATTACAGGAAAAACCCCGATACTGTGCATACACACCCGCATCTGTATTCCGTCCGGATACAAATGCAATGAGACAAAATCTACACTGTACTAAACTAGGACCGGCTTAAACCAAAGCCGGCTAGTAATATCCGTTCGATCCTGATCCGTGCAATACCGCACGTATCTGATCGAACCCTGCCATATACCTATACGGCTACTAGTACAAACCGTCCGATCCTGATCCGTGCAATACCGCACGTATCTGATCGGACCCTGCCATATCTCCATACGGCCTCTACAGCGTTTCGCCCGAAAGCTTGAGTAACTGAAAGTGTGGTAGACTCTAAAGACTCGTCAATACTATGGCTGTGGATTTAACCACTAGCACGTCAGAGGTATAAGCCAATACGTGACGGGCCACCAGCTATTGACCAAAAGGGACGTCGATGAGCGAACTCATCCTGACACCCTACTGAGCCTGTCAGTGACAATATCCATACAGTCCGGTCCGTTCGTCTATGAGCATCGCATGTCGGGCCTAGGGGGTGGGTAAAAGTCAGACCCCCAAAAGCGGTACAAGTCGTGTCGGAGTGTAGCCCAGAACACCCTGAGATACTACTGGAATACCTACCAGTAAATCTCCTGCCTTGGCCAAGGTCTTCGTGTAATGGCTCTCCTAGACACAGCGCGACCTCACCCCCAATACCGGGAGAGACGAACCCTTGAAGATCCGCTCACTGCCTCCATGTGGCTCGGGACTGTACCCAACTAAAACCTGTTTGCACGACTCCTTTGAGCCGTGGTAGGGTAGTAATCAAAGTACAGTGGGAACTCACACGAGACAAATGACGATCCCCAGGTCGATGAACTAACCTGTACACATGTCACCAGGGAACTGCTATCTGACGTCAGGTATAAGACCAACTAGCATGTTCCCGGCGAGTCTGTCCGGTGTACTCATAACCCAATGAGCACCTGTATACATCTTAGGTGAACCAACTGACACCAGTGGCTTGTGAGACCGGCCACCGCCCCTCGTCGGGGTCTCGACTGTATACACTAGTCTACTCTGGAGTATCGATGCCCTATCTCGAAACTCCCACGACTAGGGACCTTTTAAGGATGTGCTTATAGACTCCAGCTCTCACTTATATGATCGCCCTCATACTGCTGGTGGTCAAGCAAGAATCCTAGGGGCTCTATCAACATGCAATAGCGACATGTCATGTCACCTAAATCAGTACACGATGATAAAGGTAAACCAGATAGCATACTATCATCTCGAGTAAGACTGTCGTACCGGGATAGGTCCTCCCTCAATCATTGCAATCACGTGCCTGTGATCCAATAATTGACTCTGAGGGCACTATCTCCAACAATCTCCCACTTGCACTCAAGGCTAATTATTGCGATGTCGCATACTCACAGCCCGTGTGATACCGAACACCCAACTTCTCTACTAGTCAGTCTCACAAAGCTCGTTTGCGAAACTATTGCGTTCGAGGAATAGCCTCAGCGAGTGGATCCGCTCTGAAGTTTCTTTCTATGTCTCTCTATATCTCAAGTTCGCGGAGAAAACTATCTCCCGAAATGAGCAATACCTGTCTTAGAATGTCTGGATTTCTGATGGGACCGAGCTCATAAATGAACTCCAAATCCAAACTTCTTAGACTGTATCGACAACTGAACTTAATCAGTATCCTGCGCCATGCCTCCCTCAGTATTGCCTTGGATCACCTGTCCAAAATACTGCCCCTCGTCAGAGGGAAAACTATAACTCTGACAACCTCCTTGTCGTGCATGTCACCTTGGAAGCCTGGAGTGATAACCGTCTCCTAAAGGAGGCAGCCGTTATCATATCCCTAGAACATTTACTTATGTTCTAAAACTGCTTCCGTCTGTTTCTCCAGGATTGGATCAATATCAACTTATTGCATCTAGTGCAAGAACAACATCTGGTGTGGTACTTGACATCTCATGGTTGACTCAATTGCCTAAGCAAGTGATCTGCCAATCATGCGCATCCCTCTCCTTTTTAGTCTATAAGACACCTTTAGAGAGGGTGACTCCATCACCTGCAGGTACACTACCGTGCCAGGAGTCGTCCATTCTAAATACTCTTAGAATGCTGTCAAGGTACCCTGATTGAGAAACCACCCAAATCTAGATTTAAAACCATAGATCTAGTAACCAGTATGTCTGATATTGTGTCCAAGTCCCTTGTGGAGAAACCACTGTGTGACGACCAAAGTATAACCGATCGTAGTATAGGAATGTCACTTCCTACTCCGTGTATGTCATCAAATACCAGGACATAACACCCTACTACCTTTTCAACAGATCCATCCCTTATTCTGATAACGTCAAACCCATGACTGTCACATCAGAAATAGATGATCTATCTCCGCTAAATCTGCTTTAGTCTATAAATAGACATAAGCCTGATGTCCACCAATGCTTCCGCTGCTCCCACTGACTATGACAACCCTCTGGCAGAGTCATATAGACGTGCACTTCTAAAGCTAGTTTAGAACGACGCTATATTCATCCTCCTGCCGGGTCTCGCAGCCTGGAACAACAACAATGGCAAGTGTGGGTAAACAAGAACTTCCCTGTCACCGTCCTTGAGGCTACCGGAGTACCTCTCGGGTGCCTGAAGTTACCCACCTTATCTGCGGAGTGGCCAATGGAATGTCAAACCAGATTGAATCTTTAGGTTCCTTATCAAATCTTCAGTAATCGTTTGCGGTTCTGGAATCACTTCCAGTTCTACCATACTCCCACTACTGTTTTTGAAAAAATCCATTTTTATTAAAACTGTGGCGAGTCCAGAACAATATTTCTATTGATCTTTCTTATGGTAGAAAGTCAACCCTCGTCATAGCCTGGGTCAACCCACAAACAGTCATTACAGAAACGTGCCTTGAGTTATCCAGAGTCTGGTTTTAATCATAAGCCGGACAACTCCCCGTACCTTAACAATGTTAAGATATGAACTGTACTATATCCAATATAGAACCAGAGGCACTGATTTAATTGAACCAGATTCAAATCATGCAGCTGTCTCCAGTGCATGTCAACTAAATGGAGAGAGGCCGATCAGCGTTACTCAACTTAGGAATGCTTCCAATTATGAGTAACCTGAAAGAGAAGCAATTTCTCTTTATCATTACTATCAACTGAATACCATACACAAGTATCTACATCTTCGATCACTTTGAAGAATCCCGATACTTGCTATACCTGGTTCTCTACTCTATCCAAATACCTATAACTCCTCAAAACTTAGACCCTGTGTTTCTACGAAACACATGTCTAAGAACTAGAGAAGTTAAAAGTAAACAGAATATAGTATGAGGACCAACCCCTCTGTCCTTACGGACCCTGGACAACATACAATACTCTGTATAAGTCCCTTGAGTCTGATAACTCATTCACTGTGTGTCGTAGGTTGAAAACTGTACTTATGGTTAAGAAGAATTACACCGCTGTTTAATACTCCTTACCTAACCATCCACTGATATAGGTAAATGTGATCGACATAATATCAAAAGGTATATCTCACTCTATTAAAATAGACGTACAGATATATCAATTTGAAATTGGTGCACAACAGCGGATATTCAAAACCAAATATTTGCCGACCGGCAAACAGCCCAGGTGATCTCCTCAAATATCACCGATTACAACGAATCCCGATATAATGAGGATGATCACCCAATTTCCAATAACTTACTCCCACTCATCATCTGTAAAACCATACAGATATGAGAATCAAACCTGGTAAATACATACCCTGGAGCAAGTCCAATCGGGAAATCAGTTTTCTTTTAACAGTACACAGTTGAACTGAAACATTGAAATGTTTCGATGGGGTATCCTGGTATTCTTAGTAATGCCTCTTCCATTATCCAGATTCACAACTATAACCGTATAATTCTTTGCCACCTCTCCAAATCCCTTTATATGTCTTTAGTCATTACCTTCTGCACACCCTTTAGGCCAAATGGTTTTCTTCCTTCCCTACCTTCGGCACCAGCCTATGGTTTGGAAGAAGAATATCCAATAAGCATAATGGGTGTACTGTCCTAGTCCTAGGAGCACTCGCAATGCGAGAGAAGGTGAAGATAAAAGACAACCGAATAAACCTTATTCCTATTTCTCCTGGACCAGAATCCATCCCCGAACTGGAACAAGTTCCTTTCGAGTTCGTATATAACCATACGATGGAGTATCCAAATAACTGTAGATCTTCGTAGTGATACGGAGTGTCCTGGAGAAATACAAAGGTGATGTGGGAGTGGTAATGAAATACTTGGTTTGGTCGTGAATATCAGTCGCAATTTACTTTGCCCTCTTACTAATCCCTTGCTTTGTCTTAATCTTAATACCTTCTGCACACCATCGTTATGCTAATTGGTTTTCTTCATTCCCCACTGTTCGGCACCAGCCTAAAGTTTGGAAGAAGACTATCCAATTTGCGTAATAGGTGTACTATCTCCTAAACTAAGGAGTACTCGTAACTTGAGAGGAGGCAAAAAGGAAAAGACAACTGAATAATCCTATCCGTTTTCTCCAGAACCGGAAACCATCCTCGAATTCCTTCGAGTTCGTATCTAACCATACGATGGTTTTGTCCAATGGAAGTGGACGTTCGTAGTAATACGGGGTGTCCTGGAGAAAAGGGTAAAAGTAGGAGTGGCAATGAGGTCTGCAACTCTGACAATCCAAAAGCCTGTGTTAAGAAGGTTCGGTCAACTTGGTCACTGAGTCATAGTCTTGGGTCGGGTCAATGGTCGCTGCCAGAGAGAGAGAGAAGAAACACTCAGCGTGCACTCTAACCAAGATCAGAATGGTTACCAATTTATCTAATCTGGAAACCTCCCACTGTACCTCAAATTCTCCTCCAAACCTGAAAGAAGAATTAGTCGGGGTCACCCGAGGAGTAAACCAACTCATCAGTGGGAATCGGGATCCAATTATCATCGCATGATAACGTGACGGAATCCGCTCACGGTATCACACTCCAGAAGGTATGCGCATATATGGCAAGTTTCAGTTCTTTTGAAACTCCCGATGAGATTTCTACCCCATGCTCTTATGACCTTGGCGTGAGGTCAAAATATCATAAGTCACATGTCAAGTTCTACCCATCATTGTCCAGGTTAATTTGAATCCACCCGTACATACCCTTGACGTAGGCCACAATAGTAGTACGACTGTCCCAAACCAACGCATTTATCTATGCAACAGATAAATACCCGGCAACTACCAAACACTATGCCTTGGCGTGAGGTCAAAATACATAGCTTGAATACTACCGAATATTTAACTGAAATGATGGAGGGCTACGAATGGTTTCTGGCGAAAACCTTTAACGTAATGAACTTGATATTGTTGAAGGAACGGATAGCTTTTTAGAAAATATAGTGACGAAAACCTTTACTAAAGAGGTCACTCCCGGTGAAGGGATCTCGGCTCTTTCCCCGTAGAATGGGGTGCAGGATATTCCAAATGAATACCACGATGCAAAGCAAAAGTAATCGGCTATAGTGAAGTCATTGCCCTGACGCAAACTGTTTGTCCAAGGGGTCACTCCCGGTGAAGGGATCTCGGCCCTTGCCTCGTCGACTGAGGAGCAGGATATTCCAAATGAATACCACGATGCAAAACAAAAGTGAACGTCCTTGCAATAACAGCTTTTTGAAAAGTGTTCCAACAACATCAGAATAGGTTTGTTTAACTTGCATTGATCCGAATCAATGCAATCCCATCAATTGATCACACCACAAAGAACGAAAATATACTGACGTACGTATATGCCATCCGCATTCGCCACTGGGTCCCGTCATCACCCGTTAGGTTAGCTAACTAACGGCAGAGCGGGGACTGGACTAGCGCGGATGAAAAACATATACAACATCTATTAATATATATATCAATATATATATAGTATTTCGCTCAAGGCGTGAATAAAATGCAACATCACAGAAATGTACAGCATCACAGAACAATACAGATATCTGGGATCCCCGGGTTTCACAGAGCCACTACTGAAACCCGACGTTCCCCTGGTCGTGTGGATAGCCTGTGCAATGAAATCCTATACCCCCTACGAGTGCGGCGAATAGCCAGCCAATCCTGGAGTGAAGCCCCCTCCGTCCCAATGCCATGAGATGCGGGCTTGTTGCCTTCTAGAACCCGGCTATCCGTGCACCCCTCCGCGGGGTAATCCTAGTACAGAAAGTAAAATATACATACAACGGGTACATCGACCGCAACCTGGTCGTGCCCCAAAATAATAATACAAACAGGCAGTGACGGCAGTCCACATGTCGGACGCTCGCCCCGCAATAACAAATGTACATAATACAACAGAAACTGTACTAGCATTGCATCCAGGCTATCCCCACGACCGATCCGCAACAACACAGCAAATACATAGAACATCAACGTGAAGGTCACGTTCGCAAATCCGTCTAACCGGGCTATAGCAGTTAGACCGGATTTACCGATCGAGTGACATTCACGGTCGCAGATATAATGTAAATACTGTGAAAAATGTGTTTAAAATATCCGATCGATCAAAAATTAACAAGTGGGCCCCCAAGCAATACTGTAGCACTCACAGAAAATCTGGGCCCAAATTTAATATTCCAAAACCCCTAAAATAAGCCCACAAGCCCACTGGAAAAATACGAGGCAGTGAAGACACTAGAGTGCGGCGGAACCGCGGCCCTAGGGGGGGTTTGGCCGCGGTTCCGCGCTCAAGTCGTCGACTGAAACTGTCGAATTTTTACAGAGGTCTTATAATATCCAGTACATCAATATTTTACAACCTGAAAAATTTTTAGAGACCAAAAAATTTCAACAGAAACTGATGTGAAGCTAAAATATGGATTTTGGAATTTTGGTCGATCGGAAATGCAAAACACATCAAACGAAGCTAGACGAAGTTAATGGCGAGGCTCTGATACCACTGTAAGTGCACGGCGGCGCCCCGGCTGTCAATCCGACGTCGGAATGCGGAAGCGGTGATAAACTTTAATTTTTGCGGACTTAGCAAACCGGCACCACCGCGCACTAAACTCCGGATCGTAACCATTAACAAGTCTAAGCTACTAACAAGAAAGGGAAGAGATGTACCGACTGATCCGAGTCCTCCGGTCTTCATCTCCACTCCGATCTCCTCGCGGGATCTCCGTCCGTCTCTGTTGGAGATAGTGCCCTCATAGTCAATTATTGGATCGCAGGTACGTGATTGCAATGATTGCGGAGGACCTATCCCGGGAGGACAGTCTTACTCGAAATGATAGTATGCTATCTGGTTTGCCTTTATCAGTCGTGTTCATGTTCAGGTGACTGATTGCATGTTACACTTTGATAGAGCCCTTAGGATCTTGCTTTACTACCAACTGTATGAGGGCGATCATATACGTGAGAGTTGGGTAGTTTATATGCATATCCTTAATTGTGGTCCCTAGTCGTGGGAGTTTCGAGATAGGGCATCGATACTCCGGAGTAGACTAGTGTGTACAGTCGAGACCCCGACAAGGGGCGGTGGCCGGTCTCACAAGCCACTGGTGACAGTTGGATCACCTAAGATGTATACAGGTGCTCATTGGGTTATGAGTACACCGGACAGGACTCGCCGGGAATCTGCTAGTTAGTATTATATCTACCGTCAGATAGCAGTTCCCTGGTGACATGTGTACAGGTTAGTTCATCGACCTGAGGTCGTCATTTGTCTCGTGTGAGTTCCCACTGTGCTTTGATTTCTACCCTACCACGGCTCAAAGGAGTCGTGCAAACAGGTAGCTTTTGGGTACAGTCCCGAGCCACATGGAGGCACGTGAGCGGATCGGCAGGGGATTCGTCTCTCCCGGTATTGGGGGCGAGGTCGTGCAGTGTCTAGGAGAGCCATTACACAAAGTCCATGGCCATGGCAAGAGATTTACTGGTAGGTACTCCAGTAGTATCTCAGGGTGTAATTGGGCTTCACTCCGACACGACTTATACTGCTTCTGGGGGTCTGACGTTACTAGCCCCCTAGGCGGATATGCGATACTCATTGACGAACGGACCGGACTGTATATACATTGTCACTGTTAGGCTCAGTAGGGTTTTCGGAGGAGTTCGCTCATCGGTGTCCCTTGAGTTCGCTCCTCGGCCACCCTTGAGGTCAGTCCGTGGGCAGCCGTTACGCATTGCTAGTGCCGCTGACGGTTTGTGGTTAAACCCACTGCCAGGGTGCTGACGAGTCATTAGAGTCCCCCACAGGCAGTTTCCCAAGTTCGGGCGAAACGTTGTAGAGGCCGTATGGTTTTATGGCAGGGTTCGGAAAATGCACGTGCGTTTACGCACGTGTCGATTTTCGGACAGATGATACTGGTCGGCTTTGGTTTAAGCCGGATCCGAGTATTATATTGAGTAGGTATAATATCTTTGTCTCAGTTGCATTTGTATTCGGTCGTAATATAAATGCGGGTATATTTATACAGTTTCGGGGTTGTCCTGAAATTCGTTTCAGGATCACTTTTGGAAGTTGCCAGTTTCCAGTTTTCTATCAGCCGTCTTTTAACATTTGGTTAAAGACGGGTTTATCTTTTCTTCTGTTGAGGTGAGTCAGCATCTTAGAAACTTCTTGAAGTGGTGATGTGGCATGGTGAGTCATTAGTGCCATTAATGACTCATTTAATGCAAGGGAGAGTTGTGTTAGTTTCATTGGTTTGCTTTAATTACTTTGTGTGAGTCATGGATAATCATGAAGCTTCTTGTATATTTTCACCCCCCTTTCCTTGCTCCTACACTCACCTTCACCTCTTGCTATAAGTGGCCGGCCATCTTGGTGGAGAGAGAGTGAGATCATTTTCATTTTTGAGAGAAAAGATTATAGTTTAAGGTGCATGGAAATTTCATTGCTTGATTTTCATTCCATCACCCGATTCCCACGGCAACTTCATTAACCGATCGTCCACGGACTTGGACGAAGTGAGACAAAGTCTTCTACTCATATTCTACATCATTCTTGGTCGTCTCTTTTAGCAAACTTGACGATCGAGTTGCCTCGAGTCAGAGGCGGGAGCCCGTTTAAAGAATCGTCGATGTGGTGCCACCTCGACGAAGGATTCGGAGATCGACGAGATCGGAGTAGCCGCAACGGAGCGTGGGATGATGGTTGAAGAACGAAGGACTCGGATCGTTCGGTATAACCATTCTACACTCTTTACAGTTTGTTAGTTTAGCAATAATGGCAGATCCGGATTAAAGTATACGATAGCGCCAGTTTAAAAGTTTTGTTCCGCATTTTGGCGTCTGTAGACTGCCGGGGCGCTAGCGTAGACTTACAGTGGTATCAGAGCCTCACCATTTTGCTATACTAACTTGTGCTAACGCGTTTAAAACATCGATCCGACCGAAAATCGAAAACTGCAAAAATCGCATTTTTCTTCACTTGACAGTTCTGTTAATTTTAAACGGTATCAAAATTGATTTCTGTACATCTTAAAAATCCGTACAGGGTTTTGTAAGACCCACGAGAAAATTTGGGGTCGTGATCCCTCCAAGTTGCCGCGGAAGCGCGGCCAAACCCATGGTTTGGCCGCCCTTCCGCGGCCATGTGAGGAGCACGTGCTCCCAATTTTTTTTCAGTGGGTTTTACTTTGGTTTTTGGGGTTTTTGAGATATATAGTTTTGGCCCAGGTTTTGTTACTGTTCACCAGTAAGCAGTGGGGCCCACTTTTTGATATTTGGTTTTTGGTCGATCGAAATTTAAACACGTTAGTTTACAGTGCTTACATTATATCTCCGACCGGGAATGTCATTTGATCGGTAAACCGCGTTTAATTGCTATAGTTCTTTTAGACGGGTTTGCGAACGTGACATTCGCGTTGATGTTCTGTGTTGTGCTGTATTGTTGCGGATTTGTCGTGGTGGATAGCAGTGTGCAATGGTAGTACAGTTTGAGTTTATTTGTACATTTGATATTGCGGGGCGAGCGTCCAACATGTGGATAGCCGTCACTGCCTGTTGTATAATATTCTTTTGGGGCACGACCAGGTTGCGGTCGATGTACCTATTGTACTATTTTTCATTTCTGTACTAGGTTTTACCCCGCGACGGAGTGCACGGATAGCCGGGTTCGGGAAAGCAACGGGTCCGCATCTCATGGCTTTGAGAGGCAGAGGGGCCCCACTTCAGAATTGGCAGACTATTCGCCGCACTCGTAGGGGGTACAGGTTGACCCAAGGAGGGGTGCCCAAGATTACCGGATTCTGTGAAGTGCCGGGTGTTCCATTCACTATGCTGTGGGGACTGCCTCGCTTCAAGTTTTGGCGGGTAACTTGCCGCACCCGTAGGGGTCTAGGTTTCATTGCACAGGCTATCCACACGACAGGGGAACGTCGAGTTTCAGCAGCGGCTCTGTGAAACTCGGGGATCCCAGATATCTGTATTGTTTTGTGATGCTTATTACTTTTCTGTAATGTTGCATATTATCACGCCTGGAGCGATTATGTATATTGGTTTATATACTATTAGATGTTGTATATGTTTTACACCCGCGCTAGTCCAGTCCCCGCTCTGTCGTTAGTTAAGTAACCTAACGGGTGATGACGGGACCCAGTGACGAATGCGGATGGCATATACGTACATTTTATTTTCGTTCTTTTCTGGTGTGATTGATTGATGGGACTGCATTGATTCTGATCAATGCAAAGTAAAACAAACCTGTTGAGTTGTTGGAACAATTTAAAAAGTGTTATTGCAAAGACGTTTCCTTTTGTTATGCATAGCGGTATTCGGTGTGAATATCCAGCACCTCATTCGACGAGGCAAGGGCTGATATCCCTTCACCGGGAAAGACCCCTTGGACAGAAGTTTGCGTCAGGGTAATAACTTTACTATAGTCGATTACAAGTTGCTTTGCATAGCGGTATTCAGTGGAATATCCTGCACCTCATTCCACGAGGAAAGAGCCGAGATCCCTTTACCGGGAGTCACCTCTTTAGCAAAAGGTTTTCGCCACTATATTTTAAAAAGCTATCAGGTTCCTTCAGCGATATCAAGTTCACTACGTTAAAGGTTTTTTCGCCAAAAAAACCAGCCGTAGCCCTCCGTCACTTCTTTTGGGTATTCAGTAGTATTCAAGCTATGTATTTTGACCTAACGCCAAGGCATAGTGTTTGGTAGCTGCTGGGTATTCAATTGTTGCATAGATAGATGAGTTGGTTTGGGATAGCCGTTCTGCCATTTTGACCTAACGCCAAGGGCATGTGCGGGTGGGTTCAAATTGACAAGATAGTGACGGGTAGAACTTGGCATGTGACTTATGACATTTTGACCTAACGCCAAGGTCATAAGAGCATGGGGCAAGAAAAAGATATCGGGAGTTTCTAAAGAAACTGAAACTTGCCAAGTATGCGCATACCTTCTGGAGTATGAATAACGTGGATGCATTCCATCACGTTAACATGCGATGAGAGTTGGATCCCGATTCCCACTGATGAGTTGGTTTACTCTTCGGGTGATCCCGATTGATTCTTCTTTAGGTTTGGAGGAGAATTTGACAGGACAGTGGGAGGTTTCCGGATTAGATAAAGTGATGACCATTCTGATCTAGGTTAGAGTGCACGCAGAGTGATTCTTTTCTCTCTCTCTCTTTGGCAGCGACCTTTGACCGACCCTAGACTATGACTCAGTGACCAGGTTGACCGAACCTTCTTAAAATACTGGCTTTTGGATTGTCTATGTTGCATAAGTCATTGCCACTCCTTCTTCTACCCTTTGAATTTCTCAGAACACCCGTATTACTACGGATATCCACTTCCATTGGATAGATCCATCGTATGGTTATATACGAACTCGAAGGGACTTCTTCGGGGATGGATCCAGGTTCAGGAGAAATAGAATTGGTTTATTCAGTTGTCTTTTATTATCACCTTCTCTCAGGTTGCGAGAGCTCCTTGGTTTAGGAGAGTACACCTATTACGCTTATTGGATAGTCTTATTCCAAACCATAGGCTGGTGCCGAAAGGTAGGGAATGAAGAAAACCAATTAGCCTAAGTAGGGTGTGCAGAAGGTAATATGTAAAGACAAAATAAAGGGATTAGAAAGAGGGCAAAGTAAATTGCGACTGATATCATTCACGACCAAAACCGCGTACTTCATCGCCACTCCTATTTCACCTTTAAAAGAATAAGGTATTATTCAGTTGTCTTTTATCATCACCTTCTCTCAGTTGCGAGTACTCCTTGGTTTAGGAGGGTACACCTATTATGCTTACTGGATAGTCTTCTTCCAAACCATAGGCTGGTGCCGAACGGTAGGGAAGGAAGAAAACCATTTAGCCTAACGATGGTGTACAGAAGGTAACGACTAAAGACAAATAAAGGGGATTTGGAGAGATGGCAAAGAGATATACGGTTGAAGTCATGAATTGGATTATGGAAGAGGCATTGCTATGAATACCAGGATACCCCTACGAAACATTTTCATGTTTCAGTGCATTGTTAAAGAAAAACTGTTTTCCCGATTAGATACTTACTCCAAGGGTATGTATTTACCAGGTTTCATTTTCATATCTGTATGGTTTTACAGATGATGAGTGGGAGTAAGATATTGGGAATTAGGTGATCATCCTCATTATATCGGAATTCGTTGTAATTGGTGATATTTGAGGAAATCGCCAGGGTACAGTTTTCTACCTACGACGCACAGGTTTTGAGTTGTTTAACTCAGCGGACTTATACAGAGTATTGTATATTGTCCAAGTGTCCTTCAGGACAAAGGGGTAGGTCCTCGTACTTTGTTCTGTTTACTTATAACTTCTCTAGTATTTAGACGAGTGTTTCGTAGAAATACAAGGTCTAAGTTTTGAGAAGTTGTGGGTATAAGAATAAAGTGGAGAACCAGGTGTCACAAGTATCGGGATTCTTCAAAGAGATCGAAGATGTAGATTCTTGTGATTGGTATTCAGATGATAGTGATGGTTTTGAGAAACGTGTTTCTTTTTCAGGTTACTCATAATTGGATGGTTTCCTAAGTTGAGTAATGCTGAATAGCCTCTTTCCATTAAGTTGAGATGCACTGGAGACAGCTGCATGGTTTGAATATGGTTCCAATTAAATAAGTGCCAAAGTTTCTGTATTGGATATAGAATGGATCGTACCTTAAAAGAAATTAAGGTATGGGGAGTTGTCCAACTTATGCTTAAAACCAGACTCTGGATAACTCAGGGCACGTTTCTGTAATGGCTGTTTTGTGGGTTGACCCTGGCTATGACGAGGGTTGATATTCTACCATTTGGAAGATCAATAGTGATATTGTTCTTGACTCGCCACAGTTTTAGTAAAATGGATCTTTTTCAGAAAACAGTAGTGGGAGTATGGTAGAACTGGAAGTGATTCCAGAACCGCGAACGATTACGGAAAATTTAATAGGACCTATACATTCAATCAGGTTTGACATTCCAATATCCACTCCGCAGATTTGGTAGGTAACCTCAGACACCCGAGAGGTACTTCGGTAGCCTCAAGGACGGTGACAGGGAGGTTCTTATCTACCCAGACTTGACACTACTGTTGTTCCAGGATATGAGACCCGGTAGGAGGGTTGTCGTAGTCAGTGGGAGCAGCGGAAGCATAGTGGGCAAGATGCTTATATCTATTTATAGACTTGAGCAGTTATAGCGGAGATAGATCATCTAATTTTGATGTGACAGTCATGGGTTTGACTTCAATCAGGATAGGGGATGAATCTATTAAGAAGGCAGTAGGGTGTGATGTCATGGTATCAGGATGACATACACAGAGTGGGAAGCAAAATTCCTATACTACAATCGGTTGTACTGTGGTCGTCACACAGTTGTTTCTCCAGACAAGACATGGATATAATATTAGACATTCTGGTTTCTGGATCTATGGTTTTAGATCTAGATTTGGGTGGTTTCCCAATATGGGTACTTTGACAGATATTCTAATGGTTTTTAGAATAGTTGACTCCTAGCATGGTAGAGTACCTGCAGGTGATGGAGTCACCCTCTCTAAAGGTGTCGTATAGACTAAAGGGGAGAGGGATGTGCATGATTGGCAGATCACTTGCTTAGGCAATTGAGTCAATCATGAGATGTCAAGTACCGCACCAAATGTTGTTTTTGCACTAGATGCAATAAGTTTGTATTAATCCAATCCTGGAGAAACATAAGGAAGCAGTTTTAGAACACTAGTACATGTTCTACGGATTTGATAACGGCAGCCTCTTTCGGGAGACGGTTATCATTCCATGCTTCAAAGGTGACATGGATGACAGAGTGATTGTCAGAGTTTTAGTTTTCCCTCTGACGAGAGACAGTATTATGGACAGGTGGTCCAAAGGATACTGTGGGTGGCATAGTGCCCGATACTGATTAGGTTCAGTGATCGATACAGTCTAAGAAGTTTGGATATGGTGTTCATTTATGAACTAAGGTCCCATCAGATATCCAGACATATTCTAAGACAGGTACTACTCAATTCGGGAGATGGTTTTCTCCGCGAACTTGAGATTATGAGAGATACAGAAAGAAACTTCTAGGCGGATCCACTCACTGAGGCTATTTTCTCGAACACAATAGTTTTACAAACGGGCTTTGTGAAACTGATTAGTAGAGGAGTTGGATGTTCGGTTTCACACGGGCTGTGAGTAGTCGACATCGCAATATTAGCCTTGAGTGCAAGTGGGAGATTGTTGGAGATAGTGCCCTCATAGTCAATTATTGGATCGCAGGTACGTGATTGCAATGATTGCGGAGGACCTATCCCGGGAGGACAGTCTTACTCGAAATGATAGTATGCTATCTGGTTTGCCTTTATCAGTCGTGTTCATGTTCAGGTGACTGATTGCATGTTACACTTTGATAGAGCCCTTAGGATCTTGCTTTACTACCAACTGTATGAGGGCGATCATATACGTGAGAGTTGGGTAGTTTATATGCATATCCTTAATTGTGGTCCCTAGTCGTGGGAGTTTCGAGACAGGGCATCGATACTCCGGAGTAGACTAGTGTGTACAGTCGAGACCCCGACAAGGGGCGGTGGCCGGTCTCACAAGCCACTGGTGACAGTTGGATCACCTAAGATGTATACAGGTGCTCATTGGGTTATGAGTACACCGGACAGGACTCGCCGGGAATCTGCTAGTTAGTATTATATCTACCGTCAGATAGCAGTTCCCTGGTGACATGTGTACAGGTTAGTTCATCGACCTGAGGTCGTCATTTGTCTCGTGTGAGTTCCCACTGTGCTTTGATTTCTACCCTACCACGGCTCAAAGGAGTCGTGCAAACAGGTAGCTTTTGGGTACAGTCCCGAGCCACATGGAGGCACGTGAGCGGATCGGCAGGGGATTCGTCTCTCCCGGTATTGGGGGCGAGGTCGTGCAGTGTCTAGGAGAGCCATTACACAAAGTCCATGGCCATGGCAAGAGATTTACTGGTAGGTACTCCAGTAGTATCTCAGGGTGTAATTGGGCTTCACTCCGACACGACTTATACTGCTTCTGGGGGTCTGACGTTACTAGCCCCCTAGGCGGATATGCGATACTCATTGACGAACGGACCGGACTGTATATACATTGTCACTGTTAGGCTCAGTAGGGTTTTCGGAGGAGTTCGCTCATCGGTGTCCCTTGAGTTCGCTCCTCGGCCACCCTTGAGGTCAGTCCGTGGGCAGCCGTTACGCATTGCTAGTGCCGCTGACGGTTTGTGGTTAAACCCACTGCCAGGGTGCTGACGAGTCATTAGAGTCCCCCACAGGCAGTTTCCCAAGTTCGGGCGAAACGTTGTAGAGGCCGTATGGTTTTATGGCAGGGTTCGGAAAATGCACGTGCGTTTACGCACGTGTCGATTTTCGGACAGATGATACTGGTCGGCTTTGGTTTAAGCCGGATCCGAGTATTATATTGAGTAGGTATAATATCTTTGTCTCAGTTGCATTTGTATTCGGTCGTAATATAAATGCGGGTATATTTATACAGTTTCGGGGTTGTCCTGAAATTCGTTTCAGGATCACTTTTGGAAGTTGCCAGTTTCCAGTTTTCTATCAGCCGTCTTTTAACATTTGGTTAAAGACGGGTTTATCTTTTCTTCTGTTGAGGTGAGTCAGCATCTTAGAAACTTCTTGAAGTGGTGATGTGGCATGGTGAGTCATTAGTGCCATTAATGACTCATTTAATGCAAGGGAGAGTTGTGTTAGTTTCATTGGTTTGCTTTAATTACTTTGTGTGAGTCATGGATAATCATGAAGCTTCTTGTATATTTTCACCCCCCTTTCCTTGCTCCTACACTCACCTTCACCTCTTGCTATAAGTGGCCGGCCATCTTGGTGGAGAGAGAGTGAGATCATTTTCATTTTTGAGAGAAAAGATTATAGTTTAAGGTGCATGGAAATTTCATTGCTTGATTTTCATTCCATCACCCGATTCCCACGGCAACTTCATTAACCGATCGTCCACGGACATGGACGAAGTGAGACAAAGTCTTCTACTCATATTCTACATCATTCTTGGTCGTCTCTTTTAGCAAACTTGACGATCGAGTTGCCTCGAGTCAGAGGCGGGAGCCCGTTTAAAGAATCGTCGATGTGGTGCCACCTCGACGAAGGATTCGGAGATCGACGAGATCGGAGTAGCCGCAACGGAGCGTGGGATGATGGTTGAAGAACGAAGGACTCGGATCGTTCGGTATAACCATTCTACACTCTTTACAGTTTGTTAGTTTAGCAATAATGGCAGATCCGGATTAAAGTATACGATAGCGCCAGTTTAAAAGTTTTGTTCCGCATTTTGGCGTCTGTAGACGGCCGGGGCGCTAGCGTAGACTTACAGTCTCCTCCTTGTCGGAAAGGGCACCACATCGCCTGTAGCTTTTACGGGCTCCCACCTCAATACCGAGGCAACTCGGGCGCGAAGCTGGCGAATCGACGCGTCCAAGATTTGCTGTAGGAAGTGTAGTGTAGAGTATGTCTCTTGGGGTTGGTTGCCATAGACGGAGGAATGGTCTAAAGAAAATTGGTGCTTTCAATTTTCTAGCAAATGGAATGAGATGGATGATTAATTTCTTTCACCAAAATGAAAACTCTCATTTTTCTCTCCTCCTCAAAATATGTGGCCGGCCAAGTCTAATTTGGAATGGTGGAGGGAATGGAATTTATGCAAGAAGGGAGGTGATGGTAGGAGAAAACAAGAGGTGACCACAAACAAACATGAACCATGCTTATTACTTTAACCCATTCCTATCTCATTTAATGCAAAAGCATGGAGCAAAAGAAATGATGCTATCATAATAAAGACAAGTGCAAGAAACCCCCTCCTCAAATGTTATTTGCACAATTGCAAATAACCCCCTCCATCGGAAAAGTCCGGCCGGGAAAGAACAAAGGAAAACCGGCCGGAACGGAATGCAAACTGGCAACTCCAGAAAACTGGTCCCGTAATAAATTACAGGAAAAACCCCGATACTGTGCATACACACCCGCATCTGTATTCCGTCCGGATACAAATGCAATGAGACAAAATCTACACTGTACTAAACTAGGACCGGCTTAAACCAAAGCCGGCTAGTAATATCCGTTCGATCCTGATCCGTGCAATACCGCACGTATCTGATCGAACCCTGCCATATACCTATACGGCTACTAGTACAAACCGTCCGATCCTGATCCGTGCAATACCGCACGTATCTGATCGGACCCTGCCATATCTCCATACGGCCTCTACAGCGTTTCGCCCGAAAGCTTGAGTAACTGAAAGTGTGGTAGACTCTAAAGACTCGTCAATACTATGGCTGTGGATTTAACCACTAGCACGTCAGAGGTATAAGCCAATACGTGACGGGCCACCAGCTATTGACCAAAAGGGACGTCGATGAGCGAACTCATCCTGACACCCTACTGAGCCTGTCAGTGACAATATCCGTACAGTCCGGTCCGTTCGTCTATGAGCATCGCATGTCGGGCCTAGGGGGTGGGTAAAAGTCAGACCCCCAAAAGCGGTACAAGTCGTGTCGGAGTGTAGCCCAGAACACCCTGAGATACTACTGGAATACCTACCAGTAAATCTCCTGCCTTGGCCAAGGTCTTCGTGTAATGGCTCTCCTAGACACAGCGCGACCTCACCCCCAATACCGGGAGAGACGAACCCTTGAAGATCCGCTCACTGCCTCCATGTGGCTCGGGACTGTACCCAACTAAAACCTGTTTGCACGACTCCTTTGAGCCGTGGTAGGGTAGTAATCAAAGTACAGTGGGAACTCACACGAGACAAATGACGATCCCCAGGTCGATGAACTAACCTGTACACATGTCACCAGGGAACTGCTATCTGACGTCAGGTATAAGACCAACTAGCATGTTCCCGGCGAGTCCTGTCCGGTGTACTCATAACCCAATGAGCACCTGTATACATCTTAGGTGAACCAACTGACACCAGTGGCTTGTGAGACCGGCCACCGCCCCTCGTCGGGGTCTCGACTGTATACACTAGTCTACTCTGGAGTATCGATGCCCTATCTCGAAACTCCCACGACTAGGGACCTTTTAAGGATGTGCTTATAGACTCCAGCTCTCACTTATATGATCGCCCTCATACTGCTGGTGGTCAAGCAAGAATCCTAGGGGCTCTATCAACGTGCAATAGCGACATGTCATGTCACCTAAATCAGTACACGATGATAAAGGTAAACCAGATAGCATACTATCATCTCGAGTAAGACTGTCGTACCGGGATAGGTCCTCCCTCAATCATTGCAATCACGTGCCTGTGATCCAATAATTGACTCTGAGGGCACTATCTCCAACAAAAATTACATAAAAATTATTTATTACATGATTTTATTGTTGGCATGGGGAGGCTTGGCCGCGGGCTCGGCTTAGGCATGGGCCCGCTTGACCTGGGCTTGGGCCCACCTGGCTTGGGGTTGACCTTGACTTTGACTCGGTCAACCGGGGTGCAAATTTTGACCCCAACAGGATGTCCGTGTTTTATTTTGAGCCTGTATAAAACACAGATTCCACAGTTGTGATGATTTGCCAAACCCACATCCCTAGTGTTGGAGATAGTGCCCTCAGAGTCAATTATTAGGTCACAGGTACGTGATTGTAATGATTGATGGAGGACCTATCCCGGTAGGACAGTCTTACTCGAGATGATAGTATGCTATCTGGTTTACCTTTATCATCGTGTACTGTTTTAAGTGACCTGACACGTCGCTATTACACGTTGATAGAGCCCCTAGGATTCTTGCTTGACCACCAGCAGTATGAGGGCGATCATATAAGTGGGAGCTGGGGGTCTATAAGCATATCCTTAAAAGGTCCCTAGTCGTGAGAGTTTCGTGACAGGGCATCGATTCTCCATAGTAGACTAGTGTATACAGTCGAGACCCCGACGAGGGGCGGTGGCCGGTCTCACAAGCCACTGGTGTCAGTTGGATCACCTAAGATGTATACAGGTGCTCATTGGGTTATGAGTACACCGGACAGGACTCGCCGGGAACATGCTAGTTGGTCATATACCAGACGTCAGATGGCAGTTCCCTGGTGACATGTGTGCAGGTTAGTTCATCGACCTGGGGATCGTCATTTGTCTCGTGTGAGTTCCCACTGTACTTTGATTACTACCCTACCACGGCTCAAAGGAGTCGTGCAAACAGGTTTTAGTTGGGTACAGTCCCGAGCCACATGGAGGCAGTGAGCGTATCTTCAGGGGTTCGTCTCTCCCGGTATTGGGGGTGAGGTCGTGCTGTGTCTAGGAGAGCCATTACACGAAGCCCTCGGCCGAGGCAAGGAGATTTACTGGTAGATATTCCAGTAGTATCTCAGGGTGTTCTGGGCTATACTCCGACACGACTTGTACCGCTTTTGGGGGTCTGACTTTTACCAACCCCCTAGGCCCGCCATGCGATGCTCATAGACGAACGGACCGGACTGTACGGATATTGTCACTGACAGGCTCAGTAGGGAGTCAGGCTGAGTTCGCTCACAGACGTCCCTTTTGGTCAATACCTGGTAGCCCGTTATGTATTGGCTTATACCTCTAACGTGCTAGTGGTTAAATCCACAACCAAGGTGTTGATGAGTCTTTAGAGTCCCCCACATTTCAGTTACTCAGCTTTCGGGCGAAAGGTTGTAGAGGCCGTATGGAGATATGGCAAGGTCCGATCAGATGCGTGCGGTATTGCACGGATCAGGATCGGACAGTTTGTACTATAGGCCGTATGGATATATGGCAGGGTTCAATCAGATACGTGCGGTATTGCACGGATCAGGATCGAACAGATATTACTAGCCGGCTTTGGTATAAGCCGGATCCTAGTATAGTACAGTGTAGATTTTGTCTCATTGCATTTGTATTTCGGTCGAAATACAGATGCGGGTGTGTATGCACAGTATCGGGGTTTTCCTGTAATTTATTACGGGACCAGTTTTCTGGAGTTGCCAGTTTGCTTTCCGTTTCGGCCATTTTCATTTGTATCTTTCAATGGCCGAAGTTTGGTGGAGGAGGGCTTATTTGCATTGTTGCAAATAAGCAATTGTGGAGGGGGTCTTTGCATATTTCCTTGTATCATGATGGCTCACTATACCTTGACCTTGCTTGACTTTTTGACTTCATCATGGTTGCACCTTACCTTGACTTCTTGACTTTGTTTTCATGATTTCTTGACTTTGGTTGTAATGATGGGAGAGGAGATGGTTGTTGAGTGTTGGACTTTCCTAGCCATCATTTTCTTTGCATTATTGATCAAGCTTCTCTCTCTCTCTCCAATCACACCAATATTGGGGGGGCCGGCCATTCCTTGATGTAGGAGGAGATTCATTTTCATATGGGGAAATTTTGTATCTTGAGCTTTGAAAAATCCCTACAACTCCCTCTCCAAAAGTTCACTTCAATTCCTCCACCACAAAAGGCAACTCCATAATCCCAAATGAGACATGTAATCCACACTACATTCTACAGCAAATCTTGGGCACGTCGAGTAGCCGGCTTCGTGCCCGAGTTGCCTCGGCATTGAGGTGGGAGCCCGTAAACAAAGTAGGCGATGTGGTGCACTTCCGGCGATGAGGAGGAGACGGGACTTCTCCACAGGAGATCGGGACCATGACGAGAAGACCGGAGGACTTGGATCGTCGGTATATCTCTATTCCCTTTTTTGTAGTTTGCTAGGACTAGTTAATGGTTCGATCCGGGTATTAGTGCGCGGCGGTTTGCCAGTTCAAGTAAAATTTAAAGTTTATCACCGCTTCCGCATTTGGCCGTCGGATTGACGGCCGGGGCGCCGCCGTGCACTTACACCTAGACCCCTACGAGAGCGACAAGCAACCCTACCAATTCTAGAGTTAGGAGACCCGGACTCGACTCCTCGAGGTGGTCTCCCACTGGACTCTAGAACCCAGTTACTTGTGCTCCCCTCCTTGGGTCTATCCTAATGCGGAAAAGTAAATAATATACATCAATGGTAACATCTTCCTCAACCCGGAAGTGGCCCAAATAAAAGAATATTACATACAAGTTTTTACATGAATGAAAATGAAAAACACTCTCTCACATAAAAAAAAACCCAGCTATTCAAACGCGACGATGCAATATAACATATCCAGCAACACATAACATCACATGTCATCAACGTAAGTAAATATGCGTATCCCAATTATCGTTGACGTATAGCAACGAAACCGGCGATACCCCACATATTACACTTACGGTCGCAGAAAAGAAAGCGAAAAACTACAACAGTTGGAATCCGCAACCGCCTTAGACATCACATGCCTAACAATATGAATTCCTTAGACATCGCATGCCTAACAATTATAAACTCCGCATTTTAGTCTCAATATTGAAAACACTTTCCAATAATCAGTCGGGCAATTCAACAAGATTCCCGACATCCCGATCGAATGCTCGTCGGAAACTTTAGTAGACGGCCACACACCCCGATACCGACGACGAAATGCACTTAGGCGGAACACCGTAGCCGCGAGCACCCGGACGGATGCTTTTTGGCAACGGAGTTCTCCTACAGTCACTTAGTCGGGGTTATGGGGCGTGGCTATCTAGTAATATTACCCGGCGAGTATCCGAATACACAAAGTGATTGCGACGGACTTTTGATCGCATCAAAATCCCGTGGCAACCGATCAAATGAGACTAAATTGCTAGACTTATAAAATTCAAATGTTGTTGATTCCAAGTATTGTATAACAATATACTAGACGATATTAAACGTTTCGATCGAATCAACAAATCCCCACAACTCCCAATGAGCTCAACACTTGAGCGAAGTTAAAGTACCCAAAACGTGCCACAGTACCTATGATCCAGCCGTATAAGGGTCAAACCAACGCCTCACCAATGACACCGCGGAACCACGGCAAACCCTAAGGTTCAAATCGCGGTTCCGAGGGCATAGAATCGAGTTAAGGTTTATGTTCTTCTAGAGAGTCCATAGAGTTACTTGCACGAACATTGAATATAATTAACTTAGAAAAATTCCAACACTTGGAAATTTCAGAGAGGGTCATGGGGTGCTGTTTGAATTTCGTTTGAAGTGTTAAACATGGTCCAGGTTATCAATACAATGCTAAAAAATACGAATACGAAATACTCCGCAAAGAGTCCATAACACAATTATCATCACATGAAAATATGGACTTCCCAAACAATACCAGAAACCCCAAAATAAGATGTACAGAGCACTGGTGAAAAACGAAGAGGAGGGGAGCCTGTACGGTCGGCGTCGCCGGAATTCCTGGCCTGGTCGCCGACCAGGAACCGAGCACCCCCTTTCGAATTTCACCTGTGTTCATCAAGTCTCCACTACATCACTCTGCAGTTGCTAAAATAATTTTTAAATCACTTTTTAAAAAATTTCCAGAGAGCAAATTTCAAGGTTTCTAAAATCGTATTTTCGCGGAGTTTCTCGGTTTCGTATTATCTTAGCAGATGGATGTAAAGACCACTGCTCTGAATGAAAATTTGGAAGAGTGTGTTTATATGGATCAGCCAGAGGGTTTCATAGAGAGTGGGAGCAACAGAAGAGTGTGTAAGTTGCTTAAATCCATTTATGGATTAAAACAGGCATCGCGGAGTTGGAACATCTTCTTTGATGAGACGGTCAAAGAATTTGACTTTATCAAAAATCCAGATGAACCATGCATTTATAGTAAGATTGTAGCGAGAACTGTTGTATTCCCCATCTTGTACGTGGATGACATTCTCCTGATAGGAAATAACATTCCTATGCTACAATCAGTCAAAAGATTCTTATCACAGAAGTTCTCCATGAAAGACCTGGGTGATACCTCCTACATACTCGGGATCCAGATCTATCATGATAGATCTAAAAGCATGTTGGGACTTTCACAGTCCAGGTACATTGACGCCATAGTGAAAAGATTTAGTATGGAAGATTCCAAACGCGGTAATCTACCGGCTTGTTACAGGATCACCCTCTCCAAAAAGATATCTCCCAAGACTAATTTGGAAAGAAATCGGATGAGTATTATACCTTACGCTTCTACGGTAGGATTTATAATGTATACAATATTGTGTACCAGACCAAATGTTTCTTATGCACTGAGCGTGGTAAGCAGGTATCAGTCAAACCCTGGGGAGAAGAACTGGATAGCAGTTAAGAACATTCTCAAGTATCTAAGAAGGACTAAGGAGATGTTCTTGGTGTACGGCAATAAATACCTCCAAATCAAGACATTCGCCGACTCCAGCTTCCAGAGTGACAAGGATGACTCCAAATCCATATCGAGTTATGTCTTCACCCTCAATGGAGGGGCAGTCTGTTGGAAGAGCTCTAAACAGGATATCGTTGCTGACTCGACAATGGAGGCAGATTATATCGCTGCTTGTGACGCTGCGAAAGAAGCAGTTTGGATGAGAAAGTTTATAACAGAACTTCAGGTGGTTCCGTCCATTGTTGACCCAATACCTTTGTATTGTAACAACAACGGGGCTATAGCTCTAGCGAAGGAACCAAGGTCCCATCAGAAGTCCAGACATATCTTAAGGCGGTATCACTTGATCAGGGAGATCGTGGATTTCCGGGAGATAAAGGTGCGGAGAGTAAACACGAAGAACAACATTGCAGATCCACTCACAAAGGCCATCCCTCAGACGCAGTTCGAGAGGCTATTTAAGATATTAGGTCTGCGATATGCCAATACATGGCCTTAGTGCAAGTGGGAGATTGTTAGTGATATATGCCCTAGAGGCCATTATTGTATAGTACTGGATTGTATATTTTATTTTTGAAGCTTAGGATATATACATATATAATAACAGTCTTGCTCAACATGATAGTATGCTATATGGTTTGAGTCTATCTTAACATGTGTATATATTTCTTTTAACGTATCGCTAATACATGTTGATAGAGCCCTTAGGATCGTTGCTTGACTCCCAGCGTTATGATGGCAGTCACATTAATAGGAACTGGGTAGTCTATAAGCACATCCTTAAACTTGTCCCTAATCGTAGGAGTATCTAGACTGAGCATCGATACTCCAGAGTAGACTAGTGTATACGCTTCTTATCCCCGTCAGGGGAGGTGGCATGTCCCGCAGCCGTTGGTATACGGTACCAAAGATAGTATACAGGTGCTCATTGGATTATAAGTTACACTGGACAGACTCGTTGGGAACTGCTGGTTGGTATTATACCTATCGTCAGTTAGCAGTTCCCCGGTGACATGAGTACAAGTTAGTCCGTTGACTTGACATCACTATTTGTCTCGAGTGTGTTCCCAATGTACTTAGATTACTATCCTACCACAGCTCAAATGAGTCGTGCAAATAGGTAGTAGTTGGGTACAGTCCCGAAGCACTTAGAGGAAGTAGGGGATAGAAGGGATTCGTCTTCCTGTATTGGGAGTTGATATCGCACTGTTTACGGTTAGCCAATACACAAAGTCCCTGGATAAGGCAAGTGAGATTTACTGGTAGGTACACCAGCAGTTTCTCAGGGTGTAATTGGTTCTACACCGACACGACTTATTGTGCTATTAGGGGTCTGACATTTACCACCCCCTAGGCCCGATATGCGATACTCTTAGACGAACAGACCGGATTGTACGGAGAATGTCACCTATATGCTCAATAGGGTTTTCGGACAAGTTATCGTGTCGATCTTCTTTTCGATAGATACCTGGATAGCCGTTACGTACAGTAAGTGCCACTGACGTACTTGTGGTTAAACCCACCGCCGGCGTATTAGAGAGTCTTTAGAGTCCCACACAGAGGGTTTCCCGGTTCAGGCGAAACGGTGTAGTTTGCGTATAGTTTTACACACGGGTGTTCGATTGAACACGTCTATTTATACACGTGCTTTAATCGGACAGTTTAGTAGTACTAGCAGGTTTGAAAGACAGCCAGTTTTGATACTAGTATTATATTGCTCTCTTTTGGGTATTTGTATTTTAACACGAATACGGTATTTATACGAATAAGTGTATTTGTATAAATACGGGTATTTGTGCTTTGATATAAATACATGTATTTCTTTCTAAATATGAATATGCATATTTTGTATTTTCGGTACAAATACGGTATTCGTATTTTGGTAGAAATACGGTATACGTATTTATACGGGTTTGAGTATACTTTTTTATATACATGCATTTATATTTATATATTTTATGTATATGTATACTTGATGAGGTGGCTACAATCACTTTTTTTCTTTCAAGATAAACATGGAAGTGTGTAGGCCTGTGACTCGCCCTAGTGAGCCACCAAGCCCACCCACTCTTTTGTTTTGGGCGTGAAAGGATAAGATGAGAGTGAGAGATATTTTTGTGACATAGTTTTCATGGTTGATATTTTCATCACTTGAAGAAATTTCTTAAGTTGCTACCTCTTCATCTTCTTCCTCATTTTTCTTCACTTGATTTGTGAGGATTAAAAGAGAGCATCTAGTTTATAAACTACACCATTCTAAGTATCTTGTCTTAACAAGACTTGATTTTTAATTGCTTCGGACGAAGCTATCGCTTGAATCGGAATCCTCGGGTGGATCATCTTTGACGCGGAAGATCGGATTCGAGAGCTCGTTCCATCAACCCAAGGAGCTTGTGGAGCCTACCTTTCAAGACCCGGAGGACCGTCTACAAAGGTTGTATTCTCAACTGAGTAGTTAAAACTCTAGTTAGTGTTTGTTTAGTGCAGTGTTTGGACTTGTATCCTGGGGATTTAGTATTTTGTGCTCAAGATTTTAAAGTTTTTGATTCCACATAGCCGTAGTTGACACGGCAAGGAGCACATATACACTTACACTTGGGACTTTTAAAGATGTACTTATAGACTATCCAGCTCCCACAAGTATGATCGTCATCATAACGTTGGTAGTCAAGCATAATCCTACGGGCTTTATCAACATGTATCCGGCATATATGATATCGAGTATAACATATGCACATGTTAAGATAAAGTCAAAAAAGACAACTCAAATAATATACTATATATAACTGAGCAAGATTGTCCTGTACATACATATCCCTAGCATCCTATACAATACAGGCCTCTAAAGCATACATATCCAACAATACCCGTCTCCATCTTCATCTGGGTAAGATGAGATCTCGTTGGATGGGATCTTTTGTGGTGCAGTATTTATACCCGCACGGTGCAGTGGATGTAGAAAATTCTAAAGACGGTTCCCTTTTCAAAGTAAATGGGCATAGATTAAAACCATACTTTTCCGCTGACCCATCAGAGGAGCTCATGTTCTTGCAGGAGCCGCTTTATCACGACTAAATTTCCTCCGCCTCTCCTCCATACTTCGGTTTTCCAGCCACAAACAGTGGCAACACTATTTCAACTAAGAATGGGGGTGTGTATAATAGTAGATCCATAAAAAAATATGTGTGCGCTAAGAACAAGTTTGGGGGAGGCTTTCCATTTGACTAACTATTGACCCAATCATTCTCCACCCAAGTCTCTAGGTTTTTGAGCTCGAACAACAGAATCAGTGGGGACACTGCCGCAAACAGGTTTCGGGGGAAGTTTGTATTTATTCACGTATCATTTTGTACTAATTTTTATATAAAAAAAACTAGAAGATTTTGAAAATAAAAGTTAGAAAGTGAAAAATACATATGAAAGAGAGGAAGAGACTTAAGAAATGCAAGAAAATTAGATATTTTAGAACGAAACTAGTAATACGTGGTCATGAGCTATTGTCCCAAGGGTTAGTAAGATGAAGAAATTACTAGTCTGCGGATAAAAATAAGTCTGAAAGCTAGTCCCTATTCTTGAGTCCAAACTTCTGAATGTTGATACCCTACTATATGCACTTACACACATCTTAAAACTTGAGATAGTAGAGAATACCTTGAAATACTCTTGCCTGAAAACCTTGGTTTGAAAAAAAATCATCAAAATATAAATGACACATAAAATAAAATTTAAAAGAAAAATGAACACTGATTTTGTAATTACTTAAGGCAATATATAAAAAAATACAGTGAGAGTGACTTATCACCTAGTGCCTTAGACTAACTGGTTTGGGGGTCACTGCTAAGTTTTAGGTGTTGTAAGATTAGGATATTGCTAATTACGCCTTAATAAGTGAGCACATTCGGTAATCGGTTGGTTAGTGCCTCAAGAAGCATTAACGGTCGTATGAAGAATGTGTGAGCAAATCCATCTAAAACATCACCGACTAAAAAGTACTAAGGAATATGGACAAAGGGTATGATAGCTTGAATCGAATTCTCCAACTGTAGGGATGACTTTTACACACACGTAGGGGTATATGATCGATATTTGGAGGAGAGGTAGGGAGGAAGACTAAAGACGATATTTTATTGAAAGAGGATGTGGTTTCCGACATCTTTTCAAGACCATTAAGATAGGGCTCATGACAACTAAAAAGCTAGTGTAATTTGAAACTCTAATTTTCAAGTTTTTCTTTTATATGTTCTTATCTTTGCATGTAATTTTCATCTTCTTTCCTTTATTTTCTAAATTTTTTGGATATTGTGCCTCGAAAGAATCGGGATAGGTAACGTGGACCTAACAGTGGTATCAGAGCCTACCTAAACACACACTAGCATGTTAGCAAAGTATCTAGAATTTCGATCGGAGAAAAAACCGCAAAACACCCCGAAAAAGTGAACTTTCTATCGATTTTATTTTCTGCTCAAAAAATAATAAATCATGTACTAAAAATCGGCTCAGGGTTTTTAAAGAACACCCAAGAAAAACGATCCAGCGAGTCGACCAACTCACCGCGGAACCGTGGCAAGAGCTTGCTCCTGCCGCGGATCCACGGCCGGGTTGACTCGGTCGTGGGTCGTTTCTCCTGCAGTGTTCTTATATTGGTGTTTTGTGATTTTTAGGATGGTTTGTTTCTGCCCAGAATTTCCAGATAACAAAATTTGTTTTTGGGGTGGTTACAAATCCGTGTTTTGATCGAATCTCTATATACTTTGGCTAATGGGTTATATCTGTGATGTTATATATGTATTGAACGTCTGCTAATCGCTATACGTCGATTAGTGGGGGTTATACATATCTGTGTTCTGTAATGTTGATGGTATGTGTATATGAATTCGTTGGATTGTCGCGGATGAATAGCCGGGGGGTTGTGAGATGAGAGTTTTATTTATCTTTCAATTCATATAATATGTAAATTGATGTAATATTATTTGTATGGCCACACATCCAGGATGAGGTTTTAGCCGCCATTGTATAAGTTCTTTTTACTGTTTTTGCTCCTAGAATAGACCCAAGGTGGGGTGCACAGACTACCGGGTATCTCGAAGTGCCGAGTGGCCTACTCACGTTGTTGAGGGAGGTTGCTTCGCTTCGGGTACTTGACGGGTAGTTTGCCGCACCCATAGGGGTCTAGGGTGGGGTATTGGCTATTCATCGCGACCGTGTAATCCGCTTTTCGTTACAGGCTCGAACGAAACGCGGATTCCTAGTATATCCAATGTGTTCATCTGTGATCTGGAATGGCTATCATTGCATCTGATGAATGTGTATATCTATATATGATATCTATGTAGGCGTTGCTTATGTTTTGCATCCGCGCTAGTCCAGCCCCCGCTCTGTCGTTAGTTAAGTAACCTAATGGGTGATGACGGGGCCCCGTGGCGAATGCGGATGGTATAAGCGTACGTCATATTTTCGTTGTTTTCTGCAATGGTAGGATTAAATGATGGGACGCATTAAATTAATGCAAGAAAACAAACCTAAAAGACGTTGTTGGAACAATTTTTAAAAAGTTGTTATTGCAAGGACGTTCTCTTTTGTTTTGTATAGAGGTATTCGGTTATGAATGCCCAACACCTCATTCGACGAGGCAAGGACCGAGATCCCTTCATCGGGAGTGACCCCTTGGACAAATTTTTGCGTCAGGGTAATAACTTCACTATAGTCGATTATTCTTGCTTTGCATAGAGGTATTCGGTTATGAATGCCCAACACCTCATTCGACGAGGAAAGAGCCGAGATCCCTTCACAGGGAGTGACCTCTTTAGCAAAAGTTTTCGCCACTATATTTTCAAAAAGTCTATCATGTTCCTTCAACTACATCAAGTTCATTACGTTAACGGGTTTTTCGCCAAAAAACCCAGCCGTAGCCCTCCGTCGTTTCAGATAATTAATACTTAGTATTCGTGCTGCGTTTGTTGATTATTCGTCAAGACACAGTGAACGGTAGCTAAGTAATAATTCTCTGTTGCACTGATAGATGCGATTGGTTAGGACGGTCGCATGATTTTATTGATTATTCGTCAAGGGTCATGCGGGCGGGTCTAATGCAATCCTGGATAACGACGGGTTGAACTTGACTAGGACCTTTTGATTTGTTGATTATTCATCAAGGTCACTTGGGTCCTAGGGGCAAAAATCCACATCGGGAGTTTCTAAAGAAACTGAAACTTGCAGATTTAGCATACCTTCTGGAGTGTGGTGACTAGAGTGGATTCCATCTAGGTCATCGCACAATGATAGTTGGATCCCGATCCCACTGATGAGTTGGATTACTCTCGGGAGATTATTTCACTTAACAATCAATGATATAAACCAAGTAGGTGTCTAGAACGGTGTTAGCGGGGCTACGCCTCCAGGGAAAAGAGGTTACTTAATTAAGGAACTTCGCGAAAGCGTTGGAAAACCTCCCTCGAAGTACCAACACTAGCCTGGCTGAAAGGTTAAGCAAGTATTGTGACGTGCAATTAATCCCGACTAGTTCTTCTTTTAAAAGGTTTTAAGAAGAATTTAAGAAAACAGTGGGAGCCATCCTGGTTAGATAAACTAATAAACCAATCTAATCTTACAAGAGTGCACGCTGAGTGTTTCTTTTCTCTCTCTCCAGGTAGCAACCATTTCATGCCTTAATCAAGATAATAAAATGTATCGCTTGACCGATCCGAATTCTTATTCGGGGCTGGGGAACGTTGGTTCGGCTCTAACTTGTGACAATAATCATAAGTTTGAGCAAAGGAAAGAGGATTGTATGGATTCCAGGGATACCTAGTTGAAGAAGAAGCATGGTTTTGCATCTACTTCAGGTGTTCTTGTAATTGAGAACTGCTTTACGGTCAGCCCTACCTCCTGGGTACTTGATACCGGATCAGGATCTCATATCTGTAATTTATTGCATGGACTGAGAAAATGTAGGAAAATTGCACCTGGTGATATGTCGCTCAGAGTAGCGAACGGAGCACAAGTTAATGCTGCAGCCGTCGGTGAATATCACCCAGTGTTGCCAAATGGCAATACTATGATTTTGAACGATTGCTACTATGTACCTTCCATAGTTTGTAACATCATATCAGTTTCTTTACTCGATAAAGATGGATATAACTTTGTTCTTGATAGAAATATCATGAACATTTACCTTCATAAGGTACTGGTTGCAGAAGGTACACTGTGTAATGGTATCTACGTTCTAAATCAGAATACAGTTCTCAATGTACAAAACACACGCAAGAGGAAGAATTCAGATACAAATGAATCCTACTTGTGGCATTGTAGACTTGGTCATGTCGGAGAGAAAAGACTAAGTAAGTTGCAAAAAGATGGACTCTTGAATGCGTTCGAGTTTTCATCTTATGAAACTTGTCAGTCTTGTCTCAAAGGGAAGATGACCAAATCTCCGTTCACCGGACATGGAGAAAGAGCAACAGAGTTCTTGGGACTCATACACAGTGATGTATGTGGTCCGATGTCTATACATGCAAGGGGTGGGTTCTCGTACTTCATCGCATTCACTGACGATCTCTCTAGATTCGGATATGTGTATCTTATGAAACACAAATCTGAAGCTTTTGAGAAATTCAAGGAATTCAGAAACGAAGTAGAGAACCAGACTGGCAAAAGTATCAAGATCCTTCGGTCTAATAGAGGAGGGGAGTACTTAAGCACGGAATTCCTAGATTACTTAAAAGAGAATGGTATTCTCTCTCAGCTTACTCCCCCTTATACACCACAGCACAACGGTGTATCGGAGCGGAGGAATCGTACCCTACTGGATATGGTTCGCTCCATGATGAGTAATGCCGAGTTGCCTCTTTCATTTTGGGGACATGCGCTTCAGACAGCGGCATACCTTTTGAATCAAGTTCCGTCCAAATCTGTGCCTAAAACTTCGTATGAAATATGGAGCAGTAAAAAGCCATGTCTTAAATTTATTAAGATATGGGGCCGTCCGGCCTATGTGAAAACACAGAAACCGGACAAGCTAGAGGCACGGTCAGTTCTGTGTAAATTTGTGGGATATCCTAAAGACTCGCTAGGATATCTGTTCTACCACACTGAGGAACAGAACGTGTTTGTATCTCGCCATGCTACCTTTTTAGAAAGGGAGTTTCTTGCAAAAGAAACTAGTGGGAGTTCGGTAGAACTGGAAGAAATTCAGCGACCACAAAATATAACTGAAAATTTGGAGGAACCACTGGATTCAATAACCCCAGACGAACCTCAGCCACTCCGCAGATCTGGTAGGATTTCTCATCTTCCCGAGAGATACTACGGTTTTCTCTTAGACGGGGATCGAGAGGATTGCATCTTGAAAGAAGATGACCCTACCAGTTTCAGGCAGGCCATTATCAGTAGGGACTCTGATAAGTGGCTGGAAGCAATACAATCCGAAATGGAGTCCATATACACCAATAAAGTGTGGACCTTGGATATTGCTCCACTCGGGGTAAAACCCGTTGGATGCAAATGGATCTACAAAAGGAAACTTGGTGTAAATGGGCAAGTGGAAACCTATAAAGCTAGACTCGTTGCAAATGGTTTTCGTCAAAGACCTGGTGTGGACCATGACGAAACTTTTTCTCCAGTGGCTATACTTAAATCCATTCGGATCCTACTTGCCATTGCTGCCTTCCATGACTATGAAATCTGGCAGATGGACGTTAAAACGGCTTTTCTGAACGGCTGTTTGGAAGAGTACGTTTACATGGATCAGCCAGAAGGTTTCGTAGATAGTGGGAGCAGCGGGAAGGTGTGCAAGTTGCTTAAATCCATTTATGGATTAAAGCAGGTATCGCGGAGCTGGAACATCTGTTTTGATGAGGCAATCAAGGAATTTGATTTCATCAAGAACGAAGATGAACCTTGTGTCTATAAGAAGATTGTAGGACGAACTGTCATGTTCCTAGTCTTGTACGTGGACGACATTCTTTTGATGGGAAATGACATTCCTATGCTACAATCGGTCAAGCTATTTTTGTCACAACGGTTCTCCATGAAGGACCTGGGTGATGCCTCATACATTCTGGGGATCAAGATCTACAGAGATAGATCCAAGAGATTACTGGGACTTTCGCAGTCCAGGTACATAGAGACCGTACTAAAGAGATTTAGTATAGAGGATTCCAAGCGCGGTAACATACCCGCATTGCATGGAATTACCCTCTCCAAGAAGATGTCTCCTAAGACTGACGAGGAGAGGGTTCGCATGAGCACTATACCCTACGCTTCGGCTGTAGGATCTATAATATATACGATGCTATGTACAAGATCAGATGTAGCTTACGTGCTGAGCGTGGTGAGCCGGTATCAGTCAGACCCAGGTAAGGACCACTGGACGGCAGTGAAGAACATTCTCAAGTACCTGAGAAGGACTAAGGAGATGTTCCTGGTTTACGGTAATAGAGACCTCAGGGTCGAGTCCTTTACCGATTCAAGCTTCCAGAGTGACAAAGATGACAGCAAGTCTGTCTCGGGTTTTGTGTTTACCCTCAACGGAGGGGCGGTGTGTTGGAGGAGTTCCAAACAGGATACCGTCGCAGACTCGACGATGGAGGCTGAATACATTGCTGCAAGCGATGCCGCAAAAGAGGCAGTCTGGATGAAGAAGTTCATTAGTGAACTTTAGGTGGTTCCGTCCATTGTTGACCCAATACCTTTGTATTGCGATAACAATGGGGCTATAACTTTAGCGAAGGAACTAAGGTCCCATCAGAAATCCAGACACATCTTAAGGCGGTATCACCTGATCAGGTAGATCATTGATCGCCAGGAGATCGAGGTACAGAGAGTGGACACAAAAGACAACACGGCGGATCCATTCACAAAGGCCCTCCCTCAAACACAGTTCAAGCGACTTTTTGAGCTATTGGGTATGCGGTACGCCAGCAGCTGGCCCTAGTGCAGACGTTGGGTATGCGGTACACCAATTACTGGCCTTTAGTGCAAGTAGGAGATTGTTAGATACGTATGCCCTAGAGGCCATTATTGTATAGTACTAGTTTGTATAATACATTTTGGAGGCTTGAGATATATATATACGGTTTTACGACAGTCTTGCTCGATATAGTAGTATGCTACTTGATTTGTTTCTATCTCAATATGTGTATATGTTTCTTTTAACATATCGCTAAAAACATATTGATGGAGCCCTTAGGATCTTTGCTTGACTACCGGCGTTGTGATGGCGATCACACTAGTGGGGGCTGGGTAGTCTATAAGCACATCCTTATTTTGGTCCCTAGTCGTAGGATTATCGAGACAGGGCATCGATACTCCAGAGTAGACTGGTGCATACGCTTCTCTTCCCAGCAGGGGAGATGGTCTGTCCCATAGCCATCAGTACGTCGTACTGGAGATAGTATGCAGGTGCTCGTTAGGTTACAAGTACACTGGACAGGACTCGTCGGGAACTGTTGGTTGGTATTATACCTATCGTCAGTTAACAGTTCCCAGGTGACATAAGTACAGCTTAGTCCGCTGACTTGACACTGTCACTTCGCCTCGAGTGTGTTCCTACTGTTCTTTGATTACTACCCTACCACGGCTCTATTGAGTCATGCAAACAGGTAGTAGTTGGGTGCAGTCCCGAAGCACTTGGAGGCAGTGACGGTTAGACATGATTCGTCTCTCCCGGTATTGGGAGTTGATATCGCTCTGTGTCTAGGAGAGCCATTACACATAGTCGTCCCTGGCAAGGGCAAGCGAGATATACTGGTGGGTTTCCAGTGTTATCTCTGGGTGTTCTGGGCTACACTCCGACACGACATGTACCGCTATTAGGGGACTGACGTTTACCACCCCCCTAGGCCCGCCATACGATATTCTCAGACGAACAGAACGGACTGTACGGAGATTGTCACATACAGGCTCAGTAGAAGTTCGGATGGGTTCACCTCATCAGTCTTCTTATCGGCATCTACCTGGGGACCGTTACGTACAGCTAGTGCCACTTGCGGTCTATGGTTAAACCCACTGCCAGCGTAGTGTCGAGTCTTTAGAGTCCCACACAGAGGGTTATTCGCTTTTGGGCAAAACTGAGTAGAGGTCGCATGGTTTTGCGACGGGGTTCGTTCACATCTGCGCACTTGTGCACGTTTGGTGTCCGGACAGTTATTACTAGCGGGCTTTGGTTTAAGCCAGATCCTAGTATAGGTTTTGGGATTGGTTTTATCTCATTGTATTCGTGTTCCTCGGAACACGGATGCGGGTGTGTATGCACAGTTGACTGAGGCAGAGGATTCTCATTAGGGTTTTGGAATGGGTGTGTATGCACAATTGACAGTTGTCTTTTTCCAAACCCTAATGAATATGTGAAATATCAATTAATAATATTAATTAAAGGAAATTGAGTTATGGTTAGGGTTGTTGACATTTTGACCAAGGTTGACTTGTTGACCAAGGTTGAAACTTTGACCATCATCATTTCAAGCAAAGATGCTCTTTGATCTTTGCAAAACTCATTTAATGTGAAATGATAATGGTCTTTTCAACCTACCATCACCTTTTTCCTTTTTGATTAATATTATTAATTTGTTAATTCACATATATTGGATATGGTTGCAAAACTCTTATCACATTGTTAGATATGTATGCCCTAGAGGCCATTATTGTATAGTACTAGTTTGTATAATACATTTTGGAGGCTTGGGATATATATATATATATATATATATATATACGGTTTTACGACAGTCTTGCTCGATATAGCAGTATGCTACTTGGTTTGTTTCTATCTCAATATGTGTATATGTTTCTTTTAACATACCGCTAAAAACATATTGATGGAGCCCTTAGGATCTTTGCTTGACTACCGGCGTTGTGATGGCGATCACACTAGTGGGGGCTGGGTAGTCTATAAGCACATCATTATTTTGGTCCCTAGTCGTAGGATTATCGAGACAGGGTATCGATACTTCAGAGTAGACTGGTGCATACGCTTCTCTTCCCAGCAGGGGAGATGGTCTGTCCCACAACCATCAGTACGTCGTACTGGAGATAGTATGCAGGTGCTCGTTAGGTTACGAGTACACTGGACAGGACTCGTCGGGAACTGTTGGTTGGTATTATACCTATCGTCAGTTAACAGTTCCCAGGTGACATGAGTACAGCTTAGTCCGCTGACTTGACACTGTCACTTCGCCTCGAGTGTGTTCCCACTATTCTTTGATTACTACCCTACCACGGCTCTATTGAGTCGTGCAAACAGGTAGTAGTTGGGTGCAGTCCCGAAGCACTTGGAGGCAGTGACGGTTAGACAGGATTCGTCTCTCCCGGTATTGGGAGTTGATATCGCGTTGTGTCTAGGAGAGCCATTACACATAGTCATCCCTGGCCAGGGCAAGCGAGATATACTGGTGGGTTTCCAGTGTTATCTCAGGGTGTTCTGGCCTACACTCCGACACGACTTGTACCGCTATTAGGGGACTGACGTTTACCACCCCCCTAGGCCCGCCATGCGATATTCTCAGACGAACAGATCGGACTGTACGGAGATTGTCACATACAGGCTCAGTAGGAGTTCGGATGGGTTCACCTCATCAGTCTTCTTATCGGCATCTACCTGGGGACCGTTACGTACAGCTAGTGCCGCTTGCGGTCTGTGGTTAAACCCACTGCCAGCGTAGTGTCGATTTTTTAGAGTCCCACACAGAGGGTTATTCGCCTTTGGGCAAAACTGAGTAGAGGTCGCATGGTTTTGCGACGGGGTTCGTTCACATCTGCGCACTTGTGCACGTTTGGTGTCCGGACAGTTATTACCAGCGGGCTTTGGTTTAAGCCAGATCCTAGTATAGGTTTTGGGATTGGTTTTATCTCATTGTATTCGTGTTCCTCGGAACACGGATGCGGGTGTATATGCACAGTTGACTGAGGCAGAGGCAGAGGATTCTCATTAGGGTTTTGGAACGGGTGTGTATGCACAGTTGACAATTGTTTTTTTCCAAACCCTAATGAATATGTGAAATATCAATTAATAATATTAATTAAAGGAAATTGAGTTATGGTTAGGGTTGTTGATATTTTGACCAAGGTTGACTTGTTGACCAAGGTTGAAACTTTGACCATCATCATTTCAAGCAAAGATGCTCTTTGATCTTTGCAAAACTCATTTAATGTGAAATGATAATGGTCTTTTCAACCTACCATCACCTTTTTCCTTTTTGATTAATATTATTAATTTGTTAATTCACATATATTGGATATGGTTGCAAAACTCTTATCACTCTCTCATATTCATTCTCTCTCATCTTTTGCTCTCCCTCTTCCTCTAGCTCAAGGAAAATTCCTCTCATGAGTTGAGAACCATTTCCTTTGAGATAAAACACCAAAACCACTCTCTACTCATCCTAAGGTTGAAGGTTTAGCAAACCTAACACTTTAGTTACCTCAAGATCGAGGTAGGAGCTCAAGTTCGAGGCCCTCGGGTGGATCTATCTTCGGCAAAGAGGAGACGAGGAGGAGGAGCCATTCAAGCTACTACAAGGAGTTAGCAAGGAGAAGAACAACAAGAAGAGAAGGAGTTCAAGACTAGGTATAACCCCCTAACCGAGTAGGTAAAGTTCGTAGTTGTTGCTAGTGTGTTGTTTAGCAAAGATCCGGGTTTTCTAGTCCATGTTACCAAAACCCAAAAAAAAAATTGTTTTTTACCGTTTCCATAACCCCAAAAGAACCGGGACAGGTAACGTGGACCTAACAGTGGGTGTAATCCGCTGAAAACCCTCAGGAGACAACACTCCTCCTACTAGGGACACCTAGAGGTTTAACGGCTTATTGCACGAGCTAAGTGCAATCGTGTTGCCGACGAAAGTGTGCTAGGTTTTTCTTTTTCTTTTAAAAATAAAACAGTTTGCTCATGACGATCAAAATATAAGTTTGGAGCTATTTAATCAGTCATATTTATTGCAAATTTTTACGGTCATTTTCCCTAATTACTAAAAGGTGTTATTTGTAATTCAAGAACATATGTGGGTTTATATGAAAAAAAGATTTTGTCATATGTTTCTTAAATTATAATTAATATAATTAGGAATTAAAGGTACATATCATATCATAATAAATATCCATGAGTTATTAACCATTAAGTAATTTATTTGTGAATGAATTGCTGGAATATTATCTTAAATAAAATAAATACTACTAATGATTTGATTTGAGATATTGTGCAGATATTAAAAGTAACAAATTAGATCAAACCTACAAACATGAGTAGGAGATCCAAATCAATCAAATCTGCCAAATTTAGGAGCAAATTGAAGATTCTCGCAACTGCAAAAATAAAATAATATTTTCAGAATTTTATCGTTGAAAAGATCTCCTAAAATCGAGAGAAGAAAGAGGAAAAAATCTAGAGACGCAATCTCACCAAACGGCGACGGTTCAGCGGCTATATCAAGCCATAGGTGGCGGTTCCGCGGTCAATTAGTTGCCGTTTGATGAACTTTTTCAGGGGCATGATCGTCTTTTTACATACGTCAAGATGACATTTAGGGTTTCAAGTTCCAGAGCCTATCTAAAGGATCGAGCAGCAATCTAGGGTTTTTAGTTTTTTAGCACTTTTAGCCAATTAATTTCTGTAATACAAATTTTTATTAATAAAGGGTAGAGTAATTATTATTTCTTGTCTCCTTACTTTTCTGCAATTTATTTCGTCGCATTTAATTTTAGTAGTTAAATTGAATTGTTTTTCTTAATGAATTTCATCTTCTTCCTTCTTGTTTCTCATTGATTTTGAAACGATGATGTTAACAAAAGAAACTCCTAGCTTTTTGTAAGGGGTCTTAAAAGCTAGCTTTATAATATATTTCTCAAATCATTTTCTATTAACTCATCTAAAATAAGATTAATAGTTTACCATTTTCCTGTGGACGACCTGTTCTCACTATCGGCTAGCTATTTGCGACACCGTTATTGATTGTGGTATTTAGGAAACACTAAAACTCAAATTTTTCACATCAATCACCACATTCTTATGAGATTCTGTTTAATGAGATTTCTGGATTTGAGAAACCGCAGATATTATTTAAAAAACTTGTGAATGTTTTAAAAACGCTATTTTCTCTTGATATGATATTTCGGTATCCACCATGAGATTTCTCGGTTATGAGCTATGATGACTATCTGAATCGAGGCAGGGGGAGAAACCAATTGTGAATACATGGTGGACCCGGTACAGTAGCTCGGGGCAAGAAGATCGTATAGAAAGGCGTTGAGCTTGGCAGGGGAACACTACCTACCGGTGACAGTATTGGACTCGGCGGATATCCGGAAGATACCGACCGGAGTGATATGAGACAGATGGATATGGGGACCGATCTGATGATACGGTGCCTGAGATATGAGGGCCGATCCGATAAGACAGCGTCTGAGATATGAGAATTTACGTGTCGATACTAGACACGGAATTTATGATGATTTTGAGTGTTGATGTTGGACACTCAGGATTTCATGATGATTTCGAGTGTTTTGTTGATGGACACTCATCGGATGATATGTATACATACATGATATGGATGACACGATACCACATATTGATACATGCATAATATTATACTTATATATATACATATATACACGTTCATTTCGATACCACATAGTATAATATTATTATTATATTACCGTATGACCTAGGTAGATCGTTATGCATTCGATTTCTACCGGATGATGTTTTCTACTCACGAGTTGGCAACTCACCCCCGTTATGCTATAGTTTTCTTGCAGGATCGACCGCTCAGATTCAGTAGCGGCTTGCTGGCACATTGCTTCTTTTGAGTGGTTGCTTGGTAGGCGGGTTACACTACAGATCGTAACCACCATTGTTTATTTTATTCTTTTGTAATCTGGTTAAAAGCTCCATCAACCAGACTATGTATATTTGGTAGACTTAGAAACCAGAGACTTGTATATTATATTGGACTTAGAGTGAGAGTTGTATATATTCTTTATACTTGAGTTCGATAATGTTTTGGTTTTCCTTATTCTTTTATGTGATTGATCTTCGCCTTGGGCGTCGTATACTTACTTGCGTGGTTATGTTTCCGCCGATTGGCGAAGAGCTAGCTCCTGCTTGGGGATGCCAATATTATTTTTGTTTATGTACTGTTTTGATCAGAATTTACAAAGGAAGTGCTGCCCAAATTTCAAATGACGAAAACGTTTTGAAAGTTTAGTACACTATATACTTGTATTTCTATAAACTTTCCTTATACTTTAAAGGCGGAACTTGATTTCATTATACCCTTTTCAAAACTTCACCTCCGCTATTTTCTTAAAAAGTTTTAGATTCCCGGTTTTCGACTTACTTGGATTACGGTGGGGTCCTATGGACTTCACGTGACTCAAGTGCCCGTCACGTGCCATTTCCGGGTCATAACAGCTTTTCTCTTGCACTTCGAAGGCGTAGGATCAACGGAATGTTTTGACACATCCACGCCCCCTTCGGCATAAAGGTAGACCATTTTCTCTTTATTGCCTTCTCTAATCTAGATATCTTCAAAGATGTACTGAATTCCAACCCACATAGGGCCAGTTTGTTGGCGTCTATATGTGTTGGTTGCCTCAAATCCTTGTGGTATAAAACTATAGTTGCAAACAAACATACATCACATTCATATTATTAATATTAAATAATCAAAACATATCTACCAACAATATTAATTTATGTAGTTTATTTTGCGTACAAATATAATATAATCTTTATATTTGCATATACTTACGGCGAGAAGGATCTGACACCCGGGTAATTGTGCAAAGCCAGTCTTCGAGCTAAGCTTAGTCATGACACTGTCCATTATCATCTCGTGCACCACTTTGGATCAGTTCACACTCGGCACTACCGATAGCTCAACGTATAGAAAAGCATCTCTAGGGACGGTCGGGGACATGAGGGGTGTCCAAAATAAAGAAAGCTGATAAAGAATCGGCAAAGACACGAAATCCTCCATCACTTTTGGAGTTCTATCCTTCACAGTCCGCTCCAAAGCACCATCTAATATTCTGATGTACGTACTTTCATCCTTCTCTACGATAAAGTACTTCTTTCGAAACTGGGTGATATCACGGTTAGTCTCGATATTTTGCCAACCTTCGGCAAGAGGGTGTACTTACTAACCCAATCAACAGTAAATTTATGTGTGACACCTCCAAAAAAGATCGCTTTGATGTCCCGATCATAGCAAGATATAAGCCTACATAAGGTAGGCCTATCTTGACCTAAAGTTGGCAGCTTTATATATTGGCGGAACGGAGTTTTGTTCAACCTCCTTATGTGTTGCGGGTGAATGTGTCTTCAACCTCTCAATGAAACTGTGGTGGTGAGCGACGTTGACATACGTCCGAATGGCGGGTGTATCTCCATTCTTTCTTCTGCGGAAAACCAAATTTAAACATTAAATCATAGCTATTAATTCTTTAAACTGAAAATTAGAGGCAACTGGTTAGAAATTACAGGCAACCGTTTACAAGTTATAAGTAAGTTCTTACAAGTTACAGGCAACTAATTAGAAGTTACAAGAAACTGCGTATAAATTATAGGCAACTTTTATAGAAGTTACAGGCAACTACTTAAATGTTACAGGCAAATAATTTGACTGTATTATGTTGTCAACAACAAATGAAAATAAGTACTTGCCTATGACATCTATGAAGTTGCCTATAACTTGTAAGCAGTTGCATGTAACATGTAGACATTTTTTGTACATGTTACAAACAATTTAGGTAGATGTTAAAGACAACATTATAGATGTTACAGGAAACTTTATAGATGTTATAGGCAAGTGCTCATTTTCATGCATCATCCAAGGACTTGACTATAACATCAAATCATTTGCTTATAATATCCTAGCAACAACAAATAGCATGATGAATATGAGAATTTAAGCAATTTTACCTATGATATAAGCAAGTCCTCATTTTCATTTTCATGCATCATCTAAACAATTCACTGTAATATCCAATTTTACAAACCCAAACAAGCATCGACGAAATATTCACAATTTTTTAGAAAAGAAACAATTTCGAATTGCAATATAAGATTAACAGAAAGGGCATCGATTTTACCTATTTTCTTCCTCGGCCCTTGTCGAATCCTCGGTCGCTGTCGATTTCTCGGCCGCTTTCAATTTACCCGACGTTGTTTTCTCCAATTCTGGAGCCATTGATTTAGCCGACGTCTTTTTCGTCAATTCCTCGGCCAATGTCGATTTAGCCGCTTTATCTTTCGATTTAGAAAGCATTCTGCTGGGAGTGATGGTGATGAAGTTGTTCTCTTGATAGATAACCGGGGGGGCTCTAGGAGGCCGACGAGAAGGCGGCGAAGGTCCGGAGTTTTGGTGTCGACTTGGGGCCTACGAGAGGACGGGCGGAGGGATCTAGGATTAGGGTTTTCAATGACGAGAGGCGATTTGGGCCAGGGAGTTTTGGTGTCGACGTCGAGAGGCAAGGCCACGACGACGGCGATGAAGGCGAGGATGGCAACAACGACGAAGAGAGGCATGGGTTCTCTGAGTTCAAGAAAGAAAGAGAGAAAATTTTGAATGGGGAGTATTTTCGTCCGTCTACAAAAATATAATACTCAGATCTTACTTGGTATTGGGCCAAGGGGTGTTTAGACCAAGATTTTTAAAAATATGGTCATTCTCCCTAATTAGAATAACAAGGGAATTTTTGACAGGTTTTAGTTGGGCCAAGGGCTTTTCAACAATTTACCCAATAAAATTTTATGTTCTCTTTAAACAAGTTTAGACATTTAAAATGAGGTGTTACCCACCTTTTATCAAACAAGTGGCGGGACCCCACTTGAAGTGGGGACTCCACCCAATAACCGGGTCCTAATATGATGACCAGGCCCCCACCCGATGGTGGGGGCACCCTGATAAAATCCCCACCCGATAGTGGGGGCATCCGATAGGACCCCACCCGATAGGTTGGATGCCCCATCCGATGATCGGGACCCTCTCCTGATCCCGATTGGCCATTTTTCTATCAATCCCTTAAATGTAAAAACTCTGCCACTTTATCTTTGATGTATGCCCCATTATTTGTACTCATCTATAAAATCTTAAGGTGTGGGTCTAATAAATGGAAGTGCCTGCTTGAACTTTGAATGGATAACATCTTTTGATATTAAAATCTTTTTTTTGGCATGGGTTTATTTGTTTCGCTATAGTATAGGCCCCATTCGATGCATCTACCTATAAAATGTTAGAGTTTGTGTCTAATAAATGGAAGTGCCTACTATGATTTGACATGATATCAACTTTGATGTAAAAACCCCTATCTTCTTATAAAACATATCTGTATCTCTTGTGACCCTTTTGTATAAATTTGAAGTATAAAGAAATGTATATGTATCAAAGTTGTACAAAAATCAATATAAATGAAATCTCTTGATGACTACTTTTATAAATAAAAAAAATCTTTTGCAAGTACATAAATATATGAGATGATCTTTTCTTTAATGTGATGTGATTTAAAGCAATCTAATAAGATATCTCATCTAGGTAAAGACCTGAAACAATAGGAAACAATATGGTGTAATTAACGGTAAGTGTTTGTGCTTATCGGAAGGCTCGAACCCCAGAATCTTCTGGTTAAAACTTCAAGCCCTAAACTTTGTTTTGTTTAAACGCTGCCTTTATCTTAACGTTCGATCGTTAGAGAAATAGAGAGAGTAAACAGGTATGTGTAAAGTTGCCTACTATATCTAATTTTTATATGATATGTATTCAGTTTGCTTGCGATGTCTATGTAGTTGCATGTGGTATATATGAGCTAATTAGATATAGCAAACAGTTATACAGATATCACGGGAATTTTTTCCAAGGGGTTTTTAACAACCACTCCGAGGTCAGGGTTTGTTTATCAACAGTAAGGGTTTGGACAATTTACCCTCAAAATTTATATGCATAAATTTTTCATGAAATGGTTTTTACAGAAAGAAAACCCTCAAATTTTGAACATTGTTGAAACTGTTTAACTACTCTCTTTCTCCTCTTTGCTGCCTATGGCCTATTGATGAAATGAAGTTGTATATATGATAGATTTCTATACTCAAACATCGATTTGATGTCATAGCTCTGTATCTGATAGTCCCTTCCATTTGATATCAAACATGTGTTAAATCAAACTACTCTCCTCTCTAGCTAGTTTAGTTTAGCATTGATCTTTTATTGAAAATATTCCAGATGCAGGGACGCATAATATATCCATATGCATGATCCAAACATTGTTGAACTTTAATTTATTTTAAATTGAATTATTTATATTTTTAAGTATCGGTCAAAATTTAGAAGTTACATGAAAACGGTAAGAAGTCAGTTTGATTTAATACATGTCTGATGTATCTATTCTATACCAGCCTTTATACCCAACTGGGATAATACGGTTCATCCATCAGTTGATATGAGCACTTCTTCTTTTAAGGAGAGTGCATGGTTCGAATCCCAAGAAGGAAAGCGGCCATAAATTAACGCTTTCAGGGCAAATTCATGGATTTCCGGGATGTGCGGATGTGTTTGCGTTTATATGTGTTATGTGCGTAGGCATAAACTTACGGGCCAATGCCAAAAAACCAACATAAAAATAAGTGTCTATAAATGGTATAAAGATGGATAAGAACAAAGGAATTTAAGAGGGGAATCCTTGCGCTAAGGATGCTCCTCTATTCATATCTATTCATAAAAACCATAGCCAAAATAGGCGTTCCATATCATCTTCATGTATTCACCAAATATTATTTTCGATAGTACATATACGTACATGTGAGAGCATGTGAAGAAAAATAATATTTTTATAACAATATTTTGTGTGCGGGCTGAGATATTTGGTGGTTAAAATTAAATAAGTTAATCAAGAAATTTTTTTTCCTTTTTCTTTTTTCATTTTTCTTTGAGCAGTGGCCGAAAAGCCGCGCATCACATGTCAGTCAATTTTAATCTTTAGATAAGAAAATCAATAATGTTGATAGGTTTCAAAATTGTGAGAGACGGAAGGCGGAAGGAAACGAGTAAGATACAAAATTCGGAAAAAAATAACTTTATAGATAGACTGATTTGAAAGAATTAATTTAGGGAACTTTTTTCAATTTTGTATATTTCTTTTTCATAGAAGATAAGATATCCATGATATACACCCTTCAGTTTACATCTGTAGCAAAGGTAAGGGAAATAGTTTAATTTTGATATTGATCAGTGAGTGGTATCTTTATTTATTCAAAAAAATCAAACAAAAAAACATTATTGTTTTATGTGCGATGCATGTAATAAGGTTGTGCGATGCACGTAGTTAAATTAATAAAGAAATTGATCATAAAAATTTCTGCAATTGCAAAAGAGCCAGTTATAATAGTATAGATTATTAAATACTATCAATATGTAATACTTTCTTCCAAGTCTTATAATAAAACTCAAAATCGGATATTGGGAAAATACATGTTAGTTCACCTCACCATAAAGATGAACTGCAACACATCAAGCATCTAAGAACACCTTGATGCTTTAGATGCATCTTGCGGTGACCAATTTCACATACAAATTATTTTGGACATTTTGAAACATAGGGCAATGACTTGATAAGCGAGGACATATTGGCATTTTAGAAGCAATTTTTACTTACCATTTTCGATATATAGATTATTTGGACATTTGGGTTCATATCAAGCACCTGTTCTACGCCTGGTTCGGCCCTTCCGGTTAGATATTTTCTTATGTCGTCTCATATATGATACAGAGATATATAAATTTGAAAATCATGTTGGTGATCAAAAAAATGTTTCAATAGGTTAAAGGGAAAAGAAAAGATATCAAACTTAGAGTCTAGAAATGTATTTCTTTTCTTTTGAGAAGCGCAACTTCCTCTGAGTCACATAAAAGATATTCCATCACAAACCTCAACCACATTAAGGGTTTCACTTTGGATGCATTTATTGAATATAAAAATTAAATATTACAACCAAAAAAAAAAATGGGTTCAGAAGCACATTGTTTCATATCAAAGCTATTTTTCCCCCATAAATGGGTTTGCTATGGAGCAAAGGCTTCCTGAAAATTTTGGAAATGTTTAACAACTTTTCAACTAATAACACCACTTTCTTAATTAAGAATCGCTCATAAGAAGAAAAATGATATTTTTACTAAGAAAAATTATAAGGAACAAAATATACACAATACACAACACATTATACGGATGACCAATCAAATTTCTAAGTTCAGAAGCACATTGTTTCATTCTTGTTCCAAATCTCCCAGATTTTTGGTTTTAGAGATCATGGCAACTCAAAATCCAAAAAAGAAGCCAAAACTTAATCATTACAACCATATAAAAGGTCATAGCAGAACAAACTTCAGTAAGAAAATCTGACATGCGAAATCTCTTCTTTCTGTATATTTAGTTAATACATAATATTATGTTCTTTTTATCAAATATTTCATGCATCAAAGTGTAAACAGTATAAATCAAATTTGGGTCTTGTTAAGCAAGGCTCCACATCAAGGAGAAAAGATAGATTTCATCATTGTACCTTGTGCTCAACTCTAAAGACAAGCCGATAACAGAACAATCACACCTCCAGTTGATATTAAGCACAATAGATCATTCTCCTAGGCCAGTTGATAAAATAAAGAATTTGATAATTGTTAATTTTAGCAAGAAAATGATTATCAGTATGGCTAATGAAAAAATGAGTTCTTGTAACCAATTGGCATAAAGGCTTTTGCTGAGTACACTGCCACGCCCAATTCTCACCAGTGTTGTAAAACAAAGTTAAAAGGCCGATTCACGGTTCTCAACAAAAACAGAGTAGTTTAAAATATGTGAAACGCCACTTTTTATTCACGGTTGCTGATACCAATTGCTAGCAAACACTAGGAACTCACACAACAGAATCTGAACTACAAAGATATAAAGAAACACAAAGAATGATAGAGGAAGGACAAAGGAGAAGTGAAACTCTAATTAGTCTGTGAAACGATTCTTGTGGAACTTAGCGATGAAATCTGTAGCCTTGCTGTCTACATCACGCTCGCCAACCCACCACCCTCTGTCCTCATCACTCAGCCGGAGCTTTCTATTGTACCTTGGAGACCAATTGATGTCGTCGTCGATGCATCGAGACCCAAAGAAGCAGCAGAAGAAAGAAGACTTTCCCATTGTTCCTAGACTCTTGTAATAGTTGGTAGGACTCTTGCTACTTGTGTTTGTTTGTTGGGAGAGAAGTGTAGCGGCCCTGTATTTATTTATAGGCACCCTAGGGTTGGAGGGTGTGGGTATCTTATATATCTTTTAAAATGCGAAAGGGGATTGGGTAAAGGAATTGATGGTTACTGGGTGGGGAGGTAATCTGGGTGGCTCTGATAGCATCTCAAAGTCCCAAACTCTGAGGTTATGTTCAGAAAGCCGAGGAAAGTTATGTTACTCTAAAATAGTCCTAATTGCTTCATTAATTACAACTTTATCATTCCTCAACTTATCGGTCACTATTAAATATGTTCAAGCCATATATCTACCTCTAATTTTTGTTACTCTGATGTAGTCCTCATTGATTTATTAAATACGACTTTATCATTCCTTTAAGCTTGCTGGTCTAAATATGTTCAAACCATCATAATGGATTCTTCCTTGCACAATTCTCCAGAAAAACTAACTGTAACTTCTTATACACTCATTCATTGCCACATATCTTGTAGAGTTAATAGCACAAAACATGAATGTAAAAAAAAAATTCAAAAATAAGAACCCGGGCTTGATCCCGGGATGATAGGTGAGATAAATTAGCCACCCCCTTCTCATTAATGGGGTATCCCGGACTCGAACCCGGGTCTCCCCCATGGACTACTCCAAGTCCCACCAATGGGCTACCCAAGCCCCGCTCCAAAAAAATGCTCAAATTCAATTCTAAATATGTCTAAATTTGTTTTAGGACTTGTTTTTGTTGTGTAGATTAAATTTTTAACATTTTTAAAAAGCTCCATATCGAGGAGCAGAGGGGGTGTTTGTGACAATAAATTACTTAATGGATTATTAGTGCCGTACAATGTAAACTATAGGAGTGTTTTGTGCGATTAACCCAGACTGATTTAGTCACTTCTCACTGCTTAGTAACTGCGTCCACTACACTCATTCTTTGTAGAGATGTAAAACGAGCAGGTTGGGCTACTTATGGATAGGACATTGCAGATGGTGGGTCAAATGAGTACGGGCATAAATACCCTGAGTTCCACAGATGCCAAATCATATGCCCATCGTCCAACCCATATGCGGCAGGAGGGTGCGCGCATATCCCGTTTATGAGTGAATGGATCCACATCAGCGGGTCAATGACTGAATTATATAGGTTATCACATTCAGTAACCAAAAACATGTTAATCAAAATCCAACCATACTAATTAGAGACTAATAATCGCTATAAAAAGTTGAAAACATGGACACGGTCACAAATAAATAATGGATCAGTTAACAATTTTACCATAGTCTCCAAACTATAGGAAAGAAAATGACTTTGGTAGTTTTCATTAAAGGCTGGGTAAAACCGGGGAATGCAGCAAGCTGGGCCAACACAGCGATACTAGTAAATGGGCGGGTTGGGTAAGTAATTTTTTGATGCATGGGTTGTAAAACCTAAACCGGCAACCACGATGCGGGTAATTGTTCCTGACACCTCTAATATTTGGAACGTGAGTGTAAATTACATACTTATCGATTAATCCATCCACATTATTGTTTGCATTTTGTTAATTATGGTCACAAAGTAAGGCAACCATTGCAGCCATAATGTGTTTAAGGCTGAAAAAGTTTTGAAGAAGCCAATGCGAACATGTTGAGATGGTAGCTTAATGTAGTTGTCAGATCTCCAACATCTAAAACTAGTCTAAGCAATGTTCATCTCAATAACAAATTACTATGACTGGTCAAAAGTGGTTCCTTTTCTCTTTAGAGTTTCCCTTTAGATTGATGCTTTTGTTGCAGATCATGGCTGGTTTATGACTTTCCTGAAACTAATCCCCTTCACTTTGAGCACATAGTGCAAGCTGTCTCCCTTTCAATTGTATTATAGCCATAGTTTGGCAATAACCAATTGTGCAGATGAGATCACAGCAAGATATTTTCCCTTCTGAGCCTTTAGCCATTTGTTTAATCACTCTATTCTTCTTTAGTGTTTTGCTTCCTGTAGTTGTATTGCTTATTAAATGTTGAATTGTGCTGGCTTGCTTGCTTCCTCTAGATACATAGCTAATTATATGGCATCCAATCATACAATAGAAAGAGACTGTCACTAGTAGCTGGGTCCCATTCATATGGGCTCTTAGAGAAGTGGGTATATATTGGTATACATAAAATAGGCTATAATACAGTAAACCCCCCTCACTTTTGCCCCATGTAGCATGATATTTCAAAAAGCTGTTGCCTTTTCCAACAGAAGTTAACTTTTTTACTTTGTATATAATTTATTCTCAAAATACCCTTATATAATTTATTCTCAAAATACCCTTCGGCGAAAGATTAAATATGCAAGACTAGCTAAAATGGGCAGTAAAACTGGAAAGCACAGTTTGAGAGTAACAAAATGCAGAAAACGAAAAAAGATAACGTCTATTAATTGACAGGTAATTTGTAGCGTTTCAAAACAGAGAGATATCCTTCTATTCGAGCAAATGCAAGGGAGGTTTCTTGCAATTTAGCATATAAAGAAAGGTTCCATCACTTCTATTATAGCAGTTGGGTTAGGACTATGGGATATTGGCTGTCATGTGAAATTCTTTTCAAGTACACAGTACATGGTCAGGACACCTTTCATTAAAAGAATGAAAAGAGCAGTTAGGGGTATGTTAACTCAAAAAGGGAAAAAGAGAATATATACAAGCTAGGTTTACTCTAATGAGATGTTTGCCATGTGATTAAATTGTAAAGATAAAGGTCAGCTAAAGTATGGTTAACTTGTACTTACCTATAATACATCGCATTTCCAGCAAGATGTCAAGGAGTTGATGAGATTGGAAACCAAACTGAAGTGCAAGAAATAAGATCCTGAAAATATAGATTAACATTAGAAAGGAGATCTAAAAATGTAAGGGGTAACATAAGGTATTTTTCATTGATCACCTTCAGGAATTTGCAAGCACCTCGCGTTTGCATTTTGATTACCAATTCTAATATGGTTCAACTTCCAGGCATTGCTTCATAAAAATACAGGCCATCTAAAGAGTCTTACATACAAAATGTATATGACACTTGTTACTCGAAATAAAATAACCTAAATAAAGAAAAGATAGAGCGATATGACAAAACAGGACAATTTCAATTAAAATAAATAGAAATACTGTCACAATTTCTCTATTTTTGTCTGAGAAGGTACAAAGACCCGTTGAAGGATCACAAAAAGCAGCAAACATTATCATCTGTTTTCCATTAATGGAACTGAACTACTGACACAGAGATATTGCAACTCATAAGTTATCAACAAAGCTACATAGCTTAACTTGCTGAAACTTATCGGATTTTACAAAATCAGCTTAACTTGCTGGAACTTATCGGATTTTACAAAATCTTCAGGGCCAGTTGCTTGACCCGGATTACTCCTTAACTGTATAATGAATATGGCTTGTCGCCTTATTTCCCATAAGAATGCAAACTGTGTATAAATCTTTCTAGGGAGATCTGAATGTTTCTCCAGCATAGCGAACATTTCCAAGTTCCTCTTCAATACGCAGTAGCTAAACACAAACAAGCAAGAAACCAAAGAAGATTAAACAGTCAAGCTGGAAAAGGCAATGCTAAACAATAAACTTGAGCATTGCTACTGATTTAACAGCAGGTTTAAACCTTGAGATTTCAAGTCAATGCTCCAAAGTATCTGCTTCTTGAGCAGACAAATTAAGGTTGCTGTTGCATTTTCAATACTTATCTTTGCAAGGTACGAAGAGAAGAGAGTTTTACAAAACTGTTTTTCTATATGATCAATTATGTTGAATTTAGTGTCATATGAATACAATCCTGTCAAGAACCACTTCACCCAAAAGCTTAAGTTGTTGGGTTGTTGGCTAATTATGTACATCAAGCTAACATAACACCATCTTACATGGGCCTTTAAGTCGTCTGAAAAGACCTCTCAGTAGTTTATATGGGGTAAGATAAATACAGGTTAAATTGACAAAGATGAGATTGAACAATGTATATCAAGCTTACATAGCATTTAGCAAATTGCATAATGAATTAATGATACAAATTGCAGTTATTTAAAGGGATATACCGATATCTAAAAGAGTAAAATGGAACTAGTTGTGTTGTTACAAGCCCCATTTCTGTTTGAATGGCAAGAGCCAGGAAAGAAAGGGTAGACATAAAAATACTAGTGTAGAATTTTCACGCATATGATAATAGGGTGGAGAAGGGATCTTTATTATTTAGGATTTAGCCCTGAACGGCAGGCACCACAAAAGAGCATTGCATAAGCTGCACATAGACAGTTACTTTATGGTTTGACCTAAACAAAGGATTACAATTAGGGATTGAAAAACAAGCACCGCGAGGCAATGTAATTCCAACATTACTAAAACCTGTTGTAATCATGAACACGAAAGGGTAAGAATACCTGATTATACTTGGCCAATCGCTCACTTCGGCAGGGTGCTCCAGTTTTAATCTGTCGAGTCATAGGGAAGAAGTTTGTAGCTACAGAACTCAAGGGGGTGGGGGGTTTGGGGGTGGGGGGGATTTGAGGTCTCAGATACAGAAATAACTAGGAATATTGAGTATTGGAAGTCTTGCCTGCCCGCTTGCTAGTCCAACAGATAAATCTGCAATGAAATTGTCTTCTGTCTCACCACTACGGTGGCTGACCATCACTCCCCAACCTGCAGCTTTTGAGTCGAGAGCAGCTCTAATTGATTCAGTAACTGTGCCAATTTGATTAACCTGCACAAGGCCACACATGTTAGCAATGAGTTGTGTCAATGAGATCTGTTTTGCATAACAAAGGATCAAATTGGGTGATAATCAACAAATATCAAAAATAGCCTAGTTAATATCGATTGGCACAAAAATAGGATAATACAATGAAGATTTACATCTGCAGATCGTGGATATTATCATTATCATTAAATTGCTCGGTTTACAGGGTCAAGTATGTACAGTTATGTTTGGCATAAAACAATTTGAAATGTAACTTCTATATGAAATGTCTGCATGCCTTTTAGGAACAGCCATTTGTAAGAAACATGTATGAACATATGCTTAAGATAAGTCATGTATGTTTCTTCGCATCAGTACCACATTTCATGCCTTCACCAAGAATATAGATGTGCTTGAGCCCAATAAAGTATGCATTTCCTTGTGGAACATTTACGTTTTCATCTAAGGACTCGGGAACAGCCTCAAGAAATATTGTATTAGGTTTACTGTTACTCCAAGTGAAAAATCCAGTATAATGAAAAATGCAATGCAATAAAATATTTTTTTTCTGATTCACAAATGACATAGAATTTTCATTTCAGATAGGTGATTAAGTGTTGTTTGCAGATCCAGAAGATGTAGTAAGATATTATATAAGCCTTGACAAGTCAAGGGACTCCCATAGGAAATGTTCCGTATCATTTTATATAATAACTAATCTTAGATGCAGGTAGTAGAGATCCAAAATTAGCTGGCTGTTGTATATGTCAAGGGTACATTATTAAGAAAGTAATTATACTTGAGTAAGGTGATAGCATCGTAGGTCTAATCATATTAACATTCACCATAATACACATTTCATGATTATTGTAATAACGGACAGAGGGTTCTTACTTTTAGAAGCAAGCCATTGCAAGCTTTCTTTTGAATTGCCTCAGATATTCTCTTTGGATTTGTAACCAACAAATCATCCCCTACTATTTGGATATCGACAGAAGACTGCAGTGATGCCCAAGAGCTCCAGTCATCTTGATCAAACGGATCTTCAATTGAGACAATTGGGAAGTCTCTAACAAATTCTTTATAGAGCTCACCCAGGCTTTGAGCTGAGAGAACATGAGCTCCGTCATTTGGCTGCTTCTTGAAATTTAAATCATAGCTGCTATCCTTCGTTAAAAACTCTGAAGCCGCAACGTCCATTCCTATTTTAATCTGCACCCAGAAGATGTTACTTAAAATCATAGAAATGATGAGAAACTACATTTGAGGGGAAAAAGAGGGAGAGAAAACAGCCATCAAATAGGGCTACATAGCACTAAATTTCCTCTACCTTTCCAGTGTAACCAGCCTTTTCAATTGCATCAATGAGCAAGACCAGTCCCTCCCTGTTATCCTGAACATTGGGAGCAAAGCCTCCTTCATCTCCAACATTGCATGCATCTTGCCCGTACTTAGCCTTGATAATGCCCTTTAGAGTATGATACACTGTCACATTGCAACAGTAATAAACATTAAACATAAGCATGGGATGAAGTGACAATGGATGGATAATCAGCAAGTAACTCGAACAAGAAGACTTAAGAGTTTGTCGCTCTGCTGGTAGAATTATAACCTAGAACTAAGTAATGCTCAATAAAGAAGATATAAGATATCAAACAGACAAAGTTGTTTCTTTATAACAAATATTATACTAATAACAGGCAATATAAATAATATTTTTAAGGAAAGCATAATGACACCTTCACTGCCCATACGAAGAGCCTCAGCAAATGAACCTGCACCAACTGGCAATATCATAAACTCTTGCATTGCCAGATTGTTACCGGCATGGCTGCCACCATTTATCACATTGAACGCTGGAACAGGCATAACAAGCTCCTTCATTCCAGAAATTTCCTGAATATGCTTATACAATGGAATTCCTTTAGCACCTGCCCCAGCCCTGCATACACTCAGTGATACTCCAAGAATGGCATTTGCACCAAATTTTGATTTATTTGGAGTCCCATCAATGTCAAGCATGACTGCATCAACCTCAGCTTGGTTCCTGGGATAAGAAGAAAGCATACTGGTCAGAATTTTATGTGCTGTGGCCCCAAAGCTCGACAGTACCTTTACCACTGTTTTCGACAAACTGAAACAAGAATTGACTAGTTGGTGTGTCCATATTCTTATAGTCTGGGAAAGAGAAGTCTAGAAGAAAGGAAAGATAATACATTTAGGATAATGCGTTCAACTCTTAAGCATAGATAAAGACGAGCAGAATATATTACATACAATAATCCAAAAAAATAATTTGGAAAAATCAGAGATGTAAACAAATGTGAAATTTATTTAATAAATGATGATATCTCATGTATGCAGAAATACAAGCTATGATGTATTTGAGCTATTAGCGCAACATCTAAAAACTACACAGGAATGATATATTTTACAGATATATGAATGCCCTTAATTTTTAAAACTTTTCAAGAACCTTTTATTAGTTTTAACTTATAAGGTTCGACACAAGAGAGATCTACCGTCTCCCCTAAATAAATAAGGTTCTCCTCTCCACTTGTGTTGGTTGTATATCTTGAACTTGTGACCTCCTAGTCACAACTTCCATCCCGTGCCAACTATCCCAAACTTTTAGGAGCTAATTCAAGTACCTAATTTCAGTAAGCATTCTTTGATACAAGATGTAATTTGAAGGCCAGTACTAAAGGTGGTGCAACAAGCAATCAGAATTTTTTTATGGCTGAGAAATTAATGAGTTCCTCTTGAACCATTGGGTATCCCCAAGATTGGTAAGCATTGCACTCTTCATGAATATATTTCTATTAGCTATCTTGGATTATTTTATTTTATGCCTCGTGAAGATCCTACAGCAACAAATTATATCAACTCACAGTGTACTCTTGTGTTTCCTATGCTCTAGGGAATTTGGAAGTCTGTTCTTTGGTTGCATAATCTTAAACTACATGGTCATTTTTATAAATAAAAAAAACCCTCTCTCTCTCTCTCTCTGCGCGAGCGCGCGCGCACGCGCGAGCACACACACGAGCTTGCATACATGTGCGCCGCCATCGTGTTGTGTTTGTGTGTGTTAAGCATGAGAGAAAGAAACAAAATGAGGGGTAAGTTAGCTTAACATTCGCCCAAGGCCATCCAAATTCATAACTCATGCCGTTTTTCATTAATTAATACAATGTAAAAGTATACCGCAATTCAAAGGCAAATGACTTGGAGATTCTTTTCTTATCAACCTGCCAATTGACCCCGAAGTAAACTGACACGCATCATCTTTGACATTGATCATCTCAGCATCACTCCATTGAAGGGGTTCTTTTTTATATATAGAAACCTCAACAAGTACCTACTTCTATATTTCATCCATAAATCTTCATTATTTCATTGTCTCCCTCAAATTATCTCCTCTAAGAAATTCACATGTTAGTCTAATATCTTTGGTTATCAACTAATTTTGGCTTGCAGAAAGTGTTCCAGCGCATGCCTAAGCAATTGCTAGGCAACAAGGAAGGAGGGGTGGAGTGGAGACAGCACGTCCCATTCAAATAAGTGGGCTCCTAACACCCTCTCTTGTTCATTGTTAATTAGGAATTGCTTAGGGCATCTTTAGGTGTTTCAAATAAAAATCCCACGGATTGATTTGGGATAATAATGTCCTAAAATGCACCTACATTTCTTTAAGTTACAAATCTTGGAGAATTTCATATCAAATGCATGTTTGTATAGTTTAGATTAGGATTTTCGGTTTATAATTATATTCAAAATATTGGGAGTTGAAAATTAAAAAACTAATTGTTTGTTTATAATGATTAGAGAAGATGAGAAAAATAAAGAAATGGTTTGTAATATACCCTAAAAAATTCTTACCTAATTTGATATACCTTCATTTTTCTTCGATATACTCCTCAACCCCCTCCCCCGTCCTCGAAATTCTCTAAATATTCTTAGATTCCCTATGCAACTGTTAAGTTAGTGTTAACATAAACCGTTTACATGAAATAGACCAAAATTCCTTCGCTAACTTCTCACGTCCCATTTCCTCTACTACCGAACCTAAAACCCAATTTGATCTCGCTTTCATTTTATCTCACCCCCTCTCAAGTATTTCCTGAGATTGGGTTCCTCCATTAAATATCCATGAAGAACCACATGATCAACAAGATGAGTGCAAACTTCTTGCTATTTTTCCTTTATTTTAAGTTTTTCTCATATGAAACCAAAGAAGAAAAGAAGAGGTGCAGAGCAGAGAACTTTACTTAACTTCTTAAAGGTTTGGTGAATTAGAGTCTTTGAGTTTGGGGTTGAGAGATTGGGGATTTTCTTTCTTTATAAAAGAGAAAGGTTTGGCTGAAGAGTCCATCAATAGGCGAAGATATTGAAAAAAAGGAGATTAGGAAAAGTTGAAAAAGATAAGGACAAAAACAAGGATAGGTCCGAGTTCTCTGAGGAATATAAAAAAGGTGCAGGGGTTCTTTTTATATAGAAAAGTATCAAAAGATAACTATTTATATATTTCATCCATAAATCTTTATAATTTCATATTTGTTACCCTAAATTACCTCTGCTAAAAAATTCACGTGTTAGTCTCTTTAGTTTTCAACTAATTTTGGGTTGAGAAAAGTGTTCCAAAATTTTTCTAAACAATTACTAAGCAAACAAAAGCGTGGGGGTAGATACAGCGGGTCCCACCCATATTAGTAGCCCCAAATCCTCTCTTTTGGTCATTATTGATTAGGAATTGCTTAGGACATCTATGTGTATTTAGATTAAAATCCAACTTATTGAATTTGTGATAAAAATATCCCGAAATGAACCTATGTTTCTTTAATTTAAAACTCTTGTAGAATTTCATATCACATACATGTTTGGATAGTTTAGAATAAAAATTTTACTTTATAATTATAATAAAAACAATGGAAGTTGAAATTAAAAAAATAGATTGTTTGCTTTTCATGATTAGAGAAGATGAGAAAAATAAAAAATGGGGTTTTATTATATACCCCAAAATTCTTCCATAATTTGTTATACGGTTATTTTCTTCAATATTGTTCTCGACCTCGTAGAATATTTTACATATTCATAGATTCCCCATAGAGTAGTTAAAAGGTTCCACCAAATTCTTAGATTCTCTGTATACACCCTACTTTCTTCACAAATAAATCTTTGCCTCAACCTTAAAGGGTTCCACCAAATTCTTTCCCTTGAACGTCAACTTGCCTATGAGTTCCGCATGTTCGTCTTCTTCCTTTGAATCGCCCCCAATACTCGAGATTTCTCCTCCGTCGTCTTTAGTTCCGGATGACATTGCGATATCTAACATGGATGCTGAAGAAGTAGCGAGTTGTTGAACAATCTTCTGCAATGTACTTGCCATAAATCCAACCGTCGCTTTAAGATTTGCTAATTGATTGGTTGATTCATCACTGTCGACCATCACCACCATTGACTCAACCATCTCTTCTTGTATTGCTAAACGATTAGTCTAATTGTCGTCGTCGACCATCTACAGTAATTTCCGAAGAACTGTTAATCCTGGTGTTAGTACAATTATGAATTGTTTATAGCCATTGCGAGTTTTACCATGCAATGTGTGACTCTTTCTCACTGTAGGGATTAAGACAGCTCTGATACCAATTTGATCCTGAATCTTCATCGGTTTGAGAACCTTAATCCAATAAAAAGATGCAGAGCTATGAAGGTTTTGATTTATGCGTGAGCTGTGAGCTAAAAATAGAAGACAATAAATTTGGACGGAGAGAATTTTTTTCCAAAAGACTTCTATTAACTCTCTTCCCAACTAAATTGGAGCACTTAGAATTACAAATTTTAAAACCTTGATTTACAATGAGACTATTAACCTTTTATTATAGCCTCAATATTCACCTCATCCATATAGGACTAGGGTATAAATATTCATAAATTAACTACTTTCTAATTGTTAAATTATCTAATTTCAAAACAATCCTTATAAAAGTAGTGGTTTCAAATCAACTGCTACTTAAACTCGGAGTAATGCAATGGTTTACTAAATCATGGTCTTAATACAATTCCTAATGAAATCAGGAGTATATGTGAAGATCCACCAGATCATCAAGATCTTGGAGAAACGAATCATATCAACTTATCATATGATAGAGTCTTTTATGTTCTAGAGGAATTCAGAAGGTTGTCATGTGGTTGCATAATCTTACACTACATGGCTGGAGCATAAAGGTCTATGATTTTTCGTTGCATAATCACTATGATTTTTCGTTGCATAATCATATACCCATGACTCCCTCCCTATTATCAATAAATCATCAGGTATATCAAAATCGAACGGCATGTGGCTTAGAGAGTCTATGCCTATCAACCTATCAATTGAGGACCGCAACATACACAAACATGTGTACTCTCGGAATCAACTCAGAAAATCCATAGGGAAGAAGTATCCGAACCATCTGAGTTTTGGTCCACGTATGTTTATGTTCAGTTCTAAGGTCGGCCCATCATGTCATCTCATGATAATCACCATGTTTCGACTAATCATTTTATCTCTTCCATATAAATTAATGATAACACTCTAAACCAAAAAACAAATAAAAGATATACACCTCATGAATCAGCAGTACTTTCTATCAAATCTTCCTAAATTTCACATTTTTCACAATAAATCCAGCAAAAATCCAACCAAAAACAGTAACTTTCATCAGAACAACAAGAAGATCAAAATAATTCAAAAAAAATTTATAAACAAATCACCTGACATCAACACCAACAAGCTTCGGGGCCAAGATCTCGTTAATGTTCTTCACAGCCTGCAGCACCCCTTTCCCGCCATAAACGGCCTTATCTCCATCCCTCAACTCCAAAGCCTCATAGATCCCAGTCGAAGCTCCGCTAGGCACCGCCGATCGAAACAAATTGTCAGTCACCAAATCGACCTCCACCGTTGGATTCCCCCTGCTATCGATGATCTGCCTCGCCTTCACGGACTTCACCAGCGCGGAATCTCCCTTCGAGATCGCCGCAGGAGACGGCGAGACGGAGACGGAGGCGCGGATCGACAGGCGGCGATGGGCGGCGCGGGAAAAGGAGGGGGCTTTGGGGGCGAAGAGGGATGAGGATTGAGCGAGGGCCATTGTTATGGGGAGAATTAGGGTTAGGGTTTGGGGAGAGTTCGGCGATTCTTTATTTTTTATTTTTTGGGTAAAAAAGGGGGAGTTTTGGTCGGAGAGTCCGTCAATGGGCGGAGAATTTGAAAAAAAACGGAGTTGGAGGAAGTTGGAAGAGAGACAAGGACAGGAACAAAGGTTGGTGCATAAATTGAGGAATTGAAAAAGCGGAAGGGGGTATTTTTATATATGGAAGCCTCAAAAGGTTTCTATTTATATATTTAGGCTAAAAGCTGCTGGTAGGGAATTTTCTCCACGTCGGAAAAATGCATTTTTCATGGGTGTTTTCCACGATTAACATACATCATCTCTATCTTTATCTTCTAAGATGTGGATACACCAAATTTCATGTGATTATACTATTTTTTCACCGTTGATTTAGTTTGTGCAAAATTAATAGTTTACTGACAATAGAACTTTTTACATTACTAATTCAACGGTGATAAAATTGTGGAATCACATGAAATTTGGTGTATACACATCTTAGATGATAACGATGATGATGATGATGGGTACCTATCGTCGGAAAAAATGATGAAGGTTGTATTTTTTCGACGCCATAAAATTCCTCCTATGGCATGTTTCCTCCATTATTCTCTTATATATTTCATTCATAAATTTTTGTAATTTTTGTAATTGCATATATTTTTTTCCACAAATTCTGTTTGGTTTTCAAATAAGTTTTGGCTAATTTACTTAGAATGTAGTTTTGATTTCCAATGAATTCTTATAACTTTTGGATTATTTTTTTTAAGAAATAAAATGTGTGTATTTCGATTCTCTTCGTTCTTTTTGTAATGTGTTTACTTGACGAGGAAACGGAGTCTCGGCTGATGTAGGAGGAATTTCCTCCTATCGTTAAAAAACAAAATTTCGACAATGTTTATTTTGATCTACATGGCCGAAAGACTACACACACAAAATCTAATGCCATTTACATTTTTATGACTTTTTTTCATCGTATGATGGAAATTTAAAGGTTTTTTTTTTGAGTTGAACATTTCTCTTATAAATCCGAGAGCAAAAACAAGAAAATCACATGATTTTTGACAAGCATATGATTTAATAGGGATGTAAACAAATACAGATAATCTGATTCGGATCCGTTTTCGAATTCGACAACTTACAGATATGGATACTAAAAGTACATATCTGAATGGATTTTGTTAGTATCCGGATCCAACTTTCGACTTGGACACAAATTTTCTATTCGAACCCGGATCTGGATACCCGAACTAATTGTACCTACTATCCTACTACTAATTACTATTAGGTATAGCTAGACTTATGGATGGCATGCTGGGTTTGATATTACATGAAAAATCCCTAATTTACAACTATTGAGACTTGATTTGAGTGTTTAGAGTCGGAAAAAAATGGTTTAACCTATTTAAATATTTTATTAGGTGTAGTTATGAACCATGATTTTTTGTATTCATTCGAATGGTATTTGAATCCGATTTTTGCAGATATGGTACAATATCCAATTCGTATCCATATTCGATTTGTAGCGTATATGGATAGTAAATTATTATTACTGACAACAATCCATATCCGCATTCGCATCCGTAAATAAATACCGGATATGGATATATAATGCCCATATCCGATCCGCTTGCATCCTTATATTTTAATATTTTAAGATCAGCATGGTGTCAGCCGCGGAAATAAATGTGTAAAATTGGCTTTTTTGGAATTTTCCTTTCGTGGTGACGTATATTTCATTTTCACATGTCATTATTGATTCATATCATTTTGGGAACTATCTTTCAATACCTTTGTCCTACATTTTATAGTCTACGATCTTATTTTATTGTGGTGTTCCTGCTATATCTTATTTTTATTCTAGTGTTCATCATCAATGGCAATTATTTTGAGAAAGAAGGTTTCTAAGAGTGTTGGCTATAAGTTTTGATGTCTAGTTTCTTTCTTCCTGGGGCTTATATTATTATTAGGGACAACTATTTTTCTTAAATAATAACTTTTAAAGCATATGCCTTAAATTAAATTGTACAAGTAACTAAAAAAAATTATTTAAAGCTGAGAGGGCAATTAATGTTCCAAATTATTTACAGAAATGAAATTACATGCATGATTAGCGTACCAGCAGCATTTGACTCAACATAGATACAAAAGCCAGAGTCACAGCATGAATACATGGGTCGCAGTAACCTATTTTAGCACATGCCCTGGCTGTTCATAAGATTCAAAAGCTAATTTTAATTTGCTTTCCTGAAAGAAACTCAAAGTGATTGAGAGACTGTTGATTTTGGTAGCTCCTTCACCAACCCTCTTCCAACATTTAGACCGCAATAACTGTATGTGGAAGTTATACAATATGAAGGCTAGATCCTACATATGATGCTAGTGTAGGATTCTAGAGAAAAGCCCCCTTTTGTCCAGAGAGGGGGGATGAGCTGCCAAAGGCTCCCAACCTTAAATTGGATTATACATTGAATCATTCCTCTCTTGAAGAAGGATCCATCCCAGTCAAGGGGCTGTCGGCAAAGTACTCAGGATGCTTCAAGTTCACCCCATACTGCTCAACGACAAAGGAGAAAAACACATGCATCAGTTTCAGTAACAATATAAGAAAATCAAGAGAGAGTATTTAAACAAGATGTCAAGATAATACAGTCAATAAACTGTAATGGAGGGAACTGTACAAATACTTCGACAATTCCGAAGATCTAATCAGGATCTCATAATAGTCATAGTGATGCAGGAAGATCATACCAGTAGGTAACACCATAAAAGTAAGAACCACTGATACTGTATAAAATACTCATTTTTCAATCTAAATATTTTTTAAGAGTTATTTACTCATAACAGCCCCCGCCCCCGCTCCCCCTCCCCCTCCCCTATAGGTGATTGAGCACTAATACCCCATGAAATATCAAAATAACAACTTAAAACCCCCTCTGTTTTTCAAATTACCTTTTAATTCCGATTTTATCCTCCTTTTTTTTCTCTCCTTCCCAAACAAGAACATATCTTGCTTCCTTTAACAATACCATGAAGAACTGTTAAAACTATCAAGGCAGGTACATGAGAGTAAACATTGGTGAAGATTTGCAGTTTGTTGCTTCATGGTATGTTTTATCAAATTGAAGTTAAGAGGTGGGTGTGGTTGGGACTCTGGGTTGTGGTAACTTGGGATCAGTCAATTGAATGCAACAATGTCCTTGGGCACAGACTTTAAGTTACCGTAAGTAAGTGCGATAACGACCAATTAAATGAAACCATGCCCAACAACACACACAACAAAAAGAAATAAAATTCCTGTTTAATCCCAAAGGAGGTGAAGAAGCAATTCAATCCGCTCATTAAAAATCATGCAGGGTCAATACAATATAACCTGATTATTGTTCTTATAACATCATTTCATAATAGTTCATTGCATCAAGTAAAATCAGAAAATTGTAGTATTCTCAAAAAGTAAATGCAGGCCATAAGATAATTTACCTCCTTCAGAGCTTTTGAAAGATCATCCACTGTCAAAACAAGACGCTTCTCCTGCGCAAGTAGCACAAGTATAGACTCAGTCTTCTACATATACACATGGACAAAAATCACTAACGTGAATGAAGAAAACAGCGACTGCACCTTTGGCTGCTTACTCTTGTCCTTAACCGGTGCTGCTGTCCTTGCCTTGCAATGCCTTAACAGAAACAAAAATAAAGCAGACAGCCATCAACGAAATCAGCAGATTTTGATGTGTTACTGATTCAGAAGTTCAAAAGTTATCATAACAAACAACACGGTTCTCTTTGGCAAGAAAAAAAAGGACGGTTCTCACAAGGAGTAACGTGTATTGATCTCAGCGGGAATTTCTCATATCCTTAAGTAGTAATTTTTGCTACAAGAAACAAGAAGAATAAACCAAACCCACTCAAAACGCGAAGTGGAGTGAGATTGAATACATTTAGAAAAAATATTTTACTGATTAGTAAAGTGCTAAACAAAAAATGTTTATGGCGCTATGTGGAGTTAGCACAATTTAGTTTAGGTAAAACATAATAATTATAATCAATATTAGCCTCTCTCTCTCTCTCTCTCTATATATATATATATATATATATATATATATATATAGGGGAGTGCCCCATTGCAAACCGGTTTGCAGCATATTTTAACGATCCGATCCGTTCAAGTTGATCACCCTGCACTAAAATATGTGTATGAAAAATCAAAGAATTTAAAGACCTCTAGCCTATGCATCGTATAAAGTTTAAGTTGCATTATCAAAAGACATTCATTTTTGCACCCATCGATGCATAAGCTAGAGGTCTTTAAACCCTTTGATTTTTCACACATATTTTAGGGTAGGGCGATCAACTTGAACGGATCGGATCGTTAAAATATATCGTAGATCGGGAGTTCCCGTTTTTAAAAAACGCGGACCGGTTTGCAATGAGTCACTCCCTACACACAACCGCATATACATATATACACATAAACACACACACACGCGCGTATACACACGTGCGCGCGCGTGTGTATCATCTCAACTGCGTAATAAAAGTATCACCAAGAGTTATGAGGTCAAACATACTGGAGAGCATCACTTGCAACCTCAGAAACAAACTTCTGCGCAGCTACAGCTACAAGCCTTGTTCTGCCAGAAGTTAGAAACAACAGATAATCATAAAGATCAATGACGAATCACAAAAAAGCTCTTGTCAAAGTTAAAACATGCCCATATTCATAATAAACAACAAAGGCACACCCACAACGGGTAGTATAATGCAAGGTTCAAGGTTTTAGCCGAAACCATCGATACTTGGTGGTTTTGTATCGGTTTCGGTGGAGACCGATACGAACCAACCATACAACATCGTTTCGGCTGAGGCCTTTAAAAACTTTTTTTATACCATTTTTACTGTTATTGTGATCATTGTAGGCCTTCGTTGGTAGAAAATAGCAAAAAGTGAACCCAAACCTTATATTAGTACTTATCTAAGTACACTTTTCAATATATTTTGCATCATGGCCGGATTTTCAAACACTAGGATTATTGTCTTATAATATAGAACTGTAAATTTAAATATTTAATATATCTACACTTATGTATGTTGTATTACCGTCGAAACCGAAACCCGAATCGAGATTAGCGAAACTAGCCGAAACACAGCGAAACTAATAAAATTATGAGAAACCGAAACCGAGTTCTTGAACCTTGGTATAATGACAAGGGAGATTTTGTAAAGAACGAGGTTTTGCCCCTAGCACTGAAAATTATAAACCATCCCAAAATTTGGGAAATAGGTAAGCACAAGAATTTGGGAAAATATGCAGCCCTCTAAACTAATAATGTACTGGATGTGTTTCAGTGATCCACACCTAGCTGTTGATAAATTTAAATTCACGGAATTACATACCATGATTGGTGATATTAATAATTTTAAGCATGTGGAGTTGAATATTCCATGAAGTGGCGGATCTGCCTATAGAATACTTCGAATATGTTTCCTGCAGCTTTTGCACACCATAACATATCCTACTAGCATATTGAATTTAACTATATGCTATATCAATTTCTCAGGAATAAGCAAAAGCTGACAGTGTTGATTTTAACAGGGGTTTCCTGAGAAAGTGCTCAAAAAAAAAGTAGGTTGTAAGCAGGCATAACATCTAATAAAGGCATAGGGGCAGTTTGGTAATAATTGATATATATATATAAGAGAAGAGAAGTAATGTCAGCTCATCTCCTAACATACATGTCAAGAGGGGAAACATCTTGGAAGCAAAAAAAGATACCCAGAGATAGGCAGAAAAGACCAGATAAAAGCAAAATAAAGGATGAATCCCTAGGAGTTAGTGGCGCAGGCACTGCGACAAGGAAAAACTCCATAAGGTAAATTAATTAATTAATAGGCTAAAAATTTATGGCTTCAGTCAAATGAAGCTTCTTATGCATATGATGATAGAAGTACTCAAGAGTATTATGTATGCACTACAAACTTCTGAGGATAAAAAATCATGTAAAGATTAGGCGCACACAAAGCGGTGGGGATTCCTCTTGTACAGCTAAAATAACTCGGATTTTTAAAAATTTGTTAAGGGTTATGTTTATAAATATTTTTTTTCCATATCAGTAACATAGCACATCCCATCAATTAAATGATAGATAGATTCCCTCAGCATACTCTGTTATGTCATAAAAATCTGCTATAGGCTGGGCGCGTTCGTTCTTCGTTATCTATAGGCTGAGTCTGGCAGGAAAAAATTGTACGACACTAAGCACAATAATGCAGAGTTAGACAACATATGCATGTACGTCTGTGCAATGGATATTTAGTCGTTTTCATGGATGACTAAAACTGTAGTTCTACAAGGCACTGGATTTTCTTCAAAAACAGAGTAAGAGAGGCTATATTCATACAATTCAAGATATTGGGAAAGTTGTTGGGAGTTTGCATATCGATATTTCAGTAAGTGCATAGTTCATGCAGTAATAGTTTCCTCTACAAAATGAGACGTCGCTGGTTCGATTCGCAGAGTGGTCGCATAAAAAAAGATATTCTGGGAAGTGCATCCAAGAGAGACAGAAAAAAATTGTCACGAGATGTTGTAATATAAACATGAGCAAAGATGAGGTCTCTAAAAATCTGTTCTCTGCCACAAGAGAGACCCATTGTATGCTCAAACAAGATGCCGCTCCTGACAAATATGCTCCACATCAAGTTTTAGATGTTACACCGTATAATCCGTAACATATTTGTGCAACATATATTAGATACTGTCTTGTGAGTTCAAGAAAGAAAAAACAACATAAGGATAACCCGGTTAAACAGGCTAAAAATAATATCACTGTAAAAAATTTATTCCCCTTGAGACAATAGAACCCTATTCCTTGCGTAAGAAAACAAAGATGATAAAGAAATTTCTATATCTGATTTTTTTCAAAAGAAATAGATTAGAATGAACAAGGACCACCGCCAAAAGGGGGGATGTATGTTTGTGAGTGTTGTGTTTGTCTATGCAGGATGGTGTACATTTTGTCCTTGTGGAAGTTCTAGGGACAACCATTTTTGATGAAACCATCACTCAAAAGTCAAAATTCAAAGACCTATGTGACGCACATAATATATTAGAATATTGCACATCCAATGGACGTGAGATTATAAAATATTGGATGGTTATTATTTGTGGATAGTTATTGTGGGAGAAGAAGAATATGGGATAGTTTTATTAGTGTGTATTTATATTGGCTAAAATTTATTTAATTTTGCTAATGAGTATTTTTTCCTCTCTCCATTCTCATAACTATATTTCTTGAGCTTCATAGATGTAGTTTAGTGGTGTTGTATAAAACTCTAGAATGAAAATTGGGCTTCATTTTCGGGTTTGAATTTGAAAACTAAAGTTAGTGAGAATGGAGGGAAGTTGCTTTTATTTTTATTTTGTCTTCTTATGTTGAGATGGCATAAGTCTAATTCATCATAAATGGCCATTTTCTCTTTTTTTTTTGTATTTCTTTCAAGATAGACATGTGAGTGAGCTACAAAATCAATTTAGCATCGCTTGAAAGTTGTCATTATAATAGTAGAGATGTACAAATATAGTAACTATATACACGAAACAATAAAATTATTGTGCTATAAAGTGGTAATTACATTTAAATTTTAAAAAAAGTTGGCACATAACAAACAATAAAATTATTTGGTGGGTTTTTTTAAAAATTATTTTATAAGAACATAACCACTACTAAGATTACATATACAACCAAATCGAAAATGGTGTCCATGTAAAATCCATCTTGAATATAAAAGTTGTCTGTAAAACGAAAATATTAAGATTTTTATATAAAGATTTGCAATTTTCATGAGAAATTCTATTTGTTTGCTTCCTTCCTAAATAGGATTAATATGCAAAATAAAATTGATAGGGTTATATGTATAAGATGTTCTTATTCTCAGTTAGCACCAGTTATAAAAATTGCAATGTCATGGGTCACACATTTGTCATTTTCAAAAAGATCACTTGAAATAAAGTAAGGTAGGACCCGCTTGAATTAAATGGATATTTAGATGCCCATTTTACAAGGGCTATATATAATACTAAGGACTTGGCGCACACATGTAGAGTTTCCTCTTTATTCAGGATGTCAAAATGCCGCGTGGCTCAAGACCCATCTATATGTGTCGAATTCTGATACGTCGGCCCCTGAGAGGCTTGTATTAGTTAAGATAAATATCAATGAAAATATAGCAAGAGAAAAAACTTTCATTATTTATATCGTCCCTAAAAGCAATATCATACAATATTTATTATAATAGTTTAATTACAATAATTTAAGTAAAATATTTAAAAATAAAATAGTTTTTCAAGGTCACACTAATTTTTTTATTTTTCGCATTAAAATTGAAATATAGTTTGGATTGACTTAATTTTTTCCGGAAAGAAAAAGCACTGTGATGGAGGTCTATAAATGCACAGTTATAAAACAAATAGGCACTAGTTTAATTTGAGAGTTATGCGTATCTAAAGTCTTATTTGCATTTGTTTTACTAAAATTATAAATGTAGAATTATTATATGAGTTATGAATACGAGAAGTCAAGAAATTATGTGAGCATATATAAAAGCTTTGTATGAGGATGAGAAGGATAGACTATGTTATGATATATGATTAAATAAATATTTACTTTGTTGAGATATTTCTGTGTGAGTTCTCTTGTAATCGGCTGCGGTTGAGCTACTATCCAGCTGCGGTTGGATCTAATTTCGGCTGCGGTCGGTCCTTTGGTTGTTTCGGTAACCTTCGAAGCCTCACCACTCCGCCGACACCACCCGTTCAATTCCTTTAAGTAATCATTTTCAACTCTATCAATACATCGACTTCTCCGTTTGCTGCCAACGATGACAGCCTTCATCTAGTCACCAATACAATCACATGCTATTCTTGCTTAGCACTCCAGATCCGCTCAAAGCCCGCCAAGACTGGTTGTAAGACTCCAGCCTCTGTCCAGCAATCAAAAACCCAGTTTCGGTTCAAACGGCCCAGTTTCAGCCTTAAACCTGCCTTATTTCAATCCTCCGAAACTCGGGTTGATAGGTTGTTCCATTGCAGCACCGTCCCGATCTTGTCCCAGCCCAATTTCAACCCAAAACATATGAGTTCCGCTCTTAGACTACGAGCTAGACTCTTCTTCAGATCTGATCCAAATAACAGTACTTCTATTGCTATTCTCTAGTCCAGTGCAAACTTCAAACATCAAACGGAGAGGGTAATTTTGAATTGGTCATATAACAATTATCATCATTGAATTGACTGCTTTAAAATTCTGAATTTCAATTGTGATGTTATGCCTATAGTTTGTATTATCTATTAATTATTGTTATTCAATTTCGGATCTCTTGTATGTGTTGATCATCTAAATTAGGCCTTGCATGTATTAATTTCTATTGCATACACATCATAACTTGCTTCTTTTGTCTTGCATGCATCCACACACTTAGCTTGGCCCTAACCATTCCGTCCAGCATTCCACCGTCACTTCACATATTAGTTAATATAGTTTGAATTGACTTAAGTTTTTTTAAGAAAAAGAAAATGCTATCAATTTTCATAGTAGTTAATCGAAAAATAAAGTTATGGATTTATTATATATGCATGTGGATAACAATAAAAGAGATTTTGTTATTTGTATCTAAACTAATATATATGTCCATAATTGAATGAATAAATAAATATAACAAAATAAATTAAAAAGTAAAGGATCATATATTCTTAACAGTTTCTTTAAACTAACCATAAAGAGACCTTACCTGATTTGACTCTAAACTAACTATATATTTAAAGATATAATTATGAGTGCTATTCATTTAATAAATAATTTAGGAAAATCTAAACTACCGCAGAAAATGACGTAGAATTCCGTGGTACGCAAAAATCTTCGAAATACTTGTTTTCTTGCATATTGTTCAGCAGCAATAGCTCTGCCATAGAGTCTGAAACAACAAAGAAGAAAAACATTTAGAGATGATATCGAACATGCTATGCTTCTTACTCATCTTTTGTTGTTGGTGTTGTTTGGTTGGAAATTTTAGTATGATTTTTGAGTTCCAAGATTTTTCTAGAAGCTTAAATTGGAATTTGAATTGCTTAATGACTTTTCATTTTTTCTTTTTTGTTCATCTAGGGTGAGGACAATAGGGGTGTTGTGGGTGGATAAATTTTTATTAAGGATGATCCTGTAATCCCGGCTTGGCTATAGAAATTTCAGCATTATTTTAATTTTTATTTTACCAAATAAAGACATTATCACTCAAGAGTTTAGGTTATAATAAAGATATTATTTATGGATCATAGCAATTAGAAACAGATGTATGGATCCTCAAAAACCACATATGATGTTAGTAACAATGAACATTTCTAAAATTATAAGCAACAAATATTATTCAGTTATTAAATTCTGATTGTTCGTATCCTACACCCTCAGGCTTAATCCTGATTTAAATTTCTTTATTGCTTAAGTTAAACCATATCATATCTGCAACTTACTCTTAATAATTCAATCAAATATATTAAAAAAACATGCTTGTTGGGGTGTTAGGACTTCTGATTGATGATAAGAACTTCGCATGGATCCCACCTAACAAAAAGGGTTATTTTGATATGTCATCCAAAACTTTCATATTACCATGTAAAGGATGGTTTTAAAAATACATCCAAAACTTTGGATGGCACCTATAGTTAAGTTTCATCCTTTTTCTGGTAGTTCTCTGTTAGTTTTAACCGTTGTGGGATTAAATGACCAAAATACCCCTCAAATGGACATATTACTTTAAAATGCTCCACTCTCATTTCTCCCTGCCGCCTCTCCTCTCCTCTGCTTCTCTCAATTTTCTCTATTTTCCTGCTTCTCTCTTATCTCTCTATCTTCTCTCGATAGCCTCGTGATGCAACTTGACAGAAAATTATCCAAACTGAATAGATATAAAAACCCATTTTTCATTCAATTATGCCTCAATAAATCTCTGTAAATTGAGTAAATGGAGTCATGAGTCTCACTTTCTTTTTCAATTTCTTTTTTCTTTAGATCACACTGTGCTCTTCTATTAGAAAATTGAAGATCTCAATTCTCCAACTTTCAATTACCTTGTTTATGATCTCTTTTTCACTTCTCTCCTTTTCAATTACCTTGTTTATGATCTCTTTTTCACTTCTCTCCATCTTATCAAGCAAATTCCTTACCTTCTTTTAATCCCTCATCTCTTTATCTTAGCAAGCTGCAATCTTGCTGCAATCTAGCCTTAGTCTCCGACATTCTGGCATTTTCTTCAACATTTTTCAACATCATAAGAAAAACTAACTTTGTTGGCTCAAACTCTAGCCGTACCAAATCAAATTTCTTTCTCGATTAAAATGTGCTCAAACAATGCAATCTTCATTCTAAGTCACTCTATGGCTATGAAGCACGTATACGGACATGGAATTTTAAAAATGGAAGAAATGGGACATGGGAAGATTATCAATTTATGTAATTAATTGTAAAATATTAAAATATAATAAACTATAAGAAATTAAATATAGTTATTAACTCTAAAAACATAATAATAAAACCAAGATTATAACATTCATCACCATAAGTTTTTTTAAACATAAATAAATACATAAAACTCAAAGTAAAACATACAAGAATACAATCTATAAACGTAAAAACAAACAAAATATTACCTTTGTTTAGTTAGAGTTGAATTTCACAAACCCGACTTCATTATTTGCAACAATTTTTAATATTCTTTCATTTTTGAAGGTATCAAAGATGAATGTGTTTCACAAAGATTACTTATTTAACTCTACAAACATAATTTTTAACTCTAAAAATATAATTTTAAATATTCTTTCAATTTTTAATATTCTTTCATCTTTAAGGTATCAAAGATTAATTTTTAATATTCTTTCTGTTAGTTATGTATATGCCCTAGAGGCCATTGTTGTACATATGATGTATATTATAATGGATGCTTGAATATATATAGAGAGGACTTTCTTGCTCGTCATGATAGTATGCTATTTGGTTTTCCTTTATCTTAACATGTTGACTTGTATATGGTTTACTGTCTTTCTCTTACATGTTGATAAAGCCCTTAGGATCTGTACTCAACTACTGGGACTATGATGAGATCATACTAGTGGGGCCACGGTAGTCGATGAGTACATCCTATAACTGTTCCTAGTCGAGAGTATATCGAGACAGGGCATCGATACACCAGAGTAGACTAGCGTATAAGCATCTTGACCCATATGATGGGCGATGGATGATCCAATATCTATCGGTGTTTGACATCAAGGATGGTGTAAGGGTGCTCAGTGGAGACTGTGTACACTGGACGGACTCATCGAGAACTCCCAGATGGTGATATACCACACGTCAGATGGCAGTTCTCCGGTGACACTGGTACAGGGTAGTTTGTTGACCGAAGATCGTCATAGAGTCTTGTGTGATTTCCACTGTGCTTTGATTTCCACCTTATCACGTCCAAGAGGGCGTGCAAAACGGTGGCTTTTGGGTGCAGTCCCGAATCACATGGGGGCAATAAGCGATAGGAGGGGATTCGTCTCTCCCGGTATAGGGAGTTGATGTCGTGCTGTGTTCGATTGGCTATAACTGGAAGTCCCTGGCCAGGGCTGATATAGAGATTTACGGGTAAGTGTTACATGTAGTTTCTCGACCCGTTATGAGCCTCACATCGACACGACTTATCGGTTATTGGGGTCTGACGTATACCAACCCTAGACTTGATATGCGACATATCAGACGAAGAGACCGAACTGTACAGAAGTATTACCGATTGGATTCACAGGAGAATGTACAGGCTAGCTTGTTGATCTTCTGATCGCTCAATATCTGGGTGGCTGTTACGTTTAGCTGACCGCCTGCAGCTTGTGGGTGTTTGATATGATCATCACCTGCTACCGGCGTATTGACGATTCTTTAGAGTCCTACACAGAGGTTTCTTGACTCAGGCAAAACGGAGTAGGGGCACATATGTGATATGTGCACGACCGAGGATAATGCGATATGAGATACCGTATTATATTCTCGCGATATTTAGATATGAGCCGGGTCATCGGATCAAATGTTGATTCGATGAATCGGTACATGAAATATTAGTCGGTTATATTCGATATAGCCGGATTGTCGGATCAAGTGTTGATTCGATAATTTAATGTATAATAATATATATGGTATATGGTATTACATTATCTAATATTGGCTCGCTTTATTATTTCATTTTCTCACCGGATAATACATTGAAATATATGCGATATATATTAATTGTATTATTTTCTTTTGTTACAAATATATAATATATATGTGATATATATTATTGTAACATGATATGATTACTAATGCAACTTGTTTAGTGAAGATTAAACAAGATTAGGGTTTGATTTGGGTTAGTTCTTTCTTGCACCTTCTAAAAGCTTTTCTTTTGTCATGAAGAAGATATTATGGTTGATATTTTCTTATGACTCATTCTTTAACTCAACCCAAACCCTAACCTTAGTTAATTCTCTACAAGAGTTATCCTTGTCATCCTTGACCATGGTTGCAATATTAATCATATATTCATTTCATTATTCATCACAAAAGGTTTAATTCATTTTTTTCTTCTTCTTCTTCAACCTTGAGCTTTGAGAAAGCTTAAAGGTTTTCATTTTGTGATGATTTCATGTGAGAATTTGATATAAAAAGAAAGCATAAATACTACTCTATCATCCTCATATAATCTAGCCAATTAGATTAGGGTGTTCACCTCATTAGAGTGAGAGAGCTTGAGTTATAGAAACTTCGACGTAGATCATCGGAGAAAAGGAACACTACAAGCTAGCATGGATCGTTCGAGTCGTGGAGCCTCTTTTGAGTCAGGGAGATCGCGGATCGCGGCGAAGGGATTTCTACTCGGAACTTATGAAGCGAAGGAGCGGGCTACAAAAGTTGTAATCCCTCACACTTAGTTGTAAAGATATTTACTTGCATGTTAAACCCTAATTATCTAGCAAAGATCCCGGCTTTGAGTTATTCGGCACGTCTAAATTTTTATTCGGGCATGATTGATGCCTTATAGACATTCATAAAAGTGCCTAGGAATCCTACAGTGGTATCAGAGCCTAGCTAGAGCATTAGGTGACGTGTATACGAAATTAAAACTCCGATCGGACCCCGAAACGACGATTTGAACCCCTCTGGACAAATTTTAAAAATGCGATTTTTTCTGTATTAAAAATACCTAAAAAAATCAGCAGGGAATTATAAGCCTCACTGTGGAAAACGAGATGGTAAGTCGTACGGACCATCGCGGAACCGCGGCCATACCTTGCTTGGGCCGCGGCTCCGCGGCCGTACAGTTGGAATTAACATTGTTTTTTGCACAGTAATGCCCGTAGCTGCTGGTGTATATTTCTGGGTATTTTTAATCTGACTCAAGTGTTGAGTGTTCTGAGGATTATTTTGTATTCGTTGATTCGATCGGAAAATTTAATTTCGTTATGTTTTCCGGATATTTAGAAACTGTTAAAATGTTCGAACGGATATCATTAACTCATTTTTTCCCGGCACGAAAAACTTTCAAAGTGATGAATTTTTCTTGGGTTTATATCTTTCGGAAAAATGTGCAAGTAACGCGGCGGTCCCTCTAGAAGAACACAAAGCTTAACTCGATTATGTGATCGTCTGAACCGCCTCTAAACCTTAGGGTTTGGGGCAGTACGGCGTGCCACATGTGAAGCGTTGGCTTGACCCTTCTACGGCTGGACCATTGGTACTGTGACATATTCTGGGATTATTTGAACTCCGCTCAAGTGTTGAGCTATTTAGGAAATCTTGGGTATTTGATTATTCGATCGGAAAGTTAATACTGTCTATTTATCTGGAATGTGATACAATATGTGGAATTCATATAGTTAGGCATGAAATGCGAAGTATGTGAAATTTCGGATTTACGATGTCTAAAGTGATTGTGGATTCCAAATGTTGTAGTTTTACAATTTCTTTTCTGTGACCGTAAGTGTAGTATGTAGTTGTATTGCCGGTTTTCGTTGCTATACATCAACGACGATCGGTGTATGCATACTTACTTACGTTGATGATATGAGATATTATGTGTTGCTGTGATATGTTATATTGGATCGTCGTGTTCTGAATAGCCGGGGGTTTTATGTGAGATGGGGGTTTTTATTTTCATTCATGTAAAATTCATTTGTATGTAATATTCTTTTATTGGGGCACTTCCGGGATGAGGTTGATGTCACCCGTGTATATTATTTACTTTTCCGCATTAGGTAGACCCAAGGAGGGGAGCACAAGTAACCGGGTTCTAGGGTCCAGTGGGAGGCCATCTCGAGGAGTCGAGACCGGGTCTCCTAACCCTCGAATTGGCAGTGTTACTTGCCGCTCTCGTAGGGGTCTAGGGATGTGGGTTTGGCTGTTCATCGCGACCGTGGAATCAGTATTTTATACCGGTTCGTATTAAAAATACGGACATCCTAGTATATCCAATATTTCATATATGTTCTTCTGCTGCAATGTTCTGTGATGAGATCATATTACTGCCTGAGACGAATGCTTATACTATATATATATGCTAATATATAAATATTACTGCTTTCGTTTCTTCTGTGATGCTTAGGAAGCATAAGCTGATGGGATTTTTATTAATGAGATTAATAAAAGAAAAGAAACCTAAAAGATGTTGTAGAATCAAAACTTTATAAAAAAAAAGGGTAGCTACGGTTTTGCTTTGCACAGCGGTATATATGATATACCCTGCACCTTATTCGATGAGGAAAAAGCCGAGATCCCTTCACCGGGAGTGACCTCTTTAGCGAAACTGGCAGATGCTACAAACTCGCGGTTTAGTTTTTGACAGCTTATATAGTTCTTGCTTTGCACAGCGGTATATATGATATACCCTGCACCTTATTCGATCGGGAAAGAGCCGAGATCCCTTCACCGGGAGTGACCTCTTTAGCGAAACTAGAAGCCTAAAAAACTCCTTTTCAAAATCACTTGTTTCTACAACGATATCAAGTTCATTACGCTCGTAGTTTTCTGAAAAGAAAAACCTGTCGTAGCCCTCCGTCATTTCAGGTAGATCTTATTTAGTATTCGTGCTGCGTTTGTTGACCTTGTCAAGGCACAGTGTACGGTAGCTAATTAATGTTTATCTGCTAAAACATGAGATGTGATTGGATTAGGGTATTCGTACGGCCTTGTTGACCGTGTCAAGGGTCATGCGAGTAGGTTTAATTCAATCGGGAAATGACGGGTTGGACTTGACTTGCGATTTATGGTTTGTTGACCTTGTCAAGGTCATAGATCGCTAGGGGCAGAATTTTATTGGGAATTTCAAGTGTTGGAATTTGCAATGAGATTACATACCTTCTAAGAGATAGATGGATCCTAATACCCACTTCAAGTAAGAGTTACTCCTGAGAGAGTTTTACACAGGACAATTAGTCGATCAAGTAGATATCTAGAAAGGTGTTAACGGGGTTATGCCTCTGGGACGACAAGATTTATTTTAATTAGGTCCGTGCGAAAGCACACGGGGAATCTCCCTCAAGTACCAACACTGATCTGGCTGAAAGATTGACAAAATTGTAGGGTGTAATTAATCCCAGCTAATCTTACCTTTTAGGGTTTGAAGGAAGATTTGATAAAAACAGTGGGAGACATCCTGATTAGATAAGATAATAACCAATCTAATTTTGCAAGAGCATACGCTAAAGTGTTTCGTTCTCTCTCTCTCCAGGTAGCGACCGTGTCAGGACTTAATCAAGATAATAATATGGATGTATTGACTGAACTCGAGTATTATACTGAGCAAGGGAACGTTGGTCCCGTTCTTTCTTATAAGAGTTATAAGAATGAACAGGAAACAGGAGGATATCTGGATTCTCATACCGCCCAAATTAAGAACATGCATGCTGATGCATCTTCTTCGGGTGTGTTAGTTATTGAGAACTGTTTCTCAGTTCACCCTACGTCCTGGGTATTAGATACCGGATCAGGATCCCACATATGTAAATTGTTACGTGGGCTACGTAAAGGTAGAGAACTGGGAAAAGGTGATCATTCCGTTCAAGTAGGGAATGGTGCAAAGTATTGCAGCCAAAGCAGTTGGCGAATATCACCTAGTATTACCAAGTAGTAATACACTGATTCTGAATGAGTGCTATTATATACCGAACATGATGTGCAACATTATATCAGTTTCTTTATTAAGTAAAGAAGGATATAATTTTGTAGTACAGGATAATGTTATGAACATATTCCTAGATCAAAAGTTGATTGGATCAGGCTCGTTACATAATGGCATATTCATTCTCAATCAAAATACAGTCCTTAATATACAAAATACACACAAGAGGAAGAGTTCAGAAATGAACGAATCCTTCTTGTGGCATTGTAGACTTGGTCATATCAATGCGACACGGCTAGCTAAGTTACATAAGGATGGATATTTGAATTCGTTCGAATTATCATCTTATGATACTTGTCATTCATGTCTCAAAGGAAAAATAACCAAAACTCCGTTTAGTGGACACGGAGAAAGAGTTACGGAACTCTTAGGACTGGTACATAGTGATGTATGCGGTCCTATGTCTACGCATGCCAGGAACGGTTCTTCCTACTTCATTACATTCACTGACGATCTCTCAAGATTCGGACATGTGTTCATGATGAAACACAAGTCTGAAGCTTTTGAGAAATTCAGAGAATGTAAGAACGAAGTAGAGAACCAAACGGGCAAAAGTATTAAGATCCTTCGATCTGATCGAGGAGGAAAATACTTAAGCAATGATTTTCTGGACTATCTAAAAAAGAATGGGATTCTCTCTCGGCTTACTCCTCCTTATACACCACAGCACAACAGTGTATCGGAACGGAAGAATCGCACCTTATTAGATATGGTACGCTCTATGATGAGCAATGCTGAGTTACCTATTTCCTTCTGGGGTTATGCACTTGAGACAGCGGCATACCTATTGAATCAAGTTCCGTCTAAATCTATACCTACCACACCATATGAGATATGGAGTGGGAAGAGACCGTATCTTAAACGAGTTAAGATATGGGGATGTCCGGCCTATGTCAAAAGGCAAAATCCGGACAAGCTCGAGGCACGATCAGTTCTTTGCAAATTTGTAGGATATCCAAGCAATTCGTATGAATATCTATTCTACCACAGTGAACAACAAAAGGTGTTTGTTGCTCAGTATGCCACCTTTTTAGAAAAGGAATTTCTTGTAAAAGAAATTAATAGCGAAGCGGTAGAGCTGGAAGAGGTTCCAGAACCACAAACTATAACTGATGATTTAGTGAAATCAGAGGATTCCGTAGTTCCCAACGAACTCCAGCCTCTCCGCCGATCTAGCAGGTTTTCTCATCCACCTGAGAGATACTACGGTTTTCTCATTGATGGTGGGAGCGAGGATTGCGTCATGGAAGATGATGACCCGACTAGTTTCGAGCAAGCCATCACGAGTGGTGACTCTGTGAAATGGCTGGATGCAATACGATCTGAGATGGAATCCATATACACCAACAAAGTATGGACTTTAGAAAATGCTCCTGAAGGGGTAAAACCCATTGAGAGCAAGTGGATCTTTAAAAAGAAAATTGGTGTAGATGGAAAAGTTGAGATTTTCAAAGCTAGACTTGTTGCAAAGGGTTTTCGTCAACGACCAGGTGTGGATTATGACGAAACCTTTTCTCCAGTGGCTATGCTTAAGTCCATCCGGATCTTACTTGCCATTGCTGCATACCATGACTACGAAATCTGGCAAATGGATGTTAAGACCGCCTTTCTAAACGGTGATTTAGAAGAGTGCGTGTACATGACTCAGCCAGAGGGCTTCGTAGATAGTGGGAGCAGCAGAAAGGTGTGCAAACTGTTTAAATCCATTTATGGGTTAAAGCAAGCATCGCGGAGTTGGAATATATGTTTTAATGTTGTAGTCAAAGAGTTTGACTTCATCAAAAATATAGATGAACCTTGTATCTATAAGAAGATTGCAGAGAGTAAGGTTGTCTTCCTCGTATTGTACGTGGATGACATACTCTTGATAGGAAATGATGTTCCTATACTGCATCAGTCAAGCTCTTCTTATCACAAAGATTCTCAATGAAAGATCTAGGTGATGCCTCCTGCATATTGGGAATCATGATCTATAAAGATAGATCTAAACGGATACTGGGATTGTCCCAATCCAGATACATTGACACCATACTAAAGAGGTTTAGTATGGAAGAATCCAAGCGTGGGAACCAACCCACGATCTTTGGACTCACTCTCTCCAAAGAGATGTCTCCCAAGACTGATTTAGAGAGAGCTCGCATGCAAGGGATACCCTATGCTTCGGCAGTAGGCTCTATCATGTATGCGATGCTATGTACCAGACCCGATGTAGCATACTCACTAAGTGTAGTGAGTCGGTATCAAGCAGATCCTGGAGAGAGTCACTGAACAGCTGTGAAGAACATTCTCAAGTACTTACGAAGGACTAAAGAGTTGTTCTTGGTGTATGGTAACGGAGAACTCCAGATGGAGTCCTTTACCGATTCCAGCTTCCAAAGTGATAAGGACGACTCTAAGTTGCACTCGGGATTTGTCTTTACCCTCAATGGAGGGGCGGTATGTTGGAAGAGTTCCAAACAGAATACCGTTGCAGACTCGACGATGGAGGCTGAATACATCGCTGCAAACGATGCTGCCAAAGAGGCTGTCTGGATAAAGAAGTTCATTAGTGAACTTGGTGTGGTTCCGTCCATTGAGCATCCAATACCTTTGTATTGCGATAACAATGGAGCTTTAGCTTTGGCCAAGGAACCCAGGTCCCATCAGAAATCTAGACATATTCTGAGGCGGTATCACTTGATCAGGGAGATAGTTGATCGCCGGGAGATCGAGATCAGGAGAGTAGATACGAAGGACAACACTACGGATCCACTCACGAAGGCCATTCCCCAGATACAGTTTGAGAGATTATTCGGCATGCTAGGTATGAGATACTACAACAGCTGGCCTTAGTGCAAGTGGGAGATTGTTAGTTATGTATATGCCCTAGGGGCCATTGTTGTACATATGATGTATATTATAATGGATGCTTGGATATATATAGAGAGGACTTTCTTACTCGTCATGATAGTATGCTATTTGGTTTTCCTTTATCTTAACATGTTGACTTGTATATGGTTTACTGTCTTTCTCTTACATGTTGATAAAGCCCTTGGGATCTGTACTCGACTACCTGGACTATGATGAGATCATACTAGTGGGGCCACGGTAGTCGATGAGTACATCCTATAACTGTTCCTAGTTGAGGGTATATCGAGACAGGGCATCGATACACCAAAGTAGACTAACGTATACGCATCTTGACCTATATGATGGGCGATGGATGATCCCATATCCATCGGTGTTTGATATCAAGGATGGTATACGGGTGCTCAGTGGAGACTGGGTACACTGGATGGACACGCTGAGAACTCCCAGATGGTGATATACCACACGTCAGATGGCAGTTCTCCGGTGACACTGGTACAGGATAGTCTGTTGACCCGAGATCGTCATAGAGTCTTGTGTGATTCCCACTGTGCTTTGATTTCCACCTTACCATGTCCAAGAGGGCGTGCAAAACGGTGGCTTTTAGGTACAGTCCCGAATCACATGGAGGCAATGAGCGATAGGAGGGGATTCGTCTCTCCCGGTATAGGGAGTTGATGTTGTGCTGTGTTCGATTGGCTATAACTGGAAATCCCTGGCCAGGGCTGATATAGAGATTTACGGGTAAGTGTTACCTGTAGTTTCTCGACCCGTTATAAGCCTCACATCGACACGATTTATCGGTTATTGGGGTCTGACGTATACCACCCCTAAACTTGATATGCGACATATCAGACGAAGAGACCGGACTGTACGGGAGTGTTACTGATTGGATTCACAGGAGAATGTACAGGCTAGCTTGTTGATCTTCTGATCGCTCAATACCTGGGTGGCTGTTACGTTTAGCTGACCGTTTGCAGCTTGTGGGTGTTTGATATGATCATCACCTGCTACCGGCGTATTAACGATTTTTTAGAGCCCTACACAGAGGTTTCTTGACTCAGGCAAAACGGAGTAGGGGCACATATGTGATATGTGCACGACCGAGCATAATGCGATATGAGATACCGTATTATATTCTCGCGATATTTTGATATGAGCCGGGTCATCGGATCAAGTATTGATTCGATGAATCGGTATATGAAATATTAGTCGGTTATATTCGATATAGCCGGATTGTCGAATCAAGTGTTGATTCGATAATTTAATGTATAATAATATATATGATATATTGTATTACATTATCTAATATTGGCTCGCTTTATTATTTCATTTTCTCACCGGATAATACATTGATATATATATTAATTGTATTATTTTCTTTTGTTACAAATATACAATATATATGTGATATATATTATTGTAACATGATATGATTACTAATGCAACTTGTTTAGTGGAGATTAAACAAGGTTAGGGTTTGATTTAGGTTAGTTCTTTCTTGCACCTTCTAGAAACTTTTCTTTTGTCATGAAAAAGATATTATGGTTGATATTTCTTATGACTCATTCTTTAACTCAACCCAAACTCTACCCTTAGTTAATTCTCTACAAGAGTTATCCTTGTCATCCTTGACCATGGTTGTATTATTAATCATATATTCATTTCATTATCCATCACAAAAGGTTTAATTCATTTTTTTCTTCTTCTTCAACTTTGAGCTTTGAGAAAGCTTACTAGGTTTTTATTTTGTGATGATTTCATGTGAGAATTTGATATAAAAAGAAAGCATAAATACTACTCCATCATCCTCATCTAATCTAGCCAATTAGATTAGGGTGTTCACCTCATTAAAGTGAGAGAGCTTGAGTTATAGAAACTTCGACGTAGATCATCGAAGAAAAGGAACACTACAAGCTAGCATGGATCGTTCGAGTCGTGGAGCCTCTCTTAAGTCCGGAAGATCGTGGATCGCGGCGAAGGGACTTCTACTCGAAGCTTATGAAGCGAAGGAGCGGACTACAAAGGTTGTAATCCCTCACACTTAGTTGTAAAGATGTTTACTTGCATATTAAACCCTAATTATCTAGCAAAGATCCCGGCTTTGGGTTGTTCGGCACGTCTAAATTTTTATTCGGGCATGGTTGATACCTTATAGACCTTCATAAGAGTGCCTAGGAACCCTACACTTTCATCTTTGAAGGTATCAAAGGAATTTCACATACCTTTACTCCTATTTCTAGTCTTTCATGAATCATGAGAGAGATTTGAAATATTTAATATTCTTTTATCTTTGAAGGTATCAAAGTAGTCCATACATAGCCCGCATTCTTATTTCCCTACTCCTTACACTATGAAAAAGTGTTACACGCGTCCAAATTGGGCCGACACGGCTGAAGCATGTTGGACACGGTGTTTAGCAAATTGTACAAGTGTCTGATACATGTCGGAGATGGACATGGAGAAGAAATAGATGTGTCCATGCTTTTCCTAGCTTCATGGTTATTTGAGAAAGGTGATGAAATTAACGGTTGACATAGAAAGAATCTCTCTCTCACACACACACACTCTCTCTCTCTCACGCACACACATGCACACCTTATAGTGTTTCAAAATATGTTCAAATTCATACCTTAATTAAAGCCAGATGCAGGTAACTAGGGCTAAATTTAGCTGCACAAGTTGAGGGTTTGGATTGATAGTTGACATGTTGTGAGATTGGAGAATGTCAGCCTAATTTAGCTGCCCAACACGAGGGAGTGTGATTTTGGTGTCGACAAGCTTGAGAGGAGAAGCGGTAGGAGGGCTGTTTTGAGGAACATTGAATAGGAGAAATGATTAGGGAGAGAGGAGGGGTTACTTAAGTCATGAAGCAGCTTAAACTAAGCCTATTAGCTCCACTCAACTATCTAATCTAACATGCAGCTAACAAAATGGGGCATTTCGATAACTAAGATTCTAAGAACTTTCAGATCTTTTCTCAAAATACAAAGTTTTGGGTGTTGTTTTTAAAAATATGGAGCATTTAGTTGGGTCATATCAAAATAACCTAGCAAAAGAATATTTAAAACTGATGTTAAGATCACTAATTACCAACAATTACAGTTCAGGATACAATCAAAGCAATTTATTTGGGTCTAGCATGTTCAGTTAGTGATCAAAAGAAAATAGCTCTAATTACAAATTTTCCAAGATCAAGGGGACTAATTCGTAAACAAAACCAAACCTCAAACTCTAAACAAGACCCTAATCTACAAGTTAAAGAAATGGGGTACCTACAGTCTTAGATCAGGGGATTGGAACCCGCTCTTCGCCAAGTAATACTCCACGAGCTCGTCTGGGATCTGCGCCAAATCAAAACAACCCAAAAGTTCAAAACCCTAACATCAAAAAAATCAATCAAAATTTTCAAAGCGAGATGATGAATATTGAGAGAGTACAGTGGGAGTGTGGTCCATGAGTGAGGAGAGGAACTCGGTGAGAGCCGACTCATCGTCGTGCCTCGGTTCGCTCGATGATGATGAATTCATCGTTCGTCTCTCTCATTAAAAATCGCAGCTTTGTTTAAGCCCTTGCTATAAAGAAATCATTGCTGCGAGTTGGGTCGGGTCAAAGGATTCGATACGAATCCGATACAGCCGTGAGAAGAGACTCGGCCTGATGCAGTTTAAGCATAACTGGTCCGGCCCAATTCAAATGGTAAATTGTCAAAAAAAATCTCAAGTAAGTTTTCCAAAAAAAAACTTGGCCCCAAAATGGTTGTGAGAAACTCATTCAAAACTTTTTACTTAAAGTATATATATACGGTTGCATGCGATATGTATGGACTAATTAGTAGCATGCAACTGTACAGTTGCTGCATGAAAAAATTTCAACAGGTTTTTGACAACAGTTTCGGGGCTAGGGGGTTTTTGTCAGTGGTAAAATTCTGCCAGGTTTTCCTTTTTGACAATTTACCCTATTTTTTCAATTATTTTTAATTAGTTCCTTTTCATATTTTTTTCATTTCTTCTCATGTTTGTGTTACAAGGCATCACATGTCATCACTAACAAAACAAAACCAAAATGGTTCGGTTGGTTTCCATCGTCGACTGGACACTAACTTGGTTTGGAGATACGTTGAAGAATGATTGAGATAGTAGAGAGTTAGTGGTGATCTTTTGTGTCCAGAGCGTGAGATTTTATCATGTTAGAGATTTGAAGATGTCGAAGAAGCTTAGAAGAATGAAAGTTGAAAGTTCGAAGAAGATGTGAGCATGCAATTCTTCATCTAGGTGAGAAAAAGTAGTCATGTCAGTCGTATAAGAGAGAAATAAAGGAGCAAAAATATAAAATGGTTGAACGCCTGGAAATATTCCTAACATGATTTTTCCAGTGGCGGAAATATTCCTAATTTTGTAAAACCCAGGTTTTGTCTTTCCCTCAGACTTCAATTTATTCCCAAAATGAAGAGCTCTTCATGTAAATATTTATTTTAAAAATATCTCTCTTTCTTATTTAATTTGCCTATAACATTGTTATTGTTATTGTTATATATAAAAACCCTACTTCAAGCTTTCAAGCTTGAATTCAAGCTTTTTGTTTCCTAAATTTCCCTTTAGATTTCCCTTAATGCAACTTATGTCTTCATATATATATATATAGAGAGAGAATAATGGAGAAAAGATGCCATAGGAAGGAATTCCCTCCTATGGCGTCGAAAAAATACCCCATTCCTAGTTTTTTCCGACGATCGGCACCCACCATCTTCATCGTCATCATCTAAGATGTGGATACACCAAATTTCATGTGATTCTACAACTTTTTCACCGTTGATTTAGCAATGTAAAAAGTTCTATTGTTGGTAAACCGTTAATTTTGAACCCACTAAATCAACGGTGAAAAAGTTGTAGAATCACATGAAATTTGGTATACCCACATCTTAGATGATGACGATGAAGATGGTGGGTGCCGATCGTCGGAAAAAACTAGGGAGAGGGTATTTTTTCGACGCCATAGGAGGAAATCCCCTCCTATGGCCTCTTTCCTCCATTAATCTCATATATATATATATATATATATATATATATATATATATATATATATATATATATATATATATATGAAAACCCTACTTCAAGCTTTCAGGCATGAATTCAAGCTTTTTTTTTCCTAAATTTCCCTTTAGATTTCCCTTAATGCCACTTAAGAGATCTTGAAGAAGATGCAATTTAGGGTTTGAATTTAATTGATTTGTATTGAATCTCAAAGGTATATATATACACTTTATATGATGAAGAAATAAAATAAAATCTTTCCTGACAAGAATAAAAATTTTCTTAACAAATAAAATCTTTCCTAATAAATAAAATTAGAAAAGTTATTGAAAGATTTGTAATCACAAAAATCTGTATCAGTTATGAAAATATTTCCTAATACACCCCCGCAAGATTGAAGCTCCATTGGAGACTCTGATCTTGGAACGAAATTTGAGAAATTGACTGCGTCCAAATGCTTTTGTGAGAACATTCGTAAGTTGATCATGAGGGCTGATGCGGTGAACACGAATGGTGCCATTTTCAACGCATTCCGGAATAAAGTGATAGTCAAGAGCAATGTGCTTCATTCAAGAGTGGAAGACTGGGTTTGCACTAAGATAAGTAGTCCCGGTATTAGTCCCGGTATTATCACAGTATAGAGAGGGTGGTTTTCGCAAAATTACTTTAAATTCATACATAAGATTTTTCACCCATAGTACCACGGTCGTGGCATTCGTAAGGGCTTTATATTCAGTTTTGAAAAAGGATCGAGAGACAGTCTTTTACCGAGCCGATTTCCATGAAATGGGATTCAAGCCTAGATAAAGAATATAGGCAGTGGTGGAACGACTGTCATCCCGACTTCCATCCCAGTCAGAGTCATTAAAGGCCTGAAGAGTCAGAGGAGATCGTCGGCGGAGGTAAAGACCATGATGTATCATACCTTTGAGGTAACGAAGAACACGTTTGAGTGCCGTCCAGTGAAACTCTGGGAGAGAGTGAATGAATTGGGAGAGACAGTTGACGGCAAATGAAACGCCGGGCCGAGTGAGAAAGATGTATTAAAGAGTACCAACTAGCTAACGATATGGCGTGGGGTCGACAGATGAAGACCCGTCTTGGCGAAGTAGAGAGATGGTATTGCACATTGGGGTGGTAATTTCTTTAGCTCCTTCTATAGAGAACTTTTTTAGAAAATCAACGATGTGACGATGTTGAGATAGAAAGAGTCCTTGTGTCGTGGGAATACCTTCTATCCCAAGAAAGTGATGAAGATCATCGAGATCCATAAGAGAGAAACTGCCATGCCCCACTTCCCAAAAGACAGGAGTAGACATGTGGCAAATCCTTGACGTATTTATTCTGAGTGTCCTTTCTCGAAACAAAGACGCTAAACGTATATATGCAATATAAAATGACACAAGAATAAGCATGAAACTAAAATTTCCAACAACAATTATTTACATTCAAATTTCATAAGTTTCAAATGATTACAAAGATCTAAACATGAAACAACAACATAACAGCTTAAACATGTAGCTTACTGAAAGTAAAAGCTGAAGTAAGGAACCAGTAGTCGGTCTGCTCCGCAAGCTGAGAGTAATCCTCCTGACTCGGCTTGATCTCTTCAGTCCCTAGATCAACTGACGAACGTTCCAAGAAAACAAAGAGATGTGTGGAATGCCTGTCAGCGAACATGCATTTGGTAAGTCCCCAAAAAAGATAGGCATGTGAATGTGGTAAAGGACAGCATGTAAGGAGAATATAAATTCTAATATGGTTATGTAAGGGTGCCAATTAAACCGAGCAACTATATGCATATGGTAAGGTATCATGAGTATGGCAATATGTATATAAGCATGATAATGTAACATAACCATAGCAATGTAATATGAGCATGGCAAACAAGTATAGCATGGCCATATAGTGTTGGTATAGTGAGCATGTAACAAGTAAATGTTAGTGTATATGCCCTAGGGGCCATTAATGTATCATACTAGATTGTATATTACTTAATGGAAACTTATGATATTCACAGTTATATTAACAGTCTTGCTCAACATAGTAGTATGCTACTTGGTTTATATCTATCTTAATATGTGTATATATTTCTTTTAGCATATCACAAATACATATTGATAGAGCCCTTAGGATCTTGCTTGACTACCAGCGTTGTGATGGCAGTCACACTAGTGGGGGCTGGGTAATCTACAAGCACATCTTTTTTCAGGTCCCTAGTCGTAGGATTATCGAGACAGGGCATCGATACTCCGAAGCAGACTAGTGTATACGCTTCTCGTCCCAGCAGGGGAAATGGTTTGTCCGACAGCTATTAGTATGTTGTACTGGAGATAGTATGCAGGTGCTCGTTGGGTTACGGGTACACCGGACAGGACTCGCAGGGAACTGTTGGTTGGTATTATACCTGTCGTCAGTTAACAGTTCCCAGGTGACATGAGTACAGCATAGTCCGTTAACTTGACACTGCTGCTTCGTCTCGAGTGTGTTGCCACTGTTCTTAGATTGCTACCCTACCACGGCTCGACTGAGTCGTGCAAACAGGTAGCAGTTGGGTGCAGTCCCGAAGCGCTTGGAGGCAGTGGCGGTTAGATAGGATTCGTCTCTCCCGGTATTGGGGTTGATATCGCACTGTGTTTTGGAGAGCCATTACGCATGGTCCCTGGCCAGGGCAAGCGAGATTTACTGGTAGGTTTTCCAGTAGCTTCTTAAGGTGTAATGGGCTTCACTCCGACATGACTTATACCGCTTTTAGGGGACTGACACTTGCCGCCCCTAGGCCCGATATGCGATAGTCTTAGACGAACAGACCGGACTGTACGGAGATTGTCACATCAGGCTCAGTAGGAGTTTGGATGGGTTTCCTCATCGACCTTCTTATCGACATCTACTTGGGGACCGTTACGTACAGCTAGTACCGCTTGCGGCCTGTGGTTAAACCCATTGCCAGCGTAGTGTCGAGTCTTTAGAGTCCCACACAGAGAGTTTCCCTGCTTCAGGCGAAACGATATAGAGGTCGTATAGTTTTACGACAGGGTTCGGACATATACGCGTACTTGTGCATGTATGATATTCGGACAGGTTATACTAGCGGGCTTTGGTTTAAGCCAGATTCTAGTATTGGATTATTGAATTTATGCAGTCTCAGTATATCCATGTTTTTCGTAAATACGGATGGGAGGGGCATTCTCGTAATTAGTCGAGAAGCTTCTAGAAGAAACGTGACTCATTTAGTTTTAATTCATTTGTGAATTAAACTTAATGAGGTGGAGAGGTGATGTGTAATTTTCATTAATTACACCATGAGTCATGAGGTGATTCACCTCAAGATAATTAATGAAGCATGGTTGTTGATTACATTTATTATTGTTTAGATATTTTCTATGCTTCATTATTTATCCAAATGACTTAAGATTTAATTCATTATCACATACACATTCTCTCTCCTAAAGCTCTCATCTTCTTCATCCTAACCCTAATCCTCTCATGTGTTGAGAACCCTAGGGTTAGCAAGACTAATAGATTCTTAATCTATCTCTATATGCTCTAGGTCACTTGGATTAGCAATCCTAGCTACTTAGTTACCTCATGTTAGAAGTTAAAGCTTGAAGAAGGAACTCTCAGGTGGATCTTCTATTATATCGAGGAGGCCGACGAGGAAGTGAACAACAAGAACAAGAAGGACTAGTATCTTGAGGTATAATCATCTATCATAGTAGTTAACTACTTCTAGATAGTTTGTTAGTTAGGGTTTAGCAAAGATCCGTAAACTTAGTCGATGTTACCTTGCTTAAAATGATTGTTTTTGCTTATTCCGCCTCCCCGTATCATGTGGGGTGTGTAACGTCGATTTACAGTGGTATCGGAGCCTGGCTAAACCATAACTAACATGTTAGCAAAGTCTTTAGAAATTCGATCGCAATTTAATCCCGAAAAAACGACGTTTTCACCAAGTTTCTGCCGATTTTAAATTGGGGTCTAAAAATTTTTCAGGGACCTTAAAAAATACAAGCAGGGTTTTTTAAGAATTGTGAAGAAATTTGGGATCATAACTCGTCCAAACCACCGCGGAACCGCGGCCGATCCAAGAGATCCATCGCGGAACTGCGGCCGATCCAAGAGATCCATCGCGGATCCGCGGTCGAGTTGACACTGAGCCAACCCAAATTTGCTCAGTTATTCTTCTGTGTTGATGTTGGGTTTTCTGGGATATTTTGTTTCTGCTCAGATTTTATGTGCATAGAGAAGTATTTGGAGTAGATTCAAATGTTGAGATTGATCGAAATTCTAAGAATTTTGGCTAACCGGATTATATCTGTGTTGTGTTTAATGTATTCATAAACCTCCTCTAATTGCTAGTATGTCGGTTAGCAGGGGATTGCACATTTCTGTAATGGTTACTTTATATTTGTGGATATGAACTTGTTGGATTGTCGTGAATGGATAGCCGGGGATGTGAGACGAGTGTTTCTTTCATTCAAATATAAATTGTAATTTGTTGTAATATTCTTTTGCGGGGCACATCCGGGTGGAGGTTGTAGCCACCGTTGTATTATTTCATTTACTTTTTTCTGCTCCTAGGATAGACCCAAGATGGGGTGCACAAACTACCGGGTACTTTGAAGTGCTTAGTGGCCTACTCGCGTCGTTGAGGGAGACTGCTTCACTTCGGGTACTTTGCGGGTAGTTTGCCGTACCCGTAGGGGTCTAGGGTAGGGTTGGCTATTCATCATGACTGTGTAATCCGTCTTTCATTGCAGGCTCAAAGGAAATGCGGATTCCTAGAATATCCAATATGTTCATCTGTGATCTGGAATGCCTATTATTGCGTCTGATGAATGTACAATATCTATATATGACATCTAGTAGGCGTTGCTTATGTTTTGCATCCACGCTAGCCCAGCCCCCGCTCTGTCGTTAGTTAAGTAACCTAACGGGTGAATGACGGGGTCCAGTGGCGAATGCAGATGGCATAAGCGGACGTTATATTTTCGTTGTTTTCTGCAATGATAGGTTAATTGATGGGACGCATTATTTTAATGCAAAGAAAATAAACCAAAGTTGAATCGTTGGAACAATTTAAAAGAAACCACTCGGTTAATTTTAAAACAGCAGATTTTTAATTGCGGAGCTTAAACCACTCCTTTTAAAAGCTATCAGGTTCCTTCGATCATATCAAGTTCACTAAGTTCACGGTTTTGCCAAAACCATTCGTAGCCCTCCGTCATTTCATTTGGGTATTCAGTAGTATTCAAGCTATGTATTTTGACCAACGCCAAGGCATAGTGTTTGGTAGCTGCTGGGTATTCATCTGTTGCATAGATAGATGAGTTGGTTTGGGACAGTCGTACTGCCATTTGGCCAACGTCAGGGGTATGTACGGGTGGGTTCAAATTAACAAGATAATGATGGGTAGAACTTGACATGTGACTTATGACATTTTTACCAACGCCAAGGTCATAAGAGCATGGGGTAAAAATTCACATCGGGAGTTTCTAAAGAAACTGAAACTTGCTAGAGTTCCATACCATTTGGAGTGTGATAATTTTGGTAGAATTCCTTCAGCTTTATCACACGATGATATTTGGATCCCGATCCTACTGTGAGTATATGCTACTCATCAGGAGATTTTTTCACTCAACGATTAATGCTATAAACCAAGTAGGTGTCGAGAAAGGTGTTAGCGGGGCTACGCCCCCAGAGAAAAGAGGTTATTTAATTAAGGAATCTCGCGAAAGCGTCGTAAAACCTCCTTCGAAGTACCGACACTTTCCTGGCTGAACGGTTAAGCAAGTATTGTACGGTGAGAATAGTCCTGACTAGTTCTTCTTTTATGGTTTGAGGAAGGATTCGAGAAACAGTGGAGCCATCCTATTTAGATAAACTAAAAACCACTCTAAACTTGCAAGAGCATCATGCTAAAGTGTTTTCTTCTCTCTCTCTCCTAATTGCAGCAACCAAGAACATGACGGGCCTTAAGTTATTATTAGATAAAAATATTTTGACAGGGCCAAACCATAAAGATTGGTTCCGGAATGTCAAGATGGCAATAACTTATGACAAATTGGGGTATGTTCTTACTACTAAGGCCCCTGCTGTCCCAGGTCCAGAATCCAGTGTCGTGGATAAGGAAATCCACAAAACCTGGGAGATTGACTGCGCGAGGCCAAATGCATCGTGCTTGCCTCTATGAATAATGAACATCATAGGAGGCACGAGAATATGGATCTTGAATCCATATTTCTCCACACCAAGGAACTGTATGGAGAGCAATCTCGTATAGTTAGGTACGAGACCTCGAAGAACTTGTTTCAGTCGAGGATGGCCGTCGGATCATCTGTTGGGGAACATGTCCTCAAGATGATTGGCTACATAGAGGAGCTCGCGGACCTCGGGACAATATTAGAGAACGATCTGTATACAGACTTGATTCTCCAGTCCCTTCCTTCTACCTACGCCCAGTTTATCTTGAATTTCAACATTCAAGGTAAAGAAGTTGAACTTCCAGAACTCCTCAACATGTTAAGGAGTGCAGAGGGCACCTTGCAGAAAGCAAGGGAAATACCCACTATGTTTGTTCGTGGTGCTTCTTCTTCCAGGTCCAAGGCAAGGGCTAAAGGAAGGAAGAAGAAGGCCGCTACCAAACCAAGAGGTGGCGTTGGTAAGGTAGGAGTCAAGGGAAAGGCAAAGGTTGCGGTACCGGTAGTAGCAAAGGACGAGTGCTTCCACTGTCGTAGGAAAGGCCATTGGAAGAAGGATTGCAAAGCTTGGAATGCCAAGAACCAGGACCCGAGGCAACTTGTGGCTTCAGCTTCAGGTGTGTTTGTAATTGAAAATTGTCTGTCAATCAACTCTACTTCCTGGGTATTGGATACCGGATCAGGATCTCATATATGCAATTTATTGCAGGCACTGAGAAACCGTAAAGTGCTGAAGACTGGTGATATGATCCTTAAGGTTGCTAACGGAGCGAGCGTAGATGCTGTGTCCGTAGGGGATTATCACCTTGGATTGATGAGTCGACATATTTTGGTTTTGCGCAACTGTTTTTGTGTACCTAGTTTAACGCGTAATATCACATCAGTATCGTTATTATCAAAAGAAGGTTATGATTTCACGTTTGTAAGCGATGTTGTTAACATCCACCTTAATCATGGTTTGATTGGGTCCGGTACACTAGATAGCGGTATATACGTGTTAAACCAATTGCAAATTTTCAATGTCCAGAACACACTAAAAAGAAAGTCTCCAGATATAAATCAGGCTTTCTTATGGCATTGTAGACCATGTCACATCAATAAGACAAGGTTAACTAAGTTACATAAAGAAGGATATTTGGATCCGTTCGAATATCAATCTTATGCCACTTGTCAATCATGTCTCAAAGGAAAGACGACAAAGACTCCGTTCACTGGACACGGAGTAAGAGCGAGCGAGCTCTTAGGACTCATACACAGCGATGTATGTGGTCCAATGTCTACACATGCAATAAGCGGTTTTTCATATTTCATTACTTTTACGGATGATTTCTCTCGGTATGGATTCATTTTCTTGATGAAACATAAATCTGAGGCCTTTGAGAAATTCCAAGAATATAAGAATGAAGTAGAAAACCAAACCGGCAAAAGTATCAACACACTGAGATCTGATCGAGATAGTGAATACTTAAGTGCCGAGTTCCTAGGCTACCTAAAAGACAAAAGAATTCTCTCTCAGCTTACTCCTCCATACACTCCACAACACAACGGTGTATCGGAGAGACGGAACCGAACCCTATTGGATATGGTACGTTCCATGATGAGTAATGCTGAGTTACCGCGATCTTTCTGGGGTTATGCACTAGAATCGGCTGCATATCTTTTGAACAGAGTTCCTACCAAGACTGTGCCTACCACACCATATCAGATGTGGAATGGGAAGAAACCGTATCTTCAGTATCTCAAGATATGGGGATGTCCAGCTTTTGTTAAAAAGCAGCATGCGGAAAAACTCGAGGCACGATCATACAGTGTAAGTTTGTGGGATATCCAAAGAACTCCAAGGGGTATTTTTTCTATTACGTAGAGGAACAAAAGGTTTTTGTTTCTCGTAATGCCCATTTTCTAGAACATCAGTTTTTAGGAAAGGAAACAAGTGGGAGCGCAATAGAACTGGAAGAAATTCCAGAACCACAAGCTACTACTGAAAGCTTGGTAGAACCAGAAGTTCCAGAAGAACAGGACATTCCCGCACCCTTTCGCAGGAGTAGTAGGCCGTCTCATCCGCCTGAGAGATACTACGGTTTTCTCATAGACGGGATAGAGATGATTGCGTCATTGATAATGATGAACCTACTAGCTTCAAGCAGGCCATCCAGAGCGGCGACTCAGTAAGATGGCTGGATGCAATGCGGACCGAGATGGAGTCCATGTACACCAACAAAGTATGGACTTTGGACTTTGCTCCAAATGGGGTAAAACCCATAGGATGCAAGTGGATCTTCAGAAAGAAGATTGGTGTAGATGGACAGGTGGAAACCTATAAGGCTAGACTTGTTGCAAAGGGTTTTCGTCAAAGGCCTGGTTTGGACTATGACGAAACTTTTTCTCCAGTGGCTATGCTAAAATCCATTCGGATCCTTCTTGCCATTGCTTCCTTCCAAGATTATGAGATCTGGCAGATGGACGTAAAGACGGCTTTTGTAAATGGAAATTTGGATGAGTGCGTCTATATGGATCAGCCAGAAGGTTTCAATCAGAGTGGGAGCAGTGGGAAAGTGTGCAAGTTGCTTAAGTCCATTTATGGACTAAAGCAGGTATCGCGGAGTTGGAACATCTGTTTTGATGAAACGGTCAAAGAATATGACTTTATCAAAAATCCAGATGAACCATGTATATATAGTAAGATTGTAGCACGAACTGTCGTATTCCTCGTCTTATACGTGGATGACACTCTCTTGATAGGAAATAACATTCCTATGCTACAATCTGTCAAAGGATTCTTGTCACACAGGTTTTCCATGAAAGACTTGGGTGATGCCTCTTACATTTTTGGGATCCAGATCTATCGTGATAGATTTAAGAGGATGTTGGGACTTTCACAGTCTAGGTATATCAACACTATACTGAAAATATTCAGTATGGAAGATTCTAAGCACGGTAATTTACCGGCTTGTCACGGAATCACCCTATCCAAAGAGATGTCCCCCAAGACTGATTTGGAAAGGGATCGCATATCAGTTATACCCTATGCTTCTGCGGTAGGCTCTATAATGTATGCGATGTTGTGTACCAGAACAGATGTAGCTTACGCACTAAGCGTGGTAAGCCGGTATCAGTCAGACCCAGGGGAGAAGCACTGGATAGCAGTAAAGAACATTCTCAAGTACCTGAGAAGGACTAAGGATATGTTATTGGTTTACGGCGGAAAAGACCTCCAGATCGAGGCTTTTGCTGACTCCAGCTTCCAGAGTGACAAGGATGACTCCAAGTCCATGTCAGGTTATGTCTTTACCCTCAATGGAGGGGCGGTGTGCTGGAAGAGTTCCAAGCAGGACACCGTTGCTGACTCGACGATGGAAGCGGAGTATATCGCTGTTTGCGATGCCGCAAAAGAAGCAGTCTGGGTAAAGAAGTTCTTAACAGAACTTCAGGTGGTTCCATCCATTGTTGATCTAATACCTCTGTATTGTGACAACAACGGAGCTATAGCTTTAGCGAAGAAACTCAGGTCCCATCAAAAGTCCAGACACATCTTGAGGCGGTATCACCTGATCAGGGAGATCATTGATCGCCGGGAGATCGAGGTCCGGAGAGTTGCTACAGAAGAGAACACTGCATATCATTCACAAAGGCCTTCCTCAGACACAGTTTGAGAGGCTATTCGAGATGATAGGTCTGCGATACGCCAGTACATGGCCCTAGTGCAAGTGGGAGATTGTTAGTGTATATGCCCTAGGGGCCATTACTGTATCATACTAGCTTGTATATTACTTAATGGAAGCTTGGGATATTCACAGTTATATTAACAGTCTTGCTCAACATAGTAGTATGCTACTTGGTTCATATCTATCTTAATATGTGTATATGTTTCTTTTAGCATATCACAAATATATATTGATAGAGCCCTTAGGATCTTGCTTGACCACTAGCGTTGTGATGGCAGTCACACTAGTGGGGGCTGGGTAGTCTACAAGTACATCCTTTTTCAGGTCCCTAGTCGTAGGATTATCGAGACAGGGCATCGATACTCCGGAGCAGACTAGTGTATACGCTTCTCGTCCCAGCAGGGGAAATGGTTTGTCCCACAGCCATTAGTACGTTGTACTGGAGATAGTATGCAGGTGCTCGTTGGGTTACGGGTACACCAGACAGGACTCGCAGGGAACTGTTAGTTGGTATTATACCCGTCGTCAGTTAACAGTTCCCAGGTGACATGAGTACAGCATAGTCCGTTGACTTGACACTGCTGCTTCGCCTCGAGTGTGTTCCCACTGTTCTTAGATTGCTACCCTACCACGGCTCGACTGAGTCGTGCAAACAGGTAGCAGTTGGGTGCAGTCCCGAAGCGCTTGGAGACAGTGGCGGTTAGATAGGATTCGTCTCTCCCGGTATTGGGGTTGATATCGCACTGTGTTTTAGAGAGCCATTACGCAAGGTCCCTGGCCAGGGAAAGCGAGATTTACTGGTAGGTTTTCCAGTAGCTTCTCAAGGTGTAATGGGCTTCACTCCGACACGACTTATACTGCTTTTAGGGGACTGACGCTTGCCGCCCCTAGGCCCGATATGCGATAGTCTTAGACGAACAGACCGGACTGTACGAAGATTGTCACATCAGGCTCAGTAGGAGTTCGGATGGGTTTCCTCATCGACCTTCTTATCGACATCTACCTGGGGACCGTTACGTACAACTAGTACCGCTTGCGCCCTGTGGTTAAACCCACTGCCAGCGTAGTGTCGAGTCTTTAGAGTCCCACACAGAGAGTTTCCCTGCTTTAGGCGAAACGATATAGAGGTCGTATGGTTTTATGACAGGGTTCGGATGTAGGGTTCCTAGGCACTCTAGTTAAGTTTCACAAGTGATCAAACATGCACAAATAAAATTTTACGGGTGCCTACAAACCCGACTACGGATCGTTTACTAGATATTTAGGCGAAACAAGCTAACTAGTTAACATTTTAACTAAGGGAACGGACATACAACCTTTGTAGATCCGGTCCACCACCTCCACGGCTCCGCAATGAGGTCTCCTCTGCTGTCCAAAATGAATCCGGAACTCAAGTGTCGGCTTCGTCGAAGAAATGGGCGGGCTTGATCGTCGGTTCGATGCCGAAGACGATCTACGTCGAGGCATCGCTAGAACAAGCTCCAACTTCACCAAGTCGGAAAAACTTGTGAAGGAAACACCCTATACTACTTGGCAATAGGTAGAGGATGAAGAAATAGGAAGTGGGTAAACTTTAGTTTTGGATTTCTCACTCATATGCATCAATCACCATTGATGGAGGTGAACTTTCTTCACTTGAAGAAAGGAAGAAGAAGAAGTAATATGTTATGATAAGAATAATTAGTTAATTCAAAAATGAATAGAATAATTAGTTCTTATCATCACATAACCATGGTAAAGTGTCGAGAGTGAACTAGGGTTAGTGGAGTGGTTAGGGTTAAGAATGAGACAAAGTGGTCAAAGTCTTCATGAAGCTTCATGAATGAATAAAGAAAGCCACCACTTTGCTCATTCCTTTTTATTTTCCAAAAAAGTTATTAATGAATAAATAAAAGAAAAAGGAAATTAAACCCTAACCATTCATAAACCATGGTTCATTCTTTACACAACCAAAGAAGCATGTATCATCAAACATGATACATCCAAGTGCACAAAATCATATCGGATATGGAATGCGCACACCCGAGTGAGAAAATCCATTTAAAGTAAACCGATACTAGTTAATGCAAAGTAATATATCAAATATATAATTATGCATTAAATCATTAAATCAACACTTGATTTAACGATCCGGTCATGACGCACATAACCGACTGGTATCATTAGTAACAACTTATCGAATCAACACTTGATCCGATAACCCGGCTATATCGCATATAACCGATCAATGTCACATCGCGAGAATCAAATACAGTATTACATACTGTTATTATTCCCGGTCCCGCACATATCTCATATGCGCTCCTATTTCGTTTTGCTTGAGCCAGGAAACCTCTGTGTAGGACTCTAAAGACTCGTCAATACGCCGGTAGCAGATGATGATCATATCAAACATCCGCAAGCCGCAAGCGGTCTGCCAAACGTAACGGCCACCCGGGTATTGAGCGATCAGAAGATCGACGAGCAAGCCTGCTCACACTCCTGCGAATCCAACCAGTAACACTTACCGTACGGTCCGGTCTGTTCGTCTGATATGTCGCATATCTCGCCTAGGGGTGGTAAACGTCAGACCCCAATAGCTCGATAAGTTATGCCGACTTGAGGTCCATAACATTCGTGAAACTACTGATAACTCTTACCAGTATATCACTGCAACCCTGGCCAGGGATTTCCTGTTATGGCCAGTCGAGCATAGCACAACATCAACCCCCAATACCGGGAGAGACGAATCCCCTCCTATCGCTCATTGCCTCCATGTGAATCGGGACTGTACCCAAAAACCACCTGTTTGCACAACTCAGCAGAGCCGTGGTAGGGTGGAAATCAAAGCACAGTGGGAGACACACAAGACTCTATGACGATCTCGGGTCAACAGACTAAGCTGTACCAGTGTCACCAGAGAACTGCCATCTGACGTGAGGTATAATACCATCTGGGAGTTCTCGGCGAGTCCGTTCAGTGTACCCAGTCTCCACTGAGCACCCGCATACCATCTTCGATGTCAAACACCAATGGATATGGGATCATCCATCGCCCATCGCATGGGTCGAGAAGATATGCGCTAGTCTACTCTGGAATATCGATGCCCCGTCTCGATATTCCCTCGACTAGGAACATTTCAAGGATGCACTCATGGACTACCCAGGCCCCACTAGTATGATCTACATCATAGTCCTGGAAGTCGAGTACATATCCTAAGGGCTTTATCAACATGTAATCAAAGAGACAGAAAGTATACATGTTAAGATAAAGTGCAACCAGATAGCGTACTATCATGTCGAGCAAGAAAGTCCTTCCTATATATGTCCCAGCATCCACTACAATATACATCCAATGTACAGTAATGGCCTCTAGGGCATACATATAACTAACAATCTCCCACTTGCACTAGGGCCATCTGTAGCAGTGGTTGTAGTATCTCATACTCAACCATCCCATAAAAGTCTCTCTCTGGGAACAGGCCTTTGTGAGTGGATCCGCTGTGTTGTCCTCTGAGTCTACTCTCCTAACCTCGATCACCCTGGAGATCAACTATCTCCATGATCAGGTGATGCTGCCTTAGATTATGTCTGGGTCACTGATGGGACCAGGGTTCCAGGGCCAAAACCACAGTTCCATTGTCATACAATGGCAGGAACCTAGTTCATCTTATGAACCAATATACACCCAAACTGCCTCTTTGGTAGTATCTTTAATAGCGATGTTACCAGCCTTTATCGTCTAGTTTGCCACGGTATCGAGCTTGGAAATCTTCCAACATACCGTCCCTTTACTGAGGGTAAAGACAGTGCCTGTGACTGACATTCAGTCGTCTTTATCACCCTGGAACTCTTCCAGTGATTCTCCCCAGGATCGATTGATACCATCTCACTACAGCTAGTGAATATTCTAACATCCATTTAGATCTATCTCATAGATCCAAAATCCAGGATTTAGTAGGTATCACTTTGATCCTATTTGGGGAATCTTAGTGATAATAGGAGATTGATCGATCGTAGTATAGAAAACTCTTTTCCTATCAAGAGTATGTTGTCTACGTACAATACGAAGATGACCACCTTACTCTCTACTACCCTTTTGTATATACAAGGTTCGTCTACCATTTTGATGAAGTCAAACACTTTGACTATCACATCAAAACAGACGTTCCAACTCCGCGATGCCTGCTTCATTATGTAAAGCAACTTGCACACGTTTCCGCTGCTCCCACTGTTTACGAAGACCTCTGGCTGTGTTCTTATAGACGTTCTCTTCTAAATCAGTATTTAGAAAAGCAGTCATGGCACCCAACCGCCAGATATCGTAGTCATGGTATGTAGCCGTGGTAAGTAGGATCTGGATAGACTTAAGCATAGCTACTTGGAAAAGGTTTCATCATTATCCACGCCTGGTCGATGACGAAAACCTTTAACAAGTTTAGCTTTGAAAGTCTCAACTTTTCCATGTACACCAAGTAATCTTCTCAAGATATACTTGCTCCTGATGGGGATTTAACCCTTCAGATATAGCAACAAAAGTCCATACTTTGTTGGTGTATATGGATTCCATCTCAGACCGCTAAGCATCCAGCCATTCTTACAGAGTCCCTACTCTCGATGGCCTGCTCGAAAATAGTTGGGTCATCATCTCATGATGCAATCCTTGCTCCCACTGTCATCGAGAAAACGAGGTATCTCTCAGGCGGATGAGGAACCCTACTAGACCGGCGGAGAGGCTGAGGTTCGTCGGGAACTATAGAATCTTATGGTTCAGTCAAATCATCAATTGCAGTTTTGTATAGCTGGAACCTTTCCAGTTCTACAGAACTGATCCTGCCTCGATCTTGTCCGGATTTTGCTTTAAACATGGGCCGGACAACTCCAAATCTTAACTCACTTAAGATATGGGCTCTTCCCTTTCCATATCACATATGAAGCGGTAGGCTTCGATTTGATTCGAACCTTATTCAATAGGTATGCAACTTCTCAAGTGCATAACCCCAAAAGGAAACAGGTAACTCAGCAGTACTCATCATAGAGCACACTTTATCATATAGGGTGTGATAGCCCCGCCCCGATATACCATCGTGCTATGGTGTATACGGAGGAGTAATGCTGAGAGAGAATCTCATTCTCCTTTAGAATAGTCCAGGAATTCTATGCACAAGTATTCTCCTCCCTGATCTCATCATAGGACATAATACTTATACCCGGTTATTGGTTCTCTACTTCTCACTTATATTCTGTGAATACCTCAAAAGGTTCGGACTTATGTTTCAACAGGAACATATGACTGAATCTTGAGAGATTATCAGAGAATATAATGAAGTAAAAAGAACCAGTCCTGGCATGTGTAGACAGGAGACCTTACATACATCATCATGTATCAGTCCCAAGAGTTTGCTAACTCTTTCTTTGTTTCCAGTAAACAGAGCTGGTGTCATTATATCTTTGTGACATGACTGGCAAGTGTAACACCCGAGCCCAATGCTACTATTTTCAGTTACTGTTTGAGCATAATGTGGTACTCATTTCATTTAATTTGCTTGTTTGTTGCTTACTGTAAAATTTACCCGGCAAAGTCATTTCTACATATAACAAATTTTAGCATCTAAAATAAAATTGAAAATATTCATCTTGGCCTAATTGACACCCTTAGCCTCGTGGTAGCGTCCGTGCGTTGTGTTCTCGTCCCGTTCAGTGAAACGGGCGAGTTTGGATGGCTACGTGCACGCACGTGTGTCCGTTTTGAGAGTATGCTTTTTAATCATAAAACATTTCATTTTAAAATTTGGAACCCGCTTAAAATCCTATTATTTGAATTTCGAATTTTTGGACCCAACCCGGGCGCAATTTGGAAATGTTTCATTTGGCGCCAAAATCCCAAATTTTTAATATTATTAAAACCTTCGCATATATTTTTCTAACTAATCTGATATCTTACTGTTCATTACCTATCTTTTAAATCTTTAAGTTAACCATATAATATTTTTACAATCTTTTATATCCTTCTCAATTTATTCTCTCAGCCAATCGCAACCTCCCCTTTAACCCCGTGGGCCCCACTTTCTCTCTCTTCTTCTTCTCTCTCTCTCCATTTTCTCTCTCTCTCTCCCCCTTATATATTCTCTCGTACTTCTCTTTATCATTTTTTCTCTTCTTACTTCATGTCTCGTTTCTCATTTCTTTTAACTGTTCTTTTGTTGCCGGAATTCCGTCGTGCCGGTGACGTTTCTCGACGTTCCAGCGAGATACCCCGACCCGTGTGGTTCTTTTGTTCGTCGTTTGGGTTCATTCCGTGAACCGTGCCCCGTCGCGAGTTTTCCCCGCCGACGGTTAACGTTCCGTTTTCCCGATTCGCGACCCATCGAGGCAAGTTAATCTTGCTACATGCTATATACTTTTATAATCTTCATTTTATAATATTATACATTTGAAAATCTTATAGTTTACATATGAAATGTCGTTGAAAAATCGGATATGACAAATCTGAAATTTACTGTACACCTTATCTTATAAAATTCATTATAAATCATAGAAAAATCATTAGGATACGTTCTTTAGTTCGTTGCGAAGATAATTCAGAATACTATAACTATATGAAATATTTACTTGCAAAATAAATTGTTTAATTAACGTAAAATGCAAATGAATACGTCTCTAAACTGCTGTACAGGGAAATTCCAGCAGCAAACTTTCAACTTTGAATATTCATAACTTTTTGTAGGGATAACCTGAGATGCTTATACTTATAAAACTGAAAACCTTATTGAATTATCTTTGTTTTGGTATAAGATACGTCTCTTTTGGAGAACATTTGTTATTTTAAGCTATTTTACAAATTAGGGTGACGCTAAATTTCTGAACGGAACCTTCTTGTGCATGGTTAATCAATACATCTTTTATAGTTACTAATCGCTTTGAATATGCTATCCATATTAATATTATTATATCACATATTGTTTAGTTGTACATCCCACATTACCATTTTATAGTTTTATAACTTTTCGGATACCCGTTTGCATCCATCGCATTTAAGATACATATAATTGCATCCATAGATCACATCACTACATAATAATGTGATATTAACACTCCATGTTTAATAAATTGTATCCTAATTAATATTGGAACTATAAATGTAACCCTAATCGATAACTGTGCATCCATATCCTTGAAATTATATCTATTGGCATATCATATTACATGTTCCAGTTATTGTTCTGATAGTACTCATGCTTGTTTATTTATACACATGTTTATGTTAGTTTGATTATGAGCACCCACATGACATCTTGTGCTTCCTGACATGACCTGTTACACTTCCTACTCGACATGACATGGTACCGTACACTCTTGACATGACATGACACCTTTATACATTACCTGGTTGACCTGATGGACCATGGCTTTACCTGTTACCTGATCTCATGCCTAATGCCGACAAACCCGACCATCCCTGCTGTCTATCCAGACAGACCTACTCTTACCGGATTTTGTGTTGGCATTAGTCCTTGACTACTGAATACCTGACCTGACATACATAGCTTGGGGGTATGGGGAAATCAAAGGTGAACCTGACTTGTAACTCGACAGTTCACTACCGTTCGAGTGTACACATTCCTATTCTGTGCCTAACGGCATATCTCGGTTTCAGCCGAGAATATTGTGGCCGTGATCCCGGGTATGTACGGGGTAATACCGAGTGTACACTTTCCTATTCTGTGCCTAACGGCATGTCTCGGTTTCAGCCGAGAATATTGTGGCCGTGATCCCGGGTATGTACGGGGTAATACCGAGTGTACACTTTCCTATTCTGTGCCTAACGGCATGTCTCGGCTGCCGCCGAGAATATTGTGGCCGTGGTCCCGGGTATGTACGGGATACTATTGGGTTACATCGACGATTCATCAATTGATTTCAAAGACTATAGAGTAGAAACCTGATAGGACAGTTTAGTTACCACTGCACATTACCCTGCACTGTTATTTCTTAGTACTGCTTTATTCATGTTCATACCTGCATTGCTTATTACCATGTTCATATTATATTGTTGGTTGTCATGACGCGCTGACGTCTGGGTTTTGCATGGCCCAGATTCCGTACCACTGTCGTCGACCGAGCAGGAGTACTTCAGCCAGCAGGCTGATTTGTGAGTTCTGTAGTGGTTAGTTCATTTATTGCATTTTATTTCCAGGTGTGATCCCGCATTACGGGACGTACCTTTCTATTATTGCATTGGATCATTTGCTTCCGCACTTATTGTTTATTGATTCTTGTTATTATGGATTTGGACATGTATTAGATTAGCTTATTATCTTGTTCTTGATATCCTTACAACCGTAATGTGACTGTGGATGGATACTTCCTACCCACAGGTAGCATGGTTGGCTATGTCACGTGCCCAATCTCGCGTACTCTGGGAAGCGGGGCATGACATGGTTCTTTTGGTATCAGAGACATAGGTTAGTCGGGTTGATTCTTTTGTAGTTGGGTATTGTACCCAATACACGAATCAGAATACCCGTGTTTAGGAAACATGTCCAGCCACATTGACCGTTTTACCATTCTTGAATCACATTCTTCCTGATTATATCTTTTACGACGTGCAAACTTACTTTGCATGTCGACTCGGAAACCTAATTTCTTGTATCTCTAGGACTTAGGCGACTTGGGTGGAGTTAAGTAATTGCGGCTATGATACCGTGGCATAGCTACAATGCAGTACTCTATTTAAGTATCTTGGAGTTCTAGCCTTGATCCATATTCGGTATCTATCATCATGCTAATGTTGGGTGTTTTGAGTTCAGGATTATGACAGGTAAGAAGTTGAAGACTTACCAGAGGCGTATGAACGAAGCCGCCATGCTTGGAGTGATAAGAGGAATGCTGGAAATCAAAGAGATAGACTGAGCTGATCCAGCAATAGCAGATTCGTTTCAGGAAGGTTTGCAGATCGTTCAGCAGTCTGTAAACAACGATGGAACTAGACCAGTCGAACGAGTAGGGACTGTAGCAGATTTCAGACTTTTGGGTCCGTCTACTTCCACTGGTCTGGAGGAGCCGTTGCCAGCCGAGCAGCGGCTAGTGACACGGAGAATTTGCTGATTGCGGCACAGATTCCAGAGGACAAAGGAGTTGATGTAGTGCGCATTCAACTAGTGGATTACGCCCGAGAGTGGTGGCTTGTGGAGGAGAACTGCTTGCCCCAGGCCAAACAGTGGGCGGAATTCTCTAAGGGTTTACTGGAGAAGTCCTTCCGCGGACTGCACGGAGGAAATGGAAGAGAAGTTCATCGGACTAAGGCAGAATGGAGCAACCGTGGACGTGCATGCAGCAGGATGGACGAGACTCAGTAGTCTTGCTGGACCTTTCGTGGCCAACAATGTAGACAGCAGTTGCGGTAAGGAAGCAGTTCTGTTGTGCCAGTCGAGTTTAGGGCTAGGCCGACAAACAATGTTCTTGCATCAATGGAAGTGATGAAAGTAAAGAGCCGGCTGTTGTTCGTGATTCTATGGACGTGTTTGAAGATATATCGGGCTTACCGCCGAAGCGAGACGTGGAGTTCACGATTGACCTTAGTCCTGGTGCAGCGCCAGTGTCTAAAGCTTACTATCCAATGGCACCAGTGGAATTGGAAGGAGTTAAGAAGCAAGTTGGTGAATTACTTGAGAAGGGTTGGATTCGAAGCAGCAACTCGCCTTGGGAGCTCCAGTTCTTTTAGTAAAGAAGAAGGATGGCACGAGAAGGATGTGCATTGATTATCGAGAATTGAACCGGGCGACTATTAAGAACAAGTACCCGATCCCTCGCATTGGAGGACTTTTGAGCAGCTTAGTGGCGCGAGAGTATTCTCGAAACTGGATTTGCGATCCGGATATCATTAGGTCCTGCAGATGTTGAGACAGGAGAAGCTTTATGCGAAGATGAGTAGTGCGAATTCTGGCTGGAAGAAGTGAAATTTCTGGGACATGTCGTGTCGGGTGATGGAATCGCCGTCCATCCCGAAAAGATTGCAGCAGTTCGAGATTGGCCTATTCCAAGGAATGTAGCTGAGATAAGAAGTTTCCTTGGATTAGCCGGATACTACAGAAGATTTGTGGAGAACTTCGCTCGTTTAGCTGAGCCGTTAACCAAGCTTACGCGCAAGGAGGTACCGTTTGTTTGGACAGAGGGATGTGCATTGGCCTTCGAGACGTTGAAGCAGAAGTTGATAACCGCCCCTATCCTAACCGTACCGGATGATTCAGGAGGACTGGTGATTCATAGCGACGCATCCGGAAAGGGATTGGGATGTGTTTTGATGCAGAGTGGGAAAGTCGTCGCTTACGCATCGAGACAACTGAAGACTCATGAGAAGAACTATCCGACTCATGACTTAGAGCTTGCAGCCTTGATCTTCGCCCTGAAGATTTGGAGACACTACCTTTTGGGCGAGAGAGTTGAAGTCTTTACAGATCACAAGAGTTTAAAGTATGTGTTCACTCAGAAGGAGTTGAACATGAGGCAACGCAGATGGTTGGAGCTGATGGCCGACTATGACCTTGATCTTAAGTACCATCCGGGAAAAGTCAACGTCATGCCGGATGCGCTGAGTCGGTTACCAGCAATTCAGATATTGACTGCACAGAGAGAGATCATTGCGGATTTTCGGAGATTTGACTTGGAGGTTGTGCTACCACATGCTACAGGACAGTTGATGCAGTTGCAAGTACAGTCGTCCTTAGTTGAGAAGATTAAAGCGACACAATCGCAGGATCCTAGACTGCAAAAGTTTCGAGAACAGGTTAGAGCCGGACTACGAACCGATTTACTGATCCATGAAGATGGTTCGTTGAGATATGGTAGCCGTATGTGTGTGCCAAAAGGAGATGTGCGTGAAGAGCTTATGAAGGAGGCACACAGTTCAGCTTACTCTGTACATCCAGGAGGGACAAAGATGTACCGAGATATTCGACAGCACTTCTGGTGGGAAGGTATGAAACGGGAAATTGCTCGCTTCGTGGCTAAGTGCTTGGTGTGTCAGCAAGTCAAGGCTGAACACCAAAGGGTTGCTGGTTTGTTGCAACCACTTCCTATTCCTCAGTGGAAGTGGGAACATATAACCATGGATTTCGTGACGGCTTTACCGCGGAGTCCAAAGGGAAACAATGCTGTATGGGTGGTTGTCGATCGATTGACCAAGGCAGTTCGCTTTATTCCTTTTCGGGTTGGTCAATCGACAGAGACTTTGGCAGAGCGGTACATGCAGGAGATTGTCAGATTGCATGGAGTACCGGTAAGCATCGTGTCCGGTCGGGACACTCGGTTCTTGTCGCACTTTTGGAGGAGTTTACAAGAAAGTTTGGGGACTCGATTGAAGTTTAGCCCAGCTTATCATCCTCAGACTGATGGACAATCGGAGAGAACGATCCAGACCCTTGAAGATATGTTGAGGGCTTGCATGTTGGACTTCAAAGGTTCTTGGGAAGATCATCTACACCTGGTGGAGTTTTCGTACAACAATAGCTTCCAAGCAACTATTCAGATGGCCCCGTTTGAAGCACTGTATGGTCGCAAGTGCCGTTCACCTGTTTGTTGGGATGATGTTGGTGAACGAAGGTTACTAGGACCAGATTTGGTGGTGCAGACAGTCGAGAAGGTGAATACAATCAGGAAGCATATGAAGGCAGCTCAAGACAGACAGAAAAGTTGGGCCGACACGTCAAGAAGACCTCTAGAGTTCGCCGTGGGTGATTTGGTATTCCTGAAGATATCACCGACTAGAGGAGTGATTCGCTTTGGAAGTCGGGGAAAGCTTGGTTCTCGATTCGTTGGACCCTTCGAGATATTGGAGCGTGTTGGAGAGGTATCGTACCGGTTGGCGTTACCACCGTCATTAGCAGGAGTTCACGACGTGTTTCATGTGTCTCAACTACGGAGGTATGTTCGTGATGAGACTCATGTCTTGGATCATTCGGAGTTGACTGTGCGAGAGGACCTAACTTTTGAAGAGCGACCAGTTGAAATCAAGGATCGAAGAGAAAAGGTTCTTAAGAACAAGGTTACCCCTCTTGTGCTAGTTTCTTGGGGTAACCGATCGCATGGAGAATCCACTTGGGAGCGAGAAGACGAAATCCGGCAGAAGTTTCCTCACCTTTTCTTGTAGTTATCTATCTTTGTATTCTTGGAATTTCGAGGACGAAATTCTTTTTGTAGTTGGGTATAATGTAACACCCGAGCCCAATGCTACTATTTTCAGTTACTGTTTGAGCATAATGTGGTACTCATTTCATTTAATTTGCTTGTTTGTTGCTTACTGTAAAATTTACCCGGCAAAGTCATTTCTACATATAACAAATTTTAGCATCTAAAATAAAATTGAAAATATTCATCTTGGCCTAATTGACACCCTTAGCCTCGTGGTAGCGTCCGTGCGTTGTGTTCTCGTCCCGTTCAGTGAAACGGGCGAGTTTGGATGGCTACGTGCACGCACGTGTGTCCGTTTTGAGAGTATGCTTTTTAATCATAAAACATTTCATTTTAAAATTTGGAACCCGCTTAAAATCCTATTATTTGAATTTCGAATTTTTGGACCCAACCCGGGCGCAATTTGGAAATGTTTCATTTGGCGCCAAAATCCCAAATTTTTAATATTATTAAAACCTTCGCATATATTTTTCTAACTAATCTGATATCTTACTGTTCATTACCTATCTTTTAAATCTTTAAGTTAACCATATAATATTTTTACAATCTTTTATATCCTTCTCAATTTATTCTCTCAGCCAATCGCAACCTCCCCTTTAACCCCGTGGGCCCCACTTTCTCTCTCTTCTTCTTCTCTCTCTCTCCATTTTTTCTCTCTCTCTCCCCCTTATATATTCTCTCGTACTTCTCTTTATCATTTTTTCTCTTCTTACTTCATGTCTCGTTTCTCATTTCTTTTAACTGTTCTTTTGTTGCCGGAATTCCGTCGTGCCGGTGACGTTTCTCGACGTTCCAGCGAGATACCCCGACCCGTGTGGTTCCTTTGTTCGTCGTTTGGGTTCATTCCGTGAACCGTGCCCCGTCGCGAGTTTTCCCCGCCGACGGTTAACGTTCCGTTTTCCCGATTCGCGACCCATCGAGGCAAGTTAATCTTGCTACATGCTATATACTTTTATAATCTTCATTTTATAATATTATACATTTGAAAATCTTATAGTTTACATATGAAATGTCGTTGAAAAATCGGATATGACAAATCTGAAATTTACTGTACACCTTATCTTATAAAATTCATTATAAATCATAGAAAAATCATTAGGATACGTTCTTTAGTTCGTTGCGAAGATAATTCAGAATACTATAACTATATGAAATATTTACTTGCAAAATAAATTGTTTAATTAACGTAAAATGCAAATGAATACGTCTTTAAACTGCTGTCCAGGGAAATTCCAGCAGCAAACTTTCAACTTTGAATATTCATAACTTTTTGTAGGGATAACCTGAGATGCTTATACTTATAAAACTGAAAACCTTATTGAATTATCTTTGTTTTGGTATAAGATACGTCTCTTTTGGAGAACATTTGTTATTTTAACCTATTTTACAAATTAGGGTGACGCTAAATTTCTGAACGGAACCTTCTTGTGCATGGTTAATCAATACATCTTTTATAGTTACTAATCGCTTTGAATATGCTATCCATATTAATATTATTATATCACATATTGTTTAGTTGTACATCCCACATTACCATTTTATAGTTTTATAACTTTTCGGATACCCGTTTGCATCCATCGCATTTAAGATACATATAATTGCATCCATAGATCACATCACTACATAATAATGTGATATTAACACTCCATGTTTAATAAATTGTATCCTAATTAATATTGGAACTATAAATGTAACCCTAATCGATAACTGTGCATCCATATCCTTGAAATTATATCTATTGGCATATCATATTACATGTTCCAGTTATTGTTCTGATAGTACTCATGCTTGTTTATTTATACACATGTTTATGTTAGTTTGATTATGAGCACCCACATGACATCTTGTGCTTCCTGACATGACCTGTTACACTTCCTACTCGACATGACATGATACCGTACACTCTTGACATGACATGACACCTTTATACATTACCTGGTTGACCTGATGGACCATGGCTTTACCTGTTACCTGATCTCATGCCTAATGCCGACAAACCCGACCATCCCTGCTGTCTATCCAGACAGACCTACTCTTACCGGATTTTGTGTTGGCATTAGTCCTTGACTACTGAATACCTGACCTGACATACATAGCTTGGGGGTATGGGGAAATCAAAGGTGAACCTGACTTGTAACTCGACAGTTCACTACCGTTCGAGTGTACACATTCCTATTCTGTGCCTAACGGCATGTCTCGGTTTCAGCCGAGAATATTGTGGCCGTGATCCCGGGTATGTACGGGGTAATACCGAGTGTACACTTTCCTATTCTGTGCCTAACGGCATGTCTCGGTTTCAGCCGAGAATATTGTGGCCGTGATCCCGGGTATGTACGGGGTAATACCGAGTGTACACTTTCCTATTCTGTGCCTAACGGCATGTCTCGGCTGCCGCCGAGAATATTGTGGCCGTGGTCCCGGGTATGTACGGGATACTATTGGGTTACATCGACGATTCATCAATTGATTTCAAAGACTATAGAGTAGAAACCTGATAGGACAGTTTAGTTACCACTGCACATTACCCTGCACTGTTATTTCTTAGTACTGCTTTATTCATGTTCATACCTGCATTGCTTATTACCATGTTCATATTATATTGTTGGTTGTCATGACGCGCTGACGTCTGGGTTTTGCATGGCCCAGATTCCGTACCACTGTCGTCGACCGAGCAGGAGTACTTCAGCCAGCAGGCTGATTTGTGAGTTCTGTAGTGGTTAGTTCATTTATTGCATTTTATTTCCAGGTGTGATCCCGCATTACGGGACGTACCTTTCTATTATTGCATTGGATCATTTGCTTCCGCACTTATTGTTTATTGATTCTTGTTATTATGGATTTGGACATGTATTAGATTAGCTTATTATCTTGTTCTTGATATCCTTACAACCGTAATGTGACTGTGGATGGATACTTCCTACCCACAGGTAGCATGGTTGGCTATGTCACGTGCCCAATCTCGCGTACTCTGGGAAGCGGGGCATGACATGGTTCTTTTGGTATCAGAGACATAGGTTAGTCGGGTTGATTCTTTTGTAGTTGGGTATTGTACCCAATACACGAATCAGAATACCCGTGTTTAGGAAACATGTCCAGCCACATTGACCGTTTTACCATTCTTGAATCACATTCTTCCTGATTATATCTTTTACGACGTGCAAACTTACTTTGCATGTCGACTTGGAAACCTAATTTCTTGTATCTCTAGGACTTAGGCGACTTGGGTGGAGTTAAGTAATTGCGACTATGATACCGCGGCATAGCTACAATGCAGTACTCTATTTAAGTATCTTGGAGTTCTAGCCTTGATCCATATTCAGAATCTATCATCATGCTAATGTTGGGTGTTTTGAGTTCAGGATTATGACAGGTAAGAAGTTGAAGACTTACCAGAGGCGTATGAACGAAGCCGCCATGCTTGGAGTGATAAGAGGAATGCTGGAAATCAAAGAGATAGACTGAGCTGATCCAGCAATAGCAGATTCGTTTCAGGAAGGTTTGCAGATCGTTCAGCAGTCTGTAAACAACGATGGAACTAGACCAGTCGAACGAGTAGGGACTGTAGCAGATTTCAGACTTTTGGGTCCGTCTACTTCCACTGGTCTGGAGGAGCCGTTGCCAGCCGAGCAGCGGCTAGTGACACGGAGAATTTGCTGATTGCGGCACAGATTCCAGAGGACAAAGGAGTTGATGTAGTGCGCATTCAACTAGTGGATTACGCCCGAGAGTGGTGGCTTGTGGAGGAGAACTGCTTGCCCCAGGCCAAACAGTGGGCGGATTTCTCTAAGGGTTTACTGGAGAAGTCCTTCCGCGGACTGCACGGAGGAAATGGAAGAGAAGTTCATCGGACTAAGGCAGAATGGAGCAACCGTGGACGTGCATGCAGCAGGATGGACGAGACTCAGTAGTCTTGCTGGACCTTTCGTGGCCAACAATGTAGACAGCAGTTGCGGTAAGGAAGCAGTTCTGTTGGGCCAGTCGAGTTTAGGGCTAGGCCGACAAACAATGTTCTTGCATCAATGGAAGTGATGAAAGTAAAGAGCCGGCTGTTGTTCGTGATTCTATGGACGTGTTTGAAGATATATCGGGCTTACCGCCGAAGCGAGACGTGGAGTTCACGATTGACCTTAGTCCTGGTGCAGCGCCAGTGTCTAAAGCTTACTATCCAATGGCACCAGTGGAATTGGAAGGAGTTAAGAAGCAAGTTGGTGAATTACTTGAGAAGGGTTGGATTCGAAGCAGCAACTCGCCTTGGGAGCTCCAGTTCTTTTAGTAAAGAAGAGGGATGGCACGAGAAGGATGTGCATTGATTATCGAGAATTGAACCGGGCGACTATTAAGAACAAGTACCCGATCCCTCGCATTGGAGGACTTTTGAGCAGCTTAGTGGCGCGAGAGTATTCTCGAAACTGGATTTGCGATCCGGATATCATTAGGTCCTGCAGATGTTGAGACAGGAGAAGCTTTATGCGAAGATGAGTAGTGCGAATTCTGGCTGGAAGAAGTGAAATTTCTGGGACATGTCGTGTCGGGTGATGGAATCGCCGTCCATCCCGAAAAGATTGCAGCAGTTCGAGATTGGCCTATTCCAAGGAATGTAGCTGAGATAAGAAGTTTCCTTGGATTAGCCGGATACTACAGAAGATTTGTGGAGAACTTCGCTCGTTTAGCTGAGCCGTTAACCAAGCTTACGCGCAAGGAGGTACCGTTTGTTTGGACAGAGGGATGTGCATTGGCCTTCGAGACGTTGAAGCAGAAGTTGATAACCGCCCCTATCCTAACCGTACCGGATGATTCAGGAGGACTGGTGATTCATAGCGACGCATCCGGAAAGGGATTGGGATGTGTTTTGATGCAGAGTGGGAAAGTCGTCGCTTACGCATCGAGACAACTGAAGACTCATGAGAAGAACTATCCGACTCATGACTTAGAGCTTGCAGCCGTGATCTTCGCCCTGAAGATTTGGAGACACTACCTTTTGGGCGAGAGAGTTGAAGTCTTTACAGATCACAAGAGTTTAAAGTATGTGTTCACTCAGAAGGAGTTGAACATGAGGCAACGCAGATGGTTGGAGCTGATGGCCGACTATGACCTTGATCTTAAGTACCATCCGGGAAAAGTCAACGTCATGCCGGATGCGCTGAGTCGGTTACCAGCAATTCAGATATTGACTGCACAGAGAGAGATCATTGCGGATTTTCGGAGATTTGACTTGGAGGTTGTGCTACCACATGCTACAGGACAGTTGATGCAGTTGCAAGTACAGTCGTCCTTAGTTGAGAAGATTAAAGCGAAACAATCGCAGGATCCTAGACTGCAAAAGTTTCGAGAACAGGTTGGAGCCGGACTACGAACCGATTTACTGATCCATGAAGATGGTTCGTTGAGATATGGTAGCCGTATGTGTGTGCCAAAAGGAGATGTGCGTAAAGAGCTTATGAAGGAGGCACACAGTTCAGCTTACTCTGTACATCCAGGATTCGTTCATTTCTGAACTCTTCTTCTTGTGTGTGTTCTGTATACTAGGAACTGTAGTTTGATTTAGAACTTCAATGCTCTTAGATAACGTGCCTGAACCGATCAACTTTTGATATAGGAAATGTTCAAAACATTATCCATCAATACAAAATTATATCATTTCTTTACTAATAAAGAGACTGATATGATTTTGTATATCAGGTTCGGTATCTAATAGCATTTGTTCAGAATCAATGTATTCGTAATACAGGGTGACAGTGACCAACAGACTTGGCTGCAACACTTGCCCCGTTTTCTGTCTCATGAAACTTATCACCCGTTCTCAGTTTTTCTACCCTTTTGTAGCCCTATGTAACAGATTACATATCTGGGATCCTGATCCGGTATCATATACCCAGGATGCAGAGGATACTGAGAAACAGTTCTTTATAATGAACACACCCGAAGAAGATGCATCATATGCACTATCTTCGTTTGGGTGGCATAGGAATTCAGGTATTCCCCTATTTCCTGCTCTGTCTTATAACAATTATAAGTTGGAGCGGGACCAACGTTCCCCAGCTCAGTATAACAAGCGGGTTCGGTCAATACATCCATTTTATTATCTTGATTAAGGCGTGATAAGGTCGCTACCAGGAGAGAGAGAGAAGAAAACACTCTGCGTGCGCTCTTGCAAGATTAGATTGGTTATATATTTTATCTAATCAGGATGGCTCCCACTGTTTTTATCAAATCTTCCTTCAAACCCTAAAAGGAAAGACTAACCGGGATTAATTGCACTCTACAAGTTCGCCAATCTTTCAGCCAGGCCAGTGTCGGTACTTTGAGGGAGGTTCCCCGTGCTTTCGCACGGACCTAATTACAGTAAACCTCGTTTTCCCAGAGGCGTAACCCCGTTGAAACCTTTCTAAACACCTACTTGATCGGCTAATTGTAAAGTGCAAAACTCTCCCAGGAGTAACAATTACTCGCAGTGGGTATCGAGATCCAACTATCACATAGAAGGTATGCAATCTCATTGCAAATTTCAACACTTGAAACTCCCGATAATGGTTTTTACCCCTAGCACCTATGACCTTGGCTAAGGTCAACAAATCATAGGTACTAGTCAAGTTCTACCCGTCATTTCGTGATTAATTAGACCCACCCACATGACCCTTGGCTAAGGTCAACAAAGTCACATGACTGTCCTAACTAATCGCATCATATGCGGTGTAGGAAGACATCACTTAGCTACCGCACACTACGCCTCGGCTATGGTCGACAAACGTAGCACGAATACTAAGTACTCTACTTCCTAAAATGACGGAGGGTTGCGGCTGGTTTTTGTGAAAACCTTTAACGCTTTGAACTTGATCTCGTTACGGAATCAAATGGTTTTTTAAATGGAATGTTTTTGAAGCTTTTCTAGTTTTGCTAAAGGGGTCACTCCCGGTGAAGGGATCGTCGGCCCTTTCCTCGTCGAATGAGGTGCGGGATATATCATATATATCACTGTGCAAAGCAAAAACTATGGAAGCGATCAAATAACAAACCGAGGGTTGTAGCATCTGCCAGTTATTGCTAAAGGAGTCACTCCCGGTGAAGGGATCTCGGTCCTTTCCTCATCGAATAAGGTGCAGGATGTTCTATAATGAACACCGCGATGCAAAGCAAGAACCGTAGCTACCTGTTTTATTTTGAAATTCGATTCCACAACATCAATTAGGTTTATTTTCTTTCATTAATCTCATTAATGAATATCCCATCATTTAAGTCCACCTAACCATCACAGATAAATATAACGTACGCTTATGCCATCCGCATTCGCCTCGATGTCCCGTCTGCACCGTTAGGTTAGGTAACTAACGCCAGAGCGAGGCAGGGCTAGCGCGGGTGTAAAACATAAGCAACGTCTATATAATATATCATATATACTATTTACAATATCTGTCATAGAACATCACATGATCATAGATAAAACACAGCAGAAGAAACATATGAAATATTGGATATACTAGGACATCCGTGTTTTCAATACGAGCCAGTATAAAACACGGATTCCACGGTCGTGATGAATAGCCAATCCCACACCCCTAGACCCCTACGAGAGCGGCAAGCAACCCTGCCAATTCTAGGGTTAGGAGACCCGGACTCGACTCCTCGAGTTGGTCTCCCACTGGACCCCAGAACCCGGTTACTTGTGCTCCCCTCCTTGGGTCTATCCTAGTGCAGAAAAGTAAATAATATACAACGGGTGACGACTTCCGCAACCTGGAAGTGCCCCAATAAAAGAATATTACATACAAGTTTTTACATGAATGAAAAAGAAAAACACTCATCTCACATAAAAACCCCCGGCTATTCAAACACGACGATCCAATATAACATATCCAGCAACACATAACATCACATGTCATCAACGTAAGTAAATATGCGCATCCCAATTGTCGTTGACATATAGCAACGAAACCGGCGACATCACATATTACACTTACGGTCACAGAAAAGAAAGTGTAAAACTACAACAGTTGGAATCCGCAACCACCTCAGACATCGCATGCCTGACCAAATGAATTACTTAGACATCGCATGCCTAACAATTATAAACCCCGCATTTTAGTCTCGTTATCGAAAACACTTTTCAATATCAAGTCGGGCAATTCAATAAGATTCCCGAAAAACTGATCGAATGCTCGTCGCAAGCTTTAGTAGGCGGCCGTACCCCTGATACCGTCGACGAAGTGCACCAAGGCGGAACACCGCTACCGCAAGCACCCGGACGGATGCTTTCGGCGACGGGGTTCTCCTACAGTCACTTGGTCGGGGCTATGGGGTGAGGCTGTCTATTAAGTTTACCCGGCGAGTATTCGCGTACGCTACGTGATTGCGACGGACTTTTGATCACATCAAAATTCCGTGGCAACCGATCAAGTGAGACTAAAGTGCTATGTTTATAACATTCATTTAGTTATCACATAACTATTTGTGAATTCCAATTATTGTATCACATTCCAGATAAACAGAAAAAAGTTAAACTTTTCGATCGAACAATCGAACACCCAAATTTTCCCGATACAGCTCAACACAGAAAAATAAGTCTAACAACATTCCGTTCGTACCTCAGTACCAACGGTCCAGCCGTAGAAGGGTCAAGCCAACGCCTCACATGTGGCACGCCGTACTCCCCCAAACCCGAAGGTTCAAAGGGCAGTTCAAGACGGTCACATAATCGAGTTAAGGTTTGTTGTCTTCTAGAGGGACCATCGCGTTACTTGCACTACTTAGAACGTCGTTAAACTACGGAAAAATCCAACACTTGGAAATTTCCCGATAGGGGAAAAATTGGGTATTTATATCCGGTCGAACTTTTTAGCATATTCTAAGATTTATCCGGAAAGCCACACAGACAAAATTTGATAATCCGATCGAACATTCGAATCCCCAAAACAACTCAGAAAAATCAACTCTGTAAAAAATATTAAAAATTCCCAGAGAAATCACCACAGGAAACTAAAAGTTACTGTGCAAAAAGATTTAAAAAAATGTGGCCGTACGGCCGCTTAACCGCCGCCTGAGCTATTGCTCAGGCCGCGGATCCGCGCTGAGAAAAATGAATTGGGCCTCCAAATTTTACAGTAACTCTTAGATATTTGTGATGTGTTCTCTGCATATTTTTAATTTTGAAAAAGACCAGATTTCAAAAATCGTCCAGAGAGCAATTTTGGGTTCGGGTTTTCGGTTCGTCCGGCTTTCAAATTCCGTCTAGACTTCGCCTAAGGCTCTAGCTAGGCTCTGATACCACTGTAGGGTTCCTAGGCACTCTAGTTAAGTTTCACAAGTGATCAAACATGCACAAATAAAATTTTACGGGTGCCTACAAACCCGACTACGGATCGTTTACTAGATATTTAGGCGAAACAAGCTAACTAGTTAACATTTTAACTAAGGGAACGGACATACAACCTTTGTAGATCCGGTCCACCACCTCCACGGCTCCGCAACGAGGTCCCCTCCGCTGTCCAAAATGAATCCGGAACTCAAGTGTCGGCTTCGTCGAAGAAATGGGCGGGCTTGATCGTCGGTTCGATGCCAAAGATGATCTACGTCGAGGCATCGCTAGAACAAGCTCCAACTTCACCAAGTCGGAAAAACTTGTGAAGGAAACACCCTATACTACTTGGCAATAGGTAGAGGATGAAGAAATAGGAAGTGGGTAAACTTTAGTTTTGGATTTCTCACTCATATGCATCAATCACCATTGATGGAGGTGAACTTTCTTCACTTGAAGAAAGGAAGAAGAAGAAGTAATATGTTATGATAAGAATAATTAGTTAATTCAAAAATGAATAGAATAATTAGTTCTTATCATCACATAACCATGGTAAAGTGTAGAGAGTGAACTAGGGTTAGTGGAGTGGTTAGGGTTAAGAATGAGACAAAGTGGTCAAAGTCTTCATGAAGCTTCATGAATGAATAAAGAAAGCCACCACTTTGCTCATTCCTTTTTATTTTCCAAAAAAGTTATTAATGAATAAATAAAAGAAAAAGGAAATTAAACCCTAACCATTCATAAACCATGGTTCATTCTTTACACAACCAAAGAAGCATGTATCATCAAACATGATACATCCAAGTGCACAAAATCATATCGGATATGGAATGCGCACACCCGAGTGAGAAAATCCATTTAAAGTAAACCGATACTAGTTAATGCAAAGTAATATATCAAATATATAATTATGCATTAAATCATTAAATCAACACTTGATTTAACGATCCGGTCATGACGCACATAACCGACTGGTATCATTAGTAACAACTTATCGAATCAACACTTGATCCGATAACCCGGCTATATCGCATATAACCGATCAATGTCACATCGCGAGAATCAAATACAGTATTACATACTGTTATTATTCCCGGTCCCGCACATATCTCATATGCGCTCCTATTTCGTTTTGCTTGAGCCAGGAAACCTCTGTGTAGGACTCTAAAGACTCGTCAATACGCCGGTAGCAGATGATGATCATATCAAACATCCGCAAGCCGCAAGCGGTCTGCCAAACGTAACGGCCACCCGGGTATTGAGCGATCAGAAGATCGACGAGCAAGCCTGCTCACACTCCTGCGAATCCAACCAGTAACACTTACCGTACGGTCCGGTCTGTTCGTCTGATATGTCGCATATCTCGCCTAGGGGTGGTAAACGTCAGACCCCAATAGCTCGATAAGTTATGCCGACTTGAGGTCCATAACATTCGTGAAACTACTGATAACTCTTACCAGTATATCACTGCAACCCTGGCCAGGGATTTCCTGTTATGGCCAGTCGAGCATAGCACAACATCAACCCCCAATACCGGGAGAGACGAATCCCCTCCTATCGCTCATTGCCTCCATGTGAATCGGGACTGTACCCAAAAACCACCTGTTTGCACAACTCAGCAGAGCCGTGGTAGGGTGGAAATCAAAGCACAGTGGGAGACACACAAGACTCTATGACGATCTCGGGTCAACAGACTAAGCTGTACCAGTGTCACCAGAGAACTGCCATCTGACGTGAGGTATAATACCATCTGGGAGTTCTCGGCGAGTCCGTTCAGTGTACCCAGTCTCCACTGAGCACCCGCATACCATCTTCGATGTCAAACACCAATGGATATGGGATCATCCATCGCCCATCGCATGGGTCGAGAAGATATGCGCTAGTCTACTCTGGAATATCGATGCCCCGTCTCGATATTCCCTCGACTAGGAACATTTCAAGGATGCACTCATGGACTACCCAGGCCCCACTAGTATGATCTACATCATAGTCCTGGAAGTCGAGTACATATCCTAAGGGCTTTATCAACATGTAATCAAAGAGACAGAAAGTATACATGTTAAGATAAAGTGCAACCAGATAGCGTACTATCATGTCGAGCAAGAAAGTCCTTCCTATATATGTCCCAGCATCCACTACAATATACATCCAATGTACAGTAATGGCCTCTAGGGCATACATATAACTAACATCAGACATATAAGTGTACTTGTGCATGTATGATGTTCGGACAGGTTATACTAGCGGGCTTTGGTTTAAGCCGGATTCTAGTATTGGATTATTGGATTTATGCAGTCTCAGTATATCCATGTTTTTTGTAAATATGGATGGGAGGGGCATTCTCGTAATTAGTCGAGAAGCTTCTAGAAGAAAGGTGACTCATTTAGTTTTAATTCATTTGTGAATTAAACTTAATGAGGTGGAGAGGTGATGTGTAATTTTCATTAATTACACCATGAGTCATGAGGTGATTCACCTCAAGGTAATTAATGAAGCATGGTTGTTGATTATATTTATTATTGTTTAGATATTTTCTATGCTTCATTATTTATCCAAATGACTTAAGATTTAATTCATTATCACATACACATTCTCTCCTCTAAAGCTCTCATCTTCTTCATCCTAACCCTAATCCTCTCATGTGTTAAGAACCCTAGGGTTAGCAAGACTAATAGATCCTTAATCTATCTCTATATCCTCTAGGTCACTTGGATTAGCAATCCTAGCTACTTAGTTACCTCAAGTTCGAGGTTAAAGCTTGAAGAAGAAACTCTCGGATGGATCTTCTATTACATCGAGGAGGCGGACGAGGAGGTGAACAACAAGAATAAGAAGGACTAGTATCTTGAGGTATAATCATCTATCATAATAGTTAACTACTTCTAGATAGTTTGTTAGTTAGGGTTTAGCAAAGATCCGTAAACTTAGTCGATGTTACCTTGCTTAAAATGATTGTTTTTGCTTATTCCGCCTCCCCGCATCATATGGGCTGTGTAACGTCGACTTACAGTAAAAGTCATGAACATGTAATGAATAGCAATGTGTCCTAAAGAGGCCACGAAAAGGGTAAGCAAACAACGCGAGTTTAAGTGTGAATATCAACCAACCTTAAAAGCATTCTTAAACTCAAGGATAGAGCCTCAGGAGCAAGGAAACACGGACCCCAAAGTAACGGAACTTCATTTGTTATTGAAGTATTCTAAACCTAAGAGTATGGCTCCAGATGCTTGGAAACACGGGCTCTCATTCATAAATTCATAAATTCTTGAATACGTGATTTGTAGTTATGAGATTCATGAGATTCCGTTGGATTCATGCTCAAACTACCCTAACACCCCATATATATTAGTCTATGATTAAAATTACCAGCCTTGATTGAATCTATGAATACAAAAGATGATGTATAATATCAAGTTTTCAAGATTGAGTTCATGTCCAGAATCATGTAGTCATGTCAAATATAAGCCATGTCAATTGTATTCATAGTTCGGGTCAAATTGGATCAAGCATGAAGGTTTAGTATAAGTCATGTCAAGTGTTCATGTCAAGTTCAAGTATTCGTATCAAGTATTCATGTCAAGTCATTACGTATTCATGATTCAGGTCAAGTCAAGTTAAAGCTCAAGTCGAGTTCAGGTTCAAGTCAAGTTCAGGTTTAAATCAAGTTTTTATGCGATTTGGTTTCCGTGAATTTTACAAATTATATTTAGGGAGTAGGCAAGTGATGACAGTAATTGTCTCTGGCCTTCCGAGGCTCAAGAGAGAACACGTCGCTTAAATCTAATCGTTACCTAAATACTTTAAAGAATAGTTGTTTTATAGATCTAGGTATTTTGTGAAAATATATCATTTGCATTTTAAATTAGTTATGTAAAATAGCCCTTTAAAAGCTCGAGGTTTTTTTTATGTAAGATACCTTATTGTAAAAATAAACATCGAGGGTGTTTTGGTATAAATATATTAATTAGAATGTCGAGGGTTTTTAATAAAAATATATTTTAGATTTTGTGGTATTTTAGTGACGAAACCTAGTTTTTAAGAGTTTATGGTATTTTAATGAAAAATCTAACTTTTGGAAAGCTTGAGGTATTTTAATAGAAACTTAGATATTTTCGTTTTAAGGTACTTTATTTAAAATCTTATTTGCAAATTTTGTTTTCTTGAAGTTACAAGTATTAGATATTGATGTTATTTTTAAATTGTTTAACTTTGTTTTAAAAACTCGTATTTTCTTTTCCTTCGAGACTACGATCCGTGAAGAGCTCCGATCTCATCCACTAGACATAAAATGTGCGATAATCTACACCATCTTTTAACAGGGCTCCCCTAAACAAGGTTGTGAGGGGCAAAATTGCCAAGGAAAGAAGTATCGATAAAATTCAATTTTGGTAACTTGATGGTATTTTAGTGAAATTTGATTCTTTTAGAAAAACGCGATAACATAGGAGCGTGCTATGATTCCAAAGTGTGTGTGTAGGGTTGTAACGACTCTGAAATCGCTATACAAAATTACTTGTTTATTGTATAAAAATGATATTTTAGCCTATTATAAAATTATGAGTTAGATTTGTTTAATAAAATTAAGAAGCAACTTACAGCTCACTGGTAAAACCTCTACACTGCTGTGATATAGCCCGTGTGTTCGATTCCCATCAGTCCCAATTATATTTAAAGATTTTTCTTTTTAATTTTTCGGAAGCCCAAGAGTTGCATGTGCAATGCACGGAGAAACGAAAAGTTTCAGAAAAATCAAACAGGATAAATGAGGTGTTTAATATGATTAAAACACAAGGCACGAATCTTGAGATGGATTATCAAATCTTGACTGCCCGTTTCCTTGTTTTGACCACTACCGGCGGTTGGATCGTCCCCAATCGCCTCCGTGCTTTGCACACCCGTCCTTTCAACTCCCCTTAACTCTCTGCACTGTTTGATTTCCCTGCAATTAAACAGTGACCATTAAATTCACCAATTAACACCAATTTTAATTTTTTTAATCAAAATTTTTAATTTCCAAACCCTAATTCTTCACTATAAATAGCACCCCATCTTCTGGCTCTTCCCCATTCTGAAAATTCTATCAAACATTCTCTCAAACTCTCTAAAGACCAAGTGGAGTTAGGCACACAAGTGGAGTAGCAAACCAAACTCGACGATCGAAATCTTTCCGACGACACCACGACATCCGAAAGCTTTTGCTCATCCTTGTTAACGCTTAACACAAAATAACCTAGGGGGCCCGGCGGCGCCAGAAAATTTATGAATGTCGCCGGGTCAAGTGAGCATTTTAGGGCTCGAGCTTTAAGTGAAGTCTCCTAGTGGTCTCAGCATACTACTGTCTTATTAGTTTTTCTATTGGTATAACCTAATAGCTCCAGATTCAATTTTAATAGGCTAAATATCACTAAACTAACAATTTTTCTATACTACATATAAAAACAGATATCAAACAGAATTTAATTTGAAAGGAAAGTGAGAGATACCTATTAGGATGATGTACAAAAGAACATCTCAAGAAGTGTTTGTGGAAGCATCAAACGTTTGTAGAGGCTCTAGGTTGATGGTGTGAACAAAATTGATGAAGGGATTAAGGATTTTCTTCATTAAAATTGATGAACACTTAGAATATTTTCGTTGGAGTTGGAGTATTAGTTGTGTTCAGTTTGAGGAAGCATAAGAAATTCTAATGTGTTGTGTTGTGTAGAGAGAGCAGGAGGTGAGGGTTGTGAGGTGGAGGTGGCATGGTGGAAGGAGGAGGTGTAAAAATGTGAAGGAGGAGGTGGAGGGAGTTAATCACGGTGAGGGTGTGTTGAGGGTGAGGGTTTAAGCTAACTAACATATACCAATCATGATTTACAAGAATGCGATAATTAAAGAAAACTCTTTTTCCCTTAATTAAACCCTTCATGTCACAAAATCTAAATCCATGTTTTTAAAAGAAACACAATACTTTTTATAACACTTAAATACTAATATCTTATAATAACATCTCATGTCGTGTTTAGAACAATCAAAATATCATTTTTATGATATCACACATTTTCTTCATATTTAGCAAAATAATTGCATTTTTACGGATATAATTCCGATACCAAAAGTTGTATGTGATATCACTTTTATAAAATCATTAAATTCATTATTTTTATGTTTAAAATTATAAATAAATATTTATAATTTTCCAAAATGTTACAGATATGGGGTTGTCCCGCTTATGTGAAAAAGCAGAACCCGGACAAACTTGAGACACGATCGGTTTTGTGTAAGTTTGTGAGATATCCAAAACACTCGTATGGATATCTTTTCTACAATAAGGAGGAACAAAGGGTGTTTGTTTCTCAGTATGCCACATTTTTAGAAAATACTTTTTTTACAAATGATACTGTTGGCAATACGATAGAACTGGAAGAAATTCCAGATCCACAAACAATTACCGATGATTTGGTTGAACCTGAGGTTTCAATAGAACCCGACGAGCCTCAGCCACTCCGTAGATCTAGTAGGACTTCTCGCCTACCTGATAGATACTACGGTTTTCTAATTGATAGTGATAGAGAAGATTGCATCATGGATGATGATGACCCTACTAGTTTTCAGCAAGCTATCACTAGTGGTGACTCAGTGAAATGGCTGGATGCCATGAGATCCGAAATAGAATCCATGCACACCAACAAAGTATGGACTTTGGAGGTTGCACCTTCTGGATTAAAACCCATAGGGTGCAAGTGGATCTTTAAGAGAAAGATTGGTGTGGATAGTCAGGTGGAGACCTACAAAAGCTAGGCTGGTTGCAAAAGGATTTCATCAAAGACCACGCTTGGACTATGATGAAACCTTTTCACCAGTCGCGATGCTCAAATCCATTCAGATCCTGCTTGCTATAGCTGCTCACTATGACTATGAAATCTGGCAGATGGATGTTAAAACGGCATTTCTAAATGGTGATTTAGAAGAATGCGTGTTTATGGATCAGCCAGAAGGCTTCATTGACAGTGGGAGCCACGGAAAAGCATGCAGGTTGCTTAAATCCATATATGGATTAAAGCAGGCATCACGGAGTTGGAACATCTGCTTTGATGATACAATCAAAGAGTTTGGTTTTATCAAAAATATAGATGAACCATGTATTTATAAAAGGATTGTAGAGAGTACTGTTACATTCCTCATATTGTACGTAGACGATTCTCTTGATAGGAAATGATGTTCCTATGCTACAATCGGTCAAACTATTCTCATCGCAGAGGTTCTCCATGAAAAACCTGGGTGATGCCTCGTAAATTTTGGGAATTAAGATCTATAGAGATCGATCTAAGAAATTATTGAGATTGTCCCAATTGAGATACATAGACACCATACTAAAGAGGTTTAGTATGGAAGATTCTAAGTGAGGTAATTTACCCGCTTGTCACGGGATCAACCTCTCCAAAGAGATGTCTCCAAAGACTGATGAGGAGAGGGCTCGTATGAGCATTATACCCTACGATTCGGCGGTAGGATATATAATGTATGCGATGTTGTGTACTCGCCCAGATGTGGCTTATGCACTAAGTGCAGTAAGCAGGTATCAATCCAATCCAGGGGAGAAACACTGGACTGCTGTGAAGAAAATTCTGAAGTACTTGCGAAGGACTAAAGAAATGTTCTTGGTGTATGGTAACGGAGATCTCCAAATGGAGGCCTTTACCGACTTCATCTTCCAGAGCGACAAGGATGATAGTAAGTACATCTCAGGGTTTATATTTACCCTAAATGGAGGGGCGTTATGTTGGAAGAGTTCCAAGCAAGATACTGTCGCTGACTCCACAATCAAAGCTGAGTATATTGCTGCTAATGATGCCGTAAAAGAGGAAGTCTGGATGAGGAAGTTCATTTCTGAACTTCAGGTGGTTCCATCCATTGCTAATCCAATACCTTTATATTGCGATAACAATGGAGCCATGGCTTTGGCAAGGGAACCGCGGTCAGAAATCCAGACATATCTTAAGGCGGTATCACCCCATTAGGGAGAGAGTGGATCGCCATGACATCGAGGAATGGAGAGTAGACACGAAAGACAACAAAGCAGAAGGCCATCTCTCAAGTCCAGTTTGAGAAACTGTTCGAGATGTTGGGCATGCGGTACGCCGACAACTGGTTCTAGTGTAGACAGTAGGTATTTATTGCACCAACTACATGCCTTAGTGCAAGTGGGAGATTGTTGGATATGTATGCCCTAGAGGCCTGTATTGTATAGGATGCTAGGCATGTATATGTATAGAAACAATCTTTGCTCGAAATGATAGTATGATATCTGGTTTATCTTCATCCTAACGTGTGATGTGTTGTATTTCATATCTTTATATATATGTTGATGAAGCCCTTAGGATCATGCTTGACAACCGGGATTATGATGTAGATCATACTAGTGGGGCCTGGACAGTCTACAAGCATATCCTTTAATAGTTCCTAGTCGAGGGTATATCGAGACAGGGCATCGATATTATCAGAGTAGACTAGTGTGTATGTTTCCTGACCCTGGGGGGCAATGGTTGATTCCACAACCATTGGTGTTTGACATCAAAGATTGTACACATGTGCTCATTGGAGAATGGGTACACCGAACAGGACTCGCCGAGAACTCCTAGATGGTATATATACCAATTGTCAGATAGCAGTTCTCAGGTGACACTTGTACAGGTTAGTCTGTAGACCCGAGATCGTCATGGAGTCTTGTGTGGTTCCCACTGTCCTTTGATTTCCACCCTACCACGGCTCTATTGAGTCGTGCAAACAGGTGGACTTTGGGTACAGTCCCGAATCACATGGAGACAGTGAGCGATAGGAGGGGTTTCGTCTCTCCCGATATAGGGAGTTGATGTCGCGCTATGCTTGATCGGCCATAACAACAAATCCCTGGCCAGGGTTGTCGATATTTACTGATAAGAGTTATAAGTAGTTTCTCGATCCGTTATGGGCCATAAATCAGCATGACTTATAAAGTTTCTGGGTTCTGACATTTACCACCCCTAGACTTCATATGCGACGTATCAGACGAAGAGACCGAACTGTACGGTAAGTGTTGCTTATAGGCTCATTAGGGTTGTGATGAGTTCGCTCGTCGGCCACCTTATCATCATGTACCTGGGTAGCCGTTACGCACAGCTAGTGCTGCTGACGTGCTTGTGGTTAAACCCACTGCCAGCATACTGTCGAATCTTTAGAGTCCCACACAGAGGGTTCCCTGGTTCAGGCGAAAGATATAGAGGCCGTAAGTTGTTACGACACGGTTTCGATCATGTTCATGTACTGGCTACATGAATGGTGATTGGAAGGATAATACTGGTCGGCTTTGGTTTAAGCCGGATACCAGTATTATATTATTGGATTATTTGTATTCATATTTTTTTCGGAATACAGATACGGGTATACTTATACGGTATACGGTGAGGGGTATTTTTGTAATTGTACAAGAACACCTTCTAGAAGGAGACACCTCATTATAGGATATTTATTTTTTTAATATATATATATATATATATATATATATATATATATATATATATATATATATATATATATATATGAGGTGGAATTAGGAGAATTGTCAAAGCATGGGTCAAAGAATGGCTCTTTGAATATTTTATTCATTTGGGATTACTATTCAAGTATGGTGCATTATTTTAGAGATAAAATAATACACAACTCAATTATTTCCATGAGCCATTATCCTTGATGCATGCTTGATATTTTCTCATTCTATTTTTCACATTCTCTCTCCTAATTATCTCCTTCTTCCTCCTCTTAGCTTTATCATTCACATGTATTGTGAATCAAAAGCTTAGGGTTAAAAGTAATCCATTAGTTCATTTCTATATCATCTAAGTAGTCATTTCTAGCAAACTTGACTTCTTAGTTAACTCTTGAGAAGAGTTTGAAACTTGTTCTATAGCTCTCGGGTGGATCATCTACGTCTTGAGGTGACCGGAGATCGAGGACATTGCAAGCATCCAAGGAGCCTAGGAGTCACATCCAAACGAAGACCCGAATGACCGATTCTAAAGATATAACCCACTATCATAGTAGATAAGATCTCTAGATAGGGTTTCTAGTTATGGTTTAGCACAAGATCTAAGTTTAAAGTAGGTGTTCATGCAAGAAAAATTATTGTTTGCCACTTCCTCCTCCTCACAAATGTTGTGAGGGTGTGCAACATCTACCAACAAGTAGTCTATCCAGCACCTCCAAGATCCGGTGACTTAGGCACCCTTCCGTGGGTCAATCCTATACCCTCTACGAGTGCAGCGAATAGCCAGCCAATTCTTGAGTAAGCCATCCTGATTTCAATGCCATGAGATGGAGGCCCGTTGACCTCAAGAACCCGGCTACTCGAGCACTCCGCCGTGGGGTAATCCTAGTGCATGTAATGAAAACCTGAATATACAACGGTGACTACGTCCGTAACCAGGTTGTGCCCCAAAGAATAATACAAGACGCGATGACGGCAGTCCACATGTCAGATGCTCGCCACGCAATATGAATATACATTACATCACAAAGAATTACATCTAATACTACATATATCGGGCCATCCATCGCAACAAATGCAACATAACCATAATCAACATAGCAATATCCATCACATAACAAGCAAACTTGCGAGTAACAATTCCGTAACTCCATCTAATTGATACGTATAGAAATTAGACGTTATGATACATGCAACCTCACAAAGCCTACGATAATCAAACACCAAATACTAATAGCCAACACTTCAATTTTCCAAAACACTGAAAATCAAGTGTGCTAAAAACTAGCAAAAATTCCATGCTAAAACCCACCCCGGAAGCTCTAAATGAGCTCAGACTGATCCAAAACTTTGTGGAGGACCCAGGCATAAAATTAAAGTCGATCCGGAGGCATCTAATAGGGGTACCTACCCCATAGGCTACCCTAAGGTGGCCAAGGGGGTCAGCAAACCCGAGCCTGCCCTCTTGGGGAAAGGCTTTGGTCCCACCTTTTAAGGCCACCTTAGGGTAGTCTCGTGGGGGTGGGCCCTCCCTAGGTCCCTCCGGGACATTCCCGGGGTCTCCGCGCACCTCCCCATGGCTTCTCAGTCAAAACTGAGAGTCCGCATGGAGTCTAAACATGAAATTAACATGAAATTGTTCACTGGTTCTACAACAGTTTTTGCGGGGCAAAAACCAACGGGATTCGGGAGTCATATCTATCTAGTTTAGGGTGTTTGGGTGGCTATGATACCATGTTAGAGTCATTCAGCACAGCAAAAACTGGCAATGGTGCCTATAAGTCCCTCAGCAGCTACTTTTTACGTAGTCCCCTCGCGACGGATTACAACCCGCTAGACCAATTTGCACGGGGCACCCTAGGGGTAAGAGCCTGAGCTTCGCCACTACTGTCACACAGTGAGACCCCCATGGGTTGGAATCCCTTCCTAGTAGCTTTGGTATCATTGAAAGTTCCTAGTGTCCTCGCCGCTAAATCGCAGCCAATGCGGAATCTAAAAACAATTTTTTTATGGCACTAGAAACTTACACCTAAGAATCTAACCAAACACCTAAACTAAAACCAACAAGATAAAAATCACAAGCTTTGTAGTGTCTTCATTTGCTCTATTTAGGTTAGACTCTATCATATTCTCAAGAGCTCCAGATTGCGCTTGCAAGGCAATCCTCCTTCGCCGAAGATGATCAACCCGAGAGAACCGATCCAAGCTCCAGCTTCACCTAGTAAAGCAACTGACGCTCCTAGTTCACTGGAAATAGAGAGTGGAGATGTATGTATATTTCACTATAATTTTTTCTCAAATCTAAAACTCAAGAGAGCAATTAAAGAATAAGAAGGAGGAGGTGAAGAAACTTAGCCATGAGCAAGTGTAGAAAAGCATAAGAGAATAAAAATGAAGAATAATAGAATGGCTTCATATTTTTCACAACCATGCAAATAAAAAATCTCACAATATTTTGTAATAAACTAATGAAGCACATTCCTCTCAACATGTCTTCATCTATACTCAATGCCACCCCACCCTCCACCTTAATTTATGAATATTCATAAATGAATATTCACAAATGAGGTTTCCATCTTCTAGAACAAATTCCATATAAATACGGAATACTACCCGGTATACGTATCGAAATACATATACGCGTATCCGTATAAAAATAAGAATAGCCAAGAGAGAAAATGAATAGTGAACAATAATACTAGAATACATATATTAAAAATATATATATAAATTATTAAATCAAAACTTGATTTAATAATCCAGCTTAATTCTAAGCCGCTAGTATTATCAACCATCGGATTAAACTCCGTGTAGCCTGTACTCATTTAATCGGAAACCTATATGTTCCAACATACGTCATCTACATCATATCGCTTGAACCGGAAAAACCCTCTGTGTTGAACTCTAAAAACTCGACAATACGGTGGTAGTGATTACTAGATAAATCCATAACTACAAGAACGTCAGTGGCACTAGCTGTACGTAACGGCTACCCAGGTATTGAACGAAAGGAATGCCGACGAGCAAACTCATCCGTACCTCTATTGAGTCTGCCTGTGGCAATCTCCATACAGTCCGGTCTGTTCTTCTAAGAGTATCGCATTCCAGGTCTAGGGGGTGGATAGAGTTAGACCCTTAATAACGCGATATTTCGTGTCGGTGTGAAGCCCATCACCCACCGAGAAAGTACTGATCCAAATCAATAAATCTCATCCACCTTGGCCAAGAATTTCTGGTGATGGCCACCCGTGCATAGCACGACATCTACCCCTAATACCAGGAAAGAAGAATCCCTGACGATCCGCTCACTGCCTCCATGTGGCTCGGGACTGTATCCAACTAAAACCTATTTCCACGACTCATTTGAGCCATGGTAGAGTAGTAATCAAAGCATGGTGGGAACCCACATGAGACAAATGACGATCTCAGGTCAATAGAATAACCTGTATTGTAACATTTTAGAAGTATAAAATATTATTTTTGGAAATTAAATATTAAAATAATATATTTCGCGAAAACTATTTGATTCGCGAATAGGGATTTTTCGTAAAATGGTATAAGTATATACCAATATTTGGAATATAAGTGGAGATTAAAATAATTTATTCATTAAAAAGATATTTATCAGATTTTGGCATTTTTATAATTAAATATATGCAAGTTTAAATTAAATTGATTAGTGCACTACTAATCACAATTAGGCCAAATCCGTATTTTTACATTTTTTCCATAGCTAGTGCACCATGTCATGTGCATTTTGTTACATATTGTGTTATTTTGTTGTTTCATTGCATTTAGATAAATAAAAAGAAAAGAAATAGATGCCATAGTTAATAAGTGAGAGGGAATAAAATAAAATAGATATTTAGAGAGAGAGAGAGTGAGCGTAAAAGAGAGAGTGAGGGTAAGAGAGAGAGAGAGAGAGAGAGTAACTCTTGACCAAATCCTTCATCTCTTTTTCCATCATCATTTCATTTCCCAATTGTTTTTCTTCATCTCCTTCAAGCTCCTCTACCTCCATGTATCATCTCTAATTCCTTTCTAAAAGCTCATGCCACCTTCATTAAAAATATGCACACCCTCTTTCTAAACCCTATGGACCATTCAAGTTTGGATTTTGAAGACTTTGGGCAACTCAAGAATTTTCCTAAGTTTCCAAATGAGGTAATTCCTATACTTTTAGTTAAGTATTTGTGTTTAGTATATCCTAGTTTAGTTTAGAAATCGATTTAGTGAGTTATGTGATCTTGGAAATTTACAATTTGATGTTAAGTGGTAAGTTGAGGTGTAGTGAGTGTTTTACAAACCCTTGGTGATGATATTCTTGACCAATTAGAAGACTAGAAACCAAAACACGAAATTAAAATTTCCCCGATATCGTATTTTGTGAGAATTGTGATGTGTTATTGTGAATCTGCTATGACCCGAGACCACCATAAAATAAGTTCCCATCACAGTGAGACGAGCAGGCACACAGGAAGCTACCCTTTAAACCCGAGACCCAAGCTTGTTATTGTGGCCGCAGATTTATTCCTTGTGGCCGCAAATTGCGGCCACATTAGGATGGAATGTGATGATTTTTGGTCAGTGGCTCCCTTATCTGATATCTAGAGCAACCCCATATGCAAAATCTTCTGGTTTGACCTAGGATAAAATCTGGGATAGATTTCCTTAGTTGCTGATTACGGGTTTTGCTATTTCTAAAACTTGGATTTTATATTTAAGTTTGGATTCCGTCGTTGGACGTTTGTACGTCAACGGACGAGGGTAATTTGGTTGATCTTGCATGCGTAAGCTATAGGTTCTAACCTATGAGCACTTCGTGTACTGTATCGGTTTTCGGATATTGGTTTTAATTGCATTTCGATGTGTATTGATTGTAGGTATCTTCACGTGGACTTCCGAGACGATGAATCACATCGACTTCGGCTAAGCGAGGAGTTTAGCAGGTGAGTAGATTTATACCTACGGGGAAGTCGGGTGGCTGTCGTATAGCACTCCCGCAACTATTGATATGGAAGATCATTTTATAAATTATAATTTTGATGAAGGATATGCTACGAACTTATGGACATGATTATAGGATTTAGTAAAAGATGATATGACAAAAGTTGATACTAATGGATATATTGGATTGAGAATATGTTATAGGTATATAAGATAACATGATGTGGGATATTGAGATGATAAATATAGATGAATTGGATTAATATATGAGAATACAAAATGAGAAAGTGAATCATTATATGTATAAATTGAAAGAGAACAAGTATGAGTTGATAATGGTAGGATATGAGATCGAGATCGATATGACTTGAGATTAACAAGATATGACGTATATGCAAGATGACATGATATAAGATTGATATAGATGTGTTATGTGATTGATAAGGTATGTCGTACGAGATTATAGATCCGTACCTTTGCTGGTGAATAGGACGATAGATTCCCTACTCTGTTTCTGACACCGTACGATGGATTATCATACGCGATGCGTTTACCGAATGTTTGATCTGCGCTCATGAATTGAGATTGATGATCGACAATATTGTGACACTTGATACTATGAGGTGGAATCGTCGACTTAAAGAGGCTACCTTATTATATTTCATGTTTATGTTGGATTATTCCTCGTGTGATGCCTATCATGTTTCCAGTATTTAATGTTATATGATATCATTTGCTATTACACCAGCACAATTATCGTTGATGCGCATGTTACACGTACACAGATTTGCTAGCTCACACACATTCATCATCGGTAATTGCCATGCCACTTACACAGTAGAACTGCCATATCATGAGATTAATCTTAAACCTAAAAGTACATTCATTGTTCATTATTATCACTTGACATGCTTACATGATATACTCGATATGCTCATATTACTACTCTATGTTATATACATCGTACTTTATGGTTATATGCTTGAGATGCTGTTTTCATGAGATCTCTGGATTTGAGAACCGCAGTTATATTTTAAAGGGAATTATGTATTGCTTTAAAAACGCGGTTTCTCTTAATATGATATTTTGAGGAGTCCACTATGAGTTTTCTTGGTTCTGAGCTATGTGATACCCGATTCAAGGTGCTGGATGAGCCGTCTGCGGGTATATGGTGGACCTAGTATGGTACCCCGGGGCAAGAAAGGTATGTTGTGCAGTAGACGATGAGCCTGGCAGAGGGACTACTACCTACCGGTGATTGTATAGAACTCGGCGGATATCCGGAGGATACCGTTTTGGATTTATGATATGAGATGGATGTGAGGGCTGATCTGAGTATGCGGCGCCTGAGATGAGATAGATATGAAGGCCGATATGAGTATGCGGCGCCTGAGATATGAGGATTTACGTGTCGATACTGGACACGGGTTTCATGATGTTTCGAGTGTCGGTGTTGGACACTCAGGTTCCATGATTTTGATGTGTCGTTGATGGACACACGTGGTTGATATCTTCATACATACAGGCTTATTTTTCATGATGTTTCGAGAGTTAGTGTTAGACACTCAGGTTCCATGATTTTGATGTGTCGTTGATGGACACACGTGGTTGATATCCTCATATATATATACATGCATATGTTATCATGATGTTCGACTGTCGGTGTGGGACACTCAGGTTCCATGATATTGTTTATGTTGTTGATGGACACGTGGATGATATCCACATGATATAGGCATATTATGTCGGATGTTTATTTATATATGTCACTGCATTGACTCGATTACTGACATATATGCATACATGGTCACTCTAGATATCATAGTATTACCTTCAGGATATAGTGACCTAGGAAATCGTTGTTTTGTTCGATTTCTACCTGCTGATGTTTTCTACTCACGAGTTGGCAACTCACTCCCGTTGTGCCACAGTTCTTGCAGGTTTGACCACTTGGGATCAGTTGCGGTATCGCTGGCACACAGCTTCTTCCAGGGTGTTTTGCTTTGGTAGGTGGGATACATGTTGGATCGTGCCCACTCTCGTACTTTATATTACATTGTATCTATATAAACTCCATCAAATCAAATCAGAGACTACAATTTGTATATTGGTAGACCTAGTCAGTCTTGGGTATTGTGCGAGACTTAGAGCGATGGGTTTATGATCGCTTTCTTGAGTTTTGATGTCTTTCTTATTTATTGTTCTTTTTGGGTTGATCTTCGCCGTTGGGCGTCGTATATATGTTGTTGCATGGTTGTTATTCCGCCATTTGGCGAAGATCTAGCTCTCGCTTGGGGATGCCTATATATTGTGGCGTATATGGTTTTGGATCAAAATATACAAGGGAGGCGCTGACCAAATTTTTAATGACGAAACATGTTTTTAACTGTAGTATAATCCACTTACATTTTCTTGTTTCATTATTTATGCAATTAAAGAAAAACATGATTTCATTATACCTTTATTTCAAAATTGCACCCCCACTATTTTCCGCAAAAATGTTTAGATTTTTCTGGGCTTCGACTTACTTGAATTACGTTACGCCTTTACACGTTGCGTGATTTAAGTGCCGGTCACGTGCTAAATTACGGGTTGTGACAAAGTAGGTATCAGAGCGTTAGGTTTAACCTTGGTTTGAGTCTGGGTTTGACTATGCAGAGTCTAGGGCGTATATATTTCGGAACCTAGGCTTGACCTTCCGGAACTTAGACTTGACAGGGGGGTATTAGACCCGAACTTTCGTTTCATAGGTTGACCTTGATTGATGGAGTAGGTAGGTTGAGTAGAGTGACGTACTGTACGTATGTTCCGCGGCATACATACGATACGATACTTGTCACGACCCGAAAAGTACGGAACATGATCGGCACTTAAATTACGAAACGTCTCGAGGCGTACGTAATCTGAGTAAGCCAAAACCCAGAAATCAAAACCAAGTAAAGTAGTAGAGTGAAGGAAAAACCAATTTAAAGCAAGAAGATTTAACAACATAAGCCGAAGTATGTATTTTTAAAATCTAAAGTCGTTTCTGAAAATTTCGGCAGAGTTTCCTTTGTAAAAACAGACCCCAAACGGGTACAAAACCTGATAAAGCATATATAATGAATAAAGGCATCCCCAAGCGGGAGCTAGCTCTTCGTCAATCGACGGACAAAACCACACAATGCAATAATATACAACGCCGAAAGGCGAGAATCAAACTCAGGATAAAATCCAACATCATCAAGAAAACCAAAGGAAAACCATAATAATACAGCGCGTGACTCTAAGGTCGAAAGAATATACACTGGTCATCTATCTCTATCAATATACAAGTCTGGTTGATAGAGTTTTACTAGATACAACTGAAATAACAGATATACAATGGTGGTCCTGATGCAAAAGATCCTACCCACCAAAGCAATCACCCGGAAGGAAAAGTGTGCCAGCAAAGCCGTAACGAAACTTGTATGACAAAACCTGCAAGGAACTGTGGCACAACGGGGGTGAGTTGCCAACTCGTGAGTAGAAAACATCTACGAGTAGAAAATCGCATGCATGACGCTATCCTAGGTCATAACAAGTAATATCCTCAAATAAATATCCTGGTCCATCGATGTATAAGTGTAATACTACATGCTCGTGTCAGTACCTCAGATAGCAACATATCAGATATATGATGTATGAATGCATGACGAATGGAAACAGAATACATCATGAAATCAGCAGAGAAATCAGTGTCAAGTATCGGCACAAAACATAGATCTCAGTATCTCAATATCTCAGCATCCCAATATATCAAATCTCAAAATCTCAGTGTCTCAAATCTCAATATCTCAATATCTCAATATCTAGGGCTCCGTCAGTCCGGATCGGCCCATATCATCAAATCACACGACCACGGACGGTATCCTCCGGATATCCGCCGCGCCAGGTAAAATCACCGGTGGGCAGTCTGCCCCTGCCAGGCTCATCATCCTCCATGAAATCACTCTCGCCCCGGGGTACCATACCGTGTCCACCATGTACCCGAGACGGTTCATACGTCTCCTCGAATTGGGTCTCGAAATCCATCCCATAACCGAGAAAACATCATGGTGGATGACTCTTACATCACGAGAAAACCGCACTTTTCATTTTGAAAAGAGAGAGAGAGAGAAGTTATATATATATTCTTGCGGTTTTCCCCCAAATCCCGAAATCTCATGAAAACCCGAAATCCTAAATCAAGAGTAAGTAAACAGTGAATATCGGCATAAATCTCCATAATATTGCATGACCAATGAATATATGAATGCATCTGATATCATGCAATTAATGCAATAGTTAAACTAGCATATAAAAGCTATAACATATCGCAACTATCAACTAGCAAGCTATGTCAATGAATAGTATTTTCTAAAGTGTACGTGGCATGGCAATTACCGATGATGATGTGTGTGAGCTGGCAAGCAGGTGTACGTGGAACATATGCATCATCGGTAATGGTGCTGGTGCCCTGACAGCAGGGTTTCATGATAATTACAGATAACATATGTATAAGCATGCAATGGGAGAAAACATCATGAATATACAGGAAGCGATATGAAAATAGCAACACTGAAGAATAAACCAACCCAATATACGAGTCATACAATTTGGTATCTAAAATACTCACAATCCTCCACTTTGCAAACGAGCATGACTCGAGCCCAGTCAAAAGGGTAAGGGAATCCACCTAAGTCTGAGTCGATCTATATATATCCAGTAGTCGGTGATCTCGCCTCAATAGTATCATGTACGATACAATATATCATATGACATTCTCGAGTCAAGAGTGCGGATCTAACATCATAAATATATCTCGTACGGTAAATCTATCGTACGGCATCCCAAATCTGGGTACGGATCTAATATCACATTTATCTCATTATTCATCTGGTATCCACATCATCACATATCGTGAGCAGGGGTACTGATCTAAGTCGAGTACACTACTAACGTCATCAACAATATTATGATCTGGCTACTGATCTAAAGCCTCATATAATCCGATGTCATCAACACATATTATCATATAGAAGTATACATCGCCTGAGCGATCCATTATAAATATCATAACATAGCTCATCTCATAACTCGATCATATGTCAACTATCAAATATATATCATCATCCACATGGTATCGTCGTCCAACGATCTGCTAAAACATCATGACATATCTCGGTCACATATTAACTATCTCACGGCATCATGCCCTAACATATCGACTCATTCCCAAGTATCATATAACATCCTCATCATCCAAACATATGAATACTAATAAATATGTATCCCTAATACGCACAAGGAAGTAAATGTATGCGAGTATGTGTATGTGCGTGTATGCAAATCTATACCCTAGGGTTTCGTGACTAAGAAATCCACTAAAGTCCTTTCTTCATTTCTCGCTAATACTAAACCCATGATTTCCCAAAGCTTCTCTTGCTAAGTGTTCATATCTTTCAACAACATATAATTGTATATCTATATCATATCACATCAATTCTCACAACTTTGCGGGGGTGCTATACGCCATCCACCCGACTTCCCCCGTAGATATAATCTACTCACCTTGCTCTTCGCTTGCCGTTGCCAACGTCGCCACGCGCTTGCTTGTCGTCTCGAAGTCTTCGTGGGGGTACCTACACATCATACGTATCGTGCCGCATTAAAACCCAATTCAAAACCAAAACGACACGCTAAAAGCCTATAGGTTAGAACCTATGGACTACACCTTTCAAAACCACCAAATAACACTCGATTTCGACGTACAAACGTCAAGTGATCGAGGTAAAACACAATACTAAAACATACAGAATTCAAAATACGAGAAACGAAACCCCGAATCAAAACAACAACTCTTGAAAACGGTCCCAGATTTTACCCTAGATCAAATTAGCCAATTTTGCATGTGCCAAGGGTCTAGTTTACTGGAGATAAAGCCACAGGACAAAAACGAACACCAATGGTCCCACCCTGGCCGCAATTTGCGGTTAGATTGATTAAAATTGCGGCCAGAACATGGAGGGGATGGCTCAGGTTTTGGGGTTAGCATCTAGGTTGGCTGCATGTATCACTGTCTTCGCTAAATATTTTTCAGGTCACCCGGTTGTTAGCAGATTTCCTTATACACTCACAGAATCCACAATTTTTCCGATATCGGGTTTCTAAGTTCGTATGCCGGGGTTAAGTCTCCGGTTTTAGTCCAATATGATATCACTAACAGGGGTTTAAGGTCACTACTAAGTCAATTACACTATTTCAATTCAAAATCCCTTCAAACCCTAACTAGAAATTTTCAAAGTTCACCAAACCGTATCAAAACACTTCTAAACTTGTATGGGTGCTAAGGTAATGGAAATACAAAGCTAATGGTGCAAAAATTATCTCATTTGGCAACTCAAGAAAGTTCTTGAGTTGCCTAAAGTCCTCAAAATTTGATTTTTCTTGGTCCAATGTCCTTCACTTGAGCTTTTGCATGCTTTTTATGAAATGGAGATGGGGTTTTGGGTTTGTTTTGATGGTGTTTTGTGAGTGTGAAGAGGAGGGGGGAGAGAGTGCTGCCATGGATGAAGAGAGAGTGAGAAAGATGAAGGAAAATGAAGAGAGAAGCAATGAGCCTTGACTATAGTTGACCCCTCACCCTCTCTCTCCTATGCCCATACCCCTTGCCATCATGATACCTCATTGACTTTTCTTTTTCTTGTTTTCTTTATCTTTTCTTTTCTTTTCTCACATAAAACCCAAACCATGAATGAAAATGAAGAGAAAGCCATATAGGAAAATGTAACACTAGTGTTAAAATGACATAGTGCAACGTTTTGCACAAAACAAGTTTAATGCGCGATTAGCGATTTTTAATCGCGATTAGCGATTTTTAATCGCGATTAGCACTAAAAGTGAATATAATAAATCATAAAATTTCATAATTTTCTTAAATCCTATAAAGCACCCTCTTTTTTTTACTAATTTCTATAATTTTTCCAAATTTTTCCCCATTTATCGGTATTTAATTATACCGCCTTATTAAAATATTCATTATTTAATTATAAAAATTCCCAGAATAATATTTTATTTTTCTGAAATGTTACAATCTTCCTCCCTTAAAGAAATTCGGTCCCCGAATTTAAATTTAAACCCCTCCATTACTAAAACATTTCAATAAAAAGATTATGTCGTCGGGGCTCCGAAATCATCAACACATAAGACGCATCACAACGCAATGCATGCGCATGAAAAATGAGCAGATGACTTAAAATCAAAACTCCGTCAAGTATCTCGCAATCATTGGAGTCATGGTGAAGACACAAATGTCAAATCCAATGCGAAAACCAATATGATCTACATCAAAACTATACATGTAAACATCTGAAGGAAATGCATGCCAAACCTTTCATGTTGCTGTGCAATGCGCGTATCGCGGCACAGTGGCGGACGTCTATTGTAAAGAAATAACTATATATATACTTATCCTTTGTTTACTATGTACGTCCCGCCGTTTTGAAAACAATTTAGAAGGGTTTCCTTTATAAAATGTTTCGTGTCATCTCAGACACGTAGGTAAATACTGAGACTATAGCTCCTCTTTGGAAATCCCTTCGAAAACTATCAATGCATGCAAAATATATTCGGATACTGTCATCGGACTAGATAAAGTGATTATCCATTCTGATCTAGGTTAGAGTGCACGCTGAGTGTTTCTTTTCTCTCTCTCTTTGGCATCGACCATGCCCCGACCCTAGACTATGACTCAGTGACCAAGTTAACCGAACTTTCTTAAAAACACTGGCTTTTGGATTGTCCAAGTTGCATACATCATTGTCACTCCTTCTTTTACCCTTTGCTTTTCTCCAGAACACCCCGTATCACTACGTATATCCACTTCCATTGGATAAAACCATCGTATGGTTATATACGAACTCGAAGGAACTTTTTCGAGGATGGTTTCCGGTTCTGGAGAAAATGAATAGGATTATTCAGTTGTTTTTTTCTTTTACCTTCTCTCAGGTTGTGAGGGCTCCTAGGATTAGGAGAGGGTACACCTATTACGCTTATTGGATAGTCTTCTTCCAAATCATAGGCAGGTGCCGAAAGGTAGGGAAAGAAGAAAACCAATTAGCCTAAGTGGGGTGTACAGAAGGTAATGAGTAAAGACAAATAAAGGGATTAGAAAGAGGGCAAAGTAAATTGCGACTCCTATTCACGACCAAACCAAGTCTTTCAATGCCACTCCTACTTCACCTTTGTATTTCTCCAAAGCACTCCGTATCACTACGAACATCCAATTCCATTGGATAAATCCATCGTATGGTTATATACGAACTTGAAGGAACTTTTTCGAGAATGGATTCTGGTTCAGGAGAAATTGGAACAAGGTTTATTCAGTTGTCTTTTATCATCACCTTCTCTCAAGTTGCGAGTACTCCTAAGATTAGGAGAGTACACCTATTACGCTTATTGGATAGTCTTCTTCCAAACCATAGGCTGGTGCCGAATGGTAGGGAAGGAAGAAAACCATTTAAGCCTAACGAAGGTGTACAGAAGGTAACGACTAAAGACAAATAAAGAGATTTGGAGAGATGGCAAAGAAATATATGGTTTCAGTCATGAATCTGGATAATGGAAGAGGCATTACTAGGAATACCAGGATACCCCTACAAAACATTTTAATGTTTCCGTTTCACTATGCGTTGTTAATTGAAAAATTGATTTCCCAATTAGGTCCTTGCTCCAGGGTATGTATTTACCAGGTTTGATTCTCACATCTGTATGGTTTTACAGATGATGAGTGGAAGTAAGTTATTGGGAATTAGGTGATCATCCTCATTATAACAGAATTCATTGTAGTTGGTGATATTTGAGGAAATCGCCTGGGTTGTTTGTCGGACGACAAGTATTTGGTTTTGAATATCCGTTGTTATGCACTAATTTCAAACTGATATATCTGTACGTTTATTTATAAAGTGAGATATAACTTTTTGAAATTATGTCCATGATATTTACCTATATCAGTTGATGGTTAGGTAAGGAGCATTCAACAGCGGTGTAAGTCTTCATAACCACAGTACAGTTTTCAACCTACGACGCACAGGGTTTGAGTTATTAAACTCAGGGGACTTATACAATGTATTGTATGTTGTCCAGTGTCCATTAGGACAGAGGGGTTGGTACTCACACTATATTCTATTTACTTGTGACTTCTCTATTTTAGACATGTGTTTCGTAGAAATACAAAGTCTAAGTTTTGAGAAGTTATAGGTAAAAGAATAAAGTAGAGAATCTTGTGTTGCAAGTATCGGGATTCTTCAAGGTGATCGAAGATGTAGATATTTGTGTATGGTATTCAGTTGATGGTAGTGATTTTGAGAAACTTGTTTGTCTTTCGGGTTACTCATAAATGCACTCCTAAGATGAGTAATGCAGATCGTCTTCTCTCTATTTAGTTGACATGCACTGGAGACAGCTGCATGATTTGAATCTGGTTCCAATTAAATCAGTGCCTCTATTTTTATATTGTATATAGAACGGTTCATATCTTAACGATGTTAAGGTACGGGGAGTTGTCCAGCTTATGCTTAAAACCAGACTCTGGATAACTCAAGGCACGTTTCTGTAATGACAGTTTGTGGGTTAACCCGGGCTTTTGACGAGGGTTAACTTTCTACCATCTGCAAGATCAATAGTGATATTGTTCTAGACTCGCCACAGTTTTAGTAAAATAGACTTTTTCAGAAAAACATAAGTGGGAGTATGGTAGAACTGGAAGTGATTCCAGAACCGCAAACGATTACTGAAAATTTAATAAGAACCTAAAGATTCAATCAGGTGTGACATTCCATTGGCCACTTCGCAGATATGGTGGGTTACCTCAGGCACCCGAGAGGTACTTCGGTAGCCTCAAGAACGGTGATAGGGAGGCTCTTATTTACCTGGACTTGACACTACTGCTGTTCCAGACTATGAGACCCGGCAGGAGGATGAGTATAGCGTCATTCTAAACTAGCTTTAAAGGTGCACGTGTATATGACTCTGCCAGATGGTTGTTATAGTCAGTGGGAGCAACAGAAGCGTAGTGGACAAATAGCTTATGTCTGTCTATAGATTATAGCAGATATATCGGAAATAGATCATCTATTTCTGATATGACAGCATGGGTTTTGACTTCATCAGAATAGGGGATAGATCTGTTAAGAAGGTAGTTGGGTGTGATGTCCTGGTATTTGGATGACATACACAGAGTATAAAGTGAAATTCATATACTACGATCGGTTATACTGTGGTTGTCACACAATAGTTTCTTCACAAAGGATATGGATATTATATCAGGCGTTCTGGTTACTAGATCTATGTTTTTATATCTAGATTTGGGAAGTGTCCCAATCCGGGTACTTAGACAATATTCTAAAGGTGTTTTAGAATGGACGACTCCTGGCACAGTGGTGTACCTGCAGGTGAAGGAGTCACCCTCTCTAAAGGTGTCTTACAGACTAAAGGGGAGAGGGATGTGCATGATTGACATATCACTTGCTTAGGCAATTGAGTCAATCATGACATGTCAAGTACCACACCAGATGTTGTTTTTGCACCAGATGCAATAAGTTGAGATATTAATCCAATCCTGGAGAAACTTTAGGAAGCAGTTTTAGAACATAAGTGGATGTTCTAGGGATTTGATAACGGCAGCCTCCTTCGGGAGACAGTTATCATTCCAGGCTTCCAGGGTTACTGGATGACAGAGTGACTATCAGAGTTATAGTTTTCCCTCTGACGAGGGGCAGTAGTTTGGACAGGTGGTCCAAGCGGATACTGAGGAAGGCATGGCGCAACATTCTGATTAAGTTCAGTAGACGATACAGTCTAAGAAGTTTGCTGGATTTGGAGTTTATTTGTGAACTGGGTCCCATCAGATATCCAGAATTATTCTAAGACGGGTATTGCTCATTTTGGGAGATAGTTTTCTCCGCGAAGTTGAGATAAAGAGAGATATAGAAAGAAACACTGGAGCGGATCCACTCACTGAGGCTATTTCTCGAACGCAATAGTTTTACAAACGAGGTTTGTGAAACTGATTAGTAGAGGAGTTGGGTGTTCGTTATCACACGGGCTGTGAGTATGCGACATTGCAATAATTAGCCTTAAGTGCAAGTGTGAGATTGTTGGCTATAGTGCCCTCAAGGCAATTATCATAGTCGCAGATAGGTGATCATGATGATTGAGGGATGACCTATACCGATAAAACAGTTTTACTTGAGATGAAGTATGCTATCTGGTTTGTCTTTATCATCATGTACATGTTGATAGAGCCAATAGGATTCTTGCTTAACTACCAGCATTGTGATGGTGATCACATACGTGGGAGCTGGGGGTCTATAAGCACATCCTTAAATGTCCCTAGTCGTGGGAGTATCGAGAATAGGCCTCGATACTCCAGTGTAGACTGGTGTATACTTATCTAGACCCTGACGAGGGGTGGTGGCCGGTCTCACAAGCCATTGGTGTTAGTTGTTCACCTAGGATAGTATACAGGTGCTCATTGGGTTATGAGTACACTGGACGGACTCGCCGGGAATATGCTAGTTGGTATTATACCTATTGTCAGATAGTAGTTCCCTGGTGACATGTGTACATGTTAGTCTGTCGACCTGAGATCGTCATTTCTCTCGTGTGAGTTCCCACTGTACTTTGATTACTACCCTACCACGGCTCAAAGGAGTCGTGCAAACAAGTTTTAGTTAGGCACAGTCCCGAGCCACATGGAGGCAGTGAGCGGATCGTCGGGGATTCGTCTCTTTCGGTATTGGGGGTTGATGTCGCGCAGTGCACGGGTGGCCATCACTAGAAATCCTCGGCCAGGGTATGTGGGAATTACCGATCCAGGGTCGATAGTTTCTCAGGTAGTGATGGGTTTCATACTGACATGAATTATCGCGTTGTTAGGGGTCTGACTCTATCCACCCCCTAGACCCGATATGCGATATGTTAGTTATATGTATGCCCTAGAGGCCATTACTGTACATTGGATGTATATTGTAGTGGATGCTTGGACATATATAGGGAGGACTTTCTTGCTCGACATGATAGTATGCTATCTGGTTACTCTTTACCTTAACGTGTACACTGATTGTCTCTCTGTTACATGTTGGTAAAGCCCTTAGGATATGTACTTGACTATCTGGACTATGATGCGGATCATACTAGTGGGGACATGGTAGTCCACAAGTACATCCTTCAAGGTCCCTAGTCGTGGGTATATCGAGACGGGGCATCGATATACCAGAGTAGACTAGCGTATACCTTCTCGACCCATACAGATGGGCGATGGATGATCCCATATCCATTAGTGTTTGACATCAGAGATGATATACGGGTGCTCAGTAGAGACTGGGTACACTGGACGGACTCGCCGAGAATTCCCAGATGGTATTATACCTTACGTCAGATGGCAGTTCTCTGGTGACACTGGTACAGAGTAGTCTGTTGACCCGAGATCGTCATAGAGTCTTGTGTGGTTCCCACTGTGCTTTGATTTCCATCTTACCACGTCCAAGAGGGCGTGCAAACCGGTGGTTTTTGGGTACAGTCCCGAGTCACATGGAGGCAATGAGCGATAGGAGGGGATTCGTCTCTCCTGGTATAGGGAGTTGATGTTGCGCTGTGTTCGATTGGCTATAACCGGAAATCCCTGGCCAGGGTAGCTGAGATTTACTGGTAAGTGTTACCAGTAGTTTCTCGAACTGTTATAGACCTCATATCGACACGACTTATCGAGCTATTGGGGTCTGACGTTTACCACCCCTAGGCGAGATATGCGACATATCAGACGACGAGACCGGACTGTACGGTAGTGTTACTGGTTGGATTCACTGGAGTGTGAGCGGGCTTGCTCGTCGATCTTCTGATCGCTCAATACCCGGGTGGCCGTTACGTTTAGCAGACCGCTTGTGGCTTGTGGATGTTTGATATGATCATCATCTGCTGCCGGCGTATTGACGAGTCTTTAGAGTCCTACACAGAGGTTTCCTGGCTCAAGCGAAACGAAATAGGAGCGCATATGAGATATGTGCGGGACCGAGAATAATGCGTGTATGTGATACCGTATTTCATTCTCGCGAACAATGTGTCGAATGGTTGTATGCGATATAACCTAGTTTTCGAATCGAAGATTGATTCGATAAGCCGATACATTTGATACTAGTCGGTTATATGCGATATGACCGGATCATTAAATCAAGTGTTGATTTAATGATTTAATGTATAATTATATATTTGATATATTACTTTGCATTAACTAGTATCGGTTCACTTTAAATGGATTTTCTCGCTCGGATGTGCGCATTATATATGTGATATGATTTTGTGCACATGCTTGTATCATGTTTGATGGTGCATGTAAAATTGGTTAAGTATAAAGAATTAAACCTTGGTTAATGAAATGGTTAGGGTTTATTATTTGCTTATTCATTTTATTCATTTATTTATTCTTTTGGAAAAAGATAAGGAAATGATAAAATGGTGGCATTCTTTGTTCTTTCATGAAGCTTCATGAATACTTTGACTTTAATGAAATAAAAGAAACCTAAAGATGTTGTAGAATCGAATTTCAAAATAAAACAGGTAGCTACAGTTCTTGCTTTGCACAGAGGTATATATGATATATCCTGCACCTTATTCGATGAGGAAAGGACCGAGATCCCTTCACCGGGAGTGACTCCTTTAGCAATAACTGGCAGATGCTACAACCCTCGGTTTGTCTTTTGATTGCTTTTAAGAGTTTTTGCTTTGCACAGTGATATATATGATATATCCCGCACCTCATTCGACGAGAAAAGGACCGACGATCCCTTCACCGGGAGTGACTCCTTTAGCAAAACTAGAAAAGCCTCAAAAACACTCCATTTCAAAATTCATTCGATCCTACAACGATATCAAGTTCATTACGCAATAGGTTTTCAGAAAAACCTGTCGTAGCCCTCCGTCATTTCAGATAAGTAGTAGTTAGTATTCGTGCTGCGTTTGTTGGCCTTTGTCAAGGCGCAGTGTGCGGTAGCTAACTGGTGCTTATCTGCTTATGCATATGATGCAGATTGGGTTAGGGTAGTAGTGCGACCTTGTTGGCCTTTGTCAAGGGCCGTGCGGGTGGGTTAATTCAATCAGGAAATGACGGGTTGAACTTGACTAGCATCCTATGGTTTGTTGGCCTTTGTCAAGGTCATAGGAGGTTAGGGGCAAAATATTATCGGGAATTTCAAGTGTTGAAATTTGCAATGAGATTGCATACCTTCTATGAGATAGTTGGATCCCGATACCCGCTGCGAGTAAGAGTTACTCCTGGGAGAGTTTTACACATTACAATTAGCCGATCAAGTAGGTGTCTAGAAAGGTGTTAACGTGGTTACGCCTCTGGGAAAACGAGGTTTACATTAATTAGGTTCGTGCGAAAGCACGGGGGACCTCCCTCAAAGTACCGACACTGGCCTGGCTGAAAGATTGGCGAACTTGTAGCGTGTAATTAATCCCGGCTAGTCTTTCCTTTTAGGGTTTGAAGGAAGATTTGATAAAAAGCAGTGGGAGCCATCCTGATTAGATAAAATAATAACCAATCTATTCTTGCAAGAGCGCACGCTGAGTGTTTTCTTCTCTCTCTCTCTCCAGGTAGCGACCATGTCACGCCTTAATCAAGATAATAATACGGATATTTGACCGAACCCGCTTGTTATACTGAGCTGGGGAACGTTGGTCCCGCTCCAACTTATAATTGTTATAAGACAGAGCAGGAAATTGGGGATTACCAGAATTCCCGTGCCGCCCAAACGAAGAGAGTGCATGCTGATGCATCATCTTCGGGTGTGTACATTACAGAGAACTGTTTCTCAGTATCCTTTACGTCCTGGGTATGTGATACCAGATCAGGATCCCAGATATGTAATCTGTTACATAGGGCTACAGAAAGGTAGAGAACTAAGAACGGGTGATAAGTTTCATGAGGCAGAAAACGGGGCAAGTGTTGCAGCCAAGTCTGTTGGTCACTGTCACCCTGTATTACCAATACATTGATTCTGAACGAATGTTATTAGATACCGAACCTGATATACAAAATCATATCTGTCTCTTTGTTAGTAAAGAAACGATAAAATTTTGTATTGATGGATAATGTTTTGAACATTTCCTATATCAAAAGTTGATCGGTTCAGGCACGTTATCTAAAAGCATTGATGTTCTAAATCAAACTACAGTTCTTAGTATATGGAACACACACAAGAGGAAGAGTTCAGAAATGAACGAATTCTTCTTGAGGTATTGTAGACCAGGTCAGATCAATGTGACCCGACTAGCTAGAGTTACATAAAGATGCATATTTAAATTAGTTTGAATTTACATCTTGTGAAACTCGCCAGTCATGTCACAAAGATAAGATGACCATAGCTCTGTTTATTGGAAACAGAGAAAGAGTTAATGAACTCTTGGGACTGATACATGATGATGTATGTAAGGTCTCCTGTCTACACATGCCAAGACTGGTTCTTTGTACTTCATTACATTCTCTGATGATCTTTCGAGATTCAGACCTATGTTCCTGTTGAAACATAAGTCCGAACCTTTTGAGATATTCACAGAATATAAGTTAGAAGTAGAGAACCAAAATCGGGGTATAAGTATTATGTCCTTTGATGCGATCAGGGAGGAGAATACTTGAGCACGGAAATCCTGGACTATTCTAAAGGAGAATGAGATTCTCTCTCAGCATTACTCCTCTGTATACACCATAGCACGATAGTATATCGGGGTGGGGCAATTACACCCTATATGATAAGGTGTGCTCTATGATGAGTACTACTGAGTTACCTATTTCCTTTTTGGGAGTTATGCACTTGAGAAGCTGCATACCTATTGAATAGGGTTCGAATCAAATCAAGTTGCCTACCACTTCATATGTGATATGGAAAGGGAAGAGCCCATATCTTAAGTTAGTTAAGATTTGGAGTTGTCCGGCCTATGTCTCAAAAGCAAAATCCGGACAAGCTCGAGGCAAGGTCTGTTATGTACAACTGGAAAGGTTCCAGCTATACAAACTGCAGCTGATGATTTGATAGAACCAAAGGATTCAGTAGATTCCAACGAACCTCAGCCTCTCCGCCGATCTAGTAGGGTTCCTTACCCACCTGAGAGATACTTCGGTTCCTCTATGACAGTGGGAGCGAGGATTGCATCATAAGATGGTGACCCAACTAGTTTCGAGCTGGCCATCAGGAGTGGGACTCTGTAAGAATGGCTGGATGCTTAGCGATCTGAGATGGAATCCTTATACACCAACAAAGTATGGACTTTGGTTGCTATATCTGAAGGGTTAAATCCCCATCAGAAGCAAGTAAATCTTGAGAAGATTACTTGGTGTAGATGGAAAAGTTGAGACTTTCAAAGCTAGACTTGTTAAAGGTTTTCGTCATCAACCAGGCGTGGATAATGATGAAACTTTTTCAAGTATCTATGCTTAAGTCCATCCAGATCCTACTTACCACGGCTACATACCATGACTACGATATCTGGTGGTTGGGTGTCATGACTGCTTTTCTAAATGATGTTTTAGAAGAGAGCGTCTATAAGTACACAGCCAGAGGGCTTCTTAGACAGTGGGAGCAGCGGAAACGTGTGCAAGATGCTTTATAGGATAAAGCAGGCATCGCGGAGTTGGAACATCTATTTTGATGGATTAGTCAAAGAAGTTGACATCATCAAAATGGTAGATGAACCTTGTATAAACAAAAAGGTAGTAGGGAGTATGGTGATGATCCTCGTAGAGTACGTGGATGACATACTCTTGATAAGAAAGGAGTTTCGTATGCTACGCTCGGTCAATCTCCGCTTATCACAATGATTCTCCATATAGGATCAAAGTGATACCTCCTAAATCCTGGATTTTGGATCTATGAGATAGATCTAATTGGATGTCAGGAATCTCACTAGTAGTAGTAAGATGGTATCAATCGATCCTGAGGAGAATCACTGGAAGGGTTCCAGGGTGATAAAGAGGACTGAATGTCAGTCACAGGCATTGTCTTTACCCTCAGTGGAGGGATGGTATGTTGGAAAAGTTCCAAGCTAGATACCGTGACATACTAGACGATAAAGGCAGGATACATCGCTACTTAAGATGCTACCCAAGATGCTGTTTGGGTGTATAGTGGTTCATGAGATGAACTAGGTTCCAACCATTGTGAGACAATGGTGTTGTGGCTTATGCCAAGGAACGCCGGTCCCATCAGTGATCCAGACATATTCTGAGGCAGCATCACCTGATCATGGAGATAGTTGATCTCCAGTATGATCGAGGTTAGCAGAGTAGACTCAGAGGACAACACGGCGGATCCACTCACAAAGGCCTTTTCCCAGAGAGAGACTTTTATGGGATGGTTGAGTATGAGATACTGCAACCACTGCTATCAGATGGCCCTAGTGCAAGTGGGAGATTGTTAGTTATATGTATGCCCTAGAGGCCATTACTGTACATTGGATGTATATTGTAGTGGATGCTTGGACATATATAGGGAGGACTTTCTTGCTCGACATGATAGTATGCTATCTGGTTACTCTTTACCTTAACGTGTACACTGATTGTCTCTCTGTTACATGTTGGTAAAGCCCTTAGGATATGTACTTGACTATCTGGACTATGATGCGGATCATACTAGTGGGGACATGGTAGTCCACAAGTACATCCTTCAAGGTCCCTAGTCGTGGGTATATCGAGACGGGGCATCGATATACCAGAGTAGACTAGCGTATACCTTCTCGACCCATACAGATGGGCGATGGATGATCCCATATCCATTGGTGTTTGACATCAGAGATGATATACGGGTGCTCAGTAGAGACTGGGTACACTGGACGGACTCGCCGAGAACTCCCAGATGGTATTATACCTTACGTCAGATGGCAGTTCTCTGGTGACACTGGTACAGAGTAGTCTGTTGACCCGAGATCGTCATAGAGTCTTGTGTGGTTCCTACTGTGCTTTGATTTCCATCTTACCACGTCCAAGAGGGCGTGCAAAACGGTGGTTTTTGGGTACAGTCCCGAGTCACATGGAGGCAATGAGCGATAGGAGGGGATTCGTCTCTTCCGGTATAGAGAGTTGATGTTGCGCTGTGTTCGATTGGCTATAACCGGAAATCCCTGGCCAGGGTTGCTGAGATTTACTGGTAAGTGTTACCAGTAGTTTCTCGAACTGTTATAGATCTCATATCGACACGACTTATCGAGCTATTGGGGTCTGACGTTTACCACCCCTAGGCGAGATATGCGACATATCAGACGATGAGACCGGACTGTACGGTAGTGTTACTGGTTGGATTCACTGGAGTGTGAGCGGGCTTGCTCGTCGATCTTCTGATTCCTCAATACCCGGGTGGCCGTTACGTTTAGCAGACCACTTACGGCTTGTGGATGTTTGATACGATCATCATCTGCTGCCGGCGTATTGACGAGTCTTTAGAGTCCTACACAGAGGTTTCCTGGCTCAAGCGAAACGAAATAGGAGCGCATATGAGATATGTGCGGGACCGAGAATAATGCGTGTATGTGATACCGTATTTCATTCTCGCGAACAATGTGTCGAATGGTTGTATGCGATATAGCCTAGTTATCGAATCGAAGATTGATTCGATAAGCCGATACATTTGATACTAGTCGGTTATATGCGATATGACCGGATCGTTAAATCAAGTGTTGATTTAATGATTTAATGTATAATTATATATTTGATATATTACTTTGCATTAACTAGTATCGGTTCACTTTAAATGGATTTTCTCGCTCGGATGTGCGCATAATATATGTGATATGATTTTGTGCACATGCTTGTATCATGTTTGATGGTGCATGTAAAATTGGTTAAGTATAAAGAATTAAACCTTGGTTAATGAAATGGTTAGGGTTTATTATTTGCTTATTCATTTTATTCATTTATTTATTCTTTTGGAAAAAGATAAGGAAATGATAAAATGGTGGCATTCTTTGTTCTTTCATGAAGCTTCATGAATACTTTGACTTTGTGACCACTTTGTCTCATCCTTAACCCTAACCATTCCACTTAACCCTAATTAATTCTCTACACCTAACCATGGTTCTATTATGATAAGAATTCATTATTCTTTTCATTTTAGGAAGAACTTATCATATTCATTATCTTCTTCTTCTTCTTCATCTTCAAAGAAGAAAGCTTGCTTCATCAATGGTGATTGATGAAAATGAGTGAGAAATCCAATTCTAAAGTCTACCCACTTCCTATTTCTTCATCCTCTACCTCTTGCCAAGTAGTAGAGTGTGTTTCCTTCACAACTTTTCTTGACTTGGTGAAGTTGGAGCTTGATCTAGCGATGCCTCGACGTAGATCATCTTCGGCACGTCGTCGATGACCTAGCCCGCTTCTTCTCCGATGAAGCCGACGCTAGAGCCCGGGATTTGTTTTGGACAGCAAGGGGACTTCATCGCGGAGCTATGGAGGTGGAGCACCGGATCTACAAAGGTTGTATTTCCGTATTCTTGTAGTTAAGTGTTAACTAGTTTGCTTAGTCGCCTAAACTTCTAGCCAACGATCCATATTAGGGTTTCTCGGCACCGTAATTTTTGAAATTGTCATGGTTGATGCCTTGTGAGACCTCTTGAGAGTGCCTAGGAACCCTACACGATACTCTTAGACGAATAGACCGGACTGTACGGATATTGTCACTGACAGGCTCAGTAGGGGTTCGGATGAGTTTGCTCGCCGGCCTTCCTTTCGCTCAATACCTGGGTAGCCGTTACGTACAGCTAGTGCCGCTGACTTGCTTGTGGTTAAACCCACTGCCAGCGTATTGACGAGTCTTTAGAGTCCCACACAGAGCATTTTCACGGTTCAGGCGATATGGTGTAGTTGACGTATGTTGATACATACAGGTGTCCGATTAAATATATGTACAGGCTGCACAGACTTTAATCGGACGGTTGATAATACTAGCGGCTTAGGATTAATCCAGATTGTTAAATCAAGTTTTGATTTAATAATTTACATATGTATTTATATATATGTATTCTAGTATTATTGCTCACTATTTATTTTCTCTCTTTGGCTATTCGTATTTTCGTACGAATACGCGTATGTGTATTTTGATACATGTATCGGGAAGCATCCCGTATTTATACGGAATGGCTTCTAGAAGATGCCACCTCATTATTGATTTTCTTTTAAAAATCATTTTGTTTATAATGAGGTGGAAAAGGTGACATGGCATGGCATGGTCATTTGGGTCAAAGAATGGCTTGAGCATGTAGTGATTGGTATGGTGGTATTTGTTTATTTGTATAATTGGATAAGTTTTTCTTTGGGTGCATTATTATTTTTGGTGGGAGTGAGAGGGGTCGGCCACTTGAGATGAGAGGCTTGCTCATTTGTATATCTCACTCTCTTACTCTCTCTTCATTCATTCATTCATATTCAAACACCCAAAAGAAACTTAGCCATTTTTTAGCTCATGCCTTTGATCATCACCTCCACATCTTCCATGGTTGCTCTATGAGCATTAGATTTTGAGAGAGAATTATAGTGAAACTATTCTACAACCCCCACTCTCTACTACTAGCAATCTTAGAGAGTCGCTTGGTCCGCTTGGCGAACCTTGAGCTTGTGTCGTTTCCCTCAGGTGGATCATCGGAGATGAAGGAAGACCGGCGACCAAAGTCGATCTGCATCACTAGGAGCTTGGAGATGGTTGAAGACCCGAAGGACTTGGTTCATTAGGTATAACCATTCTATCTCTTTTTCTTAGATTTCTAGTTTTACGGTTAATGGTTTCGACCTTGGAATCGGGTAATGGTAGCGCCGGGTTTTATAAGATTTTTGTTCCGCATTTGGCCACGGTTCGATGGCCGGGGCGCTCCCATAACCCTTCACTCCCAATACCGGGAGAGACGAAACCCCTCCTATCACTTATTGCCTCCATGTGACTCGGGACTGTACCCAAAAACCACCTTTTTGCATGATCTCTTGACCGTGGTATGGTGGAAATCAAAGCACAGTGGGAATCACACAAGAATCTATGATGATCTCGGGTCTACAGACTAACCTGTACCAGTATCACCAGAGAACTGCTATCCGATGATAGGTATAATACCATTTAGGAGTTCTCGGCGAGTCCGTCCAGTGTACTCAGTTTCCACCGAGCACCCGTATACCTTCTCTGATGTCAAACACCAATGGATATGTGATCATCCATCGCCCATCATATGGGCCGAGAAGCGTATACGCTAGTCTACTCTGGAGTATCGATGCCCTATCTCGATACTCCCTCGACTAGGAACAATTATAGGGTGTACTTGTGGACTACCCTTGGCCCCACTAGTATGATCTCCATCATAGTCCTGGTAGTCAAGTACACTCCTAAGGGCTTTATCAACATGTGAGAGAGAGACAATAAGTGTACATGTTAAGATAAAGTGCAACCAGATAGCATACTATCATATCGAGTAAGAAAGTCCTCGCTATATATGTCCAAGCATCCACTACAATTTACATCCCATGTACAGTAATGGCCTCTAGGGCATACATATAACTAACAATCTCCCACTTGCACTAAGGCCATCTGTTGTAATAGCCTATACCCAACAATATAGCAGTGGTTGTAGTATCCCATACTCAACCATCCCAGAATCTCTCAAATAGTATTTAGGGAAGCAGGCCTCGGTGAGTGGATCCGCCATGTTAACCTCAAAGTCTACTCTCCTATCCTCAATCCCTTGGAGATCAACCATCTCCTTGATCAGGTGATACTATCCTCAGAATATGTCTGGAACGCTGATGGGACCGGTGTTCCTAAACCAAAGCCACAACTCCATTGTTGTCACAATAACAGTTATTGGACGCTCAATGGTAGGAACCATATTCATTTTATGAACAAGAAATGTCCAGACGGTCACTTTGGTAGCAATATATTCAGCCTTTATCGTCTAGTATGTCACGGTATCTAGCTTGGAACTCTTCCAACATTCTGTCCCTCCACTGAGGGTAAAGACAATACCTGTGACCGACTTTCAGTCGAACTTATCACTCTGGAAGCTGGAACCAAGAACATTCTTTTAGTGCTTCTCAAGTACTTAAGAATGTCCTCCACAGCTGTCCAGTGATTCTCAAGATCCGATTGATTCCTAATCACTACACTTAGTGAGTCATCTACATCTGGTCTGGTACATAACATCGCATACTCTGATAGAGCCTACTGCCGAAGCATAAGGTATCCCTTGCACGCGAGTTCTCTCCAAATCAGTCTTGGAAGATATCTTTTTGGAGAGAGTGATTCTTCAGCATGTGGGTGAACCACCATGCTTAGAATCCTCCATACTAAACCCCTTTAGTATGGTGTTAATGTACCTGGATTTGGGACACTCCTAACATCCACTTAAATCTATCATCATTGATCATAATACATAAGATATAGTAAGTATCATCCAGATCTTCCTTGGAGAATCCTCGTGATAAGAGGAGCTTGACCAAGTGTAGCATAGGAAACCCTTTCCTATCAAGAGTATGTCATTTACGTACAATACGTGTAAGAAAACCGCACTCTCTACAACCTTCTTGTATATATAAGGTTCATCTACCATTTTGATGAAGTCAAAATCTTTGACTGTAACATCAAAACAGATATTCCATCTCCGCGAAGCTTGTATTGATCCTGATGAACTTAAGCATAGCTTTGAAAGTCTCAACTTTTCCATCTATACCAAGAATCTTCTCAATGTTAGTTATATGTATGCCCTAGAGGCCATTACTGTACATACGATGTATATTGTAGTGGATGCTTGGACATATATAGGGAGGACTTTCTTGCTCGACATGATAGTACGCTATCTGGTTGCTCTTTATCTTAACATGTACTCTGATTGTCTCTATGTTACATGTTGATAAAGCCCTTAGGATATGTACTCGACTACTGGGACTATGATGAGATCATACTAGTGGGGCCACGGTAGTCGACGAGTACATCCTATAACTGTTCCTAGTCGAGGGTGTATCGAGACAGGGCATCGATGCACCAGAGTAGACTAGCGTATACGTATCTTGACCCATATGATGGGCGATGGATGATCCCATATCCATCGGTGTTTGACATTAAGGATAGTGTAGGGGTGCTCAGTAGAGACTGGGTACACTGGACGGACTCGCCGAGAACTCCCAGATGGTATTATACCTCACGTCAGATGGCAGTTCTCTGGTGACACTGGTACAGGTTAGTCTGTAGACCCGAGATCTTCATAGAGTCTTATGTGATTCTCACTGTGCTTTGATTTCCATCTTACCACGTCCAAGAGGGCGTGCAAAAAGGTGGCTTTTGGGTACAGTCCCGAATCACATGGAGGCAATAAGCGATAGGAGGGGATTCGTCTCTCCCGGTATAGGGAGTTGATGTTGTGCTGTGTTCGATTGGCTATAACTGGAAATCCCTGGCCAGGGTTGCTGAGATTTACTGATAAGTGTTACTAGTAGTTTCTCGAACTGTTATAGACCTCATATCGACACGACTTATCAAGCTACTGGGGTCTGACGTTTACCACCCCTAGGCGAGATATGCGACATATCAGAAGAAGAGACCGGACTGTACGGGAGTGTTACCGATTGGATTCGCAGGAGAATGTACAGGCTTGCTTGTTGATCTTCTGATCGCTCAATACCTGGGTGGCTGTTACGTTTAGCTGACCGCTTGCAGCTTGTGGGTGTTTGATATGATCATCACCTACTGCCGGCATATTGACGATTCTATAGAGTCCTACACAGAGGTTTCTTGGCTCAGGCAAAACGGAGTAGGAGCACATATATGATATGTGCGGGACCGAGAATAATACGTGTATGTGATACCGTATTAGATTCTCACGATATGAGATATCGGCCGGGTATATGAGATATAGCCGGGTCATCGGATCAAGTGTTGATTCGATGAACTGATACGGATTATATTAGTCGGTTATTTGTGAAATAGCTGGATTATCGGATCGAGTGTTGATTCGATAATTTAATGTATAATTATATATTTGATATATTAAATTACATTAACTAATATAAGCTCACTAAAAGATTCTTTTTCTCACTCGGGTAATATATTGATATATATGCGATATATGCTAATTGTATTATTTTATTTTGTTACAATAAATATTGTATATGTGATATATAATATTGTAACATGTTAGGGTTATTAATGCAATTTGATTAGTTGAGATTAAATATGGTTAGGGTTTGATTTGGGTTAATCTCTTCTTGAAGCTTCTAGAAGCTTTACTTTTGTTTTTAACTAAAGATATTTTCTAAAGATATTGTTATGATATTTGTTAACCCAACCCAACCCATGACCATGGTTAAGTCTCTTCATGGGTTAAGTTATCATACTTAACCCATGGTTGCATTTCTAACCTCATTACACTTTCATTATTCATCACAAAAGAAATGGTTCTTCTTCTTCCTTCTCTTTTTCAATGGAAAAGCTTTCTAGCTTTTTCATTAGTGATGATAATGAGTGAGATTAAGAAAATAAATGAGAGCTAAAATCCTACTTCATCATCCTAATCTATCCTAGCCGTTTAGATTAGGGTGTTCACTTCATTTGTGAGTGAGAGCTTGTGTTAAAGAAACTTCAAGGTAGATCATCTTTGTTATCGAAGATCGGGAGTAAGCTTGCATCTTTCTTTTGTGGAGCCTCTTTAGAGTCTGGATTCTTGATGATCGCAGCGAAGGGACTTCAACACGGAGCTTATGAAGTGAAGGACCGGACTACAAAGGTTGTAATCCTTTTCTCTTAAATGTTAAAGTGTTTAACATGCTTTGTTTCGCCTAATCTATAGTTTAAAGATCTTGGTTAGGGTTGTTCGGCACGTCTAAATTATTAATCGGGCATGGTTGATGCCCCTATAGACCCTTGTAAGAGTACCTAGTAACCCTACAGTAGTATCAGAGCCAAGCTAGAGCTTTAGGCGAAGTTTAGACGAAATTTAAAATCGGATCGAACCTCGAAACCCCGGTTTTTACCCTTCTCTGGAAATTTTATAAAATGTTGATTTTTTCTGTATTAAAAATATTCAGAAAATCATGTAGGGAATTATAGGAATCACTGTGAAGTACGGACCACCAAATCCCTCACGTGACCGCGGAACCGCGGCCAAACCACGCGTTTGGCGGCGGTTCCACGGCCAATAATTGGAGTTGGGGCCCACTACTTCAGGAATATATTCTTGGGTCCTTTTTGATAGTTCTGGGAATTTTTAATTCTACTCAAGTGTTGAGTTTTCTGGATTGTATTGGGAACTCGTTGATTTGATCGGAAAGTATAACTTCGTTTAGCTTGTCCGGGTAATTTTTAGAACGTGTTAAAAGTTCGACCGGATATCAATAACTCACTTTTTCCCCTACCGGAAAATTTCCAAGTGTTGGATTTTTCCGTAGTTTAAGAACGTTCTAAGTCGTGCAAGTAACGCAGTGGACCGTCTAGAAGAACACAAACCTTAACTCGATTATGTGACCGTCTGAACTGCCTCTAAACCTTAGGGTTTGTGGCAGTACGGCGTTGCCACATGTGAGGCGTTGGCTTGACCCTTCTACGGCTGGATCATTGGTACTGTGGCATGTGATGGATGTTTTTAAACTAATTTCAAGTGTTGAGAACTATTTTGGGAAATCTTGGGTGTTTGTTTATTCGATCGGAAAGTTTAACATTGTCTATTTATCTGGAATGTGATACAATATTTGGAATCCACAAGTAGTTATGAGATAACAAATTTGAATGTTATAAATCTAGCAGTTCAGTCTCAGATGATCGGTTGCCACGGAATTTTGATGTGATCAAAAGTCCGTCGCAATCACGTAGCGTACGCGGATACTCGCCGGGTAAACTTAATAGACAGCCATGCCCCATACCCCCGACCAAGTGACTGTAGGAGAACCCCGTCGCCAAAAGCATCCGTTTGGGTGCTGCGGTAGCGGTGTTCCGCCTTAGTGCACTTCGTCGACGGCATCGGGGGTGCGGCCGTCTACTAAAGTTTGCGACGAGCATTCAATTAGGATGTCGGGAATCTTGTTGAATTGCCCGACTTGATATTGAAAAGAGTTTTCGATAATGAGACTAAAATGCGGGGTTTATAATTGTTAGGCATGCGATGTCTAAGGAATTCATTTGGTTAGGCATGCGATGTCTAAGGAGGTTGCGGATTCCAACTGTTGTAGTTTTACACTTTCTTTTCTGTGACCGTAAGTATAGTATGTAGTTGTATCGCCAGTTTTCGTTGCTATACATCGACGAAAATCGGTGTATGCATACTTACTTACGTTGATGACATGTGATGTTATGTGTTGCTGTGATATGTTATATTGGATCGTCATGTTCTGAATAGCCGGGGGTTTTATGTGAGATGAGGGTTTTTATTTTCATTCATGTAAAATTCATTTGTATGTAATATTCTTTTAGTGGGGCACTTCCGGGCTGAGGATGATGTCACCATTGTATATTATTTACTTTTCCGCATTAGGTTAGACCCAAGGCGGGGAGCATAAGTAACCGGGTTCTAGGGTCCAGTGGGAGACCATCTCGAGGAGTCGAGACCGGGTCTCCTAACCTTAGAATTGGCAGTGTTGCTTGCCGCTCTCGTAGGGGTCTAAGGATGTGGGTTTGGCTATTCATCGCGACCGTGGAATCCGTGTTTTATATAGGCTCGTATTAAAACACGGACGTCCTAGTATATCCAATATTTCATATATGTTCTGCTGCTGCAATATTCTGTGATGAGATCATATTACTTCCTGAGACGAATGTTTATATTGTATATATGAGAGATATATATATTATATATTGTTGATTTCGTTTCAAATGTGATGCTTGTGAAGCATATTAAAATGGGATTTCATTAATGAGATTAATGAAATAAAAGAAACCTAAAGATGTTGTAGAAACTTGTTTAAAAACTGGTAGCTCTAGTTCTTGCTTTGCATAGCGGTGTTCCTTGTAGAACATCCAGCACCTTATTCGATAAGGAAAGAGCCGAGACCCCTTCACCGGGAGTGACCTCTTTAGAGAAACTAGCAGATGCTACAAACTTGGTTTGTCTTTTGATTGCTTCTATAGTTTTTGCTTTCCATAGTGATATTTGTGAAATATCCTGCACCTTATTCGATAAGGAAAGAGCCGACGATCCCTTCACCGGGAGTGACCTCTTTAGTGAAACTAGAAAAGACCTAAAAAACACTCCATTTAAAATCACTCGATTCTACGACGATATCAAGTTCATTACGCAAAAGGTTTTCTTAAAAACCTGTCGTAGCCCTCCGTCATTTCAGATAAGTACTACTTAGTATTCGTGCTGCATTTGTTGACCTTAGATAAGGCGTAGTGTGTAGTAGCTAATTAGTGCTTATCTGTATAAGCATCTGATGCGATTAAGTTAGGGTAGTCGTGCGACTTTGTTGACCTTAGCCAAGGGTCGTGCGGGTGGGTTTAATTCAATCGGGAAATGACAGGTTGAACTTGGCTAGCTCTTATGATTTGTTGACCTTAGCCAAGGTCATAAGTTGCTAGGGGCAAAATATTATCGGGAATTTCAAGTGTTGAAATTTGCAATGAGATTGCATACCTTCTATGAGATAGTTGGATCCCGATACCCGCTGCGAGTAAGAGTTACACCTGGGAGAGTTTTACACATTACAATTAGCCGATCAAGTAGGTGTCTAGAAAGGTGCCAATAGGGTTACGCCCCTGGGAAAATGAGCTTTACTTTAATTAGGTCCGTGCGAAAGCACGGGGAATGTTCATATATGATTTTTGCATTTTTATACCGCCCAATTTTTATCACATTGCTTATCGGTAGGTACTCTTGAGCCGTGTTTGCTAGTCAATTGCAGGATACAGGTTCTCGGCTCTAAACGGTGAGATTCATGGAAAAACACGTCAAAATCCAGATTACTGCCAACCACAGATAATGTTAGTTATATGTATGCCCTAGAGGCCATTACTGTACATTGGATGTATATTGTAGTGGATGCTGGGACATATATAGGGAGGACTTTCTCGCTCGACATGATAGTATGCTATCTGGTTGATCTTTACCTTAACGTATACACTGATTGTCTCTCTGTTACATGTTGGTAAAGCCCTTAGGATGTGTACTTGACTACCTGGACTATGATGCGGATCATACTAGTGGGGACATGGTAGTCTATAAGTACATCCTTCAAAGTCCCTAGTCGTGGGTATATCGAGACGGGGCATCGATATACCAGAGTAGACTAGCGTATACCTTCTCACCCATACAGATGGGCGATGGATGATCCCATATCCATTGGTGTTTGACATCAGAGATGATATACGGGTGCTCAGTGGAGACTGGGTACACTGGACGGACTCGCCGAGAACTCCCAGATGGTATTATACCTTACGTCAGATGGCAGTTCTCTGGTGACACTGGTACAGAGTAGTCTGTTGACCCGAGATCGTCATAGAGTCTTGTGTGGTTCCCACTGTGCTTTGATTTCCACCTTACCACGTCCAAGAGGGCGTGCAAAACGGTGGCTTTTGGGTACAGTCCCGAATCACATGGAGGCAATGAGCGATAGGAGGGGATTCGTCTCTCCCAGTATAGGGGGTTGATGTTGCGCTGTGTTCGATTGGCTATAACCGGAAATCCCTGGCCAGGGTTGCTGAGATTTACTGATAAGTGTTATCAGTAGTTTCTCGAATTGTTATAGACCTCATATCGACACGACTTATCGAGCTATTGGGGTCTGACGTTTACCACCCCTAGGCGAGATATGCGACATATCAGACGATCAGACCGGACTGTACGGTAAGTGTTACTGGTTGGATTCACAGGAGTGTGAGCGGGCTTGCTCGTCGATCTTCTGATCGCTCAATACCCGGGTGGCCGTTACATTTAGCAGACCGCTTGCGTCTTGTGGGTGTTTGATATGATCATCATCTGCTGCCGGCGTATTGACGAGTCTTTAGAGTCCTACACAGAGGTTTCCTGGCTCAAGCGAAACGAAATAGGAGCGCATATGAGATATGTGCGGAACCGAGAATAATGCGTGTATGTGATACCGTATTTAATTTCGCGATGAATGTGTCGATTGGTTGTATGCGATATAACCTAGTTATCGAATCAAGGATTGATTCGATAAATCGATACATTGAATACTAGTCGGTTATATGCGATATGACCGGATCGTTAAATCAAGTGTTGATTTAATGATTTAATGCATAATTATATATTTGATATATTACTTTGCATTAACTAGTATTGGTTCATTTTAAATGGATTTTCTCACTTGGATTGTGCAAGTTGTATATGTGATATACTTTTGTGCACTTGATTGTATCATGTTTGATGATGCATTCTTACTTAAGTTTTGTGTAAAGATTAAACCATGGTTATTTAAATGGTTAGGGTTTTGTTTTTCATATCTATTTATTCATTTATTTATTATGGAAAAGATATTGAACAAAATGGTTTCTTTCTTTGTTTCTTTCATGAAGCTTGTTGAAGTTTCATGAAGCTTTGACCAAGAGACCATTTTTGTCTTCTTCTTTTAACCCTAACCATTCATATAACCCTAGTTAAATCTCTACACTAAACCATGGTTCGCTTATGATAAGAATTGATTTTCTTTTCTATTTTCATAACTTATCATAATATTATCATCTTCTTCTTCCATGAAGAAAAGCTTGCTACATCAATGGCAAGTGATGAAAACAAGTGAGAAATCCAATTCTAAAGTGAACCCACTTCCTATTTCTTCATCCTCCATCTCTTGCCAAGTAGTATAGGGTGTTCTCTTCACAAGTTTCATGACTTGGTGAAGTGGGAGCTTGATCTAGTGATGCCTCGACGTAGATCATCTTCGGCATCGTCGTCGATGACCTAGCCCGCTTTTTCTCCGATGAAGCCGACGCTAGAGCCCGGGATCCGATGATCGCAGCGAGGAGACTTCATTGCGGAGCTATGGAGGTGGAGGACCGGATCTACAAAGGTTGTATTTCCGTTTACTCTTAGTAAAGTAGTTTACTAGTTCTAGTTTTCGCCTAAAATTCTAGTTAACGATCCGTATTAGGGTTTCTCGGCACATGTAAAATGATAAATTGGCATGGTTGATGCCTTGTGAGACCTCATTAGAGTTCCTAGGAACCCTACAGTGGTATCAGAGACTAGCTAGAGCCTTAGGCGAAGTCTAGACGGAGTTTGAAGTCCGATCGAACCGAAACCCCATCTCCAAATTGCTCTCTGTACTTTTTTGAAAAATGTGGATTTTTCGATATTAAAAATATGCAGAAAAATAAGCAGGGAATTTGAAGAATTATTGTGGAGCCCGTACTCATGATTCCTCAAAAGCGCGGCGGAAGCGCGGCAGAAGCATGGCTTCTGCGGCGGTTCCGCGGCCAATATGTCTCATCAGCCAACCATTTTTGCACAGTAATTACTCTTTTATGGTGCTGGATTTTCTGGGAATTTTTAATATTTTTTCAAGAGTTGAATTTTCTGGGTTGTATTGGCGACTCGGTGTATCGATCGGATTGTCTAATTCTGTCTGTGTGCTTTTCCGGATAATTTTTGAATATGTTAAAAAGTTCGACCGGATAAAAATACCCACCTTTTCCCCTGTCGGGAAATTTCCAAGTGTTGGATCTTTCCGTAGTTTAACGACGTTCTAAGTAGTACAAGTAACGCGATGGTCCCTCTAGAAGACAACAAACCTTAACTCGATTATGTGACCGTCTTGAACTGCCCTTTGAACCTTCGGGTTTGGGGCAGTACGGCGTGCCACATGTGAGGCGTTGGCTTGACCCTTCTACGGCTGGACCGTCGGTACTGAGGCACGAACTGAATGTTTTTAGACTTGTTTCATGTGTTGATCTGTATCGGGAAAACTTGGGTGTTTGAATGTTCGATCGGAAAGTTTAACATTTTCTATTTATCCGGAATGTGATACAATACTTGGAATCCACAAGTTGTTATGAGATAACTGAATGAATGTTATAAACATAGCAGTTTAGTCTCACTTGATCGGTTGCCACGGAATTTTGATGTGATCAAAAGTCCATTGCAATCACGTAGCGTACGCGGATACTCGCCGGGTAAACTTAATAGACAACCTCACTCCATAGCCCCGACCAAGTGACTGTAGGAGAACCCCGTCGCCGAAAGCATCCGTTCGGGTGCTCGCGGCAGCGGTGTTCCGCCTTGGTGCACTTCGTCGACGGCGTCGGGGGTGCGGCCGTCTACTGAAGTTTGCGACGAGCATTCGATCAGGATGTCGGGAATCTTGTTGAATTGCCCGACTTCATATTGAAAAGAGTTTTCGATAATGAGACTAAAATGCAGGGTTTATAATTGTTAGGCATGTGATGTCTAAGGAATTCATTGGTTTAGGCATGCGATGTCTAAAGAGGTTGCGGATTCCAACTGTTGTAGTTTTACACTTTCTTTTCTGTGACCGTAAGTGTAATATGTGATATCGCCGGTTTCGTTGCTATATGTCAACGACAATTGGGATGCGCATATTTACTTACGTTGATGACATGTGATGTTATGTGTTGCTGGATATGTTATATTGGATCGTCGTGTTTGAATAGCCAGGGTTTTTTTTATGTGAGATGAGTGTTTTTCATTTTCATTCATGTAAAAACTTGTATGTAATATTCTTTTATTGGGGCACTTCCAGGTTGCGGAAGATGTCACACTCTGTATATTATTTACTTTTCCGCACTAGGATAGACCCAAGGAGGGGAGCACAAGTAACCGGGTTCTAGAGTCCAGTGGGAGACCAACTCGAGGAGTTGAGTCCGGGTCTTCTAACTCTAGAATTGGTAGGGTTGCTTGCCGCTCTCGTAGGGGTCTAGGGGTGTGGGTTTGGCTATTCATCACGACCGTGGAATCCGTGTTTTATACTGGCTCGTATTGAAAACACGGACGTCCTAGTATATCCAATATTTCATATGATTCTTCTGCTGCGATATCTGTGATGTGATCATGTGATGTTCTGTGATAGATACAGTATATAGTATATATGATATATTATATAGACGTTACTTATATTTTACACCCGCGCTAGCCCTGCCCCGCTCTGCCGTTAGTTACCTAACCTAACGGTGCACGAGGGGACATCGAGGCGAATGCGGATGGCATAAGTGTACGTCGTATTTATCTGTGATGTTTAGGTACTTAAATGATGGGACTTCATTAATGAGATTAATGAAATAAAAGAAACCTAAGATGTTGTAGAATCGAATTTCAAAATAAAACAGGTAGCTACAGTTCTTGCTTTGCACAGCGGTATATATGATATATCTTGCACCTTATTCGATGAGGAAAGGACCGAGATCCCTTCACCGGGAGTGACTCCTTTAGCAATAACTGGCAGATGCTACACACTCGGTTTGTCTTTTGATTGCTTTTAAGTGTTTTTGCTTTGCACAGTGATATATATGATATATCCCGCACCTCATTCGACGAGGAAAGGACCGAGGATCCCTTCACCGGGAGTGACTCCTTTAGCAAAACTAGGAAAGCCTCAAAAGCACTCCATTTTTAAAATCATTTGATTCTACAACGATATCAAGTTCATTACGCAATAGGTTTTCAGAAAAAACCTGTCGTAGCCCTCCGTCATTTCAGATAAGTACTAGTTAGTATTCGTGCTACGTTTGTTGACTATGTTAAGGCGTAGTGTGCGGTAGCTAATTAGTGCTTATCTGCATAAGCATATGATGTGATTGGATTAGGGTAGTCATGCGACTTTGTTGACTATGTTAAGGGTCGTGCGGGTGGGTTTAATTCAATCGGGAAATGACGGGTTGAACTTGACTAGCACTTATGATTTGTTGACTATATTAAGGTCATATAGCTGCTAGGGGCAAAATATTATCGAGAATTTCAAGTGTTGAAATTTGCAATGAGATTGCATACCTTCTATGAGATAGTTGGATCCCGATACCCGCTGCGAGTAAGAGTTACTCCTGGGAGAGTTTTACACATTACAATTAGCCGATCAAGTAGGTGTCTAGAAAGGTGTCAATGGGGTTACGCCTATGGGAAAACGAGGTTTACATTAATTAGGTTCCTGTGAAAGCACGGGGGACCTCCCTCAAAGTACCGACACTGGCCTGGCTGAAAGATTGGCGAACTTGTAGTGTGTAATTAATCCCGGCTAGTCTTTCCTTTTAGGGTTTGAAGGAAGATTTGATAAAAAGCAGTGGGAGCCATCCTGATTAGATAAAATAAAAACCAATCTATTCTTGCAAGAGCGCACGCTGAGTGTTTTTTTCTCTCTCTCTCCAGGTAGCGACCATATCACGCCTTAATCAAGATAATAATACGGATTATTTGACCGAACCCGCTTGTTATACTGAGCTGGGGAACGTTGGTCCCGCTCCAACTTATAATTGTTATAAGACAGAGCAGGAAATTGGGGATTACCAGAATTCCCTTGCCGCCCAAACGAAGAGAGTGCATGCTGATGCATCATTTTCGGGTATGTTCATTACAGAGAACTGTTTCTCAGTATCCTTTACGTCCTGGGTATGTGATACCAGATCAAGATCCCAGATATGTAATTTGTTGCATAGGGCTACAGAAAGGTAGAGAACTGAGAACGGGTGATAAGTTTCATGAGGCAGAAAACGGGGCAAGAGTTGCAGCCAAGTCTGTTGGTCACTGTCACCCTGTATTCCAAATACATTGATTCTGAACGAATGTTATTAGATACCGAACCTGATATACAAAATCATATCACTCTCTTTAATAGTAAAGAAATGATAAAATTTTGTATTGTTGGATAATGTTTTGAACATTTTCTATATCAAAAGTTGATCGGTTTAGGCACGTTATCTAAAAGCATTGATGTTCTAAATCAAACTACAGTTCTTAGTATATGGAACACACACAAGAGGAAGAGTTCAGAAATGAACGAATTCTTCTTGAGGTATTGTAGACCAGGTCAGATCAATGTGACCCGACTAGCTAGAGTTACATAAAGATGCATATTTAAATTAGTTTGAATTTACATCTTGTGAAACTCGCCAGTCATGTCACAAAGATAAGATGACCATAGCTCTGTTTATTGGAAACAGAGAAAGAGTTAATGAACTCTTGGGACTGATACATGATGATGTATGTAAGGTCTCCTGTCTACACATGCCAAGACTGGTTCTTTGTACTTCATTACATTCTCTGATGATCTTTCGAGATTCAGACCTATGTTCCTGTTGAAACATAAGTCCGAACCTTTTGAGATATTCACAGAATATAAGTTAGAAGTAGAGAACCAAAATCAGGGTATAAGTATTATGTCCTTTGATGCGATCAGGGAGGAGAATACTTGAGCACGGAAATCCTGGACTATTCTAAAGGAGAATGAGATTCTCTCTCAGCATTACTCCTCTGTATACACCATAGCACGATAGTATATCGGGGTGGGGCAATTACACCCTATATGATAAGGTATGCTCTATGATGAGTACTACTGAGTTACCTATTTCCTTTTTGGGAGTTATGCACTTGAGAAGCTGCATACCTATTGAATAGGGTTCGAATCAAATCAAGTTGCCTACCACTTCATATGTGATATGGAAAGGGAAGAGCCCATATCTTAAGTTAGTTAAGATTTGGGGTTGTCCGGCCTATGTCTAAAAGCAAAATCCGGACAAGCTCGAGGCAAGGTCTGTTATGTACAACTGGAAAGGTTCCAGCTATATAAACTGCAGCTGATGATTTGATAGAACCAAAGGATTCAGTAGAGGCCAACGAACCTCAGCCTCTCCGCCGATCTAGTAGGGTTCCTCACCCACCTGAGAGATACTTTGGTTTCTCTATGACAGTGGGAGCGAGGATTGCATCATGAGATGATGACCCAACTAGTTTCGAGCTGGCCATCAGGAGTGGGACTCTGTAAGAATAGCTGGATGCTTAGCGATCTGAGATGGAATCCTTATACACCAACAAAGTATGGACTTTAGTTGCTATATCTGAAGGGTTAAATCCCCATCAGGAGCAAGTAAATCTTGAGAAGATTACTTGGTGTAGATGGAAAAGTTGAGACTTTCAAAGCTAGACTTGTTAAAGGTTTTCGTCATCGACCAGGCGTGGATAATGATGAAACCTTTTCCAGTGGCTATGCTTAAGTCCATCCGAATCCTACTTGCCACGGCTACATACCATGACTACGATATCTGGTGGTTGGGTGTCATGATAGCTTTTCTAAATGATGTTTTAGAAGAGAGCGTCTATAAGTACACAGCCAGAGGGCCTCGTAGACAGTGGGAGCAGCGGAAACGTGTGCAAGATGCTTTATAGGATAAAGCAGGCATCGCGGAGTTGGAACATCTGTTTTGATGAAATAGTCAAAGAGTTTGACATCATCAAAATGGTAGATGGACCTTGTATATACAAAAAGGTAGTAGGGAGTATGGTGGCGATTCTCGTAGAGTACGTGGATGACATACTCTTGATAGGGAAGGAGTTTCCTATGCTACGCTCGATCAATCTCCGCTTATCACAATGATTCTCCACATAGGATCAAAGTGATACCTACTATATCCTAAGCTTTGGATCTATGAGATAGATCTAATTGGATGTTAGGATTCTCACTAGTTGTAGTGAGATGGTATCAACAGATCCTGGGGAGAATCACTGGAAGAGTTCCAGAGTGATAAGGACGACTGAATGTCAGTCACAGGCATTGTCTTTACCCTCAGTAAAGGGACGGTATGTTGGAAGAGTTTCAAGCTAGATACCGTGGCATACTAGACGATAAAGGCAGGATACATCGCTACTTAAGATGCTACTAAAGAGGCAGTCTGGGTGTATATTAGTTCATGAGATGAACTTTGTTCCTCCCATTGTGTGACAATGGAGTTGTGGCTTATGCCAAGGAACACCCGTCCCATAAGTGATCCAGACATATTCTAAGACAGTATCACCTGATCATGGAGATGGTTGATCTCCAGGGTGATCGAGGTTAGGAGAGTAGACTCAGAGGACAACACGACGGATCCACTCACAAAGGCCTTTTCCCAGAGAGAGACTTTTAAGGGATGGTTGAGTATGAGATACTACAACCACTGCTATCAGATGGCCCTAGTGCAAATGGGAGATTGTTAGTTATATGTATGCCCTAGAGGCCATTACTGTACATTGGATGTATATTGTAGTGGATGCTGGGACATATATAGGGAGGACTTTCTCGCTCGACATGATAGTATGCTATCTGGTTGATCTTTACCTTAACGTGTACACTGATTGTCTCTCTGTTACATGTTGGTAAAGCCCTTAGGATGTGTACTTGACTACCTGGACTATGATGCAGATCATACTAGTGGGGACATGGTAGTCTATAAGTACATCCTTCAAAGTCCCTAGTCGTGGGTATATCGAGACGGGGCATCGATATACCAGAGTAGACTAGCGTATACCTTCTCGACCCATACAGATGGGCGATGGATGATCCCATATCCATTGGTGTTTGACATCAGAGATGATATACGGGTGCTCAATGGAGACTGGGTACACTGGACGGACTCGCCGAGAACTCCCAGATGGTATTATACCTTACGTCAGATGGCAGTTCTCTGGTGACACTGGTACAGAGTAGTCTGTTGACCCGAGATCGTCATAGAGTCTTGTGTGGTTCCCACTGTGCTTTGATTTCCACCTTACCACGTCCAAGAGGGCGTGCAAAACGGTGGCTTTTGGGTACAGTCCCGAATCACATGGAGGTAATGAGCGATAGGAGGGGATTCGTCTCTCCCGGTATAGGGGGTTGATGTTGCGCTGTGTTCGATTGGCTATAACCGGAAATCCCTGGCCAGGGTTGCTGAGATTTACTGGTAAGTGTTATCAGTAGTTTCTCGAATTGTTATAGACCTCATATAGACATGACTTATCGAGCTATTGGGGTCTGACGTTTACCACCCCTAGGCGAGATATGCGACATATCAGACGATCAGACCGGACTGTACGGTAAGTGTTACTGGTTGGATTCATAGGAGTGTGAGCGGGCTTGCTCGTCGATCTTCTGATCGCTTAATACCCGGGTGGCCGTTACGTTTAGCAGACCGCTTGCGGCTTGTGGGTGTTTGATATGATCATCATCTGCTGCCGGCGTATTGACGAGTCTTTAGAGTCCTATACAGAGGTTTCCTGGCTCAAGCGAAACGAAATAGGAGCGCATATGAGATATGTGCGGGACCGAGAATAATGCGTGTATGTGATACCGTATTTCATTCTCGCGATGAATGTGTCGATTGGTTGTATGCGATATATCCTAGTTACCGAATCAAGGATTGATTCGATAAATCGATACATTGAATACTAGTCGGTTATATGCGATATGACCGGATCGTTAAATCAAGTGTTGATTTAATGATTTAATACATAATTATATATTTGATATATTACTTTGCATTAACTAGTATTGGTTCATTTTAAATGGATTTTCTCACTTGGATTGTGCAAGTTGTATATGTGATATACTTTTGTGCACTTGATTGTATCATATTTGATGATGCATTCTTACTTAAGTTTTGTGTAAAGATTAAACCATGGTTATTTAAATGGTTAGGGTTTTGTTTTTCATATCTATTTATTCATTTATTTATTATGGAAAAGATATTGAACAAAATGGTTTCTTTCTTTGTTTCTTTCATGAAGCTTGTTGAAGCTTTATGAAGCTTTGACCAAGAGACCATTTTTGTCTTCTTCTTTTAACCCTAACCATTCATATAACCCTAGTGAAATCTCTACACTAAACCATGGTTTGCTTATGATAAGAATTGATTTTCTTTTCTATTTTCATAACTTATCATAATATTATCATCTTCTTCTTCCATGAAGAAAAGCTTGCTACATCAATGGCAAGTGATGAAAACAAGTGAGAAATCCAATTCTAAAGTGAACCCACTTCCTATTTCTTCATCCTCTATCTCTTGCCAAGTAGTATAGGGTGTTCTCTTCACAAGTTTCATGACTTGGTGAAGTGGGAGCTTGATCTAGTGATGCCTCGACGTAGATCATCTTCGGCATCGTCGTCGATGACCTAGCCCGCTTTTTCTCCGATGAAGCCGACGCTAGAGCCCGGGATCCGATGATCGCACCGAGGAGACTTCATTGCGGAGCTATGGAGGTGGAGGACCGGATCTACAAAGGTTGTATTTCCGTTTACTCTTAGTAAAGTAGTTTACTAGTTCTAGTTTTCTCCTAAAATTCTAGTTAACGATCCGTATTAGGGTTTCTCGGCACATGTAAAATGATAAATTGGCATGGTTGATGCCTTGTGAGACCTCATTAGAGTGCCTAGGAACCCTACAGATAAAACACGGGTCTCCGCTCTCTATCCGTATGTTGCCACACACCAGTTTAAGAGACAAAATGGCAAATCAATGTCATTTTCATGCACAAGGCTCAATGGCAACACAAGATCCAAGAAATCTACGCGGAGCTCGAGGAAATCATGACAAAAAGATCCACATCAAATCACCTTTTGACTTGCTGAAATTCTGGACAATTTGTGGAGAGATTCTGAGAAAAAAAGTGTACCAAACTGATACAAACATCAACACTAAGAAGCACAAAAAATACGAGGAGCCAACTCCCCTAAAGCGCCGCGGTTTCGCGGCATAAGCATGCTTAGGCCGCGGAACCGTGGCCGTACGGCCTCTTCAGTTGACAATATTTCAGGGGTGGTTTGGTCTTTTCATGTGGGTCCAGAATGTTGCCCTAGAATTTCAGTTGCCTGCCTATAAATAGTCCAGAACTTGCCAAAGCCAAGGGTCCATAATCTTGTATTTAGATTTTAGGTTATATGTTGTTGTTCTTCTTCCTCCTCTCATCTCTTCTCCATTAAAAAACTTGTAGTGAGCTTTTGTGAGTGAAGAATGAATAAAGGAGTTCTTGTTCTTACCATGCTTGTCTTTTTATTTTGTTAACTATTATTGCTTGTAATTTTCATTTGCTAATTTAGTTGTTGTTATTTGTGTTTGTTTCTTTCTTGTTCTCTTTTCCTTTATCCTTAAACAACCATGATGCTTACGCTTGATCCTTGCCGAGGTGAGGTCGCAAATAGCTAGTTGTAATCTTCTAACCTCTTTCTTTCTATCTTCCTCCTCTTGTTTTATTTTCATTTTTCTTGTAATGGGTGAGTAGTTTCCATACTTGTTAGGGTAGGATAAGGAAAGTTTGAGAGAAGGAAATCTCTCTCTTTCCTTGCCCAACATCTTAAATCGAACTCCCGTTAATTGAACCACAATCCGCTCCTTACGGCACCCTATCCTACATGATAGCGGTGATTCCGTAGTGAGACCGGTTGTGGTTGAATTAACCGGAGGTTAAGGCTAAGAGCCAAGAACGAACGGACAAGCACCAAAAGGAAGAACTTATGCGTTGGAAAGCCTAGCTTATACTCGCAAGTTCCTTCCTAGTCGTGCTAATCCCCGTTGTTGCCGATTACCGTAACACCGATATTAAGAGTGGCAACGAAAGAAGTGAGCGACTCCTAACTCAAACTAACCTAATCCTAACCCTAACAAGCTCTCTATCTATATCATTTTAGCACTTAGTTAATCTAAAAACAAACCTGGACAATTGGACTTAACTCGTTAAAGCACATAGAAAAAGATTCCCATCTCCCTGCGGACGACCCGTACTTAACCGGCTAGCTACAAGCGAAACCGTTTTGATTGCGGTAATTAACAAAACTTGAACACGCAAAAACTCTACCAATCAGGGAACCTCCCTCAAAGTACCGGCACTGGCCTGGCTGAAAGATTGGCGAACTTGTAGCGTGTAATTAATCCCGGCTAATCTTTCCTTTTAGGGTTTGAAGGAAGATTTGACTAAAAAAGTGGGAGACATCCTGATTAGATATATTAGATAACCAATCTAATCTTGCAAGAGCATACGCTGAGTGTTTTCTTCTCTTTCTCTCCAGGTAGCGACCATATCACGCCTTAATCAAGATAATAATACGGATGTATTGACCGAACCCGCTTGTTATACTGAGCTGGGGAACGTTGGTCCCGCTCCAACTTATAATTGTTATAAGACAGAGCAGGAAATATGGGATTACCAGAATTCCCGTGCCGCCCAAACGAAGAAAGTGCATGCTGATGCATCTTCTTTGGGTGTGTTCATTACAGAGAACTGTTTCTCAGTATCCTTTTCGTCCTGGGTATTTGATACCGGGTCAGGATCCCATATATGTAATTTGTTACATGGGCTACAGATAGGTAGAGAACTGAGAACGGGTGATAAGTTTCATGAGATAGAAACGGTGCAAGTGTTGCAGCCAAGTCTGTTGGTAATTATCACCCTGTATTACCAAAATACATTGATTCTGAACGAATGTTATTAGATACCGAACCTGATATACAACATCATATCAAGTCTTTTTATTTATTAAAGAAGGATATAATTTTGTATTGTTGGATAATGTTTTGAACATTTCCTATATCAAGAGTTGATCGGTTCAGGCACGTTATCTAAAAGCATTGACGTTCTAAATCAAACTACAGTTCTTAGTATACATAACACACAAGAGGAAAAGTTCAGAAATGAATGAATCCTTCTTGAGGCATTGTAGACTAGGTCATATCAATGTGACCCGACTAGCTAAGTTACATTTAGATGCATATTTAAATTATTTTGAATTTATATCTTGTGAAACTTGCCGGTCATGTCACAAAGATAAGATGACCACAGCTCTGTTTATTGGAAATAGAGAAAGAGTTAGTGAACTTTTGGGATTGATGCATGTTGATGTATGAAGGTCCCCTGTCTACATATGCTAGGACCGGTTCTTTATACTTCATTATATTCACTGATTATCTCTCAAGGTTCGGACATATGTTCCTGTTGAAACACAAGTCTGAACCTTTTAAGAAATTCAATGAATATGAGTTAGAAGTAGAGAACCAAAAACGGGTATAAGTATTATGTCCTTTGATGAGATCAAGGAGGAGAATACTTGAGCACGAAATTCCTGGACTATTCTAAAGGAGAATGAGATTCTCTCTCAGCATTACTCCTCCGTATACACCACAACACGTCGGTGTATCGGGGCGGAGCAATCACACCCTATTAGATATGGTGCGCTCTATGATGAGTACTACTGAGTTTCCTATTTCCTTCTGGGAATTATGCACTTGAGAAGCTGCATACCTATTGAATAGGGTTCAAATCAAATCATTTGCCTACCACTTCATATGTAATATGGAATGGGAAGAGCCCATATCTTAAGTATGTTAAGATTTAGGGTTGTCCAGCCTATGTCTAAAAGCATAATCCGGACAAGCTCGAGGCAAAGTCAGTTCTGTGGAAGTTTGTTGGATATCCCAAGCATTCACAAGGGAATATCTTCTACCAAACCGAGGAACAAAAGATGTTTTGTTTCTCAGCATGCCACCTTTGTGAAAGGGAATTTCTTGTGAAGAAATTAGTGGTCATGAGGTAGAACTGGAAGGAGTTCCAGCTATACAAACTACAACAGATAATTTGGTAGAACCGAAGGATTCAATAGTAACCAACGAACCTCAGCCTCTCCGCCGATCTAGTAGGATTCCTCACCTACCTGAGAGATACTTCGGTTTCTCTATGACAGTGGGAGCGAGGATTGCATCATGAGATGATGACCTAACTAGTTTCGAGCAGGCCATCAGGAGTGGGAGTCTGTAAGAATGGCTGGATGCTATGCGATCTGAGATGGAATCCTTATACACCAACAAAGTATGGACTTTGGTTGCTTTATCTGAAGGGTTAAATCCCCATCAGGAGCAAGTATATCTTGAGAAGATTACTTGGTGTACATGGAAAAGTTGAGACTTTCAAAGCTATGCTTAAGTCCATCCAGATCCTACTTGCCACTGCTACATACTATGACTACGATATCTGGCGGTTGGGTGTCATGACTGCTTTTCTAAATAATGTTTTGGAAGAAAGCATCTATAAGTACACAGCCAGAGGGCTTCGTAGACAGTGGGAGCAGCGGAAACGTGTGCAACTTGTTTTATGCGATAAAACAAGCATCGCGGAGTTGGAACGTCTGTTTTGATGTGGTAGTCAAAGAGTTTGACTTCATCAAAATGGTAGATGAACCTTGTATATACAAAAAGGTAGTAGAGAGTATGGTGGTGATCCTCGTAGAGTAAGTGGATGACATACTATTGATAGGAAAGGAGTTTCCTATGCTACGCTCGGTCAATCTCCGCTTATCACAAGGATTCTCCATATAGGATCAAAGTGATGCCAACTAAATCCTGGATTTTGGATCTATGAGATAGATCTAATTGGATGTTAGGAATCTCACTAGGTGTAGTGAGATGGTATCAATCGATCCTGGGGAGAATCACTGGAATGGTTCCAGGGTGATAAGGTTGACTGAATGTCAGTCACAGGCATTATCTTTACCCTCAGTGGAGGGACGGTATGTTGGAAGAGTTCCAAGCTAGATACCGTGACATACTAGACGATTAAAGGCAACATACATCGTTACCAAAGATGCTACCAAAGAGGCAGTCTGGATATATATAAGTTCATGAGATGAACTTCGTTCCAACCATTGTGTGACAATGGAGTAATGGCTTTTGCCAAGGAACCCCCCGTCCCATCAGAAATCCAGATATAATTCTTAGGCAGTATCACCTGATCATGGAGATGGTTGATCTCCAGGCAGATCGAGGTTAGGAGAGTAGACACAGAGGACAACAGCGCGGATCCACTCACAAAGGCCTTTTTCCCAGTAGAGACTTTTATGGGATGGTTGAGTATGAGATACTTCAACCGCAGCTAATTGTTGGGTATGCGATACCACAACAGATGGCCCTAGTGCAAGTGGGAGATTGTTAGTTATATGTATGCCTTAGAGGCCATTACTGTACATACGATGTATATTGTAGTGGATGCTTGGACATATATAGGGATGACTTTCTTGCTCGACATGATAGTACGCTATCTGGTTGCTCTTTATCTTAACATATACTCTGATTGTCTCTATGTTACATGTTGATAAAGCCCTTAGGATATGTACTCGACTACTGGGAATATGATGAGATCATACTAGTGGGGCCATGGTAGTCGACGAGTACATCCTATAACTGTTCCTAGTCGAGGGTGTATCGAGACAGGGCATCGATGCACTAGAGTAAACTAGCGTATACGCATCTTGACCCATATGATGGGCGATGGATGATCCCATATCCATCGGTGTTTGACATCAAGGATGGTGTAGGGGTGCTAAGTAGAGACTGGGTATATTGGACGGACTCGCCGAGAACTCCCAGATGGTATTATACCTCACGTCAGATGGCAGTTCTCTGGTGACACTGGTACATGTTAGTCTGTAGACCCGAGATCGTCATAGAGTCTTGTGTGATTCCCACTGTGCTTTGATTTCCATCATACCACGTCCAAGAGGGCGTGCAAAAAGGTGGCTTTTGGGTACAGTCCCGAATCACATGGAGGCAATGAGCGATAGGAGGGGATTCGTCTCTCCCGGTATAGGGAGTTGATGTTGCGCTGTGTTCGATTGGCTATAGCTGGAAATCCCTGGCCAGGGTTGCTGAGATTTACTGATAAGTGTTATTAGTAGTTTTTCGAACTGTTATAGACCTCATATCCACACGACTTATCAAGCTACTGGGGTCTGACGTTTACCACCCCTAGGCGAGATATGCGACGTATCAGACGAAGAGACCGGACTGTACGGGAGTGTTACTGATTGGATTCGCAGGAGAATGTCCAGGCTTGCTTGTTGATCTTCTGATCGCTCAATACCTGGGTGGCTGTTACGTTTAGCTGACCGCTTGCAGCTTGTGGGTGTTTGATATGATCATCACCTACTGCCGGCGTATTGACGATTCTTTAGAGTCCTACACAGAGGTTTCTTGGCTCAGGCAAAACGGAGTAGGAGTACATATATGATATGTGCGGGACCGAGAACAATACGTGTATGTGATACCGTATTAGATTCTCACGATATGAGATATCGGCCGGGTATATGAGATATAGCCGGGTCATCGGATTAAGTGTTGATTCGATGAACTGATACAGATTATATTAGTCGGTTATTTTTGAAATAGCCGGATTATCGGATCGAGTGTTGATTCGATAATTTAATGTATAATTATATATTTGATATATTAAATTACATTAACTAATATAAGCTCACTAAAAGATTCTTTTTCTCACTCGGGTAATATATTGATATATATGCGATATATGCTAATTGTATTATTTTATTTTGTTACAATAAATATTGTATATGTGATATATAATATTGTAACATGTTAGGGTTATTAATGCAACTTGATTAGTGGAGATTAAACATGGTTAGGGTTTGATTTGGGTTAATCTCTTCTTGAAGCTTCTAGAAGCTTTACTTTTGTTTTTAACTAAAGATATTTTCTAAAGATATTTGTTATGATATTTGTTAACCCAACCCAACCCATGACCATGGTTAAGTCTCTACATGGGTTAAGTTATCATACTTAACCCATGGTTGCATTTCTAACCTCATTACACTTTCATTATTCATCACAAAAGAAATGGTTCTTCTTCTTCCTTCTCTTTTTCAATGGAAAAGCTTTCTAGCTTTTTCATTAGTGATGATAATGAGTGAGATTAAGAAAACAAATGAGAGCTAAAATCCTACTTCATCATCCTAATCTATCCTAGCCATTTAGATTAGGGTGTTCACTTCATTTGTGAGTGAGAGCTTGTGTTAAAGAAACTTCAAGGTAGATCATCTTTGTTATCGAAGATCGGGAGTAAGCTTGCATCTTTCTTTTGTGGAGCCTCTTTAGAGTCCGGATTCTTAATGATCGCAGCGAAGGGACCTCAACACGGAGCTTATGAAGTGAAGGACCGGACTACAAAGGTTGTAATCCTTTTCTCTTAAATGTTAAAGTGTTTAACATGCTTTGTTTAGCCTAATCTATAGTTTAAAGATCTTGGTTAGGGTTGCTCGGCACGTCTAAATTTTAAATCGGGCATGGTTGATGCCTTATAGACCCCTGTGAGAGTGCCTAGTAACCCTACACTCAATATCCATTTGCTCCCAATGGGTTTTACCCCTTCAGGTGCAACATGCAAAGTCATACTTTGTTGGTGTACATGGATTCCATCTTTGATCGCATAACATCCAACCATTTCACAGAGTCGCCACTCGTGATGGCCTGCCTGAACCTGGTTGGGCCATCATCTTCCATGATGCATTCCTTGCTCCTACCGTCACCGAGAAGACCGTAGTATCTCTCGAGTGGATGAGGAACCCTACCAGATTCGCGGAGAGGCTGAGGTTCGTTGAAAACTATTGAATCTTTTGGTTTCACCAAATCATCAGCTATTAGTTTGTCTAGCAGGAACTCCTTCCAGTTCTACCTCATGACCACAAATTTCTTCACAAGAAATTCCTTTTCTAAAAAGGTGGCATGCTGTGAAACAAAACACCTTTTTGCTTCTCGGTGTGGTAGAAGATATTCCCTAACAAATGTTTGGGATATCCTAACAAACTTATAGAACCGACCTTGCCTCGAGCTTGCCCGGATTCTGCCTTTCAACATAGGCTGGACAACCCCATATCTTAACTCGTTTAATACACGGTCTCTTCCTATTCCATATCTCATATGGAGTGGTATGAACTGATTTGGATGGAACCCCATTCAATAGGTATGCAGCTTCTCAAGTGTAACGCCTTAGATTTCGGTTAGTGTTAGTTTAGACGTTAATGCGGGTTTACTGTAAAAAGTTTACCAATTCGGGTTCCTCACATTTTATAACATTTAATTAATAATTTATTATTATTTGTTATGGGCATGTATGCACGTGTGCACGTTAATGTGAGGGATTATTTGTACTAATCTAGATTAGTGACCATGACAACTTAACCCTTAATCTAATCTCTTGCTTTAATCCTTAACCTAACCTCTTGATATTTTGTTATGAGAAGATATTTCTTTTGGATGAGAAGAGATGGCATGGTGACATGGTGTGAATGCATTAATGTGAGTTAATGCAAGGGTTACACTCACCTCTCTCTCTCTCTTATCCTCACACTCTCTCTCTTTTCTCTCTCACTCATTTTCCTTCTCATTTTCTTCATCTCTCATTCCCTAAATTGAACACTTCTTCATTCCATCACCAATCCATCACAAAAACTTCAAAAAAATCACATCTTTGAACTTGATTTTTCTCTTGGATGCCTTGGAGCTTGCAAATCTTGGATCTTTGAGTTCTTTTGGTTAGGTAATGATCTCTAGCTGTTCTTTATGTTGTTTTAGTGTTTTGTAGTCTTGTAGTTTTAGTTTAGAATGTTTAAAGTTAAGTTTTCATGCAAATATCATATTTTTAGTGTAAATATATGACATCTGTGATCTGCTGTGACCCCGAGAATATACTAGAAAACCAAACAATATAGTTGTGTTGTATCTGAGACTATAGGACATCACCTGGAGCACGGACCCCTGGAGCTCGGACTTGGCCGGCGACGCGAAGCCGAATTCCGGCGACCTCGGCTTGGGGAAGGAGTCGGGGTTTGGGTTTTTGAGGGTAGCTCTATGCTTTGGTTTAGGTGTGTTTGGTCTTGTTTGAGTTTTGAGTTTTCTCTGTATGCAAAATCTGGGATCACGTAGATAGTTTCTTGTGTTTCATTTACGCGCGATACGTTATACGACACAGATCATGCACTTTGTGTGGTTTTGCTCTTGGGTTGGTTTTGTAGCGTCTCTACGCACGTTAGCCACAATACGAACACTTGAGAGTATGTTTTGTGTTGTCGCGTTGGTCAGCGTAGTTTGTATGTGTTTTGGGTCTATTTCTAATATATATCTGTTATATTGTTTTATGTTATAGGTTCGCACGCGGGGACTTCTGACGCTGCGACAAAGGGGAAACAGGTGGTTGGCTTTACTTAGCCAGAAACGTCGGTGAGTAGATTTAACATCTACAGGGGAATCGCCCGCATGGCGTTATGCGTCTGGGCTAGAGATGTTATAATATTGGCGCATATTCTATTTTATATATAGAGTTGCGCATTCACCTTATTGCTTAGTTACTTGTTGTGCTTGGACTAGTACCCTTAGGACACTGCACTATTATTGACGGCTCATGTTGCTCGAGCACTGATTATATGCCACACACACCGTCAATAATTGCCATGACACGCACAACACACATACCTATATGATATTGTTTGGTTAGGGACATTGTGACATTGATTCATATTCCTTATTGCATATGACATATAGCATACATGTATACCTATATGCTTACACATATGCCTTGACATACTTACATACTAGTTACCCGTATACCTATAGGGTATTGTACCATTAGCGATAGGTACATACACACATAATAACATAGCTACATGTATACCTTACATACATACTTCACTTATACCTGGAGGGTATATTACATCATTACTGATTGGTAGATACATATACTTTGCCATACCTTTATGTCTACATATATATCTGGCTATAGCTACATGTTAACCTTTATTTGATGTTATATAGACTTGGAGAAATTAGGAACCGCATGTTATATATTTTAAATTGTTGCAGTTAAATAGTGGTTTTTCCTTTATATGCTTACATTACAGTTTTATGTTGCATATATTATATTCATGGATTTCCGCATTGAGATATGGATTTTTCATGATGTTTCCTGGATTTGAGGACCGTGGTAGTTTCATGAAATTATGCATTATTTGAAAAACCCGGTTTCTCTTGATATGATATTTCAGCATCCACCATGAGATTTATCGGTTCTGATATATATATATACCCCATGCGAGGAGCGTCGTGGGCTATATAAGGGTACATGGTGGGGTCCGGTTGGTTCTCCGGGGCAAGAAAGGTATTTCGACGGGACATACCGATGAGCCTGGCTGGGGGCGTTTGCCAACCGGTGATAGTATTTGGACTCGACGTATATCTGGGGGATATCGATCGAGGTTATGTACACACACGCCTTACAGATTTCGGGTGGTGTTTACCCAGGTTCATAGGATGTACGTACATGACACAGGAGGGCCGGTCCCAGGTGATGGCGCCTCAGATTTGAGTATTTTGTGTCGATGCTAGACACTTGTTTTCATGATGTTTTTGGTTGTAGATGTTGGACACTCAGGTTTCATGAGACATACTCGATATTGGATACTGGTTATATGAGATTTACATTATATTGGATACTGGTTATATGGGATTTACTTGTTATTGGACACTCAGGATATATGAGACTTACAGGACATGAGGGCCAATTTGGGGGCTGATTTGAGGAAATTTGGGATTTAGATTGTCTTGATGGACTTTGGATCCTACTACTAGGTCAGGATGCCGTGGGAATGACATGTTTTATCCCATACTCCGCATTTATTGTTTATGCACTGCTTCATGTATTAGTTGTACCTGCTAGTGTACCTTTCATAACTGTTGCATATACATATTGCCATTTATTGCTTCATGTATTAGTTGTACCTGATAGAGTACCTTTCATGACTGCTGCATACATATGGCCATTTATTGCTATCAGCTTCCATGCATTAGATTCACGCTGTACGTGCATACTTGCGATTACCTGCATATGTTATTTACTATTCACGAGTTGGCAACTCACCCCCATTGTGCCACAGTGTTTGCAGGTTGTTCCTCAGAGTAGTCAGAGGAAGGGCTATTCTCATCTATCGTATCATTTTTTGCTGCGGATACCGATTTGGCTCACAATGTGCAGTTTTGTTTATGTGGGTTTTGCGGTTATCCGATGTTGCTCATTGTATATTCGTTGTATCCTGTACTCTTTATCTACCATTATCTTGTATGACTTAGAGACTTGATGTGAGGAAAATATTGTATATTATTTGTGACTTGGAGGCCTTTTATGCAGTTTTATTTATATCGTCTTTTATTTCTTCGCTACGGCGTCGTATATCTGTGTGGTGGTTGTTTTCTGCCTTTGGGCATGTTTTTGCTCCCGTTTGGGGATGCTTTACTTATATTTATGTTGTACCTATTTTTGGGGCTGGTTTTTACAAAGGAGGTGCTGTTAAATTTTTAAAGGAAATAAAGTTGGACTTTTAATGAATTTGGGTTGAGATTTCAAAGGTATTGCAAATTCTATTACTTCTTACTACTTTTGATGTTTTAGATTGCTGTGTTTTCGGCTTACTTAAATTCCGTTACACCTGTAGACGTTGCTTAGTTTAATCGCTATCACGTGCCAATTTCGGGTCGTGGCAAAGTTGGTATTAGAGCGCTAGGTTTTACCTTTCACAGTGTAGGATGACTTTGGTATGATGGAGTAGGTAGCTTAAAGCAGAGTAACATAGTGTGTGTATGTCCGCGGCATACTCACGATGCGGTACTCCGCCTAAAGTGACCTAAGTACAAATTGCTTGAAATTCCTTCCTTGGTGATACATATCCTTGCGATTCGATTTCCGTGTTCTTATCGAATCTTATTTCCATTTATAGCCTTTGCCGCCGATGACTATGGGGACTCAGAGTGATACGGCGAGGGCTGAGGTCAGAGTAGATTTGGGTGGTACGAGGACTAACCAGGATGGCACGCTCGTTGCACAGGAACAGATGGATCCTCTTTCGGCAGATCATATAGCTAGGCTCGAGGCTGAGATGCAGGACTTGCGCCAGACGATGAGGTCTTTGGTTGAGGCCAGCAGAGCGCAGCGACAGGAGGTTATCACCCCTGTTACCCAGTTGTTCCTTGCGATCAGCACTCAGCATAGTGTTATGTATACAGCACCAGTTGATGCAGCCCCAGTTGATGAGGCACGTCTTCCTGAGACTTTGGGAGTTCCGGAATAGTGGAGGACTCGTACCGGTGTACAAGCCCAGAGACAGAGGCCTAGTCGTCGAGACAGATTTTTTGACCGTCGCGGGAGTAGTAGAGGCTTAGGACGAGGACAGTCGTTCAGCTCTTATCCCCAGGAGGGTCAGCAGTTCTTATCTGGATGCTATCGGTGCGGGAGTTTGGATCATCGGGTTTGAGTTTGTACGGAGCCACGTGAGCGCGAGGCAGCTGTACCACAGAGAGGTCGTGGTCGCGGAGGATTCGTTCCGAGTGTACAGGATGGCAGAGGAGGAGTTCAGCCAGTTGCGGGTAGAGGGCATACACGAGCGTTTGCTTCTACTCATCGGGATGCGTGGGCGTCCTATGCAGAGTTTTCAGGTATTCTAAATTCGTATGTTCTTTTTATGCACTTGTTTGTTTTACACACTTTGCGCCGTGGTTGGGCCGAGAGTTGTGTTCGCTAGATCAGCGGTTCGTTGTGTTAACTTCTGTCAGCGATTCTTTTGTTGCGCGACACGTATTTCAGTCGTGTGCCAATTGGATAGGAGATAGAGATTTGTCCGTCGTTTTGATCCTTCTAGAGATGTTAGATTTGATGTTCTCCTGGGCACAGACTGGTTAGCTATGTGCTAGGCGTTTGTGGACTGCTTTGCGGAAACAGTCAGGTTTTGTTTTCTCGGCGAGTCAGTTATTGTTGTGCAGGGGGACAGTGGTGCCGCCCATCACAGCTTGAATTCAGCCTTTTTCGCTAGTCGGATTTTGGAGGAGAGGATGTCTAGGATTCTTGGTGTTCATTCGGGATGCCGAAGCCACAGTGGGTGTGTTGGACTGGGTTCCTATCGGGCGAGAGTTTCCGATGTTGTTCCAGATGAGCCGGCGGAGCTTAGGGAGCTTAAGGATCAGAGCTGCAGAGTTGTTTGTTGGGGGGCTTGTGCGTTTGAGTGTTTCGCATTTGGGAACTCCTATTTCTGTTCGTCAAGGAGAAGCATGGCAGTTTGAGGTTGTGTATTGATGGATCGTCAATTGAACCGAGTTACGGTGCGGATAGGTATCCCTTACCTCGCATTGACGATTTCTTGATCAGCTCCAGAGTGCGAGATTTTTTTTAAAGTTTGTTTGGGATCGGGTCATCATTGGTTGCGGGTTCGGAGTGATGGCATTCCGAAGACTGCTTTTGTGCGTGCTACAGGCAGTGTGTGTTTTGGTGGTGTCGTTGGACTCAATAATGCCCTAGTAGCATTCGTGGATATGATGAACCAGATTTCTTCAGGCCGTTCCTCGACCAGTTTATTGTTGTGTTATTGATGACATTCTGGTCTTTTCAAGTGTGTTGTGAGGAACAAGAGTAGCATTTGAGGATTTGCTTTGCAGATATTGGGAGAGCACCGGCTGTTTGCTAAATTCTCGGAGTGTTCCTTCAGGCTTGTTTGTGTTGATTCCTAGGTCTAGTAGTTACGGGAGACGGTTTTGTATGGTCCCGAGGAAGATCGAGGCCGTACAACTTTGGCCCAGACTTGTGTACGAGATGGAGGTTCGCAGATTTTTGGGCTTAGTAGGTTTTTGCCGCTGTTTCGTGCAGGATTGCTAGTGTATCGCTGCACCGTTGACTGAACTGACCGGAAAGGAGGTTCTTTTTCTTTGGACTGAGGCATGCGTGCGGAGTTTTCAGCAGTTGGAGGCTCGGTTGACAACTGCACAAGTTCTTTCTTGCTTGCTGGTTCGGGCGACTTTGCTCTTTAACTGTGATGTTTCGCGAGTGGGGCTCGATTTTGCGTTGATGTGTCACTATAGAGTTATCGCTTTTGCTTCCCGACAGTTGGAGGAAGTACAAGCAGGATATCCCACTCATGATCTGGAGATGGCCGCGGTGGTCCTGCGTTGGAGATTTGGAGACACTACTTGTTCGGAGAGTTGTGTCAGGTTTTCACGGACCACCAGAGCTTAATGTACATCTTCCTGCAGCGGGTTTTGATTGTTGAGACAGCGCCGTTGGATGGAGCTTGTGGAGAATTGTGTTTATGAGATCCTCGTTACCCGTGGCAAGGCGATTGTGGTAGCTGATACTGGAGTCGTAGGCCCGGGGTTAGTTTGTCCCAGTTGTGCGCAGTTCTGAGACAGTCTTCTGCAGATTTACAGTTCTTGTGCGATCGTTGAGTACAGCTTAAGTTCGCCTCTACTGAGGGGACATCTTGCTCATGTCCGCGCCCGCCCACTTTTCCTTAATCTCTTTCGCGAGGCACAGCCTGCCGATGCTCGTTCGTCTGAGATTCTTGAGCATACTCGGCTAGGTAAAGATTCGGAGTTCTTGATTTGTGACCAGGGTGTGCTACGTTTAGGGACGCGTTTGTGTGTACCTGATGCTGTTGGGTAGAGAGGCAAAATCCTAGAGCAGGCACCTCAATCAGCTTTCAGTGTTCATTCAAGCTCCACTAATTTGTGACGTGACTTGTGAGATAGTTACGGGTGGGCAGGGATGGAGAGTGAAGTTTCGGATTTCGTTTCAAGGTTTCTGTCTTGTTGTGAGCTAAAGTTGAGCATCTGAGACCGGCTGGAGAGTTGCAACCTTTAACCGTTCCGGAGTGGGAATGGGAGCAGATCTCTATGAATTTCGTTGTGGTGTCTACCCAGGTCTAGACAGGGTGTGACTCCATTTGAGTGTTTGTTATCCGGTTATGCTCAGTTTGCTCAGTTGTTCTTTGTTAAGTTTGTGCGTTTTCACGGAGTTCCTTCATGCGTGGTATCCATTAGAGGCACCCTGTTCGTTTGCCATCTTGGGCAGAAGCTTCAGGACGCCTTGAGTGCCGGTTGAGCTTTATCTCCGCTTTTCCATCCGCAGGACGAGGGTTGTGAGAGCGGGCTATACAGACTCTGGAGGATAAGTTTGTGTGTACGTACTAAGTGTTTGTGGGCAGTTGGGATTGTCACTTGCCATTATTAGGATTCTCCTTCGATAGCAGTTATCAGGAGACATTCCAATTGGCAACCTTTTTAGGTTTTGTTTTTTAAGGTCGTGTCGATCGCCATTCTGTTTTTTTTTCTGACTCTGCGTGAGTAAGATTTTTGGACCCCAGCTAATCTAGAGATTTCGGAGATGATCCAGTTGGTTTAGGTCAGGATGAGGACAACCCAGTGCAGATAGAGGTCTTATGCCGACCGTGGTGGTCACAGACTCGAGTTCGCAGTGGGAGATCATGTATTCCTACGGATTTTTCCGATGAATGATGTGTTGAGTTCTGGGAAGCTTATCCCAGGATTGTAGGTCCATTTGAGATCCTTAAGCGAGTGAGTTTCGTTGCCTTTAATTTGGCACTTCCGCCCAGATTGTTGAGTATTCACCCCGTATTCCTTGTTTCGATACTTTGCAATTACCTTCATAACCTTTCTCACATGATTCAGCACCAGACGATTTAGCTTGGATGCGATCTTTTCGTTCACCGGCAGCCAATTGTGTTAATGGCTCGGCAGGTGGAGAAACTTCGGTCAAGGGTCTTGCCATCTGTGGAGGTAGCCGTATAGTGAGGTGATCACTTGGGTGGCTACGAGCGAGATTTAAGAGTTTTGTAATCTTCTCTTTGAAGGTACGCTTAGTGAGAATATTAAATTCGGGGACGAATTTTTATAGGGGGGAGATTGTAACGCCTTAGATTTCGGTTAGTGTTAGTTTAGACGTTAATGCGGGTTTACTGTAAAAAGTTTACCAATTCGGGTTCCTCACATTTTATAACATTTAATTAATAATTTATTATTATTTGTTATGGGCATGCACGCACGTGTGCACGTTAATGTGAGGGTTTGTTTGTGCTAATCTAGGTTAGTGACCATGACAACTTAACCCTTAATCTAATCCTTTGCTTTAATCCTTAACCTAACCTCTTTATATTTTGTTATGAGAAGATATTTCTTTTGGATGAGAAGAGGTGGCATGGTGACATGGTGTGAATGCATTAATGTGAGAATTAATGCAAGGGTTACACTCACCTCCCTCTCTCTCTTATCCTCACACTCTCTCTCTTTTCTCTCTCACTCATTTTCCTTCTCATTTTCTTCATCTCTCATTCCCTAAACTGAACACTTCTTCATTCCATCACCAATCCATCATAAAAACTTCAAAAAAATCACATCTTTAAACTTGATTTGCCTCTTGGATGCCTTGGAGCTTGCAAAGCTTGGATCTTTGAGTTCTTTTGGTTAGGTAATGATCTCTAGCTATTCTTTATGTTGTTTTAGTGTTGTGTAGTCTTGTAGTTTTAGTTTAGAATGTTTAAAGTTAAGTTTTCGTGCAAATATCGTATTTTTAGTGTCAATATATGACATCTGTGATCTGCTATGACCTCGAGAATATACTAGAAAACCAAACAATGTAGTTGTGTTATACTCGAGACCATAGGACATCACCTGGAGCACGGACCCCTGGAGCTCGGATTTGGCCGGCGACGCGAAGCTGAATTCCGGCGATCTCGGCTTGGGGAAGGAGTTGGGGTTTGGGTTTTTAAGGGTAGCTCTATGCTTTGGTTTAGGTGTGTTTGGTCTTGTTTGAGTTTTGAGTTTTCTCTGTATGCAAAATCTGGGATCACGTAGGTAGTTTCTTGTGTTTCGTTTACGCGCGATACGTTATACGACACGGATCATGCACTTTGTGTGGTTTTGCTCTTGGGTTGGTTTTTTAGCGTCGCTATGCACGTTAGCCACAATACGAACACTTGAGAGTATGTTTTGTGTTGTCGCGTTGGTCAGCATAGTTTGTACGTGTTTTGGGTCTATTTCTAATATATATCTGTTATATTGTTTTATGTTATAGGTTCAAAAGCGGGGACTTTTGACGCTGCGACAAATGGGAAACATGTGGTTGGCTTTACTTAGCCAGGAGCGTCAATGAGTAGATTTAACATCTACAGGGGAATCGCCCGCATGGCGTTATGCGTCTGGGCTAGAGATGTTATAATATTGTCGCATATTCTATTTCATATATAAAGTTGCGCATTCACCTTATTGCTTAGTTACTTGTTGTGCTTGGACTAGTGCCCTTAGGACACTGCACTATTATTGACGGCTCATGTTGCACGAGCACTGATTGTATGCCACACACACCGTCAATAATTGCCATGACACGCACAACACACATACTTATATGATATTGTTTGGTTAGGGACATTGTGACATTGATTCATATTCCTTATTGCATATGACATATAGCATACATGTATACCTACATGCTTATACATATGCCATGACATGCTTACATGCTAGTTACCTGTATATCTATAGGGTATTGTACCATTAGCGATAGGTACATACACACATAATAATATAGTTACATATATACCTTGCATACATACTTCACTTATACCTGGAGGGTATATTACATCATTACTGATTGGTAAATACATATACTTTGCTATGCCTTTATGTCTACATATATATCTGGCTATAGCTACATGTTTACCTTTATTTGATGTTATATAGACTTGAAGAAATTAGGAACCGCATGTTATATATTTTAACTTGTTGCAGTTAAATAGCGGCTTTTCCTTTATATGCTTACATTACAGTTTTATGTTGCATATATTATATTCATGGATTTCCGCATTGAGATATAGATTTTTCATGACGTTTTCTGGATTTGAGGACTGTGGTAGTTTCATGAAATTATGCATTATTTGAAAAACCCGGTTTCTCTTGATATGATATTTCAGGATCCACCATGAGATTTATTGGTTCTGATATATATATATACCCCATGCGAGGAGCGTCGTGGGCCGTATGAGGGTACATGGTGGGGCCCGGTTGGTTCTCCGGGGCAAGAAAGGTATTTCGACGGGACATGCCGATGAGCCTGGCTGAGGGCGTTTGCCAACCGGTGATAGTATTTGGATTCGACGTATATCTGGGGGATATCGATCGAGGTTATGTATGCACATGCCTTACAGATTTAGGGTGGTGCTTACCCAGGTTCATAGGATGTACGTACATGACACAGGAAGGCCAGTCCCAAGTGATGGCGCCTCAAATTTGAGTATTTTGTGTCGATGCTAGACACTTGTTTTCATGATGTTTTTGGGTGTAGATGTTGGACACTCAGGTTTTATAAGACATACTCGATATTGGATACTGGTTATATGGGATTTACATGATATTGGATACTGGTTATATGAGATTTACTTGTTATTGGACACTCAGGATATATGAGACTTACAGGTATGAGGGCCAATTTGGGGGCTGATTTGAGAAAATTTGGGATTTAGATTGTCTTGATGGACAATGGATCCTATCACGAGGTCAGGATGCCGTGGGAATGACATGTTTTATCCCATACTCCGCATTTATTGTTTATGCACTGCTTCATGTATTAGTTGTACCTGCTAGTGTACCTTTCATGACTATTGCATATACATATTGCCATTTATTACTTCATGTATTAGTTGTACCTGATAGAGTACCTTTCATGACTGCTGCATACATATGGCCATTTATTGCTATCAGCTTGCAATTATTAGATTCGCGCTGTACGTGCATACTTGCGATTACCTGCATATGTTATTTACTATTCATGAGTTGGCAACTCACCCCCGTTGTGCCACAGTGTTTGCAGGTTGTTCCTCAGAGTAGTCAGAGGAAGGGCATTTCTCATCTATCGTATCATCTTTTGCTGCGGATATCGATTCGGCTCACAGTGTGCAGTTTTGCTTAGGTGGGTTTTTCGGTTATTTGATGTTGCTTATTGTATATTCGTTGTATCCTGTACTCTCCATCTACCATTATCTTGTATGACTTAGAGACTTGATGTTATGACGATATTGTATATTATTTGTGACTTGGAGGTCTTTTATGCAGTTTTATTTATATCGTCTTTTATTTCTTCGCTACGACGTCGTATATCTGTGTGGTGGTTGTTTTCCGCCTTTGGGCGTGTTTTTGCTCCCGTTTGGGGATGCTTTACTTATATTTATGTTGTACCCATTTTTGGGGCTGGTTTTTACGAAGGAGGTGCTGTCAAAATTTTAGAGGAAATAAAGTTGGACTTTTAAAGAATTTGGGTTGAGATTTCAAAGATTTTGCAAATTCTATTACTTCTTACTACTTTTGATTGTTTATATTTGCTGAGTTTTCGGCTTACTTAAATTGCGTTACGCCTGTAGACGTTGCGTAGTTTAAGGGCCATCACGTGCCAATTTCGGGTCGTGACATCAAGTGCATAACACCCAAAAGGAAATAGGTAACTTAGCCATACTCATTACAGAGCGCACCATATCTCATAGGGTGCGATACCTCCGCCCCGATACACCATTGTTATTTGGTGTATACGAAGGAGTAAGCTGAGAGAGAATCATATTCTCAGTTTAGAAACCCCAGGAATTCCATGCGCAAGTATTTTTTTCTCCGATCACATCGAAGGACTTAATACTTTTACCCGTCTGGTTCTTTAACTTCAAGCTTATATTCCTTGAATTTCTCAAAAGTTTCAGACTTGTGTTTCAACAGGAACATATGTCCGAATCTTGAGAGATAGTCAGTGAATATAATGAAGTACTAAGAACCAACATTGGCATTTGTAGACATAGGACCATATACATCATCATGTATCTGTCCCAAGAGTTCACTAACTCTTTCTCTATTTCCAGTAAACGGATTATTAGTCATTTTACTTTTGAAACAAGACTGGCAAGTAGCATAAGATGAACATTCGAACAGATTCTCATATTCATCCTTATGTAACTTAGCTGGTCGTGTCGCATTGATATGACCTAGTCTACAATGCCTCAAGAAGGATTCGTTCATTTCTGAACTATTCTTCTTGTGTGTGTTCTAGATACTTTGAACTGTGGTTTGATTTAGAACGTATATGCTATTATATAACGTGCCTGATCGAATCAACTCTTGATTCAGGAAAATGTTCACAACATTATCCTCTAATACAGAATTATATCCTTCTTTAACTTAATAAAGAAACCGATATAATGTTGTATATCAGGTTCGATATGTAATAACATTCGTTCAGAATCAATGTATCAATACAAGGTGATATTTGCCAACTGATTTGGCCGCAACACTTGCATCATTCTCTACACTTAGAGACATATCACTTATTCCCAGTTCTCTACCTTTCTGTAGCCCATGTAACATATTACATATACGGGATCCTGATCAGGTATCACATACCCAGCATGTAGAGGATACTGAGAAACAGTTCTCGGTAATGAACGCACCCGAAGAAGATGCATCAACATGCACTTTCTTCGATTAGGTGGCATGGGAATCCGGATATTCCCCTATTTCCTGCTCAGACTTATAACAATTATAAGATAGAGCGGAACCAACGTTCCCTAGCTCAGTATAATAAGCAGGTTCAGTCAATGCATCCATATTATTATCTTGATTAAGGCGTGACTTGGTCGCTACCAGGAGAGAGAGAAGAAAACACTCTGCGTGTTCTCTTACAAGATTAGATTGGTTATTATTTTATCTAATTAGGATGGATCCCACTATTTTACTCAAATCTACCTTTAAACCGTAAAAGGTAAGACTAGCCGGGATTAATTATACCCTACAAGTTTGCCAATTTTTCGGCCAGGCCAGTGTCGGTACTTTGAGGGAGGTTCCCCATGCTTTCGCACGGACCTAATTAAAATAAACTTCATTTTCCTAGGGTCATAACCCTGTTAACACCTTTCTAGACACCTACTTGATTGACTAATTGTAATGTGTAAAACTCTCCCAGGAGTAACTCTTACTCGCAGTGGGTATCGGGATCCAACTATCTCATAGAAGGTATGCAATCTTATTGCAAATTTCAACACTTGAAATTCCCGATAATATTTTGCCCCAAGTGTCCTATGACCTTGACAGAGGTCAACAAACTATAGGCTGCTAGTCAAGTTCAACCCGCTATTTCATGATTGAATTAAACCCACCCGCACAACCTTTGACAGAGGTCAACAAGGTCATACGACTACCCTAATCCAATCTCATCATATGCTTTGCAGATAAGCACTAATCAGCTACCGCACACTACGCCTTGACAGAGGTCAACAAACGCAGCACGAATACTAAATATTACTTATCTGAAATGATGGAGGGCTACGACAGGTTTTTTAAGAAAAACCCTTTGCGTAATGAACTTGATATCGTTGTAGAATCGAGTGTATTTTAAAAGGAGTATTTTTGAGGCTTTTACTAGTTTTGCTAAAGAGGTCACTCCTGGTGAAGGGATCTCAGCTCTTTCCTTATCGAATAAGGTGCAGGATATTTCATAAATACCACTATGCAAAGCAAAAACTATAGAAGTAATCAAAAGACAATCCGAGTTTGTAACATCTGTCAGTTTCGCTAAAGAGGTCACTCCCGGTGAATGGATCTCGGCTCTTTCCTTATCGAATAAGGTGCTGGATATTCTACAAGGAATACCACTATGCAAAGTAAGAACTAGAGCTACCAGTTTTTAAAACAAGTTTCTACAACATCTTTAGGTTTCTTTTATTTCATTAATCTCATTAATTAATTCCCATCAATTATGCTTCCTAAGCATCACAGAAGAAACGAAAGCAACAATATTAATTATATCTCATATATATAATATAGGCATTCGTCTTAGAACATATGAAGTGATCACATCACAGAATATCAGCAGCAGAAGAACATATATGAAATATTGAATATACTAGGAATTCCGTGTTTTAAATTAAGTCTGTATAAAACACGGATTCCACGGTCGCGATGAATAGCCAAACCCACATCCCTAAACCCCTACGAGAGCGGCAAGCAACCCTACCAATTCTAGAGTTAGGAGACCCGGTCTCGACTCCTCGAGATAGTCTCCCACTGGACCCTAGAACCCGGTTACTTGTGCTCCCCGCCTTGGGTCTATCCTAATGCGGAAAAGTAAATAATATACATCAATGGTGACATCATCCTCAACCCGGAAGTGCCCCAATAAAAGAATATTACATACTAGCTTTTACATGAATGAAAATGAAAAACTCTCATCTCACATAAAACCCCCCGGCTATTCAGATCACGACGATCCAATATAACATATCACAACAACACATAACATCACATGTCATCAACGTAAGTAAATATGCGTATCCCAATTGTCATTGACATATAGCATCGAAACTGGCGATACACCACATATTACACTTACGGTCGCAGAAAAGAAAGTGAAAAACTACAACAGTTGGAATCTGCAAGCACCTTAGACATCATAAACCCAATGTATCACTTACTTTGGATTTCATGCCCAACAAATGAATTCCTTAGACATCACATGCCTAACAATTATAAACCCCGCATTTTAGTCTCGATATTGAAAACACTTTTCAATAATCTGTCGGGTAATTTAAAAAGATTCCCGATAACCTGATCGAATGCTCGTCGGAAACTTTAATAGACAGCCGCACCCCCGATGCCGTCGACGAAGTGCACTAAGGCGAAACACCGCAGCTGCGAGCACCCTAACGGATGCTTTTGGCGACAGGGTTCTCCTACAGTCACTTGGTCGGGGCTATGGGGCATGGCTATCTAATAAGGTTACCCAACGAGTATCCGCGTACGCTACGTGATTGCGACGGACTTTTGATCATATCAAAATCCCGTGGCAACCGATCAAATGAAACTAAACTGCTAGATTTATAAAATTCAAACTAGTTATCTCATAACTAATTTTGTGGATTCCAAATATTGTATCACAATCACAGATAGCTAGACGAATTTAAACTTTTTGATCGAATAAGCAAGCACCCAAAATTTCCTTACAAGCTCAACACTTGAGCGGAGTTCAAAAGGTCCCCAGAACATGCAACAGCTCCTATGGACCAGCCGTAGAAGGGTCAACCAATGTCTCACATGTGGCACCGCTGAACTACCACAAGCCCTAGAGTTTAGTGGCGGTTCTGACAGTCACATAATCGAGTTAAGGTTTCGTTCTTCTAGAGGGTTCACAGAATCGCTTGCATGATTTTCTAAAAATTTTAAACTCGAAAAAAATCCAACACTTGGAAAATTGTTAGTGTATATGCCCTAGAGTCCATTACTGTATCATACTAGTTTGTATATTACTTGATGGAAGCTTGGGATATTCACAGTTGTATATACAATCTTGCTCGAAATGGTAGTATGCTACTTGGTTTGTCTCTGCTTTAATATGTGCATGTGTTTCTTTTAGCATATCGCTGATATACATATTAGTAGAGCCCTTAGGATCTTTGCTTGATTACCAGCGTTGTGATGGCGCTCACACTCGTGGGAGCTGGGTGATCTATAAGCACATCCTTATACAGGTCCCTAGTCGTTGGACTATCGAGACAGGGCATCGATACTCCGGAGTAGACTAGCGTATGCGCTTCTCATCCCAGCGTGGGAGACGGTATGTCCCACAGCCGTCAGTACGTCGTACTTGAGATAGTATGCGGGTGCTCGTTAGGTTACGAGTACACTGGACAGGACTCGTCGGGAACTGTTGGTTGGTATTATACCTATCGTCAGTTATCAGTTCCCAGGTGACATGAGTACAGCTTAGTCCGCTGACTTGACACTGTCACTTCGTCTCGAGTGTGTTCCCACTGCACTTTGATTACTACCCTACCACGGCTCAAAGGAGTTGTGCAAACAGGTAGTTTTTGGGTGCAGTCCCGAAGCACTTGGAGGCAGTGACGGTTAGACAGGATTCGTCTCTCCCGGTATTGGGGGTTGACATCGCGCTGTGTCCAGGAGAGCCATTACACGAGTAGTCCCTGGCCAGGGCAAGCGAGATATACTGGTAGGTTTCCAGTGTTATCTCAGGGTGTTCTGGGCTACACTCCGACACGACTTGTACCGCTATTAGGGGACTGACATTCACCGCCCCCTAGGCCCGCCATGCGATGTATCAGACGAACAGACCGGACTGTACGGAGATTGTCACATACAGGCTCAGTAGGAGTTCAGATGGGGTTCACCTCGTCAGTCTTCTTATCGACATCTACCTGGGGACCATTACGTACAGCTAGTGCCGCTTGCGGTCTGTGGTTAAACCCACTGCCAGCGTAGTGTCGAGTCTTTAGAGTCCCACACAGAGAGCTATTCGCCTTTAGGCAAAATGAGTAGAGGTCGCGTGGTTTTGCGATAGGGTTCGTTCACATCCGCGCACTTGTGCTCGTTTGCTGTCCGGACAGCTTATACTAGCGGGCTTTGGTTTAAGCCGGATCCTAGTATATGATTTGGGATTGGTTTTTCTCATTGTATTCGTGTTCCTCGGATCGCAAATACGGGTGCGTATGCACAGTTGCTTGAGACAGAGGGAGAGGACTTTGATTAGGGTTAATGACTATTGTCATTTCATTAACCCTAATGCTTATGTGTGTATTATGGTTAATTGATATTAGTTTAATAATTGTGCATGGTTATGGTTGTTGACCATTTGACCCACCTTGACTTGTTGACCTTGTTGACACTTTGACCATCATCATTTCATTTGGAAGATGCTCTTTGATCCTTGCAATTTGCATTAAAAATGAAATGATAATGGTCATGTCTTGATTAACCATGACAATCTAGCTAATTATCTAATTACAATAATTCACACATATATGTGAGAATGGTTTATTTTATTCTCATTCTATGATTTACTTTCTTTCTCTTGTTCTTCCTCTCCCTCAAGCTCTCCCCTCTCATGTGTTGAGAAACACTTGAGCTTGAGAAAAACCCTTTCTTGATAATCTCTACTCTCATCTAGGGTTCAAGTATTAGCACTTCTTGCACCCTAGTTACTTCTAGCTTGGAGTTGAAGCCAAAGGTCGAGGCTTTCGGGTGGATCTTTCTTCGACGTGAGAAGACGACTAAGGTGACCTCCTTCCACCACTCCAAGGAGTAAGGAGAGAAGGACATAAAGCCCAAGGTATAACCTTTCTAGCACTTAGCTAGTTTCTAGTTAGCTTTAGCTTGTTTTTGTTTTGCAAAGATTCTTCATAGTGTAGTCCATGTTGCCTAAGCTCATAAAAATTCGATTTTTATTCCGTTTTCCGCCTCCCCGCAAGTACCGGGGTGGGCAACGTGGACTTACAGTGGTATCAGAGCCTAACTAAACATAAACAAGCTAAGTAGTAAAGTGTATGGAAGTTCGACCGAAAAAAATCGAAAAACCGAGTTTTAAAAACCCTAAGTTTCTGTAAAATTTTTTTCTGTTCGAAATAAAATTTGTCATACTCCAAAAATCATCTCAGGGTTTTCTTAAGAAGCACAGCAAACCCGGTCCAGTGAGTCGTCTAAACCGCCGCGGTTCAGCGGCAATAGCAAGCTATTGCCGCGGAACCGCCGCCGTTTTGACTCTTCACTGAGTCGAGTTTGGTGCAGTTTTCTTATGGCTTGGTTTTAGGATTTTTAAGATGGTTTATATGTTCCCAGGTTTTCCAGAATAGAAATTTGTTTTTGGGGGCCTATAAATCCGTATTTTTTTTCGGAACTTCAATACACTTTGACTAAAAGGTTATATCTGTGATGTTTATATGTATTGAACGTCGGCTAATCGCTATATGTCGATTAGTCGGGGTTATACATATCTGTGATCTGTGATTGATGATGGTATGTGTATATGAATGGGTTGGATTGTCGCGGATGAATAGCCGGGGTGGATGTGAGATGAGTGTTGCTTTTTTCTTTCATTCATTGTAACATGTAAATTGATGTAATAATATTATTTGTTTGGCCGCACAACCGGGTCGGGGTTGTAGCCGTCATTGTATAATTCTTTTTACTGTTTTTTGCTCCTAGGATAGACCCATGGAGGGGGTGCACAAACTACCGGGTATCTCGAAGTGCCGAGTGGCCTACTCACGGTGGTGAGGGAGGTTGCTTCGCTTCGGGTACTTGGCGGGTAGTTTGCCGCACCCGTAGGGGTCTTGGGTGGGGTATTGGCTATTCACCGCGACCGTGTAATCCGCTTTTCGTTGCAGGCTCGAACGGATTGCGGATTCCTAGTATATCCAATGTATTCATCTGTGATCTGTAATGTCTATCATTGCTTTATATTTATATATGATAACTATTTAGACGTTGCTTATGTTTTACAGCCGCGCTAGCCCAGCCCCCGCTCTGTCGTTAGTTAAGTAACCTAACGGGTGATGACGGGGCCCCGTGGCGAATGCGAATGGCATAAGCGTACGTCATATTTTGGTTGTTTTCTGCAATGGTAGGATTAAATGATGGGACGCATTAAAAGAACTAATGCAAGAAAATAAACCAAGTATAAGTCGACTGGAACACTTTGAAAACCACTCGGTTCTTTTCAAAACTAAACTTTTAAACGCGGAGCTTGAACCACTCCTTTTAAAAGCTATCTCGTTCCATCGATTATATCAAGTTCACTACGTTCACGGTTTCGCCAAAACCATCCGTAGCCCTCCATCATTTCAGTTAAATATTCGGTAGTATTCAAGCTATGTATTTTGACCTCACGCCAAGGCATAGTGATTGGTAGCTGCCGGATATTTATCTGTTGCATAGATAGAATGCGTTGGTTTGAGACAGTCGTACTGCCATTTTGGCCTACGTCAAGGGTAGGTACGGGTGGGTTCAAATTAACCGGGATAATGATGGGAAGAACTTAACATGTGACTTATGACATTTTGACCTCACGCTAAGGTCATAAGAGCATGGGGCAAAAATCCACATCGGGAGTTTCATAAGTACTGAAACTTGCTAGCGCTGCATACCATTTGGAGTGTGATAATTCTGGTAGGATTCCTTCAGTTTTATCACGCGATGATATTTGGATCCCGATCCTACTGTGAGTATATGCTACTCCTCGGGAAAACTCTCACTTAACGATCAATGCTATAAACTTAGTAGGTGTCTAGAAAGGTGTTAGCGGGGCTACGCCCCCAGGGAAAAGAGGTTACTTAATTAAGGAATTTCGCGAAAGCGTTGGAAAACCTCCCTCGAAGTACCGACACTGGCCTGGCTGAACGGTTAAGCAAGTATTGTACGGTGAGATTGATCCTGACTAATCCTTTCTTTATGGTTTGAGAAGGGATTCGAGAGACAGTGGGAGCCATCCAGTTTAGACAAATTAAAAACCACTCTAAACTTGCAAGAGCATCATGCTAAAGTGTTTCTTTTCTCTCTCCTAATTGCAGCGACCATTCAACATGACCGGACTTAAGTTATTATTAGATAAAAACATATTGACAGGGCCAAACTACAAAGATTGGCTCAGGAATGTCAAGATGGCAATCACTTACGACAAGTTGGGGTATGTCCTTACCACCAAAGCTCCCCCTGTCCCAGGTCCCAAAACCAGTGTCGTAGATAGGGAAATCTACAAGACCTGGGAAATAGATTGCGCGAAGGCCAGATGCTTCGTACTAGCCTCGATGGACAACGAACATCAGAGAAGGCACGAGAATATGGACCTAGAGTCCATATTTCTTCATACAAAAGAACTGTATGGAGAGCAGTCTCGTATCGCAAGATACGAAGTGTCGAAGAAGTTGTTTTCGGCAAGGTTGACCGTCGGATCATCAGTAGCAGAACACGTGCTTAAGATGATTGGCTACATAGAGGAGCTCGCGGACCTTGGGACCACGTTGGAGAATGAACTCTATACTGATTTGATTCTCCAGTCCCTTCCTTCCACTTACGCCCAGTTTATTCTTAACTTCAACATGCAAGGAAAGGAGGTTGAACTTTCCGAACTTCTGAACATGTTGAGGAATGCTGAGGGCACCCTACAGAAGGGTAGGGAGACATCCACTTTGTTTGTAGGAGGATCTTCCTCTTCTCGGTCCAAGGCGAAAGCCAAGGGCAAGAAGAAGAAGGCCCCCGCCAAACCAAGAGGCGGTGTCGGTAAAGTGGATACGAAGGGAAAAGGAAAAGCAACAAAGATAGCGGGAAAGCTGGTGGGGAAGGAAGAATGCTTCTATTGTCACAAAAGTGGTCACTGGAAACAGGATTGCAAGGCTTGGAAGGCCAGAACACAGGATTTGAAGCGAGTTGCAGCTTCAGCTTCAGGTGTGTATGTTATTGAAAACCGTCTATCAATAAACTCTACATCCTGGGTATTGGATACCGGATCAGGATCTCATATCTGTAATTCTTTGCAGGCGTTGAGAAAGCGTAGAGTTTTGAAGGCAGATGACATGACCCTCAGAGTTGCAAACGGTGCTAGCATGGATGCTGAGGCCGTGGGGGACTATCACCTGGGATTGTCGGATGGACACTTTTTGGTTTTGCGTAGTTGTTATTATGTACCAAATGCAACCTGTAATATTATTTCTGTATCTTTATTATCTAAAGAAGGTTATGAATTTGCATTTGTAAGTAATGTAGTGAACATTCACCTTAATCAAGTTTTGATTGGGTCAGGTACATTGAACAACGGTATATACGTATTAAACCAGCCACAGATTTTCAATGTCCAGAATACACACAAAAGAAAGTCTCCAGAAATCGATAAAACTTTCTTATGGCATTGTAGACTGGGTCACATCAATGAGAGAAGGTTGAATAAGTTACATGCAGAAGGATATTTGGATTCGTTCGAATATCAATCGTATGCAACTTGTCAATCCTGTCTCAAGGGAAAGATGACAAAGACTCCGTTCACTGGACACGGAGAAAGAGCGAGCGAGCTCTTGGGACTCGTACACAGCGACGTGTTCGGTCCAATGTCTACACATGCACGAAGCGGTTATTCATACTTCATTACTTTTACGGATGATTTCTCAAGGTTCGGACATGTCTTCTTAATGAAGCATAAATCCGAAGCTTTTGATAAGTTCCAGGAATATAAGAATAAAGTAGAAAAACAAACAGGCAAAAGTATCAAGGCACTGAGATCTGATCGAGGTGGTGAATACTTGAGTGCCGAGTTCCTGGGTTACTTAAAAGAGAATGGAATTCTCTCTCAGCTTACTCCTCCATACACTCCGCAACATAACGGTGTATCGGAGAGACGGAACCGAACCCTATTGGATATGGTACGGTCCATGATGAGTAACGCTGAGTTACCGCGATCGTTCTGGGGATATGCGCTAGAATCAGCTGCATACCTTTTGAACCGAGTTCCTACTAAGACTGTGCCCACCACACCATATGAGTTATGGAGTGGGAAGAAACCCTATCTTCAATACTTGAAGATTTGGGGATGTCCAGCTTATGTCAAAAAGCAGCATGCGGACAAACTAGAGGCACGCTCAGTACTGTGCAAGTTTGTGGGACACCCAAAGAACTCCAGGGGGTATCTTTTTTATTACGCAGAGGAACAAAAAGTCCTTGTTTCTCTTAATGCCCATTTTCTGGAACATCAGTTCTTAGAAAAAGAAATAAGTGGGAGCGCAATAGAACTGGAAGAAATTCCAGAACCACAAGCTATTACTGAAAGCTTAGTGGAGCCAGAGGGTTCGAAAGATCAGGACATTCCCACGCCACTCCGCAGGAGTAGTAGGCAGTCTCATCCGCCCGAGAGATACTACGGTTTTCTCATTGACGGGGATAGAGAGGATTGCATCATAGACTTTGATGAGCCTACTAGCTTCCAGCAAGCCATTCAGAGTGTCGACTCGGTAAAATGGCTGGATGCAATGCGGACCGAAATGGAGTCCATGTACACCAACAAAGTATGGACGTTGGACATTGCTCCAGATGGGGTAAAACCCGTAGGATGCAAGTGGATCTTCAAAAGGAAGATTGGTGTAGATGGACAGGTTGAGACCTATAAAGCTAGACTGGTAGCAAAGGGTTTTCGTCAGCGACCTGGTTTGGACTATGACGAAACCTTTTCTCCAGTAGCTATGCTGAAATCCATTCGGATCCTTCTTGCCATTGCTTCCTTCCACGATTATGAGATTTGGCAGATGAACGTAAAGACAGCTTTTCTAAATGGACATTTAGAGGAGTGTGTCTATATGGATCAGCCAGAGGGTTTCATTCAGAGTGGGAGCAGCGGGAAGGTGTGCAAGTTGCTTAAGTCCATTTATGGACTAAAGCAGGCATCGCGGAGTTGGAACATCTGTTTTGATGAGACGGTCAAGGAATTTGGCTTTATCAAAAATCCAGATGAACCATGCATCTATTGTAGATTTGTAGCGAGAACTGTAGTATTCCTCGTTTTATACGTGGATGACATTCTCTTAATAGGAAATGACATTCCTATGCTACAATCTGTCAAGGGGTTCTTGTCACACAGGTTCTCTATGAAAGACCTGGGTGATGCCTCATACATTCTGGGTATCCGGATCTACCGTGACAGATCCAAGAGGATATTAGGACTTTCACAGTCCAGGTACATCGACACCATACTGAAGAGATTCAGTATGGAAGATTCCAAGCGCGGTAATCTACCGGCTTGTCACGGGATCACCCTCTCCAAAGAGATGTCTCCCAAGATTGATTTGGAGAGGGATCGCATGTCTATTATACCCTACGCTTCTGCGGTAGGCTCTATAATGTATGCGATGTTGTGTACCAGACCGGATGTGGCTTATGCACTGAGTGTGGTAAGCAGGTATCAGTCAAACCCTGGGGAGAAACATTGGATAGCAGTAAAGAACATTCTCAAGTACCTGAGAAGGACTAAGGAGATGTTCTTGGTGTATGGCGGAAAAGACCTGCAGATTGAGGCCTTTGCTGACTCTGTTAGTTATATGTATGCCCTAGAGGCCATTACTGTACATTGGATGTATATTGTAGTGGATGCTGGGACATATATAGGTAGGACTTTCTTGCTCGACATGATAGTACGCTATCTGGTTGCTCTTTATCTTAACATGTATACTTTCTGTCTCTCTGATTACATATTGATAAAGCCCTTAGGATGTGTACCCGACTTCCAGGACTATGATACAGATCATACTAATGGGGCCTGGGTAGTCAATGAGTACATCCTTCATTGTTCCTAGTCGTGGGAATATCGAGACGGGGCATCGATATTCCAGAGTAGACTAGCGTATATCTTCTCGACCCATGTGATGGGCGATGGATGATCCCATATCCATTGGTGTTTGACATCAGAGATGGTATACGGGTGCTCAGTGGAGACTGGGTACACTGAACGGACTCGCCGAGAACTCCCAGATGGTATTATACCTCACGTCAGATGTCAGTTCTCTGGTGACACTGGTACAGCTTAGTCTGTTGACCCGAGATCGTCATAGAGTCTTGTGTGTCTCCCACTGTGCGTTGATTTCCACCCTACCATGGCTCTACTGAGTCATGCAAACAGGTGGTTTTTGGGTACAGTCCTGATTCACATGGAGGCAATGAGCGATAGGAGGGGATTCGTCTCTCCCGGTATTGGGGGTTGATGTTGCGCTATGCTCGACTGGCCATAAGAGGAAATCCCTGGCCAGGGTTGCAGTGACCTACTGGTAAGTGTTATCAGTAGTTTCACACATGTCATGGACTTCACGTCGGCATGACTTATCGAGCTACTGGGGTCTGACGTTTACCACCCCTAGGCGAGATATGCGACATATCAGACGAACAGACCGGACTGTACGGTAAGTGTTACTGGTTCGATTCACAGGAGTGTGAGCGGGCTTGCTCGTCGATCTTCTGATCGCTCAATACCCGAGTGGCCGTTACGTTTAGCAGACCGCTTGCGGCTTGTGGATGTTTGATATGATCATCATCTGCTACCGGCGTATTGACGAGTCTTTAGAGTCCTACACAGAGGTTTCCTGGCTCAAGCGAAACGAAATAGGAGCGCATATGAGATATGTGCGGGACCGAGAATAATGCATGTATGTGATACCGTATTCTATTCTCGCGATCAATGTATCGAATGGTTATATGCGATATAACCTAGTTATCGAATCAAGGATTGATTCGATAAGCCGATACATTGGATACTATCCGGTTATATGCGACATGACCGGATCATTGAATCAAGTGTTGATTTAATGATTTAATGTATAATTATATATTTGATAAATTACTTTGCATCAACTAGTATTGGTTCACTTTAAATGGATTTTCTCACTTGATGTGCATATTGTATATGTGATATATTTTTTGTGCACAAGATTGTATCATGTTTGATGATACATGCAAGCTTGGGTTTGTGTAAAGAATTGACCATGGTTATATAAATGGTTAGGGTTTCATTTTATTTACTTATTCATTTATTTATTCTTTTTGTTTATTTTGGAAAAAGAAAATGATAAAGAGAAAAAGAAATGGTGGCTTAGTTTGTTTTTTGTTGAAGCTTCTTGAAGTTTTGAACAAGTCCACCATTCTTGTCTCTTCTCTAACCCTAACCACTCATCTAACCTTAGTTAAATCTCTACAGTAAACCATGGTTGAGATTATGATAAGTATCAGATTATGATAAGTATCATATTGTTTTTATTTTAAAACACTTATGATATATATCATCTTCTTCTTCTTCATCTTCTTCTTCCATGAAGAAAGCTTGCTACATCAATGGTGATTGATGAAAAAGTGTGAGAAATCCAAATCTAAAGTCTACCCACTTCCTATTTCTTCATCCTCTACCTCTTGCCAAGTAGTATAGGGTGTTTCCTTCACAAGTTTTCTTGACTTGGTGAAGTTGGAGCTTGATCTAGCGATGCCTCGACGTAGATCATCTTCGGCATCGTCGTCGATGACCTAGCCTGCTTTTTCTCCGATGAAGCCGACGCTAGAGCCCAAGATCCGATTTGTACAGCGAGGAGACTTCATCGCGGAGCCATGGAGGTGGAAGAACGGATCTACAAAGGTTGTAGCCACTTTCCTTTAGCATTTAATTCGTTTACATGCTTGCATCACCTCATTATCTAGTTAATGATCCGTATTAGGGTTTGTAGGCACTTGTAAAATTTTAATTGGCCGTGTTTGATGCCTTGTGAGACTCCATTAGAGTGCCTAGGAACCCTACAGTGGTATCAGAGACTAGCTAGAGCCTTAGGCGATGCGTAGACGGAGTTAGAAGTCCGATCGACCCGAAACCCCGATTTTAACATGCTCTCTGGACATTTTTGAAATTCGTGGATTTTTGTGAATTAAAAATATGCAGAAAAATCAGCAGGTATTCCTAAGAATTACTGTGAAATTCGAGAGCATGATTCCTCTAGAGTGCGGCGGAACCGCGGCACAAGCATGGCTTGTGCGGCGGTTCCGCGGCCAAGTTGTCCCATCATCTGTTTAGATTTTCACAGTAACTCCTAGTTTTTAGTGCTGGTTTTCCTGGGAATATTTTAATATTTATTCCAGAGTTTTATTTTCTGGGTTGTATTGGGAACTCAGTGTATCGATCGGATTGTCTAATTTTGTCAGTGTGTTTTTCCGGGTATTTTAGAATATGTTAAAAAGTTCGACCGGATATAAATACCCACTTTTTCCCCTGCCGGGAAATTTCCAATTGTTGGATTTTTCCGTAGTTTAACGACGTTCTAAGTAGTGCAAGTAACGCGATGGACCCTCTAGAAGACAACAAACCTTAACTCGATTATGTGACCGTCTTGAACTGCCCTTTGAACCTTCGGGTTTGGGGCAGTACGACGTGCCACATGTGAGGCGTTGGCTTGACCCTTCTACGGCTGGACCGTTGGTACTGAGGCACGAACTGAATGTTGTTAGACTTATTTCATGTGTTGAGCTGTTTCGGAAAAACTTGGGTGTTCGAATGTTCAATCGGAAAGTTTAACATTTTCTGTTTATCCGGAATGTGATACAACAATTGGAATTCACAAAAGTTATGTGATAACTGAATGAATGTTATAAACATAGAACTTTAGTCTCACTTGATCGGTTGCTACGGAATTTTGATGTGATCAAAAGTCCGTCGCAATCACGTAGCGTACGCGGATACTCACCGGGTAAACTTAATAGACAGCCTCACTCCATAGCCCCGACCAAGTGACTGTAGGAGAACCCCGTCGCCGAAAGCATCCGTTCGGGTGCTCGCGGTAGCGGTGTTCCGCCTTGGTGCACTTCGTCGACGGTATCGGGGGTGCGACCGTCTACTAAAGTTTGCGACGAGCATTCGATCAGGATGTCGGGAATCTTGTTGAATTGCCCGACTTGATATTGAAAAGTGTTTTCGATAATGAGACTAAAATGCGGGGTTTATAATTGTTAGGCATGCGATGTCTAAAGAATTCATTTGATCAGGCATGCGATGTCTGAGGTGGTTGCGGATTCCAACTGTTGTAGTTTTACACTTTCTTTTCTGTGACCGTAAGTGTAATATGTGATATCGCCGGTTTCGTTGCTATATGTCAACGACAATTGGGATACGCATGTTTGCTTACGTTGATGACATGTGATGTTATGTGTTGCTGGATATGTTATATTGGATCGTCGTGTTTGAATAGCCGGGGTTTTTTTTTATGTGAGATGAGTGTTTTTCATTTTCATTCATGTAAAAACTTGTATGTAATATTCTTTTATTGGGGCACTTCCAGGTTGCGGAAGATGTCACCGTTGATGTATATTATTTACTTTTCCGCATTAGGATAGACCCAAGGAGGGGAGCACAAGTAACCGGGTTCTGGGGTCCAGTGGGAGACCAACTCGAGGAGTCGAGTCCGGGTCTCATAACCCTAGAATTGGTAGGGTTCCTTGCCGCTCTCGTAGAGGTCTAGGGGTGTGGGATTGGCTATTCATCATGACCATGGAATCCGTGTTTTATACTGGCTCGTATTGAAAACACGGACGTCCTAGTATATCCAATATTTCATATGATATTTTCTGCTGCGTTATCTGTGATGTGATCATGTGATGTTCTGTGACAGATATAGTATATAGTATATATGATATATTATATAGACGTTGCTTATGTTTTACACCCGCGCTAGCCCTGCCCCGCTCTGCCGTTAGTTACCTAACCTAATGGTGCAGACGGGACATCGAGGCGAATGCGGATGGCATAAGCGTACGTTATATTTATCTGTGATGTTTAGGTGGACTTAAATGATGGGATATTCATTAATGAGATTAATGAAAGAAAATAAACCTAATTGATGTTGTGGAATCGAATTTCAAAATAAAAACAGGTAGCTACAGTTCTTGCTTTGCATCGCGGTGTTCATTATAGAACATCCTGCACCTTATTCGATGAGGAAAGGACCGAGATCCCTTCACCGGGAGTGACTTATTTAGCAATAACTGGCAGATGCTACAACCCTCGGTTTGTCATTTGATCGCTTCTATAGTTTCCGCTTTGCACAGTGATATATATGATATATCCCGCACCTCATTCGACGAGGAAAGGGCCGACGATCCCTTCACCGGGAGTGACCCCTTTAGCAAAACTAGAAAAGCCTCGAAAACATTCCATTTAAAAACCATTTGATTCCGCAACGAGATCAAGTTCAAAGCGTTAAAGGTTTTCACAAAAACCATTCGCAACCCTCCGTCATTTTAGGAAGTAGAGTACTTAGTATTCGTGCTGTGTTTGTTGACCATAGTCAAGGCACAGTGTACGGTAGCTAAGTGATGTCTTCCTACACCGCATATGATGCGATTAGTTAGGACAGTCGCGTGACTTTGTTGACCTTAGTTAAGGGTCATGTGGGTGGGTCTAATTAATCACGAAATGACGGGTAGAACTTGACTAGTACTTATGATTTGTTGACCATAGTTAAGGTCATAGGTGCTAGGGGTAAAAACCTTTATCGGGAGTTTCAAGTGTTGAAATTTGCAATGAGATTGCATACCTTCTATATGATAGTTGGATCCCGATACCCACTGCGAGTAATTGTTACTCCTGGGAGAGTTTTGCACTTTGCAATTAGCCGATCAAGTAGGTGTCTAGAAAGGTGTCAACGGAGTTACGCCTCTGGGAAAACGAGGTTTACTGTAATTAGGTCCGTGCGAAAGCACGGGGAACCTCCCTCAAAGTACCGACACTGGCCTGGCTGAAAGATTGGCGAACTTGTAGAGTGTAATTAATCCCGGCTAGTCTTTCCTTTTAGGGTTTGAAGGAAGATTTGATAAAAAGCAGTGGGAGCCATCCTGATTAGATAAAATACATAACCAATCTAATCTTGCAAGAGCGTACGCAGAGTGTTTTCTTCTCTCTCTCTCCAGGTAGCAACCATATCACGCCTTAATCAAGATAATAATATGGATGTATTGACCGAACCCGCTTGTTATACTGAGCTGGGAAACGTTGGTCCCGCTCCAACTTATAATTGTTATAAGACAGAGCAGGAAATAGGGGAATACCAGAATTCCTATGCCGCCCAAACGAAGAAAGTGCATATGATGCATCTCCTTCGGGTGTGTTCATTATACAGAACTGTTTCTCAGTATCCTCTGCATCCTGGGTATCTGATACCGGATCAGGATCCCAGATATGTAATCTGTTACATAGGGCTGCAAAAAGGTAGAAAAACTGAGAACGGGTGATAAGGTTCATCTGTTGGTCACTGTCACCCTGTATTACCAATACATTGATTCTGAACAAATGCTATTAGATACCGAACCTGATATACAAAATCATATCAGTCTCTTTATTAGTAAAGAAATGATATAATTTTGTATTGTTGGATAATGTTTTGAACATTTCCTATATCAAAAGTTGATCGGTTCAGGCACATTATCTAAAAGCATTGACGTTCTAAATCAAACTACAGTTCCTTGTATACTGAACACACACAAGAAGAAAAGTTCAGAAATGAACGAATCCTTCTTGAGGCATTGTAGACTAGGTCACATCAATGCGACCCGACTGGCTGAAGTTACATTTTAGATGCATATTTAAATCAGTTTGAATTTACATCTTGTGAATCTTGCCAGTCATGTCACATAAATTAGATGACCATAACTCCGTTTGCTGGAAACAGAGAAAGAGTTAGTAAACTCTTGTGGCTGATACATAATGATGTATGTAAGGTCTCCTGTCTACACATGCCAGGACTGGTTCTTTATACTTCATTATATTCTCTGATAATCTCTCAAGATTCAGTCATATATTCCTGTTGAAATATAAGTCCGAACCTTTTGAGGTATTCACAGAATATAACTAGGAAGTAGAGAACCAAAATACGGGTATAAGTATTATGTCCTATGATGAGATCAGGGAGGAGAATACTTGTGCATGGAATCCTTGGACTATTCTAAAGGAAAATGAGATTCTCTCTCAGTATTACTCCTCTGAATACACCACAGCACAACGGTGTATCGGGGCGGAGCAATCACACAATATTAGATATCGTGTGCTCTATGATGAGTATTACTGAGTTACCTATTTCCTTTTGGATGTTATGCGCTTGAGAAGCTGCATACCTATTGAATTAGGTTCGAATCAAATCACTGCCTACCACTTCATATGTGATATGGAAAGGGAAGAGCCCATATCTTAAGTTAGTTAAGATTTGGGATTGTCCGGCCTATGTCAAAAGCAAAATCCGGACAAGATCGAGGCGAGGTCAGTTCTGTAGCAACTGGAAAGGATCCAGCTATACAAAACTGCAGCTGATGATTTGACAGAACCAAGGGATTCAATAGTTCCCGATGAACCTCAGCCTCTCCGCCGATCTGGTAGGGTTCCTCATCCGCCTGAGAGATACCTCGGTTTCTCGATGACAGTGGGAGCAAGGAATACATCATGAAATGATGACCCAACCAGTTTCAAGCAGGCCATCGAGAGTAGGGACTCTGTAAGAATGGCTGGATGCTTAGCAATCTGAGATGGAATCTATGTACACCAGCAAAGTATGGACTTTGGCTGCGATATCTGAAGGGTTAAATCCCCATCAGGGGCAAGTATATCTTGAGAAGATTACTTGGTGTAGATGGAAAGGTTGAGACTTTCAAAGCTAGACTTGTTAAAGGTTTTCGTCATCGACCAGGCATGGATAATGATGAAATCTTTTCAGGGGACTATGCTTAAGTCCATCCAGATCCTACTTCCCATTGCTACATACCATGACTACGATATCTGGTGGTTGGGTGCCATGACTACTTTTCTAAATAATGATTTAGAAGAGAACGTCTATAAGAACACAGCCAGAGGGCTTCGTAAAAAGTGGGAGCAGCGGAAACGTGTGCAAGATGCTTTGCATAATAAAGCAAGCATCGCGGAGTTGGAACGTCTGTTTTGATGTGATAGTCGAAGTGTTTGACTTCATCAAAATGGTAGATGAACCTTGTATATACAAAACAGTAATAGAGAGTAAGGTGGTCATCCTCGTATTGTACGTGGACAACATACTCTTGATAGGAAAAGAGTTTCCTATACTATGATCGGTCGATCTCCTCTTATCACATGGATTCTCCATATAGGATCAAAGTGATACCTCCTAAATCCTGAGTTTTCATCTATGAGATAGATGTAATTGGATGCTAGGATTCTCACTAGATGAAGTGAGATGGTATCAATCGATCCTGGGGAGAATCACTGGAAGGGTTCCAGGGTGATAAAGACGACTGAATGTCAGTCACAGGCATTGTCTTTACCCTCAGTAAAGGGACGGTATGTTGGAAGAGTTCCAAGCTAGATACCGTGGAAAACTAGACGATAAAGGCTGGTAACATCGCTATTAAAGATACTACCAAAGAGGCAGTTTGGGTGTATATTGGTTCATAAGATGAACTAGGTTCCTGCCATTGTATGACAATGGAAGTGTGGCTTCGGCCCTGGAACCATGGTCCCATCAGTGACCCAGACATATTCTGAGGCAGCATCACCTGATCATGGAGATAGTTGATCTCTAGGGTGATCGAGGTTAGGAGAGTAGACTCAGAGGACAACACGGCGGATCCACTCACGAAGGCCTTTTCCTAAAGAGAGACTTTTAGGGGATGGTTGAGTATTAAATACTACAACTACTGTTACAGATGGCCCTAGTGCAAGTGGGAGATTGTTAGTTATATGTATGCCCTAGAGGCCATTACTGTACATTGGATGTATATTGTAGTGGATGCTGGGACATATATAGGTAGGACTTTCTTGCTCGACATGATAGTACGCTATCTGGTTGCTCTTTATCTTAACATGTATACTTTCTGTCTCTCTGATTACATATTGATAAAGCCCTTAGGATGTGTACCCGACTTCCAGGACTATGATGCAGATTATACTAATGGGGCCTGGGTAGTCAATGAGTACATCCTTCATTGTTTCTAGTCGTGGGAATATCGAGACGGGGCATCGATATTCCAGAGTAGACTAGCGTATATCTTCTCGACCCATGTGATGGGCGATGGATGATCCCATATCCATTGGTGTTTGACATCAGAGATGGTATACGGGTGCTCAGTGGAGACTGGGTATACTGAACGGACTCGCCGAGAACTCCCAGATGGTATTATACCTCACGTCAGATTGCAGTTCTCTGGTGACACTGGTACAGCTTAGTCTGTTGACCCGAGATCGTCATAGAGTCTTGTGTGTCTCCCACTGTGCTTTGATTTCCACCCTACCACGGCTCTACTGAGTCGTGCAAACAGGTGGTTTTTGGGTACAGTCCCGATTCACATGGAGGCAATGAGCGATAGGAGGGGATTCGTCTCTCCCGGTATTGGGGGTTGATGTTGCGCTATGCTCGACTGGCCATAACAGGAAATCCCTGGCCAGGGTTGCAGTGACCTACTAGTAAGTGTTATCAGTAGTTTCACATATGTCATGGACTTCACGTCGGCATGACTTATCGAGCTACTGGGGTCTGACGTTTACCACCCCTAGGCGAGATATGCGACATATCAGACGAACAGACCGGAGTGTACGGTAAGTGTTACTGGTTCGATTCACAGGAGTGTGAGCGGGCTTGCTCGTCGATCTTCTGATCGCTCAATACCCGGGTGGCCGTTATGTTTAGCAGACCGCTTGCGGCTTGTTGATGTTTGATATGATCATCATCTGCTACCGGCGTATTGACGAGTCTTTAGAGTCCTACACAGAGGTTTCCTGGCTCAAGCGAAACGAAATAGGAGCGCATATGAGATATGTGCGGGACCGAGAATAATGCGTGTATATGATACCGTATTCTATTCTCGCGATCAATGTATCGAATGGTTATATGCGATATATAACCTAGTTATCGAATCAAGGATTGATTCGATAAGCCGATACATTGGATACTAGCCGGTTATATGCGACATGACCGGATCATTGAATCAAGTGTTGATTTAATGATTTAATGTATAATTATATATTTGATATATTACTTTGCATCAACTGGTATTGGTTCATTTTAAATGGATTTTCTCACTTGATGTGCATATTGTATATGTGATATATTTTTTGTGCACAAGATTGTATCATGTTTGATGATGCATGCAAGCTTGGGTTTGTGTAAAGAATTGACCATGGTTATATAAATGGTTAGGGTTTCATTTTATTTACTTATTCATTTATTTATTCTTTTTGTTTATTTTGGAAAAAGAAAATGATAAAGAGAAAAAGAAATGGTGGCTTAGTTTGTTTTTTGTTGAAGCTTCTTGAAGTTTTGAACAAGTCCACCATTCTTGTCTCTTCTCTAACCCCAACCACTCATCTAACCTTAGTTAAATCTTTACACTAAACCATGGTTGAGATTATGATAAGTATCATATTATTTTTATTTTAAAACACTTATGATATATATCATCTTCTTCTTCTTCATCTTCTTCTTCCATGAAGAAAGCTTGCTACATCAATGGTGATTGATGAAAAAGTGTGAGAAATCCAAATCTAAAGTCTACCCACTTCCTATTTCTTCATCCTCTACCTCTTGCCAAGTAGTATAGGGTGTTTCCTTCACAAGTTTTCTTGACTTGGTGAAGTTGGAGCTTGATCTAGCGATGCCTCGACGTAGATCATCTTCGGCATCGTCGTCGATGACCTAGCCTGCTTTTTCTCCGATGAAGCCGACGCTAGAGCCCAAGATCCGATTTGTATAGCGAGGAGACTTCATCGCGGAGCCATGGAGGTGGAGGACCGGATCTACAAAGGTTGTAGCCACTTTCCTTTAGCATTTAATTCGTTTACATGCTTGCATCGCCTCATTATCTAGTTAACGATCCGTATTAGGGTTTGTAGGCACTTGTAAAATTTTAATTGGCCGTGTTTGATGCCTTGTGAGACTCCATTAGAGTGCCTAGGAACCCTACAGTGGTATCAGAGACTAGCTAGAGCCTTAGGCGATGCGTAGACGGAGTTAGAAGTCCGATCGACCCGAAACCCCGATTTTAACATGCTCTCTGGACATTTTTGAAATTCGTGGATTTTTGTGAATTAAAAATATGCAGAAAAATAGCAGGTATTCCTAAGAATTACTGTGAAATTCGAGAGAATGATTCCTCTAGAGTGCGGCGGAACCGCGGCACAAGCATGGCTTGTGCGGCGGTTCCGCGGCCAAGTTGTCCCATCATCTGTTTAGATTTTCACAGTAACTCCTAGTTTTTAGTGCTGGTTTTCCTGGGAATATTTTAATATTTATTCCAGAGTTTTATTTTCTGGGTTGTATTGGGAACTCAGTGTATCGATCGGATTGTCTAATTTTGTCAGTGTGTTTTTCCTGGTATTTTAGAATATGTTAAAAAGTTCGACCGGATATAAATACCCACTTTTTCCCCTGCCGGGAAATTTCCAATTGTTGGATTTTTCCGTAGTTTAACGACGTTCTAAGTAGTGCAAGTAACGCGATGGACCCTCTAGAAGACAACAAACCTTAACTCGATTATGTGACCGTCTTGAACTGCCCTTTGAACCTTCGGGTTTGGGGCAGTACGGCGTGCCACATGTGAGGCGTTGGCTTGACCCTTCTACGGCTGGACCGTTGGTACTGAGGCACGAACTGAATGTTGTTAGACTTATTTCATGTGTTGAGCTGTTTCGGAAAAACTTGGGTGTTCGAATGTTCAATCGGAAAGTTTAACATTTTCTGTTTATCCGGAATATGATACAACAATTGGAATTCACAAAAGTTATGTGATAACTGAATGAATGTTATAAACATAGCACTTTAGTCTCACTTGATCGGTTGCCACGGAATTTTGATGTGATCAAAAGTCCGTCGCAATCACGTAGCGTACGCGGATACTCGCCGGGTAAACTTAATAGACAGCCTCACTCCATAGCCCCGACCAAGTGACTGTAGGAGAACCCCGTCGCCGAAAGCATCCGTTCGGGTGCTCGCGGTAGCGGTGTTCCGCCTTGGTGCACTTCGTCGACGGTATCGGGGGTGCGACCGTCTACTAAAGTTTGCGACGAGCATTCGATCAGGATGTCGGGAATCTTGTTGAATTGCCCGACTTGATATTGAAAAGTGTTTTCGATAATGAGACTAAAATGCGGGGTTTATAATTGTTAGGCATGCGATGTCTAAAGAATTCATTTGATCAGGCATGCGATGTCTGAGGTGGTTGCGGATTCCAACTGTTGTAGTTTTACACTTTCTTTTCTGTGACCGTAAGTGTAATATGTGATATCGCCGGTTTCGTTGCTATATGTCAACGACAATTGGGATACGCATGTTTGCTTACGTTGATGACATATGATGTTATGTGTTGCTGGATATGTTATATTGGATCGTCGTGTTTGAATAGCCGGGTTTTTTTTATGTGAGATGAGTGTTTTTCATTTTCATTCATGTAAAAACTTGTATGTAATATTCTTTTATTGGGGCACTTCCAGGTTGCGGAAGATGTCACCGTTGATGTATATTATTTACTTTTCCGCATTAGGATAGACCCAAGGAGGGGAGCACATGTAACCGGGTTCTGGGGTCCAGTGGGAGACCAACTCGAGGAGTCGAGTCCGGGTCTCATAACCCTAGAATTGGTAGGGTTCCTTGCCGCTCTCGTAGAGGTCTAGGGGTGTGGGATTGGCTATTCATCATGACCATGGAATCCGTGTTTTATACTGGCTTGTATTGAAAACACGGACGTCCTAGTATATCCAATATTTCATATGATATTTTCTGCTGCGTTATCTGTGATGTGATCAGTTGATGTTCTGTGACAGATATAGTATATAGTATATATGATATATTATATAGACGTTGCTTATGTTTTATGAAAAAGTGTGAGAAAAGTGTGAGAAATCCAAATCTAAAGTCTACCCACTTCCTATTTCTTCATCCTCTACCTCTTGCCAAGTAGTATAGGGTGTTTCCTTCACAAGTTTTCTTGACTTGGTGAAGTTGGAGCTTGATCTAGCGATGCCTCGACGTAGATCATCTTCGGCATCGTCGTCGATGACCTAGCCTGCTTTTTCTCCGATGAAGCCGACGCTAGAGCCCAAGATCCGATTTGTACAGCGAGGAGACTTCATCGCGGAGCCATGGAGGTGGAGGACCGGATCTACAAAGGTTGTAGCCACTTTCCTTTAGCATTTAATTCGTTTACATGCTTGCATCGCCTCATTATCTAGTTAACGATCCGTATTAGGGTTTGTAGGCACTTGTAAAATTTTAATTGGCCGTGTTTGATGCCTTGTGAGACTCCATTAGAGTGCCTAGGAAACCTACAGACTCCAGCTTCCAGAGTGACAAGGATGATTCCAAGTCCATGTCGGGTTTTGACTTTACCCTCAATGGAGGGGCGGTGTGTTGGAAGAGCTCCAAACCGGAAACCGTTGCTGACTCGACTATGGAAGCGGAATACATCGCTGCATCTGATGCCGCAAAAGAAGCTGTCTGGATGACGAAGTTCTTGAGAGAACTTCAGGTGGTTCCGTCCATTGTTGACCCAATACCTCTGTATTGTGACAACAACGGGGCTATAGCTTTAGCGAAGGAACCCAGGTCCCATCAGAAATCCAAACACATCTTAAGGCGGTATCACCTGATCAGGGAGATCGTAGATCGCCAGGAGATCGAGGTTCGGAGGGTTGCTTCAGAAGATAACACAACAGATCCATTCACCAAGGCCTTGCCCCAGATTCAGTTCGAGCGGCTGATCGAGATGATAGGTCTTCGAGACGCCAGTACATGGCCTTAGTGCAAGTGGGAGATTGTTAGTGTATATGCCCTAGAGGCCATTACTGTATCATACTAGTTTGTATATTACTTGATGGAAGCTTGGGATATTCACAGTTGTATATACAATCTTGCTCGAAATGGTAGTATGCTACTTGGTTTGTCTCTGCTTTAATATGTGCATGTGTTTCTTTTAGCATATCGCTGATATACATATTAGTAGAGCCCTTAGGATCTTTGCTTGATTACCAGCGTTGTGATGGCGCTCACACTCGTGGGAGCTGGGTGATCTATAAGCACATCCTTATACAGGTCCCTAGTCGTTGGACTATCGAGACAGGGCATCGATACTCCGGAGTAGACTAGCGTATGCGCTTCTCATCCCAGCGTGGGAGACGGTATGTCCCACAGCCGTCCGTACGTCGTACTTGAGATAGTATGCGGGTGCTCGTTAGGTTACGAGTACACTGGACAGGACTCGTTGGGAACTGTTGGTTGGTATTATACCTATCGTCAGTTATCAGTTCTCAGGTGACATGAGTACAGCTTAGTCCGCTGACTTGACACTGTCACTTCGCCTCGAGTGTGTTCCCACTGCACTTTGATTACTACCCTACCACGGCTTAAAGGAGTCGTGCAAACAGGTAGTTTTTGGGTGCAGTCCCGAAGCACTTGGAGGCAGTGACGGTTAGACAGGATTCGTCTCTCCCGGTATTGGGGGTTGACATCGCGCTGTGTCCAGGAGAGCCATTACATGAGTAGTCCCTGGCCAGGGCAAGCGAGATATACTGGTAGGTTTCCAGTGTTATCTCAGGGTGTTCTGGGCTACACTCCGACACTACTTGTACCGCTATTAGGGGACTGACATTCACCGCCCCCCTAGGCCCGCCATGCGATGTATCAGACGAACAGACCGGACTGTATGGAGATTGTCACATACAGGCTCAGTAGGAGTTCAGATGGGGTTCACCTCGTCAGTCTTCTTGTCGACATCTACCTGGGGACCGTTACGTACAGCTAGTGCCGCTTGCGGTCTGTGGTTAAACCCACTGCCAGCGTAGTGTCGAGTCTTTAGAGTCCCACACAGAGAGCTATTCGCCTTTAGGAAAAATGAGTAGAGGTCGCATGGTTTTGCGACAGGGTTCGTTCACATCCGCGCACTTGTGCTCGTTTGCTGTCCGGACAGCTTATACTAGCGGGCTTTAGTTTAAGCCGGATCCTAGTATATGATTTGGGATTGGTTTTTCTCATTGTATTCGTGTTCCTCGGATCGCGAATACGGGTGCGTATGCACAGTTGCTTGAGACAGAGGGAGAGGACTTTGATTAGGGTTAATGACTATTGTCATTTCATTAACCCTAATGCTTATGTGTGTATTATGGTTAATTGATATTAGTTTAATAATTATGCATGATTATGGTTGTTGACCATTTGACCCACCTTGACTTGTTGACCTTGTTGACACTTTGACCATCATCATTTCATTTGGAAGATGCTCTTTGATCCTTGCAATTTGCATTAAAAATGAAATGATAATGGTCATGTCTTGATTAACCATGACAATTATCTAGCTAATTATCTAATTACAATAATTCACACATATATGTGAGAATGGTTTATTTTATTCTCATTCTATGATTTACTTTCTCTCTCTTGTTCTTCCTCTCCCTTAAGCTCTCCACTCTCATATGTTGAGAAACACTTGAGCTTGAGAAAAACCCTTTCTTGATAATCTCTACTCTCATCTAGGGTTCAAGTATTAGCACTTCTTGCACCCTAGTTACTTCTAGCTTGGAGTTGAAGCCAAAGGTCGAGGCTTTCGGGTGGATCTTTCTTCGACGTGAGAAGACGACTAAGGTGACCTCCTTCCACCACTCCAAGGAGTAAGGAGAGAAGGACATAAAGCCCAAGGTATAACCTTTCTAGCACTTAGCAGTTTCTAGTTAGCTTTAGCTTGTTTTTGTTTAGCAAAGATCCTTCATAGTGTAGTCCATGTTGCCTAAGCTCATAAAAATTCGATTTTTATTCCGTTTTCCGCCTCCCCGCAAGTACCGGGGTGGGCAACGTGGACTTACAAAAATTTCCAGCGGGGAAAAATTGGGTTATTGATATCTGTTCAAACTTTTTAACATCGTCTAAATAACCCAAATACATGTTAGAATTATGAATACGAAACATTCCGTGTTGCCTTTGCAGAAAGTTAACATCAAATAAAAATTTAGCAAAAACAAACAACACCTAAAATACCAAAACCCAGAACCTGGAACACCAAAAAAATTTGAAGTCAAAACTCCAACATTGGGCTGGCGAGCTCGGAAATATAGCCTATGTGGCCGGCCAGTTTTCCACAAACCCCCTCAAATTTTCTTGGTGTTCATGTCATCTCTCATACAACATTCTGCAGTTGTTTAAAAAAATTTTAGAGCCCTTTAAAAATTCGACAGAAACTAGGTGATTTTGTTTCAAGTTTCGGAGTTGTTTCGGTTTCGTGATCTAACAAACATCGTTTAAATCTCTAGCTTGGCTCTGATACCACTGTAGGGTTACTTAGCAAGGAAGCAAGGTTTCGGGAGGTATCGTCCATGCCGTTTTCAAAATTTTGCCTTTCTAAAGAACCCTAACCTAGAATCTTAACTAGAGTTCTAAACGAAACAACATGCAAACAACATTGCAAACTAAGTGAATGCGGAATACAACCTTTGTAGACCGGTCCTTCACTTCAAATGCTCCGTGTAGAAGCCCCTTCGCTGCGAGTAAGAATCTCCCAAACTCTTGATAGGCTCCACAAGGTGAAAGATGCAAACTTGCTCGAAGTCTTCGTGGCCGAAGATGATCTACGTCGAGGTGACTCAAGCTCATGCTACCTCTTCACTAATGTGTGAAATTAGTGAAGCAAACACCCTAAACTAAATAGCTAATAGTAGAGGATGATGAAGTAGGAAGTGAGCTCACTTTAGATTTCAATTTCTCACAATCTAACATCACTTTCACAAAAGTTAGAAAGCTTAAAATGAGGAAGAAGAAGATGAAGCTCAAGTGATGAAAGAATAAATCATTTTGGTTCAAAATGCAACCATGAGTGAGTATATCATCCATATACTAACTCATGTAGAGAGTTAACCATTGTGTATGGTTAATGGTTGGGTTGATAAATATCTTAAGAAAAACAAAAGAGTGGAGTAAGTCAATGGTTATCTTCAAGCTTCTCCAAGCTTCCAACCATCAAAATATCTCCACTAATTTGTAATTACTTAAGAATAAATATTAAACCTTAACATTAACTCTAGCGTGGTGTGAGTCTCATACATCCATGTTGGATGTGTAACCTAGCATGTCACAACAATATATATCCTATATATATTTTGTGCATAAAAAAACAACACATTAAACATATATCACATATATGTTAAATGTATCATAAGTGAGAATAATAAATACTTAAGTGAGCATAATATATATATATATATATATATATATATATATATATATATCATTTCATCGAATCAACACTTGATCCGATAACCCGGCTATATCACATATAACCAGCCGATATCACATATCGCGAGAATAAAATGCGGTATCACATACGCGCATTAATCTCGGTCTCGTACATATCATATATGTGCACCTACTCCGTTTCGCATGAACCAGGAAACCTTTGTGTAGGACTCTGAAGACTCGTCAATACACCGGCAGCAGGTGATGATCATATCAAACACCTACAAGCCGCAAGCCGTCTACTAAACGTAATGGCCATACGGGTATTGAGCGATTAGAAGATCAACAAGCAGGCCTGCTCACACTCCTGCGAATCCAATCAGTAACACTACCGTACAGTCCAGTCTCTTCATCTGATATGTCGCATATCAACAACCTGGGGATGGTATAACGTCAGACCCCAATAGCCTGATAAGTCATGCCGATGCAAGGTCCATAACGGTTAGAGAAACTACTGATAACACTTACCAGTAAATCTCAGCAACCCTGGCTAGGGATTTCCTGTTATGGCCAATTGAGCATAGCGAACATCAACTCCCAATACCGGGAGAGACGAAACCCCTCCTATCGCTCATTGCCTCCATGTAACTCAGGACTGTACCCAAAAACCACCTTTTTGCACGATCTCTTGACCGTGGTATGGTGGAAATCAAAGAACAGTGGGAATCACACAAGAGTCTATAACGATCTCGGGTCTACAGACTAACCTGTACCAGTGTCACCAGAGAACTGCTATCCGACGATAGGTATAATACCATATAGGAGTTCTCGGCGAGTCCGTCCAGTGTACCTAGTCTCCACTGAGCACCCGTATACCTTCTCGGACGTCAAACACCAGTGGATATGAGATCATCCATTGTCCATCATATGGGTCGAGAAGCGTATACGCTAGTCTACTCTGGAGTATCGATGCCCTGTCTCGATACTCCCTCGACTAGGAACAATTATAGTGTGTACTTATAGACTACCCATGGCCCTACTAGTATGATCTCTATCATAGTCCTGGTAGTCAAGTACACTCCTAAGGGCTTTATCAAAATGTGAGAGAGAGACAATAAGTGTACATGTTAAGATAAAGTGCAACCAGATAGCATACTATCATATCGAGCAAAAAAGTCCTCCCTATATATGTCCAAGCATCCATTACAATATACATGCCATGTACAGTAATGGCCTCTAGGGCATACATATAACTAACAGAGGTAACTTGGCGTTACTCATCATGGAGCGAACCATATCTAATAAGGTATGATTCCTCTGCTCCGATACACCGTTGTGCTGTGGTGTATATGGAGGAGTAAGCTGAGAGAGAATTCCATTCTCTTTTAGATATTTTAGGAATTCCTTGCTTATGTACTCCCCTCCTCTATCAGATCGGAGAATCTTGATACTTTTGCCAGTCTGGTTCTCTACTTCATTTCTGAATTCTTTGAATTTCTCAAAAGCTTCAGATTTATATTTCATGAGATACACATATCCGAACCTAGAGAGATCGTCAGTGAATGTGATGAAGTACGAGAACCCACCCCATGCATGTATAGACGTTGGACCACACGCATCACTGTGTATGAGTCCCAAGAGCTCTGCTACTCTTTCTCCGTGTCCAGTGAATGGAGATTTGGTCATCTTTCTCTTGAGACAGGACTGATAAGTTTCAAAAGATGAAAATTCAAACGTATTCAACTATCCATCTTTATGCGACTTAGTTAGTCTTTTCTCTCCGATATGACCAAGTCTACAATGCCACAAGTAGGATTCGTTCACTTCCGAACTTTCCCTCTTGCGTGTGTTTTGTATATTGAAAACTGTGTTTTGATTTAGAAAATAGATACCATTACACAGTGTACCTTCTGCAACCAATACCTGATAAAGGTAAATGTTTATGATATTTCTATCAAGAACAAACTTATATCCATCTTTACCAAGTAAAAAAACCTGATATGATGTTGCAAACCATGGAAGGTACATAGTAGCAATTGTTCAAAATCATACTATTGCCATTTGGCAACACTAGGTGATATTCATCGACGGCAGCAGCATCAACTTGTGCTATGTTCCCTACTCTGAGGGACATATCACCAGGTCCAACTATCCTACTTTTTTCACAGTCCCTGCAATAAATTACAGATATGAGATCCTGATCCGGTATCTAGTACTCAGGAGGTAGGACTGACCGAAAAACAGTTTTCAATAACAAGAACACCTGATGGAGACGTAATAGTATGCTTCTTCTTCGTTGGGGCCATCAAGGAATTCATGCAATAATTTTTCCCTTGCTCGTACTCATGATTTCTGTCATAAGTTAGATCCGAACCTGTTAGTGATATGTGTGCCCTAGATGCCATTACTGTACATACGATGTATATTGTAGTGGATGCTTGGACATATATAGTGAGGACTTTCTTGCTCGACATGATAGTATGCTATCTGGTTGCTCTTTATCTTAACATATACTCTGATTGTCTCTATGTTACATGTTCATAAAGCCCTTAGGATGAGTACTTGACTACAAGGACTATGATGCAGATCATACTAGTGGGGACAGCGTAGTCGCTAAGTACATCCTTCAAATGTTCCTAGTCGTAGGTGTATCGAAACAGGGCATCGATATACCAGAGTAGACTAGCGTATAGCTTCTCGACCCAGGTAGATGGGCGATGGATGTCCCATATCCATTAGTGTTTGACATCAGAAAAAGTATATGGGTGTTCAGTAGAGACTGGGTACACTGGACGGACTCACCGAGAACTCCCAGATGGTATTATACCTTACGTCAGATGGCAGTTCTCTGGTGACACTGGTACAGGTTAGTCTGTAGACCCGAGATCGTCATAGAGTCTTGTGTGATTCCCACTGTGCTTTGATTTCCACCTTACCACGTTCAAGAGAACGTGCAAAATGGTGGCTTTTGGGTACAGTCCCGAATCACATGGAGGCAATGAGCGATAGGAGGGGTTTCGTCTCTCCGGGTATTGGGAGTTGATGTTGCGTTGTGTTCGATTGGCTATAACTGGAAATCCATGGCCAGGGTTGCTAAGATTTACTGGTAAGTGTTATCAGTAGATTCTCGAACTGTTATGGACCTCATATCGACATAACTTATCGATTACTGGGGTCTGACGTTTACCACCCTTAGACTAGATATGCGACATATCAGACGAAGAGACCGGACTGTACGGGAGTGTTACTGATTGGATTCACAGGAGAATGTACAGGCTGTTGGAGATAGTGCCCTCAGAGTCAATTATTAGGTCACAGGTACGTGATTGTAATGATTGAGGGAGGACCTATCCCGGTAGGACAGTCTTACTCGAGATGATAGTATGCTATCTGGTTTACCTTTATCATCGTGTACTGCTTTATGTGACCTGACACGTCGCTATTACACGTTGATAGAGCCCCTAGGATTCTTGCTTGACCACCAGCAGTATGAGGGCGATCATATAAGTGGGAGCTGGGGGTCTACAAGCATATCCTTAAAAGGTCCCTAGTCGTGGGAGTTTCGAGACCGGGCATCGATACTCCATTAGTAGACTAGTGTATACAGTCGAGACCCCGACGAGGGGCGGTGGCCGGTCTCACAAGCCACTGGTGTCAGTTGGATCACCTAAGATGTATACAGGTGCTCATTGGGTTATGAGTACACCGGACAGGACTCGCCGGGAACATGCTAGTTGGTCATATACCAGACGTCAGATGGCAGTTCCCTGGTGACATGTGTGCAGGTTAGTTCATCGACCTGGGGATCGTCATTTGTCTCGTGTGAGTTCCCACTGTACTTTGATTACTACCCTACCACGGCTCAAAGGAGTCGTGCAAACAGGTTTTAGTTGGGTACAGTCCCGAGCCACATGGAGGCAGTGAGCGTATCTTCAGGGGTTCGTCTCTCCCGGTATTGGGGGTGAGGTCGTGCTGTGTCTAGGAGAGCCATTACACAAAGTCCTTGGCCAAGGCAAGGAGATTTACTGGTAGGTATTCCAGTAGTATCTCAGGGTGTTCTGGGCTACACTCCGACACGACTTGTACCGCTTTTGGGGGTCTGACTTTTACCAACCCCCTAGGCCCGCCATGCGATACTCATAGACGAACGGACCGGACTGCACGGATATTGTCACTGACAGGCTCAGTTGGGTGTCGGGGTGAGCTTCCTCATCGACGTCCCATTTGGTCAGTACCTGGTAGCCCGTCACGTATTGGCTTATACCTCTGACGTGCTAGTGGTTAAATCCACAACCAAGGTGTTGACGAGTCTTTAGAGTCCCCCAAATTCAGTTACTCAGCTTTCGGGTGAAAGGTTGTAGAGGCCGTATGGAGATATGGCAAGGTCCGATCAGATACGTGCGGTATTGCACGGATCAGGATCGGACAGTCTGTACTATAGGCCGTATGGAGATATGGCAAGGTCCGATCAGATACGTGCGGTATTGCACGGATCAGGATCGGACAGTCTGTACTATAGGCCGTATGGATGTATGGCAGGGTTCGATCAGATACGTGCGGTATTGCACGGATCAGGATCGAACAGATATTACTAGCCGGTTTTGGTATAAGCCGGATCCTAGTATAGTACAGTGTAGATTTTGTCTCATTGCATTTGTATTTCGGTCGGAATACAAATGCGGGTGTGTATGCACAGTATCGGGGTTTTCCTGTAATTTATTACGGGACCAGTTTTTGGAGTTGCCAGTTTGCTTTCCGTTTCGGCCGATTTCCATTGTTCCGTTCATTGGCCGAAGATTGGTGGAGGAGGGTTTATTTGCATTGTTGCAAATAGGCATTTGCGGAGGGGGTCTTTACATATTATCATGTCATGATACTTGTCCCATCATTTGACTTCATATCTTCTTGATGGCTTGACTTTTAGTAACCATCATGGTTGTTGATTACTTGTTTTGGAGAGTGGGTTATGGTTGTGATCATTGGATTCTTTCATCATCTCTTTTCATCATTGCTTCCACCCACTCCCTTGACCTTACTCTTTCTCTCTCCAATCACACATGGTGGGGGGGGCCGGCCATTCCTAAGAGGAGGAATGGGGATTCATTTCATGGGTGGAGAAAAATGTTACTCTCATTCCCTTTGTATGCTACATTTTTCCTCACCTCTCTCTAAGATCTTTTTCCTCCACCACAAAGGCAACTCCACAAAAACCCAAATGAGACTTCTTCTCTAGATATTCTACAACGAATCTTGGGCACGTCGAGTAGCCGGCTTCGTGCCCGAGTTGCCTCGGCATTGAGGTGGGAGCCCGTAAACAAAGTAGGCGATGTGGTGCACTTCCGGCGATGAGGAGGAGACAGGATTTTCCGCAGGAGATCGGGACCATGATGAGAAGACCGGAGGACTAGGATCGTCGGTATATCTCTAACCCATCTTCTAGTTAGCTTAGACTAGTTAATGGTTTCGATCCGGGTGTTTAGTGCGCGGTGGTGCCGGTTTGCTAAGTCCGCAAAATTTAAGTTATTCACCGTTTCCGCATTCCGGCGTCGGATTGACGGCCGGGGCGCCGCCGTGCACTTACACAGGCTTGCTTGTTGATCTTCTGATCGCTCAATACTTGGGTGGCTGTTACGTTTAGCTGACCTCTTGCAGCTTGTGGGTGTTTGATGTGATCATCACCTACTGTCGGCGTATTGACGATTCTTTAGAGTCCTACACAGAGGTTTCCTGGCTCAGGCAAAACGGAGTAGGAGCACATATGTGATATGTGTGGGACCGAGAATAATACTAGTATGTGATACCGTATTCAATTTTCGTGATATATGATATTGGCCGGGTATATGTGATATAGCCGGGTCATCAGATCAAGTGTTGATTAGATGAACTGATACATTTTATATTAGTCGGTTATTTGTGAAATAGCCGGATTATCGGATCAAGTGTTGATTCGATAATTTAATGTATAATTATATATTTGATATATTACATTACATTAACTAATATAAGCTCACTTAAAGATTCTTTTTCCCACATGATGATACAATGATATATATGTGATATATGTTAATTGTATTATTTTCTTTTGTTACAAAATATTGTATATGTGATGTATAATATTGTAACATGTTAGGGTTACAAATGCAACTAGGGTTTAAACCATGTTAGGGTTTTAAACTTGGTTTAACATTTTATTATGGAATAATTCAAATTGTGTGGATTTTCTTTTGGATAAGCTTTGAGGAAGCTTCATGATTTGACAAAGTCCACCCTCTTTGTTTCTAGCTTGATATTTATTAACCCAACTTTAACCCTAGCCTATGGTTTATTCTCTACATGAGTTAGCCATGACTCATACTCAACCTTGGTTGCATTTCTAACCTCAACAATACTTCATTCATCACTTTGTTCTTCATCTTCTTCAAGCTCTCAAAAGCTTGCTTGATTTTTGTTTTGTAATGATTTAAAGTGAGATAAAGAAAACAAAAGAGAGAAAAATTCCTACTTAATCACCCTCATCTATTCTAGCCACTTAGATTAGGGTGTTTGCTTTACTAGTACTTGATTAGTGAAGCAAGAGCTTGGGTTTGAGATTCTTCAAGGTAGATCATCTTGGATTAGTGAAGTCTTCAAGTAAGGGTGCATCATTCTCTTCATGGAGCCTCTCTAGAGTCCGGGTACTTGATGATCGCAGCGAAGGGACCTCAACATGAAGCTTATGAAGTGAAGGAACGGAATACAAAGGTTTTAATCCCTAACTCTTAGATGTTAAGTTGTTAACATGCTAGTTTTGGTTTGATTTCTAGTTAACATCCTAGGTTTTGGGTTATCTATAATGGAAAAATTTGAAATTGGCATATGTGATGCCACCCGAAACCTTGCTGCCGTTGTAGGTAATCCTACAGTGGTATCAGAGCCTAGCTAGAGAATTAGATGGATAAGTGTAGGATTACGAAACCGAAACAACTCCGAAACACCCGATATCAAACCCTAGTTCTGTCGATTTTAAAATGAGCTCTAAAATTTTTTCAAACATGTGCAGAAGATTGTATGAGATACATTATGGACATGGCCCAAACCCCACCCCCTGCTTGGATTTTGGCCGGGCACATGGCCAAGAAATCCTAGCAGGCCGGCCCCTCAGTGTATTCTGGGCTTCTGGTTTGGGTCATGTTCAAGTCTCTGGGGTTTGGTATTTTTGGTGTTATTTATTTTTTCTAAATTTGCATGAGATGTTTATTTACTCAAAAGGTAATTCGGAGTGTTTCGTATTCACAATTCTAGCTTTGTTTCAGTTTGTTTAGACAGTGTTAAAAAGTTTGAATGAATATCAATAACTCACTTTTTCCCCTGCCGGAAAATTTCCAAGTGTTGGATTTTTCCTTAGTTAAAGAACATTCAAAGTCATGCAAGTAACGCGGTGGACCCTCTAGAAGAACGAAAACCTTAACTCGATTATGTGACCGTCAGAACCGCCTCTAAACCCTAGGGTTTGTGGCAGTTCGGCTTTGCCACATGTGAGGCGTTGGTTTGACCCTTCTACGGCTGGTCCATTGGTACTGTGGCATGTGATGGATGCTTTTAAACTAAGTTCAAGTGTTGAGCAAATAGGGAAATTTTAGGTGTTTATTGATTCGATCGGAATGTTTAACGTTGTCTAACTTTTTCTGTAATATGATACAATATTTGGAATCCACATGTAGTTATGAGATAACTAATTTGAATGTTATAAATCTAGCAGTTTAGTCTCAGTTGATCGGTTGCCACGGGATTTTGATGCGATCAAAAGTTCGTCGCAATCACGCAGCGTACGCGGATACTCTCCGGGTAAACTTAATAGATAGCCACGCCCCATAGCCCCGACCAAGTGACTGTAGGAGAACCCCATCGCCAAAAGCATCCGTTCGGGTGCTCGCAGCAGCGGTGTTCCGCCTTAGTGCACTTCGTCGACGGCATCGGGGGTGCGGCCGTCTACTAAAGTTTCCGACGAGCATTAGATCACGGGAATTTTGTTGAATTTCCCGACTTGATATTGAAAAGTGTTTTCGAGATCGAGAATAAAATGCGAGGTTTATAAATGTTAGGCATGCGATGTCTAAGGAATTCATTTGGTTAGGCATGCGATATCTAAGGTGGTTGCGGATTCCAACTGTTGTAGTTTTTCACTTTCTTTTCTGCGACTGTAAGTGTAATATGTGGTGTATTGCCGGTTTCATTGCTATACATCAAAGAAAATTGGGATACGCATATTTACTTACGTCGATGACATGTGATGTTATGTGTTGCTTGGATATGTTATATTGGATCGTCGTGTATTGAATAGCCGGGGGTTTTATGTGAGATGAGGGTTTTTATTTTCATTCATGTAAAATTCATTGTATGTAATATTCTTTTATTGGGGCACTTCCGGGTTGAGGATGATGTCACCATTGTATATTATTTATTTTTCCGCATTAGGATAGATCCAAGACGGGGAGCACAAGTAACCGGGTTCTAGGGTCCAGCGGGAGACCATCTCGAGGAGTCGAGACTGGGTGTCCTAACTCTAGAATTGGTAGGGTTGCTTGCCGCTCTCGTAGGGGTCTAGGGGTGTGGGATTGGCTATTCATCGCGACCGTGGAATCCGTGTTTTATACAGGCTCGCAATAAAACACGGACAACCTAGTATATCCAATATTTCATATGTTTCTTCTGCTGGAATATCTGTGATGTGATCATTTGATATATTGATGAGATGAATATAGGATATAGTATATGTGATATATTACATAGACGTTACTTATGTTTTACACCCGCGCTAGCACTGCCCCGCTCTGCCGTTAGTTACCTAACCTAACGGTGCACGAGGGGACATCGAGGCGAATGCGGACGGCATAAGCGTACGTTGTATTTATCCGTGATGTTTAGGTAAACTTAAAAGATGGGACTTCATTAATGAGATTAATGAAACAAAAGAAACCTAAAGATGTTGTGGAATCAAATTTTTAAAAACAGGTAGCTCTAGTTGTTGCTTTGCATAGCGGTGTTCCTTGTAGAATATCCAGCACCTTATTCGATAAGGAAAGAGCCGAGATCCCTTCACCGGGAGTGACCTCTTTAGCAATAACTGGAAGATGCTACAAACCTCGGTTTTGTATTTTGATTGCTTTTCTAGTTCTTGCTTTGCATAGTGGTATTGTGAATATCCTTCACCTTATTCGATAAGGAAAGAGCCGACGATCCCTTCACCGGGAGTGACCTCTTTAGCAAAACTAGTAAAAGCCTAAAAAACACTCCATTTAAATTATTTGATTCTAAAACGATATCAAGTTCATTACGCAAAAGGTTTTCATAAAAACCCGTCGTAGCCCTCCGTCATTTCAGATAAGTACTTCATAGTATTCGTGCTGCGTTTGTTGACCTTGTCAAGGTGTAGTATGCGGTAGCTATTTATGCTTATCTGCAAAAGCATATGATGCGATTGAGTTAGGGTAGTCGTGTGACTTTGTTGACCTTGTCAAGGGTCATGCGGGTGGGTTTAATTCAATCAGGAAATGACGGGTTGAACTTGACTTGCGTTCTATGGTTTGTTGACCTTGTCAAGGTCATAGATCGCTCGGGGCAAAATATTATTGGGAATTTCAAGTGTTGAAATTTGCAATGAGATTGCATACCTTCTATGAGATAGTTGGATCCCGATACCCGCTGAGAGTAAGAGTTACTCCTGGGAGAGTTTTACACATTACAAATAGCCGATCAAGTAGGTGTCTAGAAAGGTGTCAACGGGGTTACATCCCTGGGAAAACAAGGTTTATTTTAATTAGGTCCGTGCGAAAGCACGGGGAACCTCCCTCAAAGTACCGGCACTGGCCTGGCTGAAAGATTGGAGACCTTGTAGGGTGTAATTAATCCCGGCTATTCTTTCCTTTTAGGGTTTGAAGGAAGATTTGACAAAAACAGTGGGAGCCATCCTAATTAGATATATTAATAACCAATCTAATCTTGCAAGAGAATACGCCGAGTGTTTTCTTCTCTCTCTCTCTCCAGGTAGCGACCATGTCTTGCCTTAATCAAGATAATAATACAGATGTATTGACCGAACCCGCTTGTTATACGGAGCTTAGGAACGTTGGTCCCGCTCCAACTTATAATTGTTATAAGACCGAGCAGGAAATAGGGGATTATCAGGATTCCCATACCGCCCAAATGAAGAAAGTACATAATGATGCATCTTCTTCGGGTGTGTTCATTACAGAGAACTGTTTCTCAGTATCCTTTACGTCCTGGGTATGAGAAACCGGATCAGGATCCCGCAAAATGTAATATGTTACATGGGCTATGTTGGATATATATGCCCTAGAGGCCTTCATTGTATAGGATGCTAGGGATATATATGTATATGACAGTCTTGCTTAATATGATAGTACGCTATTTGGTTTGTCTTTATCTTAACATATGATATATTTTGCGTAGTATTCATATATATAAACATGTTGATAAAGCCCATAGGGTGTTTGCCTGACTACCGGCGTTGTGATGGCAGTCATACTTGTGGGAGCTGGATAGTCAATAGGCACATCCTTAGATGTCCCTGGTCGCAGGAGTATCGAGACTGGGCATCGATACTCCGGAGTAGACTGGTGTATACATATCTAGACCCTGAGGAGGGGCGATGGATTGGTCCCGCAGCCATTGGTGGAGTGCACCTAAGATTGTATACAGATGGTCACTGGGTGTGAGTACACCGGACAGGACTTGCCGAGAACTGACTGGATGGTATTTATACCTAACATCAGATAGCAGTTCTCAGGTGACATGTGTGCAGATAGTCCGTTGACTTAAGGTCGTCATTTGTCTCGTGTGAGTTCCCACTGTGCTTTGATTACTTCCCTACCACGGTTCAAGGGAGTCGTGCAAACAGGTTTTAGTTGGGCACAGTCCTGAGCCACGTGGAGGCAGTGAGTGACTGTTAGGGATTCGTCTCTCCCGGTATAGGGAGTTGATATCGCACAGTGTTCGGTTGGCATTACCATAAGTCCCTGGCCAGGGCTGATTGAGAATTACTGATAGACTGATCAGTATATTCTCGGATGGTAATTGAGCCATGCCGACACGACTTGTACGGTTATTAGGGGTCTGACGTTTACCACCTCCCTAGACCATACATGCGATACTCTTAGACGAACAGACCGGACTGCGCGGATATTGTCATGGACAGGCTCAGTAGGAGTTCGGATGGGTTTCCTCATCGGCCTTCTTATCGACATCTACCTGGGGACCGTTACGTACAGCTAGTGCCGCTTGCGGTCTGTGCTTAAACCCACTGCCAGCATAGTAGTCGAGTCTTTAGAGTCCCACACAGAGTTTTCCCAACTCCAGGCGAAACGATATAGAGGTCGTACGGTTTTACGACAAGGGTTCGGACGAATACGTGTTTTAACGCACGTACGACATTCGGACAGTTTTTACTAGACGGCTTTGGTTTAAGTCAGATTCTAGTATCAGGTTATTGGATTTATACAGTCTAAAGTTTTTCCGTGTTTTCACGGATGGGAGGGGCGTTCTCGTAATTTCCGGGAAGCTTCTAGAAGCATGGTGACTTGAGGGTTTAGGTGGCATTATCATTAAATGATATTGTGACTCATTTAGAGTGATTCATCATGTCATTAATGCATTATTAAATGCTTAATGACTCACATAGTGAATCACTAAAATGCATTTATGTAGCATGATGAATAATCTCATTTTATTCATTTATTCATTATGCATCATATATCAAGTGAGAAACAATTTCATTTTCATTATTCTAGTTCACCTTCTCCCTCCTCAAGCTCACTTTTTCTTCAAACCCTAATCCTACCACTCATGAGTTGAGAACAAGGATTAGAATAGACTAAACATTCCATAACCTAACTCTATATGATCTAAGTTCCTTTGATTAGCAACTAGAGAAACTTAGTTACCTCAAGTTTGGAGGTGAAGCTTGGATTAGGGTTCTCGGGTGGATCATCTATCACTTAGAGGAGGACGAGGAGGACGTAGAGATCATAAAGACGAAGGACACTATTCACTAGGTATAATCTCTTTACATAATAGCTAAGAACTTCTATGGTTGTTGTTAATTATCGTTTAACAAAGATCTTCGGTTAGTCGATGTTTGCTTCAAGAACAAGATCGTTTTTCATATTTCCGCCTCCCCACAACTCGTGGGGTGTTGCACATCGACCTACAGTGGTATCAGAGCCTCACTAAATAATAATTAACTCACTTGCAAAGTCGTATGAATTTCGAACGCAAAACGAACCGGAAAACATATCGTATTCACATAGTTTCTGTTGAATTTAAAATGAGGCCCAAAAATTTTTCAGGGACCTCCAGAATAACCTACAAGAAATTATAAGAATATTGGAAAAATTTGGCAGCATGAATCGACCAACCCACCGCGGAACTGCGGCCGATCCCACCGATCCGCCGCGGATCCACGGCCGAGTTGAGACCGATTCACCCTAAATTTTCCCTGTTATTCTTCTGTGAATATTTTATCTTTTCTGGAATGTTTATTTTTTGCTTAGGTCTTAGTTTTACAGAGAAGTTTTGGAGCAGAATCTAATGGGTTTGATCGATCAAAATTATACGATATTTGCTTATTTGATTATATCTGTGAACTGTATTATGTATTCGTAAACTTCCCCTAACTGCTAGTATGTCGGTTGGCAGGGGGTTGCACATATCTGTGATGATTTTAACTGTTTGTGATTATGAACTATATTGGACTGTTGTGATGATTAGCCGGGGTTTAATGATGGGTTATTGTATTAATTCATTCGATGTAATTGTAATAAGTTGTAATATTATTTTGCGGGGCACATCCAGGTTGCGGTTGTAGCCACCGTTGTATTATTTCTTTTTACTATTTTTGCTCCTAGGATAGACCCAAGGTGGGGTGAACAAACTACCGGGTATTTTGAAGTGTTTAGTGGCCTACTCACATCGTGAGGGAGACCGCTTCACTTCGGGTACTTGGCAGGTAGGTGTAGGGTTCCTAGGCACACTATAGAGGTCTCACAAGGCATCAACCATGCCAATTTCAAATTTTATGGGTGCCGAGAAACCCTAATACGGATCGTCGACTAGAAATTTAGGCGAAACAGTAAACTAGTTAACATCTTAACTAAAGGAGAGAGGCTACAACCTTTGTAGATCCGGTTCTCCACTTCCTTAGCTCCACGTAGGCATCCTCTCGCTGTCCATCTCGAACCCCGAACTCAAACGTCGGCTTCATCGGAGAATTGGGCGGACTAGGTCGTCGGCTTCGTACCGAAGATGATCTACGTCGAGGCATCACAAGTTCAAGCTCCGACTTCACAAAGTTGTGAAACTTGTGAAGAAAACACCCAAAACAACTTGGCAAGAGGTAGAGGGTGAAGAAATAGGAGGTGGGTTCACTTTAGAATTGGATTTCTCTCACTTTAGCTCAAGTTGCCATTGATGGCATCAAGCTTTCTTTCTTGAAGATGAAGATGAAGAAGAAGAAAGAATATGATAAGTGTTGAATTAAAATGAAAAATAATTCAATACTTATCATAAGCTAACCATAGTTGAGTGTAGAGAATAGACCATGGTTACTTGGATGGGTTAGGGTTAAGCATGAAGACAAGAATGGTTAAGAAGTCAAAGCTTCATGAAGCTTCAACTAGAAACAAATAAAGCCACCATTCTTATCTAAATCATTTCCAAATAAATAAATGAACAAATAAATAAATAAATGAATATGCAAAACCCTAATTATCAAATTAACCATGGTTTAATTCTATACACTTAACTAAATGATCAAGTATCATCAAACATGATACAAATATGTGCACAAAAGTATATCACATATACTTCTTGCACATCAAGTGAGAAAATCCATATAAAGTGAACCAATACTAGTTAATGCAAAGTAATATATCAAATATATAATTATACATTAAATCATTAAATCAACACTTGATTTAACGATCCGGTCATGTCGCATATAACCGACTAGTATCCTATGTATCGGCTTATCGAATCAATACTAGATTCGATATCTAGGTTATATCGAATATAACCAATCGATACATCCATCGCGAGAATGAAATACGGTATCACATACACGCATTATTCTCGGTCCTGCACATATCTCATATGCGCTCCTATTTCGTTTCGCTTGAGCCAGGAAACCTCTGTGTAGGACTCTAAAGACTCGTCAATATGCCGGTAGCAGATGATGATCATATCAAGCACCCACAAGCCGCAAGCGGTCTGCTAAACGTAACGGCCATCCGGGTATTGAGCGATCAGAAGATCGACGAGCTAGCCCGCTCACACTCCTGTGAATCCAACCAGTAACACTTACCGTACAGTCCGGTTTGTTCGTCTGATACGTCGCATATGAAGTCTAGGGGTGGTAAACGTCAGACCCCAATAACCGATAAGTCGTGCCGATGTGAGGCTCATAATGGGTCGAGAAACTACTGGTAACACTTACCAGCAAATCTCTGATCAGCCCTGGCCAGGGACTTCCCTGTTACGGCCAATCGAGCACAGCGCAACATCAACCCCCAATACCGGGAGAGACGAAACCCCTCCCATCGCTCATTGCCTCCATGTGACTCGGGACTGTACCCAAAGACCACCGTTTTGCACGCCCTCATGGACGTGGTAAGGTGGAGATCAAAGCACAGTGGGAATCACACAAGACTCTATGACGATCTCGGGTCTACAGACTAACCTGTACAAGTGTCACCTGAGAACTGCCATCTGACGTGAGGTATAATACCATCTGGGAGTTCTCGGCAAGTCCGTCCAGTGTACCCAGTCTCCACTGAGTACCCGTATACCATCTCTGATGTCAAACACCAATGGATATGGGATCATCCATCGCCCATCTCATGGGTCGAGAAGCGTATACGCTAGTCTACTCTGGTATATCGATGCCCCGTCTCGATACACCCACGACTAGGGACCTTGAAGGATGTACTTATGGACTACCATGTCCCCACTAGTATGATCTGCATCATAGTCCAGGTAGTCAAGTACACATCCTAAGGGCTTTACCAACATGTAACCATAAAACAGTTTAAAGAGACAAGTGTACATGTTAAGATAAAGAGCAACCAGATAGCATACTATCATATCGAGCAAGAAAGTCATCTCTATATATGTCCAAGCATCCAATATAATATACATCTTCTGTACAATACTGGCCTCTAGGGCATACATACAACTAACAATCTCCCACTTACACTAGGGCCAGCTGCTGTAGTATCGCATACCGAGCATCCCGAAGAGTCTCTCAAACTGTATCTGGGGAATGGCCTTCGTGAGTGGATCCGCCGTGTTGTTCTTCGTGTCAACCCTCCTGACCTCGATCTCCCGGCGATCAACTATCTCCCGGATCAGGTGATACCGCCTCAGAATATGCCTGGATCGCTGATGGGACCTGGGTTCCTTGGCCAAAGCCACCGCTCCATTGTTATCGCAATACAAAGGTATTGGATGTTCAATGGATGGAACCACTCCAAGTTCAGTAATGAACTTCTTAATCCAGACAGCCTCTTTAGCAGCATCGTTGGCAGCGATGTATTCAGCCTCCATCGTCGAGTCTGCCACGGTTTCCTGCTTGGAACTCTTCCAGCTATCCGCCTCTCCGTAAAGGGTAAAGACAAAGCCCGACTGCGACTTAGAGTCGTCCTTATCACTCTGGAAGCTCAAATCGGTAAAGGACTCCACTTGGAGTTCTCCGTTACCATACACCAAGAGCATCTCTTTAGTCCTTCGCAAGTACTTGAGAATGCTCTTCACAGCTGTCCAGTGACTCTCTCCAGGATCAGCTTGATACCTGCTCACTACACTTAGTGAGTATGCTACATCGGGTCTGGTACACAGCATCGCGTACATGATAGAGCCTACAGCCGAAGCATAGGGTATCCCTTGCATGCGAGCTCTCTCCAAATCAGTCTTGGGAGACATCTCTTTGGAGAGAGTGACTCCAGAGATCGTGGGCAAGTTCCCACGCTTGGATTCTTCCATACTAAACCTTTTTAGTATGGTGTCAATGTACCTGGATTGGGACAATCCCAATATCCTTTTGGATCTATCTCTATAGATCCTAATTCCCAATATGCAGGAGGCATCACCAAGATCTTTCATCGAGAATCTTTGTGATAAGAAGAGCTTGACCGATTGCAGCATAGGAATATCATTTCCTATCAAGAGTATGTCGTCCACGTACAATACGAGGAAGACAACCTTACTCTCTGCCACCTTCTTGTAGATACAAGGTTCATCTGGGTTTTTGACGAAATCAAACTCTTTGATAACGACGTCTAAGCAGATGTTCCAACTCCGCGACGCTTGCTTTAATCCATAAATGGATTTAACCAGCTTGCACACCTTCCCGCTGCTCCCACTATCTACGAAGCCCTCTGGCTGAGTCATGTACACGCACTCTTCTAAATCACCATTTAGAAAGGCGGTCTTAAAATCCATTTGCCAGATTTCGTAATCATGATATGCAGCGATGGCAAGCATGATCCGGATGGATTTAAGCATAGCCACTGGAGAAAAGGTTTCGTCATAGTCCACACCTGGTCTTTGACGAAAACCTTTTGCAACAAGTCTAGCTTTGAAAGTCTCCACTTTCCCATCTACACCAAGTTTCTTCTTGAAGATCCACTTGCTCCCAATGGGTTTTACCCCTTCAGGAGCAACGTCCAAAGTCCATACTTTGTTGGTGTACATGGATTCCATCTCGGATCGCATAACATCCAGCCATTTCACTGAGTCCTTACTCGTGATGGCCTGCTCGAAGCTAGTTGGGTCATCATCCTCCATGATGCAATCCTCGCTGCCACCATCCATGAGAAAACCGTAGTATCTCTCAGGTTGGCGAGGAACCCTACTAGATCGGCGGAGAGGCTGAGGTTCGTCGGGAGCTACTGAATCCTCTGGTTCCACTAAATCTTCAGTTTGAGTTTGTGTAGCCGGAATTTCTTCCAGTTCTACCTTATCGCCACTAATTTCTTTTGCAAGAAATTCCTTTTCCAAAAAGGTGGCATGTCGAGAAACAAACACTTTTTGTTCCTCTGTATGGTAGAAAAGATATCCATGTGAATGTTTGGGATATCCCACAAACTTGCATAGAACTGACCGTGCCTCGAGTTTGTCCGGATTTTGCCTTTTGACATAGGCCGGGCAACCCCATATCTTAACTCGTTTAAGACATGGTCTCTTTCCACTCCATATCTCATATGGTGTGGTAGGTACAGATTTAGATGAAACTTGATTCAATAGGTATGCTGCTGTCTCCAGCGCATAACCCCAGAAGGAAATAGGTAACTCAGCTGTACTCATCATAGAGCGCACCATATCTAATAGGGTGCGATTTCTTCCTCTCCGATACACCGTTGTGCTGTGGTGTATAAGGAGGAGTAAGCTGAGAGAGAATCCCATTCTCTTTTAGGAAGTCCAGGAATTCATTGCTTAAGTATTCTCCTCCTCGATCAGATCGTAGGATTTTAATACTTTTTCCGGTTTGGTTCTCAACTTCTTGTTTATATTCCCTAAATTTCTCAAAAGCTTCTGATTTGTGTTTCATCAGGAACACATACCCGAACCTAGAGAGATCGTCAGTGAATGTAATGAAGTATGAAGAACCATCCCTGGCATGTGTAGACATGGGACCGCATACATCACTATGTATAAGTCCCAAGAGTTCGGTAACTCTTTCTCCGTGTCCCGTAAACGGAGTTTTGGTCATCTTGCCTTTGAGACATGACTGGCAAGTGTCATAAGATGAAAATTCAGACAGATTTAAATATCCATCCTTATGCAACTTAGCTAATCGTGTCGCATTGATGTGACCCAGTCTACAATGCCACAAGAAGGATTCGTTCAGTTCTGAACTCTTCCTCTTGTGTGTGTTTGTTATGCTCAGAATTGTTGATTGATTTAGAACATAAATGCCATTGCACAACGTGCCTGATCCAACCAACTTTTGGTTACGGAAAATGTTCATAACATTATCCTGTAATACAAAATTATATCCCTCTTTACTTAATAAAGAAACCGATATAATGTTGCATATCAGGTTCGGCATGTAATAACATTCGTTCAGAACCAATGTATTACCAGTTGGTAATACAAGGTGATATTCCCCGACAGTCTTAGCTGCAACAATTGCACCATTTCCAACTCTAATGTCTTTATCACCTTCTCCAAGTTCTCTACCTTTCCTAAGCCCATGTAACTGATTACATATATGGGATCCTGACCCGGTATCTAATACCCAGGACGTGGAGCAAATGGAGAAACAGTTCTCTGTAACGAACACACCCGAAGAAAATGCATCAACATGTACTTTCTTCATTCGGGTGGCATGGGAATCCTGGTATTCCCCTATATCCTGTTCAGTCCTATAACTCTTATAGGAAAGAACGGAACCAACGTTCCCCAGCACAGTATAACATGCGGGTTCGGTCAATACATCCATATTATTATCTTTATTAAGGCATGAAATGGTCGCTACCTGGAGAGAGAGAGAGAAAACACTTTAGCGTAAGCTCGTGCAAGATCAGATTGGTTATTATCTTATCTAATCAGGATGGCTCCCACTGGTTTTTATCAAATCTTCCTTCAAACCCTAAAAGGAAAGACTAGCCGAGATTAATTACACACTACAAGTTCGCCAATCTTTCAGCCAGGCCAGTGTCGGTACTTTGAGGGAGGTCCCCCGTGCTTTCGCACGAACCTAATTAATGTAAACCTCGTTTTCCCAGAGGCGTAACCTCGTTAACACCTTTCTAGACACCTACTTGATCGGCTAATTGTAATGTGTAAAACTCTCCCAGGAGTAACACTTACTCACAGTGGGTATCGGGATCCAACTATCTCATAGAAGGTATGCAATCTCATTGCAAATTTCAACACTTGAAATTCCCGATAATATTTTGCCCCTAGTGTCCTATGACCTTGACAAAGGCCAACAAATCACAGGATGCTAGTCAAGTTCAACCCGTCATTTCTTTATTGAATCAAACCCACCCGCACGACCCTTGACAAAGGCCAACAAGGTCGTACGACTACCCTGAAACAATCTGCATCACATGCATAAACAGATAATCACTATTCAGCTACCGCACACTACGCCTTGACAAAGGCCAACAAACGCAGCACGAATACTAAACAGTTCTTATCTGAAATGACGGAGGGCTACGGCAGGTTTTTCTGAAAACCTATTGCGTAATGAACATGATATCGTTGTAGAATCAAATGAAGTTTTGAAATGGAGTGATTTTGAGGCTTTTCTAGTTTTGCTAAAGGGGTCACTCCCGGTGAAGGGATCGTCGGCCCTTTCCTCGTCGAATGAGGTGCGGGATATATCATATATATCACTGTGCAAAGCAAAAACTCTTAAAAACAATCAATAACCAAACTGAGTGTGTAGCATCTACCAGTTATTGCTAAAGGAGTCACTCCCGGTGAAGGGATCTCGGTCCTTTCCTCATCGAATAAGGTGCGGGATATATCATATATATCGCTGTGCAAAGCAAGAACTGTAGCTACCTGTTTTATTTAAAATTTGATTCTACAACATCTTAGGTTTCTTTTCTTTCATTAATCTCATTAATGAAGTCCCATCATTTAAGTACCTAAACATCACAGATAAATACGACGTACACTTATGCCATCCGCATTCGCCTCGATGTCCCCTCGTGCACCGTTAGGTTAGGTAACTAACGACAGAGCAGGGCAGGGCTAGTGCGGGTGCAAAACATAAGTAACGTCTATATAATATATCATATATACTATATACTGTATCTATCACAGAACATCACATGATCACATCACAGATATCGCAGCAGAAGAAACATATGAAACATTGGATATACTAGGACGTCCGTGTTTTCAATACGAGCCAGTATAAAACACGGATTCCACGGTCGTGATGAATAGCCAATCCCACACCCCTAGACCCCTACGAGAGCGGCAAGCAACCCTGCCAATTCTGGGGTTAGGAGACCCGGACTCGACTCCTCGAGTTGGTCTCCCACTGGACCCCAGAACCCGGTTACTTGTGCTCCCCTTCTTGGGTCTATCCTAATGCGGAAAAGTAAATAATATACAAAAGGCGACAACTTCCGCAACCTGGAAGTGCCCTAAATAAAAGAATATTACATACAAGTTTTTACATGAATGAAAATGAAAAACACTCTTCTCACATAAAAAACCCCCGGCTATTCAAACACGACGATCCAATATAACATATCCAGCAACACATAACATCACATGTCATCAACGTAAGTAAGTATGCATACCCCAATTGTCGTTGACGTATAGCAACGAAACCGGCGATATGAACATACTACACTTACGGTCACAGAAAAGAAAGTGTAAAACTACAACAGTTGGAATCCGCAACCTCTTTAGACATCACATGCCTAATCAAATGAAATACTTAGACATCACATGCCTAACAGTTATAAACCCCGCATTTTAGTCTCATTATCGAAAACTCTTTTCAATATCAAGTGAAACTAAACCGCTAGATTTATAACATTCATTCAGTTATCTCATAACTGTTTGTGAATTCCAATTATTGTATCACATTCCAGATAAACAGAAAATGTTAAACTTTCCGATCGAACAGTCGAATACCCAAGTTTTCCCGATACAGCTCAACACATGAAATAAGTCTAACAACATTCAGTTCGTGCCTCTGTACCAACGGTCCAGCCGTAGAAGGGTCAAGCCAACGCCTCACATATGGCACGCCGTACTGCCCCAAACCCGAAGGTTCAAAGGGTAGTTCAAGACGGTCACATAATCGAGTTAAGGTTTGTTGTCTTCTAGAGGGTCCATCGCGTTACTTGCACTACTTAGAACGTCGTTAAACTACGGAAAAATCCAACACTTGGAAATTTCCCGACAGGGGAAAAATTGGGTATTTATATCCGGTCGAACTTTTTAACATATTCTAAAATTTATCCGGAAAGCCATATAGACAAAATCTGATACTCCGATCGAAACACCGAATCCCCAAAACAATTCCAGAAAATTCAACTCTTGAATAAATATTAAAAATTCCCATAAAACTCAGCACCAGAAAAGAGGAATTACTATGCAAAACTTATTGCACATTGTGAACAGTAGGCGGCGGAACCGCGGCAGAAGCCATGCTTCTATCGCGTTTCCGCGGCGGTTTAGACGCATCATGAGCTCATTTTGCACCATAATTCTTATATCTTCATGCTGATATTTTTAAGAATTTTTAATATGGAAAAATCCCATTTTTTAGAAAAAGTCCAGAGAGCAATATTTGAGTTGGGGTTTCGGGTCGATCGGACTTCAAACTCCGTCTAGACTTCGCCTAAGGGTCTAGCTAGGCTCTGATACCAGTGTAGGGTTCCTAGGCACACTATAGAGGTCTCACAAGGCATCAACCATGCCAATTTCAAATTTTATGGGTGCCGAGAAACCCTAATACGGATCGTCGACTAGAAATTTAGGCGAAACAGTAAACTAGTTAACATCTTAACTAAAGGAGAGAGGCTACAACCTTTGTAGATCCGGTTCTCCACTTCCTTAGCTCCACGTAGGCGTCCTCTCGCTGTCCATCTCGAACCCCGAACTCAAACGTCGGCTTCATCGGAGAATTGGGCGGACTAGGTCGTCGGCTTCGTGCCGAAGATGATCTACGTCGAGGCATCACAAGTTCAAGCTCCGACTTCACAAAGTTGTGAAACTTGTGAAGAAAACACCCAAAACAACTTGGCAAGAGGTAGAGGGTGAAGAAATAGGAGGTGGGTTCACTTTAGAATTGGATTTCTCTCACTTTAGCTCAAGTTGCCATTGATGGCATCAAGCTTTCTTTCTTGAAGATGAAGATGAAGAAGAAGAAAGAATATGATAAGTGTTGAATTAAAATGAAAAATAATTCAATACTTATCATAAGCTAACCATAGTTGAGTGTAGAGAGTAGACCATGGTTACTTGGATGGGTTAGGGTTAAGCATGAAGACAAGAATGGTTAAGAAGTCAAAGCTTCATGAAGCTTCAACTAGAAACAAATAAAGCCACCATTCTTATCTAAATCATTTCCAAATAAATAAATGAACAAATAAATAAATAAATGAATATGCAAAACCCTAATTATCAAATTAACCATGGTTTAATTCTATACACTTAACTAAATGATCAAGTATCATCAAACATGATACAAATATGTGCACAAAAGTATATCACATATACTTCTTGCACATCAAGTGAGAAAATCCATATAAAGTGAACCAATACTAGTTAATGCAAAGTAATATATCAAATATATAATTATACATTAAATCATTAAATCAACACTTGATTTAACGATCCGGTCATGTCGCATATAACCGACTAGTATCCTATGTATCGGCTTATCGAATCAATACTAGATTCGATATCTAGGTTATATCGAATATAACCAATTGATACATCCATCGCGAGAATGAAATACGGTATCACATACACGCATTATTCTCGGTCCTGCACATATCTCATATGCGCTCCTATTTCGTTTCGCTTGAGCCAGGAAACCTCTGTGTAGGACTCTAAAGACTCGTCAATACGCCGGTAGCAGATGATGATCATATCAAGCACCCACAAGCCGCAAGCGGTCTGCTAAACGTAACGGCCATCCGGGTATTGAGCGATCAGAAGATCGACGAGCTAGCCCGCTCACACTCCTGTGAATCCAACCAGTAACACTTACCGTACAGTCCGGTCTGTTCGTCTGATACGTCGCATATCAAGTCTAGGGGTGGTAAACGTCAGACCCCAATAACCGATAAGTCATGCCGATGTGAGGCTCATAACGGGTCGAGAAACTACTGGTAACACTTATCAGCAAATCTCTGATCAGCCCTGGCCAGGGACTTCCCTGTTACGGCCAATCGAGCACAGCGCAACATCAACCCCCAATACCGGGAGAGACGAAACCCCTCCTATCGCTCATTGCCTCCATGTGACTCGGGACTGTACCCAAATACCACCGTTTTGCACGCCCTCATGGACGTGGTAAGGTAGAGATCAAAGCACAGTGGGAATCACACAAGACTCTATGACGATCTCGGGTTTACAGACTAACCTGTACAAGTGTCACCTGAGAACTGCCATCTGACGTGAGGTATAATACCATCTGGGAGTTCTCGGCGAGTCCGTCCAGTGTACCCAGTCTCCACTGAGCACCCGTATACCATCTCTGATGTCAAACACCAATGGATATGGGATCATCCATCGCCCATCTCATGGGTCGAGAAGCGTATACGCTAGTCTACTCTGGTATATTGATGCCCCGTCTCGATACACCCACGACTAGGGACCTTGAAGGATGTACTTATGGACTACCATGTCCCCACTAGTATGATCTGCATCATAGTCCAGGTAGTCAAGTACACATCCTAAGGGCTTTACCAACATGTAACCATAAAACAGTTTAAAGAGACAAGTGTATATGTTAAGACAAAGAGCAACCAGATAGCATACTATCATATCGAGCAAGAAAGTCATCTCTATATATGTCCAAGCATCCAATATAATATACATCTTCTGTACAATACTGGCCTCTAGGGCATACATACAACTAACAGTAGTTTGCCGTACCCGTAGGGGTCTGGGGTGGGGTAATGGCTATTCATCACAACTGTGTAATCCGTCTTTCGTTGCAGGCTAAAATGAAACGCGGATTGCTTGCATATCTAATAAAGTTTATCTGTGATCTGGAATGCCTATTATTGCGTTTGACGATTGTACAATATCTATATATGATAGCTATTTAGACGTCACTTATGTTTTACACCCGCGCTAGCCCAGCCCCCGCTCTGCCGTTAGTTAAGTAACCTAACGGGTGATGACGGGACCCCGTGGCGAATGCGGATGGCATAAGAGGACGTTGTATTTTCGTTGTTATCTGTAATGATAGGTTAAAGATGGGACGCATTATTTTTAATGCAAAGAAAAATAAAACTTAAATTGAATCGTTGGAACAATTTCAAAACCACTCGGTTTTCTTCAAAAAGCAAATTTTAAATGCGGATTAAACCACTCCTTTTAATAAAGGCTATCATGGTTCCTTCGATCATATCAAGTTCACTACGTTAACGGTTTTTGTAAAAATCCAGCTGTAACCCTCCGTCGTTTCAACTAGACAACACATCGTATTCATGCTATGCTTGTTGGCCTACGTCAAGGCATAGTGGATGGTAGCAGTGTGTTTGCTTATTTGTTGCATAGATAGATGCATTAATATAGGACAGACGTACAGCCTTGTTGGCCTACGTCAAGGGCATGTACGATGTACCTAAATTAATCAGGACAACGACGGATAGAACTTGACTTGCGTCTTATGATTTGTTGGCCTACGTCAAGGTCATAAGAGCTTGGGGTAAAAATCATATCGGGAGTTTCAAACATAAAGGAAACTTGCAGATTTAGCATACCTTCTGGAGTGTGGTGACTAGAGTGGCTTCCATCTAGTACATCATGCAATGATAGTTGGATCCCGATCCCACTGATGAGTAGGATTACTCTCGGGAATTTTTCTCACTTAACAATCAATGCTATAAACCAAGTAGGTGTCTAGAAAGGTGTTAGAGGGGCTACGCCTCCAGGGAAAAGAGGTTCTTTAATTAAGGAACTTCGCGAAAGCGTTGGAAAACCTCCCTCGAAGTACCAACACGAGCCTGACTGAAAGGTTAAGCAAGAATTATGACGTGTGATTAAATCCTGACTAGTTCTTCTTTTAGGTTTTGAAGAAGGATTTGAGGAAACAGTGGCAGCCATCCTGTTTAGATAAATTGATAACCAATCTAAACTTGCAAGAAGCATATGCTGAGTGTTTTCTTTTCTCTCTTTCTGGCAGCTACCATAACAGGACTAAAACTATTACTTGAAAAAAATATACTGACCGGGCAGAACTATAAAGATTGGCTAAGGAACGTCAACATTGCACTAACTTATGACAAAGTAGCATATGTTACCACCGCTATTCCTCCCCTTATCCCAGGACCAGATTCCTCAGTTGTGGACAAGGAAGTTCGCAAAACCTGGGATCTAGACTGTGAGCGAGCTAAGTGTATCGTGCTGGCGTCCATAAATAATGAACTCCAGAAACAGCACGAGAGTATGGATATTATATCCATCTTTCTCCATTACAAGGAATTGTATGGGGAGCACTCCCGTATCGCGAGGTACGGGACCTCAAGGAAACTCTTCCAGATGAGGTTAGCTCCAGGATCGCCTGTAGGAGAGCACGTCCTCAAAATGATCAGCCTCATTGAGGAACTCGCAAACCTGGGATGCATGCTAGAGAATGATTTGTATATCGACTTGATTTTGCAGTCCCTTCCCCACACCTTCTCTCAGTTCGTGCTAAGGTTCAACATGCACGAAATGGAAGCTGATCTTCCAAAGCTCCTCAACATGTTGAGGGTAGCAGAGACCTCCTTGAAAAAGGAGAAGACCCCCGTTCTGTATGTTGGCCAATCATCCTCTTCTAAATCTAAAGCGAAAGCTAAAGGGAAGAAGAAGATGAAAGCCACCAAACCGAAGGGTAGGGTCAAGAAGGTGCAGGGAACGAACAAGGCAGGAAGGGTGAAAGCGGATATAAATGAATGCTTTTATTATCACAAGCAAGGGCACTGGAAGAAAGACTGTATGGCCTTCAAAGCCAAGGACAAGAAGCAAGCTGTTGCTTCTGCTTCAGGTGTGTTCGTAATCGAAAATTGTCTTTCAGTAAACTCTATATCATGGGTACTTGGATACCGGTTCTGGTTCTCACATCTGTAATTCATTGCAGGATCTGAGAAATAGTAGAGTACTGGGGACAGGTGATATGACTCTCCGGATGGGCAATGGAATGCATGTAGATGCTATTGCAATAGGGGAATATCACCTAGGGTTGACTAGTGGGCACATTTTGGTGTTGTACAGCTGTTTTTGTATTCCCAGTATGTTGTGTAATATTATATCAGTATCTTTGTTATCTAATGAAGGATATAATTTTGCGCTTGAAAGAAATGTCATGAACATTCTCCTAAATCAAGAACTGATTGGGTATGGCACACTGGAAAACGACATATACATACTTAATCAACCTCGAATTTTCAATATTCAAAACACACTTAAAAGAAAGCCTCCAGATTCAAATCAAGCCTTCCTATAGCATTGTAGACTTGGTCATATAAACGAAACAAGGTTGACTAAGTTACATAAAGATGGATATCTAGATCCGTTTGAATATTCATCATATGCAACTTGTCAATCATGTATCAAAGGAAAAATGACCAAATCTCCGTTCACCGGACACGGAGCAAGAGCCATAGAACTCTTGGAACTTGTACACAGTGATGTATGTGGTCCAATGTCTACACATGCGAGAAGCGGTCACTCCTACTTCATCACTTTTACTGATGACTTCTCTAGGTATGGACATGCGTTCTTAATGAAACATAAATCCGAGGCCTTTGAGAAGTTTAAGGAGTATAAAAATGAATTAGAGAAACAAACTGGTAAAAGCATCAAGACACTTCGATCTGATCGAGGTGGAGAATACTTAAGTACCAGTTTCCTTGAATGCTTAAAAGAGAATGGAATTCTCTCTCAGCTTACTTCGCCTTATACACCTCAGCATAATGGTGTATCAGAAAGGAGGAATCGCACGCTATTAGATATGGTGCGTTCAATGATGAGTAGTGCTGAGTTGCCACTTTCCTTCTGGGGATTTGCTCTAGAATCAGCAGCATACTTATTGAATAGAGTTCCAACTAAGTCTGTGCCTACCACTCCATATGAAATATGGAGCGGGAAGAGACCATATCTCAAGTATATCAAGATATGGGGGTGTCCGGCATATGTTAAGAAGCATAGTCCGGACAAGCTCGAGGCACGATCGGTTTTGTGCAAGTTTGTAGGATACCCCAAACATTCAAGGGGGTACATGGTCTACCACACCGAAGAACAAAAGGTGTTTGTTGCTCGCCACATTGTCTTCTTAGAGAGTGAATTTCTTGCAAAAGAAATTAGTGGGAGCGCGGTAGAGCTGGAAGAAATTCCAGAACCTCAAACTGCTATCGAGGACTTAGTAGAACCTCAGATTTCAATAGAACATGACGAACCAACGCCACTCCGCAGATCTAGTAGGCTTTCTCATCCTCCTGAAAGATACTATGGTTTTCTTCTAGATGGGGATCGAGAGGATTGCATCATCGATGATGATGAGCCTACTAGTTTTCAGCAGGCTATCACGAGTATTGACTCGGTGAAGTGGCTGGATGCTATGAGATCCGAAATGGAATCCATGTACACCAATAAAGTATGGACTTTAGAAGTTGCTCCTCCTGGGGTGAAACCAGTTGGATGCAAATGGATCTTCAAAAAGAAGATTGGTGCACTTGGACAAGTGGAAACCTACAAAGCTAGACTCGTTGCAAAAGGTTTTCGTCAAAGACCAGGATTGAACTATGATGAAACCTTTTCACCTGTAGCTATGCTTAAATCCATTCGGATCCTGCTTGTCATTGCTGCCTTCCATGTCTATGAAATCTGGCAGATGGACGTAAAAACAGCTTTTCTAAATGGACATTTAGAAGAGAGTGTTTACATGGATCAACCAGAAGGTTTCTTAGACAGTGGGAGCAGCGGAAGAGTGTGCAGGTTGCTTAAATCCATCTATGAATTAAAGCAAGCATCGCGAAGTTGGAACATTTGCTTTGATGAGACAGTCAAAGAATTTGACTTTATCAAAAATGTAGATGAACCATGTATTTATAGGAAGATTGTAGAAGGAGCAGTAGTCTTCCTCGTTTTGTACGTCGACGACATACTACAGATAGGGAATGATGTCCCTATGCTACAATCAGTAAAGCTCTTCTTGTCACAGAAATTCTCCATGAAAGACTTGGGTGATGCAACCTACATTTTAGGCATTAAGATCTATCGTGATAGATCTAATAGAATGTTGGGACTTTCATAGTCCAGGTATATTGACATTATACTAAAGAGATTTAGTATGGAAGATTCCAAGCGTGGTAATATGCCCGCTTGTCACAGGATCACCCTCTCAAAAGAGATGTCTCCAAAGACTGATGAAGAGAGGGCTCGCATGAGCATTATACCCTACACTTCGGCAGTAGGATCTATAATGTATGCGATGTTATGTACAAGACCAGATGTAGCTTACGCACTCAGTGTGGTAAGTAGGTATCAATCTGACCCAGGTGAAAAATATTGGATAGCAGTAAAGAACATTCTCAAGTACCTGAGAAGGACTAAGGAGATATTCTTAGTTTACGGTAATGGGGACCTCCAGGTAGAGGCTTTTACCGACTTCGGCTTCTAAAGTGACAAAAATGATTCTAAATCCATTTCGGGTTTTGTGTTTACCCTCGATGGAGGAGCGGTATATTGGAGAAGTTCCAAACAGGATACCGTCGCAGACTCAACTATGGAGGCTGAGTATATAGCTGCCAGTGAAGCCGCAAAAGAGGCTGTCTGGATGAGAAAGTTCATCTCTGAACTTCAGGTGGTTCCGTCCATTGCCAGTCCAATACCTTTGTATTGTGATAACAATGGGGCTGTAGCATTAGCGAAGGAACCAAGGTCCCATCAGAAATCCAGGCATATCTTAAGGCGGTTTCACCTGATCAGGGAGATCGTGGATCGTCGAAAGATCGAGGTACGGAGATTAGACACAAAAGACAACACGGCAGATCCATTCACCAAGGCCATCCCTCAAGTCCAGTTCGAGAAGCTATTTGAGATGTTGGGCATGCGGTACGCCAGCAACTGGATCTGGTGCAGACAGTGGGTACTCATTGCGCCAATTATAGGCCTTAGTGCAAGTGGGAGATTGTTGGATATATATGCCCTAGAGGCCTTCATTGTATAGGATGCTAGGGATATGTATGTACATGACAGTCTTGCTTAATATGATAGTATGCTATTTCGTTTGTCTTTATCTTAACATATGATATATTTTGCGTAGTATTCATATATATATATATACATGTTGATAAAGCCCATAGGGTGTTTGCCTGACTACCGGCGTTGTGATGGCAGTCATACTTGTGGGAGCTGGATAGTCAATAGGCACATCCTTAGATGTCCCTGGTCGCAGGAGTATCGAGACTGGGCATCGATACTCTGGAGTAGACTGGTGTATACATATCTAGACCCTGAGGAGGGGCGATGGATTGGTCCCGCAGCCATTGGTGGAGTGCACCAAAGATTGTATACAGATGCTCACTGGGTGTGAGTACACCGGACAGGACTCGCCGAGAACTGACTGGATGGTATTTATACCTAACGTCAGATAGCAGTTCTCAGGTGACATGTGTGCAGATAGTCCGTTGACTTAAGGTCGTCATTTGTCTCGTGTGAGTTCCCACTGTGCTTTGATTACTACCCTACCACGGTTTAAAGGAGTCGTGCAAATAGGTTTTAGTTGGGCATAGTCCCGAGCCACGTGGAGGCAATGAGTGACTGTTAGGGATTCGTCTCTCCCGGTATAGGGAGTTGATATCGCACGGTGATCGGTTGGTCATTACCATAAGTCCCTGGCCAGGGCTGATTGAGAATTACTGATAGACTGATCAGTATATTCTCGGATGGTAATTGAGCCATGCCGACACGACTTGTACGGTTATTAGGGGTCTGACGTTTACCACCTCCCTAGACCATACATGCGATACTCTTAGATGAACAGACCGGACTGCGCGGATATTGTCACGGACAGGCTCAGTAGGAGTTCGGATGGGTTTCCTCTTCGGCCTTCTTATCGACATCTACCTGGGGACCGTTACGTACAGCTAGTGCCGCTTGCGGTCTGTGGTTAAACCCACTGCCAGCGTAGTAGTCGAGTCTTTAGAGTCCCACACAGAGTTTTCCCAACTCCAGACGAAACGATATAGAGGTCGTACGGTTTTACGACAAGGGTTCGGACGAATACGTGTTTTAACGCACGTACGACATTCGGACAGTTTTTACTTGACGGCTTTGGTTTAAGCTAGATTCTAGTATCAAGTTATTGGATTTATACAGTCTAAAGTTTTTCCGTGTTTTCACGGATCGGAGGGGCGTTCTCGTAATTTCCGGGAAGCTTCTAGAAGCATGGTGACTTGAGGGTTTAGGTGGCATTATCATTAAATGATATTGTGACTCATTTAGAGTGATTCATCATGTCATTAATGCATTATTAAATGCTTAATGACTCACATAGTGAATCACTCAAATGCATTTATGTAGCATGATGAATAATCTCATTTTATTCATTTATTCATTATGCTTCATATATCAAGTGAGAAACAATTTCATTTTCATTATTCTAGTTCACGTTCTCTCTCCTCAAGCCCACTCTTTCTTCAAACCCTAATCCTACCACTCATGAGTTGAGAACAAGGATTAGAATAGACTAAACATTCCATAACCTAACTCTATATGATCTAAGTTCCTTTGATTAGCAACTAGAGAAACTTAGTTACCTCAAGTTTGGAGGTGAAGCTTGGATTAGGGTTCTTGGGTGGATCATCTATCACTTAGAGGAGGCCGAGGAGGACGTAGAGATCGTAAAGACGAAGGACACGATTCATTAGGTATAATCTCTTTACATAGTAGCTAAGAACTTCTATGGTTGTTGTTAATTATCGTTTAGCAAAGATCTTCGGTTAGTCGATGTTTGCTTCAAGAACAAGATCGTTTTTCATATTTCCGCCTCCCCGCAACTCGTGGGGTGTTGCACATCGACTTACAGGCTACATATAGGTAGAGAATTGAGAAAGGGTGATATGTTTTAAGAGTTAGAAACGGTGCAATTGTTGCAGCCAAGTATGTTGGCAGTTATCACCCTGTATTACCAAATACATTGATTCTGAACGAATGTTATTAGATACCGAACATGATATACAATATCATATCAGTCTCTTTATTAGTAAAGAAGGATATAATTTTGTATTGTTGGATAATATTTTGAACATTTCCTATATCAAGAGTTGATCGGTTCAGGCACGTTATCTAAAAGCATAGACGTTCTAAATCAAACCACAGTTCTTAACGTACAGAACACACACAAGGGGAAGAGTTCAGAAATGAACGAATCCTTCTTAAGGTATTGTAGACTAGGTCATATCAATGCGACCCGACTAGCTAAGTTACATTAAGATGCATATTTAAATCAGTTTAAACTTACATCTTATGAAACCTTCCAGTCATGTCATAAAGATAAAATGACCATAGCTCCGTTTATTGGAAACAGAGAAAGAGTTAGTGAACTCTTGGGATTGATACATGATGATGTATGTAAGGTCCCCTGTCTACACATGCCAGGACCGGTTCTTTGTACTTCATTACATTCACTGATTATCTCTCAAGATTTGAACATATGTTCCTGTTGAAATACAAGTCTGAAGCTTTTGAGAAATTCAATGAATATAAGTTAGAAGTAGAGAACCAAAACAGGTATAAGTATTATGTCCTATGATGAGATCAGGGAGGAGAATACTTGAGCACGGAATTCCTGGACTATTCTAAAGGAGAATGAGATTCTCTCTCAGCATTACTCCTTCGTATACATCACAGCTCGTCGGTGCATCGGGACGGAGCAATCGCACCCTATGTGATATGCTGTGCTCTATGATGAGTACTACTGAGTTTCCTATTTCCTTTTGGGGGTTATGCACTTGAGAAGATGCATACCTATTGAATAGGGTTCTAATCAAATCAGGTGCCTACCACTCCATATGTGATATGGTATGGGAAGAGCCCATCTCTTTAGGATGTTAAGATTTGGGGTTGTCTGGCCTATGTCAAAAGCAAAATCCGGACAAACTCGAGGCAAAGTCAGTTTTATGGAAGTTTGTTGGATATCCCAAGCATTCGCAAGGGAATATCTTCTACCAAACTGGGGAACAAAAGGTGTTTTATTTCTCGGCATGCCATATTTTTGAGAAAAAAGGGAATTTCTTGTGAAGAAATTAGTGGTCATGAGGTAGAACTGGAAGGAGTTCCAGCCATACAAGCTGCAGCTGACGATTTGGTAGAACCGGAGGATTCAATAGTTTCCAACGAACCCCAACCTCTCCGCAGATCTGGTAGGGTTCCTCATCCACCTGAGAGATGCTTCGGTTTCTCTATGACAGTAGGAGCGAGAATTGCATTATGAGATGATGACCTAACTAGTTTCGAGCTAGTCATCAAGAGTGGGGACTCTGTAAGAATGGCTGGATGCTTAGCGATCTGAGATGGAATCCATATACACCAACAAAGTATGGACTTTGGTTTCTTTATCTAAAGGGTTAAATCCCCATCAGGAGCAAGTATATCTTGAGAAGATTACTTGGTGTACATGGAAAGGTTGAGACTTTCAAAGCTATGCTTAAGTCCATCCAGATCCTACTTGCCACTGCTACATACCATGACTACGATATCTGGCGGTTGGGTGTCATGACTGCTTTTCTAAATAATGTTTTGGAAGAAAGCGTCTATAAGTACACAGCCAGAGGGCTTCGTAGACAGTGGGAGCAGCGGAAACGTGTGCAAGTTGTTTTATACGATAAAACAGGCATCACGGAGTTGGAACGTCTGTTTTGATGTGGTAGTCAAAGAGTTTGACTTCATCAAAATGGCAGATGAACTTAATATATACAAAAAAGTAGTAGGGAGTATGGTGGTGATTGTACGTGGATGACATACTCTTGATAGTGAAGGAGTTTCCTATGCTACGCTCGGTCAATCTCCTCTTATCACAAGGATTCTCCATATAGGATCAAGGTGATACCTCCTAAATCCTGGGTTTTGGATCTATGAGATAGATTTAATTGGATGTTAGGATTCTCACTAGGTGTAGTGAGATAGTATCAATCGATCCTGAGGAGAATCACTGGAAAGCTTCTAGGGTGGTAAGGTCGACTGAATATCAGTCACAGACATTGTCTTTACCCTCAGTGGAGGGACAGTATGTTGGAAGAGTTCCAAGCTAGCTACCGTGGCAAACTAGACGATTAAAGGCAAGATACATCGTTACCAAGGATGCTACCAAAAAGGCAGTCTGGATATATATAAGTTCATGAGATGAACTTCCTTCCTACCATTGTGTGACAATGGAGTTTTGGCTTATGCCTAGGAACCCCCATCCCATCAGAGATCCAGACATATTCTTAGGCAGTATCACCTGATCATGGAGATGGTTGATCTCCAGGGAGATCGAGGATAGGAGAGTTGATACATAGGACAACAGCGCGGATCCAGTCACAAAGGTCTATTTCCCAGTATAGACTTTTATGGGATGGTTGAATATGGGATACTTCAACCACGACTGATTGTTGGGTATGAGATACTACAACAGATGGCCCTAGTGCAAGTGGGAGATTGTAAGTGATATGTGTGCCCTAGAGGCCATTACTGTACATACGATGTATATTATAGTGGATGCTTGGACATATATAGTGAGGACTTTCTTGCTCGACATGATAGTATGCTATCTGGTTGCTCTTTATCTTAACATGAACTCTGATTGTCTCTATGTTACATGTTCATAAAGCTCTTAGGATGAGTACTTGACTACAAGGACTATGATGCAGATCATACTTGTGGGGACAGTATAGTCGCTAAGTACATCCTTCAAATGTTCCTAGTCGTAGGTGTATCGAGACAGGGCATCGATATACCAGAGTAGACTAGCGTATAGCTTCTCGACCCATGTAGATAGACGATGGATGATCCCATATCCATTACTGTTTGACATCAGAGAAAGTATATGGGTGCTCAGTGGAGACTGGGTACACTGGACGGACTCGCCGAGAACTCCCAGATGGTATTATACCTTACGTCAGATGGCAGTTCTCTGGTGACACTGGTACATGTTAGTCTGTAGACCCTAGATTGTCATAGAGTCTTGTATGATTCCTACTGTGCTTTGATTTCCACCTTACAACGTTCAAGAGAACATGCAAAACAGTGGCTTTTGGGTACAGTCCCGAATCACATGGAGGCAATGAGCGATAGGAGGGGTTTCGTCTCTCCCGGTATTGGGAGTTGATGTTGCGCTGTGTTCGATTGACTATAACTGGAAATCCCTGGACAGGGTTGCTGAGATTTACTGGTAAGTGTTATCAGTAGTTTCTCAAACTGTTATGGACCTTATATCGACATGACTTATCGGTTACTGGGGTCTGACGTTTACCACCCCTAAACGAGATATGCGACATATCAGACGAAGAGACCAGACTGTACGGGAGTGTTAGATTAGATTCACAAGAGAATGTACTGGCTTGCTTGTTGATTTTCTGATCGCTCAATACCTGGATGGCTGTTATGTTTAGCTGACCGCTTGCAGCTTGTGGGTGTTTGATATGATCATCACCTACTACCGGCGTATTGACGATTCTTTAGAGTCCTACACAGAGGTTTCCTGGCTCAGGAAAAACGGAGTAGGAGCACATATGTGATATGTGCGGGACCGAGAATAATACGAGTATGTAATACCGTATTCGATTCTCGCGATATATGATATCGGCCGGGTATATGTGATATAGCCGGGTCATCGGATCAAGTGTTGATTCGATGAACTGATACATTTTAAATTAGTCGGTTATTTGTGAAATAGCCGGATTATCGGATCAAGTGTTGATTCGATAATTTAATGTATAATTATATATTTGATATATTATATTACATTAACTAATATAAGCTCACTTAAAGATTCTTTTTCCCACATGATGATACATTGATATATATGTGATATATGTTAATTGTATTATTTTCTTTTATTACAAAATATTGTATATGTGATGTATAATATTGTAACATGTTAGGGTTACAAATGCAACTAAGGTTTAAACCATGTTAGGGTTTTAAACTTGGGTTAACATTTTATTATGGAATGATTCAAATTGTGTGGATTTTCTTTTGGATAAGCTTTGAGGAAGCTTCATGACCTTTGCCAAAGTCCACCCTCTTTGTTTCTAGCTTGATATTTGTTAACCCAACTTTAATCCTAGCCTATGGTTTATTCTCTACATGAGTTAGCCATGACACATACTTAACCTTGGTTGCATTTCTAACCTCAACAATAATTCATTCATCACTTTGTTCTTCATCTTCTTCAAGCTCTCAAAAGCTTGCTTGATTTTTGATTTGTGATGATTTAAAGTGAGATAAAGAAAACAAAAGAGAGAAAAATTCCTACTTCATCATCCTCATCTATTCTAGCCACTTAGATTAGGGTGTTTGCTTTACTAATACTTGATTAGTGAAGCAAGAGCTTGGGTTTGAGATTCTTCAAGATAGATCATCTTGGATTAGTGAAGTCTTCAAGCAAGGGTGCATCATTCTCTTCATGGAGCCTCTCTAGAGTCCGGGTACTTGATAATCACAGCGAAGGGACCTCAACACGGAGCTTATGAAGCGATGGAATGGAATACAAAGGTTGTAATCCCTAACTCTTAGATGTTAAGGTGTTAACATGCTAGTTTTGGTTTGATTCTCTAGTTAACATCCTAGGTTTAGGGTTCTCTATAATGGCAAGATTTGAAATTGGCATGTGTGATGCTACCCAAAACCTTACTGCCGTAGTAGGTAACCCAACAGAACCGACATTCTCCAGCCCCGAATAAGAATTCAGATCGGTCAATCGATACATTTTATTATCTTGATTAGGGCGTGAAATGGTTGCTACCTGGAGAGAGAGAAAAGTATCACTTAGCGTACGCTCTTACAAGATTAGATTGGTTATTAATTTATCTAATCAGAATGGCTCCCACAGTTTCCTCAAATTCTCCATCAAACCTTAAAATGAGAATTAGTCAGGATTAATCGCATGTTACAATACTTGCTTAACCTTTCAGCCAGGCTAGTGTCGGTAATTAGAGGGAGGTTTTCCAACGCTTTCGTGAAGTTCCTTAATTATATAACCTCTTTTCCCTGGAGGCGTAGCCCTACTAACACCATTCTAGACACCTACTTAGTTTATAGTATTGATTGTTAAGTGAAATAATCTCCAAAGAGTATTCCTACTCATCAGTGGGATCGAGATCCAACTATCATTTCGTGATAATCTAGATGAAAGCCACTCTAGTTACCACATTCCAGAAGGTATGCAACACTAGCAAGTTTCCTGTATATTTGAAACTCTCGATGTGGTTTTTACCTGTCACGACCCGAAAGTACGGCACGTTACCGGCACATAGATTACGAAGCGTCTAGAGGCGCCACGTAACCTAAGTAAGCCGAAGCCCAGAAATCTAAACCATAAAAGAAGAAGAAGAAGAAAAAGAAAACAAGTTTAAAAGCATCAGCAAATTTTCTCAAAAATTTCGGCAGAGTCTCCTCTATAAAAACTGGCCCCCAAACGGGTACAACAAGTATAATATACATAAACAACAATAAAAAGCATCCCCAAACGGGAGCCAACTCAACGCCAACAGGCGGAAACAACCACAACAAGCACAAAATATACAACGCCAAAGGGCGAGGCTCAAAACTCAAAAGAAAACAAAACCACCAGATCAGAATAATACATGCGCGACTCTAAGGTCGAAATAAAAGACTGGTCCAATAAACTTATCAAGTAATACAAGTATGGTTGATGGAGCTTACTAGATACAAATGAAAGAATAAAAGTACAATGGTGGTTCGGATACAAGTGAACCAACCTACCGTGCAAATCACCCTGAATGAAATGATGTGCCAGCAAGCTGCCAGGGAAACCTGTACATCGAACCTGTAATAAAATTTGGCACAACGGGGGTGAGTTGCCAACTCGTGAGTAGAAGACATCTACGAAAAGAAATCGAATGCACGACGCTATCCTAGGTCATAATAATACACTACTAAGTCCCAATCATCTAGTAATAGCAGGGTAATACTACGTGTAAGTGCAGATACTCCGTGCTCGTGTCAGTGCCTCATATAGTACTATGTCATATGAATGGATATGCATGCACCATGAATATAAAACAATCAATCCTGAAATCCAGATATATCTGTATAAGAAATCTTTAACTGTTATCATAGTAAATTGTGTATAGGAATCTGAAATCTCAATAATGAAATCCATGGAAATCCGTGTCAAGTATCGACACAAACATGTAAATCTCAAGTCTCATAGTCTCAATACCTCGGGCTCCGTCAGTCCGGATCAGCCCATATCACTAAATCTCACGACAACGGTCGGTATCCTCCGGATATCCGCCGCGCCAGACATCACCGGTAGGTAGCCTTCCCCTGCCAGGCTCATCGTCTACAACTCGATCTTCTTGTCCCGGGGTACCATACCGGGCCCACCATGTACCCGAGACGGTTTATCCACTCCTCGAATCGGGTCTCGAAATCCAACAGAAAACATGAAATCTCATGGTGGACGACACATACATCACGAGAAAACCGCCTCTTATTTTAAAAAGAGAAGAGGAGAGAGAGAGAAGTTTTATATATTCTTGCGGTTTTCCCCAAAAATCCAGAAATCTCATAGAAATCCAAAATCTGAAAATCATGAGTAAGTATATGATAAGTGTCGGCATATCCCCATGATACTGCATGACAACATGAAAATATGAACGCATGAATGTCTAAGTGATAAATGTCATGTCTATACTAACATCAGAAAGTAATCACAATATTATATCGGTCTAGTTGTTAACTGATTCTATCAATAAAAGATAATATGATCTAAAGTGTACGTGACATAGCAATTACCGATGATGATGTGTGTGAGCCGGCAAATGAGTGTGCGTGGAATATGAGCATCATCGGTAATGGTGCTGGTGTCCTAACAGGTAAGGTTTATACTGAATATAGCAGCATATGAAAGAACATGCACCATTATGATTCCAGTGTGAAAGTAAGACGGATGTATGTTATCCACTCATTTAATATACCATTACCACTACCACTACCACTATATGACTCGAACCTAATCTAGTGTCCATCTAACCTCCTAAGGAACAAAACCTAAGAAACTAGTCAATAATAAACAAGAGTCTACCTAAGGTCTGAATCAATATCTCTAATAGTCGGCGATCCAGCCTCAATAGCGTCACGTACGTAGTACGGCTTCCTCGAATCAAGAGTGCGGATCAATCATCATATCTATGCCTCGTACGGTAAAATCCATCGTACGGCATCCCAATATCGGGGTACGGGTCTAGTATCTCCTAAGTGTCTCATCATTAGTATAATGTCATCATCAACACATCTAATGATCAAGTTGGTAAACTGTGATCGCATATATCATTGCCATAATAATAAACATCATTAGTTTATCCTCAGAAATATCATGTCATATGTATCATATCGTCCTCAAGTCACACCTCTATGATATCGACATCGGGTCACACCTATATGATGTCGTAATCAAGTCATACATATCCCATATCGTGATCAATCACAAGTTACAGTCCGGGTACTATTTTAGAGTCCCATGTACCTCAATATCATCACCACCCATTATAATTTAAGTATACATGTTCATTATCTCATTCTCTAATGATCCGCTAACACTTAATACGACTGTATAGCCAAGAATCACGGCATCAAGCCCAGTTACACTGTTTCATCATACCTCGGATATCATATCACATCAATGTATCCCATATACGTGTTGGATATATATATATATATATATACCTATACCTCGTCCTATATATATATAAACACATGCACGTATACACCATGTCGTGTTTCAGTGTGTGCGTGTGTGTGTTTCTACCTGAAACCTACGAACCTCTTCCAAGGTATTCATCTTCTGGTATGGTTTTCCTAAATCAGTCTAGTCCAGCCTAGGGTCATTACTAGGGTCCTGCTCATTAAGAATCTAGGGTCACATCTGGTTTCCTAATGTCAATAAGTACTATTCCTATTCTACGTTGCGGGGGTGCTAAACGCCATCCACCCGACTTCCCCCCGTAGATATACATCTACTCACCTGGTCCATGTCTGCCGAAGACGGTATCGCCATCCTCCTCTTCATCGCCCGCAGTCCACGTGAGGGGTACCTAAACGCAAACATATAAATAGCATCGTAAACTGAATCACATACAAAAGTCAAAACGACGCAATGAACCGGCATAGGTTAAAACCTATGTCCCGTCCACTCAAAAGAACCAAATATCGCTCGATATCGGCGTACAAACTCCGATGGATCGAGATAAACATCAACAAATAACTCGTAGTTTTAAAACTCATTACTTATATTATAAAACACGATTAAATCCATCGAAACCCTAAAATCCATCAAACCGTCCAATTTCGTAAAACCCGAAAATGCCAATTTACCGTTTTTCCTCAAAACTTTACATTTAAATGAAACCAATGGTTATAAAACTCATTAAATAGCATAACTAGACTATACAAACCGTTACTATATTTCTATTACACAAATTTGTATTAATTTGAAATTTCTAGTTTGCAACATTTAACAATTTTCAACATTTTTCAAATAAGACACCACAATTCCACCACAAAACATGATTTTGCATGAATTAATGTATTAAACCACAATTCATAATGATAATGATTTAATGAAACCATAAATTATATTTTTAATCATATTTATTTAGAAATTTCTAAAATCTAGTTTACAAAATAGCAATTTTTATCATAATTTATCAATTATCAATAGAAACTAGCAATCAAACTAAGTTTTTCTTTCCATTAACATGCTAAAGTTCTCACTAAAACTACAATCTAATGATAGCAACCTTAATTGGAATTTTATATCACCCACATATATATTTTACAAAAACTAGTTAGCTAAATAGCTTCATTTAAACAATTTTAAATGAAAAATTTACAATTCAACAAACATGCAAGATTTTCCAATTCTAAAAGTGTTAAACTAACTATTATAACCCTAATTAATTAATAAAAATCATAACTTGAATTTACAAACCTAACTTGAATTTTAGAATTTGCAACTAGAATTAATCTAATTAATCTAATTATGCTTTAAAAGAAACATCTAATCAAAATAAAACAAAAGAGAAAGATTTATACCTCCACAACCTCATGTCCAAACATGAAAATGAGCCTAAAAAATGCATGCTTTCCCACTCAAAAATCCATGTAAAGAAGAGTAGAGAATAAATGGTAGGAAATAAATAGGATTTTGTGGATTTTTATTTGGATTTTTAATGAATTTTTTGATCAAATTTGAAGAAGAAAGAGAGGGGAAAAATGGGGGGCTTCCATGATGAGGAGGCCGGCCACATCAAGGGGAGGAGGGAGAGAAAGAAAAGAGTGAGGAAAGATGTAGAAAGTTCCCCACAAATATCCACCTCTTTATGTCATTTCAACATTTTAATTAATTTCTTTTATTTCATTACTATAGCAACTCAAGAAAGCTCTAGAAAAAAGGAAAAATTTGCAAATAAATTTTGCATGATACACACTAAATTATAATATGCCATGGTTCATTTTTACAAATTAAAACCATTCAAATTTTTAATTTACACTAATTTAGTGTAAAAAATAAAGCTTATGTTAATATTTAAAATAATTAATTTAGGAAAAATATTTAATTAAAATAAAAATTTATAAGTGGCTAAATAAACACCATTTAATAGTAATTACATAATTAAAATAGGTATTTTTGAAATTATAATGAAAAACAATCACGGTTTGGTTTTAAGAAAAATACATTTTACTTTACCGAAAATCATAAAATTCACTTAAACAATTTTATTCATTTAATTATTTATTTAATTATTTTTAAAACGTTACAATCTTCCCCCCTTTAAGAAATTCGGTCCCCGAATTTAAATTAAAACTTCCCTTCCAAATACTTAAAACATTTAACAAAACACTCAAATCGTCGGGCTCCGAAATCATCAATACATAACAAAAATCAACTCCGTCAAGCATAACGCAATCATCGGAGTTATGGCGAGAATAAAATATCAAAACCCAATATGAAAACCAACATAATATACATCAATCTACAACTTATATATATATTGTGCATCATAGTGAAATCGCCTAAATATCATAATAAAGAAGCATACGAAAACCCCTCTTGAAAATCGCCGTGCAATGCACGTGTCACGGCATAAGCAGCGGACGTTTATTTTAAAAAAATAACTATATATATATATATCTTTTATTTAACATACACGTCCCGCCTGGTCACTAAATCAAATAATAATGATTATGAAACATACTGCTCAAACTGAAATCAATCCCAATCACATCAATAAAATATCATGTGCGTCCGGTGCGCACTGAAATCGAAACCAAATACATATACCATGAATACACACAAAAACAAAATAAGTGCAACAGGTGTGCACCAAAACATCTGTCAAGTGCAACGGGCGTGCACGACTCACTATCAGGTGCATCTAAGCTGCACAAAACCCCGATTTAGTGCATCTGGTGTGCACAAAATCGCATCAAGTGCGCCAAGTATGCGCAAGAATCCTAATCAGGTGCACATGGTGCACGAAAACATACATCGAATATCAGAATCGAAATCACAGTACGAAAATGGATAAAAACTAGGTCGAAGCATATATCAAAATCATGTGTAACCCATATGCACGAAATCAAATAAAAAAATCTCAAAATATATAAAACCAAATCAAGTGTACTGGGTGTATACTAAGCAACATCAATACAGCTGATATGTGAAACACAGATAGAATGCAATGAAGGTACACATAAGAAATACCAATCGTAGAACAAAATCCTCAAAATACCAAAATCCAATAACAGAAATATGAAATTCAAATCACCAAGTCACATCGTAATCACTATTGTCAATGTGCGCCTCTTTCCTCTGATGTCGATTGCTTCAAACTTGTCTCTTCATAAGTGTGCTGACTGCGCTACCGACGGCAATACTCATATCTAGAGTCTCCCACGTAGTCGATCCCTTCACTTGATATCCGGACTACATTAAACCTTTCGATCGATCCATCAAAATCCCATAATTCCCCGAGAGCTCAACACTCAAGTACAGTTTAAAAATATCCAGTACATACCCCAGCATCGATGATCCAGCCGTAGAAGGGCAAACCCAAGCCTCACTGATGGCACCGCGGAACTGCCGTAAACCCTAAGGTTCAAGGGCGTTCTCGTGGTCATTATGTCGAGTTAGGGTTTCATCCTTCTAGAGGGTCCATCGAAATACCTGCATGTTCTTCCGAATACCTTAAACTTGGGAAAATGGTTTTCTGATAATCGTTCGAACCCTTTAACTTCGTCCGGACGGCATGTGAATACCCTTCGTCCGCACGCTAAACAATGCTTCAATCCTCAAGAATAACCAATACTCTAATGGTTATCGCATTCGAGCCACAACTCCCTCTGCCAGTGCGCCCGTGGTAACAGAATCACCCTCCGACATCGACGAAGATAGATCAAAGGAACGAATGAAATACGGTGCAAACAATGTACATCCTAGGGCTCCTTAAGCAGAGTAGCGTATCGTAAGTATGCCGCGGACCATACCCACGGTACGTTACTCTACCTAAATCGCCTACTCCATCAACCAAGGGTCACCTAGAATTATACAAGGTTAAACCTAGCGCTCTGATACCAACTTTGTCACGACCCGAAAGTACGGCACGTGACCGGCACATAGATTACGAAGCGTCTAGAGGCGCCACGTAACCTAAGTAAGGCGAAGCCCAGAAATCTAAACCATAAAAGAAGAAGAAGAAGAAAAAGAAAACAAGTTTAAAAGCATCAGCAAATTTTCTCAAAAATTTCGGCAGAGTCTCCTCTATAAAAACTGGCCCCCAAACGGGTACAACAAGTATAATATACATAAACAACAATAAAAAGCATCCCCAAACGGGAGCCAACTCAATGCCAACAGGCGGAAACAACCACAACAAGCACAAAATATACAACGCCAAAGGGCGAGGCTCAAAACTCAAAAGAAAACAAAACCACCAGATCAGAATAATACATGCGCGACTCTAAGGTCGAAATAAAAGACTGGTCCAATAAACTTATCAAGTAATACAAGTATGGTTGATGGAGCTTACTAGATACAAATGAAAGAATAAAAGTACAATGGTGGTTCGGATACAAGTGAACCAACCTACCGTGCAAATCACCCTGAATGAAATGATGTGCCAGCAAGCTGCCAGGGAAACCTGTACATCGAACCTGTAATAAAATTTGGCACAACGGGGGTGAGTTGCCAACTCGTGAGTAGAAGACATCTACGAAAAGAAATCGAATGCACGACGCTATCCTAGGTCATAATAATACACTACTAAGTCCCAATCATCTAGTAATAGCAGGGTAATACTACGTGTAAGTGCAGATACTCCATGCTCGTGTCAGTGCCTCATATAGTACTATGTCATATGAATGGATATGCATGCACCATGAATATAAAACAATCAATCCTGAAATCCAGATATATCTGTATAAGAAATCTTTAACTGTTATCATAGTAAATTGTGTATAGGAATCTGAAATCTCAATAATGAAATCCATGGAAATCCGTGTCAAGCATCGACACAAACATGTAAATCTCAAGTCTCATAGTCTCAATACCTCGGGCTCCGTCAGTCCGGATCAGCCCATATCACTAAATCTCACGACAACGGTCGGTATCCTCCGGATATCCGCCGCGCCAGACATCACCGGTAGGTAGCCTTCCCCTGCCAGGCTCATCGTCTACAACTCGATCTTCTTGTCCCGGGGTACCATACCGGGCCCACCATGTACCCGAGACGGTTCATCCACTCCTCGAATCGGGTCTCAAAATCCAACAGAAAACATGAAATCTCATGGTGGACGACACATACATCACGAGAAAACCGCCTCTTATTTTAAAAAGAGAAGAGGAGAGAGAGAGAAGTTTTATATATTCTTGCGGTTTTCCCCAAAAATCCAGAAATCTCATAGAAATCCAAAATCTGAAAATCATGAGTAAGTATATGATAAGTGTCGGCATATCCCCATGATACTGCATGACAACATGAAAATATGAACGCATGAATGTCTAAGTGATAAATGTCATGTCTATACTAACATCAGAAAGTAATCACAATATTATATCGGTCTAGTTGTTAACTGATTCTATCAATAAAAGATAATATGATCTAAAGTGTACGTGACATAGCAATTACCGATGATGATGTGTGTGAGCCGGCAAATGAGTGTGCGTGGAATATGAGCATCATCGGTAATGGTGCTGGTGTCCTAACAGGTAAGGTTGATACTGAATATAGCAGCATATGAAAGAACATGCACCATTATGATTCCAGTGTGAAAGTAAGACGGATGTATGTTATCCACTCATTTAATATACCATTACCACTACCACTACCACTATATGACTCGAACCTAATCTAGTGTCCATCTAACCTCCTAAGGAACAAAACCTAAGAAACTAGTCAATAATAAACAAGAGTCTACCTAAGGTCTGAATCAATATCTCTAATAGTCGGCGATCCAGCCTCAATAGCGTCACGTACGTAGTACGGCTTCCTCGAATCAAGAGTGCGGATCAATCATCATATCTATGCCTCGTACGGTAAAATCCATCGTACGGCATCCCAATATCGGGGTACGGGTCTAGTATCTCCTAAGTGTCTCATCATTAGTATAATGTCATCATCAACACATCTAATGATCAAGTTGGTAAACTGTGATCGCATATATCATTGCCATAATAATAAACATCATTAGTTTATCCTCAGAAATATCATGTCATATGTATCATATCGTCCTCAAGTCACACCTCTATGATATCGACATCGGGTCACACCTATATGATGTCGTAATCAAGTCATACATATCCCATATCGTGATCAATCACAAGTTACAGTCCGGGTACTATTTTAAAGTCCCATGTACCTCAATATCATCACCACCCATTATAATTTAAGTATACATGTTCATTATCTCATTCTCTAATGATCCGCTAACACTTAATACGACTGTATAGCCAAGAATCACGGCATCAAGCCCAGTTACACTGTTTCATCATACCTCGGATATCATATCACATCAATGTATCCCATATACGTGTTGGATATATATATATATATACCTATACCTCGTCCTATATATATATAAACACATGCACGTATACACCATGTCGTGTTTCAGTGTGTGCGTGTGTGTGTTTCTACCTGAAACCTACGAACCTCTTCCAAGGTATTCATCTTCTGGTATGGTTTTCCTAAATCAGTCTAGTCCAGCCTAGGGTCATTACTAGGGTCCTACTCATTAAAAATCTAGGGTCACATCTGGTTTTCTAATGTCAATAATTACTATTCCTATTCTACGTTGCGGGGGTGCTAAACGCCATCCACCCGACTTCCCCCCGTAGATATACATCTACTCACCTGGTCCATGTCTGCCGAAGACGGTATCGCCATCCTCCTCTTCATCGCCCGCAGTCCACGTGAGGGGTACCTAAACGCAAAAATATAAATAGCATCGTAAACTGAATCACATACAAAAGTCAAAACGACGCAATGAACCGGCATAGGTTAAAACCTATGTCCCGTCCACTCAAAAGAACCAAATATCGCTCGATATCGGCGTACAAACTCCGATGGATCGAGATAAACATCAACAAATAACTCGTAGTTTTAAAACTCATTACTTATATTATAAAACATGATTAAATCCATCGAAACCCTAAAATCCATCAAACCGTCCAATTTCGTAAAACCCGAAAATGCCAATTTACCGTTTTTCCTCAAAACTTTACATTTAAATGAAACCAATGGTTATAAAACTCATTAAATAGCATAACTAGACTATACAAACCGTTACTATATTTTTATTACACAAATTTGTATTAATTTGAAATTTCTAGTTTGCAACATTTAACAATTTTCAACATTTTTCAAGTAAGACACCACAATTCCACCACAAAACATGATTTTGCATGAATTAATGTATTAAACCACAATTCATAATGATAATGATTTAATGAAACCATAAATTATATTTTTAATCATATTTATTTAGAAATTTCTAAAATCTAGTTTACAAAATAGCAATTTTTATCACAATCTATCAATTATCAATAGAAACTAGCAATCAAACTAAGTTTTTCTTTCCATTAACATGCTAAAGTTCTCACTAAAACTACAATCTAATGATAGCAACCTTAATTGGAATTTTATATCACCCACATATATATTTTACAAAAACTAGTTAGCTAAATAGCTTCATTTAAACAATTTTAAATGAAAAATTTACAATTCAACAAACATGCAAGATTTTCCAATTCTAAAAGTGTTAAACTAACTATTATAACCCTAATTAATTAATAAAAATCATAACTTGAATTTACAAACCTAACTTGAATTTTAGAATTTGCAACTAGAATTAATCTAATTAATCTAATTATGCTTTAAAAGAAACATCTAATCAAAATAAAACAAAAGAGAAAGATTTATACCTCCACAACCTCATGTCCAAACATGAAAATGAGCCTAAAAAATGCATGCTTTCCCACTCAAAAATCCATGTAAAGAAGAGTAGAGAATAAAGGGTAGGAAATAAATAGGATTTTGTGGATTTTTATTTGGATTTTTAATGAATTTTTTGATCAAATTTGAAGAAGAAAGAGAGGGGAAAAATGGGGGGCTTCCATGATGAGGAGGCCGGCCACATCAAGGGGAGGAGGGAGAGAAAGAAAAGAGTGAGGAAAGATGTAGAAAGTTCCCCACAAATATCCACCTCTTTATGTCATTTCAACATTTTAATTAATTTCTTTTATTTCATTACTATAGCAACTCAAGAAAGCTCTAGAAAAAAGGAAAAATTTGCAAATAAAGTTTGCATGATACACACTAAATTATAATATGCCATGGTTCATTTTTACAAATTAAAACCATTCAAATTTTTAATTTACACTAATTTAGTGTAAAAATAAAGCTTATGTTAATATTTAAAATAATTAATTTAGGAAAAATATTTAATTAAAATAAAAATTTATAAGTGGCTAAATAAAAACCATTTAACAGTAATTACATAATTAAAATAGGTATTTTTGAAATTATAATGAAAAACAATCACGGTTTGGTTTTAAGAAAAATACATTTTACTTTACCGAAAATCAAAAATTCACTTAAACAATTTTATTCATTTAATTATTTATTTAATTATTTTTAAAACGTTACATTACCCCTAACGACTTATGATCTTGACTAGGTCAACATATCATAAACCGCTAGTCAAGTTCAACCCGTCATTATCCTGGATTATTTTAGACCCACCTGTATATACCCTTGACTAGATCAAAATGGTTATACGACTGTCCTAAATAATCGCAATACCTGCAACATACAAGCACCACTCAGCTACCGAACACTACGTCTTGACTAGGTCAAAACGCACAGCACGAATACTAAGTAACACTCGTAAAAAATGACGGAGGGATACGGCTGGGTTTTTGGCGAAAAAACCCTTTAACGTAATGTATATGATATCGTTGAAGGAACCTGAGCAGTTTTGAAACAGAGTGGTTTAGGCTCCGCTTTTGAAAACTTGTGGTTTTGATGAATATCGAGTAATCTACAGTATAAACTTTTGCTCAAGAGGTCACTCCCCGCGAAGGGATCTCGGCTCTTGCCTTCTCGAATGAGGTGCTGAATATTCATGACCGAATACCATTATGCAAAGCGAAAGAATATAACTGTAGTTTTTCAAAATTTGTTCCAACAATATCTTTTAGGTTTCTTTTCTTGCATTAATCAAAATTAATGCGGTCCTATCAATTAACCTATCACACCAGAAAAGAACGAAAATACAATGTACGTATATGCTATCTGCATTCGCCATAGGGCCCCGTCATGCACCGTTAGGTTACTTAACTAACGGCAAAGCGGGGGCTGGACTAGCATGGGTGCAAAACTTATACAACATCTACTAGTATATATATAAATATATATACATTCGTCCCAGGCATGATATAAGCAACATCACAGAATCTCAGGAAGCAACACAGAATGGTGAATAATCTTGGAGCCTCGGGTTTCATTTGAGCCAAAAATGAGACCCGACATTCCTTGTCACGTGGATAGCCTGTGCAATGAAAACCTGGACCCCTACGAGCATGGCAAGTTACCCGCCAATCCCAAAAGTGAGGCAACCCCAATCAACAAAGTGATGGGCCACCCAGCACTTCACGGAATTCGGTAACTTTGGCACCCCTCCGTGGGTCATACTATACCCCCTACGAGTACGGCGAATAGCCAGCCAATTCTAGAGTGAAGCCCCCTCCGTCTCAACACCATAAGATGCAGGCTTGTTGCCCTCTAGAACCCGGCTATTAGAGCACTCCACCGTGGGGTAAACCTAGTACAGAAAAAATATGTACAATGGTGACATCGACCTCAACCCGGTCGTGCCCTAATCAAATTATATACAATATGGTATTAACGGCAGTCCACATGTCGGACGCTCGCCCCGCAATAACAAATATACAAATGAATCTCGACTGTACTACTATGATTGTACCGCAAGCTATCCACCATGACAATCCAACCACAATCTCAGCACAAACACAGAACATCAATGTGAATGTCATGTTTGCAAACCCGTCTAATAGAACATATAGCAGTTAGACGAGTTATACCGCTCTAATGACATTCACGGCCGCAGATAGTAATGTATATACCGAAAACTTATAAATGACGTTAAAATAACGACTTCGAAATACTCCGTATTGCCCTAATACAAAAGATAACAAAATATGCAATCTGGGCAAAAACAAACATATCCTGAAACCCTAAATCCAAGTGTTATAGAACACCAAACAAAAACGAGCATCACCTACTATAGAAAAACCGTCCAGGCTGGTCCAAATCATGATCTCACCGGCCAAATTTGAGAATTATTGCCTCGTTTTTCTCTGGTGTTCTAGTTGTCATAAGAGTATTCTTCTGCAATTGCTTTAAAAAGTTTTGAAGACATTTTAAATTCGACAGAAATTTGGTTTTAGGATTTCGTATTTCGGAGTTGTTTCGGTTTCGTTGCTTTAACATCGTTTAAAACTGCCAGTATAGGGTTTATGGGCTGTCTCTGATACCATGTTGGGTTACACTAACGCCCTGGCCATCATCCGTGGCCGGTTTGAGGAACAAATTTTTTTATAATGAGTTAAACTGGCACTAGAATAAGCCTAAACCAGATCTACCATAAAACCTAACTAGCAAACTAGAGAAGATATCTACTATGATAGAAATTTATACCTAAAGGCTCAAGTCCTTTGGGTCTTCAATCCTCTCCTTTAGCTCCTTGAAGAGTGTACGGATCGCTCTTGATCTCTGGCCCCCTCGCGTCAAAGATGATCTACCCAAGAGTGTCTACTTTGAGCTTCTACCTCTAAACTGAGGTAACTAGGTTACTTAGTATGCTAATCTAAGTAGCCTAGAGGATGTAGAGAGTGATGATGGATTGCTTTTGTTAGTTATATATATTCCCTAGAGGCCATTACTTTACATACGGTGTATATTGTAGTGGATGCTTGGACATATATAGGGAGGACTTTCTTGCTCGACATGATAGTATGCTATCCGGTTGCTCTTTATCCTAACATGTACTCTGATTGTCTCTATGTTACATGTTGATAAAGCCCTTAGGATGAGTACTTGACTACTAGGAATATGATGCAGATCATACTCGTGGGGAAAGAGTAGTCAATAAGTACATCCTTCAAATGTTCCTAGTCGTGGATGTATCGAGACTGGGCATCGATATACCAGAGTAGACTAGCGTATAGATTCTCGACCCATGTAGATGGGCGATGGATGATCTCATATCTATTGGTGTTTGATATCGGAGACAGTATACGAGTGCTCAGTGGAGACTGGGTACACTGAACGGACTCGCCGAGAACTCTCAGATGGTATTATACCTAACGTCAGATGGCAGTTCTCTGGTGACACTGGTACAGGTTAGTCTGTAGACCCGAGATCGTCATAGATTCTTGTGTGATTCCCACTGTGCTTTGATTTCCACCTTACCACGTTCAAGAGAACATGCAAAACGGTGGCTTTTGGGTACATTCCCGAGTCACATGGAGGCAATGAGCGATAGGAGGGGTTTCGTCTCTCCCGGTATTGTGAGTTGATGTTGCGGTGTGCTCGATTGGATATAACAGGTAGTCCTTGGCCGAAGCTGCTTCAGAGATATACTGGTAAGTGTTATCAGTAGTTTCTCGACCCGTTATGAGTCTCATATCGACACGACTTATCTAGTTACTGGGATCTGACGTTTACCACCCCTAGACGAGATATGCGACAAATCAGACGAAGAGATCGGACTGTACGGTAGTATTACTGATTGGATTCACAGGAGTGTGAGCAGGCTTGCTTGTTGATCTTCTGATCGCTCAATACCCGGGTGGCTGATCAGTCAAAAATATTGCATTCTCAACTCGTCAATTTCCCTACTCTTATCAATCATCTAAGGGTGTTTATTGTAAATATAACACGGATTACGAATTCATCTGTAAAATACCAAATAACACGTGTTATAGTTATAATCGACATTCTAGAGGGAAATTGAGTGTTTATTACTACACGCATGATTTTGTATATCTCAACACTTGTATCAAGATTGTGTGCAGGAAATCCTTCAGGTCAAAGAGCCGGAATCACAAAAGTGTCGACAAAATGCAGCAAGTCCAAGACTTGAGATCTGGCAGCAAACAAGAAAGAAATATAATATTCCAGGCATCAGATAAAGATCCCAAGACCAACACAAAACAACCCTGAAATTATCATACAGAGACCTCACTATAAGGCCGCGGATTCGCGGCCGAGTTGGCCGATCCGCCGCGGTTCCGCGGCCTGGTTAGCTCCTTGGCGCTCCAAAATACTCTGGAATATTCCCTGTAACAACCCTAGCTTCCAGAAGACTCTTAATTACCACGTGACTTCTTCCAGAAGGCTCTGCATAACAAACTTCTTCTAGAAGGCTCCTTGTAACAATCTCATTCTAGAATATTCCCTCTAACAAACTCATTCTAGAAGGCTCTCTCTAACAACCTAGCTTTGGAGGGAAATTTGAATTGGAATTTATAAAAGGAGATCTAGATCTAGAGTTTGAATTAGTTCATTTTTTGGGGGAAAAAATTGAGAGCCACAATTCAAATTCAAGTTGAGTGACACAACTTGATACCAAAAACCCTAGCCTAAATCCATTTCCAAAGCCAAATCAACATCATTTTGAGAAGCAAATCAAGCAAGCAACCATCGATCCTTTATCCGCGAAGCTAATCTTCATCAAGAGCGAGAGATCCACGGCGATCCAAGTCTCACAGAGATCGAGCGGAGCGAACTTCGACAGATCTAGTTACCTCTTCAAAAGGAGCGATCGAGAGCAACATCTTGTAACCTCAAATTGAGGGAATGTGTAATTAGTCGTCGATTTAATAAAGGTGATAATTGTAATTCTTTCTTTCTTTACATTCTTGCGTTATGAAACTTCTTGATCTTTGATTCATTAATTTTCATGATGTTTGAGTGAAATCTCCGCTTGTAGCGGAATCGAGAGAATAAGTAGATGAGGTTGATGAAATTCTTGAACGATTCTTAAGTTTTATGAGTTTTATAAACATTAGGAAATTGAATCATCGAAAACCTAATTTGAGCGAGATCGCTTTCTTCGCTCCAAATTAGAGATCAACGATCGGTGATTTAATTTGCTAGAGGCTAGAATTTGAATGATAATCATTGAAAGGACAAGGGATGATGATGGAGAAACCCTAGTTTCTTCAATAGATCTCTAATCCTCATTGATCTTCATCGATCTAGCAACAAATCCTCAATAGATAAGAATTCGTAATCATTAGTATTCATCATCACTATCAATTTGATCGATTCCTGCAAGCTACTTTACAAATCTTGATAACTAATTGATCGGGACATTTCTTGATTCTTGATTCTAGATCTTTATTTTCTTTATGTTTCTTGAAATGAAAACTCACAAATCTTGAATCAATTTTCTTGCAATTTCTTTTATCTTTTCATTTCGACTCATCTAAAACAAGATCGATCAAAACACACATCTCAGTGGATGATCCATATTCATTAACGTGCTACATCGACACCGTTAATTGATTGCGGTATAAATTTCTTTGATTGTGAACACTTTACATTTTATCACAACTTAGACGATCAATCAAATGGCGCCGTTGCCGGGGATGTGTGCTATTTTGTTCGTTTTTGTTATTTGAGTTGAAAAATTATTATTCCATCAAAATTTTTAGATCAAAATCGCATCAAGCACTTAACGATTGGTTGTGAATTTTTTGCGAGGGAATCTGGAATCATTGTAGCATTGCGATCAAGATTCAGAGAAGTTCTGCAAATTCTAGAGGAGTACCAGATGCTACAGGAAAATTTTGAAACCCTAACTCCTCCTTCCCACCGCGGATCCGCGGCCAATGGTAGGTTTTTGCGGCGGTTCCGCCGCCGTTTAGGCTCTTCAGTGTTCCAAATTTCTTAGGTATGTCTCTGACTTTCTTATCTCCTCTCTGATCTTCTCCAATAACCATTTTCTGCGGGATTCTTTGCAAAAATTCGCAGCGCCGCTAAAAGAAAAATTTGTTGCGTGTTTTGATCTTGGTTGTTTGCATATTTTAATACGGAAATTAAGGGGCAAAGAAAAAATTCAGATTATGTGGGGATTTCATTACCCTTCCTAAGCCCCAAAAATCACAAAATTGCATCCGTATCACCCTCATTAACTAAAAAATATCTAGACAAGACTCCAAGGACCGTCGCGCTCAATTAGGACAAAAGAAGGTCGTGGGTAATCTATTGCTTATCCGCGTTTCTTTTGTGGTGTCTAAGGCAAGTGTGTCTAAGGCAAGTGGTTACTTAATTAGGCCCGCTACTTACGTAGCGGAGAACCTCTCACTTACTTGGCACTTACCTGGCCACAGAAGGGGCAAAGAGGCGGTAGAGGATCTATCTTGCGACTTGTCTTCTGGAAGTCTAGGAGCGGTCTAGAGCCTTGACCTAGGTGACCACTAGATTTAGGGTTGCTTGTGCATTGTTTGTGTGAATTTTTCAAAAACCCGTATTTTTCAAAACAAACACCAACCAACTTCTCCTCTAATTTACCAACGCTGCCACTTGTGCTAAACCCTTTAGTACAAGCTAGGCTGGACACGAGATTCTAGTGCCCGTCTTGTCCGCGTTTCCCCCATCGACCCCAAAGTCGGTATTTCTACATTTTCTTTTTCCCACCACCCACCACGACCGCGATGGACGGATATCCATCAAACTTTAACACCACTTTGCCACCGCCCGCAGGTGCACAGAATCCTCCACGCATTTCTGTCCAAGAGAGATGCTATCCAACACGTGTTCCCCTTCCCACCTGTCTTTCTATACTACCTGCCAACGAGGAAAATTTTGAAATCAACCCCCAATTTATTAAACTGTTATCCAAATTTCACGGTCTTGAGTCTGAAGACGCATACGTTTTTATCTCCAAATTTGAAAACGTATGCGCAATGATTGGAACGTCACAACTGTCTTTGGATGCTCTGCGTTTACGTCTTCTCCCATTCACTTTGTGCGATTTAGCTGAGAAGTGAGTGGCTTTATAACACAACCGCACACTCTATTTCAAAATAGGATGAATTTGTTGCAGCACTCCTTAAGAAATTTTATCCCAATCACAAGACCAGCCGTGTTCGGAGCGAAATCTTCAAATATACCCAACTTCCCAATGAACCATTCTGGAAATGCTTTGAACGGTTCAAGGATCTTCTTATCTAATGCCCTCATCACGGAATCCCTAGATGGGATCTGTGTCGAATTCTCTTTGAGGGTATTGATTTCACGACTAAAAAGATGCTTGAAACCATGTGTCATGGTCAATTCCTGTCTAAAGATGATGGTGAAGCTTGGAAATACCCAGAAGATTTAGCTCAAAACACTTTATAATGGGAAAGTGTTAGACCACCATCGTCTAGGGAAGATATCAATCAGCTCGATGTTTCTGTTACAATAAGAGCCGAAATGGCCGCAATACAAAGGAAACTCGACGCTATAGAAAACAGAATTTCGTCAGCCTCCCTACATCAATACACACTTCCTAAAACCGTGTGTGGTTGCTGTTCAAATCCATCACATTTGACGGAAGAATGTCCTTTTAATTCTCTATTTCAGGGTCACACTAATGCTGCATTTCAGCAACGGCCTGGAAATGATCCTTCTTCTTCTTCCACATATAATCAAGGTTGGAGGAATCACCCTGATGTTGATTAGAACCAACACCAAACTAAAAACACGGTTCCAAACCAGAATGACTTTCAAATGGTTCCTTCACAGCAACAACAACCACCACAACTGAGTCAGCACCCCCACCAACCACAAAATTTTCAAAACCCGACCAACAACTTTGATCCATTTTCTGCCGGTACCAATAACACCTCTGCACTTGAACAAACCATGAGTTTGCTTCTGATAAATTCTATTCAAATGTCGGCCGATTTTAAGTCTTCAATCGATGATATAAAGAAAAACTCTGCCTTCCAAGGTGAGATTATTAAATCAATGGAAGCACAAATTGCATAGTTAACAGCCTAAATCAGTGCTAGAGAGAAAGGGAAACTTCCATCTCAACCTCTACCTGATCCTGGACCTTCACATTACACTAATATGAATGCACTTACCACGTTGAGATCTGGAAAAGTGCTAGACAATCATGTGGATGAACAGATTGATGTTGAGAAATCAATTGAACCTCCGGCTTCCACTTCCACTCCTACTTATACTTCTTACCCTATTTCGTCTAATTTACCTTCTTCTTCCGAGCCTATTCTTCATTTTCCCAAAGGCTCGAACCCTCCACCCACTTCATCCTTTCCACCCCCACAAACTTCTCCACAAATGTTGGACCCATCACTTGTTGATAAATCTCCATTTCCAGATAGGTTGAGGCCCAACAAACCCAATGCCCAAATGGAGAAGCTTGTGGAATGTTTAAGAAAGTTAACATCAACATCCCTCTCCTAGATGCTATACAACAAGTTCCGTCATATGCGAAGATTTTAAAGAACTTGTGCACTAGGAAGAGGAAGACTCAAGTGCCGAAAAAAGTATTCATCTCGAGTACTGTAGACACAGCTTTTCCCCAACAATTACCAAGGAAACGTAAGGACCCTGGCCGTCCTACTATTTCTATTTCTATTGGGGATAAACATATTAACCGTGCTTTACTTGACCTTGGCGCTAGTGTTAACTTGATTCCATATTCAGTCTATGAGCAATTAGGTATCGGAGAGTTAAAGCCCTCGAACATAACTCTCCAGATGGCTGACCGATCAATCACCAAACCTAGAGGTGAACTTGAGGATGTGTTGATAAAAATCAGGGAATTTGTATTCCCTGTGGACTTTATTTTTCTGGATACAAAGCCTGTAGTGAACCCACGGAACCAAATTCCGGTGATTCTCGGTCGACCCTTTTTGGCTACTTCCAACGCTGTAATCAACTATCGAAATGGCTCTATGAACCTATCTTTCAGGAATAGGTCAATTGAGCTCAACATTTACAAGTTGGGAAGTCAACCCTCCGATCCTCATGCTCGAGTATGTTCTGTCGAATTAATGGATGTCGACAGCAGCGAATTTGATCAGCTTCACGATACAGATCCAGACTTTCTTTATACGTTGTTGTTTGACCCAGATATGTATCATATGTTGGATATAGTGCCCTCAAAGTCAATTATTGGATCACAAGCACGTGATTGCAATGATTGAGGGATGACCTATACCGGTAGAACAGTCTTACTCGAGATGATAGTATGCTATCTGATTTGTCTCTATCATCATGTACATGCTTTAAGTGACATCGCTGTTCACTGTTACACGTTGATAGAGAATAGTATGCTATCTGGTTTGTCTTTATCATCATGTACAGCATTAGGTGACCTTACAGATCACTATTACACGTTGGTAGAGCCCTTAGGATTCTTGCTTGACTACCAGCAGTATGATGGCGATCATATACGTGAGAGTTGGGTAGTCTATAAGCACATCCTTAAAGTGGTCCCTAGTCGTGGGATTTTCGAGACTGGGTATCGATACTCCATTAGTAGACTAGTGTATACAGTCGAGACCCCGACGAGGGGCGGTGGCCGGTCTCACAAGCCATTGGTGTTAGTTGGTTCACCTAAGATGTATACATATGCTCATTGGGTTATGAGTACACCGGACAGGACTCGCTGGGAATATGCTAGTTGGTATTATACCTGACGTCAGATAGCAGTTCCCTGGTGACATGTGTACAGGTTAGTTCATCGACCTGAGATTGTCATTTGTCTCGTGTGAGTTCCCACTGTGCTTTGATTACTACCCTACCACGGCTCAAACGAGTCGTGCAAACAGGTTTTAGTTGGGTACAGTTCCGAGCCACATGGATGCAGTGAGCGGATCGGCAGGGGTTTCGTCTCTCCCGGTATTGGGAGTGAGATCGCGCTGTGTCTAGGAGATCCATTACACGAAGTCCTTAGCCAAGGCAGGAGATTTACTGGTAGGTATTCCAGTAGTATCTCAGGGTGTTCTGGGTTACATTCCGGCACGACTTGTACCGCTTTTGGGGGTCTGACTTTTACCAACCCCCTAGGCCCGACATGCGATGCTCATAGACTAACGGACCGGACTGTACGGATATTGTCATTGACAAGCTCAGTAGGGTGTCAGGATGAGTTCCCTCATCGACCTCCCTTTTTGTCAATACCTGGTAGCCCGTTATGTACGGCTAGTACCACTGACGTGCTAGTGGTTAAATCCACAGCCAAAGTATTGACGAGTCTTTAGAGTCCCCCACAGACAGTTTCTCAAGTTTCGGGCGAAACGTTGTAGAGGCTGTATGATATATGGCAGGGTTTGATCATATACGTGCAGTAGTGCACGGATCATGATCGGACGGATCATACTATTGGGCTTTGGTTTAAGCCGGATCCTAGTATTAGATTTGTTGGATTACTTTAGTCTCATCGCATTCGCATTCAGTCGGAATGCGGATGCAGGTATGTATATACAGGTGAGGGGTATCCTTGTGATCCTTCACGAGTTTACTTTAGATGTTGCCGTATTTTTTTATTATTGTAAACATTTGGGTTAATGTTTACTTTGGTGGAAATAGTAAGCTTAAATCATGATGAGGTGCATTAATTGTGACATGGACTTACTTAGTGACTCATGGTCTCTTTTCTTGTGCTAATGTCACATTATTTGATTAATTTATGGTTGATATGATAAGAAGAGAGAGAGAGAGGGCAGCCATATGGCTTGAGTTTGCTTTTGTGTTTATTGATTCTTACTCTCATTTTATCATAGCAACACATAAGAAAAAGTAAGGCACTTCTTCTTCTTCTTCCTCTTGCTTCTTGAGCTCCCATTTCCACCAATGGCATCACCTTCAACCTCCATCCATACACTCTCATGTGATGAGAATCAATGGATGCTTGAGACAAAGTTATCACACACATTCTCTACATCGCCTTGGACACGTTGGCTAGCGAACTTCATACCCGAGTTGCTTCGGACGAAGCGGGAGCTCGTAAAAAGACTCGATGATGTGGTTCCCTTCCGACGAGGAGATCGAGATCGGAGATGCCGCAAGGAGCTTGGGATGGTGGACAAAGACCGAAGGACACGGATCGATCGGTATAACTTTCCAACCCTTTCTCTAGTTGCTAGTTATAGGTTAATGGTTCGATCCGGGTTTATAGTATACGATAGCGACGGTTTCAAGTTTATGAAAAAGTTTCGTTTCCGCATTTTAGCCTCGGACAGACGACCGGGGCGCTACCGTAGACTTACATGGTATCAGAGCCACGCCATTAACCTTTACTAGCTTGTTCTAACGCATTTAAAATATCGATCGATCGAAATTTCCGAATCGTGTTTTCATTTCAGTGTGCTTGCTGTCGATTTTCAAAGTTGGTCAAAAAAATATTTTAGGCATCTTAAAAATACATGCAGGCACAACTAAAGCTACAGAAAAAGTTTGGAGAGCTAACACCAAAATTCCGCCGTGGAACCGCCGCGCAATATCGCATTCGGCGGCCCTTTTTGGTCTACAGTAACCCAAATTTTTTCTGGGGCTTTATTTCATGGAAATATGATTTTTGTGATATATAGTTTTGGCCCAGATTATTTTGAGTGCTGGAATCGTACTTGGGGCCCACTTCGGGAAGTTTTGTCGATCGGAATTTTAAATACGTTAGTTTACAGTACTTACATTATATCTGCGACTGTGAATGTCATTCAAGCAGTAAATCTTGTCTAATTGCTATAGTTCTTTTAGACGGGTTTGCGAACGTGACATTCATGTTGATGTTCTGTGTTATGCTGTGATGTTGCGGATTTTGTCGTGGTGGATAGCCTGGATAGAATGTTAGTACAGTTTGGTTATATTTGTATATTTGATATTGCGGGGCGACCGTCCGACATGTGGACTGCCGTCACTTCCTGTTTGTATATTATTCTTTTGGGGCACGACCGGGCTGAGGTCGATGTACCCGTTGTATATATTTTACTTTCTATGCTAGGATTACCCCGCGGTGGGGTGCACGGATAGCCGGGTTCTAGAGGGCAACGCGCCCGCATCTCATGGCTTTGAGACAGAGGGAGCTTCACTCTAGAATTGGCGGGCTATTCGCCGCAATCGTAGGGGGTATAGGTTGACCCAAGGAGGGGTGCTCAGGTTACCGGATTTCGTGAAGTGCTGGGTGGTCCATTCACTTTGTTGAAGGGGGATGCCTCGCTTCAGGTTTTGGCGGGTAACTTGCCGCACCCGTAGGGGTCTAGGATTTCATTGCACAGGCTATCCACACGACCAGAGGAACGTCGGGTTTCAGTAGCGGCTCTATGAAACCCGGGGATCCCAGATTATCTGTGTTGTTCTGTGATGCTTATTACATTTCTGTGATGTTGCATTTATCACGCCATGGGCGATTATTATATATTGATATATATACTAGTAGATGTTGTAAATGTTTTACACCCGCGCTAGTCCAGTCCCCGCTCTGTTGTTAGTTAAGTAACCTAACGGGTGATGATGGGACCCAGTGGCGAATGCGGATGGCATATACGTACATCATATTTTCGTTCTTTTGTGGTGTGATCAATTGATGGGACTGCATTGATTCGGATCAATGCAAGCTAAACAAACCTGTCTGATGTTGTTGGAACATTTTTCAAAAAGCTGTTATTGCAAGGATGTTTTCTTTTGCTTTGCACAGTGGTATTCGGTTATGAGTATCTAGCACCTCAGTCGACGAGGTAAGGGCCGAGATCCCTTCACCGGGAGTGACCCCTTGGGCAGAAGTTTGCGTCAGGGTAATAACTTCACTATAGCCGATTACTTTTTGCTTTGCATCATGGTATTCAGTTGGAATATCCTGCACCTCATTCTATGGGGAAAGAGCCGAGATCCCTTCACCGGGAGTGACCTTTTTAGCAAAGGTTTTCGCCACTATATTTTTATAAAAAACTATCCGGTTCCTTCAACGATATCAAGTTCATTACGTTAAAGGTTTTTCGCCAAAAACCATTCGTAGCCCTCCGTCATCTCAGAAAGGTAGCACTTAGTATTCATGCTATGTATGTTGTCCTTCGTCAAGGCATAGTGTATGGTAGCTATTTGTTATTTTTCTGCAGCATAGATAGATGCGTTAGTTTGGGACAGTCGTACTACTATTTTGGCCTTCGTCAAGGGTATGTACGGGTGTGTTCAAATTAACCTGGATAATGACGGGTAGAACTTGACATGTGACTTATGATATGTTGGCCTTCGTCAAGGTCATAAGAGCATGGGGTAAAAAAATCACATCGGGAGTTTTGAAAGAAACTTAAACTTTCCAGGCATGCGCATACCTTCTGGAGTGTGATAACGTGAGTGGAGTCCATCACATTATCATGCGTTGATAGTTGGATCCTGATTCTCATTGATGAGTTGGTTTACTCCTCGGGTGATCCCGACTAATTCTTCTTTCAGGTTTGGAGGAGAATTTGAGGATACAGTGGGAGGTTTCCTGATTGGATAAATTGATTACCATTTTGATCTAGGTTAGAGTGCACGCAGAGTGTTTCTTTTCTCTCTCTTTTTGGCAGCGACCATGGCCCGATCCTAGACTGTGACTCAGTGACCAAGTTGACCGAACCTTCTTAAAACACTGGCTTTTGGATTGACAGAGTTGCATACCTCATTGCCACTCCTACTTTTACCCTTTTCTCCAGAACACCCCGTATTACTATGAACATCAACTTCCATTGGATAAAACCATCGTATGGTTATATACGAACTCGAAGGAACTTGTTCCAGATTCGAGGATGGTTTCCGGTTCTGGAGAAAATGAATAGGACTATTCAGTTGTCTTTTCCTTTTACCTTCTCTCAGGTTGCGAGTGTTCCTTGGATTAGGACGGTACACCTATTACGCTAATTGGATAGTCTTCTTCCAAACCATAGGCAGGTGCCGAACGGTAGGGAATGAAGAAAGGCGATTAGCCTAAGTGTGGTGTACAGAAGGTATTAAGTAAAGATAAATAAAGGGATTAGTAAGAGGGCAAAGTAAAGTTGCGATTGCTATTCACGACCAAACCAAGTATTTCATTACCACTCCTACTTCACCTTTGTATTTCTCCAGAACACTCCGTATCACTACGAAGATCCACAGTTATTTGGATACTCCATCGTATGGTTATATACGAACTCGAAGGAACTTGTTCCAGTTCGGGGATGGATTCTGGTTCAGGAGAAATAGGAATAAGATTTATTCTGTTGTCTTTTATCTTCACCTTCTCTCAGGTTATGAGTGCTCCTAGGATTAGGACAGTACACTTATTACGCCTATTGGATAGTCTTCTTTCAAACCATAGGTTGGTGCCGAACGGTAGAGAAGGAAGAAAACCATTTAGCCTAAGAGAGTGTACAGAAGGTAATGAGTAAAGACATATAAAGGGATTTGGAGAGATGGCAAAAGAATTATACAGTTACAGTCATGAATCTGGATAATGGAAAAGGCATTACTAGGAATACCCGGATACCCTTTCGAAACATATACATGTTTCAGTTTTACTGTGTATTGTTAATAGAAAACTGATTTCCCAATTAGACCCTTGCTCCAGGGTATGCATTTACCAGGTATGATTCTCACATTTGTATGGTTTTACAGAAGATGAGTGGGAGTAAGTTATTGGGAATCGGGTGATTATCCTCATTATATCGGGATTCGTTGTAATTGGTGATATTTGAGGAAATCACCTGGGTTGTTTGCTGGATGAAAAATATTTGGTTTTGAATATCCGTTGTTATGCACCAATTTCAAATTGATATATCTGTACGTTTATCTTTATAAAGTGAGATATAACTTTTTTAAATTATGTCCATGACATTTACCTATATCAGTGGATGGTTAGGTAAGGAGCATTAAACAGCGGTGTAATTCTTCTTAACCATAAGTACAGTTTTCAACCTACGACACACAGGGAATGAGTTATTAGACTCAGGAGACTTGTACAGAGTATTGTATGTTGTCCAGTGTCCATCAGGACAGAGGGGTTGGTCCTCGTACTATATTCTGTTTACTTGTGACTTCTTTAGTTCTTAGACATGTGTTTCGTAGAAATACAAGGTCCAAGTTTTGAGAAGTTATAGGTATAAGAGTAAAGTAGAGAACCACATGTTGTAAGTATCGGGATTCTTCAAGGTGATCGATGATGTAGATACTTGTGTATAGTATTCAGTTGATAGTAATGGTTTTGAGAAACTTGTTTCTCTTTCAGGTTACTCATAATTGGATGCACTCCTAAGTTGAGTAATGCTGATTGGCCTCTCTCCATTTAGTTGACATGCACTGGAGACAGCTGCATGATTTGAATCTGGTCCCAATTAAATCAGTTCCTCTGTTTCTATATTGGATATAGAATAGTTCATATCTTAACAATGTTAAGGTACGGGGAGTTGTCCGGCTTATGCTTAAAACCAGACTCTGGATAACTCAAGGCGCGTTTCTGTAATGGCAGTTTGTGGGTTGACCCGGGCTATGACGAGGGTTGATTTTCTACCATCTGGGAGATCAATAGTGATATTGTTCTTGACTCGCCACAGTTTTAATAAAAATGGATTTTTTTCAGAAAACAGTAGTGGGAGTATGGTAGAACTGGAAGTGATTCCAGAACCGCAAACGATTACTGAAAATTTGATAAGAACCTAAAGATTCAATCTGGTTTGACATTCTATTGGCCACTCCACAGATATGGTGGGTAACCTCAGGCACCTGAGAGGTACTTCGGTAGCCTCAAGGACGGTGACAGGGAGGTTCTTATTTACCCAGACTTTCCATTGCTGTTGTTCCAGACTGTGAGACCCGGCAGGAGGATGAGTATAGCGTTGTTCTAAACTAGCTTTAGAAGTGTACGTGTATATGACTCTGCCAGAGGGTTGTCGTAGTCAGTGGGAGCAGCGGAAGCATAGTGGACAGGCAGCTTATGTCTTTTTATAGACTAAAGCAGATGTAGCGGAGATAGATCATCTATTTCTGATGTGACAGTCATAGATTTGACTTCATCAGAATAGGGGATGGATCTGTTAAGAAGGTAGTAGGGTGTGATGTCCTGGTATTTGGATGACATACACAAAGTAGGAAGTGAAATTCCTATACTACGATCGGTTATACTTTGGTTGTCACACAGTGGTTTCTCCACAAAGGATATAGATATAATATCAGACTTTCTGATTACTAGATCTATGGTTTTAGATCTAGATTTGGGAAGTTTCCTAATCTGGGTACTTAGACAGCATTTTAAAGGTATTTTAGAATGGATGACTCCTGGCATGGTGGTGTACCTGCAGGTGATGGGAGTCACCCTCTCTAAAGGTGTCTTACAGACTATAGGGGAGAGGGATGTGCATGATTGACATATCACTTGCTTAGGAAATTGAGTCAATCATGAGATATCAAGTACCACACCAGATATTGTTTTTGCACTAGATGCAATAAGTTGATATTAATCCAATCCTGGAGAAACAATCGGAAGCAGTTTTAGGACATAAGTGGATGTTCTAGGGATCTGATAACGGCAGCCTCTTTCGGGAGACGGTTATCATTCCAGGCTTCCAAGGTGACCTAGATGACAGAGTGACTGTCAGAGTTATAGTTTTCCCTCTGACGATGGGAAGTAGTTTGGACAGGCGATCTAAGCGGATACTGAGGGAGGCGTGGCGTAGGATACTGATTAAGTTCAGTTGACGATACAGTCTAAGAAGTTTGGATTTGGAGTTCATTTATGAACTAGGTCCCATCAGATATCCAGACATATTCTAAGACAGGTATTGCTCAATTCGGGAGATGGCTTTCTCCGCGAACTTGAGATAAAGAGAGACATAGAAAGAAACATCAGGGCGGATCCACTCACTGAGGCTATTCCTTGAACGCAATAGTTTCGCAAACGGGCTTTGTGAAACTAATCAGTAGAGGAGTTGGGTGTTCGGTATCACACGGGCTGTGAGTATGCGACATCGCAATAATTAGCCTTGAGTGCAAGTAGGAGATTGTTGGATATAGTGCCCTCAAAGTCAATTATTGGATCACAGGCACGTGATTGCAATGATTGAGGGAGGACCTATACCGGTAGAACAGTCTTACTCGAGATGATAGTATGCTATCTGATTTGTCTCTATCATCGTGTACATGCTTTAAGTGACATCGCTGTTCACTGTTACACGTTGATAGAGAATAGTGTGCTATCTGGTTTGTCTTTATCATCGTGTACAGTTTTAGGTGACCTTACAGATCACTATTACACGTTAGTAGAGCCCTAAGGATTCTTACTTGACTACCAGCAGTATGATGGCGATCATATACGTGAGAGTTGGGTAGTCTATAAGCACATCCTTAAAGTGGTCCCTAATCGTGGGAGTTTCGAGACTGGGCATCGATACTCCATTAGTAGACTAGTGTATACAGTCGAGACCCCGACGAGGGGCGGTGGCCGGTCTCACAAGCCATTGGTGTCAGTTGGTTCACCTAAGATGTATACAGGTGCTCATTGGGTTATGAGTACACCGGACATGACTCGCCGGGAACATGCTAATTGGTATTATACCTGACGTCAGATATCAGTTCCCTGGTGACATGTGTACAGGTTAGTTCATCGACCTGAGATCGTCATTTGTCTCATGTGAGTTCCCACCGTGCTTTGATTACTCCCTACCACGGCTCAAAGGAGTCGTGAAAATAGGTTTTATTTGGGTACTGTCCCGAGCCACATGGAGGCAGTGAGCGGATCGACAGGGGTTTCGTCTCTCCCGGTATTGGGGGTGAGATCGCGCTGTGTCTAGGAGAGCCATTACACGAAGTCCTTGGCCAAGGCAGGAGATTTTCTGGTAGGTATTCCATTAGTATCTCAGGGTGTTTTGGGCTACACTCCGACACGACTTGTACCGCTCTTGGGGGTCTGACTTTTACCAACCCCCTAGGCCCGACATGCGATGCTCATAGACGAACGGACCAGACTGTACGGATATTGTCACTGACAGGCTCAGTAGGGTGTCAGGATAAGTTCGCTCATCGACCTTCCTTTTGGTCAATACCTGGTAGCCCGTTACGTACGGCTAGTACCACTGACGTGCTAGTGGTTAAATCCACAGCCAAAGTATTGACGAGTCTTTAGAGTCCCCCACAGACAGTTTCTCAAGTTTTGGACGAAACGTTGTAGAGGCCATATGATATATGGCAGGGTTCGATCATATACGTGCAGTAGTGCACGGATCATGATCGGATAGATCATATGAGTGGGCTTTGGTTTAAGCCGGATCCCAGTATTAGATTTGTTGGATTACTTTAGTCTCATCACATTCGCATTCAGTCGGAATGCGGATGCAGGTATGTATATATAGGTGAGGGGTATCCTTGTGATCCGTCACGAGTTTACTTTAGATGTTGCCGTATCTTTTTATTATTGTAAACTTTTGGGTTAATGTTTACTTGTGGAAATTATGAGTGGAATTTATCATGAGGTGCATTAAATGTGGCATATGCAATCTAGTGACTCATGGTATCATTATTTGTGCAAATGTCACATTTTATGATTGATTATTGTGTTGATATGATGCTTGGAGAGAGAGAGGGCAGCCATGTTAGGCTTGGGGTTGCTCTTGATTTATTCTAGCACTCTCATTATTCTTCATCTCAACACAAAACGAAAAAAGCCTCTTCTTCTTCTTCTTCCTCTAGCTCACGACATCGACCATGGCTTCATCTTCAACCTCCATCCATACACTCTCAGGCGATGAGAATCAATGGATGCTTGCGACAAAGTTATCACACACATTCTCTACACCGCCTTGGACATGTCGGCTAGAAAACTTTGTGTCTGAGTTGCTTCGGATGAAGCGGGAGCCCGTAAAAAGACTCATTGATGTGGTGCTCTTCCGACGAGGAGACCGGAGATCGGAGATGCCGCGAGGAGCTTGGGATGGTGGCCAAAGACCGAAGGACACGGATCGATCGGTATAGCCTTTCCTAACTTCTTCTAGATTGCTAGTTATAGGTTAATTGTTCGATCCGGGTTTATAGTATACGTTAGCGCCAGTTTCAAGTTTATAAAAAAGTTTTTGTTTCCGCATTTTGGCCTCGGATTGACGGCCGGGGCGCTACCGTAGACTTACATTGGTATCCGAGCCACGCCATTAACCTTTACTAGCTAGTTCTAACTTGTTTAAAACATCGATCGAACAAAATTTCTGAAACCGTAATTTCAAAAGTCAAGTTTCTGTCGAATTTTTTTGTGGTCTAAAAATTATTTTGGGTATGTCAGAAAATCAGGCAGGCTTTTCTAAGACCACTGTAGAAATTTGGAAGTGTGATTCCACCATAGCGCCGCGGAACCGCGGCATTACCCACTTCTTGGCCGCGATTCCACCGCGGTACTGTAGCTTCAGTGCGCCAATTTTTCTACTGTGGTCTTTGACTTGGAATTGGGGTTTCTAGAATATTCAGTTATGGCCCAAATTGTTTTGAGTGCTGGATTAGTACTTGGGGCCCACTTCGGGAAATTTTGTGGATCGAAAATTTTAAATAAGTTAGTTCGCAGTACTTACATTACAATCTGTGACCGTGAATGTCATTCGAGCGGTAAATCTTGTCTAATTACTATAGCCCTTTTAGACGGATTTGCGAACGTGACATTCACGTTGATGTTCTGTGTTGTGCTGTGATGTTGTGGATTTGTCGTGGTGGATAGCTTGGTTCAATGTCAGTACAGTTTGGTTTTATTTGTACATTTGATATTGCGGGGCGAGCGTCCGACATGTGGACTGCCGTCACTGCCTGTTTGTATATTATTCTTTTGGGGTACGACCGGGATGAGGTCGATGTACCCGTTGTATATATTTTTCTTTTCTGTACTAAGATTACCCCGCGGTGGGGTGCACGGATAGCCGGGTTCTAGAAAGCAACGAGCCCGCATCTCATGGCTTTGAGACGGAGGGGGCTTTACTCTAGAATTAGCGGGCTATTCGCCGCACTCGTAGGGGGTATAGGTTGACCCAAGGAGGGGTACCCAAGCTACCGGATTCCGTGAAGTGCTGGGTGGTCCATTCACTTTGTTGAAGGGGGCTGCCTCACTTCAGGTTTTGGCGGGTAACTTGCGGCACCCGTAGGGGTCTAGGATTTCATTGCATAAGCTATCCACACGACTAGGGAAATGTCGAGTCTCAGTTGCGGCTCTATGAAACCCGGGGATCCCAGATTATCTGTATTGTTCTGTGATGCTTATTACATTTCTGTGATGTTGCATTTTATCACGCCATGAGCGAATATTATATATTGATATATATACTAGTAGATGTTGTATATGTTTTGCACCCGCGCTAGTCCAGTCCCCGCTCTGTTATTAGTTAAGTAACCTAATGGGTGATGACGGGACCCAGTGACGAATGTGGATGGCATATATGTACTTTGTATTTTCGTTCTTTATTAGTGTGATCAATTGATGGGATTGCGTTGATTCGGATCAATGCAAGCTAAACAAACCTATTCTGCTGTTGTTGGAACATTTTTTAAAAAGCTGTTATTGCAAGGACGTTTTCTTTTGTTTTGCACAGTGGTATTCGGTTATAGATATCCAGCACCTCAGTCGACGAGGCAAGGGCGAGATCCCTTCACCGGGAGTGACCCCTTGGACAGAAGTTTGCGTCAGGGTAATAACTTCACTATAGTCGATTACTTTTCGCTTTGCATTGCGGTATTCAGTTGGAATATCCTGCACCTCATTTTACGGGGAAAGTGCCGAGATCCCTTCACCGGGAGTGACCTCTTTAGCAAAGGTTTTCGCCACTATATTTTTATAAAAATCTATCCGGTTCCTTCAACGATATCAAGTTCATTACCTTAAAGGTTTTTCGCCAAAAACCATTCGTAGCCCTCCGTCATTTCAGAAAGGTAGCACTTGGTATTCATGCTATGTATGTTGGCCTTCGTCAAGGCATAGTATATGGTAGCTATTTGTTACTTTTCTGTTGCATAGATAAATGCGTTAGTTTGGGACAGTCGTACTACTATTTTGGCCTTCGTCAAGCGTATGTATGGGTGGGTTCAAATTAACCTGGATAATGGCTGGTAGAACTTGACATGTGACTTATGATATGTTGGCCTTCGTCAAGGTCATAGAGCATAGGGTAAAAATCACATCGGGAGTTTTTAAAGAAACTGAAACTTGCCAGGCATGCGCATACCTTCTGGATTGTGATAACGTGAGTGGATTCCATCACGTTATCATGCGATGATAGTTGGATCCCGATTCCCACTGATGAGTTGGTTTACTCCTCGGGTGATTCGGACTAATTCTTCTTTCAGGTTTGGAGGAGAATTTGAGGATACAATGGGAGGTTTCCTGATTGGATAAAGTGATAACCATTCTGATCTAGGTTAGAGTGCACGCAGAGTGTTTCTTTTCTCTCTCTCTTTGGCAGCGACCATGGCCCGACCCTAGACTATGACTCAGTGAGCAAGTTAACCGAACCTTCTTATAACACTGGCTTTTGGATTGTCAGAGTTGCATACCTCATTGCCACTCCTATTTTTACCCTTTTCTCCAGAACACCCCGTATTACTACGAACATCCACTTCCATTGGATAAAACCATCGTATGGTTATATACGAAATCGAAGGATCTTATTCGAGGATGGTTTCCGGTTCTGGAGAAAATGAATAGGACTATTCAGTTGTCTTTTCCTTTTACCTTCTCTCAGGTTGGGAGTGCTCCTTAGATTAGGACGGTACACCTATTATGCTAATTGGATAGTCTTCTTCCAAACCATAGGCATGTGCCGAACAGTAGGGAATGAAGAAAACCGATTAGCCTAAATAAGGTGTACAGAAGGTAATAAGTAAAGACAAATAAGGGGATTAGAAAGAGGGCAAAGTAAATTGCGACTGCTATTCACGACCAAACCAAGTATTTCATCGCCACTCCTACTTCACCTTTGTATTTCTCCGGAGCACCCCGTATCACTATGAAGATCCACAGTTTATTGGATACTCTATCGTATGGTTATATACGAACTTGAAGGGATTTGTTCCAGTTCGGGGATGGATTCTGGTTCAGGAGAAATAGGAATGGGGTTTATTCAGTTTTCTTTTATCTTTACCTTCTCTCGCATTGCGTGTGCTCCTAGGATTAGGACAGTACACCTATTACGCTTATTGGATAGCCTTCTTCCAGACCATAGGCTGGTGCCGAACGGTAGGGAAGGAAGAAAACCATTTAGCCTAACGATGGTGTGCAGAAGGTAGCGACTAAAGACAAATAAAGGGATTTGGAGAGATGGCAAAGAAATATACGGTTATAGTCATGAATCTGGATAATGGAAGAGGCATTACTAGGAATACCCGGATACCCCTTCGAAACATATTCATGTTTCAGTTTCACTGTGTATTGTTAATAGAAAACTGATTTCCCAATTAGTCCTTGCTCCAGGGTATGTATTTACCACGTATGATTCTCACATCTGTATGGTTTTACAGATGATGAGTGTGAGTAAGTTATTGGGAATTGGGTGATCATCCTCATTATATCGGGATTCGTTGTAATTGGCGATATTTGAGGAAATCGCCTGGGCTGTATGCCGGACGGCAGATATTTGGTTTTGAATATCCGTTGTTATGCAACAATTTCAAATTGATATATCTGTACGTTTATTTTTATAAAGTGAGATATAACTTTTTCAAATTATGTCCATGACATTTACCTATATCAGTTGATGGTTAGGTAAGGAGCATTCAACTGCGGTGTAATTCTTCATAACCATAGTACAGTTTTCAACCTACGACGCACAGGGTTTGAGTTATTCAACTACAGAGTATTGTATGTTGTCCAGTGTCCATTAGGACAGAGGGGTTGGTCTTCGTACTATATTCTGTTTACTTGTGACTTCTCTAGTTTTAGACAAGTGTTTCGTAGAAATGCAAGGTCTAAGTTTTGAGAAGTTATAGGTATAAGAATAAAGTAGAGAACCAGGTATTGCAAGTATCGGGATTCTTCAAGGCAATCGAAGATGTAGATACTTGTGTATGGTATTCAGTTGATAGTAATGGTTTTGAGAAACTTGTTTCTCTTTCAGATTACTCATATCTGGATGGATTCTTAAGTTAAGTAACGCTGATCGGCCTCCTTCCATTTAGTTGACATGCACTTGAGACAGCTGCATGATTTGAATCTAGTTCTAATTAAATCAGTGCCTCTATTTCTATATTGTATATAGAATAGTTCATATCTTAACATTGTTAAGGTACGGGGAGTTTTCCGGCTTATGCTTAAAACCAGACTCTGGATAACTCAAGGCATGTTTCTGTAATGGCAGTTTGTGGGTTAACCCGGGCTATGACGAGGGTTGACTTTCTACCATCTGGAAGATCAATAGTGATATTGTTCTTGACTCGCCACTGTTTTAATAAAATGGACTTTTTCAGAAAACAGAAGTGGGAGTATGTTAGAACTGGAAGTAATTCCAGAACCGCAAAAGATTACTGAAAATTTAATAAAAACCTAAAGATTCAATCAGGTTTGACATTATATTAGCCACTCCGCAGATATGGTGGGTAACCTCAGGCACTCGAGAGGTACTTCAGTATGCTCAAAGACGGTGACAGGGAGGTTCTTGTTTACCCAGACTTGACACTACTGTTGTTCCAGACTATGAGACCCGGCAGGAGGATGAGTATAGCGTCGTTCTAAACAAGCTTTAGAAGTGCACGTCTATATGACTCTGCCAGAGGGTTGTCGTAATCAGTAGGAGCAGTGGAAGCATAGTGGACAAGTAGCTTATGTCTATTTATAGACTAAAGCAAATATAGCGGAGATAGATCATCTATTTTTTATGTGACAGTCATGGGTTTTGACTTCATCAGAATAGGGGATGGATCTGTTAAGAAGGTAGTAGGGTGTGATGTCCTGGTATTTGGATGAGATACACAGAGTAGGAAGTGAAATTCCTATACTACGATCGGTTATACTTTGGTTGTCACACAGTGGTTTCTCCACATAAAGCTTGGATATAATATCAGACATTCTGGTTACTAGATCTATGGTTTTAGATCTAGATTTAGGTGGTTTCCTAATCTGGGTACTAAGACAGTATTCTAAAGGTATTTAGAATGGACGACTCCTGGCATGGTAGTGTACCTGCAGATGATGGAGTCACCTTCTCTAAAGGTGTCTTACAGACTAAAGGGGAGAGGGATGTGCATGATTGACATATCACTTGCTTAGGCAATTGAGTCAATCATGAGATGTCAAGTACCACACCAGATGTTGTTTTTGCACTAGATGCAATAAGTTGATATTAATCCAATCCTGGAGAAACGTTCGGAAGCAGTTTTAGAACATAAGTAAATGCTCTATGGATATGATAACAACATAAGTAGATGTTCCAAGGTGACCTGTATGACAGAGTGACTGTCAGAGTTATAGTTTTTCCTCTGACAAGGGGCAGTGGTTTGGACAGGTGGTCCAAGCGGATACTGAGGGAGGCATGGCACAGGATACTGATTAAGTTCAGTTGACGATACAGTCTAAGAAGTTTGGATTTGGAGTTCATTTATGAACTAGGTCCCATCAGATATCCAGACATATTCTAAGACAGGTATTGCTCATTTCGGAAGATGGCTTTCGCCGCGAACTTGAGATTAAGAATGACATAGAATTAAACATCAGAGCGGATCCACCCACTGAGATTATTTCTCGAACGCAATAGTTTTACAAACGAGCTTTGTGAAACTGATTAGTAGAGGAGTTGGGTGTTCGGTATCATACAGGCTATGAGTATGCGACATCGCAATAATTAGCCTTGAGTGCAAGTGGGAGACTGTTGGATATAGTGAACTCAGAGTCAATTATTAGATCACAGGCATGTGATTGCAATAATTGAGGAAGACCTATGCCGGTAGGACAGTCTTACTCGAGATGATAGTATGCTATCTGGTTTATCTTTATCATCGTGTACTGCCTTAGGTGACCTTACAGGTCACTATTACACGTTGATAGAGCCCTTAGGATTCTTGCTTGACTTCCAGCAGTATGATGGCGACCATATACGTGGGAGCTGGGGTCTATAAGCACATCCTTAAAAGGTCCCTAGTCGTGGGAGTTTTCGAGACAGGGCATCGATACTCCGGAGTAGACTAGTGTATACAGTCGAGACCCCGACGAGGGGCGGTGGCCGGTCTCACAAGCCATTGGTGTCAGTTGGTTCACCTAAGATGTATACAAGTGCTCATTGGGTTATGAGTACATTGGACATGACTCGCCGGGAGCATGCTAGCTGGTATTATACCTAACGTCAGATAGCAGTTCCCTGGTGACATGTGTACAGGTTAGTTCATCGACCTGAGATCGTCATTTGTCTTATGTGAGTTCCCACTGTGCTTTGATTACTACCCTACCACGGCTCAAAGGAGTCATGCAAACAGGTTTTAGTTGGATACAGTCCCGAGCCACATGGAGGCAGTGAGCGGATCGACAGGGGTTTCGTCTCTCCCAGTATTGGGGGTGAGATCGCGCTGTGTCTAGGAGAGCCATTACACGAAGTCCTTGGCCAAGGCAGGAGATTTACTGGTAGGTATTCCAGTAGTATCTCAGGGTGTTCTAGGCTACACTCTGACACGACTAGTACCGCTTTTGGGGGTCTGACTTTTACGAACCCCCTAGGCCCGACATGCGATAATCATAGACGAACGGACCGGACTGTACGGATATTGTCACTGGCAGGCTCAGTAGGGTGTCAGGATGAGTTCGCTCATCGACCCCCCTTTTGGTCAATACCTGGTGGCCCGTTACGTACAGCTAGTACCACTGACGTGCTAGTGGTTAAATCTACAGCCAAAGTATTGACGAGTCTTTAGAGTCCCCCGCAGACAGTTTCTCAAGTTTCGGACGAAACGTTGTAGAGGCCGTATGGTATTATGGCAGGGTTCGATCATATACGTTCAGTCGTGCACGGATCATGATCGGACGGATCATACTAGTGGGCTTTGGTTTAAGCCGGATCCTAGTATTAGATTTGTTGGATTACTTTAGTCTCATCGCATTTGCATTCAGTCGGAATGCGGATGCAGGTATGTATATACAGGTGAGGGGTATCCTTGTGATCCATCACGAGTTTACTTTAGACGATGTCGTTCTTTTTATTGTTGCAAACATTTGGATTAATGTTTGCATGTGGAAATTATGAGTGGAATTCATCATGAAGTGCATTAAATGTGGCATATGCAATCTAGTGACTCATGGTATCATTATTTGTGCAAATGCCACATTTTATGATTGATTATTGTGTTGATATGATACTTGGAGAGAGAGAGCACAGCCATGTTAGGCTTGGGGTTGCTCTTGATTTATTCTAGCACTCTCATTATTCTTCATCTCAACACAAAAGGAAAAAAGCCTCTTCTTCCTCTAGCTCACAACATCCACCATGGCTTCATCTTCAACCTCCATCCATACACTCTCATGCGATGAGAATCAATGGATGCTTGAGACAAAGTTATCACACACATTCTCTACATCGCCTTGGATATGTCGGCTAGCAAACTTCGTGTCCGAGATTCTTCGGATGAAACGGGAGCCCGTAAAAAGACTCATTGATGTGGTGCCCTTTCGACGAGGAGACCGGAGATTGGAGATGCCGCGAGGAGCTTGGGATGGTGGGCAAAGACCGAAGGACACGGATCGATCGGTATAGCCTTTCCTAACTTCTTCTAGATTGCTAGTTATAGGTTAATGGTTCGATCCGGGTTTATAATATACGTTAGCGCCAGTTTCAAGTTTATGAAAAAGTTTTTGTTTCCGCATTTTGGCCTCGGATTGACGGCCGGGGCGCTACCGTACACTTACAGGTTTTATATTTATCATTAATTTATTCAAAATTGTGGATTTTATCATGGTTGATATTTGTTGAAAGCTTGTAAGCATCTTTGACTTTGTCCACTCTTTTGTCTAGCTTAGGATATTTGTTTAACCTAACCCTTTAACCCATGGCCATGGTTAACTCTCTACAAGGGTTAAGCATGACATGCTTAACCCTTGGTTGCATTTCTAACATCACACATAATTCATATGATGAGTTCATTCTTCTTCTTCTTCTTCTTCTTCCTAAAAGCTTTCTAGCTTCAATGGAGGTATGAGAAAAGTGTGAGAAAATCAAATCTAAAGTGAGCCCACTTCCTACTTCATCATCCTCTACTACTTGCCATTTAGTATAGGGTGTTTGTTTCACTAATTCCATAATTAGTGAAGAGATAGCTTTGGTTAGTGTCTCCTCAACGTAGATCATCTTCGGCCTCGAAGACATTGAAGCAAGCATGTTCATTTCTTCATGGGAGCCTCTCTAAAGTCCGGAGTTCACGATCGCAGCGAAGAGACTACTACACGGAGCTAGTGAAGTGAAGGATCGGTCTATAAATGTTGTATTCCTTGTTCACTTTTCATTTGCAATGTAGTTTGCATTATATTTCGTCGATTTCTAGTTAACGATTCTAAGTTAGGGTTAGCTAGAACGGCAAATTTTTGAATTTGGCATGGATGATGCCTCCCGAAACCTTGCTGCTATCCTAGGTAACCCTGCAGTGGTATTAGAGCCATGCTAGAAATTTATACGGATTTTTTTAGAATTACGAAACCGAAACAACTCCGAAACTTGCAACGCGAAACCCTAGTTTCTGTCGATTTTAAAAGTTTGTCAAAAAAATGTTTTAAACAAGTACAGAGTGGTGTATGAGATATATCAAGAACACCATGAAAATTTCAAGAGAATCTAACATTTTTTGGCCGGCCACCATGTACCCCATTTCGTCCAAAACCGAGCCCCTCCCCCTGAAATTTTTTTGTGTTCCAGAGGCTTGGTTTTTATGTTTCAGGTGTTGTTTGTTTTTGCCAATTTTGCATGTGATGTAATCTTACACTATAAACAATTCGGAGTGTTTCATATTCGTAGTTTTAATATTGTTTCGGGATATTCACATATTGTTTAGGCGAAGTTAAAATGTTCGATCGAATGTCAAAAACCCAATTTTCCAAGTTTAACGTATTCGGAAAAACATGCAAGTAATCCTATGAACCCTCTAGAAGAATGAAACCCTAACTCAACTTTTTTGGATCGTGGAACCGCGATCATACCCTAGGGTTTGTCGTAGTTCTGTGGCGACATGAGTGAGGCTTGGGTTTTCCCTTCTACGGCTGGTGCATAGGTACTGTGGCATATTCTGGGTATTATTGAACTGTGCTCAAGTGTTGAGCTGTCGGGAAATTGTGGGACTTTGATGAATCGATCGAAAAGTTTAACGTCGTCCGGGTATCATGTGATGGGATACAATATTTGGAATCCACGAAAGTAGTTATGAGATAACTAATTTGAATGTTATAAATCTAGCAGTTTAGTCTCATTTGATCGGTTGCCACGGGATTTTGATGTGATCAAAAGTCCATCGCAATCACGTAGCGTACGCGGATACTCGCCGGGAAACTTAATAGATAGCCACACACCATAGCCCCGACCAAGTGACTGTAGGAGAACCCCGTCACTAAAAGAATCCGTTCGGGTGCTCGCGGCAACGGTGTTCCGCCTTAGTGCACTTCGTCGACGGCATCGGGGGGTGCGGCAATCTACTAAAGTTTCCGACGAGCATTCGATCAGGATGTCGGGAATCTTGTTGAATTGCTCGACTAGATATTAAAAAGTCTTTTTGAATATCGAGACTAAAATGCGGGGTTTATAATTGTTAGGCATGCGATGTCTAAGGAATTCATTTGGTTAGGCATGAAATCCAAAGTATGAGATACGTTGGGTTTAAGATTTCTAAGGTGGTTGCGGATTCCAACTGTTGTGGTTTTCACTTTCTTTTCTGCGACCGTAAGTGTAATATATGGTGTATCGCCGGTTTCGGTGCTATATGTCAATGACAACTAGGATACGCTTATTTACTTACGTTGATGACATGCGATGTTATGTGTTGCTGTGATATATTATATTGGATCGTCGTGTTTGAATAGCCGGGTTTTTTATGTGAGATGAGAGTTCTTCTTTTTCATTCATGTAAAATTCATTGTATGTAATATTATTTTATTGGGGCACTTCCGGGTTGAGGATGATGTCACCATTGTATATTATTTACTTTTCCGCATTAGGATAGACCCAAGGCGGGGAGCACAAGTAACCGGGTTTAGGGTCCACTGGGAGACTATCTCGAGGAGTCGAGACCGGGTCTCCTAACTCTAGAATTGGTAGGGTTGCTTGCCGCTCTCGTAGGGGTCTAGGGGTGTGGGATTGGCTATTCATCACGACCGTGGAATCCGTGTTTTATACAGGCTTAATTTAAAACACGGAAATCCTAGTATATCCAATATTTCATATGTTATCTTCTGCTGCAATATTCTGTGATGAGATCATATTACTGTTCTAAGATGAATGCTTATATTATATATATATGATATATATTATATATTACTGCTTTCGTTTCATATGTGATTCTTGGGAAGCATAATAAATAGGACTTCATTAATGAGATTAATGAAATAAAAGAAACTTAAAGATGTTGTAGAAACTTGTCTCGAAAACTGGTAGCTCTAGTTCTTGCATTGCATAGCGGTATTCCTTGTAGAATATCCAGGACCTTATTCGATAAGGAAAGAGCCGAGATCCCTTCACCGGGAGTGACCTCTTTAGCGAAACTAGCAGATGCTACAACCCTCGGTTTGTCTTTTGATTGCTTTTATAGTTTTTGCTTTGCATAGTGGTATTTGTGAAATATCATGCACCTTATTGGATAAGAAAAGAGCCAAGATCCCTTCACCGGGAGTGACCTCTTTAGCGAAAGTAGCAAAAGCCTCAAAAGCACTCCTTTTTCAAAATCACTCAATTCTACGATGATATCAAGTTCATTACGCAAAGGGTTTTCTTAAAAACCTGCCGTAGCCCTCCGTCATTTCAGATAAGTACTTCATAGTATTCGTGCTACGTTTGTTGGCTTTCGTCAAGGCGTAGTGTGCGGTAGCTATTTATGCTTATCTGCATAAGCATATGATGCGATTGAGTTAGGATAGTCGTGCGACTTTGTTGGCTTTCGTCAAGGGTCGTGCGGGTGGGTTTAATTCAATCAGGAAATTTACGGGTTGAACTTGACTATTAACCTATGGTTTGTTGGCTTTCGTCAAGGTCATACGATGCTAGGGGTAAAATATTATCGGGAATTTCAAGTGTCGAAATTTGCAATGAGATTGCATACCTCCTATGAGATAGTTGGATCCCGATACCCACTGCGGGTAAGAGTTACTCCTGGGAGAGTTTTACACATTATAAATAGCCGATCAAGTAGGTGTCTAGAAAAGTGTTAACGGGATTATACCTCTGGGAAAATGAGGTTTATTTTAATTAGGTCCGTGCGAAAGCACGAGGAACCTCCCTCAAAGTACTGACATTGACCTGGCCGAATGATTGGCGAACTTGTAAGGTGTAATTAATCCCTGATATTCTTTTCTTTTAGGGTTTGAAGGAAGATTTGACTAAAAAAATGGGAGCCATCCTGATTAGATAAATTAATAACCAATCTAATCTTGTAAGAGCATACGCTGAGTGTTTTCTTCTCTCTCTTTAGGTAGCGACCATGTCACGCCTTAATCAAGATAATAATACGGATGTATTGATCGAACCCGCTTGTTCTACTGAGCTTAGGAACGTTGGCCCCGCTCCATCTTATAATTGTTATAAGACCGAGCAGGAAATAGGGGATTACCAGGATTCCCGTGCAACCCAAACGAAGAAAGTGCATGATGATGCATCTTCTTCGGGTGTGTTCATTACCGATAACTGTTTCTTAGTATCCTTTACGTCCTGGGTATGAGATACCGGATCAGGATCCCACATATGTAATCTGTTACATGGGCTACAGATAGGTAGAGAACTGAGAAAGGGTGATAAGTTTCAAGAGTTGGAAACGGTGCAACTGTTGCAGCCAAGCTTGTTGGCAGTTATCACCCTGTATTACCAAATACATTGATTCTGAACGAATGTTATTAGATACCGAACCTGATTTACAACATCATATCAGTCTCTTTATTTAGTAAAGAAGGATATAATTTTGTATTGTTGGATAATGTTTTGAACATTTCCTATATCAAGAGTTGATCTGTTCGGGCACGTTATCTAAAAGCATATACGTTCTAAATTGAACTACAGTTCTTAACGTATGGAACACACACATGGGGAAGAGTTCAAAAATGAATGAATTCTTCTTGAGGCATTGTAGACTGGGTCATTTCAATGCGACACAACTAGCTAAGTTACACTAAGATGCATATTTAAATCAGTTTGAATTTACATCTTGTGAAACTTGCTAGTCATGTTACAAAGATAAGATGACCATAACTCCGTTTATTGGAAACAGAGAAAGAGTTAGTGAACTCTTTGGATTGATACATGATGATGTATGAGGTCCCCTGTCTACACATGCCAGGACCGGTTCTTTGTACTTCATTACATTCACTGATCATCTCTCAAGATTCGGACATATGTTCCTGTTGAAACACAAGTCTAAACCTTTTGAGATATTCAAAGAATATAAGTTAGAAGTAGAGAACCAAAAACGGGTATAAGTATTATGTCCTTTGATGTGATCAAAGAGGAGAATACTTGAGCACGGAATTCCTGGACTATTCTAAAGGAGAATGAGATTCTCTCTCAGCATTACTCCTCCGTATTCACCACATCACGTTGGTATATCGGGGTGGAGCAATTGCACCCTATGTGATATGGTGTGCTCTATGATGAGTACTATTGAGTTGCCTATTTCCTTTTGGGGGTTATGCACTTGTAAAGCTGCATACCTATTGAATTGGGTTCCAATCAAATCAGGTGCCTACCACTCCATATGTGATATATGTGATATGGTATGGGAAGAGCCCATCTCTTAAGGATGTTAAGATTTGGGGTTGTCCGACCTTTGTCTAAAAGCAAAATCCGGACAAGCTCGAGGCAAGGTCAGTTCTGTGGAAGTTTGTTGGATATCCCAAGCATTCGCAAAGGAATATCTTCTACCATACTGAGGAGCAAAAGGTGTTTTGTTTCTCAGCATGCCACCTTTTGGAAAGGGAATTTCTTGTGAAGAAATTAATGGTCATGAGGTAGAACTGGAAGGAGTTCCAGCTATACGAACTACAGCTGATGATTTGGTAGAACCGGAGGATTCAATAGTTCTCAACGAACCTCATCCTCTCGGCCGATCTGGTAGGGTTTCTCATCCACCTGAGAGATAATTCGGTTTTCTCTATGACAGTGGGAGCGAGAATTGCATCATGAGATGATGACCAAACTAGTTTCGAGCAGGCCATTAAGAGTGGGGACTCTGTGAGAATGGCTGGATGCTAAGCGATCTGAGATGGAATCCATATACACCAACAAAGTATGGACTTTGGTTGCTTTACTGAAGGGTTAAATCCCCATTAGGAGCAAGAATATCTTGAGAAGATTATTTGGTGTACATGGAAAGTTGAGACTTTCAAAGCTATGACTTGTTGCAAAAGGTTCTCGTCATCGACCAGATATGGATAATGATGAAACCTTTTCTAGTCCCTATGCTTAAGTCCATCCGGATCCTACTTGCCATTGATACATACCATGACTACGTTATCTGGCAGTTGGGTGTCATGACTGCTTTTCTAAATGGTGATTTAGAAGAGAGCATCTATAAGTACACAGCCAGAGGGCTTCGTAGACAGTGGGAGCAGCGGAAACGTGTACAAGTTGCTTTATGGGATAAAACAGGCATCGCGGAGTTGGAACATCTGTTTTGATGTGGTAGTCAAAGCGTTTGACTTCATCAAAATGGTAGATGAACCTTGTATATACAAAACGGTAGTAGGGAGTATGGTGGTGATCCTCGTATTGTACATGGATGACATACTCTTGATAGGAAAGGTGTTTCCTATGCTACGCCCGGTCAATCTCCTCTTATCACAAAGGATTCTCCATATAGGATCAAGGTGATACCTCCTAAATCTTGGGTTTTAGATCTACGAGATAGATCTAAGTGGATGTTAGGATTCTCACTAGATGTAGTGAGATGGTATCAATCGATCCTGGGGATAACCATTGGATAGCTTCCAGGGTGGTAAGGTCGACTGAATGTCAGTCACTGGTATTGTCTTTACCCTCAGTGGAGGGACGGTATGTTGGAAGAGTTCCAAGCTAGATACCGTGACGTAATAGACGATAAAGGTTGGATACATCGCTACCAAGGATGCTACCAAAGAGATAGTCTGGATGTACACAAGTTCATGAGATGAACTTCGTTCCTACCATTGCGTGACAATAGAGTTGTGGCTTAGGCATATGAACCCACATCCCATCTATGATCCAGACATATTCTTAGGCAGTATCACCTGATCATGGAGATGAATGATCTCCAGGGAGATCGAGGTTAGGAGAGTAGACTACAGAGGACAACACGGCGGATCCACCCACAAAGGCCTATTCCCAGGAGAGACTTTTATGGGATGTTTGAGTAAGAGATACTTCAACCACTGCTGATTGTTGGGTATGGGATACTACAACAGATGGCCCTAGTGCAAGTGGGAGATTGTTAGTTATATGTATGCCCTAGAGGCCATTACTGTACAAACGATGTATATTGTAGTGGATGCTTGGACATATATAGGGAGGATGTTCTTGCTCGACATGATAGTATGCTATCTGGTTGCTCTTTATCTTAATATGTACTCTGATTGTCTCTATGTTACATGTTGATAAAGCCCTTAGGATGAGTACTTAACTACCAGGACTATAATGCAGATCATATGAGTAGGGACAGAGTAGTTGATAAGTACATCCTTCAAATGTTCCTAGTCGTGGGTGTATCGAGACAGGGCTTCGATAAATCAGAGTAGACTAGCGTATAGCTTCTCAACCTATGTAGATGGGCGATGGATGATCTCATATCCATTGGTGTTTGACATCAGAGACAGTATACGGGTGCTCAGTGGAGACTGGGTACACTGAACGGACTCGTCGAGAACTCCCAGATGGCATTATACCTAACGTCAGATGGCAGTTCTCTGGTGACACTGATACAGGTTAGTCTGTAGACCCGAGATCGCCATAGAGTCTTGTATGATTCCCACCGTGCTTTGATTTCCATCTTACCACGTTCAAGAGAACATGCAAAACGGTGGCTTTTGGGTACAGTCCCGAGTCACATGGAGGCAATGAGCGATAGGAGGGGTTTCGTCTCTCCCGGTATTGGGAGTTGATGTTGTGCTGTGCTCGATTGGTTATAACAGGAAGTCCTTGGCCAAGGCTGCTTCAGAGATATACTGGTAAGTGTTATCAGTAGTTTCTCGACCCGTTATGAGCCTCATATCGACACGACTTATCGAGTTACTGGGGTCTGACGTTTACCACCCCTAGACGAGATATGCGACATATCAGAGGAAGAGACCGGACTGAACGGTAGTGTTACTGATTGGCTTCATAGGAGCGTGTGCAGGCTTGCTTGTTGATCTTCTGATCACTCAATACCCGGGTGGCCATTACGTTTAGCAGACCGCTTGCGGCTTATGGGTGTTTGATATGATCATCACTTACTGCCGGCGTATTGACGAGTCTTTAGAGTCCTACACAGGGGTTCCCTAGCTCAAGCGAAACGGAGTAGGAGCACATATGCGATATGTGAGGGACCGAGATTGATACGATATGAGATACCGTATTCTATTCTCACGATATGAGATATCGGTCGGTTATATATGATATATCCGGGTTATCGGATCAAGTGTTGATTCGATAAGTTGATTCATATGATATTAGTCGGTTATAGGTGATATAGCCGGATTATTAAATGAAGAGTTGATTTGATAATCTAATGTATAATTATATATTTTATATATTACATTACATTAACTAGTATTAGCTCACTTATGATTTCTTTTCTCACTTTGGATACATTGATGTATATGTGATATATGTTAAATGTATCAAGCTAGGTTAAAAATGCAACTAGGGATTATGAGGATTAAACCATGCTAGGGTTAAGATTAGGGTTTTATATTTATCATTAAGTTATTCAGAATTGTGGATTTTATTATGGTTGATATTTGTTGAAAGCTTGTAGAAGCTTGTAAGCATCTTTGACTTTGTCCACTCTTTTGTCTAGCTTAGGATATTTGTTTAACCCAACCCTTTAACCCATGGCCATGGTTAACTCTCTACAAGGGTTAAGCATGACATGCTTAACCCTTGGTTGCATTTCTAACCTCACACATAATTCATATGATGAGTTCATTCATTCATTCTTCTTCTTCTTCCTAAAAGCTTTCTAGCTTCAATGGAGGTATGAGAAAAAGTGTAAGAAAATCAAATCTAAAGTGAGCCCACTTCCTACTTCATCATCCTCTACTACTTGCCATTTAGTATAGGGTGTTTGCTTCACTAATTCCGTAATTAGTGAAGAGATAGCTTGGGTTAGTGTCTCCTCGACGTAGATCATCTTCGGCCTCGAAGACATCGAAGCAAGCATGTTCGTTTCTTCATGGGAGCCTCTCTAGAGTCCGGTGTTCACGATCGCAGTGAAGGGAATACTACATGGAGCTATTCAAGTGAAGGACCGGTTTACAAACGTTGTATTCCTCGTTCACTTTTCATTTGCAAAGTAGTTTGCATTATATTCCGTCGATTTCTAGTTAACGATTCTAAGTTAGGGTTAGCTAGAACGGCAAATTTTTGAATTTGGCATGGACGATGCCTCCCGAAACCTTGCTGCCGTCCTAGGTAACCCTGCAACTTTATCTCAAGAACCCTAAGTTTCTCAACACATGAGACTATTAGGGTTTGACGTAGAAGAAGAAAAGCTTGGAGGAGAGAGAGTGTTCAAGTTGGAATGAATGAGGAATGGCTAAGTCTTGTGGATTATCAAGCATCCAATAATTCACCAAAATATCTTGAAGCCACCTTGCCTCAATAGTAAACCATGAGTCACCAAGTAGCCATGCTTCATTTAATATTAATGAACACCGCATACCTTCACCTCATTAATCATTTAATCAAAATGATAAAAACTAAAATGGTGTGTCTTCTTCTAGAAGCATCTTGCAGAATTACAAGAATATACATATCCGTATATACATATCCGTATCTGTATTCCGAAAAATACGAATACAATCAAAGAATATAATACTAGGATCCGGCTTAAACCAAAGCTCACTATTATTATCCGTCCGAATCATGATCCGTGTATCTAATACACGTATATGATCGAACCCTACCGTAAAACCATACGGCCTTCACATCGTTTCTCCCAAAGCAGGGAAACCTTCTGTGTAGGACTCTAAAGACTCAACAGTACGCTGGCTGTGGGTTTAACCACAAGCATGTTAGCGGTACTAGCTGCATGTAATGGCTACCCAGGTACCTGTCGAAAAGGAAGGTTGATGAGGAAACTCGTCCGAACTCCTATTGAGCCTATCCGTGACAATTTACGTATAGTCCGGTCTGTTCGTCTAAGAGTATCGCATAACGGGTCTATAGGGTGGTAAACGTCAGACCCTAATAACCCAATAATTCATGTTGATGCGGATCAGGACCAATCCGGGAAACTACTAATTAACCTATCAGTAAATCCTAACTGCCTTGGCCAAGGTCTTATGGTCCTGACCAATCAAACACAGTACGATATCGACTCCCTATACCAGGAGAGACGAATCCCCAACAATCACTCACTGCCTCCATGTAGCTCGGGACTGTACCCAACCAAAATCTGTTTGCACGACTCAGTAGAGCCGTGGTAGGATAGTAATCAAAGCACAGTGGGAACTCACATGAGACAAATGGCGATCTCAGGTCAGAAGACTAACCTGTACACATGTCACCTGAGAACTTCCATCTGACGAAAGGTATAGTACTATCTAGAAGTTCTCGGCGAGTCCGTCCAGTGTACTCTCACCCAGTGAGCACCTCTATACGATCATAGGTGCATCAGACCAATGGCTGCGGGACCAACCATCGCCCCTCGTCATGGTCTAAAAACGTATACACTAGTCTACTCTAGAGTATCAATGCCCAGTCTCGATACTCATGCAACTAGGGACCATTTAAGGATATGCTTATGGACTACCCTGCTCCCACAAGTATGATCGCTATCACCACGCAGGTAGTTGTTCACACCATAATATTGTATTATTATATTCCCCATTCTTATTCGTTTTATAAATAAACAGCTGATTTTGACGCATGTCTGCTACATATTACAGGTTACAGGTTCTTGGATCTAAAACAGTGGAAACAATGAAAAGACAATGAAAAAGTGAGACTACGAATGATAAATGGTGAAATCTTGATCGCGCCTACATTTTGAGGAACAATGAACAACAGTTCACCGAGTATAAAGGCAGCGACACGAAGAAACAGTAAAAGTCCACTACAATATTCACTAGAAAGATCTGGAAGAAAACGAGAAAACAATCTGAGAAAAGACCTGTAGAAATAGGAAGTAAAAGACACCAGAAGCCAGCCCAAGAAAATACATGAGCCAACTCCATCTTTTGGCCGCGGAACCGCGGCCAAACCAGGCCTCGGGCCGCGGTTCCGCGTCCATGTTGCGCAATTAGGAGCTGAAATTTTTACTATAATTTGTGGCGGCGTTGAATGGTCTACCTAGGGGCATTTGTGTAAATGCAGACGTGCGAATCAATTTGTAACCTAGGGTTTCCTATCCTCTATAAATAGGAACTCTAAAGCTTGTATTAGGTTATGCCTCCCTATGCCTCTTTTTATAAATAAAATTCAGATTTCTTTTGGAGAGCATCGGTGCCTCTTTTCATTTCATGAATTCAGATCTGACAACCCTGTGTTGATGTTTGGAGAGAGCCATCTATAAAGTAAGTAGATTTATTTATTTTCTTGCCCTAGGTAATTTTAATTCCTTGCCCTAGATAATTGTTAGAGTTAGCTTTGGGGAAGGATTTTGAGAGATGAGATCTCTCATCCCTTTCTTACCCATCACATATAATCAATAGGACTCCATGCATACACGCACACACCGCGCCCTACGACACCCTATCCCTCGAGGTAGCGGTGATACCGTAGTATAAAGGCCTGATTGCGCGTGTTTTCCATGGAGGTTAGGGTAAGGATTGATAAAGGAAGGATAAGAACCTAGAGGAAGGACCACCTTCCCGAATGGATCTAATCCATTTTATTTATAATTACCATAACTCCTCTTAGATCCTAATTTGGGTATAGAAAGCGTTGAGATTTATTTACATTTCCAAACCATTCCTAAACCTAACCCTAGCAAGAGTTAGATCTAGATAATCTTAGTATAGATAATTTAGGTTTTTAGATTTAATAAACAATCCGGCTCCCATCAGAATTAACTCGTTTGAGCGACTAGGAAATTCACAACATCCCTGTGGACCGACCCGTACTCACCGGCTAGCTACCAAGCGACGCCGTTCTTGATTGCGGTAATATTATTTTTGACAGATCAATCAAATGGCGCCGTTGCCGGGGATGGCTTGTTATTTCCTTTTTGCAATTTCGGGTTAATCCAAAATTAAAAAAATCATAAAAATCTGAAAAATCACAAAAAAAATATAAAAATATATCATCTGTTATTTTTGGAAAGGGTATTTTAGTGTGAATTTTGCAGGATCTACAATCGAAAGTTCGGATCTGGAAATCTACAGAAAGCGAAACAGAAAACAACAGATCAGAACAGAGAGAGATTTCAAAAACAGAACAGTAGAATTTTTCTGGAGATCTGAACCCCCCACCGCACCGCGTTTCCGCCGCCGTACCTACCTTCAGACCGCGGATCCGCGGCTTTCTGTTGACGTCAGAACCCGAAAATTTTTCTTGGGACGCGAGCCTTCTTCTTTACCGCAGAAACGCGGCCGAAACGCGGTATTGCCGCGGAACCGCGGTTTCATAGCAACGTCAGCCTCTGGAATTTGCACTGTAAGCTTCTCTTTTCTCTCTCCTCTGTAAATCTTAATATATTTTCTGTACAATCTCCTGCAGAAAGTTGTGCTTAAAAATCTTTTCCCTTCTAAATAACAAATCTTGTGAAGGATTTTTGCGCCTCGTTTAAAATAAAAATTGATTGCAAGTAATCTTTTCTGTTTGCATACCTTTCTCGAAAATCTTTTTGCAAAATTTCCAAATAAAGAGAAAAAGGAAAAAGGAATTTTTTTTAACAACTTGCAACCTTTTGTCGCTAAGAGATCCTTGCACCACCTACCTACTTTCTCATCTCTTTCTTCTATCATGGGTACCCCACATCATAAATCTCTTTCCGAACGTTGGTATCCCGAACCTAATTTTGCCTTGTACGTCAATTGTTTCGGTCGATTTAAGGAAGATTCCTCCGTGCCTAAAATTTCTTTGAAAGATCAAATAGAAGCGTCTAGGAGAAACAGTTCGACTTTGCAACCCACTTTGTGTCAACCATGTCAACCTTCACCCACTTCGTACGTTGATACCACTTTTTCTAGTCCTGCTGTAACTCTTAAACCGATGTCCATTGCTGAGCATATTGCTCAATCTCGTAGCTGATCTTTCACTCCTCTCCACACATCCAGCTTTAGGGATCAACAAGTCCATTCACCTTTTTATACAAATGTTGATCCTATTCCTATCCAACCATCCAATTCCTATCAGTCCTACCCGACTTTCCCACCTTCACTAGACATTGCTCCTACACAGCCATTTGGGAGTTTCACGTATCCAAACAATTTCGAATCATTTACCGAAACCCCTTCACAACCCATGTCTAGTTTGGAACAGTCGTTGGAAGCTTATATTTCAGCAACAACAAAATGGTTAGGAATGTGGATGCGTCCATCCATTGCTGCACTTATGCAACCTAGTGAACCGGTAGCTAGTTTCCAACTAGCTCCAAATTTTTCAATGTATGAGGAGGAGGTTGGACAGGGTGAGAATTTGAGAAGAGCGAGTGAGTTCTACACAGTCCCAAATCAGACCTACCCATACCCAATTGCAGCCCACAACTCCGGTTTTCCATCGATTGTCCCAAATGATTCACAAGTTGTAAATAAAAACGAGTTGTGTGATTTTGTAGTGCTTGATTTGCAAGAAACCTTTCGAGTGAAACCACACTTAATCCTTTCGATCTTTACACCTCCAATCTAGAACCTAAATTGATAAATATCCATGCTTTTGATGAAGTGTCCGAAAAAATTGATTTTCACTTGATTGAGGATATAGACGCCGGGAATATTTTGGATGATGAACCAGTAGATTTGATTGAAATTTTATGTCCAATTCATCATCCCGAGTCATTAAATATTTCTCCCGAACTTCATATGCGTCTTGATTTTGATGATAATGGCATGGATGAGCTAAATATTGAGGAGAATTATGAGGATAGTATTGAGAAGAGTATTGAGGATAATATTGAGGTTGAACAATTTTTGTTTGATGTGTCGGATTTTCCAATTCATCCTCCTGAATCTTTAACTGTTATATCACCCTTTCTCCTCTCCATCGTTCCGACCACGCACAAGATCATGCTTAATGACTGTGAGCTTGAAAAATTTCCCTTTGAATCTGACATAGTTCTCATAGCCGATAACACTTGCGAGTGTTTCACTTTTTCGGACGATGTTGAAGACTCACCGCCCGAGTTTGAGTCCTTTGAATTTTCAGTTGAGTTAGTTGAACCATCAGACTCGGTTGCTTACAGTCGTTTCGAACCATTGATGGAATCTTTCAAGTTCGAGACAGTTTACTACGGTGAGAATGAGACTATCCCTAATTCACTCCCTTTCGTCATTCCTATCATTCCGACCGTACAAGAGACCGTTACGTTTTCATCTCCTATACCCAGTTCGTCGGACCCATGCTTTCTTGCGAATCTTGAGGGATTTGACCCCATTTCTCGACGGGTGGATAGATTAGTACACTCGCTTTTAACACATCGGTCATCACAAATTGTGCTAATTTATTCACTCGATTTACACCCTTAAGATCGTGCTACCCTTCTTTCTCTTTTCCGCCATTCTCCTCCGCCACCGAGACCGTATCCCGTTTCCACCTCCACACGGTCTCGTGTGCTTCTCATCTCTTTCCTTTACACCCCATTCTTTCACCAACCCTACCATTACCACGATAAGATTTTTGAATGGTTGGTGCTAACCTTTGGCTTATGTAAGGCCTTGCTTAATTTGGGGAGAACCTTATTGTATATATGTATATATATTTTTCGTTTTCTTTTCTAATAAAAAAAATTCAAAATAAAAAATAACAAAAAAAAAGATTTATAAATAAATAAACAAGGAAGTGCCGACAATTTTGACCCTCTTGGTGTGGCATGACAGTGAGGACACTGTCAAGTTTAAGTTTGGGGGTGTGCTCGGTAAGCCTTCTTCCATCGCATTCATATGTATATTTTTGCATTTGCATACTTATTTTAAAACCCATAAAAATTGAAAATTTTAAAAATTATAAAAATTAAAGTATTCAATTTTGACCATACTTGACTTGAGTTTGACAAAAAAGGTTAACTAGCTAGGAACAACTAGATCCTAGACTTAGTAAATTAAAAACCCTAAAAATAACCTTTCTTAAAATTTAACGGTAGAAAGTATATGTCTTTGTAGTTTATTTAGAAATAGGCAAATTTTGAGTTCACTTCTTGGGCTAAGTTAAAACAAGGGAAGAGTATTGATATTTTTATTAAAGTATAAGTTTGAAAAATAATTCCTAGCTTAAGTCTAAATTCTGAAAATATATACCCTACAAATTGCACAAACACGCACCTTGAAACTTTGAATAGTAGAAGAGACCTTGAAATGCTCTTGTCTAAAGTCCTTAGTACGAAGAAAATAAAATAAAAAAATTCAAGTGTGAATAAAGAAAAAAATGAACACTGGTTTTTGTGATTACTTAAGGCTGCAAAAATAGAAAAATATTTAGCGAGGGTGCTTCATCACCTAGTGCCTTAGACCAACTGGTTTGGGAGTCACTGCTAAAAGTCTTAGGTGTTACAAGACTAGGAATTACGCTTTAATGTGCAAACACATCTTGTAATCGGTTGTTGGTACCTCAAGAAGTATTAACGGTCGCATGAAGGATGTATGAGCAAAATTCATCTAAAAAAATTCACCAATTAAGAAGTGCTTTGGACGACGGACAAGAGTATGATAGCTTGATTTGAATTTCCAAGTGTAGGGGTGATATATACACACACATAGGGGTATGTGATTGGGATTTAGATAAGAGATAGGAATGAAGAATAGGACTTGTATCTTTAGTAGAGATGATAAAAATTCCTAAGTTGAGATGGAACCCTAGAAGGAAAACTTAAGAGATGCCGAAAGCTAAGTTGGTCTGCAGAACATATATAATCTTAAGTTAAATGATGAGGAAGTGTGAAGAATATGGGTGGATAATTTATGAGTAGAAGATAATAGAATTCCTTGTTAGAAAACCTAATTGGAGAATTAAAGTCAATGGGCCGAATTGATAGGATTTTGTGGGTAGTATCCGCTGAAAACCATCAGGAGACAACACTCCTCCTACTAGGGACACCTAGAGGTATAACGGCTTGTTGCACGTACTCAGTGCAATCGCGTTTCCCTGCGAAAGTGCGGTTAGGTTTTCTGTAGAGAATAAAACTAAGTTTGCTCGAGGACGAGCAAAAGATAAGTTTGGGGGTATTTGTTCACACCATAATATTGTATTATTAGATTCCCCATTCTTATTTGTTTTATAAATAAACAGGTGCTTTTGACGCATGTCTGCTACATATTACAAGTTATAGGTTCTTGGATCTAAAACAATGGAAACGATGAAATGACAATGAAAAAGTGAGACTACGAATGATAAATGGTGAAATCTTGATCGCGCCTACATTTTGAGTAACAATGAACAACAGTTCACCGAGTATAAAGGCAGCGACACGAAGAAACAGTAAAAGTCCACTACAATATTCACTGGAAAGATCTGGAAGAAAACGAGAAAACAATCTGAGAAAAGACCTGTAGAAATAGGAAGTAAAAGACACCAGAAGCCAGCCCAAGAAAATACATGAGCCAACTCCATCTTTTGGCCGCGGAACCGCGGCCAAACCAGGCCTCGGGCCGTGGTTCCGCGGCCATGTTGTGCAATTAGGAGCTGAAATTTTTACTATAATTTGTGGCGGCATCGAATGGTCTACCTAGGGGTATTTGTGTAAATGCAGACGTGCGAATCAATTTGTAATCTAGGGTTTCCTATCCTCTATAAATAGGAACTCTAAAGCTTGTATTAGGTTATGCCTCCCTATGCCTCTTTTTATAAATAAAATTCAGATTTCTTTTGGAGAGCATCAGTGCCTCTTTTCATTTTATGAATTCAGATCTGACAACCCTGTATTGATGTTTGGAGAGAGCCGTCTATAAAGTAAGTAGATTTATTTATTTTCTTGCCCTAGGTAATTTTAATTCCTTGCCCTAGATAATTGTTAGAGTTAGCTTTGGGGAAGGCTTTTGAGAGATGAGATCTCTCATTCCTTTCTTACCCATCACATATAATCAATAGGACTCCATGCATACACGCACACACCGCACCCTACGGCACCCTATCCCTCGAGGTAGCGGTGATACCGTAGTATAAAGGCCCGGTTGCGCGTGTTTTCTATGGAGGTTAGGGTAAGGATTGATAAAGGAAGGACAAGAACCTAGAGGAAGGAACACCTTCTCGAATGGAGCTAATCCCCTTTATTGATAATTACCATAACTCCTCTTAGATCCTAATTTGGGTATAGAAAGCGTTGAGATTTATTTACATTTCCAAACCATTCCTAAACCTAACCCTAGCAAGAGTTAGATCTAGATAATCTTAGTATAGATAATTTAGGTTTTTAGATTTAATAATCAATCCGGCTCCCATCGGAATTAACTCGTTTGAGCGACTAGGAAATTCACAACATCCCTGTGGACCGACCCGTACTCACCGGCTAGCTACCAAGCGACGCCGTTCTTGATTGCGGTAATATTATTTTTGACAGATCAATCAGTAGTCAAGCAAGATCCTACGGGTTTTATAAACATGTAACCGCCATATGTAATATCGAGTATAACATATGCACATGTTAAGATAAAGTCAAATCATAATAGTATACTACTGTATCAAGTCTTTATCAATATTTGCAAGCTGGATAAAATAACAATAGAAACAAATACACATATCCTGATAAAGACAACTCAAATAGTATACTATATAACTGAGCAAGAATGTCATGTACGTACATATTCTTGACATCCACAAGTATACATATATAATAATGGCCTCTAAGGCATACATATCCAATAGTAATATGGATCTCCATAGTGATACGAAGTATTTTAGAGAAAAGCAAAGGGAAAGTAAGAGTAGCAAAGATATATACGACTTTGTCGTGAATCATGACAATCCAAAACCAGATGTAAAAAAGTTCAGTCAACTTGTTTAACGAGTTTTAGTTTAAGGTCAGACATGGTCGCAAACCAGAGAGAGAAGAAACACTCAGCGTGTACTCTATTAAGATTAGATTGGTTTATCACTTTATCTAATCAGGATGGCTCCCACCGTTTCCTCGAATTCTCCTTCAAACCCTCAAAGGAGAACTTTCTGAATCATATACACCTTATAAGTTCGCTAACCGTTCATCCAGACCAGTGTTGGTACTCCGAGGGAGGTCCTCCATGCTTTCGTACGGACCCAATTAAATAACCTCATTTCCACATAGGCGTAACCTCGTTAACACTTTCTAGACACCTAATAGATTTGCTAATTGTGAAGTGAAAATTTCCCGTGGAGTAATACCTACTCATCAGTGGGAATAGGGACCCAACTATCATTGTGTGATAATTTTGATGGAAGCTGACCAAAATTACCACACTCTAGAAGGTATACGCAAACTTGGCAAGTTTCCTTTAGATTTGGAACTCCCTATATAGTTTTTACCCCTAGGATACTAGTGACCCTGATATGATAAACATATCAAAGGGTCCTAGTCAAGTTCAACCCATCATTATCTTGATTGCGTTAGACCCACCCGCATAAACCCTTGAAACGGTCAAAATAGTTATATGACTGTCATAACCAATCACATTTAATACTAAAAACAAGTACCACTTAGCTACCGAACATTATGTCTTGACACAGTCAACATACACAACACGAATACTAAGTACTACTCATAGGAAATGACAGAGAGTTACGGCTGGTTTTTAGAGAAAAACCTTTAACGTAATGAACTTGATATCGTTGAAAGAACCGAGTGGTTTTGCAAATATATAATGGTGCACACTTTTGCCAAAGAGGTCACACCCTGTGAAAGGATCTAGGCTCTTTCCTCATGGAATGAGGTGGAGGATATTTCTAACCGAATACCACGATGCAAAGAAAAAGAATCGACTGCAGTGAAGTTATTACAGTAACGATGTTCCCCCAATATTTAAACATAGTAAAAGAGCAAAGCTCTGTTGGAATTTAATGAGGCAGCGCCTTACGTGCTCTCCACGAGGTCACCAGCGCCAGAGCCAATCTTAAAGGATTAAGTCCTATGGTGGTTCCTTACATGCTCTTCACGCGGGCGCCAGTGTGCAAAGCACTAGAGAATTTATTACATAAGAGTTAGACTCTTATATGGCGCCGCACTTGCTCATCACATGGACGCCAATGTGCAAACCACAGGAATACCCATCTTAAGAATTAAATTCTTAAATTGCGCCCACATGCACAACACGTAAGCGCCGACGCCCAAATAGAATTAAATTCTACGATACTCTCTATTAAACAGAGCAGTTGGATCTTTGATCCAACGGAGATGATAAATTATCAAAATATAGAATCAAATTCTATTAGGAAAAAATATCTCCCAAATCTTTCTAAATAAGAAAGATACTCTCGGTTGGATCAATGATCCAATAACAGAATAAAATTCTATTTTTGAGAATATATTCTCTCAATCTTTCCAAACAAAAAAATTGCTCTCTGTAAAACAGAGAACCCTTGGATTAAAAAATCCAATGGTGATTAAAAATCACTATTTTACAGAATAAATTCTTTATATGGGAAAATATTTCCCCAACCTTGTTAAAAATAAAAAAAACATATTCTGTAAAAACAGAAGTCCTTGGATCAAAGATCCAACGGTGGGTAAAATTTCCCAAATCAATTTTGAGACCAATTAAATCAATTGGAATCTCTCAATGAGAGATTTTCTCAAAACTAATTAACAATTTGCCTTCACTATATAAAGGACCTGAGACTTCAAGTCACAGACACACAGAGACACAGAGAGAGGAGAGACGAGAGACACACAGGGAGATAAAAAAACCTATAAACTCCTGCCAAAATACAGTGAGCCCTTGATAAAACGAAGAATTTAATTCTCAAACAAGAAGACCTTCCTTACCAAAAACCCTAGGTAAAGAAAAGAGACTCACATCTAAGGGTTGAACCGTTTTAAAAGAACTTAGTTCTTTCTCTAGATCTGAGATCCACAAGACAAGTCTCCCACAAGCTGAGAATTTAATTCTTATCGGGAAGATCTTGTTCTTGAGAATCAAAGATTCAGGAAAGAACAAATTTAAAAAGGAAGAAAATGGAGTCCATAATACTCCAAGAACTCAGTTCCTTCAAATCAAGAACTTAGTTCTCTAAAAACTCAACCCGAAATCCTCAAAATAATGATTTTGGTGAGCGTTAATGGTCAAAATACCATTGACAGAGGTTTAAACTCTTTGAAAAAATCAACAGAGATTAAATCTCCATAAAAAAAGACTAGCGCCTCATGTGCTTCCCACGTAGGCGCACTTTTAACAGCGCCTAACGCCTCACGTGAAAAACACGCGGGCGCCCAAAACAAAAGGTCAGCGCCTCACGTGAAACACATGTGGATGCTGAATAAAAATGCTCAGCACTCCATATACAGCCGAAGACAGTTAAGTGGTTAGCACTGATTGGGCAGCGCCCAGCGCTGCACGTGCTCCTCACGTGGGCACCATACAAAAAGTGCTTAGCACTTTATACGTGGCCAAAACGGCTGAGTGCTTAGCACTAATAGGGCATCGCCCAGCGCCGCACGTGCAGCTCATGTGGACGCCATAAGAAGTGCTTAGCACTTCACATTTAGTCAATATAACTAAAGTTGGGCAGCGCCCATGACTGAATTCTTCACATATATGTGAGCATCAGAGCTCAAACAAGTGCTTAGCACTTTAACATAAAAAGAAATGGTTGAAAAAACAGAGCCCAAATAAATGCTTAGAACTTTTGGATGAAAAAAAGACTAAGTAAACTAAGCCCAAATTGGCCGAGTCTCTGAAGTTTTCTTGCAGCTGAGCCAAAATTCTCTTTTGCTGGATCTCAAATAAAAATGATCCCAAAATATTGTTAAGTTGATCTTAGTCCCAAACAAGACTAACGTATCCTTTGCGAAAACAAACTGAGCCCAAATGCTCACTTATAGATTTAAGTTGATCTTAATCTCAAACCAGATTAACGGTCCTTAAATAAACCAAAAAAACAAATCTAAAATATATGGATTTGGACCAATCCGCGCCCTATGGGCGACGACATAAACTAGTCTCCGTATACAATCCACGGGAAACCTTAACAAACAAAACACACGACACGAAGTGAACCTCCGGAGCAGGAGAAAGTGATTATCACAATGTGATAACATAATTAACTGCAGGGGCTTGCACCTGCAGAGAAGAGTGTCCCCACAATAAAACCCCCCTCAAAAATTGAGTGGGGAATCTGATATAGTCTGCTACAACGGTCTCATCTATCCAAACCTCCGATATATGGTGTCATAAACCAACTTGGTAAATTCGGAGAGGTGGATGGAGAAGTCCAAATAGCATCTGCCCCAAAAATTCAGGCCAGACGTCCCAATGTCTTGGTCTCTGTCTTTCGGTGGTGAACAGAATCTGGCACGCCGGGTGGGATCTTTTCCTCTTTGCACTTCACACTTCATGTGTCGTGTTTCGCGAACAAAATCACGGTTCGCTATGGTTGCCTTTGGATTCGAGGTACTAAAATTTGGTGTCTTGCTCCTGTGCAAAAGAAATCGATGGCTTCCAACTGCACCTCTTGCTATACCCCAACTGGAGGAGTGACCTAAGGGCCCAACACGGCCTCAATTTTCTCAATGCTAGTGGGGAAAGTTACGCAAGCCACTACTGGACTATTCTTTGGGACCATGCTCTCACCAGTGAGTTTTGGTGCTTCAGCGCCGCAAGAGGAAGCTCCCAAGAGACCGGTCTTCTATCGAATTGCAACCACAACGGCCCATCTCAACGAGCCGTCCAAATCCGGTGTCTCGGTCTTTAACAGGTTGAGCAAAAGTTCAAACCGGCCCGCAAAGAGGCTCATAATACCTGAAGGGGCTTCCCCAAAATGGATAGCCCTCCTAACTCCTCCTACGGGTGAAGCCGTCAAAAGCGCTTCCCCTATCACAAGATCAGTTTTTGAAAAATTGGTCGTTCCTCCTCAAACCCTGCAAGGACGTCAGTCTTCAATAGGTTGATGCCAACAGCAGCCCCTCAGCAAAGCCGGAGGCATGAAGAAGACGCTTCTAAATATGAGGCGGTCCTGTCTGCAAGACACGCTCGACGTCATCACTGGCGCCCAGTAGGAAAAGCTGGGGGCAACTCCCCCTCTGGACTTACCCCACCAACTCAAATGGTGGAAATTGACGCTGCTGTTCCAACCGGGAACAACTTTGATTTGCTCAGGAGGGTATGCAAGAACTCTCCAACGGCGGTGCTAAAGAAATTACCCCCGCCTATCGAAAACACAGTGCAGGCAAAGACGGAGCAGCCCCATCAGCGGCACTCTTCGCAAATTTACAAGGTATGGCGGAAAGTCCAAAACTCTGTGATCAACAAAGATTACTATCCTCGGTCAAAGAAATCGAAGACTCGGCAAGACAAAGACCATCCCTCCGTAGTACAGCGAGGGACTTCTTCTACACAAGTGCCTGTCAAAACGGCTCCTTCAACTTCGACCTCCCATAAAAGGATGAGGCCAGAGAAAATCCCACCGCCGACGGAAAATTCCAAAGGCGACGGATCCAAACGCCCCAAGTCTGGAGGCAACATCGTACATACGGTCCATATGGCTTCCGGAAAAGAAGAAAGCCATGCTTCCTTAGGTCATCGACCGCAAACTCGGTTGCTGAGAAAAGCTTAGGAGCAACAAAAAAAACCTCCACGAAATGATGACCAAAATGGCAGTGCTTACAGGGAAGAAAGAAAGCCCGGACACAACAACCGAATAGTGCCAAGAGTAAGAGACCGATACAGAGTTCCTGCAAAGGGTACTTGAAAGAAAAGATAAAGAGGCCGCTGAACAAGCCGCTACATAAAGCGGATGGTGATCTTGTTCTAGGAAATGGTTGGAATGATGATCCAGCCAGAACCCCCAGCTGAGGAATCACCGATAAACATCGAGGATCACAGAGGGGAAACATCAAACCTTCTTTCGTCTTTATCAACAGCCAAGGAGGAGATGATCTCCAAGGCTGCTCTTGATGATTATATAGCTCAAAAAATAAGACCTTATCAAGCTAATGAAGCGGCTGGACAAATCGTCAGAACTGGGCGGCCGTATCCAGGATGGTTTGATCAAATCAAGTAACCGCCGGGATATACGATCCCCAAGTTCCATGTATACAAAGGGAAAGGCAACCCCTATCAGCACGTCACGCAGTTCAGAGCTCCGTACGGCAACACTGGAGGCGATGATAAACTGTTGCTTCGCCAGTTCGTTGGTAGCCTGTCGGAAACGGATTTTGAATAGTACTCGGAGCTCCTAAATGACTCCGTGAAAACATTAACAGAGATGGAATTGCTGTTCACACTGCGGTTCGCCAGCGCAAGCGAGCGCACACTGATTACGGCATTAATCAATGACAGGGTAAAACCGAGAGAAACCTGGGTTTAATACGTGATCCGGTGGCAGAACCTATGGTCAAAGTGCGAACAACGCATCGAAAAATCCCTTGCCGTAGGCATGTTCATCGGGACCCTAGATCCTCAAACGACTATGTCCCAGTTCATGACATTCTTCAAGCCGACCACCTTCCAGGCTTTGATCGATAAACAGGCCCAAATAGACCATATGGGCCACGGGCCTTCTTCCTCAAATAAGGACCCTCGAAATAACAAGGGTAAAGGGAAAGCAGCCTTCATTTTCAACACGCAACAACAACCGAGTGGCCCAAAACTGGCTGCTCACCAAAATAATGCACGTTCGCACCCATCCTTAGAGGAAAGATTAGGACGTGCTTACTCGTTTCCCCGCGACAAGACGAAGAGAATGTTTCAATTGGCATTGCACAACAAACTTATCATATTGCCAGACCTATGGCGTCCACCACAACCCGGCGATGTCAATAACCCTAATTATTGCTCCTATCATAGAATGGTGAGCTACCAAATTGAGGATTGCTACGTCTTCAAGAACTGGGTCAAGGACCAGTATCAACAGGGGAAATTCACGCTGTCTGATAACTGAAGGGTAAACCCACCATAGAAGCACACTCCCAAAAAGGTGGATGCCCCAGGGGCATCATGCTCGCTCGTGGAAGAAACTCCATGGTAAGTTGTTCTTTTAGCTAAAACCAAAAGAATGCTGAAGGATCTACAGGCATGTCCGACAGTCAGGTGGAAAATCCCAACTGAACCCGAAATCATCGAAGGGATGCTGAAACTGCGTCCCATACCGAAGATTGTTGACAAAGGTCAAAACCCCCAAGTCAAGCATTCAAAGTCTTCGAAGAAAAAGAAAAAGACCAGGAAGCCTGTGCAGCCTGCCGAATATGACGACAAGAGCACAAACCTACAAAAGCATATCGACGCGTTGGAGGAGTACAACCAGAAAACGCGGACACCGGTCATGCTCGAAGAGTTCCTCAAGCATATTCTTGAGAACAAATACATTGACAGCGATGGGGAAAATGACTCATCATAAGAAACAAAAGACTATGTAGCAAGCTGCCACATGGTCTCCCATTCGTCGTCAAATGACGAAGAAAATCCCTCAACATCAGAAAACAACGCGGAGGAACTGGGTGTAGAATCGGCGCTAAAATCCCCGTAACTGTCAGAAGACCTGATCAATAAGCTGTTAAACGAAGCCTTTCGAAAAAGTAAATCTGACCGAGAACGCGAAACAACTATATACAAAAAGGCTAAGCGTCAGCGTCAGGATGAAGAAGCTGCAGCAAGGATGAGTCGTAAATTACTCTAACCAAACTAAAGCACATCTGCCTCAAATAAGAGCAGGATCAAGGCAGAGAATCGGTTCGCCAAAGCCCTGTCAATGGGGATGAAGCAGCCGCCTCTCATAAGAAGCACTCCCGGGGTCATATGCCTCAACGGAGAGGATTCACGTCAAACTACTGCCTATATCATCGGAGGGTTACTCACCCCACCGAGGAATGCAGTGCCTTCAAGAAGTGGTGGCAAGGATACGTTGGCCATCAAAAACACTTCAAGAGGATGAAGCGCGAAGCTCATTGACGGCAAAAAGGTGCGACAGATGCGCGTGAAAAAATGACTGGCAACTATCATATGGTTGATACAAGTTTGGAAGGGGGAAAACCCCAGGTTCTTAATTTCGGGAGCGATTCTGAGGACGAAATACCCCTCAGCCCTCTCTTCAAAGTCTATACCTCTGAAAAAGAAGAGGAGGAGAAGAACTGCGAGAACCTTCAGCCACGTAACCGCATGCTGACTGAGAAAAATCTCGGACCTACGAACAAAGGTTCGAGCAAAAAAGACAAAGGGAAAGAGAAAATCTCTGAGGAAATTGCCCTCGACGGTGGAGTTGTAAAAGAGCTCGCAGCAAAGGACCCGCCTAAGAAAAACAAGGTGGATTATAATGCCCTAGCACATCTAAGGAAAATACCCTCACAACTGAGCATATTGGATGCCCTTCTCCTTTCCAAAGAGGTACGAGATTCTCTGATCAAGGAATTACAAGAGCCTGATCAGTTCCAAGCTTTCCTCGCAGAAGAAAAGATGAAAGATGAACTGGTAGAGGATGATTGATCTGTAAAGTGTGTGTAGTAATCGCAATCAATAACGGAGTCACGTGTAGGTAGACCGAGATGAGTACGGGTCGTCCTCAGGGATATGTGGAATCTTTCAATCTTACTTTAGACGCGTTAAAAAAGAGGAAGAATAGAGGAATAAAGAATAGTGGAGAATAGTTTCTAGATCTACGTCAAAATACGGATGTAGAATACAGATCTAGTTTGAATACAGATATAGATTTTATAAGAAGAATGCTTGTAGGGTTCGTTCGGATTTTGTAGTCATGGATTACTAATAAAGATTACTCCTTTTATCTATTGATTGATTTAATACTAGATAGATAGTGATGAATGAGAATTACGGTTCTTGGAAGAAACTAGGCTTTCCCCACTATTGACCCTTGTCCTTTCATTGATCTCTATTCATGTCTAGCCCTTAACAAAACAATTGTTAATCTGATCTCAAATCACGGCCGAGACTAGCAATAAATTGGTAGCGCAACCGATTAGGATGTTAACGATTCTTTTGCTAAAGTTTATAAACTTTATAAGACTTAAAAGAAGTAAAAGTATTTTCTCATCCATTGTTCTACCCTAATCCTACGAACCCTATCAAGCGGAGAATTACTCGCGCATGATGGAGATAGAAGAAGAACGGATAAAGAATGAGATCATAATATAAATACAGAAAATAAATGCAAACTAATTAATTTAATGATGTACCTTTATTAATCAACTTCACAAGTACAATGCCTTCAAGTTCAGATTACAAGAGGAAGAAGAAGTTGCTCTCGATCTCTGCCTTATCGGATATAGATGTTCCGTCGAATATCACGTCGCTTTATCACGTTGAATCTTGGACCTGTCTTGGATCACTTGTTCTTTAACGGTGATTAGCTTGTGTAAAAGATTGATCATTTCTAAGTTTATCCTTCGGTCCTTTATATAGCCCCAAAACCAGAAACCAAAGATCCCTAGAATTAGGGTTTGTTGTTGCAAACCACAACTAAAAATCCTAAATCCTGACTCAGTGAATCGAACACGGATCCGCCACATATTGCATGGTTTGGTCGTGGATCCGCGGTTTATTGGTGAGATCTTGGCTTTAGAATTCTGGAGCTGCTTTGTTGTGACACATGGAGATTTATTTGATGTCTAAAATCTTCATATCTTTTCTGATTCTTTGCCAGTATTGATTCTGCAATTTTATTTAACTTTATCGGCATATTTTTGATTCCTGACATCTCAACGTCTCGATCTCCTGATCTGAACTAAACCTTGCACAATATCTCAATGAATAATGTTAGTTATATTTGGTATTTTTGAGATATTATCCTAACCAATTTGATATGATATTATATTTTAAGAATATTGATTAAGGATATTTGATATGATATGCATATTTAAATTATCAAAATATTATATAAATATTATATGCATATATTTTCCTTCTTAATGTTAATTATAATATATAAATATATGGTAAATAGTAATTTTATAGATAAACCCAAATATGTTCTATATTTATAATAAACACCTTTAGATTTTTAAGAAAAGTAAGGAAAATGTTATATCAAATGTGCGATATTTTCGACTGAACAAAGGTCTACACAGCTGGCATTACATTCAGCGATGAAGATCTCCTCCTCGGTACGTGCGAACATAATCGCTCGTTATACGTCAACGGGTACTGCCACGACATCAAGATAGGGAAAATCATTTTCGACAACGGATCCTCCGTCAACCGTCTCGACGTGAGGGTGCTGAAGGAAATTTGCATGAACATTCAGCATCTGGCCTGAGACAAAATCACCATCTCCGAGTTCGTCTCACAATCGTCGCGGACGCTTGGGTCCGTAATACTGACGTTACGCTTCGGGCTGCTCATCACTGACATCAAATTTCATGTCATTGATGCCAAAACTTGCTATAACACTCTGATCGGCAGGCCTTGGTTACACGAGTACAACATCATCTCTTCTACACAACATCAGTGTATGAAGTATTTCAAAGATGGACTGGAGTACACCGTCACAGGGGAGCTAAATCCGTTCTCCGTAAATGAGGTCCGAAAATATGTAGACGCAAAGTACTTCCTACCAGACAACGAAGATACAGAGAGGTGTTAAAAGCCGGAGGATAAACAGAAGTCCGTCGCCACTATCCCGATATTTGGGAACGATTCCAAAAAGAAAACAATAAATCCGGACCATCTACTCCTATTTTGTTCTTTGGCAGGAAGACAAGGCCAACCCAGTATTCTCCATCCTCTCATCAATGCAAACCCTCGCCGGAGCTGACCAAAGTCTGAAAATCATAATGGCTTCGCCTCGGCATTACAAAGAAATTGATGCGCTCGATACATACAGCGTATAAGAACTACAGACTTTCTACGTCCCCCCCAGGCGAAGAGGTGAAAAGGCGATCTTCTTCTACCAATCTACGGAGACCAAAGCAGAAAAAGAAGTCCGGTATGGTGACGATTTTTCACTTGACAGGCTTCAACCAATCCATTTGCCAAGATACTATATGGAGGGATTGAAAAAGCTGTTGAGATGCCAAGGTGTACCCCTCGAACAAACTGTTCAACAAGCCCAATTCTACAAAAAGATTTGGGATATTCCCAGGACTCAACGAAAGATGCCCAATGGAAAGATGGAGACAACCGGACTCGAATACGTTCGGTCTAAGAAACGGGAGCAGTTCCACAGCTGCCGCGTCATAAACAACTCCAGCGAAGGAGAAAACGCTCTTCTGAATGGCCGTGACGTTGAAACAGAGCGAAATCCCGCTCTAAGAACGTTAAGTCCATCATTCGAAGAACAAATCGACAAGATAATAAAAGAAGCTTGTCAAAAGATCCGGGATAACCACAGCCGCAAAATGACCATTTATGAAAAGGCCGGGGCACAACGTCTCAATCAGCAATCTGCGGAGAAGGAAAACTATAATGTTCATCATCTCCGGCCCGCTGTATGTCCTCGCAAAAGGGGAAAATCCTGAAATAGAGGCAAAAACAGGGCAAAGAACACAAAAAACGTTCGAAAACAACGAAGCGGATCCAAGAAGCCGTGCAATCAAGAAAAAGTCGATTGGAACCCGTCCTTTATAAAGAAGATGGGTCGGGAATACTCTTTCCCTCAAGACAAGATGAGAAAAATATTCAACCTTGTCATGAAGCATCAAATGATGACGCTTCCGGAGTCTCGGCACCCCGAACAAATCAACGAGGTCTATCATTTGGATTATTGCTCCTAACACCAACAATATGTCATCCCCTCAACGACTACTTCACCTTCAAAGACGGGGTAGAATGCCAGTATCAAAAAGGAAGGTTTGCTTTATCCGACAGCTGGAGGGTAACCCCACCGCAAAAGCATGAGCCAAAGAGGACCTATACCATGAGGATAGAACCAGCTTAACCATAAAAAGGGAAGCGAACTCGTACTTGCCATATGATAACACTCTCAAAAGAGGGAGGACTCGAGACTATGGATGGCCTCTACAGGTGCTTCATAAATGAAGATGAGGACGAGTTTATCTCCGAGTTTCCACCAGCACTAAAAGAGCTGGAAGATGGGATACACACCACGGCGGACAACCTAAGAAAAATTGACTTTCGGGTAGAAAATGATCCGAGGCCGACATTCATCAGCGAGCTACTATCTGAAAAAACAGGTAGCCAGGTTAAAAGACGTGCACATGCAATATAAAGACTGCTTCACGTGGAACTATTCCGAAATGCCAGGTCTAGATCCAAAGGTAGCAGTGCAAAAACTGGCCATATTGACGGACATAAAGCCAGTCAAACAGGCGCCAAGAAGAATGCGGCTCGAACTTGAGATGGGTATCAACGCTGAAGTCAAAAAATTAATCGACTCCGGCTTCATCCAAGAAGTTCAATATCCCTGCTGGATCGCTAACATGGTTCCAGTGATGAAGAAAAATGGGACGGTGCACATCTTCATAGACTTTCGGGACCTCAACAAAGCTTGCCCGAAGGACGATTTTCCAGTACCTATTACCGAGCTGATGATCGATAACATGTCTACCCATGAGGTCTTCTCCTTCATGGATGGATCTTCAGGAAGCAATCAAATAAAAATGCATCGTGAAGACCAAAAGCATACCGCCTTTCGGACTCCGCTGGGCATATTCTGCTATAAGGTGACGCCCTTCGGTTTAAAGAACGCTGGCACTACCTACCAAAGGGCCATGACAAATATCTTCGATGATCCCATCCATGAGATTGTCGAATGCTACATTGACGACCTTGTTGTAAAGAGCAGATCTCACGAGGAGCATTGGGAACATCTAAAAATAATGTTCCGACGTCTTCGGAAGTATAATCTAAAGATGAATCCTCTAAAATGCACATTTCGAGTCTCCTCAGGCAAATTCCTAGGATTCATCATACGACATCGGGGTATCGAAATCGATCTCTCAAAGATCAAGGTGATTATGTAAATGCCCATGCCAAGAACTCTCAAACAGTTGCGATCTTTTCAAGGAAAGCTCGCGTATATCCGGTGGTTCATATCCAACCTCTCCGGAAAATGCCTTCCCTACAGTCATTTTGATGAAGAAGGGGACCCCGTTCGTTTGTAATCAAAAGTGCCAAAATGCACTAGACGAAATCAAGCAATACCTTCAAAATCCACCGGTATTGACCGCTCCGGCTAAGGGAAAACCCTTTATCCTATATACAATGGCCCTTGAAGGTTTTCTAGACGCACTATGGGCACAAGAGAACGATCAGGGAAAGGAGAGAGCTATATACTATTTGAGTCGAGTTCTCCTGGGATAGAAAACAACTACTCCCCCATCGAAAAGCATTGCCTGGCACTGAACTCCGCGATAATGAAGCTCAGACATTACGCCTTGGCACATGAGGTCCATCTCATATCAAAGGTGGATCCTCTCAAATATCTGATGTCAAGGGCCATACTAATAGGAAGGCTTTCCAAATAGGCCCTCCTCCTGATGGAGTTCTCAGTGACGTATAGACCCCTTAAAGCAGTAAAAGGTCAGGCCATAACTGACTTTCTTGCGGAGCATCCGATACCAGCCGACTCCCGGTTAAATTGCGAATTACCAGACGAACATGTGTTCGATGCAATCGAAGAAGAGAAAGAAGAAAATGATTCCCAATAGGAACTCTGCTTCGATGGAGCATCTTCCATGAAGAGGTGAAAGCAAAACACCCCCATAATCAAAGCCGGGGTGGGCCTTATCTTCGTGACTCCGCAAAGAGGGATATTGCGTTACGCCCTCTCCTTAACGAAGCCAAGAACTAACAACGAAGCTGAATATGAAGGTTTGATAGAAGGACTCGAGATCGTTATCGACATAGGAATCAAAAACCTCCTTATATATAGAGACTCCCAGCTGATCGTTAGCCAAGTTAATGGAGACTATCAGATATGCAAGCCAGAGCTGATAAAGTATGGCGAAAGAGTGTAGTAATTGCTGACACAAATCCCCTCCTACATCTTAAAGAGTATACCACGGGTAGAAAACAGTAAGACGGATGCATTTGCCAAATTGGCTAAGGAACTGGCCGATAAAGACCTCGATGACGTAAGGATCATTATGCAAAGCCACAGGATTCTCTCGCCGACAAATATATCTTCGAAAGATCTGATAGCACCATCTGAAAGAAAAGAAACGACCGAACAAGTAGCCCTTAAAATAGAAGACGAAGAGAAGGTCAAGGATTGGAGGGAAGTCTTCATAGACTACTTCAAATCCCAACGAACGCCCAAAAATGCGTCGTTTAGACATCAGCTCATGAAACGAGCTTTGTCCTTCACCTTCGTCAATGATACTCTATATAAGAGATCGTTCAACTGTCTGTGGATAAAATGCCTGGGACCGGAGGAAGCAAAGAAATTCGTCCAAGAAACTCATGACGGACTTTGCGGGTCTCACCAAGCTGGACTAAAGATGAAGCTGAAGATAAAAAGAATGGGTTACTATTGGCCCACAATAATTTAGAACTGTCTCGAATATGCGAAGCAGTGTCACTCATTCCAAATTCACGAGGACTTCATCCACCAACATCCAAATCCACTACACCCAACAATGGCGAACTGGCAATTCAAAATGTGGGGAACCGATATAATTGGCCTCATTGAACCGGCATCGTCCATAGGACATCAGTTCATATTGGCAACGACTGGGTACTTTTCTAATTGGGAAAAAGCAGTACCACTAAGGGAGGTGAAGACGGAAAATATCCTCCATTTTTTCAGAACACATATCCTTTATCGGTTCGTCACTCCGGGACGAATTATCTCGGATAATGGACCAGCTTATAGAAGTCATAAAATCAGCCACTTTGCTCAACAACATAAAATATATTGGAGATACTCTTCAGTCTATAACCCTCGGGCTAACGGTCTAGCTGATGCTTTCAACAAGGCCATGACAAAGATTATAAAATAGACGGTGTCAAGAAACAAAAAAGACTAGCACGAAAGGCTGCACGAAGCACTTTGGGTATACTGAACAACATTCAAAATGGCCACGAATACAACACCATAAACGTTGGTATTCGGCACAGAAGCAGTGCTTTCTCTAGAAATAGAACTCCCTTCTCTATGAGCAGCGGTTCGATACGAGCTGACAGATGAAGAAGATGCTCATCTTCGGCTTGAGGAGTTCGACGCCCTCGACGAAACTCACCTTATAGCATAGCAAAATCTAAAGGATTATAAGGCAAGGATGACACGGTCATACAAAAGACTGACCAGGTTGAGAACATTCTGCCAAGACGAACTCGTGCTAGTCGTCAAAAGACCCATGATCCCTAATCAAGCAAAACGGGGGAAATTCGAGCCGAACTATGAAGGCCCATACATCATAGACAAAGTCTACCAAGGTGGAGCTGTTCATATGAGATTTTTGCATTTTTATATCGCCCATTCTTAATCACATTGCTTTTAAGTAGGTACTTTTGATCCATGGTTGCTAAATAGTTGCAGGTTACAGGTTCTCAGCTCTTTACAGTAAAATTCATGAAAAGTCGCAACAAATGCGGGACTACGACCAATAACAGATGAATACAGATCTCCGCTAACCATCCGTATGATGCCTCCTACCAGTTCAAGGGACAAATGGAAAATCATTGGGCATTTCAATGCACAAAGCACAAGGGCAGCACAAGATCCAAGACTTCAACACGGAGCTTAAGGCAAAAGTCCACATTATCTTGCGCTGTTAAAAATCTGGAAGGAAATTGAAGAGATTCTGAGAAACCAAGAGTATAAAACAGAAGATAAAAGCAACATGAAAAAGACCAGAAAGTTTGATGCCCCAAGTCCACCAAATGGCTGCAGAACCGCGGCCAAACAGGCACTTCTGCCACGGTTCCGCGGTCGCATTAAAACATTGTCGGTGGCAGTGTCGGTGCGTTGACTCGGCTCTTTTGGGGTAGTTTTGTAAATTCGTGATTGGATCAGAATATAAACTTAGGGTTTTCCTATCTATAAATAGGAGAGCTCAAAGCCAAATTAGAGTGCCTCTTTTAGGGTGCCGTTCTTAGATGCCTCTTTTTATTTTTTTAGATCTAGAATTTAAAATTCTCTATGAAGAATTGTAGTGAGTTTTTGAGAGGTTATCAATAAAAGTAAGTTCTTTTTATTTTTCTCGCATTTGTTTATCATATTTTTATTATCTGCAATTTTCATTTGTTAACTTAGTCGTAGAATTAAATCAGTGTGTTTCTTTTGTTATCTCCTTTTCTATTTTTTTAAAATGATGATGCTTGAGTAAGATATTTGCCTAGGTGAGATCTCAAATAGCTAGTTACAAATTCCTCTTAACCTAAATTCTTTCTACCTTCCCTCTTGTTTTATTTTTATCTTTTTAATGGGTGAGTAATTTCTCACTTGTTAGGGCAAGAGAAGGAAGGTTTGAGAGAAGGAAATCTCTCTCACTCTTTTCTTTGCCCAACACCTTAATTCGGATTCCCTTTAATTGAACCACAATCCGCTCACTACGACACCCTATCCTACATGATAGCGGTGATTCCCTAGTTAGACCGGTTGTGGTTGAATTAATTGGAGGTTAGGGATAAGAGACAAGAACGGATGGACAAGGACCAAAAAGAAGAAACTAAGCATGGAAATCCCAGCTTATACTTGTAAGTATCTTCCTAGTCGTGCTAATCCCCGTTGTTGTTGATTAGCTTAACACCGATATTAATAACTAAGGCATTGAAAGAAGTGAGAAATTCCTAACTCGAACTAACCTAATCCTAACCCTAGCAAGTATTTTATCATCTTTTATATCATTCGTAGATCTTAAAACAAAACCCAAAATATTTTGGATTTAACTCGTTAAAAAATAAAGAAAAAGATTCCATCTCCCTGTGGATCGACCCGTACTCAACCGGCTAGCTACCAAGCGAAACCATCTTGATTGCGGTAATTAAAATTAAAAGCACGCATAAAAAATGCGAATAATCAAATGGCGTCATTGCCGGGGAGACGGTAGTTTCTTTCTTTGTGAAATTTCGGGTTAATTAAAAATATAAAAATTAAAAAAAATTAAAAAAAACATAAAAAAAAATAAAAACCATCTTCTTATTTTTGAAAAATCTTTGTGCAAGTGTGCAAGATTGGAAGAAGGCCTGATTCAGATCTGAAGCAAACCCAGTGAACAAATCCAGAATCAGGGGATCTAAACAGAAAGAGGAGAACCAACTTAGCACAGGGAAAAAGTCAGAAGATCCGAACCAACTGTTCAGACACGGAACCGCGGCAGAATCAAGGGTTTGACCGCGGAACCGCGGTCAACTGGTGACGTCAGCACCCAATTTGATCTGTAAGTATCTTTTTTCTCCTTTCCTCTCCTCTGAACTCCACTGAAATATTTTTCCTGCAGGTTTCATTGCACAGATTCTCTTTCTCCTATCTAATAAATTTTTTTTTGTGCAGGATTCTTTGCGCTGCCAAATAAAAAAATTTTGCAAGTATTTTAAATTTTTGGTGTGTTACTGCTTTGCATAATTAATACGGATTTTAAGGGGCTATAACACCAATTCAGATTGGGTCGGGATTTCATCACCCTTCCTAAGACCCCAAAAACCACTAAAAGCTTATGCATTACCCTTGAGCTAAATTAAAAAATATCTAGACTCAGCCAACTAAGGACTGTCATGCTCATTAGGACAGAGGAGGGTTGTGGGCATTCAATCGTTTATCTAAACTTGACTTTGTGGTGCCTAGACTAGACAAGAGAGAGGTAATTTTAAAAGGCCCGCCTTACGGTGATTCGTGAGCGGAACCTTCCTTTCTTCATTTGTGCATACCTGGCCACAATTGCCAGTGAAGAGACGATTTGAGGGTTATCTCACAACCTGTCACTTTGGAACAGTTAGGAGCAGTCTAGTGTGTTAGTTGTATGTATGCCCTAGAGGCCAGTATTGTACAGATGATGTATATTATATTGGATGCTTGGACATATATAGAGAGGACTTTCTTGCTCGATATGATAGTATGCTATCTGGTTGCTCTTTATCTTAACATGTATACTTGTCTCTTGATACTGTCTTATAGTTATATGTTGGTAAAGCCCTTAGGATGTGTACTTGACTGCCTGGACTATGATGCAGATCATACTAGTGGGGACAGAGTAGTCCATAAGTACATCCTTTAATGTTCCTAGTCGGAGGTGTATCGAGACAGGGTATCGATATACCAGAGTAGACTAGCGTATACGCTTCTCGACCCATGAGATGGGCGATGGATGATCCCATATCCATTGGTGTTTGACATCAGAGATGGTATACGGGTGCTCAGTGGAGACTAAGTACACTGGACAGACTCACCGAGAACTCCCAGATGGTATTATACCTCACGTCAGATGGCAGTTCTATGGTGACACTTGTGCAGGTTAGTCTGTAGACCCGAGATCGTCATAGAGTCTTGTGTGATTCCCACCGTGCTTTGATTTCCACCTTACCACGTCCAAGAGGGAGTGCAAAACGGTGGTTTTTGGGTACAGTCCCGAGTCACATGGAGGCAATGAGCGATAGTAGGGGTTTCGTCTTTCCCGGTATTGGGGGTTGATGTTGCGCTGTGCTCGATTGGCCATAACAGGGAAGTCCCTGGCCAGGGCTGATTTAGAGATTTACTGGTAAGTGTTATCAGTAGTTTCTCGACCCGTTATAAGCCTCACATCGGCACGACTTATCGGTTGTTGGGGTCTGACGTTTACCACCCTTAGACTTGATATGCGACATATCAGACGAGGAGACCAGACTGTACGGGAAGTGTTGCCGGCAGGCTTTTACAGGAGTTGGAGCGGGCTAGCTTGCTGATCTTCTGATCGCTCAATACCCAGGTAGCCGTTACGTCCAGCTAGTACCGCTGACGGCTTGTGGGTGTTTGATGTGATCATCACCTACTGCCGGCGTATTGACGAGTCTTTAGAGTCCTACACAAAGGTTTTACTGGCTCAGGCAAAACGAAATAGAAGCGCATATGTGATATGTGCGGGACCGAGAATAATGCTTGTATGTGATACCGTATTCTATTCTCGCGACTTTTTGTATCGGTCGGTTATATATGATATAGCCGGGTTATCGAATCAAGTGTTGATTCGATAAGTCGATACAATGGATGTTAGTCGGTTATATGAGATATGACCGGATTATTAAGTCAAGTGTTGATTTAATAGTTTAGTGTATAATTGTATATTAGATATACTAATTTACATTAACTAACATTTGTTCACTTATGGATTTTTTTCACATGTGCACAACTTTAATATATATGTGATATATATTAAAATGTGTTTTCTTTTTTGTATCATGGTTGATGATACACTTGACATGGGTGTGTAAGACATACACCATTCTATTTATTATGGTGGGTTATAATTATTTAAGGTAATTACAAAATTAGTGGAATTTTGGAAAGAGCATGAAGCTTGTAGAAGCTTGCTTTGCTTTGACAAAGCCCACTAGCTTTGTCTTTACTTTAGATTTTTGTTAACCTAACCATTTGGATTAGCCATGGTTATGTCTCTACATGAGTTAGTATATGATACTCACTCACCATGGTTAGCTCACTCACTTGATCATTATCTTCATCTTTTCTTTTGTTCATCTTCTTCCTTTTTGAGCAAAAGAAAAGTTAGCTAGGGTTTTCAAGAGAGAGTGAAACATTGTGAGAAAATAAATTCTAAAGTGAACCCACTTCCTATTTCTCCATCCTCTACTAGACTAGCACTTTAGTTTAGGGTGTTTGCTTCACTAATTCTCAAGTTAGTGAAGTAGAAGCTTGAGTTGATATTCCCTCGACGTAGATCATCTTCGGCCTCGAAGACTTCAAGCAAGGATGCTCCTTTAGCCTCGTGAAGCAATGCAAGAGTCCGGGAGAACCATCATCGCAGCGAAGGGACTTCAACAAGGAGCTTTAAAAGTGAAGGACCGATCTACAAAGGTTGTATTTCGTATTCCCTTAGTAGTAAATGTAGTTTACTAGCTTATGAAACTCTAATTATCTAGCAAAGATCTTGTTTAGGGTTATTCGGCACGGCTAAAATTTTAAACAGGTATGGTTGATGCATTGTAGAACCTTATTAGAGTGCCTAGTAACCCTACAGTGGTATCAGAGCCTAGTTAGAGCATTAGGCGACGTGTATACGAAGTTAAAACCCCGATCGAACCCGAAAACGTAAATTTAACCCCCTCTCTGTACAAATTTTAAAAACTGTGATTTTTCAGTATTAAAAATACCTAAAAAATTTAGCAGGGTTTTCTAATCATTACTGTGCAAAACAATGACGTAAGCCGTACGGACCGCCGCGGATCCGCGGCAATACCCTGCTTGGGCCATGGATCCGCGGTCGTACAGTGAGAGTTGACTTTTATTTTTGCACAGTAATGCCCTTACCTGCTATTTATATTTTATGGGTATTTTATATTTGACTCAAGTGTTGAGTAATCTGGGGTTTATTTTGTATTCGTTGATTCGATCAGGAATTTTAAATTCGTTATTGTTTTCCGGATAATTTAGAAAATATTAAAATGTTTGAACGGATATCATTAACTCAATTTTTCCCGGCACGAAAAACTTTCAAGTGTTGAATTTTTCTTGAGTTTAAATCTTTCGGAAAAACGTGCATGTAACGCGATGGACCTTCTAGAAGACAACAAACCTTAACTTGATTATGTGACCGTCTTGAACTGTCTTTTGAACCTTAGGGTTTGAGGGAGTACGGCGTGCCACATGTGAGGCATTGGCTTGACCCTTCTACGGCTGGACCGTTGCTACTATGACGTATTCTGGAATTTTGAACTCCGCTCAAGTGTTGAGCTATTTAGGAAATTTTGGGTATTTGATTATCAGTTTGGAAAGTTTAATACTGTCTATTTATCTGGAATGTGATACAATATGTGGAATTCATAGAGTTGGGCATGAAATGCGAAGTATGTGATATTTCGGATTTACGATATCTAAAGAGATTGTGAATTCCAAATGTTGTAGTTTTACACTTTCTTTTCTGTGACCGTAAGTATAGTATGTAGTTGTATTGCCGGTTTTCGTTATTATACATCAACGACGATCGGTGTATGCATACTTACTTACGTTGATGACATGTGATGTTATGTGTTGCTGGATATGTTATATTGGATCGTCGCGTTTTGAATAGCCGGGGGTTTTATGTGAGATGAGGGTTTTTATTTTCATTCATGTAATATTAAATGTATGTAATATTCTTTTATTGGGGCACTTCCGGGATGAGGTTGCTGTCACCATTTGTATATTATTTACTTTTCCGCACTAGGATAGACCCAAGGAGGAGAGCACAAGTTACCGGGTTCTAGAGTCCAGTTGGAGACCAACTCGAGGAGTCAAGTCCAGGTCTCCTAACTTTAGAATTGGTAGGGTTGCTTGCCGCTCTCGTAGGGGTCTAGCGGTGTGGGTTTGGCTATTCATCACGACCTTGGAATCCGTGTTTTATAGAGGCTCAAAATAAAACGCGGACGTCCTAGTATATCCAATGTTTCATATATTTCTTCTGCTGCGATATCTGTGATGTGATCATTTGATATGTTGTGATAAATTCTGTATATAGTATATATGATATATTATATAGACGTTACTTATGTTTTACACCCGCGCTAGCCCTGCCCCGCTCTGTCGTTAGTTACCTAACCTAACGGTGCACGAGGGGACATCGAGGCGAATGCGGATGGCATAAGTGTACGTCGTATTTATCTGTGATGTTTAGGTGACTTAAATGATGGGACTTCATTAATGTGATTAATGAAAGAAAAGAAACCTAAAAAATTGTTGTAGAATCAAATTTTCAAAAAGGGTAGCTACAGTTTTTTCTTTGCATAGCGATATATATGATATATCCTGCACCTTATTCGATGAGGAAAGAGTCGAGATCCCTTCACCGGGAGTGACCTCTTTAGAAAAACTGGCAGATGCTACAACACTCGGTTTGACTTTTGATTGCTTTTAGAGTTTTGCTTTACATAGTGATATATATGATATATCCTGCACCTTATTCCATAAGGAAAGAGCCGAGATCCCTTCACCGGGAGTGACCTCTTTAGCAAAACTAATGAAAGCCTCAAAATCACTCCATTTCAAAATTCATTCGATTCTACAACGATATCAAGTTCATTACGCAATAGGTTTTCAGAAAAACCTGGCGTAGCCCTCCGTCATTTCAGATAAATCCTACTTAGTATCCGTGCTACGTTTGTTGGCCTGCATCAAGGCGTAGTATGCGGTAGCTAACTAGTATTTATCTGCTAGTGCATATGATGCAGATTGGATTAGGGTTGTCGTGCGACTTTGTTGGCCTGCGTCAAGGGTCTTGCGGGTGGGTTTAATTCAATCACGAAATGATGGGTTGAACTTGACTAGCGCACTATGGTTTGTTGGCCTGTGTCAAGGTCATGGGACGCTAGGGGCAAAATATTATCGGGAATTTCTAGTGTTGAAATTTGCAATGAGATTGCATACCTTCTATGAGATAGTTGGATCCCGATACCCACTGCGAGTAATTATTACTCCTGGGAGAGTTTTACACAGGACAATTAGCGGATCAAGTAGGTGTCTAGAAAGGTGTCAACGGGGTTACGCCTCTGGGAAAACGAGGTTTACTTTAATTAGGTCCGTGCGAAAGCACGGGGAACCTCCCTCTAAGTACCGACACTGGTCTGGCTGAAAGATCGGCGAAGTTGTAGGGTGTAATTAATCCCGTCTACTCTTTCCTTTTAGGGTTTGAAGGAAGATTTGATAAAAACAGTGGGAGCCATCCTGATTAGATAAAATATTAACCAATCTGATCTTGCAAGAGCATACGCTAAAGTGTTTTCTTCTCTTTCTCTCCAGGTAGCGACCATATCATGCCTTAATAAAGATAATAATATGGATGCATTGACTGAACCTGCATGTTATACTGTGCTGGGAACGTTGGTTCCGTTCTTTCTTATAAAAGTTATAAGACTGAACAGGTTATAAGGGAATACCAGGATTCCCATGCCACCCGAATGAAGAAAGTACATGTTGATGCATTTTCTTTGGGTGTGTTCGTTACAGAGAACTGTTTCTCCATTTGCTCTACGTCCTGGGTATTAGATACCGGTTCAGGATCCCATATATGTAATCAGTTACATGGGCTTAGGAAAGGTAGAGAACTTGGAGAAGGTGATAAAGACATAAGGGTTTGAAATGGTGCAATTGTTGCAGCTAAAACCGTCGGGGAATATCACCTTGTATTACCAACTGGCAATACATTGATTCTGAACGAATGCTATTACATGCCGAACCTGATATGCAACATTATATCGGTTTCCTTGTTGAGTAAAGAAGGATATAATTTTGTATTACAGGATAATGTTATGAACATTTTTCTAAACCAAAAGTTGGTTGGATCAGGCACGATGTGCAATGGCATTTATGTTAGTGTATATGCCCAAGGAGCCATTATTGTATCATACTAGTTTGTATATTACTTAATGGAAGCTTGGGATATTCACATGTATATAACAGTCTTGCTAAACATGGTAGTATGCTACTTGGTTTTTCTATCTTAATATGTGAGTATACGTATTGATAGAGCTCTTAGGATCTTGCTTGACTACCAGCGTTGTGATGGCAGTCACACTAGTGGGGGCTGGATAGTCTACAAGCACATCCTTATTCAGGTCCCTAGTCGTAGGATTATCGAGACAGGGCATCGATACTCCGGAGTAGACTAGTGTGTACGCTTCTCATCCCAGTTGGGGAGATGGTCTGTCCCACAGCCGTCAGTACGTCGTACTAGAGATAGTATGCAGGTACTCGTTAGGTTACGGGTACACCGGACAGGACTCACAGGGAACTGTTGATTGGTTTTATACCAGTCGTTAGTTAACAGTTCCCAGGTGACATGAGTACAACATAGTCCGCAGACTTGACACTGCTACTTCGCCTCGAGTGTGTCCCACTGTTCTTAGATTGCTACCCTACCACGACTCAAAGGAGTCATGCAAACAGGTAGCAGTTGGGTGCAATCCCGAGTACTTGGAGGCAGTGGTGGTTAGACAGGATTCGTCTCTCCCGGTATTGGGGGTTGATATCTTGCTGTGTCAGAGAGCCATTACATAAAGTCCCTGGCCAGGGTAAGCGAGATTTACTGGTAGGTTCCAGTAGTTTCTCAGGGTGTAATGGGCTTCGCTCCGACACGACTTATACCGCTATTAGGGGACTGACGCTTGTCGCCCCTAGGCCCGATATGCGATAGTCTTAGACTAACAGACCGGACTGTACGGAGATTGTCACATCAGACACAGTAGGAGTTCGGATGGGTTTCCTCATCGGCCTTCTTATCGACATCTACCTGGGGACCGTTACGTACAGCTAGTGCCGCTTGCGGTCTATGGTTAAACCCACTGCCAGCGTAGTAGTCGAGTCTCTAGAGTCCCACACAGAGAGTTTTCCTACTCCAGGAGAAACAATATAGAGGTCGTATGGTTTTACGACAAGGGTTCGGACGCATACGTGTGTTTTCGCACGTACGACTTTCGGACAGTTTTTACTAGTCGGCTTTGGTTTAAGCCAGTTTCTAGAATCCGGTTATTGGATTTATACAGTCTAAAGTTTTTCCGTGTTTTCACGGATAGGAGGGGCGTTCTCGTAATTGCGCGAGAAGCTTCTAGAAGATGGTGACTTGGGGGTTAAGGTGGCATATGCATTAAATGGGATTAGTAAGTCATATAAGTGATTCATCCATATCATTAATGCATCATAAATGCGTAATGACTCATGGAGATGAATCACCCTCTTATATTTATGAAGCATGATTATTCATCCTTTATTTTCTTTTATTTGGATAAATGATAATGCTTGATATATATTATGATACATCATTATCTCATCTCATTCTCTTGCTCACCTTCTCTCTCCTCAAGCTCTCTCTCTTCAAACCCTAATCCTCCCCTCTCATGTGTTGAGTACAAGGATTAGATTAGACTACTTAATCCTTAACCATTCTTTATATCACCTAGATTACTTAGATTAGTGATTTAAGAAACCTAGTTAACTAAAGTTAGAGGTGAAGCTTGAAGTTAAGCTCTCGGGTGGATCTTCTACTACATAGAGAAGGCCGGAGAGGACGTGGAGAATGACAAGACGAAGGACTCGGTTCTACAGGTATAATCACTTTTCATAGTAGTTTAGAACTCCTATGATATTTGTTAGTTATCGTTTAGTAAAGATTCTCAGTTAGTCGATGTTTACGCCTAAAACAAGATCGTTTTTCATTATTCCGCCTCCCCGCAAGTCATGGGGTGTTGTACATCGACTTACAGTAGTATCAGAGCCTCGCTAAACAATAATTAACTCATTAGCAAAGTCGTATGAATTTCGAACGCAAAACGAACCAAAAAACGACATCGATATCATAAGTTTCTGTCGAATTTTAAACAGGCTCTAAAATTTTTTCAGGTTGCTGCAGAGTAACAAGCATAGAAAGATAAGAACACTGGAGAAAAATGGGTTTGTGAATCGGCCATACAGCCGCGGAACCGCGGCTGATCCCACCGATCCGCCGCGGATCCGCGGCCGAGTTGGGGCCGATTCGACCCAGTTTGCTCCTGTTATTCTTTTATGATATTTGTGTGTTTTCTGGGATGTTTATTTTTCTTCTCAAGTCTCAGGTGCACAGAGAAGTATTGGAGTAGAATCTAATGTGTTTGCACGATCGAAATCTTGCGATGTTTGCTAATTTGATTATATCTGTGTTTGTATAATGTGTTCGTAAACCTCCCCTAACTGCTAGTATGTCGGTTGGCAGGGGGTTGCATATTTCTGTAATGGTTTTTACTGTTTGTGGATGTGAACTGTATTGGACTGTTGTGATGATTAGCCGGGGTTTGAGATGGGTTGTTATAATCATTCATTCAATGTAATTGTAATATGTTGTAATATTATTTTGCGGGGCACATCCAGGTTGCGGTTGTAGCCACCGTTGTATTATTTCATTTTACTGTTTTTGCTCCTAGGATAGACCCAAGGTGGGGTGCACAAACTACCGGGTACTTTGAAGTGTTTAGTGGCCTACTCACTTTGTTGAGGGAGACCGCTTCACTTCGGGTATTTGGCGGGTAATTTGCCGTACCCGTAAGGGTCCAGGGTGGGGTAATGGCTATTCATCACAACTGTGTAATCCGTCTTTTGTTGCAGGCTCTAAACAAACGCGGATTGCTCGCAAATCCAATAAAGTTCATATGAGATCTGGAATGCCTATTATTGCGTCTGAAGAATGTACAATATCTATATATGATAGCTATTTAGACGTCACTTATGTTTTACACCCGCGCTAGCCCAGCCCCCGCTCTGCCGTTAGTTAAGTAACCTAACGGGTGATGACGGGACCCAGTGGCGAATGCAGATGACATAAGAGGACGTTGTATTTTCGTTGTTTTCTGCAATGATAGGTTAATGATGGGACGCATTATTTATAATGCAAAGAAAATAAACCAAAAGTTTAATCGTTGGAACAATTTAAAAGAAACCACTCGGTTAATTTTAAAACAGATATTTTTAAATGCGGAGCTTTAACCACTCCTTTTAAAAGCTATCAGGTTCCTTCGGTTATATCAAGTTCACTACGTTCACGGTTTCGCTAAAACCATTCGTAGCCCTCCGTCATTTCATTTGGGTATTCAGTAGTATTCAAGCTATGCATTTTGGCCAAAGTCAAGGCATAGTGTTTGGTAGCTGCTGGGTTTTCATTTGTTGCATAAGATAGATGAATTAGTTTAGGACAGTCGTATTATCATTTGACCAAAGTCAGGGGTATGTACGGATGGGTTCAAATTGACAAGATAATGATGGGTAGAACTTGACATGTGACTTATGACATTTTGTCCAAAGCCAAGGTCATAAGAGCATGGGGCAAAAATATATATCGGGAATTTCTAAAGAAACTGAAATTTGCAAAGAGATGCATACCATTTGGAGTTTAATGAATGTTGGTAGGATTCCTTCAACATTATCAAACGATGATATTTGGATCCCGATCCTACTGTGAGTATATACTACTTATCAGGATATTCGTCACTTAACGATCAATGCTATAAACCAAGTAGGTGTCAAGAAAGGTGTCAGCGGGGTTACGCCCCCAGAGAAAAGAGGTTCTTTAATTAAGGAACTTCGCGAAAGCGTTGGAAAACCTCTCTCGAAGTATCGACACTAGCCTGGCTGAACGGTTAAGCAAGTATTGTACGGTGAGAATAGTCCTGGCTAATTCTTCTTTTATGGTTTGAGGAAGGATTCGAGAAACAGTGGGAGCCATCCAGTTTAGATAAACTAAAAACCACTCTAAAATTGCAAGAGTATCATGCTAAAGAGTTTTCTTCTCTCTCTCCTAATTGTAGCGACCCTGAAAATGACTGGACTTAAGTTACTTTTAGAGCAAAATATACTGACAGGGCCAAACTATAAAGATTGGCTGCGGATGTCAAAATGGCTTTGACCTATGACAAATTGGGGTACGTCCTCACCGTTAAGGCACCTGCTGTCCCTGGTCCCAAATCCAGTAATACGGATAAGGAAATCAGCAAAACCTGGGATTTCGATTGCGCGAAAGCCAAGTGCATCGTGCTTGCCTCGATGAATAATGAACATCAGAGGAGGCACGAGGATATGGAACTAGATGCCATATTTCTCCATACAAAGGAACTTTATGGAGAGCAATCTCGTATAGCAAGATACGAGACCTCTAAGAACTTGTTTCGAGCGAGGTTGGCTGTCGGATCATCGGTAGGAGAACATGTCCTAAAGATGATTGGCTACATAGAAGAGCTCGCAGACCTTGGGACGACTTTGGATAATGAGCTCTATACAGACCTTATTCTCCAGTCCTTTCCTTCCACCTACGCCCAGTTTATTCTGAACTTCAACATTCAAAGAAAAGAAGTTGAACTTCCGGAATTCCTTAACATGTTGAGGAGTGCAGAGGGCACCTTGCAGAAGGCAAGGGAAACACTCGCTATGTTTGTTAGCGGTGCCTCTTCTTCCGGGTCCAAGGCTAGGGCCAAAGGAAGGAAGAAGAATGCCGCCACCAGACCTAGAAGAGGTGTTAGTAAGGTGGGAACGAAGGGAAAGAAAAAGATTGCGGTGCCAGTAGTGGCCCAGGATGAGTGCTTCCATTGTCACAGGAAAGGGCACTGGAAGAAAGATTGCAAGGCGTGGAACGCCAAGAACCAGGAACCGAAGCAAGCTGTGGCTTCGACTTCAGGTGTGTTTGTAATTGAGAATTGTTTGTCAATCAACTCTATTTCCTGGGTATTGGATACCGGATCAGGATCTCATATATGCAATTCATTGCAGGCACTGAGAAACCGTAGGGTGCTGAAGGAAGGTGATATGACCCTAAAGGTTGCTAACGGAGCTAGCGTGGGAGCTGTGTCCGTCGGGGATTATCACCTGGGATTGACAAGTGGACACATTTTGGTTTTACATAACTGTTTTTATGTACCAAGCTTAACATGTAATATCATATCAGTTTCCTTGTTATCAAATAAAGGTTATGATTTCACGTTTGTAAGTGATGTTGTTAACATCCACCTAAATCATGGTTTGATTGGGTCCGGTACACTAAATAACGGTATATATGTCTTAAACCAACTCCAGATTTTCAATGTCCAGTCAGAGATCATCCCACACCAGCGCGGAGTGGTCACCACCTCGGCATTTGTCTCGTTACAGCAAACGTGATGTCACCCCAGCGTTCTTCCCCCAGCAGGATTCAGACGCGACAATCAACAATGGAGCTATGGCAAAATCCCTAGTTCCAAGCCTCGACGGTTCACCCGCAACCTAGAGACAACCGCGACATTCGTCTCGTTACAGCAGACGTAATGCCAGCAAACGAAGCGAACGCTAAATTCCAAGCTTCAGGGTCTTGACGGCAACTCATATAAAACCTGAAAGACTACCGGAGATCATCCCACACCAGCATGGAATGATCGCCACCTTGACGTTCGTCTCGATACAGTAGACGAGATGTCACCACAGCTTTCTTCCTCCAACAGGATCCAGACGCGACAATCAAACAACGGAGCCACGGCAAATCCCTAGTTCCAAGCCTCGATGGTTCACACGCAACCTAGAGATAACCGCGACATTCGTCTCGTTACAGCAGACGCAATGCCAGCAAAACAAAGCAAAGGCCAAATTCCTAGCTTCAGGGTCTTGACAGCAACTCATATAAAACCTGAAAGACTATCGGAGATCATCCCACACCAGCGCGGAGTGGTTATGACTCATCGGGGCTCTCCAAAATGAGCCTAACCTTAAGTAAAAAGCGGCATGGCAAAATTCCTAACGCTTGCTCTTCTAACGGTCAAACTGCCTAAGAAGATTGCTTGAAGACGTCTTGTCCAGCCCCCGAAGGGATCAGAGACACGACAGTCGCAAGGCTACTCGAACAGCAAGATTTCCTATCAAGGGATACATCAGCCAACGCGACGGTACGACGGGCAAAACCCTAGTACCACAGACCTTAACGGACCTCTATCGTAAAGAGCAAAGATTAACTGTGATGTTAGGACATTCTTGCGAGAACTTCTCGATTCGTCTCGACTCGTAAGGAAAAGCCTTAGGCAGTAGGGATTAAAAAAACCCTGGTTCCTAAGCACTGGGGCCCTGCAAGTCGGTCCAAAACGGACTCTTGCATACTATTCACGAACCACACTCTCCAAAGTCGAATCTCGACAAGGAGGGAAACAACCACTTACGAGTCCTCTCGACTTATAAGGGGAAAATTCTCTTGTGAGATCCTTACGACTTTAAAGAGAAAACGCACTTAGGAGTCCTCACGACTCCTAAGGAGAAAATACACCTATGGGATCCTCTCGACCTGTAGGGAGAAAATCCTTTATGAGACCCTCATGGCTCATAAAGTTGAAAAGTCTTAGGTGGCAGATCCTAACCCTGTCTCCTAAGCCATCGCTGCCCTATAAAGAGTTTAGGAGAAACTGTTATCTACCATCTATGGGCCACACTTGCCAAAGCTACATGTCACTGAAATGGAGAAGTTACTCATGAGCATATAAACTCCTTCACACCAGAGTAAGACATAAAGAAATAGAAGGGTGCGGCTCATGGGGCTGAGGGTTTGGAACTATATCCCTTAAGAGTTGAGATTTGAGTCAATGATAAATGACGACGCTTGTACCCGCTCGTTATCTTCTCAGATCAAGATTCTGAAAGTTATATACCAATCCGAAACTGGTCACACGCCATGCATAACTCTGCACTACTTCACCTACATACATACTTACGTGGGCAAAGTAATGGGGGCATTTGTTCCCGTCAAAAATTTCCGCGCAAAAGAGCCCAAGGTATCAAATGGCAGTGATACGCTTAAGAAAATGCGAACCAGTATTTTCCGGGCTGTATTTTGATAAACTCCCGAATTAGAAATAGCTAAATTCTGGTGGTATTGAAATAGTGTCGAAAAACCCTTCGATTTGATATATTATGGGCCTCATAATTCATCCGGGATCAAAAGTTATGAGGCATCACGTGCCCATACGTGACCGGGCATCACGTGCCCACACGTGAACATTTACAGGCAAAGCCTGTAGGCACTGAATAAAATAAATAATTAAATGGGGTCACGTGCCAACACGTGATGGGCCTTTAAACCCACTGAAAAGGATTAAAAGATATAATAAAAACTAAGGGAAAACCCCAATGGGGCATCACGTGCTCATACGTGACCAAGGGTCACGTACTAACACGTCATGATTCCTTAGTTCTTTAAAACAGTAGAATTGAATTCTGGTTAAAATGCTAATCAAGGGGGGTTACGTATCAACACGTGATGGGATCTTAAGCTCTTTAATCTATAGAATTAAATTCTGTTAAATAATCAAATAAAGGGATCACGTGCCAACACGTGATAGACATAAAAGCCTTCTGAATTGATAGAATTAAATTCTAATTAAGGGAAATCAAAGATCCTAACTGATATTTCCAAACAAAAGAGAACTATGCTCTGTAAAGTGGAGCACCGTTGGATTAAAAATCCAACGGTGATTAAAAATCACCAATCTATAGAAAGATTTTATACAAGAAAAGATTTCCCTAAATTTCACCAAAAATAACAAACAGAATATATTTTGGATTAAAAATCCAATGGTGAATAAAATTCACTGAGATCATGTTAGTTACAAAAACAAACAAAATCTTTCAATGAAAAATTTACTAAACAAATTGATTATTTTCCTTCTCCTATAAATAGGAGTCAAGGAGAGGAGAAAAAGATAGAATTTTGGGATCTTGAAATTTTCCAAAGGCAAATAGCAGAGAGAAAAGAAAGGAGAATTTAATTCTCAAGAAACAAAACCCTATGTGAGAAAAAGAAAAGGGATCAAAGCTTCACAAAACAAAAAGAGAATTTAATTCTCAATCTAAGAGTTTAACTCTTCTGCAAAAGAACTTAGTTCTTCCTCTGGTTGAAGATCTGCAGAAGCAAATCTTCCCATAGGTTGAGAATTTAATTCTCATCAGGTTGAGATTTTGCCATGCAGATCCAAAACTTAGAGGGGGAATTGAGTTTAGAGAATTTAATTCTCCCAATTCATAAGAATTCAATTCCTTCCAAAATAAACTAGGGTTTAACCCTATATGAGAATTTAATTCTCCTAAATATATAGGAATTTAATTCCTCCAAGATAAAACTAGGGTTTAACCCTACATGAGAATTTAATTCTCCTAAATTTACAGGAATTTAATTCCTTCAAGATAGACAGAACTAGGGTTTAAACCCTACTTAAGAATTTAATTCTTTTAGATTCACAGGATTTTAATTCCTCCTAAAATGAAATTAAGGTTTCACCCTGCATAAGAATTTAATTCCTTCACATAGGAATTTAATTCCTCCAAAGAAACCACAATTAGGGTTTAACCTTATAAAGAATTTAATTCTTAAAGAAATAAAGAGACTTGAAATATCTCCGTGCATGCAAAAGACTAAGGTCACGTGTCCCCACGTGACCCCTGAAAAGATCCCCCAAAATGAAAAGGAATTAGCCCTGAGGCAACGCCTCACGTGCTCCCACGTGACCTCCAAAACAACAAGAATAAAAGCAAAGGCAGATTCTAACTTGGGCGCTCTCACGTGTTACCACGTGACCCCTTGATGAAGCTTTAATAATCAGCGCACAAATAGCCATCACGTGCCAACACGTGATGGCCAAAAGAGAAAAAGTGTTTAACACTTATTTGCAGAACAAAGTGAAGGAGATCTGGCCCCACCTTTGGGTGCCCTCACGTGTCCCCACGTGACCCCTTCCTCTCTAGTGTTTAACACTAATTTGAGGGTTTTATTTTCCAGTGTTTAACACTATTGTCCTCTAATGTTTAACACTACTTTGGGCATTTCATTTCCAGTGTTTAACACCGTTGTCCTCTAGTGTTTAACACTATTTTTAGCCAAATTGGCTAAGTTTCCAGAGGCAAAAATCTTTCATTTGACTAAATCTCAAAGTTAAGTAAAACTCAGAACTACAATGTTTAATGCCCAGTCAAAGATAAAATGTTGTCAGAACCCCTGTTTAGCATTGCCGAATAATGGGGGGGCTGAACCCAGACAAATGTTTAATGGTCCAACAAAAGGCCAACTTTTTTAATCTAATTGGACTTAGCCCAAATTGGCCATAAGTCCTCAATTCAGATTTAACTGAGCCAATGTGCTCATAATCTAATTAATTGATTTTAGTTCCAAATTGGACTATAGATTTCCAAATCAACTTTGGTTCAAGGGTACATCTCCGAACTCCTCTGATATTTTTCGTTGTAATCCTTCAACGTCTTCAGAGAGATGACGGGTCCCGACAACCACACATTTCATAGACTATGACGTCTTTAAACTGGACTGTGGGGTCCTTAAACTCATGGACTTTGATGTCCTTAACCTTGACTGTGAGGTCTTTAAACTCATGGACTATGATGTCCTTAACCTTGACTGTGGGGTCTTTAAACTCACGGACTATGATGTCCTTAACCTTGACTGTGGGGTATTTAAACTCACGCACTATGATGTCCTTAACCTTGATTGTGGGTTCTTTAAACTCACGGACTACGATGTCCTTAACCTTGACTGTGGGGTCTTTAAACTCATGGACTACGATGTCCTTAACCTTGACTGTGGGGTCTTTTGACTGTGGGGTCTTTAAACTCACGGACTACGATTTCCTTAACCTTGACTGTGAGATCTTTAAACTCACGGACTACGATGTCCTTAACCTTGACTGTGAGGTCTATAAACTCACGGACTATGATGTCCTTAACATTGGACCGAGATGTCCTTAAACTAACATTGGACCACCATGTCCCTAAACTGGTAATGGACCACCATGTCCTTAAACTGGTAATCGACCGCAATGTCCCTATACTAAACAATAGAGCCCAAATGCTCTTTTGTGGGATCTAAACGATCCCGTTAAGTTGATCTTTGTCTAAAAATTATACTAACGTATCCTTAACAAACGTTTAAGTTGATCTTAGTCTCAAATGAGACTAACGTATCCTTAAACCCAACCCCCAAACCCAAATCTAAGAATATACGGATTTGGACTAATCCACGTCCTACGGGCGACGACATAAATTAGTCTCCGTATACAATCCACGGGAAACCAAAAAACGAAACAAACACACACGACACGAAGTGACCGTCTGGAAAAGGAGAAAGTGGTTACCACGATGCGGTAGCGTAATTAACTGCAGGGGCTTACGCCTGCAGGGAAGAGCATCCCCACAATCAAAAACCCCTCAAAGAGGGGGAATCTGACGATGTCTGCTATATCGTCCGCATCCGTTTAAACCTTCGATACATGGTGCCATAAATCAACTTGGCATCTTCGGAGAGGTGGACGAATAGCACCAATTAGCATCTTCCCCGAAATTCAGGCAAGACGGACCTACGCGGTCGCGTCTCCGTATTTCGGCGGGGAACAATACCTTGCTATACCTACATGATTACACGCATACCTGGCTATAGCTATTTGTTCACCTGTATATGATGTTGCATGATTGGATGAATTTTGTTGTGTATTAGAGAAAATTGTATAGAAATCACAACCAAAAATTATTTGACCGCAATCAATTACGGTGTCAGTTGTAGATCGTAAGCGAGTGCGGATCGTCCACAGGGATTGTGCGATTCGTTTCTATGTTTAATTTGTTTGAATTGAAAAGTTAATCGAAAAGAAAAGAAAACATGATTCAAGAATTTATCGATTGATTCAGGTGTCACGAGTTTAATCAAGAATCAAGAAACTGATAAACAAATCAAGAATCGGGTTTCGATGATATTTCCAACCAAAATGTCAAGAATCTAAATGAGGCTCGTAGGAATCGATCGGATCTATAGACGTGATGTAATTTCAAGATTTCGTGTTCTTATCCTTCGAAGGATTGATACTAGATCGATGATGATCGACGAGAGTTAGGGCTTTCTTGATGAAACTAGGGTTTCATCGTCTAACCCTTGTTCTTTCATCGATATCATTCACATTCTAGCCTCTAGCAATTTCAAGAAACGATCGTAACTCTCCAATCTCGAGCGATATCAATCAAGAAAGCATCGCAACGAATTGGGTCGTCGATTCTTGAACTTGCTAGGGTTTACAAAACTTGTAGGACTCAAGAATCGATTTAAGATATATTACATCATCATTCTATTGATCGTTTCGACTCCTCGACGAGCAGAGTATTGCTCAAACATCACAACAAGAATTACACCTAGAAATTTAGATTGAATCATGATGCAAGAATTTAAAGAAAACAAGATAAAAGAATATCACCTTTTATTTATATCAACAATTTGATTACAGTCGCTCAAGAACTACAAGAGGAAGAACTAAATTGTCGATTTGGCATCGCTCGGCTTCGTGAGTCGTGGATCAGCTTAGACCACTTGCTCTGTTGAAGATCGGCTCGGCTCATAAAAGGTTGCAAGGCTTCTTGCTTGATGGGTACTCGGGATCTTGGCTTTTGATTGGAATTAGGGTTAGGGTTTCACACAAGCCCTGTCACTAGACTTGTGGAAGAAGATGATGAAGGGGGTAAAATGAAGAAGTATCTAAGTCTTGGATAATGGATCCAAGTATCAAGTATATCCTTTAACCCTAGGTTTAGGCTTCTATTTATAGACTTCCCAAACCCTAGGTCTAGGTTTGAAATTACAATTCCCTCCAAAAGTTTGTTGAGGAGTTTCTAGAAAGAGTTTGTTAGGAGCTAGCTTAGGGTTTAAGCTAGGATTAATTAAGCATTAGAAACCCTAGTTTGCTGATCTGGCAGAAATCTCTGGAGTCTTCTGGAATTTGTCATGTCTTTCTGAGCTTCTGGAAGTGAGGTAAGAGTTGTGCAGCAAAATTGGATTGATGACGTGGCAGGGCCGCCGCGGAACCGCGGCGCAAGCCGGCTCCCGCCGCGGTTCCGCGGCTTTTTTGGAGAGTTGGGGCTTGGGCTCTCTGGTGCTTGCTTGGGCTGATGTATGGGCCTTTATAGGATATATTGAATTTTATTTGTCCCTTTGGATTGATACCAGAACTGAAATCATTGAGTTGGCGTAATGTTTGATCAGCTCTTTTGGCTTTGCTTCTGAGTTTTCCTGCATAGATCTCAAAACAAGTGTTGCGCAATATAGGGATGATGCGATGCCATGAAATGCGGTCTATTTCCTTTATAGTGTCGGTTTTAGAGTCTAATACATGCAATCTGATATTTTGTGATAGTTTTGCTAATATGTGAAACATGAATACCGTACACTTCTAAATGAGTGCAAATGATGAAGAAATTGCCGGCTAAAATATACAATATTTTCGACTAATCAAATTCCCCCAAACTTAATTTCGATCGTCTCAAGCGAACTGTTTTATTAAAAAGAGAAGGAGAAAATAAAGAAAGAGAAAAACTAACTAGCACACTTTCGTAGGCAACACGATTGCACTGAGCACGTGCAACAAGCCTTTAAACCTCTAGGTGTCCCTAGTAGGAGGAGTGTTGTCTCCTGAGGGTTTTCAGCGGATTGCACCCACAAAATCCAATAATAAAAGAAAGATCATGAATATTACATTTAAAGAAAAGAATTGTAAAAGAAAAGCCTTGAAAATTAGGGTTTCCAACTAAGCTAGCTTTTCGGTTGTCATGAGCCCTATCTTAATGGTCATAAAAAGATGTCAGAAATCACGTCCTCCCTCAATAAAACATCGTCTTATTCTTCATTCCTATCTGTTTTCCAAACATCGATCATATAACCCTGCGTGTGTGTAAAGGACATCCCTACACCCGGAGAATTCAATTCAAGCTATCATACTCTTTCCCTATCAGCCTCAGTACTTTTTAATTAATGAATATTTAGATGAGATTGCTCACACACTTTCATGCGACCGTTAATACTTCTTGAGGTACTAACCGACCGATTACTCATGTGCTTGCTTATTTGGTGTATTTTCCTCGTCTTGCACCACCTAAGGCTTAGCAGTGACTCCCAGACCAGTTGGCCTTAGGGCACTAGGTGAAGAAGCACCCTCGCTATATAATTTTTTTTATTGCCCTCGGTGATAACAAAACCAGTGTTCATTTTTCTCACCACTTTATATTTTTTTGTTCACTTTTTTTTTCTTTTTATTTCCTTCATACATCGGCTTTAAGACAAGAGCATTTCAAGGTATCCTCTACTATCCCGGGCTTTAAGACGTGTGTAAGTGCGAATAGCAGGGTAGCAACGTTCAAAATGTTTGGCTTCCAGAATAGAAACTATTTTTCAGACTTATTTTTATCCTCAAATTAGTGACGTCCTTCATCTTACTAACCCTTGGGACAATGGCTCATAACTACTTATTATAACTACTTATTACTAGTTCGTATAAGAAAACTTCTAGTTTTCTTAGTTTTCTTAAATTTTTCTAATCTCATGGATGTAATTTTTCACTATCTAAACTTTTATTATCTTATTTATGTACAAAACTATTTTTATCTTTTTGAAAATTTTTAAATTTTTATAGTTTTTTTCAAAAATGTTTTTGTGCTTATGCAGATGATATGCAAATGATGCGAAAATAACCACAAACCTCCCCCAAACTTGTTTTCAACAGTGTCCTCACTGTTGCCATCTGCTAAATCTCGAAAAACCTGTAAGCCTGGGAGGAATTTATTAGTGGGGGCAAAATATTTAAGTGAAGAACCTCCCCCAAACTTATTTTTGGCTCAAAATTTTGTAAAAATTTCCTTTTGTTTTCAAGAGCCAGAAAAAAATTCCCCCCCCCCAAACTTGAGTTATGCAATGTTAATCTTTGAAAATCATATGAGGGGTCAAAAATCAGTGGTCGATGCCAAGCTTTGCAAAGACCGAATGTTAAAACCAACCATTCAAAAATTTTATCAATGCAGTGCTCTGGTTGGTGGAAGAAGAAGTGGGGAAAGGTTAAGTGGTGGAATAGAATGTGTATGTGTCTCATTTTGGAGAGACGATGCAGTGAGTATGATGGATTACTCGCATTCTTCTTACAGTTCGGAAGAAGGGGTGGAGGTTCAATTTCAGTGAGTGGAACCTGATTCGTCTCAACACCCGTGTTATTCAGAAATGCGAGTTCATCAGCGAAGATCTCCTCAAAAGTTTCATCAATACCCCGATGAATAATGTCATCACCAAGTGCGGGGTGATCTTCAGACTCTAAAAACAGTTCATAATCCGTGTTAATTGTTGACACGGACATCTCAGTGGAAGAGTCCGTATGTGTATGATACATAGTTGGGTCAAACAACATATGAAAAGAGTCAAGATCAGTATTATAAGGGTCATTAAATTCGCTGCTGTCGACATCCATTAAGTCGACAGAACAGACCTGAGCAGTAGGTTCGGAGGGTACACTTCCCAACTTGTAGATGTTCATCTCAATTGTCCTCTTCCCGAAGGATAGGGTCATAGAACCATTACGACAGTTGATGATAGCGTTGGAAGTGGCCAAAAAGGGGCGACCTAAAATCACCGGAATTTGATTCCGTGAGTTCGCTACAGGCTGTGTATCAATTACAATAAAGTCTACAGGGAATATAAATTCCCCGATTTTTATTAACACATCCTCTAGTTCACCCCTAGGTCTGGTGATTGATCGGTCAGCCATCTGGAGAGTGCAAGAAGATGGTTTCAACTCTCCGATCCCTAACTGCTCATAAACTGAGAAAGGAAGCAGGTTAACACTTGCCCCAAGATCTAGTAGGGCACGGTTAATGTGTTTCTCCCCAATAGAGATGGAAATCGTAGGATATCCAGAATCCTTACATTTTCTCGGTAATTGCTGGGGGAAAGCCGTGTCTACAGTCTTTGCCATGAATATCTTCTTGGGCATTTGTTTCTTCCTCTTTCTAGTGCACAAGTCTTTAAGAACTTTTGCATATGCGGGGACTTGTTGGATAGCATCTAGAAGAGGGATATTGATGTTAACCTGTTTAAACATCTCAGTGATCTTCTCCATATGTGGACTTGGTGTGTTAGCCCTTAACCGATTAGGATAAGGTGCTTTAGCAATAAGTGCTGGGTCCATCATAGGAGAAGGAAGTGTGTGTGGAACCGATCCCAGTATAGAAGTGGGGATCGTCCATGGAGGAGTAAAAGAGGTGGGCTGTATTGGCGAGCCTTTTGAGAAACGAAGAATAGGCTCAGAAGAAGGTGGTGGGGTAGAAGAACTGGGGTCAGAACTAGAAGTAGAAGTGTGTGTGTGAGGAAAGGTCTCAGCCGGGGTGTTGATAGGATTGTCAATATCATCAACTTCTTCCCCAACATGATTGTCAAGCACTCTTCCAGATCTCAACGTGGTGATTGCATTCACATGATGTGAATAGCCAGGATTGGGTAAGGGTTGAGCTGGAAGTTTCCCTTTCTCTCTTGCACTAATTTCAGCTTTTAATCGTGCAATTTCTTCTTCCATCGATTTAATACTCTCGTTTTGGGACGCAGAGTTTTTCTCAATTTTATCGACAGAAGACTTCATTTCAGCCGAAACTTGCATGATATTTGTTAAGACCAAATTCATGTATTGTGCAAAAGAAGAGGATTCATCAGTTCCGGTCAACTGTAAAGGACTAGACAGTGTAGGTGTGTTGACCGGATTTTGAAAGTTATGTGCTTGAAAGATGTGCTGACTTAATTGAAGTTGTGGTTGCTGTTGTGGTGGAGGGACCCTTTGAAAATTGTTTTGGTTTGGAACCGTGTTTTGAGAGTGTGATTGGTTCCAAGCAAAATTAGGGTGATTCCTCCACCCCTGATTATATGTGGAAGAAAATGGATCGTTTCTAGGTCTTTGAAATGCGGCATTGGTATGCTCACGACTTTGAAACGGACATTCTTCCGTCAAGTGAGACGGATCAGAACAGCATCCACATACAGTTTTGGAAAGTGACATTTGATTAAGGGAGGCAGCTAAAAATTTGTTTTCCATAGTCTCGAGTTTCTTGTGTATAGCTGAAATATCAGCTCTAACTCCTATGGAAACATCTGATTGGTTGTTGCCACTCCTAAATGATGGACTTTCCCACTGTAAAGACTTTTCAGCGAACTCTTCTAAATATCGCCAAGCTTCCCCATCATCCTTAGTCATAAAAGTACCTTGACACATGTTTTCAAGGCTATGTTTAGTGTTAGGGTTACTGCCCTCATAAATGATTCGGCACAATTCCCATCTAGGGATGCCGTGATGAGGACATTGAACCAAAAGATCCTTGAAACGTTCAAAGCATTTAGAGAATGGTTCAGCAGGGAGCTGGGCAAATTGATTCAGTTCGCTACGGATTCGAGCTGTCTTTTGTATTGGGTAAAATTTCTTAAGGAATGCAGCGACGAATTCTTCCCAATTCGTAATAGAGTGTGCGGTAGTGTTATATAGCCACTTCTCGGCTATATCGCACAATGTAAATGGAAGAAGTCGTAGACGCATCGCATCCACTGAAAGTTGTGACGTACCCATCATTGCGCATACGTTTTCAAATTTGGTGATGAAAACGTAAGCATCCTCAGTCTCGAGTCCATGGAATTTGGGTAAAAGGTTGATGTACTGGGGCTTAATCTCAAAGTTATCCCCGTTGGCTGGTGGTGTGGATAGGCAGGTCGAAAGAGGACCTCGAATAGGGTAGCACCTCTCCTGGAGAGAGATGCGGGGTGGATTCTGCGCACCAACGGACGGCGGCAGATTAGGGTTAAAGAAGTTTGATGGATTCGGATCCATCGGTATGGGTGTGGTAGAGGGTAAAGGAAAGGTAAATGGAGAAATATCGACTTCGGAGTCGATAAAGGGTACGCGGACTAAACGGGCACTAGAATCCCGTGTCCAGCCTATCTTGTACTAAAAAGGGTTAGTACAAGTGGCAGCGTTGAATTATAATTAGAGGTAAATGAGTGAATACGGTGTTTGCTTTTGAAAAGGGGACGGATTTTTGAAAAAATGATGCGACACAACAAATGCAGCACACAAACCCTAGAATCTAGTGGTCACCTAGGTCCGGCTCTAGACCGCTCCTAACTGCCAAAAGACAAGTCGCAGGATAGAATCCTCCACTGCCTCTTTGTCCCCCTGTGGCCGGATAAGTGCCAGGTAAGTGGGAAGGTACTCCACTACGTAAGTAGTGGGCCTAATTAAAAACCACTAGCCTTAGACACACTCGCCTTAGGCACCATAAGAAAACGCGGATAAGCAATGAATTACCCACGGCCTTCTCTTGTCCTAATTGAGCGCGACGATCCTTAGAGTCATCTCTAGATTTCTTTTAGTTAATGTGGGTCAATGCGGATGCATGTTTTATGGTTTTCGGGGCCTAGGAAGGGTAATGAAATCCCCACCTAATTTGGATTTGGCCGTGTCCCTTAATATCCGTATTAGAATGCAAACAACCAAGAAACAAAATCACGCACAAATTTAATTTTTTCTTTTGCGGCGCTGCGATTATTTGCAAAGAATCCTGCAGAAAATTGTTAGTTGGAGCTAAAAAGAGGAGAGAGGAGAAGGTAAGAAGGTACCTGAGAAAATATTGCACAGAGACCCCCCAATCTTGCCGCGGTTCCGCCGCATATAGGCACTTAGGCCGCGCTTCCGCGGTAGGGTAGTGAGAACACTGCACCAAACTTTTTCAGGGAGCTTCTGTAGACTCCCTCAGCTCTCTGGTATATTCCAAAAAAATTTCCAAATTTCCAGCAAGCTCCAGATCTCCTTGCAATGAAACACAACAAATTGTTTAGGGTTTGCACAAATTTTGATCTCAAAAATCTCAATGAAATAAATCTTTCAATTCAAACTATAATATGAAACGAATTAGCGCGCAATCCCCGGCAACGGCGCCATTTTGATTGGATGAATTTTGTTGTGTATTAGAGAAAATTGTATAGAAATCACAACCAAAAATTATTTGACCGCAATCAATTACGGTGTCAGTTGTAGACGTAAGCGAGTGCGGATCGTCCACAGGGATTGTGCGATTCGTTTCTATGTTTAATTTGTTTGAATTGAAAAGTTAATCGAAAAGAAAAGAAAACATGATTCAAGAATTTATCGATTGATTCAGGTGTCACGAGTTTAATCAAGAATCAAGAAACTGATAAACAAATCAAGAATCGGGTTTCGATGATATTTCCAACCAAAATGTCAAGAATCTAAATGAGGCTCGTAGGAATCGATCGGATCTATAGACGTGATGTAATTTCAAGATTTCGTGTTCTTGTCCTTCGAAGGATTGATACTAGATCGATGATGATCGACGAGAGTTAGGGCTTTCTTGATGAAACTAGGGTTTCATCGTCTAACCCTTGTTCTTTCATCAATATCATTCACATTCTAGCCTCTAGCAATTTCAAGAAACGATCGTAACTCCCCAATCTTGAGCGATATCAATCAAGAAAGCATCGCAACGAATTGGGCCGTCGATTCTTGAACTTGCTAGGGTTTACAAAACTTGTAGGACTCAAGAATCGATTTAAGATATATTACATCATCATTCTATTGATCGTTTCGACTCCTCGACGAGCGGAGTATTACTCAAACATCACAACAAGAATTACACCTAGAAATTTAGATTGAATCATGATGCAAGAATTTAAAGAAAACAAGATAAAAGAATATCACCTTTTATTTATATCAACAATTTGATTACAGTCGCTCAAGAACTACAAGAGGAAGAACTAAATTGTCGATTTGGCATCGCTCGGTTTCGTGAGTCGTGGATCAGCTTGGACCACTTGCTCTGTTGAAGATCGGCTCGGCTCATAAAAGGTTGCAAGGCTTCTTGCTTGATGGGTACTCGGGATCTTGGCTTTTGATTGGAATTAGGGTTAGGGTTTCACACAAGCCCTGTCACTAGACTTGTGGAAGAAGATGATGAAGGGGGTAAAATGAAGAAGTATCTAAGTCTTGGATAATGGATCCAAGTATCAAGTATATCCTTTAACCCTAGGTTTAGGCTTCTATTTATAGACTTCCCAAACCCTAGGTCTAGGTTTGAAATTACAATTCCCTTCAAAAGTTTGTTGAGGAGTTTCTAGAAAGAGTTTGTTAGGAGCTAGCTTAGGGTTTAAGCTAGGATTAATTAAGCATTAGAAACCCTAGTTTGCTGATCTGGCAGAAATCTCTGGAGTCTTCTGGAATTTGTCATGTCTTTCTGAGCTTCTGGAAGTGAGGTAAGAGTTTTGCAGCAAAATTGGATTGATGACGTGGCAGGGCCGCCGCGGAACCGCGGCGCAAGCCGGCTCCCACCGCGGTTCTGCGGCTCTTTTGGAGAGTTGGGGCTTGGGCTCTCTGGTGCTTGCTTGGGCTGATGTATGGGCCTTTATAGGATATATTGAATTTTATTTGTCCCTTTGGATTGATACCAGAACTGAAATCATTGAGTTGGCGTAATGTTTGATCAGCTCTTTTGGCTTTGCTTCTGAGTTTTCCTGCATAGATCTCAAAACAAGTGTTGCACAATATAGGGATGATGCGATGCCATGAAATGCGGTCTATTTTCTTTATAGTGTCGGTTTTAGAGTCTAATACATACAATCTGATATTTTGTGACAGTTTTGCTAATATGTGAAATATGAATACCGTACACTTCTAAATGAGTGCAAATGATGAAGAAATTGCAGGCTAAAATATACAATATTTTCGACTAATCATTGCATTTGATTTCGGAGAAATTAGGAACCGCATGTTATACTTAATAACTTGTTGCAGTTAAATAGCGGTTTTTCCTTTATATGCTCATATTACTGTTTCATGTTGCATATATTATAGTTCATGAATTTCGCATTGAGATATGGATTTCGTTGGATGTTTTACTCCTGCGTATATATATCAGTGGTATAGGATGTTGATATATATATATATATATATATATATATGTATGTATGTATATATATATGTATATATAAGTATATATGTATATATATATATATATGTATATATATATATGTATATATATATATATGTATATATATATATCAGTGGTATGGGATGTTGTTATATATGTACACATATATAATATATATCATCATAATAATCTATGCAAGTATTCTTATTCCTTACTTGATATTTGGATGCATCATCTCTGAGATTTGTTTTTAAACCGATACGTGGATCACAAGTGTCAGTGTTGGACACTTAGGATTCGAGGAACGTATAAACCGATACGTGGATCACAAGTGTCGGTGTTGGACACTTAGGATTCGATGAACGTATATACCGATACGTGGATCACAAGTGTCGGTGTTGGACACTTAGGATTTGAGGAACGTATGACAGTTGGCGGCGATGTATTCAGCCTCCATCGTCGAGTCTGCTACGGCGTCTTACTTGGAACTCTTCCAACACACCGCCCCTCCGTTGAGGGTAGACTTACTGTCGTCCTTATCACTCTGGAAGCCCGAATCAGCAAAGGACTCCACTTGGAGTTCACCATTACCATACACTAAGAACATTTCTTTAGTCCTTCTCAAGTACTTACGAATTTTCTTCACAGCGGTCCAGTGTTTCTCCCCAGGATCTGATTGATACCTGCTCACTACACCAAGTGAGTAAGCTACATCCGGTCTGGTGCATAACATCGCATACATGGTAGAGCCTACTGCCGAAGCATAGGGTATCCCTTGCATGTGAGCCCTCTCCAAATCAGTCTTGGGAGACATCTCTTTAGAGAGAGTGATTCCTAAACAAGCGGGTACATTACCTCGCTTGGAATCTTCCATACTAAACATCTTTAGTATGGTGTCTATGTACCTTGATTCGGAAAATCCCAACATCCGTTTAGATATATCTCTATAGATATTTATCCCCAGAATGTAGGAGGCATCACCAAGATCTTTCATGGAGAACTTGAGTGACAAGTAGAGCTTGACCGAGTGTAGCATAGGAACATCGTTTCCTATTAAGAGTATATCATCTACGTACAATACGAAGAAGACTACCTTACTCTCTACTACCATCTTGTATATACAAGGTCCATCTATATTTTTAATAAAGTCAAACTCTTTGATAGCTTCATCAAAATAGATGTTCCAATTCCGCAACGCCTGCTGTAATCCATAGATGGATTTAAGCAGCTTGCACACCTTTCCGCTACTCCCACTGTCTACGAAGCCCTCTGGCTGTGTCATGTACACGCTCTCTTCTAAATCACCATTTAGAAAAGCGGTCTTGACATCCATCTGCCAGATTTCGTAGTCATGGTATGCAGCAATGGCAAGTAGAATCCTGATGGACTTAAGCATAACGACAGGAGAAAAGGTTTCATCATAGTCGACGCCAGGTCATTGACGAAAATCTTTTGCTATAAGTCTAGTTTTGAAAGTCTCAACTTTTCCATCCACACCTATCTTCTTTTTGAAGATCCACTTGCTCCCAATGGGTTTTACCTCTTCAGGAGCAACTTCCAAAGTCCATACTTGGTTGGTGTACATGGATTCCATCTCGGATCGCATAGCATCCAGCCATTTCACAGAGTCCCAACTCGTGATGGCCTGCTCAAAACTAGTAGGGTCATCATCTTCCATGATGCAATCCTTGCTCCCACCGTCTATGAGAAAACCATAGTATCTCTCAGGTGGATGAGGAACCCTACTAGATCTGCGAAATGGCTGGGGTTCGTTGGGTACTATTGGATCCTCCGGTTCCACCAAATCGTCAGTTGTAGTCTGTGCTGCTGGAACTTCTTCCAGTTCTACCTCATTGCCACTAATTTCTTTTATAAGAAATTCTTTTTCCAAAAAGGTGGCATGTTGAGCAACAAACACCTTTTGTTCCTCACTTTGGTAGAAGATATGCCTTCGCGAATGTTTGGGATATCCTACAAACTTGCACAGAACTGACCTTGTCTCGACCTTGTCCGGATTTTGCTTTTTGACATAGGCCGGACAACCCCATATCTTAATGAAATTAAGACACGGTCTCTTCCTATTCCATATCTCATATGGACTGGTAGGCACAGATTTGGTCGGAACTCTATTCAATAGGTATGCAGCTGTCTCAAGCGCATATCCCTAAAAGAAAATAGGAAACTCAGCAGTACTCATCATAGAGCGCACCATATCTAATAGGGTGCGATTTCTCCACTTCGATACACCGTTGTGCTGTGGTGTATACGGAGGAGTAAACTAAGAGAATCCCATTCTCTTTAAAATAGTCTCAGAATTCCCCGCTCAAGTATTCACCTCCCCGATCAGATCGTAGGATTTTAATACTTTTGCCCGTCTGTTTTTCAACTTCGCACTTATATTCCTTGAATTTCTCAAAAGCTTCAGACTTTTGTTTCAACAAGAACACATGTCCGAATCTTGAGAGATCATCGGTGAATGTAATGAAGTACGAAAAACCATTCCTAGCATGTGTAGAAATAGGACCGCATACATCACTATGTATCAGTCCTAAGAGTTCACTAGCTCTTTCTCTGTGTCCAGTAAACGGGGCTTTGGTCATCTTGTCTTTGAGAGATGACTGGCAAGTTTCATAAGATGAAAATTTGAACGGATTCAAATATCCATCTTTGTGTAACTTAGCCAGTCTTATCGCATTGATATGACCTAGTCTACAGTGCCACAAGAAGGCTTCGTTCATTTCTGAACTTTTTCTCTTGTTTGTGTTCTGTACGTTAAGAACTGTACTTTGATTAAGAACGTATATACCGTTACATAATACCAGATCCAACCAACACTTGATTTTGGGAAATGTTCATAACATTATCCTCTAATGTGAGATTATATCCTTCTTTAGTTAGCAAAGAAACCGATATAATGTTGCACATCATCTTTGGTACGTAGTAACAGTCGTTCAGAATCAATGTATTACCAGTTGGTAATACAAGGTGATAATCGCCAACAGCCTTGGATGTAACAATTGCACCATTCCCTACTGTTAGGGATTTATCACCATTTTCCAGTTCTCTACCTTTCTTTAGCCCATGTAACAAATTACATATGTAGGATCCTGATCCGGTATCCAATACCCAGGACGTAGAACAAACTGAAAAACAGTTCTCGGTAACGAACACACACGAAGAAGGTGCATCAACATGTCGTTTCTTCATACGGGTGGCGCGGGAATCCTGATATTCCCCTATCCCTTGCTCAGACTTATAACACTCATAAGATGAAGCGGAACCAACATTCCCCTGCTCAGTATAACAAGCGGGTTCGGTCAATACATCCATATTATTATCTTGATTAAGGCCTGACATTGGTTGCTGCCTAGAGAGAGAAAGAAGAAAATGCTTAGCGTATGCTTTTGCAAGATTAGATTGGTTATTATCTTATCTAATCAGGATGGCTCCCACTGTTTTTACCAAATCTTCCTTAAAACTCTAAAAGGTAATGATTGAAAACGATTTCCGATTGTGTGAATGGAAAATTGTATATAGAAATCACAACCAAAAATTATTTGATCGCAATCAATAACGGTGTCGAATGTGTAAGTCCATGCTACCCTTCCCCGGTACTTACGGGGTTGCGGAAGTGATAAAAAATGATTTTCAAGAGGGTGGTAACATGGACTCAAAATACGGATCTTTATTAAACAACTAACTAACAACCTAACTAGAGTTTTACCTACTCGGTTAGGGGGCTATACCTTTCTTGAACTCCTTCGTCGTCCACTCTTTCCGGTGTACGGATCGGCCTCACCTCGTCGTCTCCGTGCGCCGAAGATGGATCCACCTGAAAGCTTCTACCTTTGGCTTCTTCTTCGAACTTTGAAAAAACTAGAACACTTGGCTTGCTAGGCCTTGTGAACTAGAATGAGTAGAGGATTATTTTGGTGTCTTTTTATCTCTAAGGCAATGAGTCTCAACACATGAGAATGGTTTGCCTTGAACTAGAGAGAGCAAGAGGAAGAGGGAGAGCTTGAGCAAGTGATGGCAAGAGAGAGAAATGAAATGATAGAATGAGAGAGTCTTTTGCCATCCAACCTCTCATAATCCAAAGCCATCATAACAAAAATAGTAATCAAGTATTGTGTGATGGTTTAAGTCAAAATGGCTATATCATTTCATGCACTCATTTTGCATAAATAAACAAGCAAGCAAAAGTCTTTGCCATGGAATGATAGCTATTGTCATGATGATGGTCAACTAGTCCAACCTAGTCAACCAGTCAAAAAAGTCAACAAGTCAACAAAGTCAACCCCTCAACAACCATGTCACTATAATACTTAATTAATATTATTGTTAATCATATATCTTATTCTCATTAGGGTTTAGTCAAAAGTCAATAGTCAACAGTCAACAACCCCAATGAGAATCCTCTGCCTCTGTCTCTCTGTCAACTGTGCATACACACCCGCATCCGTGTTCCAAGGAACACGAATATAAACGAGATAAAACCAATCCTTAGGATCTGGCTTAAACCAATGCCCGCTAGTGTTAACTGTCCGGATACCAAACGTGCACAAGTGCACGGATGTGACCGAACCCTGTCGCAAAACCATGCGACCTCTACTCTTTTGCCTAAAGGCGAATAGCTTTCTGTGTGGGACTCTAAAGACTCGACACTACGCTGGCAGTGGGTTTAACCAAAGACCGCAAGCGGCACTAGCTGTGCGTAACGGTCCCTAGGTAGATGCCGACAAGAAGACGGACGAGGTGAAACCCATCTAAACTCCTACTGAGTCTGAATGTGACAATCTCCATACAGTCCGGTCTGTTCTTCTGATACATCGCATGGCGGGCCTAAGGGGCGGAGAACGTCAGTCCCCTAATAGCGGTACAAGTCGTGTCGGAGTGAAGCCCAGAACACCCTGAGATAACACTGGAAACCTACCAGTATATCTCGCTTGCCCTGGCCAGGGACTACTCGTGTAATGGCTCTCCTAGACACAGCGCGATGTCAACCCCCAATACCGGGAAAGACGAATCCTGTCTAACCGTCACTGCCTCCAAGTGCTTCGGGACTGCACCCAAAAACTACCTATTTGCACGACTCCTTTGAGCCGTGGTAGGGTAGTAATCAAAGTACAGTGGGAACACACTCGAGGCGAAGTGACAGTGTCAAGTCAGCGGACTAAGCTGTACTCATGTCATCTGGGAGCTGATAACTGACGATAGGTATAGTACCAACCAACAGTTCCCGACGAGTCCTGTCCAGTGTACTCGTAACCTAACGAGCACCCGCATACTATCTCAAGTACGACATACTGACGGCTGTGGGACAGACCGTCTCCCACACTGGGATGAGAAGCGCATACGCTAGTCTACTCCAGAGTATCGATGCCCTGTCTCGATAGTCCTGCGACTAGGGACCTGCATAAGGATGTGCTTATAGATTACCCAGCCCCCACGAGTGTGACTGCCATCACAACGCCGGTAATCAAGCAAAGATCCTAATGGCTCCACTAATGTGTATAGGTGATATGCTAAAATAAACACATGTACACATTAAAGCAGAAACAAACCAAGTAGCATACTACTATATTGAGCAAGATTGTCAATACAAGGTGAATATCCCAAGCTTCCATTAAGTAATATACATACTAGTATGATACAGTAATGGCCTCTAGGGCATATACACTAACAATCTCCCACTTGCACTAAGGCCATGTACTGGCGTATCGAAGACCTATCATCTCGATCAGCCGCTCGAACTGAGTCTGGGGTAAGGCCTTTGTGAGTGGATCAGCAGTTTTATCTTCCGTAGAAACTCTCCAAACCTCGATCTCCTGGCGACCCACGATCTCCCTGATCAGGTGATACCGCCTCAAGATGTGTCTGGACTTCTGATGGGACCTGGGTTCCTTCGCTAAAGCTATAGCCCCGTTGTTGTCATAATACAGAGGTATTGGATCAACAATGGACGGAACTACCTGAAGTTCAGTTAAGAACTTCCTTATCCAGACGGCTTCTTTTGCAGCATCTGCAGCAGCGATATATTCCGCTTCCATCGTCGAGTCAGCAACGGTTTCCTGTTTGGAACTCTTCCAACACACCGCCCCTCCATTGAGGGTAAAGACATAACCCGACATGGACTTGGAATCATCCTTGTCACTCTGGAAGCTAGAGTCAGCAAAGGCCTCGATCTGGAGGTCTTTTCCGCCATACACCAAGAACATCTCCTTAGTCCTTCTTAGGTACTTGAGAATGTTCTTTACCGCTATCCAGTGTTTCTCCCCAGGGTTTGACTGATACCGGCTTACCACACTCAGTGCATAAGCTACATCTGGTCTGGTACACAACATCGCATATATTATAGAGCCTACCGCAGAAGCGTAGGGTATAATAGACATGTGATCCCTTTCCAAATCAGTCTTGGGAGACATCTCTTTGGAGAGGTTGATCCCGTGACAAGCCGGTAGATTACCGCGCTTGGAATCTTCCATACTGAATCTTTTCAGTATGGTGTCGATGTACCTGGACTATGAGAGTCCTAATATCCTCTTGGATCTGTCACGATAGATCCGGATCCCCAGAACGTATGAGGCATCACCCAGGTCTTTCATGGAGAACCTGTGTGACAAGAACCCTTTGACAGATTGTAGCATAGGAATGTCATTTCCTATTAAGAGAATGTCATCCACGTATAAAACGAGGAATACTACAGTTCTCGCTACAAATCTACTATAGATGCATGGTTCATCTGGATTTTTGATAAAGCCAAATTCTTTGACCGTCTCATCAAAACAGATGTTCCAACTCCGCGATGCGTACTTTAGTCCGTAGATAGACTTAAGCAACTTGCACACCTTTCCGATGCTCCCACTCTGAATGAAACCCTCCGGCTGGTCCATATAGACACACTCCTCTAAATTTCCATTTAGAAAAGCGGTCTTTACGTCCATCTGCCAAATCTCATAGTCGTGGAAGGCAGCAATGGCGAGAAGGATCCGAATGGATTTCAGCATAGCTACTGGAGAAAAGGTCTCATCATAGTCCAAACCAGGTCTATGACGAAAACCCTTTGCAACCAGTCTAGCTTTATAGGTCTCAACCTGTCCATCTACACCAATCTTCCTTTTGAAGATCCACTTGCATCCTATGGGTTTTACCCCATCTGGAGCAACGTCCAACGTCCATACTTTGTTGGTGTACATGGACTCCATTTCGGTCCGCATTGCATCAAGCCATTTTACCGAGTCAACGCTCTGAATGGCTCTCTGGAAGCTAGTCGGCTCATCATAATCAATGATGCAATCTTCTCTATCCCCGTCTATAAGAAAACCGTAGTATCTCTCGGGCGGATAAGACTGCCTACTACTCCTGCGGAGCGGCGTAGGAATGTCATGATCTTTCGAACCCTCTGGTTTTACTAAGGTTTCAGTAATAGCTCATGGTTCTGGAATTTCTTCCAGTTCTATTGCGCTCCCACTTATCTGATTTTCCAAAAACTCAGTTTCCAAGAAGTGGGCATGACGAGAAACATAAATCTTTTGTTCCTCTTCGCAATAGAAGAAATATCCCTTGGAGTTCTTTGGATATCCCACAAATTTGCACTGTACTGAGCGTGCCTCGAGTTTGTCCGCATACTGCTTTTTGACAAAAGCTGGACATCCCCATGTCTTAATGTGATTAAGATAGGGTCTCTTCCCACACCACATCTGATATGGTGTGGTAGGCACAGTCTTAGTTGGAACTCGGTTCAAAAGGTATGCAACTGATTCTAGTGTATATCCCCAGAATGATCGCGGTAACTCAGCGTTACTCATCATGAACCGTACCATATCCAATAGGGTTCGGTTCCGTCTCTCCGATACACCGTTATGTTGCGGAGTGTATGGAGGAGTAAGCTGAGAGAGAATTCCATTCTCTTTTAAGTAGTCCAGGAACTCGGCACTCAAGTATTCACCACCTCGATCCGATCTTAGTGTCTTGATACTTTTGCCGGTTTGTTTTTCTACTTCATTCTTATATTCTTGGAATTTTCCAAAGGCTTCGGATTTATGTTTCATTAAGAAGACATAACCGTACCTTGAAAAGTCATCCGTAAAAGTAATGAAGTAAGAATAACCGCTTCGCGCATGTGTAGACATTGGACCGCACACGTCGCTGTGTACGAGTCCCAAGAGCTCGCTCGCTCTTACTCCGTGTCCAGTGAACGGAGTCTTTGTCATCTTTCCTTTGAGACAGGATTGACAAGTGGCATACGATTGATATTCGAACGGATTCAAATATCCTTCTGTATGTAACTTCGTCATCCTTCTCTCATTGATGTGACCCAGTCTACAATGCCATAAGAAAGTCTGATTTATTTCCGGAGACTTTCTTTTGTGTGTATTCTGGACATTGAAAATCTATGGTTGGTTTAGTACGTATATACCATTGCTTAATGTACCTGACCCAATCATAACTTGATTAAGGTGAATGTTTACAACATTACTTACAAACGCAAATTCATATCCTTCTTTAAAAATTAAAGATACAGAAATGATATTACAAGTTGCGTTGGGTACAAAAAAGCAATTACGCAAAACCAAAACATGTCCATCTGACATTCCCAGGTGATAGTCCCCCACGGCCTTAGCATCCATGCTAGCTCCATTTGCAACTTTGCGGGTCATGTCACCTGCCTTCAAAACCCTACGGTTTCTCAACGCCTGCAAAGAATTACAGATATGAGATCCTGATCCGGTATCCAATACCCAGGAAGTAGAGTTTATTGATAGACAGTTTTCAATAACATACACACCTGAAGCTGAAGCCGCAACTTGCTTCAGATCCTTTGTTCTAGCTTTCCAAGCCCTGCAATCCTTCTTCCAGTGTCCACTCTTGTGACAGTAAAAGCATTCTTCCTTATCCACAAGCTTCCTTGCTTTCTTTGTTGCTTTTGCCTTTCTCTTCATATCCACTTTACTAACACCGCCCCTTGGTTTGGCGGGGGTTTTCTTCTTCTTTCCCTTGGCTTTCTCCTTGGACCTAGAAGAGGAAGATCCTCCTACAAACAAAGTGGATGTTTCCCTACCTTTCTGTAGGGTGCCCTCTGCACTCCTCAGCAAGTTGAGGAGCTCTGAAAGTTCAACTTCCTTTTCTTGCAAGTTGAAATTCAGGATGAACTGGGCGTAAGTGGAAGGAAAGGACTGAAGAATCAAGTCCGTATAGAGCTCATTCTCCAACGTGGTCCTAAGGTCCACGAGCTCCTCTATGAAGCCAATCATCTTAAGCACGTGTTCCGCTACCGATGATCCGACGGCCAACCTTGCCGAAAATAGCTTCTTCGACACTACGTATCTTGCGATACGAGACTGCTCTCCATACAGTTCTTTTGTATGAAGAAATATGGATTCGAGGTCTATATTCTCGTGCCTCCTCTGATGTTCGTTGTCCATAGAGGCAAGCATGAGGCACTTGGCCTTCGCGCCATCGATTTCCCAAGTCTTACGGATTTCCCTATCCGCGACGCTGGTTTTGGGACCTGAGACAGGGGAGCTTTGGTGGTAAGGAGATACCCCAACTTGTCATAAGTGATTGCCATTTTGACATTCCTGAGCCAATATTTGTAGTTCGGCCCTGTCAGTATGTTTTTATCTAGTAATAACTTAAGTCCGGTCATGATGTTTGGTCGCTGCAATTAGGAGAGAAAGAAGAAACACTTTAGCACAATGCTCTTGCAAGTTTAGAGTGGTTTTTAATTTGTCTAAACAGGATGGCTCCCACTGTCTCTCGAATCCCTCCTCAAACCAAAAAGGAAGAATTAGTCAGGATCAATCTCACCGTACAATTCTTGCTTAACCGTTCAGCCAGGCTGGTGTCGGTACTTCGAGAGAGGTTTTCCAACGCTTTCGCGAAGTTCTTTAATTAAATAACCTCTTTTCCCTGTGGGCGTAGCCCCGCTAACACCTTTCTATACACCTACTTAGTTTATAGCATTGATCGTTAAGTGAGAAATTTCCCGAGGAGTAGCATATACTCACAGTAGGATCGGGATCCAAATATCATTGCGTGACAAAACTGAAGGAATCCTACCAGAATCATCACACTCCAAATGGTATGCAGCGCTAGCAAGTTTCAGTTCTTTTGAAACTCCCAATGTGGATTTTTGTCCCATGCTCTTATGACCTTGACTTTGGCCAATAAATCATAAGTCACATGTCAAGTTCTACCCGTCATTCTCCAGGTTAATTTGAGCCCACCCGCACATACCCTTGACTTTGGCCAACAAGGTAGAACGACTGCCCCAAACCAACACATCTATCTATGCTGCACATGAATACCCAATAGCTACCAATCACTATGCCTTGACTTTGGCCAACAAACATAGCTTGAATACTATTGACCATCCATGTGAAACGACAGAGGGCTACGAATGGTTTTGGGAAAACCGTGAACGTAGTGAACTTGATATAATCGATGGAACGAGATAGCTTTTAAAAAGGAGTGGCTTAAGCTCCGCGTTTAAAAGTTATTTTGAAAAGAAACCGAGTGGTTTTGAAAGTGTTCCAACGACTTTTACTTGGTTTATTTTTCTTGCATTAGTTCTTTTAATGCGTCCCATCATTTAATCCTACCATTGCATAAAACAACCAAAATATGACGTACGCTTATGCCATTCGCATTCGCCACGGGGCCCCGTCATTACCCGTTAGGTTACTTAACTAACGACAGAGCGGGGGCTAGGCTAGCGCGGCTGAAAAACATAAGCAACGCCTAAATAATATCATATATAGATATATTGCAATGATAGCCATTTCAGATCACAGATGAACGCATTGGATATACTAGGAATCTGCAATTCGTACGAGCCTGTAACGAAAAGCGGATTACACGGTTGCGGTGAATAGCCAATACCCCACCCAAGACCCCTACGGGTGCGGCAAACTACCCGCCAAATATCCGAAGCGGAGCAACCTCCCTCAACGACGTGAGTAGGCCACTCGGCACTTCGAGATACCCGGTAGTTTGTGCACCCCACCATGGGTCTATCCTAGGAGCAAAAAACAGTAAAAAGAAATTATACAATGACGGCTACAACCCCGACCCGGTTGTGCGGCCATACAAATAATATTACATCAATTTACAAATTTACATGAATGGAAAGAAAAGAAAACTCTCGTCTCACATCCCCCCCGGCTATTCACCCGCGACAATCCAATGAATTCATATACACATACCAGCAACATCACAGATCACAGATTTGTATAACCCCCACTAATCGACATATAGCGATTAGCAGACGTTCAATACAAATATCACATCACAGATATAAACCCGTTAGCCTTAGTCTTTAGAAGTTCGATAAAAATACGGATTTTCAAGCCCCAAAAACAAATTTTGCTTTCTGGAAAATCTGGGCATAAAAATCATATTGTAAAAATCGCAAAACACCCCCAGAACCTCACTGCAAGAAAAATAGTCCACGGCCGAGTCAACTCGGCCGCGGATCCGCGGCAGGAGCAAGCTCCGGCCGCGGTTCCGCGGCGCTTTGATGGGCTCTCTGGACCATTTTTCTACAGTGAGATGTAAAAACCCTGAGTCGAATTTTAAGGCATGATTTATTATTTTTGGAACACAGGAAAAAGTCGACAGAAAGTTGATAATCCGGGTGTTTTTCGCGACTTTTTCTACGATCGAACTTCTACTTACATTGCTAACATGTTAGATAGTGTTTAACTAGGCTCTGATACCATTGTAAGTCCATGCTACCCTTCCCCGGTACTTACGGGGTTGCGGAAGTGATAAAAAACGATTTTCAAGAGGGTGGTAACATGGACTCAAAATACGGATCTTTGTTAAACAACTAACTAATAACCTAACTAGAGTTTTACCTACTCGGTTAGGGGGCTATACCTTTCTTGAACTCCTTCGTCTTCCACTCTTTCCGGTGTACGGATCGGCCTCACCTCGTCGTCTCCGTGCGCCGAAGATGGATCCACCTGAAAGCTTCTACATTTGGCTTCTTCTTCGAACTTTGAAGAAACTAGAACACTTGGCTTGCTAGGCCTTGTGAACTAGAATGAGTAGAGGATTATTTTGGTGTCTTTTTATCTCTACGGCAATGAGTCTCAACACATGAGAATGGTTTGCCTTGAGCTAGAGAGAGCAAGAGGAAGAGGGAGAGCTTAAGAAAGTGATGGCAAGAGAGAGAAATGAAATGATAAAATGAGAGAGTCTTTTGCCATCCAACCTCTCATAATCCAAAGCCATCATAACAAAAATAGTAATCAAGTATTGTGTGATGGTTTAAATCAAAATGGCTATATCATTTCATGCACTCATTTTGCATAAATAAACAAGCAAGCAAAAGTCTTTGCCATGGAATGATAGTCATTGTCATGATGATGGTCAACTAGTCCAACCTAGTCAACCGGTCAACAAAGTCAACAAGTCAACAAAGTCAACCCCTCAACAACCATGTCACTATAATACTTAATTAATATTATTGTTAATCATATATCTTATTCTCATTAGGGTTTAGTCAAAAGTCAATAGTCAACAGTCAACAACCCCAATGAGAATCCTCTGCCTCTGTCTCTCTGTCAACTGTGCATACACACCCGCATCCGTGTTTCGAGGAACACGAATACAAACGAGATAAAACCAATCCCAAAACGTACACTAGGATCTGGCTTAAACCAAAGCCCGCTAGTGTTAACTGTCCGGATACCAAACGTGCATAAGTGCACGGATGTGACTGAACCCTGTCGCAAAACCATGCGACCTCTACTCTTTTTCCTAAAGGAGAATAGCTTTCTGTGTGGGACTCTAAAGACTCGACACTACGCTGGCAGTGGGTTTAACCACAGACCGCAAGCGGCACTAGCTGTGCATAACGGTCCCCAGGTAGATGCCGACAAGAAGACGGACGAGGTGAAACCCATCTGAACTCCTACTGAGTCTGAATGTGACAATCTCCATACAGTCCGGTCTGTTCGTCTGATACATCGCATGGCAGGCCTACGGGGCGGAGAACGTCAGTCCCCTAATAGCGGTACAAGTCGTGTCGGAGTGAAGCCCAGAACACCCTGAGATAACACTGGAAACCTACCAGTATATCTCGCTTGCCCTGGCCAGGGACTACTCGTGTAATGGCTCTCCTAGACACAGCGCGATGTCAACCCCCAATACCGGGAGAGACGAATCCTGTCTAACCGTCACTGCCTCCAAGTGCTTCGGGACTACATCCAAAAACTACCTGTTTGCACGACTCCTTTGAGCCGTGGTAGGGTAGTAATCAAAGTACAGTGGGAACACACTCGAGACGAAGTGACAGTGTCAAGTCAGCGGACTAAGCTGTACTCATGTCACCTGGGAACTGATAACTGACGATAGGTATAGTACCAACCAACAGTTCCCGATGAGTCCTGTCCAGTGTACTCGTAACCTAACGAGCACCCGCATACTATCTCAAGTACGACGTACTGACGGCTGTGGGACAGACCGTCTCCCACACTGGGATGAGAAGCGCATACGCTAGTCTACTCCGGAGTATCAATGCCCTGTCTCGATAGTCCTGCGACTAGGGACCTGCATAAGGATGTGCTTATAGATTACCCAGCCCCCATGAGTGTGACTGCCATCACAACGCCGGTAATCAAGCAAAGATCCTAAGGGCTCCACTAATGTGTATAGGTGATATGCTAAAATAAACACATGTACACATTAAAGCAGAAACAAACCAAGTAGCATACTACTATATTGAGCAAGATTGTCAATACAAGGTGAATATCCCAAGCTTCCATTAAGTAATATACATACTAGTATGATACAGTAATGGCCTCTAGGGCATATACACTAACAGAATGTAGCGCGTTAGTAAGTGTGGATCGTCCACAGGGAAAGTGTGATCGTTCGTGTTTCGAATTAGATGAGTCGAAACTTTAACGAAAAGAAAAGAAAACAATTCATGATTTATAAAATTGCATTTCAAGAATTAGAAAAATCTAGATCTAAGAAAGCATGAAAATCAAGAATTGAGAATTTGTGAATTGATGATTTCCAAACCAAATATCAAGAATCGAAGTGAGGCTCGTAGGAATCGATCGGATCTATAGATGTGATGAAATCTAACGATTATGTATTCTTATCCTTCGATGAATTGATACTAGATCGATAATGATCGACGAGAATTACGGATTTCTAGTGAAACTAGGGTTTCAACATCTATCCCTTGTTCCTTCGTCGATATCATTAACATTCTAGCCTTTAGTAATTTCAAGAATCGATCGTGGATCCTTAATTTCGAGCGATCACAATCAAGAAAGCTTCGCAACAAAACTAGGTCGTCGATTCTTCAATTTGCTAGGGTTTACAAAACTCGTAGGACTTAAGAATCGTTTTAAGATTTGTTACATCATCATTCTATTGATCGTCTCGACTCCTTTACGAGCGGAGTTTTACTCAAACATCACAACAAGAACCACAATCACAAATTGAGATCTAATCATGATGCAAGAATTAAAAGAAAGCAAGATTAAAGAATTTCACCTTTTATTTATATCAACAATTCCGTTACAAATCGCTCAAGAACTACAAGAGGAAGAACTCGATCGTCAATTTGGATTCGCTCATCTCCTTGAGTCGCGGATCGGCTTGGATCACTTGCTCGATTGAAGATCGGCTCGGCTCCTAAAAGGTTGAAGGCTTCTTGCTTGATTTGGTACTCGGGATCTTGAATTTGGTGTTGGATTTTGGGTTTGGCACAAGTCGTGTCACTCAACTTGTGGGTGGAAGAGATGAGAGATGAAGAATTGAACCCCCCTTAACCCTAGATCTAGGCTCCTTTTTATAGACCTCAAAACCCTAAATCTAGGATTTCAAATTTGAATTTCCCTCCAAAAGTTTGTTAAAGAGAGCCTTCTAGATGAAGTTTGTTAAGCCGAGCCTTCTAGATGAGCCACGTGGCGAATCGGGAGTCTTCTGAAAGCTTGTACCGTTACAGGAGACACGTGGAGAAAAGTTGAGGCGCTGAAGCCATCAAGCCGCCGCGGAACCGCGGTGCAAGCGCGCTCCCGCCGCGGAACCGCGGCGCTTTGAGGGCCTTGGTGCTTGGAAATTCAATGGTAATTCTTGGGCTGACTTGTGGGCCTTTATAAAATATGTTAAATCTCATTTGGCTTTCTGTATCACTATCAGATCTCATATCTTTGAGTTGGCATATCTTTTAATCAGCACTTTGACAATTTTGGCTCGGTTTCTGAAATTTCCTGCACAGACTTCGAAACAAGTGTTGCGCAATATAGGGATGATGCAATGCCATGATAAACACACAATTTCTCTCGAAATGCCGGTTTTAGAGTATAACACATGCAATCTGGTATTTCAGGACTGTTTTGCTAATATGTGCAATATGAATACCGAACACTTCTAGATGAGTGCAAATGATAGGGAAATTGCCATGTTAGAAATGCAATATTTTCGACTGATCAAATTCCCCCAAACTTATTTTCGATCTTCTCGAGCGAACTGTTTTATTAAAATGAGAAGGAGAAAATAAAGAAAGAGAAAAACTAACTAGCACACTTTCGTAGGGAACACGATTGCACTGAGCACGTGCGACAAGCCTTTAAACCTCTAGGTGTCCCTAGTAGGAGGAGTGTTGTCTCGTGAGGGTTTTCAGCGGATTGCACCCACAAAATCTAATAATAAAAGGAAGATCATGAATATTACATTTAAAGAAAAGAATTGTAAAAGAAAAGCCTTGAAAATTAGGGTTTCCAACTAAGCTAGCTTTTCGGTTGTCATGAGCCCTATCTTAATAGTCATGAAAAGATGTCAGAAATCACATCATCCCTCAATAAAACATCGTCTTATTCTTCATTCCTATCTTTCTTCCAAACATCGATCATATAACCCTGCGTGTGTGTAAAGAACATCCCTACACCCGGAGAATTCAATTCAAGCTATCATACTCTTGCCCATCTTCCTCAGTACTTTTTAATTAATGAATATTTAGGATTGCTCACACACTTTCATGCGACCGTTAATACTTCTTGAGGTACTAACTGACCGATTACTCATGTGCTTGCTTATTTGGTGTATTTTCCTCGTCTTGCACCACCTAAGGCATAGCAGTGACTCCCAGACCAGTTGGCCTTAGGGAACTAGGTGAAGAGGCACCCTCGCTATATATTTTTTTATTGCCCTTGGTGATAACAAAACCAGTGTCCATTTTTCTCACCACTTTATATTTTCTTCATTTTTTTTATTTCCTTCATACATCGGCTTTAAGACAAGAGCATTTCAAGGTATCCTCTACTATCCCGGGCTTCAAGACGTGTGTAAGTGCGAATAGCAGGGTATCAACGTTCAAAATGTTTGGTGATCAGTCGAAAATACTGCATTTTTAACACGGCAATTTCCCTATCTTTTGCACTCATCTAGAAGTGTTCGGCATTCATATTACACATATTAGCAAATCAGTCGTATAATATCAGATTGAATGTGTTAGACTCTAAAATCGGCACTATAAGGGAAATTGACTGAATTTCATGGCATCGCATCATCCCTATATTGCGCAACACTTGTCTCGAGAAATTATGCAGGTAAATCCAGAAACCGAGCCAGAATTATGAAAATAGTGCTGAAAAATACGCCAACTCAAAGGCCAGAGATCTGGCAGTGATCAGGGACTCATTTGGAAAATCAACATATCTGAAAAGCCCACAAACATCAGCCCAAACAAGTAGCTGAAATTCGAAGCCCTAAGGCTTCCAAACCGCCGCGGTTCCGCGGCGGGAGCGCGCTTGCGCCGCGGTTCCGCGGCGCTTTGATGACGTCATCGGCTCAAATTTCATACACGTGGCTCTTGCAACTTCCCAAGCTTCCAGAAGACTCCCGATTCTCCACGTGGCACATCTAGAAGGCTCGGCTTAACAAACTTCATCTAGAAGCTTCTCCTCAACAAACTTTTGGAGGGAAATTCAAATCTCCTCAACAAACTTTTGGAGGGAAATTTAAAATTCAAATCCTAGATCTAGGGTTTGGAGGTCTATAAATAGAAGCCTAGACCTAGGGTTAAACTTCTTCCATATTGCTTAATCTCCAATATTAGTTCAATTCTCCATCTTCTTCCACAAGTCTAGTGACAAGACTTGTGCGAAACCCTAACCCTAATTCCAATCCAAATTCAAGATCCCGAGTACCAATCAAGCGAGAAGCCCTTCAACCTTTTAGGAGCGGAGCCGATCTTCAACCGAGCAAGCGATCCAGGCCGATCCGCGACTCACGGAGACGAGCGAAGCCAAATCGACGATCGAGTTCTTCCTCTTGTAGTTCTTGAGCGATTGTAATGAAATTGTTGATATAAATAAAAGGTGAAATTCTTTAATCTTGCTTTCTTTAAATTCTTGCATCATGATTCGATCTCAATTTGTAATCGTAATTCTTGTTGTGATGTTTGAGTAAAACTCCGCTCGTCAAGGAGTCGAGAAGATCAATAGAATGATGATGTAACAAATCTTAAAACGATTCTTAAGTCCTACGAGTTTTGTAAACCCTAGAAAGTTCAAGAATCGATGACCTAGCTTCATTACGATGCTTTCTTGATTGTTATCGCTCGAAATTAGGGATCTACGATCGTTTCTTGAATTTACTAGAAGCTAGAATGTGAATGATATCAATGAAGGAACAAGGGAAAAATGATGGAACCCTAGTTTCACTAGAAATCCCTAATTCTCGTTGATCATCATCGATCTAGTATCAATTCATCAAAGGATAAGAATACGTCATCGTGAGATTGCATCACATCTATAAATCCGATCGATTCCTACGAGCCTCATTTAAATTCTTGATATTTGGTTGGAAAAATCATCACAAATTACCACTTCTTGATTTTAATGCTTTCTTAGATCTAGATTTTTCTCTTTCTTGAATTGCAATTACAAATTATGAATTGTTTTCTTTTCTTTTCCTTAAAACTTCAATTCATCTAATTCGAAACACGAACGATTATACTTTCCCTGTGGACGATCCGCACTCGCTAACGATCTACATCCGACACCGTAGTTTATTGCAGTCAAATAATTTTTGGTTGTGATTTCTATACAATTTTCCATACTACACAATCCGAAATTGTTTCAATCAAATGGCGCCGTTGCCGGGGATCATTTGATTTGATTTACACAACAAGAATTTTTATTACAATCATTTGGCTTCCAGAATAGAAACTATATTTCAGACTTATTTTTATGCTCAGATTAGTGACTTCCTTCATCTTACTAACCCTTGGAACAACGGCTCATAACTACTTATTACTAGTTCGTATAAGAAAACTTCTAATTTTCTTGGTTTTCTTAAATTTTTCTAATCTCATGGATGTAATTTTTCACTATCTAATCTTTTATTATCTTATTTATGTACAAAAATATTTTTATCTTTTTTAAAATTTTTAAATTTTTATAGGTTTTCGAAAATGTTTTGTGCTTATGCAAAGTATGATGCAAATGATGCAAAAATAAGCACAAAGCTCCCCCAAACTTGTTTTCAACAGTGTCCTCACTGTTGCCATCCGCTGAATCTCGAAAAACCTGTAAGCCTGGGAGGAATTTTATTAAAGGGGGCAAAATATTTAAGTGAAGAACCTCCCCCAAACTTATTTTTGGCTCAAAATTTTATAAAAAAATTTTCTTTTCAAGAGCCAGATTATACCCCCCCCCCCCCCAAACTTGAGTTAAACAATGTTAAGCTTTTGAAAATCACATGAGGGGGTCAAAAATCATTGGTCGATGCCAATCTTTGCAAAGACCGAAGTTTAACACCAACCATTCAAAAAATTTATCAATGCAGTGCTCTGGTTGGTGGAAGAAGAAGTGGGGAAAGGGCAAGTGGTGGAATAGAATGTGTGTGCGTCTCATTTTGGAGAGACGATGCAGTGAATGTGATGGATTACTCGCATTCTTTTTACAAGTCAGAAGAAGGGGTAGAGGTTCAATTTCATTGATTGGGAGATGATTCATCTCAACACCCGTGTCATTCAAAAATGCGAGTTCATCAGCGAAAATTTCCTCAAAAGTTCCATCAATACCCCGAAAAATAATGTCATCACAAAGTGCGGGGTGGTCTTCAGACTCTAAGAACGGTTCATAATCAGTGTTAGTTGTTGACCCAGACATCTCGGTGGAAGAGTCCGTATGTGTATGATACATAGTTGGGTCAAACAATAACGCATGAAAAGAATCAAGATCAGTATCAAGAGGATCATCAAATTCGCTGCTGTCGACATCCATTAAGTCGACAGAACAGACCTGAGCAGTAGGTTCGGAGGGTACACTTCCCAACTTGTAAATGTTCAGCTCAATTGACCTATTCCCGAAAGATAGGGTCATAGAACCATTACGACAGTTGATGATAGCGTTGGAAGTGGCCAAAAAGGGGCGACCTAAAATCACCGGAATTTGATTCCGTGGGTTCGCTACAGGCTGTGTATCAAGTACAATAAAATCCACAGGGAATACGAATTCCCCGATTTTTATTAACACATCCTCCAGTTCACCCCTAGGTTTGGTGATTGATCGGTCAGCCATCTGGAGGGTTATGCTCGAGGGCTTTAACACTCCGATACCTAGTTGCTCATAGACTGAGTATGGAAGCAAGTTAACACTAGCGCCAAGGTCTAGTAGAGCACGGTTGATGTGTTTTTCCCCAATAGAAATGGAAATAGTAGGACAGCCAGGGTCCTTACGTTTTCGTGGTACTTGTTGGGGGAAAGCCGTGTCTACAGTCTTTGCCATGAATATCTTCTTGGGCACTTGAGTCTTCCTCTTTCTAGTGCACAAGTTCTTAAGAGTTTTCGCATAGGACGGAACTTGTTGGATAGCATCTAGGAGAGGGATGTTGATGTTAACTTGCTTAAACATGTCCATAATCTTCTCCATATATGGACTCGATTTGTTAGCCCTTAACCGATTAGGATAAGGTGCTTTAGCAATAAGCGCTGGGTCCATCATAGGAGAAGGAAGTGTGTGTGGACCTGATCCCAAAATAGAAGTGGGGATCATCTGTGGAGGAGTAGAAGAGGTGGACTGAGGTGGCGAGCCTTGTGGGAAACAGAGAATAGGCTCGCAAGAAGGTGGTGGGGTAGAAGAACTGGGGTCAGAATTAGAAGTAGAAGTGGAAGGAAAGGTCTCAGCCGGGGTATCATCGATAGATTTTTCTGTGTCATCAATCTCTTCCCCAACGTGATTATCAAGCACTCTTCCAGATCTCAACGTGATTGCATTCACAAGATGTGAATAGCCAGGATTGGGTAAAGGTTGAGCTGGAAGTTTCCCTTTCTCTCTTGTACTCATTTCGGCTTTTAGTTGTGCAATTTGTGCTTCCATCGATTTGATATTCTCATTTTGAGAGACAATGATCTTCATCACATTCTCGACGGAAGATTGCAAACTTGTCGTCCCTTGGATGGATTGTTTCATGAAAGTATCCAAGGTTTGTGCTAGTGCAGAGGTATTATCTGTACCGGTCAATTGCAAAGAGTTTTCATATGGTGCAAAAGTGTTGGCCGGATTTTGGAAGTTTTGTGCTTGGAAGGGGTGTTGACTCAATTGTGGTGGTTGCTGTTGTGGTGGAGGGACCCTTTGGAAATTGTTTTGGGTTGGAACCGTGTTTTGAGATTGTGATTGGTTCTAAGCAAAGTTAGGGTGATTCCTCCAACCCTGATTATATGTGGAAGAAAATGGGTCGTTTCTAGGTCGTTGTTGGTAAGCAGAATTGATATGCTCATGACCTTGAAACGGAGAATTTCGTGGACATTCTTTCGTGAGATGTGATGGATCAGAACAGCATCCACATATAGTTTTGGAGAGTGACATTTGATTTAGGGCGGCAGCTAAAAATTTGTTTTCCATAGCGTCAAATTTCTTGTGTAAAGCTGAAATTTCAGCTCTAACTCCTATGGAAATATCATTGCCATCCCTAGATGATTGACTCACACCCTCCCACTATAAAGATTTTTCAGCGAAATCTTCTAGAAATTTCCAGGCTTCCCCATCATCTTTGGTCATGAAGTTTCCTTGACACATGGATTCAAGGGTTTGTCTTGTGTTAGGAGTAATGCCCTCATATATGATTCGGCACAGATCCCATCTAGGGATTCCATGATGTGGACATTGGACTAACAAATCCTTGAAACGTTCAAGACATTATGAAAATGTTTCATTTGGAAGCTGGTTGAATTGATTGATTTCGCTACGGACTCGAGCTGTTTTATGATGTGGGTAGAATTCCTTAAGGAATGCTTTGACGAATTCTTCCCAATTTGAAATGGAATGTGCGGTTGTGTTATACAGCCACTTCTCGGCTATATCGCACAAGGTGAATGGGAGAAGACGAAGACGCAAAGCATCCACAGAAAGCTGTGAAGTACCCATCATTGCGCATACATTTTCAAATTTGGTGATAAAGACATATGCGTCTTCAGTCTCGAGACTGTGGTATTTAGATAGAAGGTTGATGTATTGGGGTTTAATCTGAAAATTGTCCCCGTTGGCTGGTGGAATGGAAAGACAGGTGGAAAGGGGGCCTCGTATAGGATAGCACCTCTCTTGGAGAGAGATGCGGGGTGGATTCTGCGCACCAACGGACGGCGGCAAAGTAGTGGTAAAGAAATTCGATGGAGACGGATCCATCGAAGTGGGTGTGGTGGTGGGTAAAGAAAAGGTAAGTGTATAAATACCGACTTTTGGGTCGATCGAAGGGACGCGGACTAAACGGGCACTAGAATCCCGTGTCCAGCCTATCTTGCACTAAAAAGGGTTAGTACAAGTGGCAGCGTAACTTATAATTAGGGGAAATGAAGTGTTGGTGTTTGTTTTGAAAAATGATACGGATTTTTGAAAATATGATGCGATCACAACAAATGCAACAAGCAACCCTAAAATCTAGTGGTCACCTAGGTTAAAACTCTAGACCGCTCCTAACTGCCAAAAGACAAGTCGCAGAATAAATCCTCCACTGCCTCTTTGTCTCTCCTGTGGCCAGGTAAGTGCCAGGTAAGTGGGAGGTTCTCCACTACGTAAGTAGTGGGCCTAATTAAGTAACCACTAGCCTTCGACACACTTGCCTTAGACACCACAAAAGAAACGCGGATAAGCAATGAATTACCCACGGCCTTCTCTTGTCCTAAGTGAGCGCGACGGTCCTTAGAGTCATCTCTAGATCTTTTTTAGTTAATGTGGGTAAATGCAGATGCAAGTTTGTGATTTTTGGGGCTTAGGAAGGGTAATGAACTCCCCACCTAATCTGGATTTGGTCTTTGCCCCTTAAATTCCGTATTATTATGCAAACAACCAAAAATCAAAACACGCACAATTTATTTTGCTTTTGCGGCACTGCGAATTTTGCAAAGAAACCTGCAGTAAATTGTTATTTGGAGCAGATGAGGTAGGAGATAAGAAAGTATAGAAGTATACCTGCAATTTTGGAACAGTGAAGAAGTCAAACCGCCGCGGAATCGCGGTGGGAGTCGCCTATTGCGGCGGAAACAAGATGGAGTTAGGGGATCACTGCACAAATTTTTGACAGAAGGCTTCTGTTCACTTCCCCAACTCTCTGGAAATTTCAGAAAAAAAATTCTCCAGCTCCAATGATTCCAGATTTCCTCGCACAAATCACAACAACTCATATTAGTGTTTGCGCGAATTTTGATCTAAAAATTTAGATGGAATAAACTTTTCAACTCAAATTTCAAAATACGAACAATTAGCGCATTATCCCCGGCAACGGCGCCATTTGATTGAAAACGATTTCCGATTGTGTGAATGGAAAATTGTATATAGAAATCACAACCAAAAATTATTTGACCGCAATCAATAACGGTGTCGAATGTAGCACGTTAGTAAGTGCGGATCGTCCACAGGGAAAGTGTAATCGTTCGTGTTTCGAATTAGATGAGTCGAAACTTTAACGAAAAGAAAAGAAAACAATTCATGATTTATAAAATTGCATTTCAAGAATTAGAAAAATCTAGATCTAAGAAAGCATGAAAATCAAGAATTGAGAATTTGTGAATTGATGATTTCCAAACCAAATATCAAGAATCGAAGTGAGGCTCGTAGGAATCGATCGGATCTATAGATGTGATGAAATCTAACGATTACGTATTCTTATCCTTCGATGAATTGATACTAGATCGATGATGATCGACGAGAATTACGGATTTCTAGTGAAACTAGGGTTTCAACATCTATCCCTTGTTCTTTCGTCGATATCATTCACATTCTAGCCTCTAGTAAATTCAAGAATTGATCGTGGATCCCTAATTTCGAGCGATCACAATCAAGAAAGTATCGCAACGAAACTAGGTTGTCGATTCTTCAATTTGCTAGGGTTTACAAAACTCGTAGGACTTAAGAATCGTTTTAAGATTTGTTACATCATCATTCTATTGATTGTCTCGACTCCTTTACGAGCGGAGTTTTACTTAAACATCACAACAAGAACCACAATCACAAATTGAGATCTAATCATGATGCAAGAATTAAAAGAAAGCAAGATTAAAGAATTTCACCTTTTATTTATATCAACAATTCCGTTACAAATCGCTCAAGAACTACAAGAGGAAGAACTCGATCGTCGATTTGGTTTCGCTCGTCTCCTTGAGTCATGGATCGGCTTGGATCACTTGCTCGATTGAAGATCGGCTCGGCTCCTAAAAGGTTGAAGGCTTCTTGCTTGATTTGGTACTCGGGATCTTGAATTTGGTGTTGGATTTTGGGTTTGGCACAAGTCGTGTCACTCAACTTGTGGGTGGAAGAGATGAGAGATGAAGAATTGAACCCCCTCAACCCTAGATCTAGGCTCCTTTTTATAGACCTCAAAACCCTAGATCTAGGTTTTCAAATTTGAATTTCCCTCCAAAAGTTTGTTAAAGAGAGCCTTCTAAATGAAGTTTGTTAAGCCGAGCCTTCTAGATGAGCCACGTGGCGAATCGGGAGTCTTCTGGAAGCTTGTACCGTTACAGGAGACACGTGGAGAAAAGTTGAGGCGCTGAAGCCATCAAGCCGCCGCAGAACCGCGGCTCAAGCGCGCTCCCGCCGCGGAACCGCGGCGCTTTGAGGGCCTTGGTACTTAGAAATTCAATGGTAATTCTTGGGCTGACTTGTGGGCCTTTATATAATATGTTAAATCGCATTTGGCTTTCTGTAACACTATCAGATCTCATATCTTTGAGTTGGCGTATCTTTTAATCAGCACTTTGACAATTTTGGCTCGGTTTCTGAAATTTCCTGCACAGACTTCGAAACAAGTGTTGCGCAATATAGGGATGATGCAATGCCATGATAAACACACAATTTCCCTCGAAATGCCGGTTTTAGAGTATAATACATGCAATCTGGTATTTCAGGATTGTTTTGCTAATATGTGCAATATGAATACCGAACACTTCTAGATGAGTGCAAATGATAGGGAAATTGCCATGTTAGAAATGCAGTATTTTCGACTGATCAGGTAAGATTAGCTGGGATTAATTACACCCTACAAGTTCGCTAATCGTTCGGCCAGGCCAGTGTTGGTACTTTGAGGGAGGTTCCCCGTGCTTTCGCACGGACCTAATTAAAATAAATCTCGTTTCCCTAGAGGCATAACCCCGTTGACACCTTTCTAGACACCTACTTGATCGGCTAATTGTAAAGTGCAAAACTCTCCCAGGAGTAACTCTTACTCGCACTGGGTATCAGGATCCAACTATCATATAGAAGGTATGCAATCTCATTGCAAATTTCAACACTTGAAATTCCCGATAATGGTTTTTACCCCTAACTTCCTATGACCTTGACGGAGGTCAACAAACCATAGGCTGCTAGTCAAGTTCAACCCGTTCATTTCTTGATTGAATTAAACCCATCCGCACGACCCTTGACGGAGGTCAACAAGTTCGTACGACTACCCTAATCCAATCGCATCATATGCGGCAGATAAGCACTAATCAGCTACCGCACACTACGCTTTGACGGAGGTCAACAAACGTAGCACGAATACTAAATAGTAGATATCCGAAATGATGGAGGGCTATGAAGGTTTTAAAGAAAACCACGAGCGTAACGAACTTGATATCGTTGTAGAATCTAGTGATTTTGAAAAGGAGTGTTTTTTAGGCTTTTGCTAGTTTCGCTAAAGAGGTCATTCCCGGTGAAGGGATCTCGGCTCTTTCTTCATCGAATGAGGTGCTAGATATTCATGAATACTACTATGCAAAACAAGAACTAGAGAATCAATCAAAAATAAAACTGAGTGGATTGTAGCATTTGCTAGTTTTGCTAAAGAGGTCACTCCCGGTGAAGGGATCTCGGCCCTTCCCTCATCGAATGAAGTGCTGGATATTCATCAAGGAATACCACTATGCAAAGCAAAAAAACTAGAGCTACCCTTTTTGAAAATTTGATTCTACAACATCTTTGGTTTCTTTATTTTCATTAATATCATCAATGAAGTCCCATCAATTAATGTTTCCTAAATATCACAGAAAAATGAAACGAAAATAGTTAGTACGCTTATACAATCCGCATTCGCCACGGGGCCCTGTCATGCACCGTTAGGTTACTTAACTACCGGCAGAGCGGGGGCTGGACTAGCGCGAGTGAAAAACATAAGCAACATTTATTATATATCATATATATAATATTACATTCGTCTCACGCAGTTATATGATCAACATCACAGAATCAAACAGCCGAAGCAACATATGAAATATTAGATATACTAGGATATCCGTGTTTTAAATTTAGCCAATAATGTAAAACACGAATTCCACAGTCGTGATGATAGCCAAACCCACATCCCTAGACCCCCTACGAGAGCGGAAAGTAACCATGTCAATTCTAGAGTTAGGAGACCCGGTCTCAACTCCTTGAGATGGTCTCCCACTAGACTCTAGAACCCGGTTACTTGTGCTCCCCGCCTTGGGTCTATCCTAATGCAGAAAAGTAAATAATATACAACAGTGGTGACATCATCCTCAACCCGGAAGTGCCCCAATAAAAGAATATTACATACAGATTTTACATGAATGAAAATAAAAACTCTCATCTCACGTAAAAAACCACAGCTATTCTTTCACGACTATCCAATAAATCATATTAAAAGCAATACATGACATCACATATCATCAACGTAAGCAAATATGCGTATCCATAAACCTCATTGACATATAGTAACGAGATTGGGATACCCCACATATTACACTTACGGTCGCAGAAAAGAAACATAAAACTACAATAATTAGAATCCGCAATATCCTTAGACATCATAAACCCGGGAATATCTTATATTTCGGATTTCATGCCCCACTTATAAAACCTGCATTTTAGTCTCAAATTGAAAACTCTTTCAATTTATTGTCGGATAATTCAACAAGATTACCAACTTAGTGATCGCATACAATACGCAATTGCGACGGAGTTTTGATCCGAATCAAAACTTCGTGGCAATCGATTAATTGAGACTAAATGGCTAGCTTTACAATATACTAACTTAGTTTTCATAAAACTAATTAATCTGGATTCTAATAATTGTATCACACATCACAAATCTTGTATAGTAACCGCGACATTAGAATTCCACACGCAATTAGCAAACTAAACCAATTTTTCCAACACTTGAAAAATCCAGTGAGCTAAAGTTCCAAAACCGATCGTTTTAAGCCAATCCGGGAGTCGAAACGAACTCGAAACCCGTCCTAATATTTGCGGGGGCGAATACCTAAGATTAAGTGTTGAATGGGGGGCTATAGGGGGTACCCCACCCCCGAGACCACCACGAGGTGGCCAGGGGGTGAGGCAGACCCGAAACTGCCCAAGGTGGGGCAGTTTCGGGTCCGCGCCGCCAAGACCACCCTGTGGTGGTCTTGGGGAGTGGGCCCAGCCGTTAGGTCCCCCTAGGTGTCTTCGTGGTGCGAACGGTCCACTACGCGGCTTCTCGGTTCAAACCGTGAGCCCGCGGGGTGTGTAAACAACTCAAAACATCAATTTCGAAACTGTTTTTATCGGCAGTTTTTGCGCGACAAAAACGGCGGATTTCTAATATCGCTACAAGTTACCCTAGTGTTCTAGCTTGGATCTGATACCATGAAAGTCTACCTTAACACCACCATAAGATTCTAGAGGCATCAAGCATGCCACATTTTAATTTTTATTAGGTGCTAAGTTAGACTAACAAGATCATTACTAGATTAATAGGGTTAGTCTTTGTGATATGATTAAACCAAGAGAAGAAAAGAGCATACAACTTTTGTAGTTCGAGTTCTTCTCTTCTGAATCTCCGGGTTGAAGTCCACGTGACTCTACAAGGCTCCTCTTCGAGTTAAACAACCCTCCTTCATGATCTTCGCGCGTAAGACGGTCCACCCGAAGTTCCTCTAGCTCAAGCTAACTCTACACTAAACTCCTATAGTGTAGAAAACACACCACACTAAATTGCTAGTTTGGTGTGGGATGGTGAAGTAGGGGATGTTAAAAGCTCACAAGATTGTGTTCAAGCTTCATGGTTCACATCGCATGTGAGGGTTGAAGCTTGAACTATAGCAATTGAGAAAGAAGAAGAAGCTAGAGAGCAACCATAGGAGCAACTCAAGAAAATGGCTAAGTGTTGAGAATGAGACTAGAATGAATGGCAACTCTTGACCCCCACTCATTCAAGCATGGAATTTTGCAATATAAAATTGCAACCATGCTTGAATAGTGAGTCAAGATGAATAAACTATGAATAAAGCCCTTGCTTGCAACCATGCTCTCATTCAAAATATAAAATTGCAACCATGCTTGAATAGTGAGTCAAGATGAATAAACTATGAATAAAGCCCTTGCTTGCAACCATGCTCTCATTTTCCACCTCTTTTTCTATTTTTCTCAAAAATAGAAACCATTCCATGCTTCATTATATATATATATATATATATATATATATATATATATATATATATATATATATATATTATGAAGAATAATTAGTGAGGTAATGATATTAGTTAAGATATAATTATATCACATAGAATGTATATCACATTATTAAATCAACGCTTGATTTAATTATCCGGTTATATCACATATGACCGACTAATATCATATATCTGTACATCACTGTTAGTTATGTATATGCCCTAGAGGTCATTGTTGTACATATGATGTATATTATAGTGGATGCTTGGATATATATAGAGAAGACTTTCTTGCTCGATATGATAGTATGCTATCTGGTTTTACTTTGTCTTAAAATGTTGACTTGTATTGGGTTACTGTCTTGCTCTCACATGTTGATAAAACCTTTAGGATATGTACTTGACTACTAGGACTATGATGCAGATCATACTAGTGGGGCCAGGGTAGTCCACGAGTACACCCTATAATTGTTCCTAGTCGAGGGTGTATCGAGACAGGGCATCGATACTCCAGAGTAGACTAGCGTATATGCATCTTGACCCATATGATGGGCGATAGATGATCCCACATCCATTGGTGTTTGACATCAAAGATGGTGTACGGGTGCTTAGTGGAGACTGGGTACACTGAACGGACTCACCGAGAACTCCTAGATGGTATTATACCTATCGTCGGATAGCAGTTCTCTGGTGACACTGGTACAGGTTAGTCTGTAGACCTGAGATCGTCATAGAGTCTTGTGTGATTCCCATTGTGCTTTGATTTCCACCTTACCACGTTCATGAGAACGTGCAAAACGGTGGCTTTTGGGTACAGTCCCGAATCACATGGAGGCAATGAGCGATAGGAGAGGTTTCGTCTCTCCTCGTATTGGGGGTTGATGTTACGCTGTGTTCGATTGGCTGTAACTGGAAGTCCCTGGCCAGGGCTGATATGGAGATCTACTGGTAAGTGTTATCAGTAGTTTCTCGACCCGTTATGAGCCTCACATCATACGACTTATCGGTTACTGGGGTCTGGCGTTTACCACCCCTAGATATACGACATATCAGACGAAGAGACTGGACTGTATGGTAGTGTTACTGATTGGATTCACAGGAGTGTGTGCAGGCTTGCTTGTTAATCTTCTGATCGCTCAATACCCGGGTGGCTGTTACGTTTAGCTGACCGCTTGTAGCTTATGCATGTTTGATATGATCATCACCTACTGCCGGCGTATTGACAAGTCTTTAGAGTCCTACACAGAGGTTTCCTGGCTCAGGCGAAACGGAGTAGGAGCACATATGTGATATGTGCGGGACCAAGAATAATACGTGTATGTGATACCATATTCTATTTCGCGATATGTGATATCATCCGGGTATATGTGATATAGCAGGGTTATCGGATCAAGTGTTGATTCGATAAAATGATACATATTATATTAGTTGGTTATATGTATTATTGCCGGGTTATTAAATCAAGTGTTGATTTAATAATTTAATGTATAATTATATATGTGATATATTACATTACATTAACTAATATAATCTCACTTAAATGATTCTTTTTCTCACTTGATGATACATTGATATATATGTGATATATGTTAATTGTATTATTTTCATTTGTTACAAAATTGTATATATATGAGATATATATAATTGTAACATGTTAGGTTACAAATGCAACTAGGGTTTATGAGATTAAACCATGCTAGGGTTAGATTAGGGTTAATGTTTTTATTTTAGATAAATCAAAATTGTGGATTATGCTAAGATATTTTGATCTTGTTGACTTAGTCCACCCTTGTTGATATTTCTAAGATATTTATTAACCTAACCCTAACCCTAGCCCATGGTTTATTCTCTTCAAGGGTTAAGCATGACATGCTTAACCCTTGGTTGCATTTCTAATCTCACGATTATTATTCATTCATCACTTTGTTCTTCTTCTTCTTCTTCACAAAAAGGCTTGCTTGATTTTTTCCAAGTGATGCAAGATTGTGAGAAATAAAAAACTAAAGAGAGCAAAATTCCTACTTCATCATCCTCTACTATACTAGCCAATAGATTAGTGTGTTAGCTTCACCAATCCATAACTAGTGAAGTGAAAGCTTGGGTTTGTATTTCCTCAAGGTAGATCATCTTGGATTGTGAAGTCTTCAAGCAAGGATGCCTCGTTCACTTCATGGAGCCTCTCAAGAGTCCGGGAGCTTGATGATCACAGCGAAGGGATCTCAACTTGGAGCTTATGAAGCGAAGGAAAGGACTACAAAGGATGTAATCCCTATCACTTGGCTGTTAAGTTATTAACATGTGTTTCTAGTTTGATTCTCTAGTTAAAGATCTTGTTTTAGGGTTGTTTAAACATGACAAAATTTTAAATTGGCATGGAAGATGCCATCCAAAACCTTGCTGTCGTGATAAATAACCTTACAGTGGTATCAGAGCCTAGCTAGAGAATTAGACGGATTAGTGTAGGATTACGAAACCGAAACAACTCCGCAACACCCGACATCAAATCCTAGTTTCTGTAAATTTTTTCAGAGAGTCAAAAAAAATTTCAAACGGTTGTAGAATGTTGTATGTGATACAATATGAACACTGTACAAATTTCAACACCTACCCTCGGATTTTGGCCGAGCACTTTGAGCATATGGGCAGCGAGCTCGGTTCTGTCTAGGTATTTTTAGGTGAAATTTGTATAGTGTTCTGATCTCTGGGGTTTGGTATTTTAGGTGTTGTTTGTTTTTGCTAAAATTGCATGTGATGTTAATTTACTGCATTAACTATACAGAGTGTTTCATATTCGTAATTCAAGTTTGTTTTCGGGTTATTTAGACAGTGTTAAAAAGTTCGAACGGATATCAATAACTCATTTTTTTCCTTGCTAGAAATTTTCCAAGTGTTGGATTTTTCCTTAGTTTAAAACTTTCAGAAAATCATGCAAGCGATTCTGTGAACCCTCTAGAAGAACGAAACCTTAACTCGATTATGTGACCGTCAAAACCGCCAATAAACCCTAGGGTTTGTGGTAGTTTAGCGGGGCCACATGTGAGGCATTGGTTGACCCTTCTACGGCTGGTTCATACGAGCTGTGGCATGTTCTGGGACTTTTTGAACTTCGCTCAAGTTTTGAGCTCAATTGGGAAATTTTGGGTGTTTGTTTATTCGATCGGAAAGTTTAACATTGTCTAGTTATCTGGAATGTGATACAATATGTAGAATTCATATAGTTAGGCATGAAATCGGTAATATGTGATATTTCAGGTTTATGATGTCTAAGGTGGTTGTGAATTCCAAATGTTATAGTTTTTCACATTCTTTTCTGTGACCGTAAGTGTAATATGTAGTGTATCACCGGTTTCGTTGCTATACATCAACAACAATTGGGATACGCATATTTACTTACGTTGATGACATGTGATGTTATGTGTTGCTGTGATATGTTATATTGGATCGTCGTGTTTTGAATAGCCGGGGGTTTTATGTGAGATGAGGGTTTTTATTTTCATTCATGTAAAATTCATTGTATGTAATATTCTTTTATTGGGGCACTTCCGAGTTAAGGATGATGTCACCATTGTATATTATTTACTTTTCCGCATTAGGATAGACCCAAGGAGGGGAGCACAAGTAACCGGGTTCTAGGGTCCAATGGGAGGCCATCTCGAGGAGTCGAGACCAGTTCTCCTAACCCTAGAATTGGTAGGGTTACTTGCCGCTCTCGTAGGTGTCTAGGGATGTGGATTTGGCTATTCATCGCGACCGTGGAATCCGTGTTTTATACAGGCTCAAAATAAAACACGGACCTTCTAGTATATCCAATATTTCATATGTTATTTTCTGTTGCTGATATTCTGTGATGTGATCATTTTATATGCGTGAGACGAATGCTTTATTATTGTATATATGATATATAATAAACGTTGCTTATGTTTTGCACCCGTGCTAGTCCCGCCCTGGTATGTCGTTAGTTAAGTAACCTAACGATGCATAACGGGACACTGTGGCAAATGCGGATGGCATAAGCGTACGTTGTATTTTCGTTTCTTCTGTGATGCTTAGGAAGCATAATTGATGGGACGTCATTAATGAGATTAATGAAAGAAAAAGAAACCTAAAAGATATTATAGAATCAAATTTATAAAAAAAAAGGGTAGCTCTAGTTTTTGCTTTGCATAGTGGTATTCCTTGTAGAATATCCAGCACCTTATTCGATAAGGAAAGAGCCGAGATCTCTTCACCGGGAGTGACCTCTTTAGCAAAACTAGCAGATGCTACAACTCACTCAGTTTTGTTTTTGATTGCTTCTATAGTTCTTGCTTTGCATAGTGGTATTTGTGAAATATCCTGCACCTTATTCGATAAAGAAAGAGCCGAGATCCCTTCACCGGGAATGACCTCTTTAGCGAAACTAGTAAAAGCCTTAAAAACACTCTTTTTCAAAATCACTTGTTTCTACAACGATATCAGGTTCATTACGCAAAAGGTTTTCACAAAAACCTGTCGTAGCCCTCCGTCATTTCAGATAGAGACTAGTTAATATTCATGCTACGTTTGTTGGCCTTTGTCAAGGCATAGTGTGCGGTAGATGATTAGTACTTATCTGTTTATTGCATGTGATGCGATTGGATTAGGGTAGTCGTACGACTTTGTTGGCCTTCGTCAAGGGTCGTGCGGGTGGGTTTAATTCAATCAAGAAATATACGGGTTGAACTTGACTAGCGGCCTATGGTTTGTTGGCCTTTGTCAAGGTCATAGGTTGCTAGGGGTAAAAGTATTATCGGGAATTTCAAATGTTGAAATTTGCAATGAAATTGCATACCTTCTATGAGATGGTTGGATCCTGATACCAACTGCGAGTAAGAGTTACTCCTGGGAGAGTATTTACACAAGACAATTAGCCAATCAAGTAGGTGTCCAGAAAGATATTAACGGGGTTATGCCTCTAGGAAAACGAGATTTATTTTAATTAGGTCCGTGCGAAAGTACGGGGAACCTCCCTCAAAGTACCAACACTAGCCTAACCGAAAGATTGGCGAACTTATAAAGTGTAATTAATCCCGGCTAGTCTTACCTTTTAGGGTTTGAAAGAAAATTTGATAAAAGCAGTGGGAGCCATCCTGATTAGATAAGATAATAACCAATCTAATCTTGCAAGAGCATACGCTAAAGTGTTTTCTTCTCTCTCTCTCTCTCTCCAGGTAGCGACCATGTCAGGCCTTAATCAAGATAATAATATGGATGTACTGACCGAACCCGCTTATTATACTGAGCAGGGGAACGTTGGTTCCGTTCTTTCTTATAAATGTTATAAGACTGAACAAGAAATAGGGGAATATCCGGATTCTCATGCCGCCCAAATGAAGAATGAGCATATTGATGCATCTTCTTCGGGTGTGTTTGTTATCGAGAACTGTTTCTCAGTTCGCTCTACGTCCTAGGTATTAGATACCGGATCAGGATCCCACATATGTAATATGTTACATGGGCTACGGAAAGGTAGAGAACTGGGAGAGGGTGATCATTCCGTAAGAGTAGGGAATGGTGCAAATGTTGCAGCCAAAGCAGTTGACGAATATCACCTTGTATTACCAAACGGTAATACATTGATTCTGAACGAATGCTATTACATTCCGACCCTGATATGCAATCTTATATCAGTTTCTTTATTAAGTAAAGAAGGATATAATTTTATAGTACAGGATAATGTTATGAACATCTTCCTAGATCAAAAGTTGATTAGATCAGGCTCGTTAAATAATGGCATATACGTTCTAAATCAAACTACAGTTCTTAGCGTACAAAACACAAATAAGAGGAAGAGTTCAGAAATGAACGAATCCTTCTTGTGGCATTGTAGACTAGGTCATATCAATGCGACACGACTAGCTAAGTTACATAAGGATGGATATTTGAATCCGTTCGAATTTTCATCTTATGACACTTTCTAGTCATGTCTCAAAGGCAAAATGACCAAAACTCCGTTTAGTGGACACGAAGAAAGAGTTACGGAACTCTTAGGACTGATACACAGTGATGTATGTGGTCCTATGTCTACACATGCCAGGAATGGTTCCTCATATTTCATTACATTCACTGACGATCTCTCAAGATACGGACATGTGTTCCTGTTGAAACACAGTCTGAAGCTTTTGAGAAATTCAAAAAATATAAGCACGAAGTAGAGAACCAAACGGGTAAAAGTATTAAGATCCTTTGATCTGATCGAGGAGGAGAATACTTGAGCAATGAGTTCCTGGACTATCTAAAATAGAATGGGATTCTCTCTCAGCTTACTCCTCTATATACACCATAGCACAATGGTGTATCGGAACGGAGGAATCGCACCCTATTAGATATGGTGCGCTCTATGATGAGCATGGATGAGTTTCCTATTTCCTTCTGGGGGTATGCGCTTGAGACAGCCATACACCTATTGAATATGGTTCCTCCCAAATCAGTGCCTACCACTCCATATGAGATATAGAAGGGGAAGAGACCATCTCTTAATTATGTTAAGATATGGGGTTGTCCGGCCTATATCAAAAGACACAATCCGGACAAACTCGAGGCAAGGTCTGTCCTGTGCAGGTTTGTAGGATATCCCAAAAATTCACGTGGGTATATCTTCTACCGTTCCGAGGAACAAAAGGTGTTTGTTTCTCGAAATTCCACCTTTTTAGAAAAGGAATTTCTTGATAAAGAAATTAGTGGCGAGGAGGTAGAACTGGAAGAAGTTCCAGCAATACAAACTATGACAGAAGATTCGGTAGAACCAGAGGATTCAGTAGTTCCCGACGAACCCCAGCCTCTCCACTGATCTAGTAGGGTTCCTCATCCACCTGAGAGATACTACGGTTTTCTCATTGATGGTGGGAGCGAGGACTGCATCATGGAAGATGATGACCCGACTAGTTTCGAGCAGGCCATCACGAGTGGGGACTCTGTGAAATGGCTGGATGCAATGCGATCTGAGATGGAATCCATGTACACCAACAAAGTATAGACTTTGGAAGTTGCTCCTGAAGGGGTAAAACCCATTGGGAGCAAATGGATCTTTAAGAAGAAACTTGGTGTAGATGGAAAAGTTGAGACTTTCAAAGCTAGACTTGTTGCAAAGAATTTTCGTCAACGACCAGGTGTGGATTATGACGAAACCTTTTCTCCAGTGGCTATGCTTAAGTCCATCCGGATCCTACTTGCTATTGCTGCATACCATGGCTACGAAATTTGGCAAATGGGTGTTAAGACCGCCTTTCTAAATGGTGATTTAGAGGAGTGCGTGTACATGACTCAGCCAGAGGGCTTCGTAGACAGTGGGAGCAGCGGAAAGGTGTGCAAGCTGCTTAAATCCATCTATGGGTTAAAGCAGGCATCGCGGAGTTGGAACATCTGCTTTGATGTGGTAGTCAAAGATTTTGACTTCATCAAGAACGTAGATGAACCTTGTATCTACAAGAAGGTTGCAGAGAGTAAGGTTGTCTTCCTCGTATTGTACGTGGATGACATACTCTTGATAGGAAATGATGTTCCTATGCTGCACTCGGTCAAACTCTTCTTATCACATAGATTCTCAATGAAAGATCTAGGTGATGCTTCCTGCATTTTAGGGATTAAGATCTATAGAGATAGATCTAAAAGGATAATGGGATTGTCCCAATCTAGGTACATTGACACCATACTAAAGAGGTTTAGTATGGAAGAATCCAAGCGTGGGAATTTACCCACGATCTCTAGACTCGCTCTCTCCAAAGAGATGTCTTCCAAGACTAATTTGGAGAGAGCTCGCATGCAAGGGATACCCTATGCTTCGGCAGTAGGCTCTATCATGTACGCGATACTATGTACTAGACCCGATGTAGCATACTCACTAAGTGTAGTGAGTAGGTATCAAGAAGATCCAGGAGAGAGTCACTGGACAGCTGTGAAGAACATTCTCAAGTACTTGAGAAGGACTAAGGTGATGTTCTTGGTGTATGGTAACGGAGAACTTCAGGTGGAGTCCTTTATCGATCCGAGCTTCCAAAGTGATAAGGACGACTCTAAGTCGCACTCGGGATTTGTCTTTACCCTGAATGGAGGGGCGGTATGTTGGAAGAGTTCCAAACAGGAAACCGTAGCAGACTCGACGATGGAGGCTGAATACATCGCTGCCAACGATGCTGCCAAAGAGGCTGTCTAGATGAAGAAGTTCATAACTGAACTTGGAGTGGTTCCGTCAATTGAGCATCCAATACCTTTGTATTGTGATAACAATGGAGCTGTGGCTTTGGCCAAAGAACCCAGGACCCATCAAAGTTCCAGGCATATTCTGAGGTGGTATCACCTAATCCGGGAGATAGTTAATCGACGGGAGATCGAAGTTAGGAGAGTTGACACGAAGGATAACACTGCGGATCCACTCACCAAGGCCATACCCCAGATACAATTTGAGAGACTCTTCGGGATGTCGGGTATGAGATACTACAACAGCTGGCCTTAGTGCAAGTGGGAGATTGTTAGTTATGTATATACCCTAGAGGCCATTGTTGTACATATGATGTATATTATAGTGGATGCTTGGATATATATAGAGAGGACTTTCTTTCTCGATATGATAGTATGCTATCTGGTTTTACTTTGTCTTAACATGTTGACTTGTATTGGGTTACTGTCTTGCTCTCACATGTTGATAAAGCCCTTAGGATATGTACTTGACTACTAGGACTATGATGCAGATCATACTATTGGGGCCAGGGTAGTCCACGAGTACATCCTATAATTGTTCCTAGTCGAGGGTGTATCGAGACAGGGCATCGATACTCCAGAGTAGACTAGCGTATATGCATCTTGACCCATATGATGGGCGATGGTTGATCCCACATCCATTGGTGTTTGACATCAAAGATGGTGTACGGATGCTCAATAGAGACTAGGTACACTGAACGGACTCGCCGAGAACTCCTATATGGTATTATACCTTTCGTCAGATAGCAGTTCTCTGGTGACACTGGTACATGTTAGTCTGTGTTAGTGTATATGCCCTAGGGGCTATTATTGTATCATACTAGCTTGTATATTACTTAATGGAAGCTTGGGATATTCACAGTTATATAACAGTCTTGCTAAATATGGTAGTATGCTACTTGGTTTTATCTATCTTAATATGTGAGTATACGTATTGATAGAGCCCTTAGGATCTTGCTTGACTACCAGCGTTGTGATGGCAGTCACACTAGTTGGGGCTGGGTAGTCTACAAGCACATCCTTTTCAGGTCCTTAGTCGTAGGATTATCGAGACAGGGCATCGATACTCCGGAGTAGACTAGTGTGTACGCTTCTTATCCCAGTTAGGGAGATGGTGGATCATCTAGGTACTTTGATTAGCAACTAAAGAAACCTAGTTACCTCAAGTTTAGAGGTGAAGCTTGGAGTAAAGCTCTCGGGTGGATCATCTACTACATAGAGAAGGCCGGAGAGGAGGTGGAGAACGAAAAGACGAAGGACACGATTCATTAGGTATAATCACTTCTCATGGTAGTTAACAACTTCTATGTTTCATGTTAGTTATAGTTTAGCAAAGATTCTTCGGTTAGTCGATGTTTACGCAAAGAACAAGATCGTTTTTCATTTTTCCGCCTCCCCGCAAGTCGTGAGATATAGTACATCAACTTACAGTGGTATCAGAGCCTCGCTAAATAATAATTAACTTATTAGCAAAGTCGTAAGAATTTCGAACGCAAATTGAACCGGAAAAATCATCGATTTTACACAGTTTCTGTCGAATTTAAAACGTGGTCTAAAAATTTTTCAGGGACCTCTAAAAATACAAGCAGGGAATAATAGGGCTACTGCAAAAATTTGGACTCGTAACTCGGCAAACTCACCGCGGAACCGCGGCCGATCCATGCGATCGGCCGCGGATCCGCGGCCGAGTTGGGGCCGAGTCAGCCCAAATTTCTTCAGTAACTCTTATGTGTTAATAATGATATTTCTGGAATATTTTATTTTCTGCTAAGATCTCAAGTGCACAGAGAAGTTTTGGAGTAGAATCTAAAGTGCTTGCTCGATCGAAATTTTACGATGTTTGCTAATTTGATTATATCTGTGACTGTATAATGTATTCGTAAACCTCCCCTAACTGCCAGTATGTTGGTTGGCAGGGGTTTGCACATTTCTGTAATGGATTTTACTGTTTGTGGTTATGAACTGTATTGGATTGTTGTGATGATTAGCCGGGGTTTGTAATGAGTTGTTATATTCATTCATTCAATGTAATTGTTGTTAGTGTATATGCCCTAGGGACCATTATTGTATCATACTAGGTTGTATATTACTTAATGGAAGCTTGGGATATTCACAGTTGTATATAAACAGTCTTGCTAAAAATGGTGGTATGCTACTTGGTTTGTGTCTACTTTAATATGTGCATATGTTTCTTGTAACGTATCACTTATACATATTAGTAGAGCCCATAGGATCTTTGCTTGATTACCAGCGTTGTGATGGCAGTCACACTAGTGGAGGCTGGGTAGTCTGTAAGCAACATCCTATACAGGTCCCTGGTCGTTGGATTATCGAGATAGGGCATCGATATTCCGGAATAGACTAAGTGTATACGCTTCTCATCCCAGTTGGGGAGATGGTATGTCCCACAGCCATCAGTACGTCGTACTAGAGATAGTATACAGGTACTCGTTAGGTTACAGGTACACCGGACAGGACTCACCGGGGAACTGATTGGTTGGTATTATACCCATCGTCAGTTAACAGTTCCCAGGTGACATGAGTACAGCATAGTCCGCAGACTTGACACTGCTACTTCGCCTCGAGTGTGTCCCACTGTTCTTAGATTGCTACCCTACCACGGCTCAAAGGAGTCGTGCAAACAGGTAGCAGTTGGGTGCAGTCCCGAGCACTTGGAGGCAGTGGCGGTTAGATAGGATTGGTCTCTCCCGGTATAGGGAGTTGATATCGCGCTGTGTCAAAGAGCCATTACGCAAAGTCCCTGGCCAGGGCAAACGAGATATACTGGTAGATTCCAGTAGCTTCTCAGGGTGTAATGGGCTTCGCTCCGACACGACTTATACAGCTATCAGGGGACTGACGCTTGCCGCCCCCTAGGCTTGATATGCGATAGTCTTAGACGAACAGACCGGACTGTATGAAGATTGTCACATCAGGCTCGGTAGGGGTTCGGATGGTTTTCCTCATCGGCCTTCTTATCGACATCTACCTGGGGACCGTTACGTACAGCTAGTGCCACTTGCGGTCTGTGGTTAAACCCACTGCCAGCGTAGTGTCGAGTCTTTAGAGTCCCACACAGAGAGTTTCCCTGCTCCAGGAGAAACGATATAGAGGTCGTATGGTTTTACGACAAGGGTTCGGACGCGTACGTGTGTTTACGCACGTATGAATTTTCGGACAGTTTTTGCTAGTCGGCTTTAGTTTAAGCCAGATTCTAGTATATGGTTACTGGATTTATACAGTCTAAAGTTTTTCCGTGTTTTCACGGATTGGAGGGGCGTTCTCGTAATTTGTCGAGAAGCTTCTAGAAGAGTGGTGACTAAGGGGTTAAGGTAGCATGAGCATTAATTGCTTAATGACTCATTTGTGTGATTCATGCTTTGTATTTAATGATTCATTAATGTGTTAATGAGTCATATGATGAATCACACTAGATGAATGAATCTAACCATGATGATAAATCATTTATATTATTTATTTGATTTATTGTTATGGTTGATATATTCATATGAGTTCATTATTCTTTTCATTATCATTCTCACCTTCTCTCTCCTTAAGCTCACTCTCTCTTCAAACCCTAACCCTAACCTCTCATGTGTTGAGATCAAGGGTTAGCTAGACTAATACATCCATAACCTCACTCTATATCCCCTAGGTAGCTTAGATTAGCACTTTAAGCAACCTAGTTATCTCAAGTTTGAGATTAAGCTTGGTGTAGGAGCTTTCAGGTGGATCGTCTTTGATTCGAGGAGGCCGTTGAGATGCCGATGTTCCAAGGAGCCTACGAGGAGTGGAGGACCGCGATGAAGACCCGAAGGACTAGTAACGTGAGGTATAACTTCGTATCCGAGTAGTTAAACCTCTAGTACTTTGTTAGCAATGGTTTAGAAACGATTCATGTGCTCAAGTCCGTGTTACGAAGCTTTGATAATTGTTTTTCATATATTCCGCCTCCCCGCAAGTTCGTGGGGTGCGTGATATGGACTTACAGTGGTATCAGAGACAACTAAACCATTACTAACTTGTTAGCAACTGATTAGAAGTTCAATCGACGAAAAATACGAAATACGAAAAACCAAAACCCTAAGTTTCTGTTAATTTTAAAACTGTCTGGAAAAATTTTTGACATACCTTAAAATTCACAACAGGGAAATTGATGAATACTGGGAAAATACGAGCCACTGAATCGGCAAAACGGCCGCGGATCCGCGGCAATAGAGAGCTTCTGCCGCGGAACCGCCGCCGAGTCAACGCTGAGTTGACTCGGATTTTCACAGTAATTCTTAATTTTGGGTTTTTTGTCTTCCTGTATGTTCTGTTTCTACCCAGGTTACTTCAGTACAGGTTTGCTTTTGGGGTAGACACGGAATTTGGTATTCGATCGATATTCTAAGATATTTGCTAATTGGGTTTTTATCTGTAATGTTTAATGTGTTCGTAAACCTCCCCTAACTGCTAGTATGTCGGTTGGCAGGGGGTTGCACATTTCTGAAATGTTTACTGTTTGTGTATATGAACTGTGTTGGACTGTTTTGATGGTTAGCCGGGGCTTGAGATGGTTTTAATATTCATTCATTTGATGTAAATGTAAAATGATGTAATATTCTTTTGCGGGGCACATCCAGGTTGCGGTTGTAGCCACCGTTGTATTATTTCTTTTTACTGTTTTTTGCTCCTAGGATAGACCCAAGGCGGGATACACAAACTACCGGTTGCGTCGAAGTGTTTAGTGGCCTACTCACGTTGTTGAGGGAGACCGCTTCACTTCGGGTACTTGACGGGTAGTTTGCCGTACCCGTAGGGGTCTAGGGCGGGGTAATGGCTATTCATCACAACTGTGTAATCCGTCTTTTATTGCAGGCTCAAAGCAAATGCGGATTGCTAATAAATCCAATAAAGTTCATCTGTGATCTGGAATGCTTATTATTGCGTCTGACGAATGTACAATATCTATATATGATAGCTATTAGACGTCACTTATGTTTTACACCCGCGCTAGCCCAGCCCCCGCTCTGTCGTTAGTTAAGTAACCTAACGGGTGATGATGGGACCCCGTGGCGAATGCGGATTGCATAAGAGGACGTGGTATTTTCGTTGTTTTCTGCAATGATAGGATAATTGATGGGACGCATTATAATAATGCAAAGAAAATAAACCAAAGTTTAAATCGTTGGAACAAATTTAAAAGAAACCACTCGATTATTTTAAAAGAGCAGAATTTTTTAATTACGGAGCTTTAACCACTCCTTTTAGAAAGTATCAGGTTCCTTCGATTACATCAAGTTCACTACGTTCACGGTTTTTGCCAAAACCATTCGTAGCCCTCCGTCATTTCATTTGGGTATTCAGTAGTATTCAAGCTACGTATTTTGACCAACGCCAGGGCATAGTGTTTAGTGGCTGCTGGATATTCATTTGTTTACATAGATAGATGTGTTAGTTTGGGACAGTCGTATTATCATTTTGGCTAACGTCAAGGATATGTACGGGTGGGTTCAAATTAACCAGGATAATGATGGGCAGAACTTGACATATGACTTATGATATTTTGACCAACGCCAAGGTCATAAGAGCATGGAGCAAAAAAAATCTATATCGGGAATTTCTAAAGAAACTGAAATTTGCAGAAAGAGCATACCATTTTGGAGTTTGATGAATGTTGGTAGGATTCCTTCAACATTATCATACGATGATATTTTGGATCCCGATCCTACTGTGAGTATATGCTACTTATCAGGAGATTCGTCACTTAACGATCAATGCTATAAACCAAGTAGGTGTCTAGAAAGGTGTCAGCAGGGTTACGCCCCCAAGGAAAAGAGGTTATTTAATTAAGGAACTTCGCGAAAGCGTTGGAAAACCTCCCTCGAAGTATCGACACTGACCTGGCTGAACGGTTAAGCAAGAATTGTACGGTGAGAATAGTACTGGCTAATTCTTCTTTTATGATTTGAGGAGGGATTCGAGAAACAGTGGGAGCCATCCTGTTTAGATAAATTAAAACCGCTCTAAACTTGCAAAAGCATCATGCTAATAGTATTTTCTTCTCTCTCTTAAATTGCAGCGACCTTGTGACCACACATAGGTTACATCTAGATAATAATTTGACTGAATCTGACTTATATGACTGGCAAAGGTCTGTCCAGATGTCCATTACCTATGACAAGCTGGACCACCCTATTACTACTCAAGATCCCGCCGTCCCAGGTCCAGTTTCCACTGTCACGGATATGGATATCCGTCAAACAAAGGAAAAGGATAAAGCGAAAGCTAAGTGCCTCGTGTTAGCTTCAGTTGATGGTATATACCAGAAGCAGCACGAGAAGATGGACTTGGTTTCCATCTTTCTCCATAACAAAGATTTATATGGAGAGCAATCTCATATCGCAAGATATGAGACCTCGAACGAATTAATTCAAGCGAGGTTGGCTGACGGGTCATCTGTAGGGGACAACGTCCTTACAATGACTAGCTGTATTGATGAGCTCCAGGACCTGGAGACCGCGTTGGGAAACGAGTCAGATACTGACTTGATTCTACAGTCTTTACCTTCTATCCTGAAGGAAACCAGGGAAGTAGAAGGAAAGAGAAGGGCAAAAGTTTTGGGACTGAATATAGTAAAAGAGGGACGTTCCTATTGTTATGGGATTGGGCATAGGCAGAAAGATTGCAGGGCTTTAGAAGCCAGTAGCCAGGATACGAAGTGTGTTGCGGCTTCATCCTCAAGTGTATTAGTAATAGAGAACTGTTTGTCAATTAACTCTACTTCCTGGGTACTAGATACCGGAGCAGGATCTCATATTTGTAATTCATTACATGCTTTAAGAAACCGTAGAGTTATAAAGGTAGGTGATTGGTCTCTCAGAGTTGCAAACGGAATGAGCGTGGACGCTGAATCCGTGGGAGAATATCGCCTAGGTTTGACAAGTGGGCAGATATTGATTTTACGTAACTGTCTATATGTACCTAGTATGACTTGTAATATCATATCAGTATCCTCACTTTCAAAAGAGGGATATAATTTTACATTCGAAAGTGATGTAGTATACATCCACCTAAATCAAGTTATGATTGGGTCAGGTACATTAGATAACGGTATATACGTATTAAGTCAAGCTCAGGTTTTCAATGTCCAGAATACACTTAAAAGAAAGTCTCCGGAATTAAATCAGGCTTTCTTATGGCATTGTAGACTTGGTCACATCAATGAGAAAAGGTTGACAAAGTTACATAGAGAAGGATATTTGAATCCGTTCGAATATCAATCTTATGCTACTTGTGAATCTTGTCTCATAGGAAAGATGACAAAGACTCCGTTTACTGGACACGGGGTAAGAGCAAGCGAGCTCTTGGGACTCGTACACAGTGACGTGTGCGGTCCAATATCTACACATGCGCGAGGTGGTTATTCCTACTTCATTACTTTTACGGATGATTTCTCTAGGTATGGATATATCTTCTTGATGAAGCACAAATCCGAGGCCTTTGAGAAATTCCAAGAATACAAAAATGAAGTGGAAAAACAAACAGGCAAGAGTATAAAAACACTGAGATCTGATCGAGGTGGTGAATACTTAAGTGCCGAGTTCCTGGGTTACTTAAAAGAGAACGGAATTCTCTCTCAGCTTACTCCTCCATACACACCACAACACAACGGTGTATCGGAAAGGAGGAATCGAACCCTATTAGATATGGTTCGTTCCATGATGAGTAACGCTGAGTTACCGCGATCATTCTGGGGATATGCACTAGAATCAGCTGCATATCTTTTAAACCTAGTTCCTACCAAGACTGTGTCTACCACACCATATCAGATGTGGAGTGGAAAGAAACCCTATCTTCAGTATCTAAAGATTTGGGGATGTCCGGCTTTTGTTAAAAAGCAGTATGCGGACAAGCTCGAGGCACGATCAGTACATTGTAAGTTTGTGGGATATCTAAAGAATTCCAAGGGGTATCTATTCTATTACGCAGAGGAACAAAAAGTTTTTGTTTCTCGTCATGCCCACTTTCTAGAACATCAGTTTTTAGAAAAAGGAACAAGTGGGAGCGAAGTAGAACTGGAAGAAGTTCCAGAACCACAAGCTATTACTGAAAACTTGAAAGAACCAGAAGGTTCAGAAGAACGGGACATCCCGACGCCACTCCGTAGGAGTAGTAGGCAATCTCATCCACCCGAGAGATACTACGGTTTTCTCATAGACGGGGATAGAGAGGATTGCACTATTGACTATGATGAGCCTACTAGCTTCCAGCAAGCCATTCAGAGCGGTGACTCAGTAAAATGGCTAGATGCAATGCAGACCGAAATGGAGTCCATGTACACTAACAAAGTATGGACTTTGGATGTTGCTCCAGATGGGGTAAAACCCGTAGGATGCAAATGGATCTTCAAAAAGAAGATTGGTGTAGATAGACAGGTTGAAACCTATAAAGCTAGACTTGTTGCAAAGGGTTTCCGTCAAAGGCCGGGTTTGGACTATGACGAGACCTTTTCTCCAGTAGCTATGCTTAAATCTATTCGGGTCCTTCTTGCTATTGCTGCCTTCCACGATTTTGAAATCTGGCAGATGGACGTAAAGACGGCCTTTCTAAATGGTAATTTGGAAAAGAGCGTCTATATGGATCAGCCAGAGGAATTCATTCAGAGTGGGAGCAGCAGTAAAGTATGCATGCTACTTAAGTCCATTTATGGACTAAAGCAGGCATCACGGAGTTGGAACATCTGTTTTGATGATACTGTCAAAGAATTTGACTTTATCAAAAATCCAGATGAACCATGCATATACAGTAAGATTGTAGGGAGAACTGTAGTATTCCTCGTCTTGTACGTGGATGACATTCTCCTAATAGGAAATGATATTCCTATGTTACAGTCAGTCAAAAGATTCTTGTCACATAAATTCTCCATGAAAGACCTGGGTGATGCCACCTACATTCTGGAGATCCGGATCTATCGTGATAGATCAAAGAGGATGTTGGGACTTTCGCAGTCCAGGTACATAGACACCATAGTGAAGAGATTCAGTATGGATGATTCTAAGCGCGTTAATCTACCGGCTTGTCACGGAATCACCCTCTCCAAAGAGATGTCTCCCAAGACTGATTTGGAAAGGGATCGCATGTCAATTATACCCTACGCTTCTGCGGTAGGCTCTATAATGTATGCGATGTTATGTACCAGACCAGATGTAGCATACGCATTGAGCGTAGTGAGCAGGTATCAAGCAAACCCAGGGGAGAAGCACTGGATAGCAGTAAAGAACATTCTCAAGTACCTAAGGAGGACTAAGGAGATGTTCTTGGTATATGGCGGAAAAGACCTCCAGATGGAGGCCTTTGCCGACTCAGGCTTCCAGAGTGACAAAGATGACTACAAATCCATGTCGGGTTATGTCTTTACCCTTAATGGAGGGGCGGTCTGTTGGAAGAGTTCCAAACAGGAGACCGTTGCTGACTCAACGATGGAAGCAGAGTACATAGCTGCTTGCGATGCCGCAAAAGAAGCAGTCTGGATGAAGAAGTTCCTCACAGAACTTCAGGTGGTTCCTACCAGTGTTGGTCCAATACCTCTGTATTGTGACAACAACTGCGCTATTGCTTTAGCAAAGGAACCCAGGTCCCATCAGAAGTCCAGACACATCTTAAGGCGGTATCACCTGATCAGGGAGATCGTAGATCGCCGGGAGATCGAGGTGAAGAGAGTAGAGACAGAGAATAGCATTGCTGATCCATTCACAAAGGCCCTTCCTCAGACGCAGTTCGAGAGGCTATTCGAGATGATAGGTCTACGATATGCCAACTCATGGACCTAGTGCAAGTGGGAGATTGTTAGTGTATATGCCCTAGGGGCCATTATTGTATCATACTAGGTTGTATATTACTTAATGGAAGCTTGGGATATTCACGGTTGTATATAAACAGTCTTGCTAAAAATGGTAGTATGCTACTTGGTTTGTGTCTACTTTAATATGTGCATATGTTTCTTGTAACGTATCACTTATACATATTAGTAGAGCCCATAGGATCTTTGCTTGATTACCAGCGTTGTGATGGCAGTCACACTAGTGGGGGCTGGGTAATCTGTAAGCAACATCCTATACAGGTCCATGGTCGTTGGATTATCGAGATAGGGCATCGATATTCCGGAGTAGACTAAGTGTATACGCTTCTCATCCCAGTTGGGGAGATGGTATGTCCCACAGCCATCAGTACGTCGTACTAGAGATAGTATACAGGTACTCGTTAGGTTACGGGTACACCGGACAGGACTCGCCGGGGAACTGATTGGTTGGTATTATACCCATCGTCAGTTAACAGTGTAGGGTTCCTAGGCACACTAATGAGGTCTCACAAGGCATCAACCATGCCAATTTCAAATTTTTCCGGTGCCGAGAAACCCTAATACGGATCGTTAACTAGAATTTTAGGCGAAACATGCAACTAGTTAACAACTTAACTAAGGGAACGGAAATACAACCTTTGTAGATCCGGTCCTCCACCTCCATAGCTCCATGATGAAGTCTCCTTGCTGTCCAAATCGAATCCTGGGCTCTAGCGTGGGCTTCATCGGAGAAATGGGCGGGCTAGGTCATCGACTACGATGCCGAAGATGATCTACGTCGAGGCATCACAAGATCAAGCTCCCACTTCACCAAGTCATGAAACTTGTGAGGAAAACACCCTATACTACTTGGCAAGAGGTAGAGGATGAAGAAATAGGAAGTGGGTTCACTTTAGAATTGGATTTCTCACTCTTTTCATCAAATCACCATTGATGGAAGCAAGGTTTTCTTCTTGAAGTAGAAGAAGAAGAAGATGATAGAATATCATAAGTGTTTTCAAAAAGAATAATAAAATGAATACTTATCATATCCTAACTTTGGTTAGGTGTAGAGAATATACCATGGTTAGTTTTAATAGTTAGGGTTAAGAATGAGACAAGAATGGTGGACTTGTTCAAAGCTTCATGAAGCTTCAATAAACAAACAAACAAAGCCACCATTATTTCTTTATCTTTTCCAAAATAAGAATTATAAATAAATAGATAAGTAATAAAACAAACAAAACCCTAATCATTAACTTAGCCATGGTTTAATTCTTTACACAAACCCAAGGGAGCAAGTATCATCAAATATGATACAATCATGTGCACAAAAGTATATCACATATACAACTTGCACAATTCAAGTGAGAAAATCCATTTAAAGTGAACCAATACTAGTTAATGCAAAGTAATATATCAAATATATAATTATACATTAAATCATTAAATCACCACTTGATTTAACGATCCGGTCATATCGCATATAACCGACTAGTATCCTATGTATCGGCTTACCGAATCAATCCTTGATTCGATAACTAGGTTATATCGCATACAACCTTTCGATACATTCATCGCGAGAATGGAATACGGTATCACATACACGCATTATTCTCGGTCCTGCACATATCTCATATGCGCTCCTATTTCGTTTCGCTTGAGCCAGGAAACCTCTGTGTAGGACTCTAAAGACTCGTCAATACGCCGGCAGCAGGTGATGATCATATCAAACACCCACAAGCCGCAAGCGGTCTGCTAAACATAACGGCCACCCGGGTATTGAGCAATCAGAAGATCGACGAGCAAGCCCGCTCACACTCCTGTGAATCCAACCAATAACACTTACCGTACAGTCCGGTCTCGTCGTCTGATATGTCGCATATCTCGCCTAGGGGTGGTAAACGTCAGACCCCAATAGCTCGATAAGTCGTGTTGATATGAGGTCTATAACAGTTCGAAAAACTACTGGTAACACTTACCAGTAAATCTCAGCAACCCTGGCCAGGGATTTCCGGTTATAGCCAATCGAACACAGCGCAACATCAACTCCCTATACCGGGAGAGACGAATCCCCTCCTATCGCTCATTGCCTCCATGTGATTCGGGACTGTACCCAAAAACCACCGTTTTGCACGCCCTCTTGGACGTGGTAAGGTGGAAATCAAAGCACAGTGGGAATCACACAAGACTCTATGACGATCTCGGGTCAACAGACTACTCTGTACCAGTGTTACCAGAGAACTGCCATCTGACGTAAGGTATAATACCATCTGGGAGTTCTCGACGAGTCCGTCCAGTGTACCCAGTCTCCACTGAGCACCCGTATATCATCTCTGATGTCAAACACTAATGGATATGGGATCATCCATCGCCCATCTGTATGGGTCGAGAAGGTATACGCTAGTCTACTCTGGTATATCGATGCCCTGTCTCGATACACCCACGACTAGGGACCTTGAAAGATGTACTTATGGACTACCATGTCCCCACTAGTATGATCCGCATCATAGTCCAGGTAGTCAAGTACACATCCTAAGGGCTTTACCAACATGTAACAGAGAGACAATCAGTGTACACGTTAAGGTAAAGAGTAACCAGATAGCATACTATCATGTCGAGCGAGAAAGTCCTCCCTATATATGTCCAAGCATCCACTACAATATACATCCTATGTATAGTAATGGCCTCTAGGGCATACATATAACTAACAATCTCCCACTTGCACCAGGGCCATCTGTAGCAGTGGTTGTAGTATCTCATACTCAACCATCCCATAAAAGTCTCTCTTTGGGAATAGGCCTTCGTGTGTAGATCCGCCGTGTTGTTCTCTGAGTCTACTCTCCTAACCTCGATCCCCTGAGGATCAACCATCTCCATGATCAGGTAATACTGCCCTAGAATATGTCTGGATCACTGATGGGATGGACGTTCCTTGGCATAAGCCACAACTCCATTGTCACACAATGGGAGGAACAGAGTTCATCTCATGAACAAATATATACACCCAGACAGCCTCTTTGGTAGCATCTTAAGTAGCGATGTATCCAGCCTTAATCGTCTAGTATGCCACGGTATCTTGCTTGGAACTCTTCCAACATACCGTCCCTTCACTGAGGGTAAAGACAATGCCTGTGACTGACATTCAGTCGTCTTTATCACCCTGGAACCCTTCCAGTGATTCTCCTCAGGATCGATTGATACCATCTTACTACTACTAGTGAGATTCCTAGAATCCAATTACATCTATCTCATAGATGATAACTCAGGATTTAGGAGGTATCACTTTGATCCTATATGGAGAATCCTTGTGATAAACGGAGATTGACCGAGCGCAGCATAGGAAACTCCTTCCCTATCAAGAGTATGTCATCCACGTACTCTACGAGGATCGTTACCATACTCCCTACTACCTTCTTGTATATACAAGGTTCATCTACCATTTTGATGAAGTCAAACTCTTTGACTACCACATCAAAACAGATGTTCCAACCCCGCGATACCTGCTTTATCCTATAAAGCATCTTGTACACGTTTCCGCTGCTCCCACTGTCTACGAAACCCTCTGGCTGTGTACTTATAGACTCTCTCTTCTAAAACATTATTTAGAAAAGCAGTCACGACACCCAACCGCCAGATATCGTAGTCATGGTATGTAGCCGTGGCAAGTAGGATCTGGATGGACTTAAGCATAGCCACTTGAAAAGGTTTCATCATTATCCACGCCTGGTCGATGACGAAAAGCTTAACAAGTCTAGCTTTGAAAGTCTTAACTTTTCCATCTACACCAAGTAATCTTCTCAAGATTTACTTGCTTCTGATAGGGATTTAACCCTTCAGATATAGCAACCAAAGTCCATACTTTGTTGGTGTACATGGATTCTATCTCAGATCGTTAAGTATCCAGCCATTCTTACAGAGTCTTACTCCTGATGGCCAGCTCGAAACTAGTTGGGTCATCATCTCATGATGCAATCCTCGCTCCCACTGTCATAGAGAAACCGAAGTATCTCTCAGGTGGGTGAGGAACTTTACCAGATTGGCAGAGAGGCTGAGGTTCGTTGGTAACTATTGAATCCTTTGGTTCTTTCAAATCATCAGCTGCAGTTTGTATAGCTGGAACATTTCCAGTTCTACATAACAGATCTTGCCTCGAGCTTGTCCGGATTTTGCTTTTCAGACATAGGCTGGACAACCCCAAATCTTAACTAACTTAAGAGATGGGCTCTTCCCTTATCATATCAAATATGAAGTGGTAGGCAACTGATTTGATTTGAACCCTATTCAATAGGTATGCAGCTTCTCAAGTGCATAAGTCCCAAAAAGGAAATAGGTAACTCAGTAGTACTCATCATAGAGCACACCTTATCATATAGGGTGTGATTGCTCTGCCCCAATATACCATCGTGCTATGGTGTATACGGAGGAGTAATGCTAAGAGAGAATCTCATTCTCCTTTAGAAAAGTTCATAGAATTTCGTGCTCAAGTATTCTCCTCCTTGATCTCATCAAAAGACATAATACTTATACCCGTATTGGTTCTCTACTTCTAACTTATATTCTGTGAATATCTCAAAAGGTTCTGACTTGTGTTTCAACAGGAACATATGTCTGAATCAAAAGAGATCATCAGAGAATTTAATGAAGTATAAAGAACCGGTCTTGGCAAGTGTAGACAGGGGACCTACATACATCAACATGTATCATCCCAAGAGTTCACTAACTCTTTCTCTGTTTCCAGTAAACGGAGCTATGGTCATCTTATCTCTGTGACATGACTGGCAAGTTTCACAAGATGTAGATTCAAACTGATTTAAATATGCATCTTCATGTAACTTCGGCTAGTCGGGTCGCATTGATATGACCTAGTCTACAATGCCTCAAGAAGGATTCGTTCATTTCTGAACTCTTCCTCTTTTGTGTGTTCAGTATACTAAAGAACTGTAGTTTGATTTAGAACATCAATGCTTTTAGATAACGTGCCTGAACCGATCAACTTTTGATATAGTAAATGTTCAAAACATTATCCAACAATACAAAATTATATCCTTTCTTTACTAATAAAGAGACTGATATGATTTTGTATATCAGGTTCGGTATCTAATAACATTCGTTCAGAATCAATGTATTTGGAATACAGGGTGACAGTGACCAACAGACTTGGCTGCAACACTTGCCCCGTTTTCTGCCTCATGAAACTTATCACCCGTTCTCAGTTCTCTACCTTTCTGTAGCCCTATGTAACAGATTACATATCTGGGATCCTGATCTGGTATCACATACCCAGGACGTAGAGGATACAGAGAAACAGTTCTTTGTAATGAACACACTCGAAGATGATGCATCAGCATGCACTCTCTTCGTTTGGGTGGCACGGGAATTCTGGTAATCCCCTATATCCTGCTCTGTCTTATAACAATTATAAGTTGGAGCGGGACCAACGTTCCCCAGCTCAGTATAACAAGCGGGTTCGGTCAAAGATCCGTATTATTATCTTGATTAAGGCGTGATATGGTCGCTACCTGGAGAGAGAGAGAAGAAAACACTCAGCGTGCGCTCTTGCAAGAATAGATTGGTTATTATTTTATCTAATCAAGATGGCTCCCACTGCTTTTTATCAAATCTTCCTTCAAACCCAAAAAGGAAAGACTAGCCGGGATTAATTACACACTACAAGTTCGCCAATCTTTCAGCCAGGCTAGTGTCGGTACTTTGAGGGAGGTCCCCCGTGCTTTCGCACGAACCTAATTAATGTAAACCTCGTTTTCCCAGAAGCGTAACCTCGTTGACACCTTTCTAGACACCTACTTGATCAGCTAATTGCAATGTGTAAAACTCTCCCAGGAGTAACTCTTACTCGCAGTGGGTATCGGGATCCAACTATCTCATAGAAGGTATGAAATCTCATTGCAAATTTCAATACTTGAAATTCCCGATAATATTTTGCCCCGAACGATCTATGACCTTGACAAGGTCAACAAACCATAGTTCGCAAGTCAAGTTCAACCCGTCATTTCTTGATTGAATCAAACCCACCCGCACGACCCTTGACAAGGTCAACAAGGCCGCACGACTACCCTAACCCAATCTGCATCATATGCATAAGCAGATAAATACTGGTTAGCTACCGCACACTGCGCCTTGACAAGGTCAACAAACGCAGCACGAATACTAAACAGGACTTATCTGAAATGACGGAGGGCTACAACAGGTTTTTCTGAGAACCTATTGCGTAATGAACTTGATATCGTTGTAGAATCAAATGATTTTAAAATGGAGTGTTTTTGAGGCTTTTCTAGTTTTGCTAAAGGAGTCACTCCCGGTGAAGGGATCGTCGGTCCTTTCCTCGTCGAATGAGGTGCGGGATATATCATATATATCACTGTGCAAAGCAGAAACTCTTAAAAGCAATCAAAAGACAAACCGAGTGTGTAGCATCTGCCAGTTATTGCTAAAGGGGTCACTCCCGGTGAAGGGATCGTCGGCCCTTTCCTCATCGAATAAGGTGCAGGATATATCATATATACCGCTGTGCAAAGCAAGAACTGTAGCTACCTTTTTTCTTTTTTTTTTGAAATTTGATTCTACAACATCTTTAGGTTTCTTTTATTTCATTAATCTCATTAATGAAGTCCCATCAATTAAATTACCTAAACATCACAGATAAATACGACGTACACTTATGCCATCCGCATTCGCCTCGATGTCCCTTCGTGCACCGTTAGGTTAGGTAACTAACGGCAGAGCGGGGCAGGGCTAGCGCGGGTGTAAAACATAAGTAACGTCTATATAATATATCAAATATACTATATAAAGTATCCATCACAGAACATATCACATGATCACATCACAGATATCGCAGCAGAAGAATCATATGAAATATTGGATAGCGTGGAATCCGTGTTTTATACTGGCTCGTATTGAAAACACCGTGGCACCAACGGGTCCCTCAGCCGCTACTTTTTACGCACTAGGATAGACCCAAGGAGGGGAGCACAAGTAACCGGGTTCTGGAGTCCAGTGGGAGACCAATTCGAGGAGTCGAGTCCGGGTCTCCTAACTCTAGAATTGGTAGGGTTGCTTGCCGCTCTCGTAGGGGTCCTGGGGTGTGGGTTTGGCTATTCATCACGACCGTGGAATCCGTGTTTTATACTGGCTCGTATTGAAAACACGGACGTCCTAGTATATCCAATATTTCATATGATTATTCTGCAGCGATATCTGTGATGTGATCATGTGATATGTTCTGTGATGGATACTTTATATAGTATATATGATATATTATATAGGCGTTACTTATGTTTTACACACGCGCTAGCCCTGCCCCGCTCTGCCGTTAGTTACCTAACCTAACGGTGCACGAGGGGACATCGAGGCGAATGCGGATGGCATAAGTGTACGTCGTATTTATCTGTGATGTTTAGGTACTAAATGATGGGACTTCATTAATGAGATTAATGAAAGTAAAAGAAACAGGTGGAAATCAAAGCACAGTGGGAATCACACAAGACTCTATGACGATCTCGGGTCAACAGACTACTCTGTACCAGTGTTACCAGAGAACTGCCATCTGACGTAAAGTATAATACCATCTGGGAGTTCTCGGCGAGTCCGTCCAGTGTACCCAGTCTCCACTGAGCACCCGTATATCATCTCTGATGTCAAACACCAATGGATATGGGATCATCCATCGCCCATCTGTATGGGTCGAGAAGGTATACGCTAGTCTACTCTGGTATATCGATACCCCGTCTCGATACACCCACGACTAGGGACCTTGAAAGATGTACTTATGGACTACCATGTCCCCACTAGTATGATCCGCATCATAGTCCAGGTAGTCAAGTACACATCCTAAGGGCTTTACCAACATGTAACAGAGAGACAATCAGTGTACACGTTAAGGTAAAGAGTAACCAGATAGCATACTATCATATCGAGCGAGAAAGTCCTCCCTATATATGTCCAAGCATCCACTACAATATACAACCTATGTATAGTAATGGCCTCTAGGGCATACATATAACTAACAAACAGTTCCCAGGTGACATGAGTACAGCATAGTCCGCAGACTTGACACTGCTACTTCGCCTCGAGTGTGTCCCACTGTTCTTAGATTGCTACCCTACCACGGCTCAAAGGAGTCGTGCAAACAGGTAGCAATTGGGTGCAGTCCCGAGCACTTGGAGGCAGTGGCGGTTAGATAGGATTGGTCTCTCCCGGTATAGGGAGTTGATAGCGCGCTGTGTCAGAGAGCCATTGCGCAAAGTCCCTGGCCAGGGCAAACGAGATATACTGGTAGATTCCAGTAGCTTCTCAGGGTGTAATGGGCTTCGCTCCGACACAACTTATACAGCTATTAGGGGACTGACGCTTGCCGCCGCCTAGGCTTGATATGCGATAGTCTTAGACGAACAAACCGGACTGTACGAAGATTGTCACATCAGGCTCGGTAGGGGTTCGGATGGTTTTCCTCATCGGCCTTCTTATCGACATCTACCTGGGGACCGTTACGTACAGCTAGTGCCGCTTGCGGTCTGTGGTTAAACCCACTGCCAGCATAGTGTCGAGTCTTTAGAGTCCCACCAGAGAGTTTCCCTGCTCCAGGCGAAACGATATAGAGGTCGTATGGTTTTACGACAAGGGTTCGGATGCGTACGTGTGTTTACGCACGTACGACTTTTCGGACAGTTTTTGCTAGTCGGTTTTGGTTTAAGCCAGATTCTAGTATAGGGTTACTGGATTTATACAGTCTAAAGTTTTTCCGTGTTTTCACGGATTGGAGGGGCGTTCTCATAATTTGTCGGGAAGCTTCTAGAAGAGTGGTGATTAAGGGGTTAAGGTGGCATGAGCATTAATTGTTTAATGACTCATTTGTGTGATTCATGCTTTGTATTTAATGATTCATTAATGTGTTAATGAGTCATATGATGAATCACACTAGATGAATGAATCTAACCATGATGATAAATCATTTATATTATTTATTTGATTTATTGTTATGGTTGATATATTCATATGAGTTCATTATTCTTTTCATTATCATTCTCACCTTCTCTCTCCTCAAGCTCACTCTTTCTTCAAACCATAACCCTAACCTCTCATGTGTTGAGATCAAGGGTTAGCTAGACTAATACATCCATAACCTCACTCTATATCCCCTAGGTAGCTTAGATTAGCACTTTAAGCAACCTAGTTATCTCAAGTTTGAGATTAAGCTTGGCGTAGGAGCTTTCAGGTGGATCGTCTTTGATTCGAGGAGGCCGTTGAGATGCCGATGTTCCAAGGAGCCTACGAGGAGTGGAGGACCGCGATGAAGACCCGAAGGACTAGTAACATGAGGTATAACTTCGTATCCGAGTAGTTAAACCTCTAGTACTTTGTTAGCAATGGTTTAGAAACGATTCATGCACTCAAGTCCGTGTTACGAAGCTTTGATAATTGTTTTTCATATATTCCACCTCCCCGCAAGTTCGTGGGGTGCGTGACATGGACTTACAATTGTAATATGTTGTAATATTATTTTACGGGGCACATCCAGGTTGCGGTTGTAGCCACCGTTGTATTATTTCATTTTACTGTTTTTGCTTCTAGGATAGACCCAAGTGGGGTGCACAAACTACCGGGTACTTTGAAGTATTTAGTGGCCTACTCACGTTGTTGAGGGAGACCACTTCACTTCGGGTACTTGGCGGGTAGTTTGCCGTACCCGTAGGGGTCTAGGGTGAGGTTATGGCTATTCATCATAACTGTGTAATCCGTCTTTCGTTGCAGGCTCAAAAGAAACGCGGATTGCTTGCATATCCAATAATATTCATCTGTGATCTGGAATGCCTATTATTGCGTCTGACGAATGTACAATATCTATATATGATAGCTATTTAGACGTCACTTATGTTTTACACCCGCGCTAGCCCATCCCCCGCTCTGCCGTTAGTTAAGTAACATAATGGGTGATAACGGGACCCAGTGGCGAATGCGGATGGCATAAGAGGACGTTGTATTTTCGTTGTTTTCTGCAATGATAGGTTAATGATGGGACACATTATTATTAATACAAAGAAAATAAACCAAAGTTTAATCGTTGGAACAATTTAAAAGAAACCACTCGGTTATTTTTAAAGCAAAAGATATTTTTAATTGCGGAGCTTTAACCACTCCTTTTAAAAAGCTATCAGGTTCCTTCGGTTATATCAAGTTCACTACGTTCACGGTTTCGCCAAAACCATTCGTAGCCCTCCGTCATTTCATTTGGGTATTCAGTAGTATTCAAGCTATGCATTTTGACCAACGCCAAGGCATAGTGTTTGGTAGCTGCTGGGTATTCGTTTGTTGCATAGATAGATGAGTTAGTTTGGGACAGTCGTATTATCATTTGGCCAACGTCAGGGATATGTACGGATGGGTTCAAATTAACAAGATAATGATGGGTAGAACTTGACATGTGACTTATGACATTTTGACCAACGCCAAGGTCATAAGAGCATGGGGCAAAAATTAATATCGGGAATTTCTAAAGAAACTGAAATTTGCAAAGAGGTGCATACCATTTGGAGTTTGATGAATGTCGGTAGGATTCCTTCAACATTATCATATGATGATATTTGGATCCCGATCCTACTGTGAGTATATGCTACTTATCAGGAGATTCGTCACTTAACGATCAATGCTATAAACCAAGTAGGTGTCAAGAAAGGTGTCAACGGGGCTACGCCCCCAGAGAAAAGAGGTTATTTAATTAAGGAACTTCGCGAAAGCGTTGGAAAACCTCCCTCGAAGTATCGACACTGGCCTGGCTGAACGGTTAAGCAAGTATTGTACGGTGAGAATAGTCCTGGCTAGTTCTTCCTTTTTGGTTTGAGGAGGGATTCGAAAAACAGTGGGAGCCATCCAGTTTAGATAAATTAAAAACCACTCTAAACTTGCAAGAGCATCATGCTAAAGTGTTTCTTCTCTCTCTCCTACTTGCAGCGACCCTGAAAATGACTGGACTTAAGTTACTTTTAGAAAAAAAATATACTGACAGGGCCAAACTATAAAAATTGGCTGCGGAATGTCAAAATGGCTTTGACCTATGACAAGTTGGGGTATGTCCTCACCACTAAGGCACCTGAAGTCCCAGGTCCCAAATCCAGTAATGCGGATAAGGAAATCCGCAAAACCTGGGAGTTAGATTGCGCGAAGGCCAAGTGCATTGTGCTTGCCTCGATGAACAATGAACATCAGAGGAGGCATGAGGATATGGATCTTGAATCCATATTTCTCCATACAAAAGATCTGTATGGAGAGCAATCTCGTATAGCAAGATACGAGACCTCAAAGAAGCTGTTTCAGGCGAGGTTGGCCGTCGGGTCATCGGTAGGAGAACATGTCCTAAAGATGATTGGCTATATTGAAGAGCTCGCAGACCTTAGGACGACTTTGGATAATGAGCTCTATACAGACCTTATTCTCCAGTCCCTCCCTTCCACCTACGCCCAGTTTATTCTGAACTTCAACATTCAAAGAAAAGAAGTTGAACTTTCAGAACTTCTTAACATGTTGAGGAGTGCAGAGGGCACCTTGCAGAAGGCAAGGGAAACACACGCTATATTTGTTCGCGGTGCTTCTTCTTCCGGGTCCAAGGCTAAGGCCAAAGAAAGGAAGAATAAGGCCGCTACCAAACCTAGAGGAGGTGTTAGTAAGGTGGGAGTGAAGGGAAAGAAAAAGATCGCAGTGCCAGTAGTGGCCCAGGATGAGTGCTTCCATTGTCATAGGAAAGGGCACTGGAAGAAAGATTGCAAGGCGTGGAACGCCAAGAACCAGGAACCGAAGCAAGCTGTGGCTTCGACTTCAGGTGTGTTTGTAATTGAGAATTGTCTGTCAATCAACTCTACTTCCTGGGTATTGGATACCGGATCAGGATTTCATATATGCAATTCATTGCAGGCACTGAGAAACCGTAGGGTGCTGAAGGAAGGTGATATGACCCTAAAGGTTGCTAACGGAGCTAGCGTGGGAGCTGTGTCCGTCGGGGATTATCACCTGGGATTGACAAGTGGACACATTTTGGTTTTACATAACTGTTTTTGTGTACCTAGCTTAACGTGTAATATCATATCAGTTTCCTTGTTATCAAACAAAGGTTATGATTTCACGTTTGTAAGTGATGTTGTTAACATCCACCTTAATCATAGTTTGATTGGGTCCGGTACACTTGATAACGGTATATATGTCTTAAACCAACTACAGATTTTCAATGTCCAGAACACACTAAAAAGAAATTCTCCAGATAACAATAAGGCTTTCTTATGGCATTGTAGACTAGGTCACATCAATGAGACAAGGTTAACTAAGTTACATAGAGATGGATATTTGGACTCGTTCGAATATCAAACTTATGCCACTTATGAATCATGTCTCAAAGGAAAGATGACAAAGACTCCATTCACTGGACATGGAGTAAGAGTGAGCGAGCTCTTAAGACTCATACACAGCGATGTATGTGGTCCAATGTCTACACATGCAAGAGGTGGTTTTTCCTATTTCATTACTTTTACGGATGATTACTCTAGGTACGGATTCATTTATCTGATGAAACATAAATCCGAGGCTTTTGAGAAATTCCAAGAGTATAAGAATGAAGTAAAAACCAAACCGGCAAAAGTATCAAGACACTAAGATCTGATCGAGGTGGTGAATACTTAAGTGCCGAGTTCCTAGGTTACCTAAAAGAGAAAGGAATTCTCTCTCAGCTTACTCCTCCATACACTCCACAGCATAACGGTGTATCGGAGAGACGAAATCGAACCCTATTGGATATGGTACGTTCCATGATGAGTAATGCTGAGTTACCGCAATCTTTCTGAGGTTATGCGCTAGAATCAGCGGCATGTCTTCTGAACAGGGTTCCTACCAAGACTGTGCCTACCACGCCATATCAAATGTGGAGTGGAAAGAAACCCTATCTTCAGTTTCTGAGAATATGGGGATGTCCAGCTTTTGTTAAAAGCAGCATGTGGACAAGCTCGAGGCACGATCAGTACAGTGTAAGTTTGTGGGATATCCAAAGAACTCCAATGGGTATCTATTCTATTACGCAGAGGAACAAAAGGTTTTTGTTTCTCGTAATGCCCATTTTCTAGAACAGCAGGTTTTGGAAAAAGATACAAGTGGGAGTGAAATAGAACTGGAAGAAATTCCAGAACCACAAACTACTACTGAAAGTTTGGTAGAACCAGTAGTTCAAGAAGAACAGGACATTCCCGCACCCCTCCGCAGGAGTAGTAGGCCGTCTCATCCGCCTGAGAGATACTACGGTTTTCTCATAGATGGGGATAGAGAGGATTGCATCATCGATGATGATGAACCTACTAGCTTCCAGCAGGCCATCCAGAGCGGCAACTCGGTACGATGGCTAGATGCAATGCGGACCGAGATGGAGTCCATGTACACCAACAAAGTATAGACTTTGGAATTTGCTCCAGATGGGGTAAAACCCATAGGATGCAAATGGATCTTCAAGAAAAAGATTGGTGTAGATGGATAGGTAGAAACCTATAAAGCTAGACTTGTTGCAAAGGGTTTTCGTCAAAGACTTGGTTTGGACTATGACGAAACTTTTCTTCCAGTGGCTATGCTCAAATCCATTCGGATCCTTCTTGTTATTGTTGCCTTCCATGATTATGAAATCTGGCAGATGGACGTAAAGACGGCTTTTCTGAATGGTAATTTAGAAGAGTGCGTCTATATGGATCAGCCAGAAGGTTTCAATCAAAGTGGGAGCAGCGGGAAAGTGTGCAAGTTGCTTAAGTCCATTTATGGACTAAAGCAGGCATCGCGGAGTTGGAACATCTGTTTTGATGAAACAGTCAAAGAATATGACTTTATCAAAAATCCAGATGAACCATGTATATATAGTAAAGTTGTAGCAAGAACTGTCGTATTCCTCGTCTTGTACGTGGATGACATTCTATTGATAGGAAATGACATTCCTATGCTACAATCTGTCAAAAGATTCTTGTCACACAGGTTCTCCATGAAAGACCTGGGTGATGCCTCTTACATTCTGGGGATCCGGATCTATCGTGATAGATCCAAGAGGATGTTGGGACTTTCGCAATCCAGGTATATCAACACTATACTGAAAAGATTCAGTATGGAAGATTCTAAGTGCGGTAATCTACCGGCTTGTCACGGAATCGCCCTATCCAAAGAGATGTCTCCCAAGACTGATTTGGAAAGGGATCGCATGTCGATTATACCCTACGCTTCTGCGGTAGGCTCTATAATGTATGCGATGTTGTGCACCAGACCAGATGTAGCTTACGCACTGAGCGTGGTAAGACGGTATCAGTCAAACCCAGGGGAGAAGCACTGGATAGCAGTAAAGAACATTCTCAAGTACCTGAGAAGGACTAAGGAGATGTTCTTGGTTTACGGCGGAAAAGACCTCAAGATGGAGGCCTTTGCTGATTCCGGCTTCCAGAGTGATAAGGACGATTCCAAGTCCATGTCAGGTTATGTCTTTACCCTCAATGGAGGGGCGGTGTGCTGGAAGAGTTCCAAGCAGGACACCGTTGCTGACTCGACGATGGAAGCGGAGTATATTGCTGCTTGCGATGTCGCAAAAGAAGCGGTCTGGATGAAGAAGTTCCTGACAGAAGTTCAGGTGGTTCCTACCATTGTTGATCTAATACCTCTGTATTGCGACAACAACGGAGCTATAGCTTTAGCGAAGGAACCAAGGTCCCATCAAAAGTCCAGCCACATCTTAAGGCGGTATCACCTGATCAGGGAGATCGTAGGTCGCTGGGAGATCGAGGTTCGGAGAGTTGCTACTGAAGAGAACATTGCCGATCCATTCACAAAGGCCCTACCTCAGATTCAGTTCGAGAGGCTACTCGAGATCATCGGTCTTCGATATGCCAGTACATGGCCCTAGTGCAAGTGGGAGATTGTTAGTATATATGCCCCAGGGGCCATTATTGTATCATTCTAGCTTGTATATTACTTAATGGAAGCTTGGGATATTCACAGTTATATAACAGTCTTGCTAAATATGGTAGTATGCTACTTGGTTTTATCTATCTTAATATGTGAGTATACGTATTGATAGAGCCCTTAGGATCTTACTTGACTACCAACGTTGTGATGGCAGTCACACTAGTAGGGGCTGGGTAGTCTACAAGCACATCCTTTTCAGGTCCCTAGTCGTAGGATTATCGAGACAGGGCATCGATACTTCGGAGTAGACTAGTGTGTACGCTTCTCATCCCAGTTGGGGAGATGGTCTGTCCCACAGCCGTCAGTACGTCGTACTGGAGATAGTATACAGGTGCTCGTTAGGTTACGGGTACACCGGACAGGACTCGTAGGGAACTGTTGGTTGGTATTATACCCGTCATCAGTTAACAGTTCCCAGGTGACATGAGTACAGCATAGTCCACAGACTTGACACTGCTACTTCGCCTCGAGTGTGTCCCATTGTTCTTAGATTGTTATCCTACCACGGCTCAAAGGAGTCGTGCAAACAGGTAGCAGTTGGGTGCAGTCCCGAGCACTTGGAGGCAGTGGCGGTTAGACAGGATTCGTCTCTCCCGGTATTGGGAGTTGGTATCGCGTTGTGTCAGAGAGCCATTACGCAAAGTCCCTGGCCAGGGCAAGCGAGATTTACTGGTAGGTTCCAGTAGTTTCTCAGGGTGTAATGGGCTTCACTCCGCACGACTTATACCGCTATTAGGGGACTGACGCTTGCCGCCCCCCCAGGTCCGATATGCGATAGTCATAGATGAACAGACCGGACTGTACGGAGATTGTCACATCAAGCTCAGTAGGAGTTCGGATGGGTTTCCTCATCGGCCTTCTTATCGACATCTACCTGGGGACCGTTACGTACAGCTAGTGCCGCTTGCGGTCTGTGGTTAAACCCACTGCCAGCGTAGTAGTCGAGTCTTTAGAGTCCCACACAGAGAGTTTCCCTGCTCCAGGCGAAACGATATAGAGGTCGTATGGTTTTACGACAAGGGTTCGGACGCATACGTGTGTTTACGCACGTACGACATTCGGACAGTTTTTACTAGCCGGCTAGCCAGATTCTAGTATCGGATTATTGGATTTATACAGTCTAAAGTTTTTCCGTGTTTTCACGGATAGGAGGGGCATTCTCGTAATTTCGCGGGAAGCTTCTAGAAGGATGGTGACTTGAGGGTTTAGGTGGCATTTGCATTTATTGTTTTAATGACTCATTTGTGTGATTCATCCATGGAGTTAATGCATCATTTATTGATCTAATGACTCATGAGATGAATCACTCATATGAATAAATGAAGTATGGTTGTTAAATGATTTTATTTATTTATTTCATAAAATATAATGCTTCATATATTCAAATGAGTTCATTATCTCTTCTCATTCTCATGCTCACCTTCTCTCCCCTCAAGCTCACTCTCTCTTCAAACCCTAATCCTACCACTCATGTGTTGAGACCAAAGATTAGAATAGACTAATTAATCCATAACCCTTCTCTATATCATCTAGGTATTTTGATTAGCAACTAAAGAAACCTAGTTACCTCAAGTTTAGAGGTGAAGCTTGGAGTAAAGCTCTCGGGTGGATCATCTACTACATAGAGAAGGCCGGAGAGGAGGTGGAGAACGAAAAGACGAAGGACACGGTTCATTAGGCATAATCACTTCTTATAGTAGTTAACAACTTCTATGTTTCATGTTAGTTATAGTTTAGCAAAGATTCTTCGGTTAGTCGATATTTACGCAAAGAACAAGATCGTTTTTCATTTTTCCGCCTCCCCGCAAGTCGTGGGGTGTAGTACATCAACTTACAGTCTGTAGATCCGAGATCGTCATAGAGTCTTGTGTGATTCCCACTGTGCTTTGATTTCCACCTTACCACGTTCATGAGAACGTGCAAAATGGTGGCTTTTGGGTACAGTCCCGAATCATATGGAGGCAATGAGCGATGGGAGGGGTTTCGTCTCTCCCGGTATTGGGGGTTGATGTTGCGCTGTGTTCGATTGGCTGTAACTGGAAGTCCCTGGCCAGAGCTGATATGGAGATCTACTGGTAAGTGTTATCAGTAGTTTCTCGACTCGTTATGAGCCTCACATCGACACGACTTATCGGTTACTGGGGTCTGACGTTTACCACCCCTAGACTAGATATGCGACATATCAGACGAAGAGACCGGACTGTATGGTAGTGTTACTGATTGGATTCACAGGAGTGTGTGCAGGCTTGCTTGTTGATCTTCTGATCGCTCAAAACCCGGGTGGCTGTTACATTTAGCTGACCGCTTGCAGCTTGTAGGTGTTTGATATGATCATCACCTACTGTCGGTGTATTGACGAGTCTTTAGAGTCCTACACAGAGGTTTTCTGGCTCAGGCGAAATGGAGTAGGAGCACATATGTGATATGTGCGGGACCAAGAATAATACGTGTATGTGATACCGTATTCTATTTTCGCGATATGTGATATCAGCCAGGTATATGTGATATAGCCGGGTTATCGGATCAAGTGTTGATTCGATAAAATGATACATATTATATTAGTCGGTTATATGTATTATTGTCGGGTTATTAAATCAAGTGTTGATTTAATAATTTAATGTATAATTATATATGTGATATATTACATTACATTAACTAATATAATCTCACTTAAATGATTCTTTTTCTCACTTGATGATACCTTGATATATATGTGATATATGTTAATTGTATTATTTTCTTTTGTTACAAAATTGTATATATATGAGATATGTATAATTGTAGCATGTTAGGTTACAAATGCAACTAGGGTTTATGAGATTAAACCATGCTAGGGTTAGATTAGGGTTAATGTTTTTATTTTAGATAAATCAAAATTGTGGATTATGCTAAGATATTTTGATCTTGTTGACTTAGTCCACCCTTGTTGATATTCTAAGATATTTATTAACCTAATCCTAACCCTAGCCCATGGTTTATTCTCTATAAGGGTTAAGCATGACATGCTTAACCCTTGGTTGCATTTCTAACCTCACAATTATTATTCATTCATCACTTTGTTCTTCTTCTTCTTCAAAAAAAAATGCTTGCTTGATTTTTTTTCCGATGAAAGATTGTGAGAAATAGAAAACTAAAGAGAGCAAAATTCATACTTCATCATCCTCTTCTATACTAGCCATATAGATTAGTGTGTTAGCTTCACCGATCCGTAACTAGTGAAGTGAAAGCTTGGGTTTGTGTTTCCTCAAGGTAGATCATCTTGGATTGTGAAGTCTTCAAGCAAGGATGCCTCATTCACTTCATGGAGCCTCTCAAGAGTCCAGGAGCTTGATGATCGCAGTGAAGGGACCTCAACTCGGAGCTTATGAAGCGAAGGAACGGACTACAAAGGTTGTAATCCCTATCACTTGTATGTTAAGTTGTTAACATGTGTTTCTAGTTTGATTCTCTAATTAAAGATCTTGTTTTAGGGTTGTTTAAACATGACAAAATTTTAAATTGGCATGGAAGATACCAGCCGAAACCTTGCTGTTGTGATAAATAACCCTACAATCACATTATCAAATCAACACTTGATTCGACAATCTGGTTATATCACATATAACCGAACCGATAACAGATAACTGCCAGATTACAATACGGTATCACATACTTATATTTAATCAGGCCCATGCACATATCAACATGTGTTCCCTACTTCGTTTCGTTCGAACCAGGAAACTTCTGTGTGAGACTCTAAAGACTCGTCAATATGCCAGCAGTAGATGATGATCACATCAATCACATACAAGCCGTCAGCGGTACTAGCTGGACGTAACGGCTTCCCGGGTATTGAGCAATATAAAGATCAACAAGCAAGCTCATTCATACTCTCTATGAAGCCTATCAGTAACACTACCGTACAGTCCGGTCTCTTCGTCTGATATGTGGCATATCATTTCTAGGGGTGGTAAACGTCAGTCCCCAGTAACGTGATAAGTCATGCCGATGTCTGGCCTGTAACGGTTCGAGAAACTACTGATAACTCTTATCAGTAAATCTCAGCAGCAGCCCTAATCAGGGACTTCCAGTTATAACCAATCGAGCATAGCGCAATATCAACCCCCAATTCCGGAAGAGACGAAACCCCTCCTATTGCTCATTGCCTCCATGTGACTCGTGACTGTACCCAAAATTCACATGTTTGCACTACTCCTTTGAGTCGTGGTAGGTAGGAAATCAAAGCACAGTGGGAGCCACACAAGACTCTATGACGATCTCGGGTCTACAGACTAACATGTACCAGTGTCACCAGAGGACTTCTATCTGATGATAGGTATACTACCACATAGGAGTCCTCGGCGAGTTCTGTTCGGTGTACCCATTCTCCAATGAGTACCTATGGACAATCTTTGATGTCACACACCAATAGTTGTGGGATCAACCATCGCCCTCTAAGGGACAAGAAACGTACACACTAGTCTACACTGGAATATCGATGCCCTGGTCTCGATATTCCCACGGGTAGGAACAGATTAAAGAATGTACTTGTGGACCACCCCGGCCCCACTAGTATGATCTCATCCTAATCCTGGTAGTCAAGTACATATCCTAAGGGCTTTATCAACATGTGAAAGCAAGACGGTAAAGAATACCAGTCAACATGTTAAGATAAAGAGTAACCAGATAGCATACTATCATGTCGAGCAAGAAATTCATATATATATATATATATGTCCAAGCATCCACTATAATACACATCACATATACAATAATGGCCTCTAGGGCATACATATAACTAACAGTTAAGACTCACTTTGTTAAAGTTTATAAAAACTAAAACGTAAAAAGAAGTTAAGGGATTTTTCATCCATTATACTAGCTTATCCTACAAACCCTAACAAGCGACAATTTACTCGCTCATTAGGAAAAACGAAGTAAAAAAAGGTGGAAGAATAAGGAACCTAACAAAAATAAAAGTGTGGAAAGTAAATGCAGAAAGTAAATATGGAAAGTAATGAGACAAAATTAAAAGAAAGAAACTACCTTTTATTGAAACTTTTGCATTACAGAATTTGATTACTAAAAACTAAAAGAACTAAAAAGCCTAGTTTGTTCGATAGATCTAGATCGATTGATGGATAGATGATAGATGATCACCCTAGATTGTTATCGGTCCTTTATATAGACTCTGGAACTTGAACCCTATACGTCATCTTAAAATATGTAAAAAAACGATCAAGCCCCTGAAATTGCTCATCCAACGACTATGAGTTGACCACGGTTCTGCCGCTTAAAGCCCCATTCTACCGCGGATCCGCCACCATTTAGTGGACTTATGTCTCCAGATTTTTCGTGCCTTCTTTTCTCGATTTTAGAAGATTTTTCTGATGAATATATTTTGAAAATATATTTTTCTCTCTGCAATTATGAGAATCTTCAATTTACTCCTAAAATTCGGCAGATTTGGTTTGTTGATTTGATTTGATTTGATCTGATCTCTTACTTATATTTGTAGCCATGAACTGATTTGTTATTTTAATACCTGCACAATATCTCAAATCAAATCATTAGTAGCATTTGGTTTATAATATTCCAACCAATTTTTAATTAAATTACTTAATGGATATGATATGATATGATATGCACATCTTAATAATAATGGTAATAATATATGATATGATATGAATATTTTCATAATTAAGAATCACATGGATATTTTATTTAAATATGATATGCATATATTCCCACAATTATATTAATTATAATTTAAGAAACATATGACAAAATATTTTTATAAATAAACCCAATTATGTTCTTAAATTATAAATAATACCATTTAGTAATTAATAATGATAGGAAAAATGACCGTAAAATGTGCAATAATTATGACTGATCAACTGTATCCAACTAAAAGATATTTGCACGACTCAATAGAGCTGTGGTAAAGTAGTAATCAAAACAAAGTGGGAACTCACACGAGACAAATGACGACCTCAGGTCGACAGACTATCTATACTCATGTCACCACCTGAGAACTGCTATCTGACAATAGGTATAATACCATCTAACTAGTTCTCGGCGAGTCCGTCCAGTGTACTCACCCCCAGTGAGCACTTGTATACAATTTTAGGTGTATCACACCAATGGCTGGGGGGCCAACCATCGCCCCTCGACATGGTCTAGAAATGTATACACTAGTCTACTCTTGAGTATCGATACTCCCAACACTAGGGACATTTAAGGATATGCTTATCGACTACCCAGCTCTCATAAGTATAATCGCCATCATAACGCTGGTAGTCAAGTAAAGATCCTAATGTCTTTATCAACATGTATAATCGATATGAAATAACATGTAAAATATATCACATGTTAAGATAAAAGAAAACCAAATAGTATACTATCATATTGAGCAAGACTGTCCTGTACATATATATCCTTAGCATCATATACAATGAAGGCCTCTAGGGCATACATATCCAATATTTTAATGGGATGGTAAATATTAATTGATAAAAGATATACAGTCTTGAGATTGGAAAGATATGTGCCCATATAATTATATATTGTTTTATCTCTAATCTCTAGTCCTAATTGATATAAGACTCATAGAATACCCGGACCACATTGATACTTAGCCTATTAAATATTCACAACTCTCATACAAATCCATATTCTCATAATTCATTAAATAAAAGCCCTAGCCTGCATCTCTCATAACCCAAACCCTAGCTGATCCCCTTCACCATCTCTTGCGGCTGATTCTCATCATCATCGTCTTCATCAACAACGTTGTCATCAGCGTCGGCGTTGTCATCTTCTTCCTATAATAACGTGAACATTGTCACGGTTTCTTTTACCTCGAGTGTAGAGCCAAGCCGAGATTTTTCATCGTGTTCTTCATTGTCTTCTACGTTGTGTTATTTTCATCTTTGAAGCAAGTATCTAATACTTTCTTTAACATGCTAGTACGGTAAGTTAATCTTGTTGTATAATTATTATATTAATTGATGTAGATTGTTTATGTTGATGATATTGTGATCACAGGCGACGATGCGAAAGATATTACTGAGTTAAAAACTTATCTTCAGAAGAAGTTCAGCACTAAAGACTTAAGAGAGTTGAAATACTTTTTTGGCATTGAGATGGCACGTTCTCCTCCTCAGGTCAGCAGTATCCTTTTAACTCAAAAGAAGTATGTTCTTGATATGCTTAAGAAAGCAAAGATGTCTAACTGTAAGCCCATTGACTCACCTATGAATCCTAATATCAAGCTATATCCAGAGCAGGGGGAGCCACTTACCGATCCAGGACAATATCGTAGATTGGTTGGTAAGCTTAATTATTTGACTGTGACAAGATCTGACATCTCTTTTCCTGTTAGTATAGTTAGCCAGTTTATGGCGGATCCTTGATATTCATATTGGAGTGCAGTGATGCATATCCTTCGCTATTTGGAAGCTACACTAGGGAAAGATATTATATATAAAAATTTTGGGCATTCTAAAATACAGGGTTTACAGATGTAAATTGGGCCGAATCGCCAAGTAATCGAAAATCAACTACAGGTTTTTATGTGTTTATTGGAGGCAATTTGATCTCGTGGAAAAGTAAAAAATGGAATGTTGTCTCACGTTCAAGTGCTGAATCGGAATATAGAGCCATGGCTAATACTACAGTGAATTAATACTACGAGTGAGCTAGTGTGAATAGTTTCTCTTCTTCGAGAACTTGGTTATCAGTCTAAGAAGCCGGTAAAACTTTATTGTGACAACAAGGCTGTCATTTATATTGCCAACTATCCAGTTTTTCACGAATGAACAAAGCACATCGAAATAGATTGCCATTTTGTTAGAAAAAAATTGAAGAAGGTATCATTTATATTGTCCACTTGAAAACTGACTACCAATTTGTAAACCTATTCACCAAGCTTTTGTGAAGGAGTCGAGTATAGTTTATTTGTATCAAGTTGGGCATGTGTGATATAAATACTCCAACTTGAGAGAGAGTGTTAAGAAAGATATATATTAAATTTAATTACATTGGTAAGATTTAGATTTATTTAGATTATTTTGTATTTTCTAATATCAGAAAAACAATAATATATACATGAGAATATATACATGAGGCAGAGGGGATTCAATAGCTATCTCATAATTTTCCCTAAATATAATTATTTTTTTCAGAGGGTGTATTTTTTCGACACCACTGCACATCATCTCCTCCCCTCTCTCTCCCTCTCTCCACGCGCGCGAAGATATAGGTGAATTATATATATAGCCTTTTTGTTTTGAATAGAATATTTCCCATGCAATCATACATCACACCTAACGCTCAAAACTAATAATTAATGCATGTATCGTCCATTCTCCTGTCAATATTACTAATTCATGTCGGTGTGAGTGAGCAATAAGTTGAGAAGATGAACTGTTTCTTCCCATACGGAACTAATCATCTTGAGCTTCAAGAATATTATTAATTATTAAGTTGCGTTAGAATATCAAACACTCAATCCTCATCACAACTTTGTAACTGTTAAACATAGTATCAGATCATCTCGGATTTGATTTCCTATGGCTGCATTATTGCTGATTGGAAAAAAAAGAAAAGAAAATGCTGCTGCTTGGGAAAAGGTTCGGGCTTTAACCCAAAAGGCCTTCAATCTACCACTGCATGTTATAGTATAAAATATATTTACCCAATTCTATCACAACTTTGAACTTTGATGCAGTGACATTTAAGATTGATTTTCTATGGTTAATGATTTACTCCAAAAACTTTGGTCCTTGAGATTATAATCTCTTATTAATTCATTATGTACAAGGTCATCCTTATCTTATGTGTGTTAGGATATTCTAACAGTGTGATTTGTGCCTCAAATTAATGCCACAAAACCCAGCACCCAACGAGAGGGGAAGTGGCCACAAATTAACGATTTCGGGACAAATTCATTGTTCCTCTTGGTGCGTGTGTGTGTTGTGTGTTTATGTGTGTTGTATACATAGGTTAGGACTTATATGTCAATGCGGAAAATAGTGTGATGTTGGCCGTCCTTTAGAAACTTTGGCAAACAAGTGTTGTCATGATGCATCAATCCCCATACCTAAATAAATAAATAAATATTATTAGGGTTATAAATTGCATAGAACACCCCTTATATCCTTATATCCTGTGTGGCACTTTCTATCCCTCAACTAATTTATTGCCACAAACATCCTCAATGATCGAAACCGTAAAAATTTCTCAAAAATGTTCAAATTCGATTATAAATAAGTCGAATGATAGTCTGACTTTGCTTTAGAACTTGGTCTTAATGTTTAAAGTTGAAGTTGAGCATTTTTTTAGAGTTTCAATTAACGAGCACAGAAGGTTTTGTATCAATTAATTATTTGAGCGGGTACAAGTGCTATAGAAGATAAACTATACCGGTGTTTTGTGTAGTTATCCCATATTATTATTTAGCATAGTTTTGACATGGAAACAAGAGTATGAAATGATAAAAGGAAAACAAAAATTATGGCTTGAACAATGATATAGCATTTGGAATATATTATATATGTGTGATGTGATTAGGATAATGTATATTCTATAATAATAAAAATACAAGATCAGGGCCTATGATATGGTAGTCGAAAATGTTCATTCTTTTGGAAACTTTTGAAATTAACAAAAGAAAGAAGGAAATATCGAACGTTGAGATCACGTACGTTGTAAGAAACAGACATCATACATGAGATATCTCCAACCTTGCCACGTGTCCAATTTTCTGGCAATTCATGTGGCTACCAACTTCATTATCCTACGTGTCTTTCAATTGAATGGTTCATATATCCGAAGCATGCATGTTTCGCCAATGCATAGGATTCTCGCAAAGAAAATCTGTGGACGGTATTTTTCTTAATAATCCTCTCCAAGTTTAGTTTTTTATACTTGTATCTTGCACGTTCGATGCACGTGTTCAAATAAAAATTATGTTTGATTTTTTCAGGTGGTGGCGATATTGTCAAATTTTCATTTGATAAATCCACACCAAAAATTATATATGGACAAAATTAATCCTAACCACATTTGGCCTTTAATAAGTTTAACGTTTAATTATGTTGTTGGTTCTATTTAGTAAACTACCTTATTTATAATTTAAAAAATAACTTCTCTCTACCGCCAACCATGGAAAGCAAATATTAAAGGCTTTCTGCTAATTGTGAAAAAAGAGTGGGGTTTCCAATAATTTAGCCTAAAGAAATTCACAAAAATTGATAGTCTTCTTTATACACCTTAAATGCTTATTTTTTATTGTTATGTAGGTTATAAAAACCATTTTATAAAAAGAATCTAACCTTGTCTTTTAGAAAGTGACAATACTGATATTAGAGCAAAATATTTCAGCAAAATATAATGACCTATCAAAAATATTCCTAGCATCCGACAAAAGAATTTGCAATTTCGATCGGTTAAAAAATGAATTAATGTCATTGGTGGGTAAAAGGTATTTTTTAAGTTATAAGTGTAGCGGCTTAGTAAATTGAACCAATAATATAATTAAACTTATTAAAGACTAAACATGGTTAGGGTTAATTTTGTTCATACATATTTTTTTGTGTGGATTTATCAAATGAAGGTTTGACAATATTATCATCCTTATAACTTGAATTCAAAATAATAGAGAGGATTAAAACGGTGGGAGTGGTTAATTTGTTTTCAAAATAATTCACAATGATCCTAGTAGTTATTTAAGATCAATAAATATGATTGTATGGTTATAACTGATTCAGTCGATGATTGTATTTATTAAACATTTGTTAAAGAAAATTCTATATTTAATTTTTTTTACTGCTGAAAACTATATATGTAGAGTATCAAATTGAAATCAATTTGGGATCCTCAAGTTTTGTGGTTATAATAGTTGAGATAGGTAGTGATTTCACACGTGCAATCCATGTGTATATAAATTAGAAGATGTAAGATTTATTGTCATTTTTAATAGATAGTCTTGATCTTTTCTTTTCATGCATTGGATGGATTTTCGACTTTATAGCATTCTAAAATTTCAAGAAAGAGGGAGATGAAATAGAATAAATATAAGGAAATTAAAAGACATACGTAAATATTAAAAAAGTCAAGTCATATGTAAGTTTTACACTTTTACTGCCATTTTTCGGCTTTTTTTTGGGTGTTGTGTGGGGTGGGTGGGTGGATGAGGGTGCCTTGGCGCCATTCGCCGGGCAAGGCAAGTAGGGCTTTTCAAGGCTCGGCATGCTGATCCGCAATTACTAGCGATTCCAATTTCATGTTCCCGAGTTGCAGAGAACAATCCGAACTGAAGCAATCTTTCCGGATGTGTGGCGATGTGATACTCTTGAATACTTGAATTGTTCTAGGAGAAAGGAGTGACCACGTGGCACTTGACTTCTGGTTATAATACTTAGTACATTAGAGTACTTTCTCCTCTTACAACTTAGGTTTTCTCATCTTGCAACCGAGCTCAGGGGCTGTTTGTCGTAGGATTTATTCGGATTGTGCACCGTTTGCGTTTGCATCGTGGAATCCAAAAATAGAGCGAGGATTTAGGGATCCGGATTGCAAATTTATGGATTTATTTGTTTTTATTGTGGGGGCCACACTAAAATATGGATTCATGAATCCAATTTTATTGGCTGGATTTGGTACTGTTCGTGTGGGGCCCGCGTACTTCGGTTATTAAAAAATCCCCATCCTCTCTATCTTTCTCTAATCCTCAACTCCAAATCTCACTTACTTTTTCCCAACCAAATAAGAATTACAAGGATCTACAAATCCAATACCAAGAATGCAATACCAACCGAACACAAATTTAGTTAATCCAGAATTTTTCAATTGTACTATTTAGGAATCCAAATTTCATTTGAGCCTTATAATAATAATAATAATAATAATAATAATAATAATGTGCTACTCCTCTTCATTTATTTCAAAGAATAATAATGATGATGATAATTACTATTCCACTCCCAACATGTATTTAGAATTCGTACAACCTAATTAAAAGCCATGAAAAAAACTATTAATGTATTGGGAAATTCTTTTCATTCTCTTTTTCATTTATCAGTTAATAATAATGTGTGGTGTTATGTGCAATTAATAAATATTTAAGTATAAATAAGCAGTGTTATGTGCAATTAATAATATTAAAAAATTAAATCTAAATAATTCCAACTTTTCAATTAGGGATAATTGGCATCAATGAATAAAGATCACTGTTATAAATGTAGTGCTAAACAAGCATATATAATTTTTTTAGCTGTACACACTCCATATAATAAATGCAAAAAACTATTTAACCCAACCACAACATCATCTTTTGGCCCCCACCCCTTCCATGCAAATTAAAAATTAACTCTTGCATGTTTCTTGTAACTTTGCCAACAACAACAAAAACACTATAAAACCTTTACAAATCAAACCTAACCTTTCAGAAAATTGCCCAAACTTCAATTCTTTTCCAAATCTTCAGTTATTTTCTCTCCAGATCTCCAAATGCAACCCATCTTTGCTTCTGATCTCCCCTCTTCTAAAAGAACCAACTTAGAAAACACAACAAAACTAGTTCTCTTCTTCACACTAACTCTTGTTCTCCTCACTATAAGCTCTCTCTACTACTCCTCTTTGTTGGGCCAATCAACTCTATACACGACTTCACCTCCTCCTCCTCCTCCTCCTTCCCCTTCATCACCATCGTCTAGTCGACGCATCATCAACGCAAAGATATCGAGCATCACGAAGGCGAAAAGATGCGATGTTTTTAGAGGTGAGTGGGTGCCAAACCCTAATGCACCTTACTATACAGATGAGACTTGTTGGGCTATTCATGAGCACCAAAATTGCATGAAGTTTGGGAGGCCAGATAGTGAGTTCATGAAGTGGAGGTGGAAGCCTAATGATTGCGATTTGCCCATTTTTAATCCTGCTCAATTCTTGGAGATTGTTAGAGGGAAGTCGTTGGCTTTTGTTGGGGACTCAGTCGGGAGAAATCAAATGCAATCATTGATGTGTCTCCTGAATAGGGTAAGAGCACTTTAACTTAATTTGCGATAAATACTTTTCCGTACAATCTCGATATTTATACGATGCAGGTAGAAAATTTATTTATTTATTTTCCGGATAGAATTGGGTAGAATTAATTTGAACTTGTTAATTTCTAGAAAAAGAAATCGAGAATAATTAAATTTATTTTTGAGGACATGAATTCTGATGGGAACCGTAAATCAATCACATTTCTTCTGGTTAATATTCTAATAGAAAGTTAAAAGAAGAGGGTAAAATAATGAGTATAAAAGTGCCACTTATAAATCGATAAGATATACAAGTGCTACAAGCGCGGAATGTTAAAGGGATTAATAGCTTAGCCGACACAGACTTTTTCCAAGACAATAATATCACTTTTTAGACTTTCTTTTAAGCAATAACATCACTTTTTTTGTTGATACCAAACTAAGAAACATTTATTTCAAAATTTTGCAATTGCCTCGATGGATTCTATTTCAACATTTATATTAGATAACCAATTTTAAGTATCTTCCTCAGTCTTTTGTTGAGTTATATTTCAAAATTCCTTGTGATTTAGGTTTCTTTATTTGTAGGTAACATATGCAGTAGATATCTCTTCTACCGCCGATGAGAAATTCAAACGCTGGATATATCCAACCCACAATTTTACACTAGCTAACTTTTGGTCACCATATTTAGTCAAAGCTCAAGAAGTTGACCCACGAGATCCGACCCTAACTGGTCTCTTCAACTTGCATCTAGACGAGCCCGACCAAAAATGGTTGAGCAAAATCGATGAGTTCGACTACTTAATCGTCTCGGCTGGCCACTGGTTCTTCAGACCATCAATGTACTATGAGAATAAAAATCTCAAGGGTTGTCACTATTGCCTAAACCCTGAAATTGTGGATCTAACCATGTACTATGGCTATAGAAGGGCATTTAGGACCACTTTTCAAGCTATAAATCAGTTAGAAAAATTCGATGGGATGGTTTTTCTTCGTACATTTGCACCGTCTCATTTCGAGAATGGGGAGTGGGATAAAGGAGGGAATTGCATTAGGACCAAACCTTTTCGAAGTAATGAAGTGAGGTTAGATGGGCTGAATCTAGAGTTATATATGACCCAGTTGGAGGAGTTTAGGGTTGCGGAGAGGGAAGGGGCGAGAAGGGGATTGAAGTTTCGGTTGTTGGATACGACTGATGCAATGTTGCTGAGACCAGATGGTCATCCAGATCGATACGGGCATAGAGTTGATGAGAATGTTACGATGTACAATGACTGTGTGCATTGGTGTTTGCCTGGACCAGTCGATGCATGGAACGATTTTTTGTTGCATATGTTGAAGATGAAGGGTGGGAGGTCCGCTCATGATAGGCTCCCTCAAATTGAATAAGAGATGTTTGGTGTATATTCAAAATTCTATGTTAAGTTGTTAGTTGGTCGATGGTTTGATTTGATTTTTTATGGTCAATGGATTGGATTAGATTTAATTTACACAAGATGAATGCTGTTTGGTTATTTAATCAACATCCATCCAATCTTCTTACATTGAAATTATTATATACTACAAAATAATTAATCAAAATGACAGACGAAATATTAATACCTCAAAAAATTGAAGTCACGCCATAACTAACAAGTTTAAATGTTGAAAGTAGCGATTACATCTTTAAAAGAACAAAAACGTAAGCTGCATGAGTTTTTACATTTTTAATTTTAATAATTATATAATCCTGACATATTATAAAAATAAGTAAATTAGTTTAAGGTAATAAGAAAATAAATCTTTTCGATAATAATTCATGTGATACCAATGAGTACACAAACAAATTCCTCAATTTCTAAGCTAATAATTCACATACATGATTTATAACCGCCCATGCAATCATATAGTAAAATACTTAAAAAAAACCATAATAACAAATGGAAAGACGATCAACAAAAATAATTATTATCATGAGAGAACATTAGTAATTAAAATGAATGAATAGAAAAAATAGATTGCTCGATTTGAATGCTATAAAAAGAAGAAAGGAGGAGGATTATTGACACAGGACAGGAACGATAGGACATGTGAACTTGTGTACGGATACAAAATGAGAAACAAGCAGTCAATGCAAACCACAAAGTCTAAATGATGCAGCACACACATTCGAGAAATAATGCAGAATCCAAGTAATATAATTTAGGAAATTTCAAGCACAGAGCCTAGAACTAGAAATTAGGATAAATCTTCTAACACTAAATTCTTTGTTCCCAAATCATCAAGTCGGTTAATATTTCTATTTAAAATTCCGAAAACGTCAAAATAAAACCAACCTTTATCTTGACCATGTGCTTTTGTTTTCAAATCTACTGCTTGATCCCATCGACCAACTCAATTCTCTTCTCTCTCTTTGATGTGCTTGGTGTTTGTGGTTCACGTTCCAAATAAATCTACCCGATCAAATAAAGTTGATGATTTGTATTTGGTATAAACCAAAAATTGATCTGGGAAAAACCAAAAATTGATGGCTTTGGTCTTTGAAGAAAATCGAATCTTCGATTTTTCTTCTTTCTGAGTTTTCTCCCCACATCTGCAATCATTATGTTGGATAAGACGATAACGGTTTTTGTGGTTGATGATCATGACTTTGACGATCTGGAGACAAACAACAACGACAACAATAACGAGAAGAAAAATAATGGTCGACACGCAGCCGATCAAATTTGACTGCAACCAAATAATAACTTTCGATCGAGCCTCCGAAATTCAGATCTCACAGCTCTCAATTTTAAGTAAAAAATTATCAATAACCATTCATCAATCCTCCACTAAATGCGGAGGGTTTTCTTATATAGTAAAACCTCCACTAAATGTGGAGGGTTTTCTTTATATAGTAAAACCTCAAAAAGCTGTGGCTCGCTCGAAGACCTCGACCCGAAGATCAAAGATAATGGCACTACAGATGAGGTTAGGAAATTCCTTATTTCTCATAGATGTCTTCGCTACTCTAGTGACCACATTGCTCCACTCAGAGCTCAATCACCATCCAGATCCTTACCTCCACAGTGTTCAATTCAGCCGGCTCTGTTATCGGCAACGACTACTGCTATGACGTCCGATAAAGGTTCCCATGGACTACAAAAAGCTTACACTGAATCCAACGGCCCAAGATCAAACCCGCCACATGTCACCATCACCTGGTGCCACCCCAGCTCCCATTACTCCACATAACACCACCATCAAGCCCTGACACATTGAATTTCCTCCCTCAACAATCAATTCCTCCCATTAACCCTGCTATGCCTCATGCGTTAACAAATGTTACAAACAACTACTATACTCACCACAAACCTACCTCTCCCCTGACCTCCTCTCAATCCTCCGTCAACCAATTATATTCCCCTTTAAAGCCAAAATCAATTGCCGTTTCTCATGACCCACAAAATATGCATCTGACCTTGCCATCTGCTAAATGGTAGTCATTACCTGCACACTCCATTCTCAAAATAATTTCCCTTGACAACGCAGGCCCAGCCCCTTGGAAAATATTATCGAAAATCATTTCTCACTACTCCACAAAGGTTGCACTCGCATCTCTCTCTCTCGCCCCCCCACCGATCGAGACAACAGCTAATTCAAAGCAACTCTCGGACACCAATCCAGGTTGCATTATGCCTGCTACACAATTGCGCTGAGTTCTCCCATCATCGACCTCCTTCACATGAACCCTGCGGCTCACTCCTCATCAACAACCGAACGATTTAATGCCTATGCAATCCGAAATCAACAAATTTTGATGTACCGATCGACAAATAAATCATCATATCAAGGCAGTATGCAACCAACCCAGAATGAGGATACACAATCAGTTCAGCATGCTGAAAGGATGACAAATTTCCCATCTCAAAAGGGCAAGATGAGCACCGAATTACCAACTCCTGACTCGGTATCCTCCCAAACTATGGGCCCTCTGGGGCCCCCCATCCAAGGAATTATAATTTGTGCTTCTCAAATCATAAACGAGATGGATACCTCTTGCGATATCAGTGCCACTTATGGCAGGTGATACAGTCCACAATAGCTCTTCCACCGTCTAAAAAAAAAGGCGTCGTCAAATGCAAGAAGAATTCGGTAATAGTAAACGATCCAAGATACTTGATCCTGCTAATTCTCTAATGGAGGTAGAAGCTGGAACTTTCTCTTCTCTGGCTGTACCATCTGACATTTCAACTTTAAGGGCGGAGGATGCTTTGCAGCCCTGCCTGACGCAATGAAAATCTTATCATGGAACTGTTGGGGTGCCAGGAGAGAACCGACAGTTCAGCACCTCAAGTCTCGCCTTCAATCACATTCATGGCTGAAACAAAATCCTCAGAAGCTCAATCACTCACCGCACTAGATAAACTTGATGCAACACCATTTCATTATACCTGCCATCGAGCCGGCAGCCTATGGCTAATCTGGGACGACAGCACCTCACTCTATCCAATCTCATTTGTAAAACTTCATCATTGCTAATGTGTCTTCGGAACCTGCAATAAATACATGGAAACTGTTGTTGCAAAATTGGGGTCGACATCTATGACAAGAAAAAACACATACACAATAGATTGGGTTGAGGCACGTAATCACTATCTTTAAAGCAGTATTCGCTCCCCTACAATGCAACGGGGATTGATGCGATTTGCTTTCATGATACAACTACCCAATCTTGTGTTTACAATCTCCCCGCGTTGCACCCGCAGCGAATTGTCCCGAAAAACTTGATCTTTATGAGTACCAAATGAAAAATAAAGAAGAGAAGAGAAGAGAATGGATTGTTATGCTTTTTTGTGTGTATAGAACAAAGAAAACAAGTTGGTCTAAATAGGAGTGAAGAGATGCGAATAAAACCATTTCACCATTTGAATTCATAACTACAACTTCCCATAACTACCATAACTATCCCGACTCCTATAACTACTCCCTCCAATAAAATGGAAGACAGATTTGCCTCCAACAAAATGGAAAGAAGTTTTGAATTCAAATGAAACTTCATCCCATTAAATAATTATAAATCCAAATAAATATACATTTTAATTTATTGAAATTACTTTTATTATAAATAATATAACATTCCCCACCAATTTCAAAAAATTCCAAAACAAACAAAAGTTGGTACTAAATGTACATATATTCCATGAAGATATCTTCTAGACTTGAATCTTCACTTAGTGTATTCACATCAAAATTCAATCAAGGTGCATGGTATCCGAAGTTTTGAACCGATGACCCGTTTGCGAAAGAATCGGATATAAAGCAGATACATACATTTAAAAAATCAAGTAATTCATAAGTTTGCACTATTATGGTCATGTGCATGTCCTGGTTTCATAAACGCTTCTGAGAAAATCTTTTGATCTCATAGAAAGCGGCCGCATCCTCACATTCATATAGGTAGGCAATCTAATATGTCTTTTAATCGTATTTTATCACCTATTAAGAAATATTCATCCTCTTCCATTATATATAAGATCCAAGCATGATCATTTCAGAAAGAAAAATAAGTTTTCATGTTTTTACAATCAATCGTAACATTTACTCTTCCTTTGAACTCGCAGTACTTGGAGCACAAGTATCGAGTAGGATTTCAATGATAGTAGATCTAAGTGTAAAGTTTTCATCTTAACCCCAAAGATAACTTCTGTAGCAAATCTTTTGGCAAACCTTTGATAAAAGGATCGACGGGATTCCGATTTGTACGCATACACACTAGTAGAAACTGTACACATTAAGGACCGTGCATTAGAGAGCGTATTTAAAAAAAGGTCTCTAATGCACTATTAGCGACCGTATTTAATAAACGGTCACAAAAAAACGGTCGCCCAATACATTGGCGACCGTTCTTCAAGTATTAGCGACCGTTCTACAACGGTCGCTAATACTTAGCGTTGATAAGCAGCCGCAAGCCTGTTAAAGTCGAAAATTGCACCCCGGTTGACCAAGTCAAAGTCAAAGTCAACCCCAAGCCAAGTGGGCCCATGCCCAGGTCGAGTCCGAACATGAAGCGGCCGGCCCTCCCCCATGCCAAAATGAAATCATGTAATAAATAATTTTTATGTAATTTTTTATGCATGAATGTAAACAAAATGGGCATAAAGCCAAATTTTTGTAAGCCCGTGGCTTATGTGCAAAAAAAAATAGCACATGAGACATGGGATGGGCAAAATGCAATTTTGTAAAGCCCAAGAGCCTATATGTAAATATGTAAGCCTATATAAGGCAACATGATTATGAATAAAGCATAGACTTTTTCATTCCCCTCAAAATCTAGGGTTTGTGCATCTTTCCTCTTTCTGAAGGTTCTAAACCTTCTTCTTCTTTAAGAAATCAAGAGTTTAACTCTTTTTTTTCCAAAACTAAATAGTTTTTCACTACAAAACCCACAAAAGGAAACTCAGATGTTCTATCAGATCTCAGAAAGGATAGATTTTTAAAATCTCATACTTCTTGATCTTCAAGATCCGGCCAACAAAGGAAGAAGGTGACCCATCTCCAGAAACCCCACTTTGGGGAAGATCCAGGGCTCAAGCCCCCTTCATCAGCTTCAAAATATCCTAGGAGTTTTAACTCCTCATACACACACACAAAAAAAATAATAAGTGCTCCTTTCTGGGAGTACTACTCCCATCGCAGGGACCAAGTCCCTTTTGCCTCCCTAGCGCTCTTGCGCTAGCGCCCAAAACGCTAGCGCCCAAAGCCCTAGCGCCCGAGCGCCCACGTGTCCGACACATGGGGCACGAGCGCCCAAAGCGCTGGCGCCCGAGCGCCCATGCGTCCGACACGTAGGGCGCTAGCGCTCTTGCGCTGGCGTCCGAGCGCCCACGCGTCCGACACGTGGGGCGCTAGCGCTGTAGCACCCGAGCGCGCTAGCCCCAGCGCCCAAAGCACATCCTTTGGATGCCCTTTTCCTTTATATATATATATACACACTCCACAACACTGTCCCCCGTTAGAAAAAATTTCTAACGGGGCGCTGCCCCGCACCCCACAAGAGGGCTGCTAGCCCTCTTGACCCCCAGCCCGCTATCCAAGTAGCGGGACCCCCGTAAAAACTCTGCGAGGCCCCCGATATATCCAAAACCCCTTCAAAACACAACACTGCACATTAAGTTCGCATGACCAGTTTAACCCGTCAATCGGAGCTTCCCTCGCTCCAAAGGCGAGGGGTAATTAACGGCAGCTTAGTCCGCGGCTGCCGTAGATTCGGATCCCCACAATCAATAAACCCCCAGCCTACCCTAGGCAGGAGGAATCTGTAGTACGCCTGACAAGCGCGCGCGTACTCCCATCTCAATGGGGTGACGAAAAACACCCTACAAAGCCCATCTTCCTTCTCCCATGTTCCACGGTAGCGACCGAGAAAGGTAATTCCTCCCCTTTTCCTTATTTTTTTTCCGATTTGCTTCAAAAAATTTGTCAATTTTAACCTAATTTTTGTTTTTAAAGTGATGGTGGTGGTGTTCCTGCTGTTATGCTGTTAGAGCTTGCAATCGCGGTTCTCCGTTCAAAATCTGGTCCAAGTTAAGGGGTTTCCTCCTCTTACTAATTTTTTTCAATTAGGTTATGCAATTGTGAATAGATAGTGATGATAATGGTTGATTTTCTGTGAAAATTTATAATATGAATGTGAAAGTCGATAATTTGAAACCCTAAAAAATTTATAAACCCTACTTAACAAATCTTAAAAGACCCTAATGAAAATTTATAAACTCTGATCAACCCCCCCTAAAAAAGTTACGATTAGAAATTAACAAACCCCTAAAATCTCCAATGAAAACTTATAAACCCTAATCAACAATCCCTAATGACAACTACTTATAAACCCTAATTAACAAACTAATTAAGAGAACCTTAATTACAAACTATTAAAATCGTAACTAATTATAAAAAATTCAATGTTAACACTAATTAATATATAACATTAATTAATTACACTAATTAAGAAACCTTAATTAGTTTGTGATATATTAGTGAACCGAGACCCTAATTAAAAACGATTAAACAGAAACTTAAGGGATACCCTAAAATTATGATTAGAAACTTAACTATGGTTTTATTTTTCAGTTAATTAGTAAGTTTAAGATCGAAAGGTTTTAAACTTGTTTAGGATCGACCTATAGTTTTCCGTGTAACAATTGTATATGTCAAATCTTTTAACCGTCGAATTGATAGGATCACATTATATGTTTGTGAGTTGAGTTTTTTGTTCAATTTTTTCAAATGTACGTGTTGTATTCGACTGGGAGACTTGACATATAGTAATTGTTGGATTTGTCCAGTTTGGATACGTTACGATACAACAAGACCCACATCTCACGTCCTTCTGTATTTTCGTCCGTTTCGAGAAGTTTCGACGGTGCTTTCCACTTACTCCCCGTGTACATATTTATGTACGAACAAGGGGAATATGGGGAAAGTGCTGCCGAAATTTTCTCGAAATGGACGAAAGCAGGAAAAAGTGAGATGTAAGTATTGCATTCGTAATGGGAATTAAAACCTTTAGCCGTTACAGCCGTAAAACTAATTATCCGTCCCAACCTTTTACCCTAACTTTCTCCAACCTTAAATGATATCAGATGCTTTGATACATCCACACCGTTAAATCTAATTTAAGACTAGAAAATTTATTTAATGATGATCTTGTAATAAACTCCTAAGATATGCTAAACTCATTATTATTTGTATGATAACATATGAGAATTCTTCCGGATAAATCGTTTATGCTCATAGGGAGAAAAAATAGATATAGTATGAGAGACATCCAATTTAAAGATGGACTTAAAGCCTTTTTAGACTACGTGGAGATGAACCCAAAGCATAGCATAGACGGACTCCTGTTCTATCCTTATAAGAAATGTAAGAATAGATAACATCTTCGACGTGAAGAGATAGAAGAACATGTGTATGAAAACGGTTTTGAACCAAACGACATACATTGGAATTACCATGGCGAGGGAATACTTGATGAGGAAGTGAGGACGTATAATGAGACCGCAGCTTTGCAATCTGAGTTGCCGACGGGTGATGGGATAGATAATATGCATGAGATGTTTGAAAGATTTATTTGCCGACGAGGAAATGAATGATGTCGAACCATCTGAAAACACTGCTGGAGTACAGGAATTGGGGAAACTTCCGATAAAAAACGAACAAGATCTGTACGAAGGCTGTACGGAATTTAGTAGACTGTCCTTTGTAATAAGGCTCCTCCATCTGAAGATGATTAGTGGGATGGCTAATGAGCACTTCGACACGCTTCTTGATCTCCTATGTAAGATAATTCCTAAAGGCAAGGAGAGCATTCCAGAGAATCATTACCGGGCAAAAAAGATTATCAAGCCACTTGGTTTCTCGTATGTAAAGATTGATGCATCTCCTAACGACTATGTGATGTATCGCATGGATTATGCGTCTCTCGATGAGGGTCACACCCGCAACTTGTCTAGGTGAACAAATGTTAAGCGGAATTCAATCGCAGAACGTCTGACGTCAGAAAAAAAAGCAAGAAAATTGCAGCTAAAGTCATTCGTTATTTTCCCTTGGCTAAGAGATTGCAAAATTTATATATTTCAAAAGACATGGTAAAGAGCATGCGATAGCATTCCGATCGTCGGATCAAAGACGGGAAGCTGATGCAGAAGCATGGAAGTAATTAGACAATGTTGATCATTTTGGGAATGAGCCGAAAAATGTACGACTAGGTTTGGCAAACGACTGGTTCATACCTTACGAACTCATGAGCTCTAGTTGGTCTACGTGGCCGGTCTTGTTTATGCCTTACAATCTGTCTCCTTAGATATGTATGAAGCAACCGTATATGATTCTTTCCTTATTAATCCTCGGAGAATATTCACCTAGCCAGAACATCGACGTCTATATGGAACCTTTAATTGAAGAGCTGATAAAACTCTAGGAAAATGAAGTAGAGACATATGATGTGTATGCTGAGGAGAAGTTTAGAATGCGAGCAGCTGTTATTTGGACAATCAACGATTTTCCAGCATACGGTATGTTATCTGGATGGTCTACTTACGTAAAGCATGCATGTCCATCGTGTGGTCTTGATTACAGTGCCAAGCAGGTTAAGACACGTAAGTTTTGCTACTGGTTTCATCATAGATAGCTATCGGCGAATCATCCATACAGAAAGATGGAAAATAAGTTTGATGGAACAGTGGAGATGGGTGAAGCACCAAAACAGTTATCAGGGATAGAGATTTTTGAGCAGATATCAACGTGACAATTCCAGCAAAGATCTAATCGTTTTAACTCAGATGGTTCCTTGAATAAATAAAAAACGAAAGCGGTCCGAAAATAATGAATTGTTGAATGTGTAGAAGAAAAATATATTATGGAATCTTCCTTATTGGAAAGATCTTTTGATTCGACACAACATTAATGTCATGCATGTAGAAAAGAATGTGTTTGATAATATTTCTGGCACATTGTTACATGATGATTCTAAATCCAGAGATAAGATGAGTGCTCATGAGTGTTTTGAGGAGCTTGAAATCCGACAGGAATTGCATCCGGTACTTCGTGATGACGGTGTCTATGAATTACCAACTTCGTGCCACAACATCAAAATTGGCTATGAAAAATGTTGGTTATAGTACCCTCAAGACAATTATTGTAATTGCAGGCATGCAATTATGATGATTGAGAGAAGACCTATACGGGTAGAACAGTCTTACTTGAGATGATAGTATGCTAATCTAGTTCATATCTATCATCATGTACATGTATAATGTGATATTACAGTTCAATATTACATGTTGATAGAGCCCATAAGATTCTTTATTGACTATCGGGGTTATTGTGGCAATCACGTATGAGAACTGGGTAGTCTATAAGCTTAAATGTCCCTAGTCGTGGGAATATCGAGACTGGGCATCGATGTCCCAGCGTAGACTAGTATATACGTTTCTTGATCCTGATGGGGGGCGATGGCCTGTCTCACAGCTATTGGTGTCAGTTTCACCAAAGATAGTATATAGGTGCTCATTGGGTTATGAGTTACACTGGACGGACTCGCCGGAAACATACTAGATGGTATTATACTTATTGTCACGTAGCAGTTCTCAGGTGACATGAATACAGATTAGTATGTCGACATCATATCGTCATGTCTCGTGTGAGTCCCCACTCTCGTGTGAGTTCTCACTGTGCTTTGATTACAACCCTACCGCGGCTCAAAGAAGTCGTGCAAACAGGTTTTAGTTGGGTACAATCGCGAACCATATGGAGACGGTGAGTGGATCGTCGGGGATTTGTCGCTCCCGGTGTTGGGGATAGATGTCGCGTTGTGCACAGGTGGCCATCACCAGAAATTCTTGGCCAAGGTGGATGAGAATTACTGATTTAGATCAGTGGTTTCTCAATGGGTGATGGGTTTCACACCGATATGAATTATCGCGTTATTAGGGGTCTGACTTTATCTACCCGCTAGACCCGATATGCGATACTCTTAGACGAACAGACCGAACTGTATGGAAATTGGCACTGACTGGCATATTAGGGGTACGGATGAGTTTGCTCGTGGGCCTTCTTTTCATTCAATATCTGGGTAGCCGTTACGTACAGCTAGTGCCACTGACGTTCTTGTGGTTAAACTCACTGCCAGCATATTGTCGAGTCTTTAAAGCCCCACACAGAGAGTTTTCCTGGTTCAGGCAAAATAATGTAGTGGTCGTATATTGATACGTGAAGGGTTCTGATTAGGAATGTGTGCTAGCCACGTGGACTTTAATCGGACGGATGATAATACGAGCCGGCTTAGGATTAATCCGGATTATTAAATCAAGTTTTGATTTAATAATTTACATATATAAATTTCGATATGTATATTTTAGTATTATGTTCATTATATTTTTCTCTCTTGGGTATTCGTATTTTGATACGAAAACGGGCATATATTTGCAGGGACGTATTCTTGTATTTATACAAGAATACTTCTAGAAAGAAGACACCTCATTTCTACGACTTACTTTTCTTTTGTTTAAAAGAAATTGTGAAATGAGGTGGAAAAGAGAAATGATGGAGGGTATGAGCAAATGAATTATTAATTCATTTGCATATATTATTCAAGCATGGTTGCAATTTTAAAATAGAAAATTCTTTTAAACAAAACCAAAAAGAGCATGCTTGAATTTCTAATGTGATTTTCATTCTACCATTCTTGCTTCTCTCTTACATGGCTCCTCCTCCTACTTCATTATCTTCTATCATTCTCATGTGTTGAGAAATAAAAAGATAAGAGAGAGAAAAATACTAGAACACTCACACACATCCTATGCATCCTAGATTAACATCCTAGGAACCTTAATTACTTCGTTGATGAAGTTGAGCTTGAACTTAGTTCCCTCAGGTAGATCATTTTCGGCGCGCAATCTGGAGCTCTCGAGAGCTTGCTAGAGTCCAACCCAATTGGAGCAAATGAAGGCGCGCTACAGAGGTTGTGATTTCTATCTAATTGTTTTTCTAATTTAGATGTTTGGTTAGATTCTTAGGTGTAGCTTTCTAGTGCCAAAAAAATTGTTTTTGAATTCCGCATTGACCGTAGGTTAGCAGCGAGAGGACTAGGAACTAACAAAAAGATTTTGCGAAGTGCTAAAGAGCGTCAAAACCCCAGATGGTTAATCCTGTAACATATCAAAGAATGTGCAGGTCGATCCACCGAAGCTCATAAACCTTAAAACTCACGATTGTCACATTCTTCTGCGTCAATTGCTTTCAGTGGCTCTTCGACATAATTTGTCGTCCGAAGTCACCAAGGCTTTGATAGAGTATTGTGAATTTTCAACAAAATTTGTTCTAAACTGATAGATGTAGTCGAATTCGAGGAGTTACAGAGGAGTGCTGTTGAAACACTCTGCAAGTTGGAGATGATATTTCCACTATCTTTCTTCACAGTGATGGTTTATCTTACGGTGCATCTAGCAACAGAGGTAATGATTGCTGGACCGGTCTCATATCGCTGGATGTATCCAGTAGAAAGGTAAATAATTTTTAAGTTAATTTTGATATTTAACTCATTATAATATCCACATTCGTTTAAAATATTCATTAACGTTTCAGATATTTAGGATTCTTGAAACGACACGTGCGTAATCGAGCTCGACCGGAAGGGTCAATAGCTGAGAGTTATTGTGCCACCGAATACCTCAACTTCACTTCTTGTTACTTGCATGGAGATGAAACAAGATTAAACCTTCCTTCTCAAATTTATGATGACCAACTGTCCCATCTATAAAGGGAGGATTGATCCTACCGGAAAGATTGACTCGACCAACCACATACATATATCCTTCATAACATTGAAATTACTGTTGACCACAGAACATATATAAATTAAAACTTTTAATCGTGTCAATATTGTGTCTGTATATATATACCTAAATATATAATATTGTTATTCTTTTAGCCAACATATTCAAAAACTTATGCCACGATTACCGGAAAGGGCGCTAATTGGTAGATTAATCATGAACATAAGAAACACTTTTTACGATGGTTCCGTAAACACGTACGTATCTCTTATAGATTTTACGCATCACACGCATATATCACATATAATTTATACATTTTACGGGTAAATGCATTGTAAATTGAAGATGGCATAGCAAAATGGATGCAATCCCCGGATGTAATCGTGCGACTATCTAGAGATCCTAGTGCAAAAGTGAATCGATACGGTAAATATTGCATTAATAACCTAAAATTCCTTACAGCGAAGAGGTTGACTACCCAAAATAATGGCATTTATTGTCCGTTTGAACAAACGTGCTTCTTAAATTCCCGTGATCAAAGACCGCAAGATGGAAAAAAAGAATACAACGGTCAGGTGGAGGGCATATTAGAGAATCTACGTGAATAACAAGCAAGAACGATTTGTTATGTTCAAAGTTTGTTGGTGCGCTTGCATCCAGAAAGATGGGTATGGTTTTCAACTTGTTAATCTCAAAAAAGAAGTTCACTGAGACGATAAGTTCATGTTAGTTTCATAAGTTGAACAATACTTCTATGTCAAAAATCCTAATCGTGAAGATACTTGGATTGCACTGCGGGCACCACCTAAATCCTTATTCCATAGTTCTATCGACGATGGTAACATTGAGGACGTAGATCCGATTGACATATGAAAAAAATTTACGGTTGTAATCATTTATATATATATATATATATATATATATAAACTCTGTAGTAGCAAAGACTTATAATAAATTGATATATGAAAAACTTTGGAGTTCTAATCACTTGTAATTTATTGATATGTTAGTTTAATGATTTATGCATTTTATATATTTTGTATCGTCCTAACTTGCATTAAACAGATGCTACGAAAAGGCATGTACAACAAATTTGCCAGAATTATATCAGGGAAGAAAAAAGATCGATCTGCTTCCTTTTCGACACAACCTGGCCATGAGATCATTGACGGGTATATATGAGTTTTAAATAAGTGTGTTCAAATTATTTTTTCATATAACTATTGATTGATTATAATAAATTAAAATGTGCAGATACATCTGATCAGGAGCCTACAGGTGTATCAGTGCAGCATGATCTGTATGCACACCTAGATGAGCAGGGCACGAAGGAGGGGATGTTCACGGATCCCGTTACAGATGAATTTACTCATTCATTGCCTCTTCTAAGAGATTTGCAAAATATAAAAACTTCTCAAGATAGGGACAATGCGAGGGAACGAGCGAGGTGGGATGCTGCTCGTCCTCAAATGGATACGATGATAGACATCATTAGCGAGTATTGCTCAGGCAAAGACTGCGGGGGATAATTAGCCCGATTTGAACACCACGGAAGAGATGTTGCCAACAAGAATACCAAATTCGATATGAAGGAAAAAAAGGCAATTCTGGTATGGGAAGGTAGGAAGCCCTTAGGTCCGGGCAAGTGGGCTACCCATTTTAATGGTTATATTGGTATTCTCATCCGAAACATTGACTATTGGAACGTGGGGTTCACGTTTGCGGATAACCCTGGGATGCCTACGTATGGACTTGACGCTCACTTTTGGTAATGCATAACTAAATTAAACACATGTCAGCATTACATGCATACTTGTTATATGGTATTAATATAGTAATCAATATACTTATTAATTTATATTACAGAAACATTTCTTCTTAGAAGATGATATGGACGGACATTGAAAGTATGTCCGGAATGAGATGGGTGGAACATTCAAGAGATGGTGTCAAAAGATTGAAAAAGGTTTCTATAAGTCTGATAGATTTACGGAGGATTAGGAACGGTTTGCCGCTCTTCCCTCTGTCATCCTTAGGGAGCAGTTTGCTTTTCTCCTAATTTATTAGGATACACCAGATGCGAAGGTAATTAAAAATATACTTAATTGATTTTAACACCGCGAATTTAGATTAGTTTATTTTATATTATGATATGTTGTCTTCTAAATATGCAGGCAGAATCAGAAAGAAATAAGCAGAAATGAGGAAAATACATAGAAGAGTATTATGGTGGTTCGGTTCCTATTAATCAGTATAGGTCTACTTTGGTCAGTTCATCTTTATTTACATATATGTTCGATTTCTTAAGTTTATCGTTGCATATAATCACATATAAATAAATCATACATCCGGTACAGGAGAGGGCTGGGAGAAAGCCGAGCCTTGCTGAGACTTGAGAGATGGTGCACACTAGGGAAGGCATGACAGAAGAAGAATTGGAAATAGCCTCTCAACATATGGTGAGATTCCATTTATAAATTCTTTTAGGTAATTATACTCAATTGTTAACTTCGCAATGAAAAGTAATTAATTATTGTTTTATTTATCGAAGTTGGGGCTCAAGGAGGCGGGGAGGAGCTATCGGGAATCAAATCCCAATTTTCCGACCGACGATCCTCTTCCTAGAGATATCGAGCTATCTATATTAGATCAAATTTCCCCTCGCTCAAGAGAGCACGACCGTTATCCCGTCTTAGGTGGTCCCGTTGGTCTTGTGCGGTCGGGTTCCGCCGGTGAAACTTCAAGTTCGTCGACCGCTCACTCCAACCAACCTCCTGCTGAGGCACCGAAGGTGATGGCGCTACAGAAGGAGCTCAGGAGGGAGCGTGAAGAAAATATGAAATGAAAAGCTAATATGGATGCATGGAGTGCAGGGTTCCCAAGCGCTCGGGGGCGCAGCGGAGGCGAGATGCAATAAAAAAAATCGAGCAAACTTGAGGGAACCACAACCATAGAATCGTCCAAACACCTAAACTAGCAAACTAAGCATGCAAGGTTGAGAACATACAACCTTTGATGCATCTTCAAATGCTCCAATGGTGAACTTGGACTCCTCATCGGCTTCTTGAGATGTAGGAACGAACTTGGTGAAGATATCCCATGTCGAAGATGATCCACCCAAGGAAAACCGATCCAAGCTCCAACCGACACTCCAAGCTCGCTAGGAATGAAATGAGGGTGATGTAGAGATTTTTTCACTAATTATCTCTCATTTCAAAACTCAAGAGAGTAATGAAGAAAGAGGAAGGAGATGAGAGCTCTAACATAAAGCAAAATGAGCTAAATGTTAAATGGCGCGAGAGCAATAGTGAAAATATCAACCATGACCACAAAATATGTCGCAACACTTTTCAATAGAAAAATGAGCCCATTCCTTTCTACCATTCCTACTTTACACCTTACCCTCCATCTCATTTCCTTGAATTTCCATAAAGGGAAATTCACAAATGAAGTGTCCTAGAAATTATTCCGTATAAATACGGAATACATCCTCCGGTATAGTATCGCTACATATACGCATATCCGTATTAAAATACTGATAGCCAAAAGAGAGAAAATGAATAGTAAATAATAAATCTAAAATATATATGTATATATTAAATTATTAAATCAAAACTTGATTTAATAATCTGGCTTAATCCTAAGCCGGCTGAATTATCAACCATCCGATTAAAGTATGTATAGCATGTACACATATTTAATCGGACACCTGCACGTACCAATGTACGGCCTCTACATCGATCGCCTGAACCGGAAAAACCCTATGTGTGGGACTCCAAAGACTCGACAATACGCTGGCAGTGATTGCTGGATAAATCCATAACCACAAGCACGTCAGCAGCACTAGCTGTACGTAACGACTTCCAAGTATATGCCGAAAGGAAGGTCGACAATCAATTCCGTCCATACCCTACTGAGCCTGAATGTGACAATCTTCATGCAGTCTGTTCTCTGTCTAAGAGTATCGTATACTGGGTCTAGGGGTGAATAACGTCAGATCTCTAATAACCCGATAAGTCGTGCCGGAGTCAAGCTTATCACCAACCGAGAAACTACTGAACTTTTATCAATAAATCTCATCTACCATAGCCACGGATTTATGGTGATGGCCTACCGAACACAGCGCAACATCGACTCCTAATACCAGAAGAGACAAATCCTTGACAATCTCTCACTGTCTCCATGTAGCTCGGGATGTACTAAACTAAAATCTGTTTGCACGACCCTTTTGAGCCGTGGTATGGTAGTAATCTAAGTACAGTGAGAACTCATACAAGACAAATGACAATCTCAAGTCAAAGGACTAACATGGTTCTCATGTCACTATACCCATGTCACTAGAGAACTATTATCTGACGATTGGTATAATATCATCTAGAAGTTCTCGGCGAGTCCGTCCGGTATACTCACCTCCAATGAGTACATGTATACTATCTTAGGTAACACAACACCAATGGCTTATGAGACTGGCCACAGCCTCTCGTCGGGATCAATCTACTCTAGAATATCGATACCCAGTCTCGATAATCCCTCGACTAAGGAAATTTAATGATGAGCTTAAAGACTACCCAGCTCTCACGTATATGATCACTATCATAATGCATCCATATCAGCTTCAGCAAGGAAGACGAAGAAAAAGCAAATGACTGCAGCAACATTCGTCTGCGGAACCACTCTTCCTAAGAAGAATCTTAGCCCCACAAATAAAGATCCCAAGAATCAAGACAAGGGTCAAGGGAAAATGCCTGAAGAGATCGCCTTTGATGAAGAGGTGGCCAAAGAACTCACTGCGAACGATCTCCCCCGGAAAAGTAAGGTGGACTACAATGTGTTAGCCCATCTGAAGAAGTTACCTTCACACTTGAGCAAATACGATACTCTGCTCTTATCAAAAGAATTGCGGGAGTCTTTAATAAAAGCCCTCAAAGAACCCGACCTTTTTCAAGCGCACTTTGCCGAAGAAGCGATGAACGATAAAATGGAGGAGGTATACACGGCCGACATCACCTTCAGCAAAGAAGTTCTCCTGGGGACGTTCGAGCACAATCGACCTCTCTACATCGCCAAGTACTGTGATGATCAGGGAACAAATAAAATCCTTGTCGACAACGGTTCTTCGGTCAACCTACTAAATGTTAAGGTGCTCAAGCAACTGTCTATGGATGTATGATACCTCAATCGAGAGAAAATCACCATCTCCGGATTCGGTTCCCAGTCTTCAAGAACGCTGGGTCCACAGTGTTGACACTTCGCTTTGAACAACTCGTCACGGACGTCAAATTTCACGTCATTGAGGGCAAGACACACTATAAAGATTTACTGGGTAAATCTTGGCCACACCAGTATAGCGTTATCCCTTCTATACAATATCATTGTATGAAGTATTTCAAGGATGGTCAGGAACACACCATCATAGGGGAGCTCAACCCGTTCACGGTAAATGAAGTACGGAAATATGAAGATGCGAAGTACTTATTGGACTACGAAGACACAGAGAAGTGCGACAATCCTAAAGACAAACAAGTGCAAGCGGCGATCATCCCAATCTTTGGAAGTGACTCTGAAGAGGACGAAATAGTACTCACTAGACAGCCTCCAAAGGAAACTGATAAACCAAGCTTGTCAGCTCCTATTCCGATCTTCGGCGGTTATTCGGAAGAAGAAAATGATACGGTTTTCTCCATCCATCCGTGGGTGAAGATCCCTGATAAAGCCGATCGAGCCCTATATATTACAATGGCTCTGCCGCATCACTACAAAGAGCTCGATGCACTCACCACCTACAGCGTGCAAGAGCTAGTCACCTTTCACGTGCCTCCCGGTCGTAAAAAAGAATAGAGGACTCACTTCTATAAATCGGAAGAGATCAAGGTGGAGAAAGAAATTTGGCATGGACTCGATCCGAATCTCGATAGGTTACAACTAATCCCTATACTAAGATACTATACAAAGATCTTGAAAAAACTCCTTCATCAACAAGGATATCGTTCGAACAGACTGTCCGTCAGGCCCAATGTTACAAGAGGATCTGGGAAATGTCAGGGACCCCGTCAACCAGCGTCCCATAGAAAGTTCGATATCATTGGTTTGGGTTATGTTCGACCCCAAAAGAAGCAGGCTCATACCTGCTATGCCCTGAGCGAAAAGGAAGATACTAGGATGGCAAGCAACTTATCCGAGCAAGGTGAAGAAACCTCACAAAGTACTCCAATCAGATCATCTGAAGCGTCGATTGAGTTGCCGATGAAAGAAATGATTCAGGAATTTGATGAAATCGGAGAAAATATAATGGCCCTACACAAAAAGGTCATGCAATAACCCCCAAACGGGCGATATAATGAAGCAATGAGCAGTATTAATTCAGCTCCACAAAATACTGCGACTCTGCCACCAGAAGACCCGACTGAGAAGCTAATAAGAAAAGCCTATCGGATGGGTAAGACGGCTTTGTATGAAATAAACAAAAGATCGCACCTAAGCAAGCAATTTATAGGAGAGACGAGCCATGATCATTATCCTTGACAGCTCTATACCTGCCTTTATAAATGAAGAAATTCAAGATGGCCACATTAAAAATAGAACGCTATCTACATCCAAGTCACAAGATCGCTCAGCCCTACCTCTTGAAGAAAGGATGGGACGGGGATATTCTTTTCCTCGAGATAAGACGAGAAAAATATTTAACCTCGTCATGAAGCACAAGATGTTAATACTTCCCAAGTGCAAGCAGTCTCATGAAGCTAATGCTTTTGATCATCCCGACTACTGTCCCTACCACCGGATCATTAATCATACAATCGAGGATTGCTTTCCCTTCAAGGACTGGGTGGAAGAGCGATACCGGTAAGACAAGTTCAAACCAAATGACAACTGGAAAGTGGAATCTCCGCAAAAGCATGAGCCAATGCGAGACAACCCCGTCAAGTTAAAGCGTAACCAGCCTAAGAAGAGGAAGCTCACCCACACTTGCCACATGATAAGACTCCTCAATAAAAAGGGGATGAAGTTACGCTTCAGTGCCTCGACTGGTTCAAAAATGAAGAAGAGGAAATTTCAGAGCTACCACCAACGCCAAAAAAACTGGAAGACGGGATCCATACCACCGCGCAGATAAACTTAGGAACTGAAGATCCTCGACCCACGTTCGTCAGCGAGCTGCTTTCAGATGAAGTTGCTGGTTTAAAAGTAGTACTCATGGAGTACAAAGACTGCTTCGTGTGGAATTACTCCGAGATGCCAAGTCTTGATCCAGAAATAGCAGTTCACAAACTGTCCATAATGCCGAGAATAAAGCCTGTCAAACAAGCTCCAAGGAGAATGCGTCTCGAACTCGAGATGAGTTTCAGCGCTGAAGTCAAGAAACTTACAGATTCTGGTTTCATCCAGGAAGTCCAATACCCCGACTGGATCGCCAACATCATCCCTATGATGAACGGGACCGTCCGGATCTGCGTGAACTTTCGCGACCTCAACAATGCGTGTCCGAAAGACGACTTCCACGTACCCGTCACTAATGATCGACAACACCTCCACTCACGAGGTTGTAAGTGCACGGCGGCGCCCCGGCCGTCAATCCGACGCCGGAATGCGGAAACGAAACTTGTAAACCGGCACCACCGCGCACTAAAATCCCGGATCGGGCCATTAACCTATACCTAGCAAACTAGAAAACGGGTAGGAAGCTATACCGAGCGATCCGTGTCCTTCGGTCTTCGGCCTCCACTCCGATCTCCTCGCGGAATCTCCGGTCTTCATCTCCTCGTCGGAATGGGCACCACATCGCCGGGTTCTTTTATGAGCTCCCACCTCTGGACCGAGACAACTCGGGCACGAAGTTGGCAAGTCGACGTGTCCAAGAATACTGTAGGCTAATGTAGATACCTTTGTCTCATGGGGTTTGAAGTTGCCATAAAGATGGAGGTGAAGAATGAACTTTTGGAGAGAGGTTGATGAATTTGTGTCGAGCAAAGAATGAGATGAACATTTTTTCCTTATCAAATGAACCTCTCTCTAACTCACAAAATTGTGGCAGGCCAATATATTGGCAAATTGGAATCAAGGGGGTGAGCACAAGGAAAGGGGTCAGCATAAGAAAAAGATGAGATGATAATGAGGAATTTTAGTCACACCATTTCCTAATCAACTCACATCACAATTAATGCAAACCATGATGGAAATAGAATCAAAAAGATGCTAGATTTATCATGAAGCCTCCACATCACTAAAACCCCCTCCACAATTGCTAATTTGCAAATATGCAAATTAGCCCCTCCATCAGAAAAATCCGGCCGTGAAGGAACAAAGGAAAACTGGCCGAAACAGAATGCAAACTGGCAACTTCAGAAAACTGATCCCATAATAAATTACAGGAAAACCCCGCGACTGTATATACATACCAGCATTTGTATTCCCACTGAATACAAATGCAAAAAGACAAAATCTACACTGTACAATACTAGGATCCGGCTTAAACCAAAGCCCGCTAGTATTATCCGTCCGATCATGATCCGTGCAATACCGCACGTATAAGATCGAACCCTGCCATATCTCCATACGGCCTCTACAGCGTTTCGCCCGAAACTTGAGAAAACGGTCTGTGGGGGACTCTAAAGACTCGTCAATACTTTGGTTGTGGATTTAACCACTAGCACGTCAGAGGTATTAGCCATACGTAACGGGCTACTAGGTATCGACCAAAAGGGACGTCGATGAGCGAACTCATCCTGACACCCTACTGAGCCTGGCAGTGACAATATTCGTACAGTCCGGTCCATTCGTCTATGAGCATTGCATGGCGGGCCTAGGAGGTTGGTAAAAGTCAGACCCCCAAAAGCGGTACAAGTCGTGTCGGAGTGTAGCCCGGAACACCCTGAGATACTACTGGAATACCTACCAGTAAATCTCCTGCCTTGGCCAAGGACTTCGTGTAATGGCTCTCCTAGACACAGCGCGACCTCACCCCCAATACCGGGAGAGACGAACCCCTGAAGATCCGCTCACTGCCTCCATGTGGCTCGGAACTGTACCCAACTAAAATCTGTTTGCACGACTCCTTTGAGCGTGGTAGGGTAGTAATCAAAGTACAGTGGAAACTCACACGAGACAAATGACGATCTCATGTCGATGAACTAACCTGTACACATGTCACAAGGGAACTGCTATCTGACGTCAGGTATATGACCAACTAGCATGTTCCCGGCGAGTCCTATGTGTACTCATAACCCAACGAGCACCTGTATACATCTTAGGTGAACCAACTGACACCAGTGGCTTGTAAGACCGGCCACCGCCCCTCGTCGGGGTCTCGACTGTATACACTAGTCTACTCTGGAGAATCGATGCCCTGTCTCGAAACTCCCACGACTAGGGACCTTTTAAGGATGTGCTTATAGACCCCAGCTCCCACGTATATGATCGCCCTCATACTGCTGGCAGTCAAGCAAGAATCCTAAGAGCTCTATCAACGTGTAATAGCAACCTGTCAGGTCACCTAAAACAGTACACGATGATAAAGATAAACCAGATAGCATACTATCATCTTGAGCAAGACTGTCCTACCGGTATAGGTCATCCCTCAATCATTGCAATCACGTGCCTGTGATCCAATAATTGTCTCTGAGGGCACTATCTCCAACAATCTCCCACTTGCACTCAAGGCTAATTATTGCGATGTCGCATACTCACAGCCTGTATGATACCGAACACCCAACTCCTCTACAATTCAGTCTCACAAAACCCGTTTGCAAAACTAATGCGTTCGAGAAATAGCCTCAGTGAGTGGATCCGCTCTAATGTTTCTTTCTATGTCTCTCTTTATCTCATGTTCGCGGAGAAAGCCATCTCCCGAAATAAGCAATACCTGTCTTAGAGTGTGTCTGGATATCTGATGGGACCTAGTTCACAAATGAACTCCAAATCCAAACTTCTCAGACTGTATCGTCAACTGAACTTAATCAGTATCCTGCGCCATGCCTCCCTCAGTATCCGCTTGGACCACCTGTCCAAAATACTGCCCCTCGTCAGAGGGAAAACTATAACTCTGACGGCCACTCTGTCATCCAGGTCACCTTGGAAGCCTGGAATGATAACCGTCTCCTAAAGGAGGCTGTTGTTATCATATCCCTAGAACATCCACTTATGTTTTAAAACTGCTTCCGAATGTTTCTCCAGGAATGGATCAATATCTTATTGTATCTACTGCAAAAACATCTGGTGTGGTACTTGACATCTCATGATTGACTCAATTGCCTAAACAAGTGATCTGCCAATCATGTACATCCCTCTCCCCTTTAGTCTATAAGACACCTTTAGAGATGGTGACTCCATCACCTGCAGGTACACTACCATGCCTGGAGTCGTCCATTCTAAATACCTTTAGAATGCTGTCTAAGTAGCCAGATTGGGAAACTACCCAAATCTAGATCTAAAACCATAGATCCAGTAATCAGAATGTCTGATATAATATCCAATTCCTATGTGGAGAAAATACTGTGTGACAACCAAAGTATAACCAATCGTAGTATAGGAATTTCACTTCCTACTCTGTGTATGTCATCCAAATATCAGGACATCACACCCTACTGCCTTCTTAACAGATCCATCCCCTATTCTGATGAAGTCAAACCTATGATTGTCACATCAGAAATAGATGATCTATCTCCGCTATTTCTGCTTTAGTCTATAAATAGACATAAGCCACTTGTCCACCAATGCTTCCGCTGCTCCCACTGACTACGACAACCCTCTGGCAGAGTCATATACACGTACACTTCTAAAGCTGTTTAGAATGACGCTATACTCATCCTCCTGCCGGGTCTCATAGCCTGGAACAACAGCAATGGCAGGTCTGGGTAAACAAGAACCTCCCCGTCACCGTCCTTGAGGCTAGCGAAGTACCTCTCGGTTGCCTAAGGTTACCCACCATATCTACGGAGTGGTCAATGGAATGTCAATACAGATTGAATCTTTAGGTTCTTATCAAATTTTCAGTAATCGTTTGCGGTTCTGGAATCACTTCCAGTTCTACCATACTCCCACTACTGTTTTCTGAAAAAATCCACTTTTATTAAAACTGTGGCGAGTCAAGAACAATATCACTATTGATCTTCCAGATGGTAGAAAGTCAACCCTCGTCATAGCCTGGGTCAACCCCAAACAGCCACTACAGAAACGTGCCTTGAGTCATCTAGAGTCTGGTTTTAAGCATAAGCTGGACAACTCCCCGTATCTTAACGTCGTCAAGATACGAACTGTTCTATATCCAATACAGAAACAGAGGCACTGATTTAATTGAACCAGATTCAAATCATTCATCTGTCTCCAGTGCATGTCAACTAAATGGAAGGAGGCCGATCGGCGTTACTCAACTTAGGAATGCTTCCAATTATGAGTAATCTGAAAGAGAAGCAAGTTCTCTTAATCATTACTATCAACTGAATACCATGCATAAGTATCTACATCTTCGATCACCTTGAAGAATCCTGATACTTGCAACACCTGGTTTTCTACTTTATTCTTATACCTATAACTTCTCAAAATTCGGACCTTGCGTTTCTACGAAACACTTGTCTAAAAACTAGAGAAGTCATAAGTAAACCGAATATAGTACGAGGACCAACCCCTCTGTCCTAATGGACACTGGACAATATACAATCCTCTGTATAAGTCCTCTGAGTCTAATAACTCAAACCCTGTGCGTCGTAGGTTGAAAACTGTACTATGGTTATGAAGAATTACACCGCTGTTTAATGCTCCTTACCTAACCATCCACTGATATAGGTAAATGTCATAAACATAATTTCAAGAAGTTATATCTCACTCTATGAAAATAGACGTACAGATATATCAATTTGAAATTGGTGCATAACAACGGATATTCAAAACCAAATATTTGCCGTCCGGCAAACAGCCCAGGCGATTTCCTCAAATATCACCAATTACAACGAATTCCAATATAATGAGGATGATCACTTAATTCCCAATAACTTACTCCCACTCATCAACTGTAAAACTATACAGATGTGAGAATCATACCTGGTAAATACATACCCTGGAGCAAGTGTCTAATTGGGAAATCAGTTTTCTTTTAACAGTACACAGTAAAACTGAAACATTGAAATGTTTCGATGGGGTATCCGGGTATTCCTAGTAATGCCTCTTCCATCATCCAGATTCACAACTGTAACCGTATATTTCTTTGCCATCTCTCCAAATCCCTTCATATGTCTTTAGTCATTACCTTCTGCACACCCCTTTAGGCCAAATGGTTTTCTTCATTCCCTACCGTTCGGCACCAGCCTATGGTTTGGAAGAAGACTATCCAATAAGCATAATGGGTGTGCTGCCCTAATCCTAGGAGCACTCGCAATGCGAGAGAAGGTGAAGATAAAAGACAACCGAATAAACCTTATCCCTATTTCTCCTGAACCAGAATCCATCCCCGAACTGGAACAAGTTCCTTTCGAGTTCGTATATAACTATACGATGGAATATCCAATAAACTGTGGATCTTCGTAGTGATACGGAGTGTCCTGAAGAAATACAAAGGTGAAGTGGGAGTGGTAATGAAATACTTGGTTTGGTCGTGAATAGCAGTCGCAATTTACTTTGCCCTCTTACTAATCCCTTTATTTGTCTTAACTTAATACCTTCTGTACACCGTACTTAGGCTAATCGGCTTTCTTCATTCCCTACCGTTCGGCACCAGCTTAAGGTTTGGAAGAAGACTATCCAATAAGCGTAACAGGTGTACTATCCCCTAATCCAAGGGGTACTCGCAACCTGAGAGAAGGTAAAAGGAAAAGACAACTGAATAGTCCTATTCGTTTTCTCCAGAACCGGAAACCATCCTCGAATAAATTCCTTCGAGTTCGTATATAACCATACGATGGTTTTGTCCAATGGAAGTGGACGTTCGTAGTAATACGGGGTGTCCTGGAGAAAAGGGTAAAAGTAGGAGTGGCAACGAAGCATGCAACTTTGACAATCCAAAAGCCAGTGTTTTAAGAAGGTTCGGTCAACTTGGTCACTGAGTCATAGTCAAGGGTCGGGTCATGGTCGCTGCCAAAGAGAGAGAGAAAAGAAACACTCAGCATGCACTCTAACCTAGATCAGAATGGTTATCACTTTATCTAATCAGGAAACCCCCCACTGTAACGTCACATTCTCCTCCAAACCTGAAAGAAGAATTAGTCGGAATCACCCGAGGAGCAAACCAACTCATCAGTGGGAATCGGGATCCAACTATCATCGCATGATAACGTAATGGAATCCGCTCACGTTATCACACTCCAGAAGGTATGCGCATATCTGGCAAGTTTCAGTTTCTTTAGAAACTCCCGATGTGATTTTTGCCCATGCTCTTATGACCTTGACGAAGGCCAACATATCATAAGTCACATGTCAAGTTCTACCCGTCATTATCCAGGTTAATTTGAACCCACCCGTACATACTCTTGACGAAGGCCAAAATAGTAGTACGACTATCCCAAACCAACGCATCTATCTATGCTGCAGATAAATATCCGGTAGCTACCAATCACTATGCCTTGGCGTAGGTCAAAATACATAGTTTGAATACTACCGAACATTTAACTGAAATGACGGAGGGCTACGAATGGTTTTTGGCGAAAAACCTTTAACATAATGAACTTGATATCATTGAAGGAACCGGATAGCTTTATAAAAATATAGTAACGAAAACCTTTGCTAAAGAGGTCACTCCCGGTGAAGGGATCTCGGCTCTTTCCCCGTAGAATGAGGTGCAGGATATTCCAACTGAATACCACGATGCAAAGCAAAAGGCAATCGGCTATAGTGAAGTTATTACCCTGACGCAAACTTCTATCCAAGGGGTCACCCCCGGTGAAGGGATCTCGGCCCTTGCCTCGTCGACTGAGGTGCTGGATATTCATAACCGAATACCACTGTGCAAAACAAAAGTGAACGTCCTTGCAATAACAGCTTTTTGAAAAATGTTCCAACAACATCAGAACAGGTTTGTTTAGCTTGCATTGATCCGAATCAACACAGTCCCATCAATTGATCACACCACAAAAGAACGAAAATAATGATGTACGTATATGCCATCTGCATTCGCCACTGGGTCCCGTCATCACCCGTTAGGTTACTTAACTAACGACAGAGCGGGGACTGGACTAGCGAGGATGCAAAACATATACAACATCTACTAGTATATATATATCAATATATAATATTCGCTCAAGGCGTGATAAAAATGCAACATCACAGAAATGTAATAAGCATCACAGAACAATACAGATATCTGGGATCATAGAGCCGCTACTAAAACCCGATGTTCCCCTGGTCGTGTGGATAGCCTGTGCAATGAAATCCTAGACCCCTACGGGCGTGGCAAGTTACCCGCCAAAACCTGAAGCGAGGCAGTCCCCTTCAGCAACGCGAATGGACCACCCAGCACTTCACATAATCCGGTAACTTGGACACCCCTCTTTGGGTCAACCTATACCCCCTACGAGTGCGGCGAATAGCCCGCCAATTCTAGAGTAAAGCCCCCTCCGTCTCAACGCCATGAGATGCGGGCCCGTTACCCTCTAGAACCCGGCTACCCGTGCACCCCTCCGCGGGATAATCCTAGTACAGAAAGTAAAATATACATACAACGGGTACATCGAGCTCAGCCCAGTCGTGCCCCAAAAGAATAATATACAAACAGGCAGTGACGGCAGTCCACACGTCGGACGCTCGCCCCGCAATATCAAATGTACATATAAAACGAAACTGTACTACCATTGCATCCAGGCTATCCACCACGACAGATCCGCAACATCACAGCACAACACAGAACATCAACGTGAATGTCACGTTCGTAAATCCGTCTAAAAGAGCTATAGCAGTTGGACAGGATTTACCGATCAAATGACATTCACGTTCGCAGATATAATGTAAATACTGTGAACTAACATGTTTAAAATTTTCGATCGATCAAATTTACCGAAGTGGGCCCCAAGCACAACTGTAGCACTCAAAGAAAATCTGGGCCCAAACAGAACATTCCAAAAACCCCATTCAACTCAGAAGCCCACTGTAAAAATTTGATGCATTGATTACACTTTCCCGCCGCGGAACCGCGGCCACAACAGGGGTTTGGCCGCAGTTCCGCGGTCTTACTGAGGAATCAGTGCATCGAATTTTTCCAGAATGCTTAGAATTCCTTGCACGTATTTCTGCAATGTACTAAAAAAAATTCGAGCCAAAAAAAATTCGACAGAAAACTGATGCATGAAAATCGCGGTTTTTGGAATTTTCGTTCGATCGAACTTGTAAACACGTTAGAGCAAGCTAGACTAGATTAATGGCGTGGCTCTGATACCAATGTAAGTGCACGGCGGCGCCGTGGCCGTCAATCCGACACCGGAATGCGGAAACGAAACTTTTACGAAACTTGTAAACCGGCACCACCGCGCACTAAAATCCCGGATCGGGCCATTAACCTATACCTAGCAAACTAGAAAACAGGTAGGAAGCTATACCGAGCGATCCGTGTCCTTCGGTGTTCGGCCTCCACTCCGATCTCCTCGCGGAATCTCTGGTCTTCATCTCCTCGTCGGAAAGGACACCACATCGCCGGGTTCTTTTATGGGCTCCCACCTCTGGACCGAGGCAACTCGGGCACGAAGTTGGCGAGTCGACGTGTCCAAAAATACTGTAGGCTAGTGTAGATACCTTTGTCTCATGGGGTTTGAAGTTGCACATTTTTAAATTTACATCTGGTGAAACTTGCCAGTTATGTCACAGAGATAAGATGACCATAGCTCTGTTTATTGGAAACAGAGAAAGAGTTAGTGAACTCTTGGGATGATACATGTTGATATATAAAGGTCCCCTGTCTACACATGCCAAGACCGGTTCTTTGTACTTCATTACATTCTCTGATGATCTCTCAAGATTCAGTCATATGTTCCTGTTGAAACATAAGTCCGAAGCTTTTGAGATATTCACAGAATATAAGTTAGAAGTAGAGAACCAAAATACGGGTATAAGTATTATGTCCTATGATAAGATCAAGGAGGAGAATACTTGTGCACGGAATTCCTGGACTTTTCTAAAGGAGAATGAGATTCTCTCTCAGCATTACTCCTCCGTATACACCACAGTACGTCGGTGTATCGGGACGGAGCAATCACACCCTATATGATAAGGTGTGCTCTATGATGAGTACTACTGAGTTATCTATTTCCTTTTGGGAGTTATGCACTTGAGAAGCTGCATACCTATTGAATAGGGTTCAAATCAAATCAGTTGCCTACCACTTCATATGTAATATGGAAAGGAAAGAGCCCATATCTTAAGTTAGTTAAGATTTGGGGTTGTCCGGCCTATGTCTAAAAGCAAAATCCGGACAAGCTCGAGGCAAGATCTGTTATGTAGAACTGGAAATGTTTCAGCTATACAAACTGCAGCTGATGATTTGGTAGAACCAAAGGATTCAATAGTTACCAACGAACCTCAGTCTCTCCGCCGATCTGGTAGGGTTCCTCACCTGCCTGAGAGATACTTCGGTTTCTCGATGACAGTGGGAGCGAGAATTGCATCATGAGATGATGACCCAACTAGTTTCGAGCAGGCCATCGAGAGTAGGGACTCTGTAAGAATGGCTGGATGCTTAGCGATATGAGATGGAATCCATATACACCAACAAAGTATGGACTTTGGTTGCTATACCTGAAGGGTTAAATCCCCATCAGGAGCAAGTATATCTTGAGAAAATTACTTGGTGTACATGGAAGAGTTGAGACTTTCAAAGCTAGACTTGTTAAAAGTTTGCATCATTGACCAGGTATGGATTATGATGAAACCTTTCTAAGTAGCTATGCTTAAGTCCATCCAGATCCTACTTGCCACAGCTACATACCATGACTATGAAATCTGACGGTTGGGTGCCATGACTGCTTTTCTAAATGATGTTTTAGAAGAGTGCGTCTATAAGTACACAGCCAGAGGGCCTCGTAGACAGTGGGAGCAGCGGAAACGTGGGCAAGATGTTTTATGTGATAAAGCAGGCATCGCGGAGTTGAAACGTCTGTTTTGATGTGTTAGTCAAAGAGTTTGACATCATCAAAATGGTAGATGAACCTTATATAAACAAAAAGGTAGTAGGGAGTATGGTGGTGATCCTCGTAGAGTACGTGGATGACATACTCTTGATAGGGAAGGAGTTTCCTATGCTACGCACGGTCAATCTCCTCTTATCACAAGGATTCTCCAAATAGGATAAAGGTGATACCTCCTAAATCCTGGGTTTTGGATCTATGAGTTAGATCTAAATGGATGTTTGGGTTCTCACTAGGTTTAGTGAGATGGTATCAATCGATCCTGGGGAGAATCACTGGAAAGGTTCCAGAGTGATTAGGACGACTGAATGTCAGTCGTAGGCATTGTCTTTACCCTGAGTATAGGGACGGTATGTTGGAAGAGTTCCAAGCTAGATACCGTGGCAAACTAGACGATAAAGGCTGGTAACATCGCTATTAAAGATACTACCAAAGAGGAAGTTTGGGTGTATATTGGTTCATGAAATGAACTAGGTTCCTACCATTGTGTGACAATGGAAGTGTGGCTTTGGCCCGGGAACCCCAATCCCATCAGTGACCCAGACATATTCTGAGGCAGCATCACCTGATCATGGAGATAGTTGATCTCCAGGGTGATCGAGGTTAGGAGAGTAGACTCAGAGGACAACACGGCGGATGGTTGAGTATTAGATACTGCAACCACTGCTACAGATTTCCCTAGTGCAAGTGGGAGATTGTTAGTTATATGTATGCCCTAGAGGCCATTACTGTACATTGGATGTATATTGTAGTGGATGCTGGGACATATATAGGTAGGACTTTCTTGCTCGACATGATAGTACGCTATCTGGTTGCTCTTTATCTTAACATGTATACTTTCTGTCTCTCTGTTACATGCTGATAAAGCCCTTAGGATGTGTACTCGACTCCCGGGACTATGATGTAGATCATACTAGTGGGGCCTGGGAAGTCAATGAGTACATCTTTCAATGTTCCTAGTCGTGGGAATATCGAGACGGGGCATCGATATTCCAGAGTAGACTAGCGTATATCTTCTCGACCCATGTGATGGGCGATGGATGATCCCATATCCATTGGTGTTTGACATCAGAGATGGTATGCGGGTGCTCAGTGGAGACTGGGTACACTGAACGGACTCGCCGAGAACTCCCAGATGGTATTATACCTCACGTCAGATGGCAGTTCTCTGGTGACACTGGTACAGCTTAGTCTGTTGACCCGAGATCGTCATAGAGTCTTGTGTGTCTCCCACTGTGCTTTGATTTCCACCCTACCACGGCTCTACTGAGTTGTGCAAACAGGTGGTTTTTGGGTACAGTCCCGATTCACATGGAGGCAATGAGCGATAGGAGGGGATTCGTCTCTCCCGGTATTGGGGGTTGATGTTGCGCTATGCTCGACTGGCCATAACTGGAAATCCCTGGCCAGGATTGCAGTGATATACTGGTAAGAGTTATCAGTAGTTTCACGCTTGTTATGGACCTTACATCGGCATGACTTATCAAGCTACTGGGGTCTGACGTTTACCACCCTTAGACAAGATATGCGACATATCAGACGAACAGATCGGACTATACGGTAAGTGTTACTGGTTGGATTCACAGGAGTGTGAGCGGGCTTGCTCGTTGATCTTCTGATCGCTCAATACCCGGGTGGCCGTTACGTTTAGCAGACCGCTTGCGGCTTGCGGGTGTTTGATATGATCATCACCTGCTACCGGCGTATTGACGAGTCTTTAGAGTCCTACACAGAGGTTTCCTGACTCAAGCGAAACGAAATAGGAGCGCATATGAGATATGTGCGGGACCGAGAATAATACTAGTATGTGATACTGTATTATATTCTCGCGATTCGTATCATCGGACGGTTATATAAGATATAGCCGGGTTACCGAATCAAATGTTGATTCGATACATTGATACACTTGATATTAGTCGGTTATATGCGGTATGACCGGATCATTAAATCAAGTGTTGATTTAATGATTTAATGTATAATTATATATTTGATATATTACTTTACATTAACTAGTATTTGTTCACTTAAGATTATTTTCTCACTTGAATGTGTACATTGTATATATGATATATTTTTGTGCACTTGATTGTATCATGTTTGATGATACATGCAAACTTGGGTATGTGTATGCTTTGAACCATGTTTAGGTAAATGGTTAGGATTTTAATTTATTTATTCATTTATTTATTTATTCTTTTTGGTAAGAAATAAAATGGTGGCTTTCTTTGGATTTCATTTGAAGCTTCATGAAACTTTGAAAAGTTCAACCATTTTGTTTTTTGCTTAACCTAACCATTTGCCTAAACCCTAGTTTATTCTCTATATTAGTTACACTAACCCATGGTTGCTATATGATAAGTATTCACTTGAATTTTATTTTAAAAGAATTCAATTTCATTTTCCTTCTTCTTCTTCATCTTCTACAAGTGAAGAAAAGAAAAGCTTTCTTGAAATTTCCAAGTGATGAATCCAAGTGAGAAATCCAAATCTAAAGTGAACCCACTTCCTATTTCTTCATCCTCTACCACTTGCCATGTAGTAGAGTGTGTTTTCTTTACAAGTTTTATGACCTAGTGAAGATGGAGCTTGAGTTTGAGTTGCCTCGACGTAGATCATCTTCGGCATCGAAGTCAACGACCTAGCCCGCCCAATTCTCCGATGAAACCGACGCTAGAGTCCAGGATCCGATGATCGCAGCGGAGGGACGTCATCACGGAGCTAAAGAGGTGGAGGACCGGATCTACAAAGGTTGTAGTCACTTTCACTTTATAGTAAAGTTGTTTACTTGTATATGTTTCGCCTTATCTCTAGTAACGATCTAGTTTAGGGTTCTTTGGCACATAGAAAAATTAGAATTGGACATGTTTGATCAGTTGTAGAACCTCATGGGTGTGCCTAGGAACCCTACACACTATTCTTTTTCTTTTGGCTATATGTATTTTTATACGGATACGCGTATACGTATTTCGATACATATATCGGGGATGTATTCTGTATTTATACGGAGTACATCTAGAACACCTCATTTAAGTATTACCCTTTTTGGAAATTGGGTAACGAGGTGGAGGGTAATGTGGCATGAGCATAGTGAAGAGGGATGGGCTATAATTTTTTATATGGAAATTGTTACATTTTTTAATGGCTAGAAAAATATAAGCCTTGCTATCTCATTTCTACTCTACCTAGTTTTTACACTTAGCCATTTTTCGGTGATATGTTAGCCTCTCATGCTCACCTCCTCCTTGCTCTCATGAACTTGGAAAATGAAAGAAAACAATAGTGGAAAAATCCTATATCCTCCGCACTCTATTTCTAGCAAGCTTAGAGTGTCGGTTGCTTCGTCAAAATTCGCTTTGAAGCGAAGCTGGAACTTAGATCGGTTTCCCTTGGTGGATCATTTTCAGCAAAGGTGGTCGCCTCTCAAGCTTGTTTCCGAAAGCCTACGAGGAGGTTGGAGGGGTCTTCCACGATTGGATGGGACACACGACAAAGGTTGTAGTCTCGCAACTTTGTAGCCAGCTTCTTGTTTTAAATTTCTAGTTTAGTGTTTGGAATGGATTCTAGGTTCGGTTTCCTCGCGTTCGCTCAAAAATTTTTGTTCGCGTTTTTCATTTCCGCTGCACCTTAGCCGCGAGCACCGGGAAACCCTAACACTAGCTACAGTTGTAGCGTGTCCGCCTAATGACGGAAGACCCCCCTCATGCTCCTAGGCCACCAGGAACATGCATGCAAGCCGGTCGTCCTTGTAACGTTCATGCGAACTCGTAGCGAACGAACGAAGTGGTAGTGAAGCAGTGAACTCTGGCTAGACTCCCAAGTCCACGAAACGTGCTTGCAAGCCGGTCGTCCTTGCCGAAAATGATCCATCCGAGAGAACCCAATCCCAGCTTTATTGTAACACCTTAGTTCATTTATACCAGTTCTAGTGAAGTATTTCTTTATTTATGGTAGTTTCTTGATTTACTGTGTTTTTGGTGCAAATAGTATTTTGACATTTGTATCTGCATCCGACCCGACCCGTTTGCTTGAAACCTGTCTTGATTCACGTTTATGATTTATCCTGACTTGTTACGTAGACTCGTGCACTTTCATTTTAATTTATACATCTTGCATACTGGCATTTTATCTGACATTTACATTTTTACAATATAACATTTTAAGTCACATAAAATATTTTAAAAATACATCGCATGGCCTGCATGATACCCCTAACCCCGTGGTAGCATCCGCGCATCTTGTTCTCGTCCCATTCAGTGAAACGGACTTGTTTGGATGGCTACGCGCACGTACGTGCATACGTTCTTAGGGGTATGCATTTTCGTTACCCGGACATTCATTTTAGTTCTAGTCGTCGCATATATTTTTCATATTTTAAAACTAAATTTTAGACCCAACCCGGGCGTGTTTTGGACTAAATTTGTATTTACCAGAAAATCCAATTTTATTGAATATAATATCATTATTAAGTTTAAAATTTTAACAGTTTAAATTTAGAAAACTAACTAATATTTTTTCTCAATTAAAATCCTAACGTTTAACAACTCTCTCTTCTCCCTCTGACCCCACTACCAGCTCTTTCTCTTTCTCTTTCTCTTTCTCTCTCTCCCCGCAACTCTCTCTCCTTTCTCTCACCTCTCACGCCTCTCTCTCCTCTCGCATTCACTGTTCATTCCTCGATTCTGGTCACCTCCCGCGCGCTACGGTCACCTCCCTCCTTCTAATCTTCCTCTTCTTCCTTTAAAACCCTGAGCCCTCGCCACGAGAACCCAGAGCCTCCTCGAACCCTAACCTTAAAACTCCTCACTGCCCTCGATGTCGACCTCAACCCTCATCTCCATTCCCTTCTCCTCCTCGTCTCCTTCTTCTTCTTCCCAAGCACCCTGCACCCACAGAACCCCAAGAACCCGTCACCACCACCCTGCACACCTCCTCTCGCCTCCACCTTCATCACATTCTCTTTCTCTTCTTCCCTTCTTCCTCCTACACCAAACCCCTGCACCCAAACCCCAGCCAACAACAACAACCGAGCCAAACCCTAACCCCTCAAAATCCCCTCACCGGCGCACCTCACCGCCGTTCATCTCCTCGACACCATCACCCCTCTCCTGACCCCTGTGCACCTAATACCACAGTAAGCTTCTTCCTTCCCTCTTCTTCTTTTCTTTTTCTTTTTATTTTCTTTTCTTGTTCTTGAATCTTAGATTTGCAGAGATCGCCGGAACCGTGACGTCGCTGCCGTTCAAGACGACCCAGTGGACGTACCTTACCTGCGTGATCACCCTCTTGCATTGTTTAGATCTGTCCCGTGTGTCGTGCGTGCGTTGCGACGTTTTACGGACGTCGGACGTGCCGTGCGTATCCGTATCGCGATCCGTCGAGGCAAGTTTACCTTGCTACATACTACATTACTGTATTTACATCTATTTAAACAAATATAACACTTGTATTTCAAATCATGCATTCCATATTTAGTTTTACAGTCTTACGACATCCGTATGCATCCGTACAAGTTATTTCACATCTAGTGCATGCAAACATATCTTGTTACATACTATATTACAATATACTGCAAATGGAATATTTACTTCTCAAATTGTTTAGTTGTACATCTTGCATTTACCAGTTTATCATTTTACTGTTATATGACGGTCGTTTGCATCCATATCATTTTATATATATATATATATATAACTGCATCTATAGATCACATTAATTCATATTATTATTGTAGTGACACCCCATGCTTAATAATGTGCATCCCATTTAGTCTTGAAACTGTAAATATAACCCTAATAGTTAATTATGCATGCATGTTTTATTGTGCATCCATACCATTAATTATATATCAATTTGCATACCATGTCACATTATTACATGTTATATCGACACCCCATGCTTGATATTGTACACTCTACATAATCATGATGTAACCCCTGATTGATATTTGTGCATCCATGCTTTTATTGTACATCCGTACTTTCACCATGATTCAATACTTGCTACAGTTTGATTATGAGCACCCGCTTGATACATGTGCACTACTTGACATGACCTGATACACCACTACTTGACATGACATGATATATGTACACTACCTGACTTGACCTGATACACCACTACTTGACATGACATGATACATGTACACTACATGACTTGACCTGATATATCACTACTTGACATCTTACCTGATTCTGTTTCTAATGCCGACAATCCTGACATGTTGTCCCGATGGACATATCCTGTTGTCTGTATAGACAAACCTGTTGCTGCTTGATCCTGTGTTGGCATTAGCTTCAGATTTATCAATACCTGACTTGAACACATAACTTGGGGGTATGGGGAAATCAATGATGAAACCTGACTTGTAACTCGACAGTTCGACTTATACTAATCAGTTTTACGGGTTAAGCCAGCCCCGGGATGATGATGCTGACATCATTCATCTGTACATGTTACATGTTTACTGCCTAGCGGCACGTCTCGGATTCAGCCCGAGAATCTTGATCGTGGTCCCGGGCATGCACGGGATACTATTGAGTTACATAGACGATTCATTAAATTGATTTCAAAGACTTGAGAGTAGTTAACCTAGTATTTAGTTCAGAGTACTCACCATACGTCACATGTGCTTATACTCTTTACTGTTCCTTATTCGTGTTACTGTTATACTTTTATTACTGTTCATACTCATGCCTGCATATCCCGTTATCTCCTGATTATATTATTGTTGATATTATGACGCACCGACGTCTGGGTGTTGCATGGCCTAGATCCTCTACCTTTGCAGCTGACCGATCAGGAGTATTTCAGTGAACAGGCCGAGCAGTGAGGACCTGTTAGTATTTTAGTTTAGTTTTCTTTCAGCATTCTCATTCCTGATGTGAGCCCGTATTTGGGACGTACATTCCAGATTATTATTGTTTATTGGATCTATTGCTTCCGCATATTATTTCTTTACTCGTTTATTCTGGCTCATGGACATGAACTTGATAGTTTATTTCACTTTTACTGTTCTTGATATCTTATAGACAACCGTAATGTGACTGTGGAGGGATGTTACCTGATCACAGGTAGCATGGTTGGCTCTGTCACGTGCCGATCTTAGCGCACTCTGGGAAGCGGGGCGTGACATTTAGCTTCACTCTAATGAACTAGTGAAGCAACTAACACACCAAGCTTGCTATTAATGATGTAGAGAAGTTTAAGATCAAGTTTCTATCTTTTTTCCTTTTTTGATCTCAACGCATGAGAAGGGAAATGAAGGAGGAGCTAAGAGAAGATGAGAATGAGTGTATGCTAGGAGTGAGAGAGAATGAGACATGACAGAAGTTTGAAAAAGAATTTCTAAATAAACTAATGTCCCATTCCTTTCTAACCATGCCTATGGTAAAGGCAAACGAATTAAAAATTCATAAGCCCATACCTCTCACCATTCCTCTCGTCCCCTCACCCCTCCATCTCATTTCCTAATTTCCTAAAAAGGAAATAAATATAAATGAGTTGTTCTTCTTCTAGAAGTATTTTTGTATGGATACAAAAATATAACTCCGTATATACATATCCGTATTCGTATCAAAATACGAATACCAAAGTGAGAAATAGATAATGAATATAATACTAGAATATATATATATCAAAAATATATATATTTATATTATTAAATCACCACTTGATTTAATAATCCGGCTTAAACATAAGCCGGATAGTATTGCCAACCGTCTGATTAAAGTCCATGTAGCCAGTACACGTATTTAATCGGACCCCTGCACGTATCAATATACCTCTGCATCGTTTTGCCTGAACCGGAAAACCCTCTGTTTGGAACTCTAAGAACTCGACAATACGCTCGCAGTGAGTTACTGGATAAAATCCATAACCATAAGCACGTTAGTGGCACTGGCTATACGTACCAGCTACCCAGGTATATGTCGAAAGGAAGGTTGACAAGCAAGCTCGTCTGTATCCCTACTGAGCCTATAAGTGACAATCTCTATACAGTCTGGTCTCTTTGTCTAAGAGTGTATCATACCGGGTCCAGAGGATGGATAATGTCTGTCACGCCCCGCTTCCCAGAGTACGCAAGATTTGGGCACGTGACATAGCCAACCATGCTACCTGTGGGTAGGAAGTATCCATCCACAGTCACATTACGGTTGTAAAGATATCCAGAACAGTAAAATAAACTAAACTAATACATGTCCAAATCCATAATAACAAGAATCAATAAACAATAAGTGCGGAAGCTAATGATCCAATACAATGAATAAACAGTATGTCCCATAATGCGGGCTCACATCTGGAAATGAAACGACATAAATAAACTAAACCTCAAGAACTCACAGTTCAGCCTGCTGGCTGAAGTACTCATGCTCGGTCAACGTCAAAGGCACGGAATCTGGGCCATGCAAAACCCAGACGTCAGCGCGTCATGATATCAAGTAATGTAGCATAAACATGGTAATAAACAATGCAAGCATGAACATGAATAAAGCAGTAATAAGAAGTAATAAACAGGGTGGTGTGCAGTAGTGACTAAACTGTCCTATCAGGTTTTCTACTCTATTGTCTTTGAAACCAATTGATGAATCGTCGATGTAACTCAATAGTATCCCGTGCGTGCCCGGGACCACGGTCATGATTCTCGGGGCTGAATCCGAGACGTGCCGCTAAGCAGTAAAAGGTAGTAGGATAGATGAGTGATGTCAGCATCAACACTCCGGAGCTGGCCAAGCCCGTAAGACTGATCAGAACAATGTGTCGAACTGTTGAGTTACAAGTCGGTTTCACCTTTGATTTCCCCATACCCCCAAGCTATGTATGTCAGGTCAGGTATTCAGTAGTCAAGGACTAATGCCAACACAAGTCAAGTAAAGGTAGGTCTGTCTGGATCGACAGCAGGAATGGTCAGGTTTGTCGGCATTAGGCATAAGATCAGGTAACAGGTCAGGTTACTTTCAACGGGTAGAGTCGATATGTACAGGGTGTTGTGTCCGGTGTATCAGTACATGTGTCAGGTGTATCAAGATCGGTCAATATGTAATGCAATCAGGTATATGATAACAGGTATAGTAACAAATAATGAACAGAAGCAGGAAACAGTAAATAACAATTATTATTCTATGTGAACACAGTGATGTTTGTATTCTCTTATTAATCCGGTTCACGCACCTTTGAGGTGCAAAAGCCACAAGACGAACAATATCGATAATATACGTAATGGAGTTACATGAATTTGAACTAAGCACAATAATTGTCTCATGAGTGATTTTCACAAATGAAGTGGGGGTGATCTACTGGGTTTGAATAGTTAAGTATGAAATAATAGCAGACCGGTTAAAGCGAGCAATGTTTCATTGTTTTAAAGTTACGGATAATCGTGACTAGCAATTCTAAGTTATAAAAGGTATCGATGTCATGATAGTTGTGTGGTTATTATAAGATTAAGTTGTAGCATGTTAAGCAAGTATTCGGATACTTGCCTCGGCGGTTCCGCAAACCGAAACACGGATGCGGTGTCGGTAGAAACCACGATACGGAAGCACGGGCCACGGATCGAGTCCCAACAGAGGTCAACGGAATCACACGGACCAGGGCTTCTCTGGAGCGTCGGGTTCGTCAGACGGCACGGTCGGATCCGGCAGCAAACAGAACAACAAAGTTAGCAAACAAACTACGCATCCAAAATACGGAACAGCGGAGGGATTGTACCAAGAGGAAGCGCAAGGGAAACTCACCAAGAAGATACAGGGTGCAAACACGATGGCTCGACGGCACTGGATCGCCGGCGAAGCGACGGCGGCGGCTGCAGCAAGGATGGAGGCTTCGGGTGTGCGCGGAATAGGGTGCTGCGGCGAGTGGGGAAGAGTGTGGTCGGCACTGGTGGTCGTGGGAGAGAGGGATGTGGTCGGAGGTGGTGTCGACGGGGTCGCCGGCACGTTTCTCCGGCGAACAGCGAAGGTGGGCGATGGGTTAGGGTTCGTGTTGGGTGTTCCGGCGAGGGGAGGAGGGCAGCGACGACGAGGTCGGGTCGAGTAGGGTGAGAGGGTGCCGCGGGAGTCGTCGTCGACCCCAGGTGGCGTCGACGGCGAGGTCTGTGAAGGGATGGAGGCGTCGGGGAGATGGGTGCAGGCGCGGGAGAGAGAGGAGGAAGGAGGGAGGAAGTGCGGCGGTCGAGGAGGCGTTGCCGGTGGCGACGGCGAGGTCGCGGTGAAGTCGGCAGTGGGAACGCGAGACTAGGGTTAGGGTTTGGTGTGGGTTCGTCGCGAGGAAGAGGACGTGGGGGGGCGGCTGTTGCATGGCTACGAATAATATAGAGGAAGAGAGAGAGAGAGATTAGAGAGAGAAAGAGAGATTAGAGAGAGAAAGGGTTAGGTTGAGGGAAGAGAGAGAGAGAGAGATGAGGAAAGAGGCGGGGCCCACGAATTCAAATGATGGCCCGTGATTGGCCACGAGATTGGATTTGTGTATGATTTTAAGGGATTTGCTGTTAGGAAAAGATTGGAATATAAATATATAAATTCGATATTAAATTTAAATGGGCCCCTTTTGGCGCGAAATGAAACATTTCCAAATCGCGCCCGGGTTGCGCCCAAATGTTCCAAATTCAAATTATAAGATTTTAAGCGGGTTCCAAATTTCGAAAATAGGTGTTTAATGATTAAAATGCATGCCCCCAAGTCGGACACTTGCACGCGCGCGCAGTCGCCCAAACTTGCCCGTTTAGCCAAACGGAACGGAATCTCGACACGCGGACGCTACCACGCGACTAGTGGCGACGAGTAGGCTAACATGGACATCTTAAATTTCATTTTCGGAGTTAAAATTTGTTATGTGCCAAAATGACTTAACCGGGTAAAATTTAGCAATAAACACCAGAAAATCAGGAAAATTGGAAAGAGCAAACCACAACCCTCAACTAGTAATATACATAGTATTATTGGGCTCGGGTGTTACATCATACCCAACTACAAAAGAATTTCGTCCTCGAAATTCCAAGAACACAAGATAGCTAACTACTGGAAAGGATGAGGGAATTTCTACCGGATCTCGTCTTCTCGCTCCCAAGTAGATTCTCCATGCGATCGGTTACCCCAAGAAACTAGCACAAGAGGGATAATCTTGTTCTTAAGAACCTTTTCTCTTCGATCCTTGATCTCGACTGGTCGCTCCTCAGAAGTCAGGTCCTCCCGAACGGTCAACTCCGAATGATCCAAGACATGAGTCTCATCACGAACATACCTCCGTAGTTGAGACACATGAAACACATCGTGAACTCCTGCTAATGACGATGGTAACGCCAACCGGTACGATACCTCTCCAACACGCTCCAATATCTCGAAGGGTCCAACGAATCGAGGACTAAGCTTTCCCCGACTTCCAAAGCGAATCACCCCTCTAGTCGGTGATATCTTCAGGAATACCAAATCGCCCACGGCGAACTCTAGAGGTCTTCTTGACGTGTCGGCCCAACTCTTCTGTCTGTCTTGAGCTGCCTTCATATGCTTTCTGATTGTATTCACCTTCTCGACTGTCTGTACCACTAAATCTGGCCCTAGCAACCTTCGTTCACCCACATCATCCCAACATACAGGTGAACGGCACTTACGACCATACAATGCTTCGAACGGGGCCATCTGAATTGTTGCTTGGAAGCTGTTGTTGTACGAAAACTCCACTAGGTGTAGATGATCTTCCCAAGACCCTTTGAAGTCTAACATGCAAGCCCTCAACATATCTTCAAGGGTCTGGATCGTTCTCTCTGATTGTCCATCAGTCTGGGGATGATAAGCTGTGCTGAACTTCAATCGAGTCCCCAAACTTTCTTGTAAACTCCTCCAAAAGTGTGACAAGAACCGAGTGTCCCGGTCGGACACGATGCTTACCGGTACTCCATGCAATCTGACAATCTCCTGCATGTACCGCTCTGCCAGAGTCTCTGTCGATTGACCAACCCGAAACGGAATAAAGTGAGCTGCCTTGGTCAACCGATCGACAATCACCCATACTGCATTGTTGCCCTTTGGACCCCGCGGTAAAGCCGTCACGAAATCCATGGTTATATGTTCCCACTTCCATTGAGGAATCGGAAGTGGTTGCAACAAACCAGCAACCCGTTGGTGTTCAGCCTTGACTTGCTGACACACCAAGCACTTAGCCACGAAGCGAGCGATTTCCCGTTTCATACCTTCCCACCAGAAATGCTGTCGAATATCCCGGTACATCTTTGTCCCTCCTGGATGTATAGAGTAAGCTGAATTGTGTGCCTCCTTCATAAGCTCTTCACGCACATCTCCTTTTGGCACACACACACGGCTACCATATCTCAACGAACCATCTTCATGGATCAGTAGATCGGTTCGTAGTCCGGCTCCAACCTGCTCTCGAAACTTTTGCAGTCTAGGATCCTGCGATTGCGCCGCTTTAATCCTTTCCACTAAGGACGATTGTACTTGCAACTGCATCAACTGTCCTGTAGCACGCGGTAGCACAACCTCCAAGTCAAATCTCCGAAACTCCTTAACGATCTCTCTCTGTGCAGTCAATAACTGAATTGCTGGTAACCGACTTAGCGCATCTGGCACGACGTTAACCTTTCCCGGATGGTACTTAAGATCAAGGTCGTAGTCGGCCATCAGCTCCAACCATCTGCGTTGCCTCATGTTTAACTCCTTCTGAGTGAACACATATTTCAAACTCTTGTGATCCGTGAAGACTTCAACTCTCTCGCCCAGAAGGTAGTGTCTCCAAATCTTCAGGGCGAAGATCACGGCTGCAAGCTCCAAGTCGTGAGTCGGATAGTTCTTCTCATGAGTCTTCAGCTGTCTCGAAGCGTAAGCGACGACTTTCCCATTCTGCATCAAAACACATCCCAATCCTTTTCCAGATGCGTCGCTGTGAATCACTAGTCCTCCTGAATCATCCGGTACGGTTAGGATAGGGGCGGTTATCAGCTTCTGCTTCAACGTTTCGAAGGCCAATGCACATCCATCTGTCCAAACAAGCGGTACCTCCTTACGCGTAAGCTTGGTTAACGGCTCAGCTAAACGAGCGAAGTTCTCCACAAATCTTCTGTAGTAACCGGCGAGTCCAAGAAAACTTCTTATCCCTGCAACATTCTTTGGAACAGGCCAATCTCGAACTGCTGCTATCTTCTCGGGATCAACGGCGATTCCATCGCCTGACACGACATGCCCCAGAAACTTCACTTCTTCCAACCAGAATTCGCACTTACTCGTCTTCGCGAATAATTTCTCTTGTCTCAGCGTCGGCAGTGCGATCCTTCTTCTTCACTAAAGAACTGGAGCTCCCCACGGTGAGTTGCTGCTTCGAAGCCATCCCTTCTCGAGTAATTCACTCACTTGTTTCTTAACTCCCTCCACTTCTACTGGTGCCATTGCATAGTCAGCTTTTGATACTGGTGTTGCACCAGGAGTAAGGTCAAACGCAAACTCCACATCTCGCTTCGGTGGTAAGCCCGAAATGTCTTCAAACACATCCACAAAGTCGCGAACAACTGCCGGCTCTTCATCACTCTCCACTACCATAGCCGCAAGAACACTGTTCGTCGGCCTAGCCCTAAACTCGACTGGCCCGACGGAACTGCTTCCTCCGATGAAAGTAAACTTAGGATGTCCGGGAATCTGGAATTACCTTCCTCGCCCTACAGTCAATGTGGGCGTGGAAAGTGCCAAGAAAAACCCATCCCTCATAACTGCCCGTATCTATCACCAAGAAATCTGCAAAAGCTCCCGTCCGCAAACAACACTGTACAATCTCTACCTTCCTTACTAGCTATGATTTCCCATTCCCAGTGTGTATGTCCCAGAAACTAGACAGGGTCGTGCAGGTGATCGAGTGTGTAGTTATAAATTGGATGACATAAACAATGGGATGCTCCGAAATTAAGTAATGCCAAGCGGGAAAACCATGAACGAGTAAATTACCTGAAACCAATTCTTCCGATGCCTTAGCTTCTTCAGCTGTCAACGTGAACGCTCGAGCCTGCTGTGGTCCTTGAGTAAGCGGTTCCTGTCCTTGGAACGGTCCCTGCGGAGGCTTCTGTGTATCATCCTTTGTGCGAGGCTTCGACGGACAAGCATCAACGGTGTGGTCTGCCGCTCCACATCTAAAACAGAGTCCCAGCCTCAAACGACACTCCCTTCGCACATGTCCGGGTTTATGGCAGTAACTACAGATCACGCTCCCCTTCCGATCACCCATACTTGTTTTCTTCATTGGTGCCACGCTGCGCCTGTTCACTGGAATACTTCTACGTACGGACGTGGGGTCCATTGTAAATGCTGGTTCCAGCTCGAGTTGTTCCTTTAGTTTCTCCAACAATCCCCTTATCACTCTTCGCCTGGCGGCTAAGACCGCATGTCCTGGGTCCATCTCCAAATTCTGATCGGCCATATCCCTGGAAATCAAAGTACCCAACGTTAGCATGATGATAGATTCTGAGTATAGATCAAGGCTAGAACTCCAAGATACTTAAATAGAGTACTGCATTGTAGCTATGCCGCGGTATCATAGCCGCAATTACTTAACTCCACCCAAGTCGCCTAAGTCCTAGAGATAACAAGAAGTTAGGTTTTCAAGTTTGACAATGCAAAGTAAGTTTGCATGCCGACATGATCCGGAAGAATGATTCAAGGACGGTAAAACGGTCAAAGTGGCAGGACATGTTTCCTAATCACGGGTATTATAATTCGTGTATCGGGTGCAATACCCAACTACAAAGAATCAACCCAATTAACCTGGCTCTGATACCATAAAACCATGTCACGCCCCGCTTCCCAGAGTACGCAAGATTTGGGCACGTGACATAGCCAACCATGCTACCTGTGGGTAGGAAGTATCCATCCACAGTCACATTACGGTTGTAAAGATATCCAGAACAGTAAAATAAACTAAACTAATACATGTCCAAATCCATAATAACAAGAATCAATAAACAATAAGTGCGGAAGCTAATGATCCAATACAATGAATAAACAGTATGTCCCATAATGCGGGCTCACATCTGGAAATGAAACGACATAAATAAACTAAACCTCAAGAACTCACAGTTCAGCCTGCTGGCTGAAGTACTCATGCTCGGTCAACGTCAAAGGCACGGAATCTGGGCCATGCAAAACCCAGACGTCAGCGCGTCATGATATCAAGTAATGTAGCATAAACATGGTAATAAACAATGCAAGCATGAACATGAATAAAGCAGTAATAAGAAGTAATAAACAGGGTGATGTGCAGTAGTGACTAAACTGTCCTATCAGGTTTTCTACTCTATTGTCTTTGAAACCAATTGATGAATCGTCGATGTAACTCAATAGTATCCCGTGCGTGCCCGGGACCACGGTCATGATTCTCGGGGCTGAATCCGAGACGTGCCGCTAAGCAGTAAAAGGTAGTAGGATAGATGAGTGATGTCAGCATCAACACTCCGGAGCTGGCCAAGCCCGTAAGACTGATCAGAACAATGTGTCGAACTGTTGAGTTACAAGTCGGTTTCACCTTTGATTTCCCCATACCCCCAAGCTATGTATGTCAGGTCAGGTATTCAGTAGTCAAGGACTAATGCCAACACAAGTCAAGTAAAGGTAGGTCTGTCTGGATCGACAGCAGGAATGGTCAGGTTTGTCGGCATTAGGCATAAGATCAGGTAACAGGTCAGGTTACTTTCAACGGGTAGAGTCGATATGTACAGGGTGTTGTGTCCGGTGTATCAGTACATGTGTCAGGTGTATCAAGATCGGTCAATATGTAATGCAATCAGGTATATGATAACAGGTATAGTAACAAATAATGAACAGAAGCAGGAAACAGTAAATAACAATTATTATTCTATGTGAACACAGTGATGTTTGTATTCTCTTATTAATCCGGTTCACGCACCTTTGAGGTGCAAAAGCCACAAGACGAACAATATCGATAATATACGTAATGGAGTTACATGAATTTGAACTAAGCACAATAATTGTCTCATGAGTGATTTTCACAAATGAAGTGGGGGTGATCTACTGGGTTTGAATAGTTAAGTATGAAATAATAGCAGACCGGTTAAAGCGAGCAATGTTTCATTGTTTTAAAGTTACGGATAATCGTGACTAGCAATTCTAAGTTATAAAAGGTATCAATGTCATGATAGTTGTGTGGTTATTATAAGATTAAGTTGTAGCATGTTAAGCAAGTATTCGGATACTTGCCTCGGCGGTTCCGCAAACCGAAACACGGATGCGGTGTCGGTAGAAACCACGATACGGAAGCACGGGCCACGGATCGAGTCCCAACAGAGGTCAACGGAATCACACGGACCAGGGCTTCTCTGGAGCGTCGGGTTCGTCAGACGGCACGGTCGGATCCGGCAGCAAACAGAACAACAAAGTTAGCAAACAAACTACGCATCCAAAATACGGAACAGCGGAGGGATTGTACCAAGAGGAAGCGCAAGGGAAACTCACCAAGAAGATACAGGGTGCAAACACGATGGCTCGACGGCACTGGATCGCCGGCGAAGCGACGGCGGCGGCTGCAGCAAGGATGGAGGCTTCGGGTGTGCGCGGAATAGGGTGCTGCGGCGAGTGGGGAAGAGTGTGGTCGGCACTGGTGGTCGTGGGAGAGAGGGATGTGGTCGGAGGTGGTGTCGACGGGTCGCCGGCACGTTTCTCCGGCGAACAGCGAAGGTGGGCGATGGGTTAGGGTTCGTGTTGGGTGTTCCGGCGAGGGGAGGAGGGCAGCGACGACGAGGTCGGGTCGAGTAGGGTGAGAGGGTGCCGCGGGAGTCGTCGTCGACCCCAGGTGGCGTCGACGGCGAGGTCTGTGAAGGGATGGAGGCATCGGGGAGATGGGTGCAGGCGCGGGAGAGAGAGGAGGAAGGAGGGAGGAAGTGCGGCGGTCGAGGAGGCGTTGCCGGTGGCGACGGCGAGGTCGCGGTGAAGTCGGCAGTGGGAACGCGAGACTAGGGTTAGGGTTTGGTGTGGGTTCGTCGCGAGGAAGAGGACGTGGGGGGGCGGCTGTTGCATGGCTACGAATAATATAGAGGAAGAGAGAGAGAGAGATTAGAGAGAGAAAGAGAGATTAGAGAGAGAAAGGGTTAGGTTGAGGGAAGAGAGAGAGAGAGAGATGAGGAAAGAGGCGGGGCCCACGAATTCAAATGATGGCCCGTGATTGGCCACGAGATTGGATTTGTGTATGATTTTAAGGGATTTGCTGTTAGGAAAAGATTGGAATATAAATATATAAATTCGATATTAAATTTAAATGGGCCCCTTTTGGCGCGAAATGAAACATTTCCAAATCGCGCCCGGGTTGCGCCCAAATGTTCCAAATTCAAATTATAAGATTTTAAGCGGGTTCCAAATTTCGAAAATAGGTGTTTAATGATTAAAATGCATGCCCCCAAGTCGGACACTTGCACGCGCGCGCAGTCGCCCAAACTTGCCCGTTTAGCCAAACGGAACGGAATCTCGACACGCGGACGCTACCACGCGACTAGTGACGACGAGTAGGCTAACATGGACATCTTAAATTTCATTTTCGGAGTTAAAATTTGTTATGTGCCAAAATGACTTAACCGGGTAAAATTTAGCAATAAACACCAGAAAATCAGGAAAATTGGAAAGAGCAAACCACAACCCTCAACTAGTAATATACATAGTATTATTGGGCTCGGGTGTTACAATGTCAGACCCCTAATAACCCGATAAGTTGTGCCGATATGGCTCAAGACCATCCCGAGAAACCACTGATCTCATCATGTCATAGAATGTGACAAAGTTTTACGTTGGCTGTCACAAGCCTACCACAACCCTCACCCTTTCTCATCCGAGAAACCACTGATCTCACTATCAATAAATCTAATCTGTCATGGCCAAGGTCTTATGGTGTTGGCCAACCGTACACAGCACGACATCGACTCCCTATATCGGGAGAGACGAATCCCTTCTCTCGCTCACAACCTCCAAGTGCTTCGGGCATGTACCGAACTAAAACATGTTTGCACGACTTTTTAAAGTCGTGGTAGGATAGTAATCTAAATACAGTGAGAACACACTCGAGACAAATAACGATGTCAGGTCTAAAGACTACCATGTACTCATTTTCACTAGAGAATTGATATCTGATGATAGATTACCATCTAGGAGTTCTCGGCAAGTCTGTCCAGTGCAACTCATTCTTCAATGAGCCCTTATATACAATATTTGGTGTCGTACACCAATGGTTGTGGGACCGGCCATTGTCCCTTTCCGGGACAAGAAACGTATACACAAGTCTACTCTGGAATATCGATGCACGGTCTCGATACTCCTATGAATAGAGACATTTAAGGATGTACTTATGGACTACCCAGCCCCCACAAGTATGATCGCTATCACAACGCTCATAGTCAACCAACGATCCTACGGGCTTTATCAACATGTATTAGTGATACGTAATAACAATCAAAACATACACATGTTAAGATAAAAACAAATCAAATAGCATACTATCATATCGAGCAAGCATGTCCTGTACATACGTATCCCAGCATCCAATACAATAATGGCATCTAGGGCATACATATCCAACAACATAAATATGCGAAGAAAAAGCCGAGTATGCAAAATAAGATAATTGTTACGCTATAAAATTACGGGCATGAAATCAATGAGACAGGGACAGTTGTAGGAGAAGATATGAATCAAATCACAATACCATATAGACCTAGTTAAAAGATCAATTATATAAATATTAGTGGCCAATAAAACTTCATCTATATCTCAAAAACATACAATTTAATGTTTGCTTTAAGTTAAATGCTGAGATTGTAACAACGTGTCAAACTTCAAAATATGAGTTGCCGCCTTACCACTCTAGTCTTTGAAACCATTTTCTTTTATTGGCAACGATGCCACAAATAATGGAACATGAACCAACACTACTCATTTAATCTTATGAACCTGGTGGCGATAACTCTCTACAAGTTTCTAGAACATACGAATATTCTTCATAAAATCTTGATTATATATATAATTGTAAAATATAACTCAAAAACTGACGAAAGATGAAAATGAACTTCCACTTCATCTTCAAAGAATGTGAAAAGAGAATGTAACCGTATGATTCAAACTGTTTCCTTCCGGATGCTCATTATACCAGAAGAGGTTGCACCAGACGATGTTTGATCTTGTAGAATAATACTCCTATGAACGGTTTATCATTACAACTTCTTAGAGAAAAACCTTCACTCAAGTCCTGATTATACACAAAGTTATAATGTGCCAATAATAAATAAACGGTGACGAGGAAAATGCAAATTATTATCCACATTTATCTCCTAATAATAGAGATGATTACCTCATTTAAAAATCGAAGTAGACCATTCAGCAGGGTTCTAAATGAAAAGCCATATGAAAACATGATGTGGACGATAGAGTATCGATACAAATTTCAGGGTAACAAGGACAAAAGATGAATATTAATCTTGCAAATCGTGAGGTTCAACTGAAAAGCCATATGAATTTCTTATCCACAAGAGGTAAGTCCATCACATTCAAAGAATTGATAAAATCAAGGAATTTTTGACATTGCTAAAATTGTGACAACCATTTCCTAATTGTTTAGAGCTAGAAAGGGTTGCATTAAATTAAGTCCCCTAAAAGCACCTAGCTAATGGCCTTGAAACATCATACTTGGCTTTTCGATTTACTTATAACAAAGATCCTCATCTCGTATATTACAAGGAGCATAGACAGAGGTGAAAATGAATTAAAAATTACTATTTAAATGAATAAAGATCAAGAAAGATAGAATAGTTACCTGATTAAACAATTTGACATTTGCATCTGGAGCTAACTAGTCCCGCTAGAATTCCCACTCTAGCCCACAAGTCATATTGAGTTATATACATCAATCTTATTCCCTCGTTTTGATTTAAGAGTTATGCAAGCATGCGAAGATAGTGTTGTTTCTTGTAAACCTACAGGATCACATTTAGAATATAATAGGGTCCTTTAACTCTTTTTGTTTTAAGGAAGAAGATAAACCTTTAATGTTCTCAACTAAGTATCGGTATAAGTATAGAAAAAAAAGAAAATAAAAATTATAAGGCAAACTACGTATCTTGAAGACACAATCTAATATCTCGTTTAAGGGAGGGGAACCCCTTTCCTACAATTTTGCCGAAATCAATTTGACGTTGCGTGTGTGCGCTGTGTGAGGGGATGTGTTGTGTGTGTGGATTAGACCTTACGTACCGGTTCAGAAAAAAGGTAAAAAATTATAAGACAAACTACATATCTTGAAGACAAAATTTAATATCTTGAAAAGAAGTTTTCTTATAATTTTGCCGAAGATATTGTTGTTTTGTGATACAATAACTCGGCCCAAGCCCAAAAGGAGAGGAGCCTAAGACGCAGCGGACCCAGCACCAGGAAAACGTGCGCAGCCATGACCAGGAGCATGGGTACGCGGTAACTGTGTGCTGCGCGAGCGCCCGCACAGATGCGAGCGGGTGAAGAGATTTGAGAAAGTATTTCGTCTTTATCTCTTATTTGTTATTATCTCTAATTGGAATTTAAATTTACATCTCCAGTTTAAATTTACCTTTATCTCTATGACTTGGTATAAGACACATATTAGTTGTATACAGTTTAAATTTACCTTCATCTCTATGACTTGGTATAAGATATATATTAGTTGTACACGGCTTCATAATTGCCTAAAAATTGAGAGAAATTAAAGAGATGATTGCAATCAAGAAAGAGTCGAGGGTTTGTCAGAAGGGTGTTTCTTTGCATTGGAGGAGTGAGGTAATCTCGTATAATTCTTTCTCAAAGTGGAAGTTCTCGTTGTGGTTGCAGGGGTAGGTACAAGTTGGGTCGAACTGCTGGGTTCCTTTGCACGGCCGCTGGGTTTCGAGAGGCATCGACCATGCCGTTTTCAAGAATTTGGCGCGTTAAAGAATCCTAACCTAGAATCTTAACTAGAGAATTTGACGAAACTAGCATGTAAACATCTTTACATCTAAGTGAACAAAGAAGACAACCTTTGTAAACCGGTCCTTCACTTCAAAAGCTCCGTGTAGTAGTTTTTTCGCTCCAAGTAGTGATCTCCCGGACTATAATAAAACTCCACAAGGTGAAATGAACAAGCTTGCTTGAAGTCTTCGAGGCCGAAGAAAATCTACGTCGACGAGACACCAACTCAAGCTACCTCTTCACTAATTAGGCAAACAACCTAAGCTAAATGGCTAGTATAGTGTAGATTGATGAAATAGAAATTTTGCTCACTTTAGAAATATTTTTCTCACTAATTTTCACCTCCCAAAAAGCTAGAGAGCTTGAGGAAGGAGATGAAGAAAAGCAACCATGGAGAAAAGAAAGTGTTGAATGGCAACCATGGGTGAGAAATATCTCATATAACTCATATAAAGACTTAACCATGGCTAATCATAATGGTTAGGTTAATAAATATCTCAAGTAAAACAAAATTAGTGGACTAAGTCAATGGTTCTACAAGCTTCCACTAAACTTAACCATGTGACTAATTTCCAACTAATTTTGATTTACTTTAAATAAATAAAACCTTACATTATCATAAGCATGGTGTGAGTCTCATACACCCATGTAGCATGTAGCAACTAGCATGACACAATAATATATATCACATATATATTAAGTGCATACAAGTGATAAAAAGAAATGCTTAAGTGAGCTAATATTAGTTAATGTAAATTAATATATCAAATATATAATTATACATTAAATTATTAAATCAACACTTGATTCGATAACCCGGCTATATCATATATAACCGACCGATATCTCATATCGCGAGAATAGAATACGGTATCCGCGTATTAATCTCGGTCCCGCACATATCACATATGTGCTCCTACTTCGTTTCGCCTAAGCCAGGAAACCTCTGTGTAGAATTCTAAAGACTCGTCAATACGCCGACAGTAGGTGATGATCATATCAGTCACCTACAAGCCGTCAGCAGTACTAGCTGGACGTAACGGCTACCCGGGTATTGAGCGATCAGAAGATCAACAAGCAAGCTTGTCCATACTCCTGCAAATCCAATAAGTAACACTACCGTATAGTCCGGTCTTTTCGTCAAATATGTCGCATATCTCAGCCTGGGGTGGTAAACGTCAGACCCCAATAGCCTGATAAGTCATGCCGATGTGAAGCCCATAACGGTTCGAGAAACTACTGATAACACTTACCAGTAAATCTCAGCAACCCTGGCCAGGGATTTTCTGTTATGGCCAATCGAGCATAGCGCAACATCAACCCCCAATACCGGGAGAGACAAAATCTTCTCCCATCGCTCATTGCCTCCATGTGACTCAGGACTGTACCCAAAAACCACCGTTTTCTCTTGAACGTGGTAAGGTGAAAATCAAACCACAGTGGGAATCACACAAGACTCTATGACGATCTCGGGTCTACAAACTAACATGTACCAGTGTCACCAGAGAACTGTTATCTGACGTGAGCTATAATACTATCTAGGAGTTCTCGGCGAGTCCGTTCAGTGTACCCAGTCAACACTGAGCACCCGTATACCTTCTCTAATGTCAAACACCAATGGATGTGGGATTATCCATCGCCCATCATATGGGTCAAGAAGCGCATACGTTAGTCTACTCTGGAATATCGATGCCCCGTCTCGATACTCTCACGACTAGGAACAATTGAAGAATGTACTTACCGACTACCCTGGCCCCACTAGCATGATCTGAATCATAATCCCGGTAGTCAAGTACTCATCATAAGGGCTTCATCAACATGTAACCGAGAGACAATAAGTGTACATGTCAAAATAAAGAGCAACCAGATATCATACTATCATGTCGAGCAAGAAAGTCCTCCCTATATATGTCCAAGCATCCACTATGATATACATCATATGTACAATAATGGCCTCTAGGGCATACATACAACTAACACCAACTTAGGTAAAACTTTTGTCTCTTATGTTGGTGTGATTTTCGTTATGTTTGGTATTCGTTTAGTAGTACTTTTCAATTGTTCTAAAACACCGATCTTGGATTTCAGCTGCAATCGTTAATTCTTACAACAGTTACTAGTGTATCACTTTTCTTATTCTCTCATTGTTTTTTCCTTCTTTCTTCCTTTTTTTCCTTTTGAATTCAGGAAAGTATACTAGCTGATTGTGTTGAAGATATCCTCGTCATCGTCTAACAATCCTCAACCATGGACATCTTAACATCGTCCAGTGATCTTCAGCCATGTGCCGCCTACACTTATTTCCAACGCGAATGCATGCCAAACTATGAATATGCACCCTAATTTCCGCAAAGCGAAATGCAAAATTTTATTAACGTGCATAATTTATTCAGCGAGAGTTTCGTCCATTACCTCCTCACCACGGTCGACCCCGCACGACTCAGGGTGTAATCGGCAGTCTTATTTTCGAGGCTAATGCTAGGAACCTTGATCATGTAAATGGTTGCATCAGCTTGATCCTTAAAATCAAAGCTAACAATGATAAGATGGAACAAGAACTTTTGGCTTTGAATAGAGACCTGGCGAAGATTAAGCGGAAGCAACAGCTTGAATCCAAGGACAACGAGAACGCAACATGATCTTGCTTAATTAAATCTATTGGGATTGTTTTTGCCTTTTTATCTTGTAGTTTTTGAAAAAGATACTGATTTTCTGAGACTGATTAAAGTTTTTAGAATATTAATTGTTTTTTTGGGAAAAAATATATAATATTAATTGTTAATCCCTTGATTTTGTCACTTGCATGAAATTTAAATATATATACCTCTCGCTGGTAGAAAGTTTGTTAGATTATTTTCTGATTTAATTTATGTCTAAAAACATTTTAGAATTATTTATTTTATTTTGGAATTTTGGTGCTTGGAATTAAATTGGAGAAAGGAAAAGATTGAAAATTTATGATTATGTTGCGATTATAGTTTTTGCTCATACATCCGATGATTGAAGTTTAGGCTTTATTGATACTAGCATTTTTGGCACGTGTTGCAAGAAATTATAGAGATATTTATGATAAAATTCTTTACTAATTTTATTACGCACAACGCACTTATAAAATAATAACATGGCAATTTGATTACGTGCATCGCACTTGTAAAATAATAATGACGTGTCATTTAATTACGTAATTGCACATAAATCATTGATGTTTACTTGTTCAATTTCAAAATTAAATGTCCCCCCCCCAACTTTTGCCCTATAATAGTAGAGATATATAACATTTAAGACTACTGTATCGACACTTTATACTAAGTATTTATACAATATAGAGAAATGACTTTGAGGCCTTAATACCCTGGGTAAATTATTAAATAGTTCCAACATGTCAAAAAGACCCTGGTATTCTAAAAATGGTTGAGAAGCCCTTAATACAAAAGTTCTTTGGGGAAAAAACCTTGGGCTTTATTTCATTTAGGTCATGTATTATCTTTTAGATGCAATTACAAAAACGCTCCTCTCTCCCTCCCACTGTTCATCTTTCTCCTCCTCTTCCTCCTTTCTCTCCTCTCTCCCACCACTCCGAGTAGGAAAGGAGAAGGATGAATGATACACGGCCGTATCAAGGTTGGTCATTAAGGTAGCATGGACAAGCAGAACGCACAACTCCTAAGATCATCCTAAAATAACACTTGCACCTAATGTTGAATTTCATTTTGATAAAGGCAGTCTTGGCTAGCTTGCAAGCATACATAAGAGTAAAACTACAAAAAACTACTCCTAAATAGAAATCAATGAGAAGCTTTCACTTCCCCAGCAAAGTGGGTAAATTTTTCCTACACCAAATCACAAAAAAAGGCACGACTTAAAAATCTCTTAACAAATCCATATCCTGACAAATTTGGCATAAACAATATTAAAGTGCAGGTTTGACAAAAATACTATATTCATGCAGCAAAATACAAAGTTTGATGAGATGGCAAGTTCTGGTATTACAAGCACTTGGTATTGATGAAGCATGATATAAAATTTGAAACCCTAACGAACGAAAAGGCTGCAACCTGTAACTAATAAGTAGATATCCACAAGGCGAAACATAAAAGGCATAAAATTCAAAGAATTGTTTGAGCAACACATTTCATTACGCAACAATCGATTGGCACAGCAAATTGTTAACAGATGCCGTACATGGCAATCGTACCTCTAAAAATGGTGCATTTGCAGGGCTATCAAACCTTCTCAATCGTCCATCATTAACAGTAAATCCATCACTCCAGAAGTATATACAGTGCATGATATTTTCATGTGATCAAGGAGCAGCTGGTACTGTTTCACCGAGAGAAGTCTACCGGCCCTAGTAAAACTTCTTGAACTCGAGGATGGTTGAGGCCCATAAGGTCCCTGCAAAGATCCTGATTGCCAAGCTTGGTCGAATATTGCATCAACATCATGACCCCCCCCCTTTGGTAGGACCCTGAACAAGCATTCCACTGCATAACAAGAGCATAACAAGCAACTGAATTTCCATAGGAAATTGAATAATTTTGATTAATCGGAAAGGGTCTTGCATAATCAAATGAGGCATATATAGAAAACATTTGAGGTAAGAACAAAGCTTAATCATCAAAAAAAGAATCCACAAGTTGATTTATACATAACATAAAAAAATCAATAATATTAAGTTGGTACACATGAAGTTAGCAAACTTGTGAACTGTTGTGGATGCCTCACATTCGATCCCTATTTATTCCTAACTTTATCCGGCGTTATCACGAAGTCACGGAGATTCGAGTTTATCTACAAGACAGGTGACAAACGTCTCGAGCTAAAGCTATAGACGTCTGCAATAGGCTCCATATGCTCAGCATACATTGGGCAGACATCTGACTCGATAAGTTCAAACGTCTACGAGCACTCTGCTCTTTTGAAGACGTGATGGCCAGACGTCTGAACATCCTTTTCCAGACGTCCGATGATGCTATGTTGGTTCGAAGATAACTTGGACAGACGTGTGCCGTATATGGGCCAGTAATTTTCTTTAGTTATGAAATTTGTTATTTAATAAAATCTTTTGTATACAATATATATTGAAGTATGTAGAGACCCTAGAGCGGGATAGCTTTTGTGATTTGGAGAGAAACCTTTTGTGTTTTGTTAGAGTTGGGGATATTTGAGAGATTTGTAATTCTTCCACCGTTTTGTACTCCTCCGTATTTGGATATTAATTAAATTTCGCTTTCGCCTATTTAGTAAGTTCTTGCATTTTTTATTTGCCTGTGATTTTATTTCTCTTTATTGATTGTGTTTCTCTTCGTGATCGTCTTGCCGCAACAAACCGGTATCAAAACTACGTTGTTTGAGAATCTTTTGGATTGAACCATTATGTCTTCAATATTACGATTTAGATCAACTGTGGGCAACGACGCTTGTGACCTCTTCCCTACTTTCTAGATCATGATTTTAAAGTTTTAGGATTCGTTAGCACTGAAGGTGTTTTAGTTTGATCCCGCACCATATCTCCAACAATCATGAAATTCAATATCAAGAAGTTTAATAGAAATATGAGTTTCGGTTTGTGACATGTCCGTATGATTGTCGTTTTGACTCAAAACAATTTGAGAAAGATGATTCTTAGGAAAGATGCAAAGCCTTCCACTATGACGGAGGAAACTTGGGAAGAGTTGGATGAAAGGGCCCATACAGCTATCCAGTTATGTCTGACGATTGCAAAAAGTTTTGGTAGAAAAGACGGCGGCTAATTGTGACAAAAATTAGAGTTGTATTTGAAGAAGTCTCTCACGAGTCGACTCCTGTTGAAACGTCTCTACATACTTCACATATCAGAAGGCTCTCCAATCAAATCTCAAGTCGGTGAATTTAATTCAATCATTACAGATCTGGGTAAGATTGATATTAAAATTGATGATGAAGATCATGCTCTCATTTAATTGTGTCTGTTGCCACCCTCATATAAGCACTTTCGTGACACCATGGTCTATGGATGAGATATAATCTCGAACAAGGATGTCAAAAAGAATCTAATGAACAAAAAGAAGATCAACAAGGAGTTGACTTCTAGCGATGCTCATGGTTCATCGTCCGACTTATTTGTTTGACGAGCGGAGAAAAGAGATCCGGAAGCTAATAAAAAGAAATCAAGGTTGAAGTCCAAGAATAAAACTTGACCTGCAATTATTATAAGAAGGGACACTTTAAGATCGATTGCTTTAAACTGCAGAACAAGCTGAAACTAGAAGAAAAATTGAAGGAGTATTCGGTTGAAGCGGGTATAACAGAAAGAGAAGATCTTATGGTTCTTGACCACACACAACGATCTAAGGATGAGTGGATTATGAATTCGGGTTGTTCCTAACGCATGTGTCCCAATTAGGGGTGGTAATTGAACGAGCCAGCTCGGGTTCGATTAAGGTTCGGTTCGGTATCAGCTCGTTCAAATTCGGTTCATTTATTAACGAGCCGGACATGAGCCAGAAAGCCTGGCTCGTTTATTAAACGAGCCGGACTCGAGCTCAGCCAGGCTCGTTCGGTATTGACTCGGGTTCGGCTGGGTTACACAGTTTGAAAAAAAACAGTAATATGTAATATATAGCAGATTCTATACAACTCTCGGAACACTTAATTCAATTAAATGACAGTATATAAAGTGTACTGAGATAAATATAAAACCCAGCACTTAGACCCATTCAATGCCCTAGATGTTAATGTTTTTTAATTTTTCCATATCTCAAAACCCTGAGTTTTAAGCATTATTGTTAATTATGTGTTTTTCTTGGAAGATACTATTAATATGAGTAAATGAGCTGAAAACGAGCCGAGCTCACAAACGAGCTCTAAACGAGCTCAGTTGAGCTCGGCTCGTGAACTCGGCTAGTTTAGTTAATGGGCCACAAATGAACCGAACACGAGCTGGGCATGTTTAATCGAGCCGGACTTGAGCCGAGCATCTCTAGCTCGATTAACTAAACGAGCCGGACTTGGGCCGATAAAAAGAACCACGAGCCGAACTCGAGCCGAGCTTGGCTGGCTCGAGTTCGGCTCGTTTACACCCCTAGTCCCAATAGAGATTTGCTCACCACCTATGAGTCCGTTAACGATGGAGTGCTTTTGATGGGCAACAATAGTCCGTGTCGAGCTATTAGCAAAAGGACGATCCAAATTAAGATATTTGACAGTGTTGTGAGGACATTGGCAGATGTCAGGCACTTACCTGACTTGAAGAAGAATCTATCTCTTTGGGTGCACTCGACGATAAAAGTAACAAATTTTCTGCTGAAGGTGGAGTTTTAAAGGTAACCAAAGATGCTCTCGTTGTAATGAAGGGCTTGAAGAAAGGATCTTTATATTTGTTGCAGAGTTCGACAACTTCCAGATTGACGGCTATTTTATCATCCAAATTTATGACAGATTCGGTCACTGTCAGATTATGGCACACGAGCCTCGGACATATGAGTGAGAGGTATGGCCGAGTTGTCGAAGCAAGGTCTAATAGGTGGTAAGAGTACAACGAAACTGGAGTTCTGTGAACATTGCATTTTTGGGAAGCAGAAATGTGTCAGTTCGGCGGTGCACAACACAAAAGGAACTCTTGATTATATCCATTCAGATCTTTGAAGACCCTCTCAAGTTCCTTCTAAAGGAAGCGGTGCCAAGTATCTGCTTACTTTCATAAATGACTTTTCAAAGAAAGTTTGAGTTTATTTCTTGAAACACGAGCGATGTGTTTCTTATGTTCAAACGATGGAAGACGTTGATTGAGAAGCAAACAGGCAAGTAGATCAAGAGGCTGAGGACAGACAACGGGTTAGAATTTTGCTGTGGAGATTTCAATGATTTCTGCAAAAACGAAAGGACGGTTCGACATCATACCGTTGTCTACACACCACAGCAGAATGGAATCGCGGAGCGTATGAATCGGACTCTTTTGGAGAAACCTCGGTGCATATTGTCTAATGCAGGGCTCGGCAAGGAGTTTTGGGCAGAAGCGGTAAACACGGCGTGATATATTGAGAATCGGTCATCTTATACATCGCTAGGTAGTAAGACACCGGAGCAGGTATGGTCTGATAAGCACGCTAATTATTCTACACTTAAGGTGTTTGGTTGTCCCGCTTATGCACATTGCCGTGAAGACAAATTGGATCCTCGAGCGAAAAATATGCATATTTCTCGGTTATGCTACCGGGGTTTAAGGATATAAGTTGTGGTGTTCGGATCCTAAATCGTCAAAGTTTATGATCAGCAGAGATGTGACTTTTGATGAATCTGCTATGTTGAAACCGAAGATTGTGGAATCTCTAATTGGAGGTGATTCTAAGGATGAGCCGAGCGTTGATATTGAGCTCGGTGAAACCTCGGGTTCGCAGGAGATCTCTCATTCACCATCATCTGAAGAAGCTCATGATGAGGAGTATTTGCTCTCTCGTGACCAACAAAGAAGGGACATTATACCACCACAAAGATATGGCTACGATGATCTAGTGGCGTATGCGCTCTCCGTTGCAGAGACAGTTGATAGTAGCGAATCGACGAGTTATAAAGAAGCTATCCCATCCGATAAGTCGGCCCGTTGGTTAGTCGCTATAAATGAAGAGATTGGGTCTCTTCACAAGAATCGGACTTGAAAGCTCATGAAACCCGAAGGAGGAAAGAAAATAGTTGGCTGCAAGTGAGTTTTCAAGAAGAAAGAAGATGACCAAGAGGCGTTCGATACAAGGTACAAGACACGGTTGGTAGCTAAAGCTATTGGAGTTGACTTCAATAAGGTATTTTCTCCAGTTGTTAAACACACCTCTATACATGTCTTGCTCGGTTTGGTAGCTATGCAAGATTTGGAGCTCGAGCAGCTCGATGTGAATACTGCATTCTTGCACGATGATTTAGTAGAAAAGATTACATGCAACAGCTCGAAGGTTTTAAATTCGAAGGCAAAGAAGACCACGTTTGTTTGCTGAAGTCTCTCTACGGTTTGAAGCAGTCAACTAAACGTTGGCATAAGTTTGACTCCTTCATGAAATAGATTGGGTTTACGAGAAGTATGAACAGTTTTGTTTATTGGAAAAAGCTCACCGATGGTTCTTTCATATACTTGCTGCTTTATGTTGATGATATGTTGATAGCAGCAAGTTATATGCTTGTATTCAGAATTTGAAGGAACAGTTGAAAGGAAAGTTCGAGACCAAGGATTTGGGAACAGCCAAGAAAATACTTGGTATGGAGATAAGGCGCATTCGCAAAGGAGGAAAGATTTACTTGTCTCAACAGCGATACGTTGAGAAAGTTTTGGAGCGTTTCGGCATGGCAGACGCTAAATCTGTAAATACTTTGTTGGCAGCTCATTTTAAACTTTCAGTTCGTTCATCACCGCAAACAGAGCATGAAATTAAGTATATGTCGAATGTTCCATATGCGAGTGCGGTGGATAGCGTTTTGCATGCCATGGTTTGTACCCGACCCGACATTTCACATGCAGTTAGTGTTGTTAGTCGCTATATGGTATCTTCTGGTAAAGGCCATTGGCAGGCACTGAAATGGATTTTAAAGACGTGAAGGCCAGACGTCTGAACATCCTTGTTCAGACATCTGGTGACGCTCTGTTCGGTCGAAGATAACTTAAGCAAACGTCTGAGTATTCCTTCTTCAGACGTCTGCCATATCTGGGCCGGTTATTTTCTTTAGTTAGAAAAATTGATATTTGGTAAAATCTTTTGTATGGTATATATATTAAAGTATGTAGCAACCCTATAGCGAGACAACTTTTGAGATTTTGAGAGAACCCTTTGAGTTTTGTGAGAGCTAGGGTATTTGAAGAATTTGTAATTCTTCCACTGTTTTCTACTCTTCCGTATTTGGATATTAATAAACCTTCGCCTTCGCCTATTTAGTAAGTTCCCATGTTTTCTATTTGACTGTGGTTTTATTTCTTCACTATATCGATTGTGTTTCGCTTCATGATCGTCTTGCCGCAACATGAACAAAGTCTTACAAAAAATAAAAATGGTTGGGTCCATTTAGATTTACAAATTACTTTTGTACTAACACAATTCAATTAATTACATTGATTTTATTTCACTTTTCTACATCAAAAAGCATTCTTTGATGAAATATCATATAAGCATAGTCTGCGACGAGCAAACAGAATGAATCAAGGTCAATAAAATGGAGTTCGGCTCTTAAAAATTAACTTTGTTTCGTGGTAGCATGCAAGTAAGAACCTACTTGACATTTAGAGCATGAATAATTTTTATCTAGATTTTTGTTTTCCCGATTCATCTAAACTTTGTCCTAATCAACAAGTTTGGATGGTGGCACACTGGCACCTTGCTTCCAAGAGCAAAAACTTGTATTTTACGAATGCCTTAATTAACTAATTTAAAGCAAATTAAAGGGTAGTTATCAGATGAGAGCTGAGTGTAAGGTTTGGCCAACAATTATATTGCATATTCTCAATGTAACAGAAATTATGCCCATTATTTTATGAAAGATTATGGTGATAATGATCTATTAAAAACAGCTTGTCATCTAAATGATAAATGGGTTGTAATTAAGTTAAAGACCACAATGCAATAAAATGCAGAAAGCATTCCTGGCCCTAAAACTAATTAGAGATCATATTAGAGACCTAGATCAAATCATATCACATTCAACATTGCGCTAAATTCAGTGGAAAAAATATAATTATTACTAGGTTGGAAATAAAGTCGTTTTTGATAAGCAAGAGGTTAAGTTAATTGCATTTAAATCACTTGTCTAAAAGTTTTCCGTAAGTTGCACTTATATACCAAGTAAATATTTACCGCATCAAAATCCCTAACAGTTTTTAATAGTTGCAGTTTTGGTATCTTTCGCTATCTTAGCGTCAGAATAGTCAATGGAATATTCCATATGCTGCTCACATGACTTGTTTTGGACAATATCTCCCCTAATGAGAACTAAGGTTATCATATAGCTTCTTCTTTCTTTCATCCTGTTTCTTTAAAAAAAAACTTAACCCATAATTTAAATTATTTTCCATGCTCAAAACTCAATTTTTGAGCACAAACCCAAGTTTAATCCTCTTTTAACCTTATCTTTCTAATCCTAAATCAATTCCTTGCTCTAATTTTTTAGTCTAGAGCTATTCCCTTGAAAATCTTTTACACCGGAACAACTCTTGCAAATTTCAAAAGACAACTAGGAACATATTGAACCCATCACATTGGCATCAATACATAGATTCAATGCCAATAACAAGAAATCTATGAGCTTGGATGAAAAGTGGCGATGGCTTTAAGGATGGAATCTTGGATATCACTAGACTAAAAATCAACCTTTTGTTTTGGATTGTGATTAGATTTCGACAATGTTTGGTAATCAAATGCTTTTTAACTTGGAATTTTTCTTCTTTAAAATGGATTTGTTCATGACATGGAACTTTTAAGCTTTATTTGTTGAAAGGCATGACGATCTTTTTGTGTTCTCTGTTAACATTGCAAGGCAGCAAAGTGCAATTCAAAACTTTGATACTTTGAGGGATTGTTCTATGATTAACTTAAAGATGCTAAATACATATCAATTTGCAGTTAGTTGTTGGGTTGTCAGTAAAAGTTGTTGGGATGTTAGTGAAGAGTTATAAAAGAGGATTCGGAATGAAAAAAGACATGAAAATTCTATTGTTTTGATCTTGGCTTGTTTTGTCTTGAGAGTAAGTCTATACAGAAAACCCCTAGCACTTATTCTTTCCCTTTCAATGAAATTCTCTTTTTCTTATTTTCTTGTAATTCTTGTTAAATTCTTGATCGTTCTTGTTGATTCGGACCCTAAACTTTTGAGTTTTGCCTAGTAATAATTGAGCCACTTAGGAAATCAACACTTAATAGTGAAAGAATATGGAAACCTAGCATTGAGATTCGCTCAATCACTTTGAGAATCAGTTCGAGCATCAAGATCACGTAATAGGAAACTTATCATGCATATTAAAGATCTCGAAAACTCATTTACATCCTATTGATGACCAATTTCAATATTTATTTATTAAAATTAGAGGATTGATGGGTAAGGACTCATCAAGAATTGCCTTGAAAGAATCTAAGATATAAAAACTAGATGCCTTTTCTACTCTAATATGTACCACAATTCTGCCGCTGTCGTCTGTTGCATCACTTCGTGCAGAACCTTATCAACCATTGAAAGCTGAGTTGAACCGTGCGTTTTGTTCTCCGTCTCTATACCTCACTTTCCGCTACCGTGGTCTTTGCCGGATTCCTGTCTTTCGCGAAGACAATCTTGTGCACACCTTGTTGTTTCAACAGCGCCGTCGTCTTCAATCTCTATACACTGAATTTATTGTGCCCATCGGACTTTTCGATCTTGCAACTTTTAAACGTCATCTTTCCAATCAACTCTAAAACGCGAACTTGGCGCTCTGATACCACTTGTTATAAGGATTACGTATCTACTGCGCAGCGAAAATCCAAGACCATTGTTTCATGGTAGATTCAAAAAGACCATCCAACGGATACCAAATCACAAGAAAATAACACACCAACAACAACACACAAGATTTACCCAGGTTCGGCGCAACTAACACCTAATGTTGCAAATCGCGACGAAAACTTCCACTATGAGAAAGCATTATAAGAGATTACACCGACTTCTCACCCTCCTTTATAAAGAAATATACTCTCTAACAGAATCTCTCTATCCGCGACCGCTCTTAACCGCTCTCCCACGCTAATCAAACCCTAAATTATTAAAGAATTATGAATACTATAAAAAAAACCTAAAGAACATATATATAGAGTATATAAATGCTAGGAGATAAATCCATATTTAAACTAGAGGTAAACATGAATTTAATGCAGAGATTAGATTTAAATCTAAACTAAAAAGATTTGATTTAAATCCTAACTAATCCCTCACCAATCTGAAATTAAATCATCAAATTTAACATAAGAAACAAATTTTTTTTTTAAAAACTAATTAAAACCCACACCAAACTCGCAACAAGGACATGGTCTTCTCTCAATCCTCGACTTCTCATCGTCAGTGACCCCTCAAGTTCGTCGTTGGGGCGGCGACTGCGGCAGAATTAGGTTTGGCTTCTCCTCTGAATCATTTTCTCAAATAATTCTATTTTTATTCTTTTTCCCTGTTCATTTGTGATGAATTCATCAAAACGTCCTTCACGTTCACATATATTTTGATGAGAAGATGGAACTCTGAGCGGTCATGCAATAAAGTGTATCAAAAAACCACCACTCATTTTTTTTATCATTCATATAAGAAACACTTTGATTCGGGGATAGGAACTGCTAGACAAAGCAGAATCGGCTGCTGCAGAGAGATTGACGTAATGAATAGTTAGTCTCGGCCACAAGTAATTTGCTGGTGATCAATATTATTCTGCATGATTAGTTCTCGAGCACGATGATGTATAAGGAAGACTAATTTGAGGTACAGATCACCGTCAACTCCATACGGGTTAAGATAGTACTACCGGTTCAGAGACAGCCAGGCAGAGAAATATCACTAGGAAATTGACCAACGAGGCAACAACTGGTGCACAAGTGAAAAACTTGAATCATACTTCAGAATTTATTATTAAAATCAACAACTAAATATCGTGACATTAGTAGGAATTTGAACTTCCAAAAAGGGTTAATTTTTTTTAATTTTAAATAAAAACATGTGTACAACGCCTCTTCTGAAATCAAGGAGGTGTTTCATAACATCAAATTTTTATTTAACATCAAATTTTATGTTATTATGTTTAGGTATAATAGTATCTTGTGAAATACCAACGAGCAATAACTCAGTTGGTATAAGCACTTCCCCTCTTTGGGAGAGTGCAGTGTTCGAATCCCAAGAACCCCAGGAGAGGGAGTGCCCACAAATCAACGCTTTCGGGAAAAATTCATGGGTCCCCTTGATGCGTGTGTTGTGTGCATATGCAGGGCTTACAAGCCAGTGCCCAAAAAACAGTATCTTCTAAAATCAATAAGGGTCCTTGATTGTACAAGAAGAGTTAACTGTGATCTACACCTCAAATTGATCTTCCTTGTACATCATAGTAATCAAGAACTGATCATGTAGATACATAAATATGCCAAGAAAAATCCGAGTATGCAAAACAAGATAAATTTTGGACAATAGTATTACGGGCATGAACTCCAAAAGCCAGGAGTCTGTTATAGGAAAAGATATGAATCGAATCACAATACTGTATGAACCTAATTAGAGGATCAATTATACAAATACTAGTGGTCAATAAAGCTTTATTTATATCTCAAAAACACACCAGTTAATGTTCCTTTAAGTTAAATGTTGAGATTGTAACAACCTGTCAAACTTCAAACTATGAGTTATTGTCTTACCACTTTAGTCTTTGAAAACCGTTTTCTTTTATTGGCAACGATGCCACCAATAATGGAACATGAACCAACACTACTCATTTAATCTTATGAACCTGGTGGCGATAACTCTCTACAAGTTTCTAGAACATACGAATATTCTTCATTTAAATCTTGATTATATATAATTGTACAATATAACTCTAAAATTGACGAAAGATGAAACATACGAATATTCTTCATTTAAATCTTGATTATATATAATTGTACAATATAACTCTAAAATTGACGAAAGATGAAAATGAACTTCCACTTCATATTCAAAGAATGTGAAAGAGAATGTAACCATATGATTCAAGCCGTTTCCTTACGGATGCTCATTATACCAGAAGAGGTTGAACCAGACGATGTTTGATCTTGTAGAATAATACTCCTATGAACGTTTATCTTTACAACTTCTTAGAGAAAAACCTTCACTCAAGTCCTATACACAAAGTTATAATGTGCCAATAATAAATAAACGGTGACGAGGAAAATGCAAATTATTATCCACATTTATCTCCTAATAATAGAGATGATTACCTCAATTAAAAATCGAAGTAGACCATTCAGCAGGGTTCTAAATGAAAAGCCATATGAAAATATGAAGTGGTTATTGGACGATAGAGTATTGATACAAATTTCAGGGCAACAAGGACAAAAGATGAATATACGTAATCTTGCAAATCGTTGCATAATCTTGTAAATCGTTGCATAATCTTGCAAATCGTGAGTTTCAAACTGAAAAGCCATATGAATTTCTTGCCCACAAGAGGTAAGTCCATCACAATCGAAAAATTGATAAAATCAAGGAATTTTTTACATTGCTAGAATTGTGACAACCCTTTTCTAATTGTTTAGAGCTAGAAAGGGTTGCATTAAATTAAGTCCCGTGAAAGCACCTAGCTAGGGGCCTTGAAAGTTGAAACATCCTCCTAGGCTTTTCAATTTACTTATAACAAAGATGCTCATTTTGTATATTACAAGGAGCATAAACATAGGTGAAGAAGAATTAAAAATTACTATTTAAATGAATAAGATCAAGAAAGATAGAATAGTTACCTGATTAAACAATTTGACATTTGCATCCAGAGGTATCAAGTTCCACTAGAATTCCCACACTTTGGCCCACAAGTGATAGAGTTCCATACATCAATCTTGTTCTCTCGTTTTGATTTAAGAGTTCTCATAGCATGCGAAGATAATTTTGTTTCTTGTAAACCCACAGGATCACATTTAGAATATAATTGGGTCCGTTACCTCTTTTCATTTTAAGGGAAAAGATAAACCTATGATGTTCTCAACTGAGTATCAGTATAAGCATAAAAAATAAAAAGAAAATAAAAATTATTAGGCAAACTACTTATCTTGAAGACAATTTAATATCCCGTTTAAGGGGGGGAAACCTTTCCTACAATTTTGCTGAAATCAATTTGACGTCGCGTTTGTGCGCTGTGTGAAGGGATGTGTTGTGTGTGTGGATCAGACCTCACGGACCGGTTCAGAAAAAAATTACAAGGCAAACTACATATCTTGAAGACAACAAAATTTAATATACTGAAAAGAATTTTTCTTATAATTTTGCCGAAATTATTGTTGTTTACTGATACAATAATTCAGCCCAAGCCCAAAAGGAGTTACTGATACAATAATTCAGCCCAAGCCCAAAAGGAGAGGAGCCTAGGGTGCAGTGGGCCCAGCACCAGGAACACATGCGCAACCACGACCAGGAGCACGGATACGCGGTACCTACGCGCTGCGCGAGCGCCTGCGCAAATGCGAGCGGGTGAAGAAATTTGAGAAAGTAATTCGTCTTTATCTCTTATTTGTCCATATCTCTAACTAGAATTTAAATTTAAATCTCCAGTTTAAATTTACCTTTATCTCTATGACTTAGTATAAAATATATATTGGTTGTATACAGTTTAAATTCACCTTCATCTCTGACTTAATATAAGATATATATATTGGTTGTACATGGCTTCATAATTGTCTAGAATTTGAGAAAGAAATTAGAGAGAAGATTGTAATCAAGAAAGAGCCAAGGGTTTGTCAGAAGGGTGTTTCTTTGTATTGGAGGTGTGGTAATCTCGTATAATTCTTTCTCAAAGTGGAAGTTCTCGTTGCGATTGAAAGGGTAGATACAAGTTGTGTCGAACTTGGGTAAAACTTATGTCTCTTGTGTTGGTGTGATTTTCGTTATGTTTCGTATTCGTTTAGTAGTATTTTTCAGTTGTTCTAAAACACCGATCTTGGATTTCCACTTCGATCGTTAATTCTTATGGCAGTTACCAGTGCATCACTTTTCTTATTCTCTCATTGTTTTTTTTTCCTTTTTTCTTTTTGAATTCAATAAAGTATACTAGCTGATTGTGTTGATGTTCTCATCATCATCTAACAATTCTCAACCATAGGACGTCTTAACATCATCCAGAGATCTTCAGCTATCCGCCGCCTGCACTTATTTCCAACGCGAATGCACGCCAAACTGTGAATATGCACCCTACTTAACGCAAAGCGAAATGCAAAATTTTATTAATGTGCACAATTTATTCAGTGCGAGTTTCGTTCATGACCTCCTCACCACGGTCGACCCCGCATGGCTCAAAGGTGTAGTCGGCGGTCTTATTTTCGAGGCCAATGCTAGGAACCTTGATCTTGTAAATGGTTGCATCGGCTTAATCCTTAAAATCAAAGCCAACAATGATAATATGGAACAAAAACTTTTGGCTTTGAATAGAGAGCTGGCTAAGATTAAACAGAAGCAACTTGAATCCAAGGAGAACGAGAAAGCAGCATGATCTTGCTTAATTAAATCTATTAGGACTGCTTTTGCCTTTTTATCTTTTAGTTTTTGATAGAAATACTGTTTTTCTGAAACTGATTAAAGTTTTTAAAATATTAATTGTTTTTTTAGGGAAAGAATATAGAATATTAATTGTAAATCCCTTGATTTTGTCACTTGCATGAAATTTAAATATATATATTTCTTGCTGGCAGAAAGTTTGTCAGATTATTTTCGATTTAATCTATCAGGTCTAAAAACATTTTAGAGTTATTTATTTTATTTTGGTGCTTGGAATTAAATTGGAGAAAGGAAAAGATTCAAAATTTATGATTCTGTTGCGATTAAAGTTTTTGCTCATGTGTCCCTATGATTTAAGTTTAGGCTTGTTAATACTAGCATTTTCGACGCATGCGTTGCACGAAATTATAGAAATTTTTATGATAAAATTCTTTATTAATTTTACTACGTGCATCGCACTTATAAAATAATAATGACATGGCAATTTGATTACGTGCATCGCACTTGTAAAATAATAATGGCGTGTCATTTAATTACGTACATTGCATATAAATCAATGATGTTTATTTGTTTGATTTCCTTGAAAAGTAAGAAGCCACATCACCAATCAATTTCAAAATTAAATGCGCCCCCTGGCTTTTGCCCTATAATAGTAGAGATATATAACATTTAAGCCTGCCGTATCAACTCTTTATACTAAGTGTTTATACAATATAGAGAAATGACTTTGAGGCCCATCAAGGCCCAAAGTTTATTACATCAAAAGCCCATCCGTTTTCTTTGGGTAAATTATTTAATAGTTCCAGCATGTCCAAAAAACCCAAGTATTCTCAAAATGGTTGAGAAGCCCTTAATACAAAAGTCCTTTGGGGAAAAACCCTTGGTCTTTATTTCATTTAGGCCATGTATTATCTTTTAGATGCAATTACAAAAACGCTCATCTCTCTCCTTCCCACTGTTCATCTTTCTCCTCTTCTTCCTCCGCTCTTCCTCCCTTCTCTACTTTCTCTCACCACTCCAAGTAGAAAGGGAGAAGGATGAATGATACACGGCCATATTAAGGTTAGTCATTAAGGTAGCATGGGCAAGCAGAACGCTTAACTCCTAAGATCATCCTAACTTGCGCTTAATGTTGAATTTCATTTTGATAAAAGCAGTCTTGGCTAGCTTGCAAGCATACATAAGAGTAAAACTACAAGGAACTACTCCTAAATAGAAATCAATGAGAGACTTTCACTTCACCAGCAAAGTGGGTAAATTTTTCCTAGACCAAATCACAAAAAAGGCACGACTTAAAAATCTCTTAACAAATCCATATCCTGACAAATTTGGCTTCACTTCCATAAACAAGATTGAGCTGCAAGTTTGACGAAAATACTATATTCATGCAGCAAAATACTTTGCTGAGATAGCAAGTTCTGGTATTACACTTCGTATTGATGAAGCATGATATAAAATTTGAAACCCTAATGAACGAAAAGGCTGCAACCTGTAACTAATTAGTAGATATCCACAAGACGAAACATGAAAGGCATAAAATTCGAAGAATTGTTTGAGCAACACAGTTCATTACGCAACAATTGATTGGCACAGCAAATTGTTGACAGATGCCATACGTGGTAATCGTACCTCTAAAAATGGTGCATTTGCAGGGTTATCAAACCTTCTCAATGGTCCATCATTAACAGTAAATCCATCACTCCAGAAGCATATACCGTGCATGATATTTTCATGTGATCTAGGAGCAGCTGGTACTGTTTCACCGAGAGAAGTCTACCGGCCCTAGTAAAACTTCTTGAACTCAAGGATGGTTGAGGTTCATAAGGTCCCTGCAAAGATCCTGATTGCCAAGCTTGGTCGAATATTGCATCAACATCATGACCCCCCGTTTGGTAGGACCCTGAACAAGCATTCCACTGCATAACAAGAGCACTATTAGCAACTGTATTTCCATAGGAAATTGAATAATTTTGATCAATCAGAAAGGGTCTTAGATAAACAAATGAGGCATATATAGAAAACATTTGAGGTAAGAACAAGCTTAATCATCAAAAAAAGAATCCACAAGTTGATTTATACATAATTAAAAAATCAATAATATTAAGTTGGTACACACATGAAGTAAGCAAACTTGTGAACAAGCCTTACATAAAATGAATATGGTTGGGTCCATTTAGATTTACAAATTACATCTGTACTAACATAATTCCATTGATTTTATTTCACTTTTCTACATCCAAAAGCATTCTTTGATGAAATATTCATATAAGCATAGTCTGCGACAAGCAAACAGAATGAATCAAGGTCAATAAAATGGAGCTCGGTTCTTAAAAATTAACTTTGTTTCATGGTAGCATGCACGTAAGAATCTCCTTAATATTTACAGCATGAATAATTTATATCTAGATTATTGTTTTCCCGATACATCTAAAATTTGTCCTAATCAAGAAGTTTGGATGGTGGCACGCACCTTGCTTCCAAGAGCAAAAACTTGTATTTTATCAATGCCTTAATTAACAACTAATTTAAAGCATATTTGAGGGTAGATATCAGGGTGAGAGCTGAATGTAAGGTTTGGCCAACAATTATATTGCACATTCTCAATGTAACAGAAGTTTTGCCCATTATTTTAAGAAAGATGATGGTGATAATGATCTATTAAAAACATCTTATGTGCCATTGTATATTGCATAGGTCATCTAAATGATAAATGAGTTGCAATTAAGTTAAAGACCGCAATGCAATAAAATGCAGAAAGCATTCTTGGCCTTAAAACTAATTAGAGATCAGACTAGAGACCTAGAACAAATCATGTCACATTTAACATAGTGCTAACTTTAGTGGAAAAAAATAAAATTATTACTAGGTTGGAAATAAAGTCGTTTTTTAAAAGCAAAATGTTGGGTTAATTGCATTTAAATCTCTAGTCTTAAAGTTTCCCCTAAGTTACACTTATATACCAAGTAGATATTTACCACATCAATATACCTAACAGTTTTTAATAGTTGCAGTTTTGGTATCTTCCGTTATCTTAGCATCAGAATAGTCAATGGAATATTCCATATGCTGCTCACATGACTTATTTTGGATAATCTCCTCTGATGAGAACTAAATTGTATCATATAGCTTCTTCTTTCTTTCATCCTCTTACTTTAAAAAAACCCTAACCCATAGTTTAAATTATTTTCCATGGTCAAAACTCAAATTTAGAGCACAAACCCAAGTTTAATCCTCTTTTAACCTTATATTTCTAATCCTACATCAATTCCTCGCTCTATTTTTTAGTTTAGAGCTATTCCCTCGAAAATCCTTTACACAAGAACTCTTGCAAATTTCAAAAGACAACTAGAAACATATTCAACCCAACACATTGGCATCAATACATAGATTCAATGCCAATAACAAGAGATCTATGAGCTTGGATGAAAAGTGGCAATGGCTTTAAGGATGGAAACTTGGATATCACTAGACTAAAAATCAGCCTTTTGTTTTGGATTTGTGATTAGATTTCAACAATGTTTGGTAATCAAATGCTTTTTAACTTGGAATTTTTCTTCTTTAAAATTGGTTTGTTCATGACACCGAACTTTTGGGCTTTTTTTTGAAGGGCGTGACGATTTTTTTATGTTTTTTGTTAACATTGTAAGGTAGCAAAGTGCAATTCAAAACTTTGATACTTTGAGAGATTGTTCTACGATTAACTTAAAGATACTAAATACCGATTAATTAGCAGTAAGTTGTTGGGTTGTCAATAAAAGTTGTTAGGATGTTGTTAGTGAAGAGTTATAAAAGATTGTTAGGAATGAAAAATCTATTGTTTTGATCTTGGCTTGTTTTGTCTTGAGAGTAAGTCTATACTGAAGACCCCTAGCACTTATTCTTTCCCTTTCAATGAAATTTTCCCTCATTTCCTATTTTCTTGTAATTCTTGTTAAATTATTGATAGATCTTGTTGATTCGGGTCCTAAATTTTGAGTTTTGCCTAGTAATTATTGAGCCATTTAAAAAATCAACACTTAATAGTGAAAGAATATGGAAACCTAGCATTGAGATTCGCCCAATCACTCTGAGAATTAGTTAGAGTATTAATATGTATCAAGATCAGGTAATGGGAAGCTTATCATGCAGATTCAAGATCTCGAAAACTCATTTACCTCCTATTGATGACCAATTTCAATATTTACTTATTAAAATTAGAGGACTGATGGATAAGGACTCATCAAGAATTGCCTTGAAAGACTCTAAGATATAAAAACTATGTCTTTTCTACAAGAGGCCCATCAAGAACCAAGCCCAGAAACATTTCCTCCTCCAACCATCCATCAACTCTGCACGAAGGCCAAGAAAAGAGTCTGGGCAACTAAAAAGGCGAAGGAGGTCATCGACATTTTCGGAAGTGACATTCAATTCTTGTGAGGGGCTTTGATCTCCTGCCTCAAGAATTCTAGGATAATTTCGATATCTGTGAAGTCTCCAACAAAGCTTCTATCTCACAAGCTGAAGGTTATGAATAAATAGTGTGTACTGAGTTCATGGTTCTAAATATCGGCCATCTCAGGCGATATATCAGTATCGATAGGCCAATGATAGAATACATCAAATTTTGCTCAGATATCGTTATGGACCCATATCGTCTGAGATGGTGTAATATCGGGCGATATCTCAGGTTTGTCGTATCGTTAAATATCGGACCGAGATGGTGGAAAAAAAATTAGTTTGATGATTTAAAGTTTAATCCCAATCCGACCCATTAACATTACCTATTAAAATATCCTCCCTAAATTCTAAAACCCTATATTGTAGGCTCGATAAAATCCTCCTCTCGATGCCGCCATCTCATCCTCCTCGACCGACCATCTTCTCATCCTCCTCTCGACGACGTTGTATCGTGCTCCTCTTGTCGCATCATCCTCTCCATCGTTGGCCCTAGGCTCCTTCTTTAGGTATTTCTGAGTTAAGCTTATGTTTCTTTTTTGTTATTTATAATTGTTAACTGTTAAACAAAGGTTAAGGTTTCCAAAATTAAACGATACTTATATACTTGTATTTGAAAATAAAATATATTATATTATTACATAATTTTGTAAATTAATATGCCCAATATTGAGTCCGATATATCCGATATCGATATCCGATATGACCACCCGAAATGAACTCATATCGCCACGATATTGCACGATTTTCTCTATCCGATATTGAAAACACATGTCTGATACGAATTTGATATCCGATATTTCGAACCTTGATTGGGTTATACCTCAAGATGAGGTCAACTTATCCGAGTCCATTATCAATGAAGTCTATATCAAAGGCCCATCTTCTCTCTATACGACCCTGGAGACACGAAACATAATGATTCTGAGGTCTTCAAACTGACTGGTGTTCTTAGTCTCTTGTACGATACACGAAACATATTGTATGAAACAATATGATACAAGAGGATTTCGACCACATCATGATTCTAAGGTCTTTAAGCTGACCGGAGTTGTTAGTCTCTTGTATGATACACGAAACATATAGTATGAACCAATATGATGCAAGAGGATTTCGACACAGCGTGTTCATGTATCGACCCTAAAATTATCAAACAAATTATAGTTTGTATTGTCCGATACAGTATGTATCGTACAATAACTAAACGATAAAAATAAGATTTTGTGATGTGTAACAAGGTATGGATTGCATTTGTGGAATTATTTATCACATATACACTCATACACGTGCCTACATAAGAGAGGGAGAGAATGGAGTATACATTGCCGCTGTAAGAATTTTCTACAGTAGCGAGAATCATGGCATCATACTAAACATTGAGCCGTGTGCAACTTTATATTGAGATACAAGAATGTTAGACTAAGCAAAGTAAAGTAACATGGATCAATGAATAATGTGTTCTCATATATTCTACCACTGTAAAAAAACTCATGCAATAGCATTGTATGTGTATAAATTAGACTAGGATCATATTGATAGGATTTGTCCAAATCCTAAAACTTGTTAACCAGTAGATGCACACTGGTATTTATGCAAACAATTATGTCAATGTTTGCATAAATGAGAACTTTTCTTTATAGTTGTTTGCACACAGAGCAAAACAAATCCAAAGGTTAAAAATAGGCAGGATTCGTTTCCAAACCTTGCTAATAGGATCGGATATATATATATATAGACTAGGATCCTATCAATAGGATTTAGAAACAAAAACTACCACTTTCTTTGCTTTTAGATTTGCATTGGAATATGTACAATATGTTGGATATAGTGTCCTCAAGACAATTATTGTAATTGCATGGACGCGATTATGATAATTGAAGGACCTATACAGAAATAACAGTCTTGCTTGAGATGATAGTATGCTATCTGGTTTGTCTTTATCATTATGTGTATACGTTTTACTTGTGTTACGTGTAGCTAATACATAATGATAAAGCCCATAAGATTCTTACTTGACTATCAGCTTTATGATGGCAATCATATACGTGGAAGCTGGGTAGTCCATAAGCACATCCTTAAATGTTTCTAGTCATGGGAGTATCAAGACTGGGCATAGATATTCCAGAATAAACTAGTGTAGACTTTCTAGACCCCGACGAGGGACGGTGGTCGGTCTCACACGCCATTGGTGTTTTGGTATCTAACATTGTATACAGGTGCTCACTGAGGTAAGTACAACGAACGGACTTGCCGAGAACTCCTACATGGTATTATACCTATCGTCAGATAGCAGTTCTCTGGTGACATGAATACAGGATAGTCTTTAGACCTGAGATCATCATTTGTCTCGTGTGAGTTCTCACTGTACTTAAATTACTCCCCTACCACGGCTCAAAGGAGTGCAAACAGGTTTTAGTTGGGTACAATCCCGAGCCACATGGAGACAGTAAGCGATCGGAAGGGATTCGTCTCTCCCGGCATAGGGAGTCGATGTCGTGCTATGTTCGGTTGGCCATCACCATAAATTCCTGGCCAGGGTGGATGAGATTTACTGATAGGAGATCAGTAGTTTCTCGGTAGGTGATGGAGACACCAGTACGACTTATCGGATTATTAAGGGTCTAACATTATCCACCCCGTAGACCCGGTATGCGACTCTCAGACGAAGAGACTGGACTGTACGAAAATTGTCACTTAAAAGCTCGGTAGGGTACAGACGGACTTGAGTGTCGACCTCTCTTTCTGGATAATTGTTGCGTATAACTAGTGCCGCTGACGCGCTTGTGGTTATGGATCTATCCAGTAACTCACTGTCAGTGTATTGTCGAGTCTTTAGAGTCCTACACAGAGAGTTTTCCCGGTTCAGGTGATATTATGTGGATGTCGTATATTGATGTGTACAGGAGTCCGATTAAATACGTGTATTTGCTACACGGATTTTAATCGGACATTTGATAATACTAGCCGGCTCAGGATTGAGCCGGATTATTAAATCAAATATTAATTTAATAATTTACATATATATATATATATAATTTACATATATATTGATATATATATATATATATTCTAGTATTATTTTCACTTCATTTTTCTCTCTAATTTTCAAAGCTCAAGAGAGCTAGGAGTTCTTTATTAAATTTTCATTTTGATGCACTATTTGTGCATGGTTGGAAATTAACATAAAGAGCCATCTCTCTCATTCTTTTTGACACTTGCTCATTTTTGTTATGAGAGCTCTCTCACAATCAATTATGAGGAGAACCATTCATTCTTTTAAATAATCACATGATTAATAACACATATCCCAAATCAAATTCAAAGGCAAAGAAAATGGTAGAATTTGTTTTCAAATCCTATCGCTAGGATCCTAACTTATCTCTATATAAGTATATATATTCTACCGGAATATATAGTCAAAAAATTTCAATCGCTCTTCGTTAGCCACGACCATTTCTAACTTCGAGTGTTGCTCTTATATACAGACTTCCTATTAAATTTGTTGATCAAATTTTGGTCCCATCGAGTTTTCCTACCCTAGTGCAGTTCTGGGTCTAATGCCCCTTTCCACTTATCCCTCTGATGTCCTATCAAGTTACGACATCAAGTTTGCTGGTTTACCACTCCCATCGAATTCCTCTGAACACTTCAACTACAAGTTCACGGCTTTCTAATTCGCTGAGCCTCTTTTGCCATCCCGTTTGATTTTGTTGTGTCTTGTTGCTACCCCTCCGACTTTGTCAAGCCTATTTGTCGAGAAAATCAACACCTTCTCATGTGATTATTTACATGCATTTGTGTGACTGCGATTTTTAATTTTACTATATTTTTTTATCTGATGATTTTTTTACTTTAGTTGAATATTGCTTTATGTAGCTAAATTGATGCTTTATTTAATATACTTAGTTTTATAAATAATTACTTCATTAGCGCAAGGGAAAATCTTATCTTATTGTACATAATATGATATGCTATATGATACAATATATAAGAAAACAATACTGCTTCCTTCATAATTACACAGAAAAATCTTATCTTGCTATACATAATATGATATGCTATTGCTATGTGATACAATATATAAGAAAACAATATGCGATATATATCATGATTTAACTTCACCGCGAACATTCAAAACACCACAGTATCTACCATCATCGAAACCACCTCAATCAGATTCGCCCCCATTTCCATCTTGTACTGGTCAATTTCTAAACTTAGTCAAAATGACATGTAATTAAAGGTGTGACAAAGTTCCCTTAATCCCTTTATTTGCACGATGTGCTTGATTCATGCCCAGGTGAATAATAACTGAGTACATGATCATACCCATTTGATTCGACGCCCCCCCCCCCCCAACCTCGTTCTCTATCTTAAGCAAACTATGGTTCTTAATGTTGGGTTCTAGTAGAATGAAAAATTCAAAAAACTAGGTTGTGAAGTTGGTCATGAACACGGCGGTTAGAATGGTTTCTTTGAACCTATTTATTGATTTGGCGCAATTTATGCCTTGAAGCTGCAGTTAATTTGACACGACAAACATAAATTTTGAGAAGTTAATTGTTAGATACCAATTAATTAAAAATTATAATTGGTTGTTAATTTTCGGTTAGGTTGTTAGCTTAGAGTTGGTTTACTGACAAGTGACTCAATTAATATTAAAATTGACATTCAAAGGGCAGGGCTGAGATTTTGTACAAAAAATAACTATATATCACTGATGGAGCACTTTAAACTACTGGCACGGTTTATTTCTTACAAGATAGAATATTAAAACTTAATCTCCAAAGATTGAAAATTTTGATCACGAGGATGTTAGATCATGCACCGTCTAGTATGGTTAGGATTCTTCAAATTAAAGAAAATATGGAGTTTATCATAGAAACCAAATTATTGTAAGAATTTATCACAAAGCAAAGATAAATGAAAGTAGGAGTGCATGTGGAGAAATATGCTTATGATTAGGAACATTATACATCTGAATTACTTGGAGCTGGCTAGAAATTCCTTGCGAACTCCAAAATGGACATAAAAGGAGCGGATTATAATTTCAAAACTTCGAAGGTTAATAGATGCCAGCTGAAAAACTTTGACGCGGATATTAGGTTCTCTCTTGAGTACCCAAGATAAAAGATCCCTCCAACAACTATGTCGGCTTTAGTCTATTGGATTAGGAGCAGGATTACATGCAGTTGTCTTTTTTTTATCTCTACTCCCACATTGCAGTTGTTATAGCCAAATCCCTTCAAGCTGGTCAGGTTGTATATGATACAATGAAACTAAAAAGCAGATCTTCATGGTCTTAAAAGACGGTGAGATGGGTGCAAATGGGCTGGCTTATAGCATGGAAAGAGGCAATGGCTTATAGTACGATAGCGGAGAGACACAAATACAAGTGTTGCTTCATTTTTTGCCTCGAGGACAAGATCAATTTTACAAAAGGGGAAGTACAGATATAAGCACAATGGACCAGCAGCTTATTCCTAAAATGATTATAACATAATAGGTCATCGAGTTATTCATGAAATGGGGCCTCGTTGCAATTATCCACCTCCTCGTGTATGCCCAGTAGAGAATGAATGGGGCTAAGTAGAAAATTGAAATGAAATCTTCCTGTTCTTGGTCTAGCCCTCATTCCCTTTAATGAATTTAGGGTTGTCAATGATAGTATTATCAATTCTTGCATCTAATTTCATGCAATTAGTTCTTTCAGTTAGTTTTCTTCATGATCAAGAAAAAAACAAGGCCTGTGAAACCCTAAATCAACAATAACCACACCACACATCATCATTCAAGGGGGAAAAACCCTAGATGGGTTCGATGATGAAGACAAAAACCTAGCCTAAATCAAGAAGAAACACATGGGAATCACCGCTTCTCTCCGCCGGCGTAGTACTCCTACGGCCCGTCGGAGTCGCTATCGGATCCGGGTCCAGCCTGCCTGTTCAGATCCGACAGCGTTCCGATCCCGCCGCTTTCTTCTCCTCCTCCTGTCACGAACTCATCGCCGTTAAGATCGATGACGTTGGACTCGATCTTCTCGTGAGTTCGAAAGCTGCCAGATTTTTTTCCTAATAAATTTGGATTTCTTCATATAGGACCCTGAAAGATTATTTGTTTTAATAAAACACCCTACAAGATATTCTTCTTACCTAAAAGGACCCTTTGGTTCTTTATTGATTAACGTTTAAGAGGATTTATCCGCTTAAAAAACGTATTTAAATATATATTATAAAAACATACCTCCTTAAAATCTATTTGCAGAAATAGACCTAGCTATTGCAGGATAAGATATGTAACGGAAGCAAATAATTAATCTATTTTGTTTATGTGGCATAAAAAGAACTGTTTTGATAAATAAATTTCAACGAGGTCTAAATTCATAAATCCATAATTGTTCGTTTCAAATTGCATTTAACCGTGACTCATGCAATCAAGAATATTCACCTATGCTCATCTATGGAAATCTAACAGTAAATTTTGGTTCGTACCCATTTAATTTATTTTGTCACTGGAGGAGAAAAGGAAGTACAGTAAAAAGATCTTAATAATTTGGTTGTTGCTGATATCTTAGTTATAATTCCACAAATAATTAGCTAACTAAGCATCAAGCTACATTTCTCACTCGATTATTCTATGTTAATCTTGGCAACATGATTGTAAAATGCTTGCAAACCATCCATCTTCAGAATTTGTAGCAGGAAAGTATTCCAAACATCAACTGGATCTGGCGAACACCAATCCACACACTCATTATATTGCAAGATGCCAATGCCCGTGGGATGCCCATCTGGTCTCAATAGCATAACTTCCGCAATATCCAATAATCTTAATCTCTTGGCCCTCGTTTTTGCTTCCCTCTCTGCAACCTTGGACTCTGCAATCTGAGTCATATACACCTGCATTAAAAAACCATCCAATTTTATCTAATTATTTCTGAACGGCTTCGTTCTCATGCAATCCCCTCCTTTATTCCACTCCCCATTGTCAAAATGCGCGGGCGAAAATGTTCGAAAAAAGACCATCCCCTACCAGACAATGCCTTAAATGAAGCCTTAAAGGCCCTTCTATAACCATAGCACATTGTTAGATCATTTTCGTTTTCTTGCTTGCAATAGTAGCATCATAGCACATTACTGGTCGGAAAAACCATTGGCCAACGGAAATGATCACATAGTGGAATTTGTTAATTTGGGAATTCTAGTTCTTATAAGGCTCATCAAGGTAGAGGTTGAGGCCGACGAGAGGGTTGCCATTGGGTTCAGCCTCTTTGGCTTCAATTAAAAATGGTGACCAGAAGGTGGCTAGGGTAAAATTCTGGGTTTGGAACAACCTGAAAGTGTATGTTATCACCACCACTTAGTTTTTGTAGCATCAAGCAAGCCATTTTAAAAAATTTTGGGGTGCTAATTAACACTATCCAAGATCTTAAATTAGATGATTAGGGTTTAACTATGATATCAAGAAAACTATGACTAAGAGAAGATGGCTACAACCTTTGTAGACCGTGTTCTTCTCTTCTAAACCTCCGGATTGTAGTCCACGAGACTCCACTAGGCTCCTCTAGAAGCTTGAACGAGCCTCCTCCGTGATCTTCGCGCCGAAAATGATCCACCCGAAATCCCTCTAGCTCAAGCTACCTCTTCACTAAACTATCTTTAGTGAAGGCAACACACCACACCAAAATGCTAATTTAATATGGGATGGAGAAGTAGGGGTTTTGTTTGCTCACTAGGGTTCTCACAAGTTCAATGATTCATATCACATGTGAGGATTTGAACTGAGGTGAGGTGAGGAAAAAAGTAGAGAGCAAGAGAGGATGAGCTCAAGAAAATGGCTAAGGCAAAATCATAAACCCATGAAGCCTTGTCAAGAAGGAACTATGAAGAGTGGCTCAGAAAATAAAAATCCCTCACTTATTGAAGCATGTTTATTTTTCACATTGAAAAATAGAGTCATACTTGAAAAGTGAGTCAAGAGGAAATCAAATATTGCCCAAGCCATTCCTCGCCATTCCACAAATATCTCTCATCATTTTCCACCTCATTTCTATTTTCTAAAAATAGAAAATTCATGCCTTATGATATATATATATATATATATATATATATATATATATATACATATACATACATACATATATCAAATATATATATATATATATTAATATATATTAAGAAACATAATTAGTGAGCTAATAATATTAGTTAACATATAATTATATCAAATATAAATATATATCAAATTATTAAATCAACACTTGATTTAATAATTCGGTTATATCACATATAACCGACTAATATCATTTAACTGTATATCACATTATCAAATCAACACTTGATTCGATAATCCGATTCTATCACATATAACCTAACTGAGAACAAATAACTGCCAGATTAGAATACGGTATCACATACTCGTATTTAATCAGGCCCCTGCACATATCATCATATGTGCCATACTTCGTTTCGCTTGAACCGGGAAACTTCTATGTGGGACTCTAAAGACTAGTCAATACGCTAGCAGTAGGTGATGATCACATTAGTCACCCACAAGCCGTCAGCGGTACTAGCTGGACGTAACGTCTACTCAGGTACTGAGCTAATAGAAGATCAACAAGCAAGTTTGTCCAAACTCTCATGAAGCCTATAGGTAACACTTACCGTACAGTCCGGTCTCTTCGTCTGATATGTCGCATATCGAGTCTGGGGGTGGAATCGTCAGACCCCGATAACATGATAAGTCATTCCAATGTAAGGCCTATAACGATATGAGAAACTACTGATAACACTTGTCACGCCCCGCTTCCCAGTATACGGCGAAGGGGACGCGACGAGGCCCGCTACGTATATACTCAGAAGTACATACGCTAAGCGTATCTAAGCAATATAAAATAAATACACAAGAGACAAGATATAATAGGAACAACAACTTTTATTTATTAACATTCTTTTGTACAATACATGAAAAGGGAATACAACTGAAATAAAATGATGCCTAAACAGTGGCATAACAGGAAATGAAAAGTACTGAAAGGAAAAGTGTACAATGAAACTAAAGTGCAAGGTCTTCGGTAAACTGCTCCAAGTCTTCTTGAGATGGCTCGATCTCCGCCGGGTCCAAACTACCTGACGACATTCAAAGAAGAAAGAAATAGAATGTCGTCAGCGAACAGGTCGCTCGGTAAGTCCCAAAGATAAGCGAGAAATAGACAGAGAGTAAGAGAGAGAGAGTAGCTTTTAATGTTGTATTATAATATTGTAATGTTGTATTAACGCTGTTGTTTGTAGTCTGGTACAGAAGATGCCAGTGTATACGAGGGGAGTCCCACTTACACCGGGGATCTTGGTAACCTGTAGTACAAGGCTCCGTCGATAATACCACGGAACAACGGCATGGATGTAATTACGTCTTAAGTGACCACCTCGTGCCACCTTTAACATATTCCGTACCAGTCTACCCCTTAAACCCCGCGATATCTTGTTTGTATTGTTATCTTGTAAAATTGTATTGATTGCATGAGTGATTGACTGACTGACCGAAACCATGATATCAGGAAACGGTTATAACCGTAGAGTCATGTAAATAGAATACTGAGAATCATGTAAAAGGAATATATATATATCCATGGTTCGGTTCGGTCAAATTGTATAAATTGATAATTGTATTCATGGATTCATATGTTCATTTTGAATTGGAAACTTGTAGATTATAGACTGACTTGAATCATATTCAAGTCAGATTAATCAGACTCAAATCCGAGTCAGACAATCAGAAACGTGAATCGAAGTCTTATAATTGCTAGGGTCCTTAGGGTAATTTATAAACTTGAGGGGGTTTTATGTAAAAATACTTTTATATACTTTTCAAAATACACCTCAAGTATTTATTGTTCGTCTTTAGAGTTGTAATGAGGGTGGATTTTATATTGTGACATTTCTAGTGAAAATATTCTAGTTTTATAAATAAGGGTATTTGTCTGTAATATTGATTTATTTGAAGTTCATGGTATTTTAGTGTAAAATTTATTCTTGTGATTTTTAGAAAAAAGGTGGAATATTTTTATTATAATAAAATAGATATTTAAATGATAAATATACATATATTTATACAAAAAATAATTTTTATAAATATTTTATATTCCAAAAATTTCATTTTCTTACGATGTCGTATTTTAAACTATTCGAGACCGAATGCTCCTTGTGGAGGTCTGAATCTCGCACTACTAGCCCGAGGGTGCACGATAAACCGCACGATCCCGAACGGGTTCCCCAAAGATGGGTTATAGCGGCGCTTTGCAAAGATTGTAAAATACTAATCCTTTAGAAAACGATTTTTTATAAAGTAAAAGGTATTTATTTGCAAAGTGTAATTTTCCGTATTTTAGATTCTAGGGTTTCCTAAACCAACTAGCCTATTTCTAAATGGTCTAAACGATAAGTCGTTAGAAGCCCCAAATCGCCTCTTCACCGTCAATTGCGGTCAGGTAAGTGCCAGGTAAGTGGGAGGCTCTCCACTACAAGTAGTGGCCCTAATTAAGTAACCACTTGCCTTAGACACACTTGCCTAGACACCACAAAGTCAGGTTTAGATAAACGATCGATATCCACAACTTATCATATTTTTCCTATTAAAGATATTGTTTAAACAAATGTATCAAACCTAAACTTTTATAAAATGTTTTATTAAGGAAATGGTATTTTAATGTAAAATCTTGTTTTATCGTATTAGAAGTTTTCAAGATAGCGTATTATGGTTGCATATGTGTGTGTGAGGAGGTAGGTCATTATCTCGTGATCTATTTTAAGGTATAGCAATGTTAACGGGTTAAATGTGAAATTGAAATATGATGGTATTAAAGTGAAAAAAACACGGTAAGTTAAAAAGGTTATCATTTCACGCGTGAAAACTTATTCAAATTGATTTTTACAAGTTTAATAATCATGATAAAGATGTTTAGACATGTTTGAATTGATTAGAAGTGAAATTTTATAGAAAATCGAATCGGAAATCGGATTTGTTCCGATTCCGTCGGGTTTCGTAATTTCGTATTTTTGAGAAATAGAAAGGAGATAGAATAGGACTTACGGGTTTCGATCTATACTAAAGAGTATAGGGAAACTAGAGGAGTTGTCGAGGCGTTACTTCGTCGCTGGTTGTTTCTAAAAACGTCGCCGGAATTTCCCGCCGGAATTTCGTTGGAGCTTCGCCGCGAGCTTGTTTTCAAAGTACACAACTCTTGAAAAATTTTGAGAGAGTGAGCTTAGGATTTTTGGGATGAGAGGGTAGAGGGGAGGGGGTGTATTTATAGGGTAGGGTAGGTGAAGGGTTTTTAAATAAAAATGTAAAAATGTGTAAAATCATTAGAAGTTGGAGTAAATAGGGTATATGAAAGGTTTTAATGTAAAAATATATAAAATCATTAAAAATTGGAGTAAATAAGGTATATGAAAGGTTTTAATGTAAAAATGTATTAAAAAATCATTAAAATGGAGTAAATGGGGATTTCAAAGGTCTCTGAAACCGATCTAGGAATTTGAAGTGTACATGGGGGTTTAGAAGATGAAGAGACACAATATTGAAGAAAAATTTAAAACAAAATAAATATTAAAAATAATGTGGGGCATGGAATTTGAACTTTGGTGGCTTGGTTCAGCAATGCAAGGTATTACCAATGAGCTACAAGCTCCTTCTTGTAATTAAATTGCTAATTAATTATTTAAATCTTGTGCTCAGGCAATAAATACCCCTTTATGAATTTTTGAAAAAATTAATTTAAAAATTTGTATAGGAAAAAGTGTATAAGAAAATTAGGGTTGTTACATTCTACCCTCCTTATAAAAATTTCGTCCTCGAAATTTGTAAAAGGAAAGTGTAACAGTGTAAGGAAGTTTGGTGACTGTAGTATAGATAGTGTATGAAAAATGTGTGTAGGAATGAAAAGATGCGAAGGTTTTGGTAAGATTGTAAAAGAGGTGAGGGAATTTTGGGTTAGGACAGATTCAAGGTATATGATGAAATGATAAGATTCAAGGAACATGAAATTGTAAGATTCAAGGAACATGAATTGTAAAGAATGTTTTAGTTGCTGGTTCTTGTGTTTTATATTGATCAGGGTTCCATACAGCTCTGACCTGCATCGGCCGCCAACAAAACCTGTCACGCCCCGCTTCCCGGTATACGGCGAAGGGGACGCGACGAGGCCCGCTACGTATATACTCAGAAGTACATACGCTAAGCGTACCTAAGCAATATAAAATAAATACACAAGAGACAAGATATAATAGGAACAACAACTTTTATTTATTAACATTCTTTTGTACAATACATGAAAAGGGAATACAACTGAAATAAAATGATGCCTGAACAGTGACATAACAGGAAATGAAAAGTACTGAAAGAAAAGTGTACAATGAAACTAAAGTGCAAGGTCTTCGGTAAACCGCTCCAAGTCTTCTTGAGATGGCTCGATCTCCGCCGGGTCCAAACTACCTGACGACATTCAAAGAAGAAAGAAATAGAATGTCGTCAGCGAACAGGTCGCTCGGTAAGTCCCAAAGATAAGCGAGAAATAGACAGAGAGTAAGAGAGAGAGAGTAGCTTTTAATGTTGTATTATAATATTGTAATGTTGTATTAACGCTGTTGTTTGTAGCCTGATGCAGAAGATGCCAGTGTATACGAGGGGAGTCCCACTTACACCGGGGACCTTGGTAATCTGTAGTACAAGGCTCCGTCGATAATACCACGGAACAACGGCATGGATGTAATTACATCTTAAGTGACCATCTCATGCCACTTTTAACATATTCCGTACCAGTCTACCCTTTAAACCCCGCGATATCTTGTTTGTATTGTTATCTTATAAAATTGTATTGATTGCATGAGTGATTGACTGACTGACCGAAATCATGATATCAGGAAACGGTTATAACCGTAGAGTCATATAAATGGAATACTGAGAATCATATAAAAGGAATATATATATATATATATATCCATGGTTCGGTTCGGTCAAATTGTATAAATTGATAATTGTATTCATGGATTCATGTGTTCATTTTGAATTGGAAACTTGTAGATTATAGATTGACTTGAATCATATTCAAGTCAGATTAATCAGACTCAAATCCGAGTCAGACAATCAGAAACGTGAATCGAAGTCTTATAATTGCTAGGGTCCTTAGGGTAATTTATAAACTTGAGGGGGTTTTATGTAAAAATACTTTTATATACTTTTCAAAATACACCTCAAGTATTTATTGTTCGTCTTTAGAGTTGTAATGAGGGTGGATTTTATATTGTGACATTTCTAGTGAAAATATTCTAGTTTTATGAATAAGGGTATTTATCTGTAATATTGATTTATTTGAAATTCATGGTATTTTAGTGAAAAATTTATTCTTGTGATTTTTAGAAAAAAGGTGGAATATTTATATTATAATAAAATAGATATTTAAATGATAAATATACATATATTTATACAAAAAATAATTTTTATAAATATTTTATATTCCAAAAATTTCATTTTCTTAAGATGTCGTATTTTAAACCTTTCGAGACCGAATGCTCCTTGCGGAGGTCTGAATCTCGCACTACTAGCCCGAGGGTGCACGATAAACCGCACGATCCCGAACGGGTTCCCCAAAGATGGGTTGTAGCGGCGCTGTTTACCCCAATCAGAGCAAAGCTCTGTTCAAATTCCAAGACGGGAGATGAAGTAACGCTTCTGTTTCCCCAATCAGAACAAGGCTCTGTTTTCAAATAAAATTCAAATTTTAATAAAAAAACAACGCTTCAGATGATCTGCGCTCTGCGCTGCGCGACACGTGGCAGCGCAGTTGCGCTAGCGCTGTTGCGCTGCGCGCCACGTGGCAGCGCAGTTGCGCTAGCGCAGATGCACTGCGCTCTGCGCTGCGCGACACGTGGCAGCGCTGTTGCGCTTCGTTTTGCGTTGTGCGACACGTGTCAAGCACTGACGCATTTGCGCCAAACAGAATTAAAATTCTAGTAAGATCCTTCTGTTCTTGTTAAAACAAAAAGATTGTCTTCTGTAAAACAGAAGCCCTTGGATCAAAGATCCAACGGTGGGGAAAATTCCCCAAATCACTCAGAGAATGATCTTTAACAAACTTAACAAATTTGTGGGCACTATATAAAGGCCCCTAGACCCCAATTCAAAAGAGATGAAGATCAAGAGTCATCAAGAACTTCAACTCTGAAGAAATTTGAAAAGAGACTCAAGAAAAAGGTAAAAACCTTTAAAATAGAAGAATTTCTTCTAAATAGATCATTGATCTAAGAACAAGATCAATGATCTTCAATAAAAAAAATAAAATAATAATAGTGCCTTGCACTTTTTATGAACCACTGGTTCTTTGAATTGATCAAAATATAAAACAGTGCCTTGCACTTGTAAATCTGCACTGTTGCGCTACTGAGTTGGCGCAAGCCACCATAAAGCGCCACGTGTCAGCTCCAGAACGATCTGCGCTATGCGCCGTTAAAATAGAGCACCGCTCTCATGAATTGGCGTAGCCCAGCAGAGCGCGCCACGTGTCAGAAACACAACAGCGCAGCGCACTGGCACAGCGCACTGCGCTTGCGCTCACCAAAGCATGACGCGTGTTACCTCCATATGGACTTGCGCCTTGCGCTCCTCAATCAGCGCAAAGCGCCTGACGAGCCACGTGGCACTCTGTCAGATTAATTAATGCAGCGCATTATTAAAGGGCAGAGCCCAATTAAAAGGACTAATGGACCAAAACAAATGCTCTGTATTATAAAAAGGGGACAGAGCCCAACTTAAAAGGCCTAAAGGGGCCAGAATAAAATACAATGCAGGGGCAGAGCCCTAATTAAGGTCTAATAGGCCTAATGCAAATAAAAATGTTGAACATCTTCAACCGGACTTAGCCCAATCATGGCCGTAAGTGCTCAAATTAAATTGACTGAGCACGGTTGCTCTCTTAAATTAATTTACACCTGGCTCAAGGGTACATCTCTGAACTCCTCTGACACCTGTCGTTGTAATTCTTCAACGTCGTCAGAGAGGCGACGGGTCTCGACGGCCATACATTCAATGGACCACCATGTCCCTAAACTGGAACATGGACCACTACGTCCCTAAACTGGAACAATAGAGCCCCTAAATGCTCTTCCCGTTAAGTTGATCCGAGTCTGGAGATTAGGCTCACGTATCCTTAATGAACGTTTAAGTTGATCTTAGCCTCAATAGGGCTAACGTATTCTTAAACTAAAACACCAAACCCAAATCTAAGTAAATACGGATTTGGACTAATCCACGTCCTATGGGCGACGGCATAATTTAGTCTCCGTATACAATCCACGGGCAACCACAAACAAAACAAACACACATGACAAGAAGTGAAATTCTGGAGAAGAAGAAAGTTGTTACCGCGATGCGGTAGCGTAATTAACTGCAGGGGCTTGCGCCTGCAGGGAAGAGCGTCCCCACAATCAAAAACCCCTCAAGCGAGGGGGAATCTGACGAAGTCTGCTACATCGGTCGCATCCGTCTAAACCTCCGATACACGGTGTCATAAATCAACTTGGCATCTTCGGAGAGGTGGACGGATAAAACCAAATAGCATCTGCCCCGAATCACAGGCGAGACGTCCTCACGTCTTGGCCGCCGTTCAGAGGGGAACAGATTCTGGCACGCTCGGTGGGACCTTTTCCTCTTTCCACTCCACATTTCGTGTGTCGTGTTCGCGAACGAATCGCGGTTTGTTAATGGTTGCCTTTGGATTTCAAGCTACTAAGATTTGGTCTTTTGCCTGGCGCAGAAATCAAGCATCAATGGCCTCCAATTGCTCGAGCTGTTCAAAGTGCCAGTACAACCGACGCTCCACCTCACCTGGAGGTGTAGCTTATGGGCCTCAAACGGCCTCCATCCTTGCCATGACGGTAGAACAGGTGACCCAGGCCACCACTAGTCTGTTTTTCGGGACCATGCTCCCGCCTGCAAGCTTCACTATCCTAGTGCCCGCACCAGAAGCGAACAAGAAGTCAGTTTTCGATCGGCTCACTGCTATAACGGCCCCTGCCAACGGGTCGTCCAATATCAAATCAACAGCCTCTGTCTTTGCCAGGCTGGATCAGAACTTTGATGGGCCCGCCAGGAAGCCCATGAACTCTAAAGTGGCTGTCCCGAGGAAGGCAACAACCGCTGCTCCAGAAGTCGTCAAGGCGGCTTCTCCGGTCAAAGAGTCAGTCTTTGCACGGCTGACTATTCCTACTCCCGCTCAGAAATCTGCTTTTGACCGCTTGGACACAACTCCTCAACGGACGTCAGTCTTCAATAGGCTGACACCGGCAACACTTCCTCGCCTGAACAGGGGGCAAGAAGAAGCTGTCTCTGAACCAATACCGATAACTTGTCGCGCCCGACGACGCCACTGGCGCCGAATAAGGAAGACCGGGGGCAACTCCCCCTCTGGGATAACTCCGCCAGCTCAGACGGTGGAAGTTAATGCTGCTGTTCCAACTGGGAACAGTTTTGAGCTGCTGAACAGGGTACGCAGGAATTCGCCAACTGCGGTGCTCAAAAGATCTCCTCCACCGGTAGAGACCGCCGTGGAAGCAGAAAAGCCGGAGCAATCTCCTCAATCGCTGTCCTCCAGGATCTACAAGACATGGCGACGAGTCCGAGAATCTGTGATTGATCCTAATTTCTCTCGCCAACACAAGAAGTCGAAAGGTCGGCAAGAAGAAAATCCCCCGGTCAAGCAACGAAAGGCGATGACCACTTGGGTGCCCAAAGCAACGGCCCCCTCAACTTCAACGGCCCATAAGAGAAGAAGGCCGGAGAAAGTCCTCACGCCGACGGCGAATATCAAAGGTGGTGAACCCAAACGCCCTAAGTCAGGGGGCATCGCAGTTCATACCGTCTACATGGCGTCTGGTAAAGAGGACAGCCGCATATCTACAGGTCATAGACCGCTCACGCGATCGGTGACCAAAGCTCAGGAGCAACAGCAGAAGCTCCAAGAAATGATGAACGCGATGGCCGCACTCACTGGGCCAAAAGAAAGCCCTGAAGCGTCCTCGGATGAACGTCAGGAGCAAGAAACTGACGCTGAATTCCTTCGTCGGATATTGGAGAAGAAGGATAAAGAGGCTGCTGAACAAGCAACCAACATAAAGCAAATGGCCCTCCTGTTCCAAGACATGGTGGGAATGATGATCCAACAAGATCCTCCAGTTGAAGATCCCCCGATCGTCCTTGAAGATGATAGGGGAGAAACGTCAAATCCTCTACCGGCTCTGTCGACAGCCAAGGCGGAGACAACCTCCAAAGCTGACTTGGACGAATATATAGCCCAGCAGATCCGGGTTCATCAGGCGACTGAGGAAACTGTCCAAGTTGTCAAGACGGGGCGACCATATCCGAGCTGGTACGATCAGATTAAGTACCCACCGGGCTATACAATACCTAAGTTCCACGTATATAAAGGGACAGGGAATCCACATCAGCATGTCGCTCAATTCAGGGCCTTATGCGGAAATACTTGAGGCGATGACAAATTGTTGCTTCGCCAATTCGTCGGCAGCTTAGCAGAAACAGCCTTTGAATAGTATTCGGAGCTACCTAACGACTCTGTCAAAACATTTGCGGAGATAGAGCTACTGTTTACACAAAGATTCGCGAGTGCTAGTGAACGCACCCCGATAACAGCACTGATCAATGCCAGGATAAGGCCAGGCGAAACGTGGATCCAATATACAACACGATGGCGGAATCTATGGTCGAAATGCGAACAACGTATCGAAGAAGCGCCAGCGGTGGGCATGTTCGTGGGCACTCTCGATCCTCAAGCGACCATCTCCCAATTCATGATGTTTTTCAGGCCGACCACTTTCCAGGGCCTTGATCGACAAATTAGCCCAAATGGACCAGATGGGCCATGGACCGTCTCCTCCAAAGCCGAACTCTCGAAATGAGAAGGGGAAAGGAAAAGCGATCGTCGTCGCCAATACTCAACAGCAGCCGAGCAACTCAAAGCCGGTCGTTCGCCAAAAGGACGTGCGTCCACGCCCATCCCTCGAGGAGAGACTGGGACGTCCTTACTCGTTTCCTCAGAATAAGACGAGAAGACTGTTTGAGTTGGCAGTGCGTAACAGACTCATCAATCTTCCAAGTCCAAAACGTCTATTGCGGCCAGGCGATCCCAATAATCCCAATTATTGCCCTTACAACCAAACGGTAAGTCACCTGATCGAGGATTGTTTCGGCTTTAAGGGATGGATCGAGGATCAGTACCTACAAGGCAAGTTTGCCCTGTCTGAAAAGTGGAAGGTAAACCCACCACAGCCGCACACTCCAAGGAAGACGGACGCACCGGGAGCAACTTATCGTGTGATCTCTCACTCATTGGCGGATGATAAAGAGGCTCCTTGCGCTGAGAAACCGAGAGGGGACCCTGAACCAGAAATTCCGCGGCCGCCAGACGAGTTGATTGATGCCTTCCTGAATGAGATTCGTCTGAAAGTTAAAGCCAATCAAGAGCGTGAGATGGCCATACTGGAAGGAGCCAAACACCGCCAACTAGACCAAAGAGTCGAGGCACTTTCGTCAAATCAAAAGTCATCCGCTGCGGATAAAAATAAATTCAAGACGAGGAAAAAGTTTGCTAAAGCCCTATCAGTGGGAATGAAGCTACCACCCTCTGAAGAAAATACTCTCGGTGGAATAGAGATGCATCCCAGCTTCTCCTTATATCATCAGAAGATTATACATCCTACCGAAGATTGTGACTCCTTTAAGTGTTGGTGGCAAGGATATGTCGCTCAAAAGCAACACTTCAACAGGACAAAGCGTGAAGCTCCTAGACATCAGAAAAATGCGATAGATGAGCGCAAAAGAGCCGTCGACGACTGTCATATAGCCGACTCCAAGGGATCGAAAATTATTACCTTTGGAAGCGACTCTGACGAAGAAGCTGCCCTCAACCCTCTCCTCAAGGAATCCATTTCAAAAATGAAAGAATTGAGGAGTTGCGAGGACGTTCAGCCGTGCAATCGCACGCTACTCGAAAAAAAATTCGGCCCCGCAAATAAAGGATCGAGCAAAAAGGATAAAAGGAAGGGAAAAACATCCCTCGTTGCCAATACTCAACAGCAATCGAGTAGCCCTAGACCGGTTGTTTGCCGAAACAACAAGCGGCAACCCCTCTAGGAAAAGTTGAAACGTCCTTAGTCGTTTCCGTAAGATAAAACAAGGGGACTGTTCGAGCTGGCAGTATGCGACAGACTCATCAGTCTGCCGAGTCCAAAACGTCCGTTGCGGCCAGGCGATGTTAATAATCCTAATTATTTCCCTTATCACCAAATAGTGGGTCACCTAATCGAGAATTGCTACGTCTTCAAAAACTGGGTTGAAGACCAATACCAACAGGGCAAGTTCGCGCTGTCTGAAAGCTGGAAGGTGAGCCCGCCACAACCGCACGCTCCGAGAAAGATGGATACGCCGGGGGCATCATGCTCAGTCATAAAGAAAACCCCATAGACCGAAAAATCAGTAAACTAGAGATTCGCCTCGAATACGGCGACAGCGGACCGAAACGTCCTTAAACTAACGATGGACCGAAACGTCCTTAAACTAATGACGGACCGAAATGTCCCTAAACTAACAGCAGACCGAGACGTCCTTAAACTAACGGTGGACCGAAATGTCCTTAAACTAATAATGGACCGCAATGTCCTAAAACTTGCAAACGACCGAAACGTCTTTAAACTACTACCGCAGCATCCTCAGGCTGACAAAAATAATAATAATAATAATAAAAACGGTATGTCCATAAGCAAAATGGGCACGGATGAAAACCCGAAAGGGCTCCGTGAGTAAAAACATCAGGGCTACCGGCGAGTGTTCGTGAAAACCCGAAAGGGTGCGACCTCGTTAAAAAAAAAGTATGTCCATAAGCGAAATGGGCAGGGATGAAAACCCGAAAGGGCTCCGTGAGTAAAAACAGCAAGGCTACCGGCGAGTGTTTGTGAAAACCCGAAAGGGCGCAACTTCGTTGAAAGACACTTACAAGGTCCTCTCGACCTTGTAAGGAGAAATCACCCGCGTGAGATCCTTACGACTCACAGGAGAGCAACACACTTAGGGATCCTCACGATTCCTAAGGAGAAAATACACTTGCGAGATCCTCACGACTCGTAAGGAGAACTCTCTTATGGGACCCTCACGGCTCATAAGATTTGAAAGTCTTAAGTTACAGAGACCTGAACCTGTTCTTAAGCAACTCCCACAACCTTCCACTATTGCCCTACAAGTGGCTCAATACTGACCCTTGTATACAATCCACGGGCGCGAACAAACATTTCCCTAACCAAGTCACACCCGTGACTAGGGATATGTCCATATGGTGAACAACCCTTGTAAGTCCTCTCGACTTATAAGGAGAAAACCCTTTTGTAAGATCCTTACGACTTACAGAGGGACATGCACTTAGGAATCCTCACGATCCCTAAGGAGAAAAGACACCTACGAGATCCTCATGACTTGTAGGGAGAAATACCTTTGTGAGACCCTTACGGCTCATGAAGTCAAAAGCCTTAGTCGACGGGATCCTAACCCTGTCTGCTAAGCCACCTTTGTTCGATATCAACAGAGGCAAATGATGATTCGCTCCTGGCAACATTCCAGTTGTAGCGATACTGATACCTAAAATGGTATCAAATTTCGAGTCCTTCCATGGCAAATGATGATTCGCTCCTGGTAATATTCCAGTTGTAGCGATGCTGATACTGAGATTGGCACCAAGTTCCAAGTTTTACGCTCGTGATAAAAAAAAATCAGCGAGCTAAAAATGCATATGAAATAGCCGAAATGATGGGGCAACTTGCAACAAAATCAGCAAGTAAAAATGTATGCATGCAAAATAGCCGAAATGATGGGGCAACTCGTAAAAAAAACAGCGAGTAAATATAAAATAAATAGCCGAAATGATTGGGCAACTCGCAATAAAAAGTAGCGAGTAAAAATAAAATAAACAGCCGAAATGATTGGGCACCGCGAAAAATAGCCGAAATGATGGGGCAATCGCGACCTTCGCGATATAAAAAGCTGAAATGATAGAGTATCGCGGAAAGAAATAAAATAAAAATGAAAATGAAAATTATGCCCTACAGGTGAGATCACATTGATCCCTGTATACAATCCAGGGGCACAAACAAAGAGGGAACCATATCTTCCAAACAGGCTCCACCAGAAAGCGAAGCCAAATCTCAACGGTTCATAGACAACCTAGAGACAATCTCGACATTTGTCGCAATATTGCAGGCACAATGTCAACAAACGGAGCAAAAGGAGGATCCCTAGCTTCAACGTCGTGACGTCAACAACCGACCTCAGAATCACAATGAAATGGAGCCACGGCATAGTCCCTAGTTCCAAATCTTAACGGCAATATCTACGCCCTAAGAATCAACAAAGGCGTTCCTTCGAAATCCATCAAGATGCTGATACAACGCCAACAAAAAACCTTGCGGTCAAAATAAAACGAAGCGACGGCAAAATCCCAGCTTCATCTCAACAATCGTCTCGATACAGCAGACGAGATGTTAACAAAGGCGTTTCTTCACAGTCCATCAAGATGCAGATACAACGCCAACAAAAGACCTCGCGGTCAAAAAAAAACGAAGCGACGGCAAAATCCCAGCTTCATCTCAACAATCGTCTCGATACAGCAGACGAGATGTTAACAACGGCGTTCTTTCGTAGTCCATCAAGATGCAGATACAATGCCAACGAAAAGCCCCATGGTCAGTAAGGCGGAGTGACGGAAAAATCTCAGCTCCACCTCAGCATTCGTCTCGTTACAGCAGACGCAATGTCGACAACAGTGTCCTTCCTCCAATAGTATTCGGACATGACAAAATAAGCGAAGCGAATGCCAAATTCCTGGCTTCGAGGTCTTAACGGCAAATCATATAAAGCCTGAAAGACAAATGGAGATCATCTCACACCAGTGCGAAATGGTCACCACTTCGACGTTCGTCTCAACATATCAGATGCAACACAATCAAACAAATGGAGCCACGGCAAAATCCCTAGTTCCAAATCTCGACGGTTCACCAGCAACCTAGAGACAACCGCGACGTTCGTCTCGATACAGCAGACGAGTTGTCACCCCAGCGTTCTTCCTCCAGCAGGGTTCAGACGCGACAATCAAACTAACGGAGCCACGGCAAAATCCCTAGTTCCAAATCTCGACGGTTCACCAGCAACCTAGAGACAATCGCGACATTCGCCTCGATACTTCAGATGCGATGCCAGCAAACGAAGCAAAGGCCAAATTCCTAGCTTCAGGGTCTTGACGGCAACTCACATAAAACCTGAAAGACTATCGGAGATCATCCCACACCAGCGCGGAGTGGTTATGACTCATCGGGGCTCTCCAAAATGAGCCTAACCTCAAGTAAAAAGCGGCATGGCAAATTCCTAACGCTTGCTCTTCCGACGGTCAAACTGCCTAGGAAGATTGCTTGAAGACGTCTTGTCCAGCCCCCGAAGGGATCAGAGACACGGCAGTCGTAGGGCTACTCGAACAGCACGATTGCCTATCGAGGAATATATCAGCTTATGCGACGGTACGACGGCCAAAACCCTAAGTACCACAGATCCCAACGGACTTCTGTCGTAAAGAGCAGAGGTTAACTGTGACGTTAGGATGTTCTTGCGAGAAATGCTCGATTCGTCTCGACTTGTGAAGAAATTGATGTCTTTGTGAGAACTTCTCGATGCGGCTCGACTCGTGAGATAAAGCCTTAGGCAGTGGGCACAAAAGAAACCTGTTTCCTAAGCAATGGGACCCTGCAAGTTGGCCCAAAACGGTCTCTTGCATACTATCCACGGGTCTCACTCTCCAACGTCGAATCTCGACAAGGAGGGAAACAACCGCTTACGGGTCCTCTCGACTCGTAAGAAAGGAAAATTCTCTTATAAGATCCTTACGGCTTGTAAGAGGAAAACGCACTTAGGAATCTTCACGATTCCTAAGGAGAAAATACACCTACGAGATCCTCTCGATCCGTAGGGAGAAAAGTCTCTATAAGACCCTCACGGCTTATAGAGTTAAAAAGCCTTAGGCAGCAGATTTGAACCTGCAGCCTAAGCCATCGCTACCTCTTGAAGAAGCCAAGACAGACTGCTCGCTCTATCATCTGTCAACCATGGTCACTAAGGTAACATGCGGATAATAAAAGAAAGAAGAAAGCGACAGAAAGAACATCCGATGGGCATTTGATCAAGCATTTGAGACACATTCATTCATGCATGTGCGAAAGACTCAGAACGAGAAATAAGACAAGCTGAAAAAGAAATTTTCTATTCATATTGCAAAGGGTTCTTACAAGCATAAAGACAATAAATAAAGACATTATTCAAATAATTACAACGGCAAAACCTCAGATCCTGGACAGGGATTGAGGAACTCGAAAGTGACCCTGTCCAAAACTTTCCAAGCTTGGCGAACCATCCTGGTATGCTTCCTTTCACGAGCACGGGCGTCGGGATCCCCACTGATGTCCTCCACCCTCCGATAGGCAGCAAGAATAGCGGACTGTTGAAAGGTTTCGTGCAAGAGATCGATAAGATTGTCTCGCCGTCTCTTCGAGATTAAATTCATCAGGTACACTGAGTGCACCTTGTCCTCGGCGGCGTCCAATGCTCTAAGCGGCACGCCGGTAAAGAATAGGGAAAGCGCTTCCCAGATGGCTCCCACAATAAGCTTTAACAGAGGGGAGCGCCGAGGAAGCAGTTGACCGTTATACGTGTCAAAGTGACTCATGATCTCTGCACATTCGACATTAGTAAATTCTCGATTTTGGGAACGGCCGAGTCGGCGGATGTCCCCGTAGGAGATAATCTCGTCGAGATCGTACATGTGGGCGTCCATCACTCCTATAAAAGAAGATCAACAAAATTAACAACTCGTAAGAGTTTTGCTATATGATTTAAAAAGGAGCAAAGCTCCATCAATGAATCAAGAAGTTACAAATAAAATCCTCTCAGGAGAGCAGAGCTCTATTAATGGAACCATAATAGGGTTCTCCTTAGTCCTCTTTAGACCCCTTTAGAGCAAAACTCTGCTAAATGAAACCCTAAATGGGTCTTCTTTAAATCAGGGATCTATTGAGAGCAAGGCTCTTAAAATTGATTTAATTCAATCCAAATTAATTTTTTACCTAAAATTCTCTAAAGTTTGAACTTTTAAAAGTGTTAAACAAAAGAGCAAGACTCTGAAGTTTTGAAAGTAAAAATTCTAAAGATGATAATCATCTGTTGAGGACCAAAGGTCCTATTTATAGGCATCAAATGCCCTTTCAACTTCCAAGAGTTGCCGCGACGGATGGAATTCTGCCACCACTGCGCTCACGTTTGGAGGGCCACGTAAGCGCAACGGTGGAAGGCATTTGTTTATCCCAATCAGAGCAAAGCTCTGTTCAAATTCTAAGTCGGGAGATGAAGCAACGCTTCTGTTTCCCCAATCAGAGCAAGGCTCTGTTTTCAAATAAAATTCAAATTTTAATAAAAAAGCAACGCTTCAGATGATCTGCGCTCTGCGCTGCGCGACACGTGGCAGCGCAGTTGCGCTGTGCGACACGTGGCAGCGCTGTTGCGCTTGCGCAGTTGCGCTGTGCTTTGCGCTGTGCGACACGTGTCAAGCCCTGGCGCATTTGCGCCAAACAGAATTAAAATTCTAGTAAGATCCTTCTGTTCTTGTTAAAACAAGAAGATTGTCTTCTGTAAAACAGAAGCCCTTGGATCAAAAATCCAACGGTGGGGAAAATTCCCCAAATCACTCAGAGAATAATGTCTTTAACAAACTTACCAAATTTGTGGGCACTATATAAAGGCCCCTAGACCCCAATTCAAAAGAGATGAAGATCAAGAGTCATCAAGAACTTCAACTCTGAAGAAATTTGAAAAGAGACTCAAGAAAAAGGTAAAAACCTTTAAAATAGAAGAATTTCTTCTAAATAGATCATTGATCTAAGAACAAGATCAATGATCTTCAATAAAAAAAAAATAATAATAATAGTGCCTTACACTTTTTATGAACCACTAGTTCTTTGAATTGATCAAAATATAAAATAGTGCCTTGCACTTGTAAATCTGCACTGTTGCGCTACTGGGTTGGCGCAAGCCACCATAAAGCGCTACGTGTCAGCTCCAGAACGATCTGCGCTATGCGCCGTTAAAATAGAGGACTGCTCTCATGAATTGGCGCAGCCCAGCAGAGCGCGCCACGTGTCAGAAACACAACAGCGCAGCACCCTGGCACAGCGCACTGCGCTTGCGCTCACCAAAGCATGACGCGTGTCACCTCCCTATGGACTTGCGCCTTGTGCTCCTCAATCAGCGCAAAGCGCCTGACAAGCCACGTGGCACTCTGTCAGATTAATTAATGCAGCGCATTATTAAAGGGCAGAGCCCAATTAAAAGGACTAATGGACCAAAACAAATGCTCTGCATTATAAAAAGGGGACAGAGCCCAACTTAAAAGGCCTAAAGGGGCCAGAATAAAATACAATGCAGGGGCAGAGCCCTAATTAAGGTCTAATAGGCCTAATGCAAATAAAAATGTTGAACATCTTCAACCGGACTTAGCCCAATCATGTGTAAGTCCACGTTGCCCACCCCGGTACTTGCGGGAAGGCGGAAAACGGAATAAAAATCAAATCTTTATCAACTTAGGCAACATGGACTAGACAAAGAAGGATCTTTGCTAAACAAAAACAAGCTAAAGCTAACTAGAAACTAGCTAAGTGCTAGAAAGGTTATACCTTGGGCTTTATGTCCTTCTCTCCTTGCTCCTTGGAGTGGTGGAAGGAGGTCACCTTAGTCGTCTTCTCACGTCGAAGAAAGATCCACCCGAAAGCCTCGACCTTTGGCTTCAACTCCAAGCTAGAAGTAACTAGGGTGCAAGAAGTGCTAATCCTTGAACCCTAGATGAGAGTAGAGATTGTCAAGAAAGGGTTTTTCTCAAGCTCAAGTGTTTCTCAACACATGAGAGGGGAGAGCTTGAGGGAGAGGAAGAACAAGAGAGAGAAAGTAAATGATAGAATGAGAATAAATTAAACCATTCTCACATATATGTGTGTATTATTTTAATTAGATAATTAGTAAGATAATTGTCATGGCTTAATCAAGACATGACCATTATCATTTCATTTTTAATGCAAATTGCAAGGATCAAAAAGTATCTTCCAAATGAAATGATGATGGTCAAAGTGTCAACCAAGGTCAACAAGTCAAGGAGGTCAAATGGTCAACAACCATAACCATGCACAATTATTAAACTAATATCAATTAACCATAATACACACATAAGCATTAGGGTTAATAAAATGACAATAGTCATTAACCCTAATCAAAGTCCTCTCCCTCTGTCTCAAGCAACTGTGCATACGCACCCGTATTCGTGATCCGAGGAACATGAATACAATGAGAAAAACCAATCCCAAATCATATACTAGGATCCGGCTTAAACCAAAGCCCGCTAGTATAAGCTGTCCGGACAGCAAACGTGCACAAGTGCGCGGATGTGAACGAACCCTGTCGCAAAACCATGCGACCTCTACTCATTTTGCCTAAAGGCGAATAGCTCTCTGTGTGGGACTCTAAAGACTCGACACTACGCTGGCAGTGGGTTTAACCACAGACCGCAAGCGGCACTAGCTGTACGTAACGGTCTCCAGGTAGATATCGATAAGAAGACTGACGAGGTGAACCCCATCTGAACTCCTACTGAGCCTGTATGTGACAATCTCCGTACAGTCCGGTCTGTTCGTCTGATACATCGCATGGCGGGCTTAGGGGGGCGGTGAACGTCAGTCCCCTAATAGCGGTACAAGTCATGTCGGAGTGTAGCCCAGAACACCCTGAGATAACACTGGAAACCTACCAGTATATCTCGCTTGCCCTGGCCAAGGACTACTCGTGCAATGGCTCTCCTGGACACAGCGCGATGTCAACCCCCAATACCGGGAGAGACGAATCCTGTCTAACCGTCACTGCCTCCAAGTGCTTCGGGACTGCACCCAAAAACTACCTGTTTGCACGACTCCTTTGAGCCGTGGTAGGGTAGTAATCAAAGTGCAGTGGGAACACACTTGAGGCGAAGTGACAGTGTCAAGTCAGCGGACTAAGCTGTACTCATGTCACCTGGGAACTGATAACTGACGATAGGTATAATACCAACCAACAGTTCCCGACGAGTCCTGTCCAGTGTACTCGTAACCTAACGAGCACCCGCATACTATCTCAAGTACGACGTACTGACGGCTGTGGGACAGACCGTCTCCCACGCTGGGATGAGAAGCGCATACGCTAGTCTACTCCGGAGTATCGATGCCCTGTCTCGATAGTCCAACGACTAGGGACCTGTATAAGGATGTGCTTATGGATTACCCAGCCCCCACGAGTGTGAGCGCCATCACAACGCTGGTAATCAAGCAAAGATCCTAAGGGCTCTACTAATATGTATATAAGCGATATGCTAAAAGAAACACTTGCACATATTGAAGTAGAGACAAACCAAGTAGCATACTACCATTTCGAGCAAGATTGTATATACAACTGTGAATATCCCAAGCTTCCATCAAGTAATATACAAACTAGTATGATACAGTAATGGCCTCTAGGGCATATACACTAACATCATGGCCGTAAGTCCTCAAATTAAATTGACTGAGCACGGTTGCTCTCTTAAATTAATTTACACCTGACTCAAGGGTACATCTCTGAACTCCTCTGACACCTGTCGTTGTAATTCTTCAACGTCGTCAGAGAGGTGACGGGTCCCGACGGCCATACATTCAATAGACCACCATGTCCCTAAACTGGAACATGGACCACTACGTCCCTAAACTGGAACAATAGAGCCCCTAAATGCTCTTCCCGTTAAGTTGATCTTAGCCTCAATAGGGCTAACGTATCCTTAAACTAAAACACCAAACCCAAATTTAAGTAAATACGGATTTGGACTAATCCACGTCCTACGGGCGACGGCATAATTTAGTCTCCGTATACAATCCACGGGCAACCACAAACAAAACAAACACACACGACACGAAGTGAAATTCTGGAGAAGAAGAAAGTTGTTACCGCGATGCGGTAGCGTAATTAACTGCAGGGGCTTGCGCCTGCAGGGAAGAGCGTCCCCACAATCAAAAACGCCTCAAGCGAGGGGGAATCTGACGAAGTCTGCTACATCGGTCGCATCCGTCTAAACCTCCGATACACGGTGCCATAAATCAACTTGGTATCTTCGGAGAGGTGGACGGATAAAACCAAATAGCATCTGCCCCGAATCACAGGCGAGACGTCCTCACGTCTTGGCCACCGTTCGGAAGGGAACAGGCGCTTTGCAAAGATTGTAAAATACTAATCCTTTAGAAAACGATTTTTTATAAAGTAAAAGGTATTTATTTGCAAAGTGTAATTTTCCGTATTTTAGATTCTAGGGTTTCCTAAGCCAACTAGCCTATTTCTAAATGGTCTAAACGATAAGTCGTTAGAAGCCTCAAATCGCCTCTTCACCGCTAATTGCGGCCAGGTAAGTGCCAGGTAAGTGGGAGGCTCTCCACTACAAGTAGTGGCCCTAATTAAGTAACCACTTTCCTTAGACACACTTGCCTAGATACCACAAAGTCAGGTTTAGATAAACGATCGATGTCCACAACTTATCGTATTTTTCGTATTAAAGATATTGTTGAAACAAATGTATCAAACCTAAACTTTTATAAAAGGTTTTATTAAGGAAATGGTATTTTAATGTAAAATCTTGTTTTATCGTATTAGGAGTTTTCAAGATAGCGTATTATGGTTGCATATGTGTGTGTGAGGAGGTAGGTCATTACCTCGTGATCTATTTTAAGGTATAACAATGTTAACGGGTTAAATGTGAAATTGAAACATGATGGTATTAAAGTGAAAAAATACGGTAAGTTAAAAAGGTTATCATTTCATGTGTGAAGACTTATTCAAATTGATTTTTACAAGTTTAATAATCATGATAAAGTTATTTAGACATGTTTGAATTGATTAGAAGTGAAATTTTATAGAAAATCGAATCGGAAATCGGATTTGTTCCGATTCCATCGGGTTTCGTAATTTTGTATTTTTGAGAAATAGAAAGGGAGATAGAATGGGACTTATGGGTTTCGATCTATACTAAAGAGTATAGGGGAACTAGGGGAGTTGTCGAGGCGTTACTTCGTCGCCGGTTGTTTCTAAAAACGCCGCCGGAATTTCCCGCCGGAATTTCGTCGGAGCTTCACCGCGAACTTGTTTTCAAAGTACACAACTCTTGGAAAATTTTGAGAGAGTGAACTTAGGATTTTTGGGATGAGAGGGTAGAGGGGAGGGGGTGTATTTATAGGGTAGGCTAGGGATAGGGTAGTTGAAGGGTTTTTAAATAAAAATGTAAAAATGTATAAAATCATTAAAAGTTGGAGTAAATAGGGTATATGAAAGGTTTTAATGTAAAAATGTATAAAATCATTAAAAATTGGAGTAAATAGGGTATATGAAAGGTTTTAATGTAAAAATGTATTAAAAAATCATTAAAATGGAGTAAATGGGGATTTCAAAGGTCTCTGAAACCGATCTAGGAATTTGAAGTGTACATGGGGGTTTAGAAGATGAAGAGACACAATATTGAAGAAAAATTTAAAACAAAATAAATATTAAAAATAATGTGGGGCATGGGATTTGAACTTTGGTGGCTTGGTTCAGCAATGGAAGGTATTACCAATAAGCTACAAGCTCCTTCTTGTAATTAAATTGCTAATTAATTACTTAAATCTTGTGCTCAGGCAATAAATACCCCTTTATGAATTTTTGAAAAAATTAATTTAAAAATTTGTATAGGAAAAAGTGTATAAGAAAATTAGGGTTGTTACAACACTTACCAGTAAATCCCATCAACAGCTCTGGCCAGTGACTTACAGTTATAGCCAATCGAGCATAGCGCAACATCAACTCTCTATACCGGGAGAGACGAAACATTTCCTATCGCTCATTGCCTCCATGTGACTCAGGACTGTACCCAAAATCCACCTGTTTACACGACTCCTTTGGGCCGTGGTAGGGAGGAAATCAAAGCACAATGGGAACTACACAAGACTCTATGACGATCTCTGGTCTACAGACTAATTTGTACCAGTGTCACCAGAGAACTGCTATCTGACGATAGGTATAGTACCATTTAGGAGTTCTCGGCGAGTCATGTTCGGTGTACCCATTCTCTAATGAGCACCTGTGTACAATTTTTGATGTCAAACACCAATAGATATAGGATCAACCATCGCCCCATACATGGTCAAGAAACATTCACACTAGTCTGCACTGGAATATCAATGCCCTATCTCGATATTTCCTTGACTAGGAACAATTGAAGGATGTGCTTGTGGACTACCCAGGTCCCAGTAGTATGATCCGCATCATAGTCCTTGTAGTCAAGCCGACATCCCAAGGGCTTTATCAACATGTATATGAGAAACGGTATAATAATACCAGTGAACATGTTAAGATAAAGGAAACCAGATAGCATATTATCATGTCGAGCAAGAAATTCCTCCATATATATGTCCAAGCATCCACTATATCATACAATAATGGCCTCTAGGGCATACATATCACTAACAATCTCCCACTTGCACTAAAACCAGTTGTAGTATCTCATACCCAACATCCCAGAAAGTCTCTCGATTAGCATCTGGGGGAGGGCCTTGGTGAATGGATCCGTTGTGTTATCCTCTGTGTCAACTCTCCTGATCTCGATCTTCCGGAAATCAACTATCTTCCTGATCAAGTGATACCGCCTAAGAATATGTCTGGATCGCTGATGGGACCAGGGTTCCTAGGCCAAACCCACAGCTCCATTATTATCTCAATACACAGGTATTGGATGCTCAATGGTAGGAACCACACCAAGTTCAGGTATGAACTTGTTCATCCAGATAGCCTCTTTGGAAGCATCGTTGGTAGCGATGTATTCAGCCTCTATCAACAAGTCTGCTACGGTATATAGCTTGGAACTCTTCCAACATACCGTCCCTCCACCGAGGGTGAAGACAAGACCCGAGACCGACTTATTGTCGTCCTTATCACTCTGGAAGCTCGAATCGGTAAAGGACTTCACCTGGAGTTCACCGTTACTATACACCAAGAACATCTCTTTAGTCCTTCTCAAGAACTTAAGAATGTTCTTCACAGCTGTCCAGTATTTCTCCCCAGGATCTATTTGATACCTACTCACTACACCTAGTGAGTAAGCTACATTTGGTCTGGATTGAGACAATCCCAACATCTGTTTAGATCAATCTCTATAGATCTATATCCACAGGATGTAGGAGGCATCACTTAGATCTTTGATGGAGAACTTGTGTGATAAGAAGAGCTTGACCGAGTGTAGCATAGGAATATCATTTTCTATCAAGAGTATGTCATCTACGTACAATACGAGGAAGACAACCTTACTCTCTACAACCTTCTTATATATGCATGGTTCATCTACATTTTTGATGAAGTCAAACTCTTTGACAATTTTATCGAAACAGATGTTCCATCTCCGTGATGCCTGCTTTAATCCGTAAATTGATTTAAACAGCTTGCACACGCTTCCGCTGCTCTCACTGTCTACGAAGCCCTCTAGCTGTGTCAGGTACACGCTCTTTTCTAAATCACCATGTAACACCCTAGTTCATTTATACCAATTCCAGTTCAAGTATTTACTTATTTATGGTATTTTCTTGATTTATTGTGTTTTGGGTGCGAATAGTATTTTGACATTTGTATTTGCATTTTACCCGACCCGCTTCCTTGAAACCTATCTTGATTCATGTTTATGATTTATCGTGACCTGTTACATGGATTCATGCATTTTCATTTTTTCTGCATACTGGCATTTTATCTGGCATCGGCATTTTTTTAATTTAACATTTAAAGTCAAGTAAAATATTTTAAAAATATCTAGTATGGCCTGCATGATACCCCTAGCCCCATGGTAGCATCCGTGCATCATGTTCTCGTCCCGTTCAGTGAAACGAACTTGTTTGGATGGCTACGCGCGCGTGCGTGCATCCGTTCTTAGGGGTATGCATTTTTCGTTATCCGAACATTCATTTTTTATTTTGGTCGACATGTATATTTTTCGTATTTTAAAACTGAATTTTAGACCCGACCCGTGCATGTTTTGGACTAAATTTGTATTTACCAGAAAATCCAATTTTATTTCATTTAATATCTTTATTAAAATTTAACAGCTTAAAATATTTATAACTTACAAAATCTTTTTAAATTAAAATCTAAACCTTAATAACAACCCCTTTCTTTCTCTCTCTCTCTCTCTCTCTCCTCTGAATATATATATTTATATATATTTTATTTATTTATTTTTTCTTTCCTTATTTTAATACACAGCCTCTTCTTCTTATTTCTTCTTCTTCTTCTTTCTTCTTTCTTTTTCTTAATCTTGTTTCTTTATTCCGGTGATCACCGCCGGAGCCGTGCTCGTCGCTGACGATCCGAGTGATCCAGTGAACGTACCTGACTTGCGTGATCACCCTCGTGCGTTGTTTGGAACCGTTCCGTGTACCGTGCGCGCGTCGCGACATTTCGCCGACGAAAGACGTTCCGTACACATCCGTTCTTGTTCCGTCTAGGCAAGTTAATCTTGCTACATGCTATATAACTCATTATATACCTATTTAAATAAATATCACACCTGTATTTTAAATCAAGCATCCCATGTTTCATATTACAGCCTTTCGACGTTCCGTTTACATTTGTATAGTGCATTTCAGATCTAGGGAATGCAAACCAATCTTAATTACATGCTACATTACTTTAAACGCATCTATTTTAACAAATGGAATACATGTATTTAAAATCATGCACCCCATGTTTAGTTTTATAAATTTTCGATGTTCCGTTTGCATCCATTCATATCATTTCAAATCTAGGTCATGAAGAATTATCTTGTTACATACTATACTATCATATACTGTTTCAAATTGAATAGTTACATTTCATATTGCTTAGTTATATGTTCCGCACTTGTTAGTTTATTATTTTACGATTATGTGATACCCGTTTGCATCCATATCATTTAAAATATATATCATCGTAATATTTCTTATTATTATCTTTAATTAGTTTATAATCTGCATTTTATAATGTTATACTAATGAAAATATCTCTAAACTGCTGTCCAGGGAAATTCCAGCAACAAACTTTCAACTTCAAATGTTCATAACGTTTTGTAGGAAAAACCTGAGATACTCCAACTTATAAAAATGAAAACCTTATTGAATTATCTTTGTTTTGGTATAAGACACGTCCCTTTTGGAGAACGTTTGTTATTTTTAAACTATTTTACAAGTCAGGGTGACGCTGAATTTCTGAACGGAACTTTCTTGTGCATGGTTAATCAATACCACTTTTATAGTTATTAATCGGTTTGAATATGTTATCCATGTTAATATTATTATATCAATATCTATTTAATAAATAATAGTGCTTGTGTTTTAATATTCAGCAAATTTTACCGATTTACAGTTTTATAGTATCCGTCTGTATCCGTACGGTTTATTACATATCTAGTTGCCCGCCAAAACCATATTATCTCATTTTACTGTTACATTAGTATCCCATACTTGATCTTGTGCATCCTACGTAGTCATGATGTAATCTCTGATAAATATTTGTGTATCCATGCTTTATTTGTGCACCCGTACCTGTTACAGTTTTATTATGAGCATCCGTTTGATACATGTACACTACTTGATGTGACCTGATACACCACTACTTGACATGACTTGATACATGTACACAACCTGACATGACCTGATATATCACTGTTCCCCTCCGAAAGACGGCGGCCAAAACATGGACGTCTTGCCTGAGATTCGGGGCAGATGCTATTTGGTTTTATCCGTCCACCTCTCCGAAGATGCCAAGTTGATTTATGGCACCGTATATCGGAGATTTAGACGGATGCGGCCGATGTAGCAGGCTTCGTCAGATTCCCCCTCGCTTGAGCGGTTTTTGATTGTGGGGACGCTCTTCCCTGCAGGCGCAAGCTCCTGCAGTTAATTACGCTACCGCATCGCGGTAACAACTTTCTCCTTCTCCAGAATTTCACTTCGTATTGTGGGTGTTTGTTTTGTTTGTGGTTGCCTGTGGATTGTATACGGAGACTAAGTTATGCCGTCGCCCGTAGGACGTGGATTAGTCCAAATCCGTATTTGCTTAGATTTGGGTTTGGTGTTTTAGTTTAAGGATACGTTAGCCGTATTGAGGCTAAGATCAACTTAAACGTTCGTTAAGGATATGTTAGTCCTGTTTGAGACTAAGATCAACTTAACGGGATCGTTTAGATCCGACAAAAGAGCATTTGGGGGCTCGATTGTTCCAGTTTAGGGACATAGTGGTCCATAGGTAGTTTAAGGACATTGCGGTCCGTTACCAGTTTAGGGACATGGTGGTCCAACGGTAGTTTAAGGACGCTTAAATCCATGGGCTTAAGGACCCCACAGTCCATATGGGTGTATGGTCATCGGGACCCGTCACCTCTCTGACGTCGTTGAAGGATTACAATGATAGGGGTCAGAGGAGTTCAGAGATGTACCCTCGAACCGGATGTAAATTGATTTAAAGGGAGCAGCCGTGCTCAGTCAATTTAGTTTGAGGACTTACGGCCATGATTGGGCTAAGTCCAGTTGAAGAATGTTCAACATTTTTATTTGCACTAGGCCTATTATGCCTTTACTAGGGCTCTGCCCCTTTTTAATAATGCACTGCATTTTTTTTGTTTTGTTTGGGCTTTGCCCTTTTATAAATGATGCAGAGCATCTATTTTGTTTGGGCTCTGCCCCTTTTAATGCATTGCATTTTGTTTTGGCCTGCTAGGCCTTTTTGATTTGGGCTTGGCCCTGCAGTGCATTTGTCAGGCGCTTTGCGCCAATCATTGAGCGCAAGCACTTGTGGTGGTGACACGTGTCATGCAAGCGCAATGCGCTGCACCAGTGCGCTGCGCTTGCGCTGCTGACACGTGTCGCGCTCTGATGAGCGCAAGCACAGCAGCGCAGTGCGCTGTGTCAGTGCGCTGCGCTGTTGCGCTGCTGACATGTGGCGCTCTCTGATAGCTTGCGCCAACGCAGGAGCGCAACAGTGCAGTTTTTGCAAGTGCAGGGCACTGTTTTATCTTTGGATCAATTTTAGATCAAAGAAAACAAGTTTTTCTTGTTTTCAAAGAACCAGTGGTTCATAAAAAGTGCAAGGCACTGTTCTTATTTATTTTTCTTTTTTATTGAAGATCATTGATCTTATTCTTAGATCAATGATCTGTTCATAAGAGAATCTTCTCTTTTTCTAAAGGTTTTTTACCTTTTCTTTTTGTTTTTGAAGAGTTCTCTCAAATTCTTCAGAGTTCTTTTCTTCTCGATCTCTATGATGATGTTTTGAGTTGGGGTCTAGGGGTCTTTATATAGTGCCCAAAAATTTGTAAGGTTTGTTAAAGAGATCATTCTCTAAGGGATTTGGGGAATTTTCCCCACCGTTGGATCTTTGATCCAAGGGCTTCTGTTTTACAGAAGGCAATTTTCTTGTTTTAACAAGAACAGAAGGATCTTACTAGAATTTTAATTCTGTTTGGCACAAACGCCCCAGCGCGTGACACGTGTCGCGCAGCGCAGAGCGCAGCGCAACTGCACTTGCGCAACTGCGCTGACACGTGTCGCGCAGCGCATCTTCGCTTGCGCTGACACGTGTTGTGCAGCGCTGCGCTTGCGCTGACACGTGTCGCGCAGCGCAGCGCTTGCGCCACTGCGCTGACATGTGTCGCGCAGCGCAGCGCAGCGCTTGCGCAACTGAAGCGTTGCTTCCTTTAATTTTTGTTTTAAATAGAGCCTTGCTCTGATTGGGCGCGCTGCCTTGGGCGCTGCGCTCCCTGCGCTGGCGTGCCTGATTTTGACAGGTGGCGCTTTGCGCGCAGCGCAGGGGATCTGAAGCGTTGCTTCATTTATTAAAATTTTAAATTTTCAAAGTAGAGCTTTGCTCTGACTGGGGGAATCAGAAGCGTTGCTTCATTTCCCGCCTTGGAATTTGAACAGAGCTTTACTCTGATTGGGGGTAAACAATCACTACTTGACATGTTACTTGATCCTGTTTCTAATACCGACAATCCTGACATGTTGTCCCGATGGACATATCCTGTTGTCTGTATAGACAAACATGTTCCTGCTTGATCCTGTGTTGGCATTAGCTTCAGATTTATCAATACCTGACTTGAACACATAACTTGGGGGTATGGGGAAATCAAGAATGTAACCGGACGTAACTCAAAGGGATATCATATTGTTTGCCGTTTTTCCGGGCGTTACGGAATACCTATTGTTTGCCGTTTTTTCGGGCGTTACGGAATACCTATTGTTTGCCGTTTTTCCGGGCGTTACGGAATAATCACCGATGGGTTACGATGAGAAATACATTAATTGATTTCTAAGACTTTAGAATAGATAACCCTGTAGCACAGTTTAGATTACTCACTGCACATCACATGTGCTTATACCCTTCACTGTCCCTTATTCGTGATACTGTTATACTTTTATTACTGTTCATACTCATTCCTGCATGTCTTGTTACCTCCTGATTATATTATTGTTTGATATTATGACGCACTAACGTCTGGGTTTTGCATGGCCCCGATCCTCTACCTTTGTCGCAGGCTGGTCAGGAGTATTTCCGCCGTCAGGCCGAGCAGTGAGGATCCTGTTAGTATCCAGTTAGTTATTTCCGTACTTTCCAGATGTTATTGTTACTTGGATTTATTGCTGTTAGTCTACGGTAGCGCCCCGGCCGTCTAACAGACGCCAAATGCGGAACAAAAACTTTTAACTGGCGCTATCGTATACTATAACCCGGATCTGTCATTATTGCTAAACTAACAAACTGTAAAGAGGGTCGAAAGGTTATACCGAACGATCCGAGTCCTTCGTTCTTTAACCATCATCCCACGCTCCGTTGCAGCTGCTCCGATCTCGTCGATCTCCGATCTGCTCGTCCAGGTGGCACCACGTCAACGATTCTTTAAACGGGCTCCCGCCTCTGACCCGAGGCAACTCGGTCGTCAAGTTTGCTAAAAGAGACGACCAAGATTGATGTAGAGAATGAGTAGAATACTTTGTCTCGTTACGTCCAAAGATATGGACGAACGATTAATGAAGTTGCCATTTGGATCGATATGAAAATGAGATATGAATATGTTAATTTCCATACATCCAAAACTATCATAATCTTTTTATCAACAAGTGAGAGAGAGTGAGTAGAGAGGAGGGGAGGGGCCGGCCACTTATAACAAGAAGGGGCGTGAGTGTAGGAGGGAAGTGGTGACCATAAGCACTAAGTAAAAAGCATGAGTCAAAGAACACCTAGTATGAACACAATTAATAGAATATGATGAATCACTAACCAAGTCATCATGCATTAATTGAATCATTAAATGCAACCATGAGTCACAAAACACCTCACCACTTCTAGAACCTTCTAGAAGCATCCACACTCATCTCAAGAAAAGATAAATCCGTTTTTAACCGAATGATAAAGACGGGCGATAGAAAACTGGAAACTGAAAACTGGCAACTTCCAAAAGCGATCCTGAAACGAATCTCAGGACAACCCCGTAACAGTATAAACATACCCGCATTTGTATTACGACCGAATACAAATGCAACTGAGACAAAGATATTATATCTACTCAATATAATACTTGGATCCGGCTTAAACCAAAGCCCACCAGTATAATCTGCCCGAAATATGACACGTGCGTAAACGCACTTGCATTTTCCGAACCCTGCCATAAAACCATACGGCCTCTACAACGTTTTGCCCGAACTTGGGAAACTATCTGTGGGGGACTCTAATGACTCGTCAGTACCCTGGCAGTGGGTTTAACCACAAGCCGTCAGTGGCACTAGCTGTGCGTAACGGCTGCCCATGGACTGACCTCAAGGGAGGCCGATGAGCGAACTCATCCGGAAACCCTACTGAGCCTAACAGTGACAATGTATATACAGTCCGGTCTGTTCGTCTATGAGTATCGCATATCTGCCTAGGGGGCTAGTAACGTCAGACCCCCAATAGCAGTATAAGTCGTGTCGGAGTGTAGCCCCAAAACACCCTGAGATACTACTGGAGTACCTACCAGTAAATCTCCTGCCACGGCCGTGGGCTTTGTGTAATGGCTCTCCTAGACACAGCACGATCTCACCCCCAATACCGGGAGAGACGAATCCCCTGCCGATCCGCTCACTTGCCTCCATGTGGCTCGGGACTGTACCCAAAAACTACCTGTTTGCACGACTCCTTTGAGCCGTGGTAGGATAGAAATCAAAGCACAGTGGGAACTCACACGAGATAAATGACGACATCAGGTCGATGAACTAACCTGTACACATGTCACCAGGGAACTGCTATCTGACGATATGTATAATACCAACTAACAGGTTCTCGGCGAGTCCTGTCCGGTGTACTCATAACCCAATGAGCACCTGTATACATCTTAGGTGATCCAACTGACACCAGTGGCTTGTGAGACCGGCCACCGCCCCTCGTTGGGGTCTCGACTGTATACACTAGTCTACTCCGGAGTATCGATGCCCTGTCTCGAAACTCCCACAACTAGGGACCACAATTAAGGATATGCATATAAACTACCCAACTCTCACGTATATGATCGCCATCATACAGTTGGCAGTAAAGCAAGATCCTAAGGGCTCTATCAAAGTATAACAGTGATCAGTCACCTGAACCTGTACACGACTGATAAAGGCAAACCAGATAGCATACTATCATCTCGAGTAAGACTGTCCTACCGGTATAGGTCCTCCGCAATCATTGCAATCACGTACCTGCGATCCAATAATTGACTCTGAGGGCACTATATCCAATAATTGCTTCCGCATATTATTTCTTGACTCGTTTATTCTGGCTCATGGACATGTACTAGATAGTTTATTTACTTTCCTGTTCTTGATATCTTCTAGACAGCCGTAATGTGACTGTGGAAGGATGTTTCCTAGCCACAGGTAGCATGGTTGGCTCTGTCACGTGCCGATCTTAGCGCACTCTGGGAAGCGGGGCGTGACCGGGTTTGTTTGGTATCAGAGCCATTGGATTTAGGTTAATCGGGTTTGATTCTTTTGTAGTTGGGTATTGGATCCAATACACGAATCGGAAAATCCGTAATTAGGAACATGTCCTGCCACATTGTTATCGTAATTCTTGAATCATATCTTTCTCTTGATCCCTGTCCTGACGATATGCAAACAACTTTGCATCTCGAGTTGAAATTCTTTTGGTTCCCTATTGTTTCTTCCGTCCTATTCCTTTGATTCTGATACTAGGATTTGGGCGACTTGAACGGAGTTATGTGATTGTAACTATGAACTGCAGCATGGTTACAATGCGGTACTTTATTTAAGTAACTTGAAGTCCTGGTCTTGATTCATTTCCTTATTTCATGGTCGTGATATTACCTTGCTTCTCTCGGTTTCTTTGCTTACCAGTTCATATTTTGCAGATTTCTTGGTGATTGATACCGGCAGTTATGAAGTTGTCTTGGGATGGATTTTCTCGGCACTTTCCACGCTCACATTTGATTGTAGGGCAAAAAAAGTGATGTTCCACATTCCCGAACATCCGGAGTTTGTTTTTGCTGGAGGTAGCAGTTCTGTCGGTCCAGTCGAGTTTAGGGCTAGGCCGACAAACAATGTTCTTTTGTCGATGGAAGTTAATAAGGAGGAAGCTCCAGCTGTAGTTCGAGAGTTCATAGATGTATTCGAAGACATCTCGGGTTTACCGCCCAAACGAGATGTGGAGTTCGCGATCGATCTTGTTCCTGGTGCAGCGCCAATCTCAAAGGCGTACTATCCGATGGCACCAGTGGAGTTGGAAGAAGTAAAGAATCAGGTTACCGAATTGCTAGAGAAGGGTTGGATTCGCAGCAGCAATTCACCTTGGGGAGCTCCAGTTCTTCTAGTAAAGAAGAAAGATGGCATAAGGAGGATGTGCATCGATTATCGAGAATTAAACCGGGCGACTATTAAGAACAAGTACCCGATCCCTCGCATTGGCGAATTGTTCGAGCAGCTTAGTGGCGCGAGGGTATTCTCAAAACTGGATTTGCGGTCCGGACATCATCAGGTCCGAGTTAAATCAGAAAATATTTGCAAGACTGCGTTCCGAACTCGGTATGGACATTACAAGTATTTAGTGATGTCATTCGGAGTCACGAATGCACCGGTGATATTTATGGATTTGATGAACCGAATCTTTTCACCGTTCTTGGACCAGTTTATAGTGGTATTCATCAATGATATTCTGGTCTACTCAAGGAGCCTAGAAGAGCATGCGGAACACTTGAAGATCGCACTGCAGATGTTGAGACAAGAAAGATTATATGCGAAGATGAGCATGTGCGAGTTTTAGTTTGAAGAAGTGAAGTTTTTGGGGCATGTCGTATCTGGAGATGGAATCGTCGTTGATCCTGAGAAGATTGCAGCAGTTCAAGATTGGCCGATTCCGAAGAACGTAGCAGAGATCAAAAGTTTTCTTGGGCTTACCAGATATTACAGAAGGTTCATGGAGAATTTTGCTCGCTTAGCTGAGCCTTTGACCAAGCTTACGCGCAAGGAAGTACCGTTCGTATGAACGGATAGATGTGCGTCAGCTTTTGAGGCGTTGAAGCGGAGATTGATAACCGCTCCTATTTTGACCGTACCAGACGGTTCCGGAGGATTGGTGATTCACAGCGACGCATCTGGGAAAGGTTTAGGATGTGTTTGATGCAGCATGGGAAAGTTATAGCTTACGCATCAAGACAATTGAAGATCCATGAGAAGAATTACCCAACTCATGATTTGGAACTAACAGCTGTAATTTTCGCTTTGAAGATTTGGAGACACTACTTATTGGGCGAAAGGGTCGAAGTATTTACCGATCATAAAAGCCTAAAGTATGTGTTCACACAGAAAGAGCTTAACATAAGGCAGCGTAAATGGTTGGAGCTGATCGCCGACTATGATCTTGATCTCAAGTACCATCCGGGGAAAGTTAATGTAGTGCCGGATGCGCTCAGTCGGTTGCCAGCAATTCGAATGTTGACTGCACAGAAGGAGCTTATGGAAGACTTTCGGAGATTTGAGTTGGAGATCGTGCTACCGCATTCTTTAGGACAGTTGATGCAGCTGCAAGTACAGTCGTCATTGATCGAGAGTATTAAAGCAGCGCAGTCGAAGGACCCAAGATTGCAAAGGTTTCGAGAACAGGTTGAAGCTGGACTTCGAACGGACTTGTTAATTCATGAAGATAGTTCGTTGCGATATGGTAGCCGTTTGTGTGTGCAAAAGGAGATATTCGCGAAGAAGTTATGAAGGAGGCACACAGTTCCGCGTATTCCGTACATCTAGGAGGCACGAAGATGTACCGTGATCTACGACAGCATTTCTGGTAGGAAGGCATGAAAAGGGAGATTGCTCGCTTTGTAGCAAAGTGCTTGGTGTGTCGGCAAGTTAAGGCTGAACATCAAAGGGTTGCTGGTTTATTGCAACCACTTCCGATTCCTCAATGGAAGTGGGAACATATAACCATGGATTTTGTGACAGCTTTACCGCGGAGTCCAAAGGGCAACAATGCAGTTTGGGTGATTGTTGATCGATTGACCAAGGCAGCTCATTTTATACCATTTCGAGTTGGTCATTTAACAGAAGCGTTGGCAGAACGGTACATGCAGGAGATTGTAAGATTGCATAGAGTACCGGTGAGCATCATGTCCGACCGCGACACTCGTTTCTTATCACACTTCTGGAGGAGCTTACAGGAAAGTTTGGGGACTCGATTGAAGTTTAGCACAGCTTATCATCCTCAGACAGATGTCCAGTCGGAGAGAACGACCCAAACTCTTGAAGACATGTTGAGAGCTTGCATGTTAGACTTCAAGGGTTCATGGGAGGATCATCTACACTTGGTGGAGTTTTCTTACAACAACAGCTTTCAGGCGACTATTCAAATGGCTCCATTCGAAGCATTGTATGGTCGCAAGTGTCGCTCACCCGTTTGTTGGGATGATATTGGAGAACGAAGATTGTTGGGACCGGATTTGATCGTGCAGACAGTAGAGAAAGTTAACACTATCTGGAATTATACGAAGGCAGCACAAGATCGGCAGAAGTGTTGGGCCGATACATCGAGAAGACCTCTAGAGTTTGCTGTTGGTGATCTGGTATTCTTGACGATATCACCTACTAGAGGAGTGATTCGTTTTGGGAGTCGAGGCAAGCTTAGTCCTCAATTCGTGGGGCCTTTCGAGATTTTGGAGCGTGTTGGAGAAGTGGCTTATCGATTGGCATTACCACAATCTTTGGCGAATGTTCATGACGTGTTTCATGTATCTCAACTCCGTAAGTATGTTCAAGATGAAGCACACGTGCTAGATCATTCGGAGCTGACTGTAAGAGAGGATTTGACCTTTGAGGAATGACCGATGTCGATTGTTGATCGAAGAGAAAAGGTCCTTAATAACAAGGTTATCCCTCTCGTACTTGTTTCTTGGGGAAATCGCTCGCATGGAGAATCGACTTGGGAACGAGAAGAAGAAATTCGACAGAACTTTCGACACCTATTCCTGTAGATTCGTGTTGTTTACCTTTTCTTGTCTTGGGAATTTCGAGGACGAAATTCTTTTTATAGTTGGGTATAATGTAACACCCTAGTTCATTTATACCAATTCCAGTTCAAGTATTTACTTATTTATGGTATTTTCTTGATTTATTGTGTTTTGGGTGCGAATAGTATTTTGACATTTGTATTTGCATTTTACCCGATCCGCTTGCTTGAAACCTGTCTTGATTCATATTTATGATTTATCCTGACCTGTTACATGGATTCATGCATTTTCATTTCTTACTGCATACTGGTATTTTATCTGGCATCGGCATTTTTTTAATTTAACATTTAAAGTCAAGTAAAATATTTTAAAAATATCTAGCATGGCCTGCATGATACCCCTAGCCCCGTGGTAGTATCCGCGCATCTTGTTCTCGTCCCGTTCAGTGAAACGGATTTGTTTGGATGGCTACGCGCAAGTGCGCGCATCCGTTCTTGGGAGTGTGGATTTTTCGTTATCCGAACATTCATTTTTTATTTTGGTCGACATGTATATTTTTCATATTTTAAAACTGAATTTTAGACCCGACCCGGGTATGTTTTGGACTAAATTTGTATTTACCAGAAAATCCAATTTTATTTCATTTAATATCTTTATTAAAATTTAACAGTTTAAAATATTTATAACTTACAAAATCTTTTTAAATTAAAATCTAAACCTTAATAACAACCCCTTTCTCTCTCTCTCTCTCCTCTGAATATATATATTTATATATATTTTATTTATTTATTTTTTCTTTCCTTATTTTAATACACAGCCTCTTCTTCTTGCTTCTTCTTCTTCTTCTTTCTTCTTTCTTTTTCTTGATCTTGTTTCTTGATTCCGGTGATCACCGTCGGAGCCGTGCTCGTCGCTGACGATCCGAGTGATCCAGTGAACGTACCTGACTTGCGTGATCACCCTCGTGCGTTGTTTGGAACCGTTCCGTGTACCGTGCGCGCGTCGCGACATTTCGCCGACGAAAGACGTTCCATACACATCCGTTCTTGTTCCGTCTAGACAAGTTAATCTTGCTACATGCTATATAACTCATTATATACCTATTTAAATAAATATCACACCTGTATTTTAAATCAAGCATCCCATGTTTCATATTACAGCCTTTCGACGTTCCGTTTACATTTGTATAGTGCATTTCAGATCTAGGGCATGCAAACCAATCTTAATTATATGCTACATTACTTTAGACGCATCTATTTTAACAAATGGAATACCTGTATTTAAAATCATGCACCCCATGTTTAGTTTTATAACTTTTCGATGTTCCGTTTGCATCCATTCATATCATTTCAAATCTAGGTCATGAAGAATTATCTTGTTACATACTATACTATCATATACTGCATCAAATTGAATAGTTACATTTCATATTGCTTAGTTATATGTTCAGCACTTGTTAGTTTATCATTTTACGATTATGTGATACCCGTTTGCATCCATATCATTTAAAATATATATCGTCATAATATTTCTTATTATTATCTTTAATTAGTTTATAATCTGCATTTTATAATGTTATACAAATGAAAATATCTCTAAACTGCTGTCCAGGGAAATTCCAGCAGCAAACTTTCAATTTCAAATATTCATAACGTTTTGTAGGAACAACCTGAGATACTCCAACTTATAAAAATGAAAATCTTATTGAATTATCTTTGTTTTGGTATAAAACACGTCCCTTTTGGAGAACGTTTGTTATTTTTAAACTATTTTACAAGTCAGGGTGACGCTGAATTTCTGAACGGAACTTTCTTGTGCATGGTTAATCAATACCACTTTTATAGTTATTAATCGGTTTGAATATGTTATCCATTTTAATATTATTATATCAATATATATTTAATAAATAATAGTGCTTGTGTTTTAATATTCAGCAAATTTTACCGATTTACAGTTTTATAGTATCCGTCTGTATCCGTACGGTTTATTACATATCTAGTTGCACGCCGAAACCGTATTATCTCATTTTACTGTTACATTAGTATCCCATACTTGATCTTGTGCATCCTACATAGTCATGATGTAATCTCTGATAAATATTTGTGTATCCATACTTTATTTGTGCACCCATACCTGTTACAGTTTTATTATGAGCATCCGTTTGATACCTGTACACTACTTGATGTGACCTGATACACCAATACTTGACATGACTTGATACATGTACACAACCTGACATGACCTGATATATCACTACTTGACATGTTACTTGATCTTGTTTCTAATGCCGACAATCCTGACATGTTGTCCCGATGGACATATCTTGTTGTCTGTATAGACAAACATGTTCCTGCTTGATCCTGTGTTGGCATTAGCTTCAGATTTATCAATACCTGACTTGAACACATAACTTGAGGGTATGGGGAAATCAAGAATGTAACCGAACGTAACTCAAAGGGACATCATATTGTTTGCCGTTTTTCCGGGCGTTACGGAATACCTATTGTTTGCCGTTTTTCCGGGCGTTACGGAATACTTATTGTTTGCCGTTTTTCCGAGCGTTACGGAATAATCAACGATGGGTTACGATGAGGATTACATTAATTGATTTCTAAGACTTTAGAATAGATAACCCAGTAGCACAGTTTAGATTACTCACTGTACATCACATGTGCTTATACCCTTCACTGTCCCTTATTCGTGATACTGTTATACTTTTATTACTGTTCATACTCATTCCTGCATGTCTTGTTACCTCCTGATTATATTATTGTTTGATATTATGACGCACTGACGTCTGGGTTTTGCATGGCCCGGATCCTCTACCTTTGTCGCAGGCTGGTCAGGAGTATTTCCGCCGTCAGGCCGAGCAGTGAGGATCCTGTTAGTATCCAGTTAGTTATTTCCGTACTTTCCAGATGTTATTGTTACTTGGATTTATTGCTTCCACATATTATTTCTTGACTCATTTATTCTGGCTCATGGACATGTACTAGATAGTTTATTTACTTTCATGTTCTTGATATCTTCTAGACAGCCATAATGTGACTGTGGAAGGATGTTTCGTAGCCACAGGTAGCATGGTTGGCTCTGTCACATGCTGATCTTAGCGCACTCTGGGAAGCGGGGCGTGACACACCATTTAGAAAAACGGTCTTGACGTGCAACAGCCAGATTTCGTAGTCATGGTATGAAGCAACGGCAAGTAGGATCTTGATGGCTTTATGCATAGCCACTGGAGAAAAGGTTTCATCATGGTTGACACTTGGTCATTAATGAAAACCTTTTGTTACAAATCTAGCTTTGAAAGTCTCAACTTTTCCATCTACACCAATTATCTTCTCAAGATTCACTTGCTCCCGATGGGTTTTACCCCTTCAGGAGCAACTTTCAAAGTCCATACTTTGTTGGTGTACATGGATTCCATCTCAGATCACATAGCATCCAGCCATTTCACAGAGTCTCCACTTGTGATGGCTTGCTCGAAACTAGTTGGGTCATCATCTTCCATGATACAATCCTTGCTCCCACCGTCAATGAGAAAACCGTAGTATCTCTCAGATGGATGAGGAACCCTACTAGATCTGCGGAGTGGTTGAGATTCGTCGGGGACTATTGAATTCTTCGGTTCTACCTTGCCTTGATCTTGTCCGGATTTTTCTTTTTAACCTAGGCCGGACAACCCCATATCTTAACTCGTTTAAGAGATGGTCTCTTCCCATTTCATATCTCATATGGAGTGGTAGGCAACGGATTTGGTTAGAATTCTATTCAATAGGAATGCAGCTATCTCAAGTGCAAAACCCTAAAAGGAAATAGGCAACTCAGCAGTACTCATTTTAGAGCGCACCATATCTGATAGGGTGCGATTCCTCCACTCCGAAACTTCATTGTGCTGTGGTGTATACGGAGGAGTAAGCTGAAGAGAATCCCATTCTCTTTTAAGTAGTCTCTGAATTCCGTGGTCAAGTATTCTCCTCCCCGATCACATCGAAGGATTTTAATACTTTTACCCGTCTGGTTCTCAACTTCGTACTTATATTCCTTAAATTTCTCAAAAGATTCAGATTTGTGTTTCAACAGGAACACATGTCTGTATCTTGAGAGATCATCGGTGAATGTAATAAAGTACGAGGAACCATTCCTGGCATGTGTAAACATATGACCGCATACATCACTATGTATCAGTCCAAGAGTTCAGTACCTCTTTTTCCGTGTCCAGTAAATGAAGATTTGGTTATCTAGCCTTTGAGACATGACTAGCAAGTTTCATAAGATGTAAATTCGAACGGATTCAAATATGCATCCTTATGCAACTCAGCCAGTCTTGTCGTATTGATATGAACTAGTCTATAATGCCACAAGAAGTCTTTGTTCATTTCTGAACTGATCCTCTTGTGTGTGTTCTGTATACTTATAACTGTATTTTGATTTAGAATGTATATACCATTATACAACGTACTATACTTAATCAACACTTGATTTAGAAAACATTCACAATATTTTGGGAACGAAATAACAGTCGTTCAGAATCATTATATTACCAGTTAGTAACACTAGGTGATATTTGCCAACAGTTTTGGTTGCAACAATTGCACCATTCCCTACTACTAGAGACATATCACCATTTCCCAGTTCTCTACCTATCTTTAGCTCATGTAACAAATTACATACGTGGGATCCTGATCCGGTTTCCAATACCCAGAACGTAGAGTTAACTGAGAAACAATTCTCAGTAACGAATACACCCGAAAATGATGCATCAACATGCTTATTCTTCATTCGGGTGGCTTGGGAATCCGGATATTCCCCTATTCCTTGCTCAGACTTATGACAATCATAAGATAGAGCGGAACTTAGCCCAGTATAACAAGTGGGTTCGGTCAATACATCCATATTATTATCTTGATTAAGGCGTGTCAATGGTCGCTACCAGGAGAGAGAGAAGGATAATCACTTTGCGTGCGCTCTTTGCAAGATTAGATTGGTTATTATTTTATCTAATCAGGGTGGCTCCCACTGTTTTTATCAAATCTTCCTTCAAACCCTAAAAGGTAAGATTAGCCGGGATTAATTACATCTTACAAGTTCGCCAATCGTTCGGCCAGGCAGGTATTGGTACTCCGAGGAAGTCTCCCCATGCTTTCGCATGGTGAAATCATTCTCAACCCGGAAGTGTCCCAATAAAAGCATATTACATACAAATTTTACATGAATGAAAATTGTAAAACTCTCATCTCACATAAAAAAAACCCGGCTATTCATTCACGACGATCTAATATAACAATCACAACAACACATAACATCACATGTCATCAACGTAAGTAAATACGCGTATCCCAAATTCCGTTGACATATAGCAACGAGATTTGGGATACCCCACATATTACACTTACGGTGGCAGAAAAAAAATGAAAATATACAATAATTAGAATCCGCACTTCCTTAGACATCATAAACCCGAAATATCTCATATTCCGAATTTCATGCCTAACTCTATAAACCTAGCATTTTAGTCTCTAATTGAAAACACTTTTCAATAATAAGTCGGATAATTCAACAAGATTCCCGACTTGGTGATCGCGTACAATAAGCGATTGTGACGGAGTTTCGATCCGAATCGAAACTTCGTGGCAATCGATCAATAAAGACTAACATGCTAGATTTACATACAAACTAGTTTTCACAAAACTAATTCAATGTGGATTCCAACTACTGTATCCATATCAAATTTAAACCCGAAACGATGTAATAATTACGACTACGAAACACTCCGTATTAGCCCCTTAATAAAATTAACATTGTTGGGATTCCTTAGCACCTAGCCTAGGGTTTGCAAGCATCACACATGCCACAACAAAAATAAAGGGGGTGCTAAGCAATCAACCTAAAGATCATATTAGGAAACTAGGGTAACATAACTTGTAATCCAACATTACAAAAGGAAGTGAATGAAAATACAACATTTGTAGATCCGGTCCTTCATTTCTAAAACTCCGTGTTGACTTCCCTTCGCTGCAATCATCGTAGTCCCGAACTCCAGAAAGGATTTCCCCGGAGAAATGAATAAGCTAGCTCGTTGACTTCGAAGCCGAAGATGATCTACGTCGAGATGACTCAAGCTCAAGCTCCCTCTTCACTTAGGTCAAGAACTTTGTGAAGAGAACACCCTAAACTAAATGGCAAGTAGTAGAGGACGATAAAATAGAAAATGGGTTCACTTTAGATTTTGATTTCTCACTTTATTTCTTCACTTAAAAAAATCTAGCAAGCTTTTCTTCTTGATGAAGAAGAAGAAGAAGAAAGAAAGAATGAATGAGAATGAATAAACAAGTGAAGTGAATTATCATAATGCAACCATGGGTGAGTTATTTTATCCACTAACCTTTGTAGAGACTAAACCATGATTCAAGTTAATGGTTTGGTTAATAAATATCTTAAATAAAATAAAGTGAGTGGACTTTGTCAAAGCTGCTTTAAGCTTCATGAAGCTTCAATCCAAGACAAAGAAAGCCACCATTTTGAATTACAAAATAAATAAAAACCTTAACCATTATCTTAAATATGGTGTAAGTCATACACACACCCAAATTTGCATGTATCATCAAGCATGATACAATCATATACACAAACATATATCACATATACATTATGTACACATCAAGTGAGAAATACAATCTTAAGTGAACCAATACTAGTTAATGTAAAGTAATATATCAAATATATAATTATACATTAAATCATTAAACCAACACTTGATTAATGATCCGGTCATGTCGCATATAACCGACTAATATCTAGTGTATCAATATATCGAATCAACACTTGATTCGGTAACCCGGCTATATCTCATATAACCGACCGATGATACAAATCGCGAGAATGGAATACGGTATCACATACTTGTATTATTCTCGGTCGCGCACATATCTCATATGTGCTCCTATTTCATTTCGCTTGAGCCAGGAAACCTCTGTGTAGGACTCTAAAGACACGTCAATACGCCGGCAGTAGGTGGTGATCATATCAGTCACCTACAAGCCGCAAGCGGTCTGCTAAACGTAACGGCCATCCGGGTATTGAACGATCAGAAGATCAACGAGAAAGCCTGCTCACACTCCTGCGAATCCAATCAGTAACACTTACCGCACAGTCCGGTCTGTTCGTCTGATATGTCGCATATCTCGCTTAGGGGTGGTAAACGTCAGACCCCAGTAGATTGATTAGTCATGCCGATGTAAGGTCCATAACGGTCGTGAAACTACTGATAACACTTACCAGTAAATCACATCAACCCTGGCCAGGGTTTTCCAGTTATGGCCAATCGAACATAGCGCAACATCAACCCCCAATACCGGGAAAGACGAATCCACTCCTATCGCTCATTGCCTCCATGTGACTCGGGACTGTACCCAAAAACCACCTGTTTGCACGACTCAGTAGAGCCGTAGTAGGGTGGAAATCAAAGCACAGTGGGAGAAACACAAGACTCTATGACGATCTCGGGCCAACAGACTAAGTTGTACCAGTGTCACCAGAGAACTGCCATCTGACGTGAGGTATAATACCATCTGGGAGTTCTCGGCGAGTCCGTTTAGTGTACCCAGTCTCCACTGAGCACCCGCATACATCTCTGATGTCAAACACCAATGGATATGGGATCATCCATCGCCCATCATATGGGTCGAGAAGATATACGCTAGTCTACTTTGGAATATCGATGCCCCGTCTCGATATTCCCACGACTAGAAACATTGAAGGATGTACTCATAGACTACCCAGGCCCCACTAGTATGATCTGCATCATAATCCTGGAAGTCGAGTACACATCCTAAGGGCTTTATCAATATGTAACAGAGAGACAATAAGTGTACATGTTAAGATAAAGAGAAACCAGATAGCATACTATCATGTCGAGCAAGAAAGTCCTCCCTATATATGTCCCAGCATCCACTACAATATACATCTCATGTACAGTAATGGCCTCTAGGGCATACATACAACTAACAATCTCCCACTTGCACTAGGGCCATCATATAGCAGTGGTCGTAGTATCTCATACTCAACCATCCCATAAAAGTCCCTCTCTGGGAAAAGACCTTTGTGAGTGGATCCGCCGTGTTGTCCTCTGAGTCTACTCTCCTAACCTCGATCTCCCTGGAGATCAACCATCTGTAGGGTTACTAGGCACACTAATGAAGCTCTACAAGGCATCGACCATGCCAAAATTAATATTTTATATGCCGAATAACCCCAAACAAGATCGTTAACTAGAGATTAGGCGAAAACTATGCAAGCTAAACAACTTTAACCCAAAGTGAAAGGGACTACAACCTTTGTAGATCCGGTCCTCCACTTCCAAAGCTCCGTGACGACGTCCCTTCGCTGCGATCATCCAACTCCCGGACTCTCGGACGGCTCCTTGAGAAATTGCAACGGTATTGCTCTAAGTCTTCGAGGCCGAAGATGATCTACGTCGAGGGAATACGAACACAAGCTTCTACTTCACTAACCAAAGAATTAGTGAAGCAAACACCCTAAACTAAAGTGCTAGTCTAGTAGAGGATGGTGAGATAGGAAATGGGTACACTTTAGAATTTGATTTCTCACTTTGTATCTCTCTCTTTATCAAACCCTAGAATCAAAGTGAAGGAGGAAGAAGATGAGCTCAAAATGAGAATGGATAATGATCAAGAGAGAGAATCCTAACCATGGTGAGTGAGTATCATATACTTAACTCATGTAGAGACATTACCATAGTTAATTATAGTGGTTAGGTTAGTTAATAGATTAAGTAAAACAAAACAAGTGGAATAAGTCAAAGCATCCATAAGCTTCATGAAGCTTCATGCATGTGAGCTCATTATCCATTTGTTTTAGAATTACTTAAATATAAAAACCTAACCATTATAATTATAATGGTGTATGTCTCATACACCCATGTCACGTGTATCATCAAACATGATACAATTTGTGCACTAATAAATATATATCACATATATATTAACTTGTGCACAAGTGAGAAAAATAAATGCTTAAGTGAACCAATGTTAGTTAATGTAAATTAGTATATCCAATATACAATTATACACTAAATTATTAAATCAACACTTGACTTAATAATCCGGTTATATCGCATACAACCGACTAACATTCAATGTATCGACTTATCGAATCAACCCTTGATTCGATAACTAGGTTATATCGCATACAACCGATCGATACAACCATCGCGAGAATCGAATACGGTATCACATACTCGTATCATTCTCGGTCCCGCACATATCACATATGCGCTCCTATCTCGTTTCGCCTGAGCCAGTACAACCTCTATGTAGGACTCTAAAGACTCGTCAATACGCCGGCAGTAGGTGATGATCATATCAAGCACCCATAAGCCGTCAGCGGTACTAGTTGGACGTAACGGCTACCCGGGTATTGAACGATCAGAAGATCAGCAAGCAAGCCCGCTCCAACTCCTGTAAAAGCCTGACAGCGACACTACCGTACAGTCCGGTCTCCTCGTCTGATATGTCGCATATCAGTTCTAGGGGTGGTAAACGTCAGACCCCAATAACCGATAAGTCATGCTGATATGAGGCTCATAACGGGTCGAGAAACTACTGGTAACACTTACCAGTATATCTCTAAACCAGCCCTGGCCAGGGACTTCCCTGTTATGGCCAATCGAGCATAGCGCAACATCAACCCCCAATACCGGGAGAGACGAAACCCCTCCTATCGCTCATTGCCTCCATGTGACTCGGGACTGTACCCAAAAACCACCGTTTTGCACGCCCTCTTGGACATGGTAAGGTGGAAATCAAAGCACAGTGGGAATCACACAAGACTCTATGACGATCTCGGGTCTACAGACTAACCTGTACCAGTATCACCAGAGAACTGCCATCTGACGTAAGGTATAATACCATCTGGGAGTTCTTGGCGAGTCCGTCCAGTGTACCCAGTCTCCACTGAGCACCCGTATATCATCTCTGATGTGGGATCATCCATCGCCCATTTGTATGGGTCGAGAAGGCATACGCTAGTCTACTCTGGTATATCGATGCCCCGTCTCGATACACCCATGACTAGGGACCTTGAAGGATGTACTTATGAACTACCATGTCTCCAATAGTATGATCCGCATCATAGTCCAGGTAGTCAAGTACACATCCTAAGGGCTCCAACATGTAACAGAAAGACAATCAGTATACACGTTAAGGTAAAGAGTAACTAGATAGCATACTATCATGTCGAGCAAGAAAGTCCTCCCTATATATGTCCAAGCATCCACTACAATATACATCAGATGTATAGTAATGGCCTCTAGGGCATACACATAACTAACACCATCTCCATGATCAGGTGATACTGCCTTGGAATATGTTTGGGTCACTGATGGGACTGTAGTTCCTGGGCCAAATCCTCACCTCCATTGTCACACAATGGTAGGAACCTAGTTCATCTCATGAACAAGTATACACCCAGACTACCTCTTTGGTAGCATCTTTGATAGCGATGTCACCGGCCTTTATCGTCTAGTTTTCCACAGTATCTAACTTGGAACTCTTCCAACATACTGTCCCTCCACTGAGGATAAAGACAATGCCTGTGACTGACATTCAGTCAATCTTACCATCCTGGAAACTATCCAGTGATTCTCTCCAGGATTGATTGATACCATCTCACCACACCTAGTGAAAGTCCTAACATCCACTTAGATCTATCTCATAGATCCAAAACGCAGGATTTAGGAGGTATCACCTTGATCCTATATGGAGAATCCTTATGATAAGAGGAGATTGACCGAGTGTAGCATAGGAAACTCCTTTCCTATCAAGAGTATGTCGTCCACGTACAATACGAGGATGACCACCTTACTCTATACTACCTTTTTGTATATACAAGGTTCATCTACTATTTTGATGAAGTCAAACTCTTTGGCTACCACATCAAAACAGATGTTCTAACTCCGTGATGCCTGCTTTAACTTTTAAAGCAACTCTACAGACGAATAATAAATACTTTGGGGTGTATTTTGAAAAGTATATAAAAGTATTTTAACATAAAACCCCCTTAAGTTCTATAAATTACCCTAAGGACCCTAGTAAATATAGGTTTAAGCGGGACCGGTCTCTTGAGCCTCGGGGAGCCGGAGATATAGGTGCTTGCCTATCTAAGATAGACAACTTAACAATGGTGTTATCAAAATGGTAATCGTCTTTGAAAAAGACACAAATCTTGCCGTCCATGTGCAGCGGTTACCGATAACATCAAAACAATCAGGACTTCAATTTACTTTTCTAATTGTCTAACTCAGTTTGAGTCTCATTATAATCTGACTTGAATTTGATTCAAGTACAATCTACAATCTACAATCTACAATATTACAATTCAACATGAATCCATGAACCCAATTATCAATCTATACAACTTGACTGAACCGAACCATGGATATACATTCTATTTACATGCTTCTCCAGTTATTCCATTTACATGATTCTACGGTTACATCCGTTTACTGATATCATGGTTCCGGTCAGTCAATCAATTATACAATTTACAATACAAACAATACAAACAAGACATCTCGGGGTTTAAGGGGTAGATTGGTACTGAAGGTGTTAGAAGTGGCACGAGACAGTAAGACTTAAAACACCTAACATGAATCCAGGTGCTGTTGTACCGTGGTATAAATGGTTCCTTGTACTATACTTGCCTCTAGTCTCTGACATATAGAGACTCCTCTCGTATACACTGGCATTCTTCTGTATCAAGCTACAAACAACAGTATTAACACAACATTACAACAATATAATATAACTTTAAAAGATACCTTCTTTTTCTGTCTATTCTATTTCTCTCTTATCTTTGGGACTTACCGAGCGACCTGTTCGCTGACGACATTTTCTTTCTTTCTTCTTTGAATGTCGTCAGGTGATCTGGACTTACCTGAGATCGAGCCCACTGCAGAAGACTTGGATCAGTTCAGTAAAAACCCCGAGCTCTATTCATTGTACACTTTCCATTCAGTACTTTCATTTCTGTTATGCTATTGTTTAGGCATTACTTTTTATTCAGCTGTATTTACTTTTCATGCATTGTACAAAAGAATGTTAATAAATAAAGTTGATATTCATTTTATATCTCTTGTCTCTTGTGGTTTACTTTTATATTGCTTAGATACGCTTAGCGTATTTACTTCACAGTAAATACGTAGCGGACCAGTCCCGTCCCCTTCGCCGTATACCGGGAAGCGGGGCGTGACAAATGTTGTGAACATTTTCCTGAATCAAGAGTTGATTCGATCAGGCACGTTATATAATAGCATATACGTTCTAAATCAAACTACAGTTCAAAGTATCTAGAACACACACAAGAGGACTAGTTCAGAAATGAACAAATCCTTCTTAAGGTATTATAGACTAGGTCATATCAATGTGACACGACCAGCTAAGTTACATAAGGATGGATATGAGAATCTGTTCGAATTTTCATCTTATGATACTTGTCAGTCTTGTCTCAAAGATAAAATGACCAATACTCCGTTTACTGGAAATAGAGAAAGAATTAGTGAACTCTTTGGACGGATACATGATGATGTATGCGGTCCTATGTCTACAAATGCCAGGGTTGGTTCTTGGTATTTCATTACATTCATCGACTATCTCTCAAGATTCGGACATGTATTCCTGTTGAAACACGAGTCTGAGACTTTTGAGAAATTCAAGGAATATAAGCTTGAAGTTGAGAACCAGACGGGTAGAAGTATTACAGTCCTAAGATGTGATCGAGGAGGAGAATACTTGGGCATGGAGTTCCTGGAGTTTCTAAAAAGATAATGGGATTCTCTCTCAGCTTACTCCTTCGTATACACCACAGCATAACGATGTATCGGAGCGAAGGTATCGCACCCTATGAGATATGGTGCGCTCTATGATGAGCATTGCTGAGTTCCCTGTTTCCTTTTGGTGTTATGCACTTGAGAAGTTGCATACCTATTGAATGGGGTTCCATCCAAATCAGGGCCTACCACTACATATGAGATATGGAATGGGAAGAGACCATGTCTTAAACGAGTTAAGATATGGGGTTATCCGGCCTATGTTGAAAAGCAAAATCCGGACAAGCTCGAGGCAAGGTCAGTTATATATAAGTTTGTTAGGATATCCCGAACATTCGCAAGGGAACATCTTCTACCACACTGAGGAGCAAAAGGTGTTTTGTTTTCTCAACATGCCACCTTTTTAGAAAGGTAATTTCTTGTGAAGAAATTTGTGGTCATGAGGTAGAACTGGAAGGAGTTCCAGCTAGACAAACTAACAGCTGATGATTTGGTGAAACCAAAGAATTCAATAGTCTCCAACGAACCTCAGCCTCTCCGCGAATCTGGTAGGATTCCTCATCCACTTAAGAGATACTACGGTCTTCTCGGTGACAGTGGGAGCGAGGATTGCATCATGAGATGATGGCTCAACTAGGTTCAGGCAGGCCATCACGAGTGGCAACTCTGTAAAATGGCTGGATGCTATGCGATCAAAGATGGAACCATATACACCAACAAAGTATGACTTTGCATGTTGCACCTAAAGGGGTAAAACCCATCAGGAGAAAGTGGATCTTGAGAAGATTCTTGGTGTAGATGGAAAAGTTAAGACTTTCAAAGCTATGCTTAAGTCCATCAAGATCAATACAAGCATCGCGGAGTTGGAATATCTGTTTTGATGTGGTAGTCAAAGAGTTTGACTTCATCAAAAAATTAGATGAACCTTGTATATACAAGAAGGTTGTAGAGAGTAAGGTTTCCTTCCACGTATTGTACGTAGATGACATACTCTTGATAGGAAATGGTTTCCTATGCTACACTCGGTCAAGCTCCTCTTATCACAAGGATTCTCAATAGAAGATCTAGATGATACCTACTATATCTTGTGGATTATGATCTATGGTGATAGATCTAAGTGGATGTTGGGAGTGTCCTAAATCCAGATACATTAACACCATACTAAAGGGGTTTAGTATGGATGATTCTAAGCATGGTGGTTCGCCCACTTACTCATGGATCACTCTCTCTAAAAAGTTGTCTTCCGAGACTGATTTGGAGAGAGCTCGCGTGCAAGGGATACCCTATACTTCGGCAGTAAGCTCTATCAGTGTATGCGATGTTATGTACCAGACCAGATGCAGATGACTCACTAGGTGTAGTGATAAGGAATCAATCGGATCTTGGGAGAATCACTGGATAGCTGTGGAGGACATTCTTAAGTACTTGAGAAGCACTAAAAGAAAGTTCTTGGTTCGAGCTTATAGAGTGATAAGTTTGAGTGAGAGTCAGTCATAGGCATTGTCTTTATCCTCATTGGAGGGACGGTATGTTGGAAGAGTTCCAAGCTAGATACCGTGACATACTAGACGATAAAGACTGAATACATTGCTACCAATGATACTACCAAAGTGGCTGTCTGGACATTTCTTGTTCATGAGATGAACAAAGTTCCTACCATTGAGCGTCCAATAACTGTTATTGTGACAACAATGGAGTTGTGGTTTTGGCTTAGGAACGCAGGTCCCATCAGCGTTCCAGACATATTTAGAGGCAAGTATCACCTGATCAAGGAGATGGTTGATCTCCAAAGGATCGAGGTTAGGAGAGTAAGATACGAAGGATAACACAGCGGATCGACTCACAAAGGCCTTACCCCTGGAGAGACTTCTATGGGATGGTTGAGTATGGGATACTACAACCACTGCTATATTGTTGAGTATGAGATACTACAACAGGTGGCCTTAGTGCAAGTGGGAGATTGTTAGTTATATGTATGCCCTAGAGGCCATTACTGTACATGGGATGTATATTGTAGTGGATGCTTGGACATATATAGGGAGGACTTTCTTGCTCGATATGATAATATGCTGTCTGGTTGCACTTTATCTTAACATGTACACTTATTGTCTCTCTACTACATGTTGATAAAGCCCTTAGGATGAGTACTTGACTACCAGGATTATGATGAAGATCATACTGGTGGGGACATGGTAGTCGATAAGTACATCCTTCAAACGTTCCTAGTCGAGGGAGTATCGAGACAGGGCATCGATACTCCAGAGTAGACTAGCATATACGCTTTTTGACCCATGTGATGGGCGATAGATGATTCCATATCCATTGGTGTTTGACATCAGAGAAGGTATACGGGTGCTCAGTGGAGACTGGGTACACTGAACGGACTCGCCGAGAACTCCTAGATGGTATTATACCTATCGTCGGATAGCAGTTCTCTGGTGACACTGGTACAGGTTAGTCTGTAGACCCGAGATCGTCATAGAGTCTTGTGTGATTCCCATTATGCTTTGATTTCCACCATACCAGGGTCAAGAGATCGTGCAAAAAGGTGGTTTTTGGGTACAGTCTCGAGTCATATGGAAGCAATGAGCGATAGGAGGGGTTTCGTCTCTCCCGGTATTGGGAGTTGATGTTGCGCTATGCTTTATTGGCCATAACAGGAAATCCCTGGCCATAACAGGAAATCCCTGGCCAGGGTTGCTGAGATTTACTGGTAAGTGTTACCGGTAGTTTCTCGAACCGTTATGGACCTTGTATCGGCATGACTTATCAGGCTATTGGTGTCTGAGGTTAAACCACCCCCAGGCTGTGATATGCGACATATCAGACGGAGACCGGACTGTACGGTAGTATTAGTGATTGGATTCGCAGGAGTATGAGCAGGCTTGCTCGTTGTTCTTCTGATCGCTCAATACCCGGGTGGCCGTTACGTTTAGCAGACTGCTTGCGGTTTATGGGTGTTTGATATGATCATCACCCACTGCACACGTATTGACGAGTCTTTAGAGTCCTACACAGAGGTTTCCTGGTTCATGCGAAATGGAGTAGGAGCACATATGTGATATGTGCGGGACCGAGATTAATGCGATATGTGATACCACATTCGATTCTCGCGATTTTTGACATTCGTCAGTTATATGTGATATAGCCAAGTTATCGGATCAAGTGTTGATTCGATAAGTTGTTACTGTTGATATTAGTCGGTTATATATGATATAGCCGGATTATTAAATCAAGTGTTGATTTAATAATTTAATGTATAATTATATATTTGATATATTACATTACATTAACTAATATTAGCTCACTTAAGTATTCATTTTTCTCACTTGATGATACATTAATATATATGTGGTATATGTTAATTGTATTATTTTCTTTTGTTCACACTAATATATATGTGATATATATCATTGTGATATGCTAGGTTGCACATGCAACATGTGTGTATGAGACTTATACCATGCTAGGTTAATGCTAGGGTTTTATTTGTTTTGAGTAATTCAAACACTTGGATTTTGTCATGGCTTGTGGAAACATGTAGAACATTGACATAGTCAACTTGTATGTCTTGCTTAAGATATTTGTTAACCCAACATTAACCATACACTATGGTTGATTCTCTACATGAGTTAGGCGTGACATAATAACTCACCATGGTTGCATTTCTAAGCTCATCTAATTGTTCATCACTTCATCTTCTTCTTCCTCATGAAAAGAGTTTTCTAGGGTTTGAAAAGGTGATGAAATATTGTGAGAAAAATAAAACTAAAGTGAGCCCACTTCCTACTTCATCATCCTCTACTATTAGCCATTTAGTTTAGGGTATTTGATTCACTAATTTCACCATTAGTGAAGCGGTAGCATGAGCTCGAGTCTCCTCGACGTAGATCATCTTCGGTCTCGAAAACATTGAGCAAGCTTGTTCGTTTCTTCAAGTGAACCCTCTCTAGAGTCCGAGAGTTCACCATTCGCAGCGAAGGGACTACAACATGGAGCTTTAGAAGTGAAGGACCAGTCTACAAAGGTTGTATTCCCTCATTCACTTAGATGTAAAGTGTTTACATTATGTTTCGTCGGATTTTCTAGTAGCGATTCTAGGGTTAGGGTTTACTAGAACGGCAATTTTTTAAAATTTGCATGGACGATGCTTCTCGAAAAGTTGTTGCAGTGCTAGGTAACCCTGCAGATTATTGCGGTATCGCGTACCCACAGCTCGTGTGCTACCGAATACCCAACTTCTCTACTAATCAGTTTCTTAAATCTCGTTTGAGGAACATCCATATTTGAAAAATAGCCTCGGTGAGTGGATTCGCTATAATGTTTCAACTTCTTCTCTCTATATCTCAACTTTGAAGAGATCAACAATCTCCCAAACTGAGCGATACCCCGCCACAAGAATTTGTCTGGATACCTGATGAGACCAAGTTCATCAATAAACAACTCCTATCCAACAAAATTTTTGGGTTGTATCCTCTGTTGAGTTATAACTAGCATCCTGAACCATACCTACCTCAGTATCCCTATCGGAACACTATCCAATATACTGATTCTCAGAAGAGGCTAAACTCAAAACATGACAACATCTATGTCATATAGGTCACCTTGGAAGCCATAATCGATAACCGCCTCCCGGAGGAGGCTGCCGTTACCAAATACCAAGAACATCCTATTATGTTCTTTACTGCTTCCCTTTATTTCTCGAAGATTGGATTAATATATGCTTGTTGCAACTAGTGCAAAAGCAATATTTGGTATTGTACAAGACTTTGCATGATTGACTCAATTGCGTAAGCAAATGATGTGTCATTCATGCCTGTCCCTCTCCTCATCAGTCGAAAAAGACATCCTTTTAGAGAGGGTGACTCCATCACTTATGGATACACCACCACGCTAGGAGTCGTCCATTCTAAAATACTTTTAGAATGCTGTCTAAGTACCTGATTGGGGAACTTCCCAAATCTAGATCTAAAACCATAGATCTAGTCACCAGAACTCCTGATATACTATCCATATCCAACGTGGAGAAAACACTGTGTGACAACCAAAGTCTGACCGATTGTAGTATAGGAACATCACTTTCTATCTGGAGTATGTCATCTAAAATATGGACAGTACTCCCTACATCTTTCTTACTAGGTTCATCTTTTTTTTGACGAAGTCAATCATCTTGACTATCACATCAAAATAGATAATCCGTCTCCGCTATCCTTACTTTAGTCTACGAATAGACATAAGCAACTTGCATACCTTCCGCAGCTCCGACTGACTACGATAACCCTCTGGCAGAGTCATATATACGTGCACTTCCAAAATCCCATTTGGAAAGACGTTATAGTCACCCACCTGCCAGATATCATAGCCATGAACTGCATCAGCGCCAAAACATATCCATATGGACTTCAGCATAGACACTGAAGTAAAAGTCACACCACAATCCACAACGGGTATTTGATGAAGACTCTTTGCAACAAGTCTAGCCTTATTAGGTTAGCACCTTTCCACCTGCACAGATCTCGAAAGATCTACTTGCTCCTAATAGGTTTTACCCCTTCAGGAGCACCCAGCAAAGTCCAAAATCCATGATTTGCTGAAGTGCGTGGAGTCCATCTTGGGTATGAAATACCTGGTCACCTAGAAGTTACCACTTTCTATGACATGCTGATAACAAGTAGGAGAATAGCAGTGTCAAGTCATATCCATATGGACTTCAGCATAGTACCATCCCACCTGCACAGATCTCGAAAGATCTACCTGCTCCTAATGAGTTTTACCCCTTAAGGAGCACCCAACAAAATCCAAAATCCATAATTTGCTGAAGTGCAAGAGTCCATCTTGGATATGAAGTATCTGATCACCTGGAAGTTTCCACATCCTATGACCTACTGATAACTAATAGGACCATCCTCTCCATGATGCTGACCTCCTTGTCACCATCTACGAGAAAACCGAAGCATCTCTCAGGTGTCTGAGCTCACCAACTAAAATCTGCGGAGTGGTTAACAGTTTGTTAAGTCCAATTGAATCCTTAGGTTCTATAAAATTTTTGGTAACCGTTTGTGGTCCTGGAATCACTTCCAATTCTAGCATACTCCTACTAGTTTCTTTTACAAAACGATCCGTTTATAAAAATGTGGCGAGTCAAGAACAATATAACTATTGATCTTGTAAATGGTAGGAAAAAAATCCCAGCGAATGCTCGGGATAATCCACAAACTACTATTACCGAAGCGTGCCTCGAGTTTGTCCGGATTTGCTTTTAGACAGAAACCGGATAACTCTATATCTTAACAACCTGAAGATATGCAACCATTCTATGTCCATATAGAATCAAGGCACTAATTTAGATGGAATCAGATTTAAAAATCATGCATCTGTTTCCAGTGCATATCACCTAATGGAAAAAGGCCAATACATCATTACTTATCATGGAGCACGTCCACTGATGAGTAACCTTTGAGAGAATCAAGTTCTCGATATTACTATAATGGAATACCTAGCATAAGTATCTACATCTTCGATCACCTCGAAAAATCCCGATACTTCCAACGTGTGGTTCTCTACTTTATTCTTATACCTATAAACTTCTCAAAATCTTTGACCTTGTATTACTACGAATGCGTGTCTAAAACCAGAGAACTTATAGGTAATCCTGAATGAAGTAAGAGTACCAACCCCTTTGTCCCGAAGGACACTGGATAACATACATCTCTATGTATAAGTCCCAAGAGTATACTAACTCAAATTCTGTGTCTTGTAAATTGAAAACTGTATCATGGTTAAAAATATCTTACACCGTTAATCAATCCACCTTACCTTATGTAACGCCTTGAAAAGCTGTTTTGGTGTTTTCCCGAAAATCGGTGAAAATTTGGTATTTTTTCCCCGTAAATCGTCATTATTGTTATTTTGCAGTATAGGCCTAATTATACCTAATTTGGATAGGTAATTGCTAGTTTTTAGTAGCTAATGAGTTACTTAAAAATTTCTGGTCATTTAAATTTTTTTCCTAATTTACTATTTTTTAATATTATTTTAAGCTATTAAAAATATATTAAATTAGCGATGAATACAAATTTGAATAGGCTAATTTTAATCTATAGAACCATGATAACTAAAATTTAATTAATTTAAGTTTAAACTTGCAATTTTGAACTTGAGAGGGTGTTTTTAGCATGGAAAATTCTTTGTAATCATCCACTCATCCTCACCCCTCATCATTGGCCGAGCCACCTGCCGGAAGCCCCCACCATTTTCATTTCAACTCATTTGAAAAGAGAGGAAAAAGAATAAGAGTGTAGAATATAATATATTAATTAAGGTATGGTGTTTGACTTGGAGAAAAAAAATAAATCTAGTACACCCACACACACTCCTCCCCATTTCCGTCACTGTCGAAATCTGTAGCCCTCCCCCTCCATTGTTTCCATCTCCTTTGCATCTACAAAAAATCCCCAAAATGATTCAAAGATCCAATTTAAACCTCATAAATTCAAGCCAATTTTTCATCCTTTCTCCTTAGCCCAATCTTGTTTGAATCTTGGAGCAAGAAGACCCTTTTTGAGGAGGCAAATTCACATGATAGATCTCTAAAATTTGAGGTATAATCTTGACCCATTTAAATTCTTATGGTTAAATTCCTTTAATTAAGTTGTTTTAGTGTTAAATTTTAGTGCTATTTTCATTGTAGGTTTTAAAAGATAATGGCTTGAGTTTAACTAGGGTTTTAGAAAACCATTATTAAGTTAATTAATTCTATTTTGCTATCTAGTGTTTTGCTAACCTAAATCTAAGAGGTTAACTTGCTTAATGGGCTTCAAATTAGTGTTAATTTAGTATTTTCATGTATAGTTTGGATTGGAATTGCTAATTATGAAAAATCAAGAAAATGTTTGTGTATGGAAAGTGGGTTTTGATGCATGGTAAAGGGGTTAATTTAATTGTAGTGGCTTTCTAATGGTTTAACTTGGATGTTTGTGTGATAATGTGAGCACTTTATCGCAAATCCGCGATGTTTGCACGAATTTGGAAATCCTTAGTGCTTGCTAGGTTTTTATAAAAATTAAGTGGTGAATTATTTGTGATACCTTGATGATATTTTCAGCATCTCCTACGACTTGTAGGGTATGTGAATGCGGAATTTTGAGTGATCGGGTTTTAGTTTTGCCGGGCGCTCCAAAACGACGATTTTAGTTAAGGCTTTAGTGGTTTTTGTGTGTGTTCCGCGCATCTAGTGCACGTTGTGCTTAGCTTGTTGACGTTGACCCTTTCATTTTGTGACTTGGCGTCATTTCAGGATATGTCATCTTATGTTTTGTGTTGTGCAAATTCCAGGATCGGTCGCGGAGACTTCGGACGCGGCACGAAAAGGGAAAGCGGCGATTGGATCGAGCTAGCTGGGGATTTTCGGTGAGTAGATGTATACATCTACGGGGAGAATCGTTTGGATGGTGCGAGGCGCCCGATAATTTAGAATTTCCAGTAATACCAGCTTGTTGCATGTAGTTCCTAGTTACCTATTTTACGGCACTGCATGACATGCATATCAATATTTATGTTAAATTCATCATATAAAAACCATCGAAACCATTAAATGAGATATGCGACACAAGAAATAATTGACTTGCTTAATTCTTTATATATAATTATGCAACTCCATCGCATAGGACACTTGCACCATTACCAAGGTTTTATGCTGCACGAGCACTATTCATGCGAACACACACGCCTTGGTAATTGCTATGCCATAAACACTAGATAACTTGTTTAAAACGGAATTTAGAATAATTTCACCATATAAGACATATAAACCAGTGCTAATATAGTAAATTCCGCAAGATGAACATGTAGAATTGCTAGTCATATGCATGTACCTCATTACATCATACGGTCATTCATAGTCTTCATGTTACATATTGCAGTCGCACTGTTGATACCATATGCATTCATCATCATTGACATGTATACTCATGGTACTTTCTTCTGGAGGATTTCAGTATTTGAGATTTATGAGATTTTGGGGAAAAACCGCAAGGATTTTATAAAATTAATATTATTTTTAAACATTGAAAATTGCGGTTTTTCTCGTGACATGATACATGTGTCGTCCACCATGAGTTTCTATTGGTTTTCGAGACCCGTTTCGAGGAGTTGGATGAACCGTCTCGGGTACATGGTGGGCCCGGTAAGATACCCCGGGGCAAGAAGTTCGAGTAGTAGACGATGAGCCTGGCAGGGGCAGACTACCTACCGATGATTGTTGGCACGACGGATATCCAGAGGATACCGTCCGCGGCCGTGAGATGTTGAGATATTAATATTTTGAGATGGACCAGCCGGACGGTTGGGGCCGGGATATTGGATACAGATACTTTGGGACACTGAGATATGTATTTGAGGTGTCGATACTAGGCACGGATTTCTGTTGATTTCATATGATATTTCCTCAGATATTTCACAGAAATTTTCCTAAGATGAAAATAATGATTTCCTCATATCAGCATATTCAGATCTTGTGTTACATTGCACTCATGTCGCATACATGCTAGTACTTCATACTATAGCAATATTGTAGAATTGTGACACTTTGCGTACTTGCTTACGATAGTCTTTATAGATGATACATATTACTCACGAGTTGGCAACTCACCCCCGTTGTGCCACAGATTTTTTGCCGGTCCGATCCGTCAGTACTGTTGCGGCGGACGCACTTCCTCCTTTTGCGTGGATTTGAGGATTTTTGCTCGTAGGTGGGTTATGTGTTTATTTTGTTTTCCACTATGTACATTTATTGTATCTAGTATACTCCATCTATTGTATCATCTACCGGTACTGTTGTATATTGACTTAGAGGCGAGACAGTGAGATTTGTGGGCATGTATATTGTTCTTTGGGTCGTGCTCACTTGAGCCGACATGTTGCTTATTACTTATGCCTTTTTATGCTTATTTTGCATATTGCTGATTTATATTGCGTGGGATTTATGACCGCCTTGGGGCGAAGAGCTAGCTCCCGCTTGGGGATGCCTTATTTTTTGTATTCATATATATTCTTGTTGTACCCGTTTTAGGGGCCAGTATTTACAAAGGAGACTCTGCCGAAATTTTCGGAAAAATTGATATTGCTTTTAAAAAGGCTTGATATGACTTATTTGATAAATTCGCTTTCAATTGATTGGTTTTTTCTTCACTCTACTGCTTATTTGGTTTTGATTTCTGGGGTTTGGCTTACTTAGATTACGTCCGCCTTGAGACGTTCGTAATTTAAGTGCCAGTCACGTTCCGTACCTTTCGGGTCGTGACACCTTATCCTTAACTGATAAAAGTAAATGTTTACAACACAATTTCAAAAATGTATATCTCACTTTATAAAAATAAAGGTACAGATATTTTATTTTAAAATCTGGTGCATAACAACGGTTATTCGAAACCAAATATATTTGTCGTCAGGCAAAAGCCAGACGATTTAATCCAATATCACCAATTGCAACGAATTCCGATATTAAGGATCAAATCGCCCATTTCCCAATATTCTACTCCTACTCATTATCTGTAACACCGTACAGATATGAGATCCAAAACTGGTAAATACATACCCTGGAGTCAGAATTGATTGGGAAAACAGTTCTCTTTTACATATACACAGAAATACTGAAACATGAAAATCTTTCATAGAGGACGGTCAGGTATTCATAGTAATGCCTTTTCCATTATCCAGATTCATGACAGTGGTCGCAATTTCCTTTGCCCTTACTTCAATCTCTTTATATGTCTCTACATCTTACCTTCTGCACACCGTCCCTGCGCTAACTGGTTTTCTTCCTTCCCTACCTTTCGGCACCAGCCTAAGGTTTAGAAGAAAACTATCCAATAAGCGTAACAGGTGTACTCTCCTAATCAAGGAGCTCTCGCAACCTGAGAGAAGTTAAAGAGAAGAGACAACCGAATAATACTATTCAATTTTTTCAGAACCCGTGGCCATCCTCAACTGAAGTAACTTCTTCGAGTTTGTATGTAACTATACAATGTCTGTTCCAAGCAATATAGATCATCGTAGTGATACGGCGTGTTCTGAAGAAATGCAAAGGGTAGAGTAGGAGTGGCAGTGATATATACGACTTTGTCGCGAATCAAGACAAGCCAAAGCCAAAGGGTGTAAGAAGGTTCGGTCAAATTGGTTCATGAGTTTTTAAGGTAAGTCATGGGTCGCTGTACCGGAGAGAGGGAGAGAAAAGAAACACTGAGCGTGCACTCTATCAAGATCAGATTGGTTATCACTTTATCTGATCAGGATGGCTCCCACTGTATCCTCGAATCCTCCTTCAAACCTTAAAAGGAGAACTAGTCGGGATCATTTACACTTTACAACTTGAAACCCTAAAGTGAAAAATCTCCCGAGAAGTAATACATACTCATCAGTGGGAATCGGGACCCAACTATCATCATGTGATAACCTGATAGAATCCACTCAAGTCACCACACTCCAGAATGTATGTGCATGCCTGGCAAGTTTCCCGTATGTTTGAAACTTCCGATGTGGTTTTTGACCCTAGGACTCAAGTGACCTTGACACAGTCAACAAATCAAAAGGTCATAGTCAAGTTCAACCCATCATTATCTTGATATCATTAAACCCATCCGTACGAGCCCTTGACACAGTCAATAAGGCCGTACGACTGTCCTAACCAATCGCACTACTTGCTACAAACAAGCACCACTTAGCTACTACACACTACGCCTTGACACAGTCAACAAACGCAGTACGAATACTAAGTACTATTTGTAGGAAATGACGGAGGGCTACGGCTGGTTTTTGGCGAAAACCTTTAACGTAATGAACTTGATATCGTTGAAGGAACTCGAGTGGTTTTGAAATGGAGTGGTTTAAGCTCAACATTTTAAAACTAGTAACATAAAAAAATTTCTTAAGAGCGAACTCCCAATGAAGGGATCAGGGCTCTTCCCTCATAGAATGAGGTGCGGGATATTCCTAACCGAATACCTCTATGCAAAGTAAAAGAATACGACCATGAGTTTTGAAGAAAACTGAGTAGTTTTAAAATTGGTTCCGACAACATCATTTAGGCTTATTTTCCCTTGAATTATATCGATAATGTGTTCCCATCATTTTATGTTTCCAAGCCACAAAAAAAACAACCAAAATAGCATGCTTTTTATATACCATCCGCATTAGCCACGGGGTCCCGTCATGCACCGTTAGGTTACTTAACTAACGGCAGAGCAGGGGCTGGACTAGCGCGGATACAAAACATATAGAAGCATCTACTAAATATATATAATATATATATCAACATCGCATGCAGATAATAGTCATCACAGCAAATAAAATCATCACAAGCATGCGAACAACAATATGGAATAGCGGATAATCTAGGAGCCCCGCGTTTCATTTGAGCCATAAATGAGACGCGGCGTTCCCCGATCGTATAGATAGCCAGTGCAATGAAGATCCTAGACCCCTACGAGTGCGGCAAGTTACCCGCCAATCCTCGAAGTAAGGCAACCCCAATCAATAAAGTGAGTGGGCCACCCAGCACTTCACGGAATCCGGTAACTTGAGCACCCCTCCGTGGGTCAACCTATACCCCTACGAGTGCGGTGAATAGTCCGCCAATTCTAGAGTAATGCCCCCCGGTCTAAACTCCATGAGATGCGGGTCCGTTGCCCCCTAGAACCCGGCTATTCAAGCACTCCTCCGCGGGGTAATCCTAGTATAGAAAAGAATATTTATATACAACGGCAATATCGACCTCAACCCGGTCGTGCCCCAACAAAAGAATATACAAACTGGCAGTCCACATGTCGGACGCTCGCCCCGTAATAATGAATATACAAATGAATCTTAACTGTACATCTAACATTGCACATAAGGGTATCCATCACGACAATCTGCATAAACCATAACCAGATATATATATAACCGTAGAAGCAAGCAACACCAGAATGTGTGCAATCCCGTCTAAATGAACATATAGCAATTAGACGACGTTCAGCAACACATATACAACATCACAGATACCGACAATGCAAAAGTTTTGAGTTTTTAAAACTACCGAGTTGTCCCTAACCTAAGATGACACAAAGTGAAATCTGGGACAAATCAAACAACACCAAAAATACCATTTCACAAAACCCAAGACACACCATGAAAATGAGCCACATAGGAAATAATAAAACTGGCGACACTGGCCAAAACCCCATTCTCGCCGGGCCATACTTGACCAAATCTGGTCGTTTTCATTTTGTGTCTCTATCTTGTCTAGATGAAGCTTCTGCACTTATTTAAAAAAAATTTAGAGACCATAAAATTTTCAGACAGAAACTGCGGTTTCAAATCGGTGTTTTCCGTTTTTGAAACTTAAGTATCGTCAAATACTAGTTTATGGTGTTTGGGTGGCTCTGATACCATGTTGGGATCCGGCGCCCACACCGCAGAGACCGAGGGTGAAGCAGAAACGAAAACAAAAACTTTTTGCGGGCACCGAACACTCACACTCGAGGATTCGAACCAAACACCCTAAACTAGTAGGCTAAAACATGCAAAGTTGAGAAATACAATCTTTATCGCGTGTCCACCCAATTGTGAAAGACCCATCCAAGCTTGTAGCCGCCGGGTACGCGTTTGAGCATCGATCACCCTTGCCAAAGACGATCCACCTGAGGAAACGCGGAGAGGTCTCAAACCGACGATCCAAAGTTGCTAGGTTTGGATGGCCGGTGATGTAGGAATACTTCACCATATTTTTCTCTTTAGAATCTTGCTCTAAAATGGAAGCAAGAAGAAGAAGGAGATGGAGAAGATGAAGCATGAGCCATGGAGGAGATAAGGAAAAATCTCATCAAGTCAACTAGTAGAAAAAGAATGGCTACTAATATCAACCATGATGTAATAGTGCATCCAAATGAAATAACATATAAAAATACATAGTCATGTCTCTCTTCATTATTCACACTATGCTTCATAAGTCCACATGCCATCTCATTTCCCATTTAATTTTCCATAAAGGAAAATCAAATATGAGATGTCCTTCTAGAAGCATTCCCGTATAAATACGGAATACTTCACCTGGTATATGTATCGCTACACATACGCGTATCCGTATAAAAATACGGATGGCACCAAAGAGAGAAAATGAATAGTGAACAATAATACTAAAATACATGTATCGAAATATATATATATATATATATATATATATATATATATATATATATATATATATAAATTATTAAATCAAAACCTGATTTAATAATCCGGCTTAATCCTAAGCCGGCCAGTATTATCAACTGTCCGATTAAAATCCATATATCGCATGCACGTATTTAATCAGACCTCTGCACGTACCACCAAACGGCTCCTACATCAGTCGCCTGAACCGGGAAAACGCTCTGTGTGGGACTCTAAAGACTCGACAATACGCTGATAGTGGGTTTAACCACAAGCACGTCAGCGGCATTAGCTGTATGTAACGGCTATCCAGGTAGTTATCGAAAGGGGGGTCGACAATCAAGTGCGTCCTTACCCTACTGAGCCTGAATGTGACAATCTCCGTACAGTCCGATCTTTTCGTCAAAGAGTATCGCATATCGGATCTAGGGGGTGGATAACATCAGACCCCTACTAACCCGATAAGTCGTGTCTGAGTATAGCTCATCACTAACTGAGATACTACTGATCAAATATCAGTAAATCTCCCCCACCATGACCACAAATTTTTGGTGATAGCTAACTGAACACAGCGCGACATCGACTCCTAATACAAGAAGAGACAAATTCTTGACAGTCGACCACTGCCTCCATGTGGTTCAGGACTGTACCCAACTAAAACCTGTTTACACGACTCATTTGAGCTGTGGTAGAGTAGTAATCAAAGTATAGTGAGAACTCACACGAGACAAATGACGACTTCAGGTCAAAGGACTAACCTGTACTCATGCCACCTGAGAACTTCCATCTGACGATAGGTATAATACGCTCTAGAAGTTCTCGACGGGTCCGTCCAGTGTACTCACCTCCAGTGAGCACCTGTATATTATCTTAGGTGACACAACACCAATGGCTTGTGAGATCGGCCACCGCCCCTCGTCGGGGTCTCGAAGTGTATACACTAGTCTACTCCGGAATATCGATGCCCGGTCTCGATACTCCCATGACTAGGGACATTTAAGGATGTGCTTATAGACCACTCAGCTCTCACGTATATGATCGCCATCATAATACTGGTAGTCAAGCAAGAATTCTATGGGCTGTATCAACATGTAATAGTGATCTGCAATACCACATAATGTATGTACATGATGATAAAGAAAAACCAGATAGCATACAATCATTTCGAGTAAGATTGTTCTACCTGTATAGGTCCTCTCTCAATTATTATAATCGCGTGCCTGGAATTACAATAATTGCCTCGAGGGCGCTATATCCAAACATGTACAAGCTACACTTACTTTAATTGGACGATTGATAATACCAGGATTAAGCCAGATTATTAAATCAGGTTTTGATTTAATAATATATATATATATATATATATATATATATATATATATATATATATATATATATATATATATATATATTCTAATATTATTGTTCACTATTCATTTTCTCTCTCTTGGCTATTCATATTTTTATACGGATACGCGTATATATATTTCGATACGTATACCGGGTTGTATTTCGTATTTATACGGAATTTGTTCTAGAAGGATACCTTATTATATGAGTTTCTTTTTAGAAAATTATTTGTAAATGAGGTGAAGGGTGAGGCGGTGTTGAGCATGGTTGGAGGTATGTAGAGAGTAATGAGCTTCATTTGTTTATTGAAAAAGGTTGTGATTATCTTTCCATGGTTGCAAAAAACTTGGCCATTCTTTTCTCAACATACACAACACTTGGCTATTTTCTTGTCGTGGCTAACTTCTTCACTTCCTCCTCCTTCTTCTTAAGATGCTCTCTTGACTTTCAAATTAGAGAGATATTGAAGAATTCATACATCCCCACTCTCCATTCCCAACGAGTTTGAAACGTCGGTTGCTTCACTAGGTGAAGCTGGAGTTTGGAACGGTTCTTTCGGATGGATCATTTTCGGTAAGGGTGGTCGCCATTCAAGTTTGTCCCTGACGGTCTACAAGGAGCTTGAAGGGGTCTTCCACAATTGAGTGGACACGCATCAAAAGTTGTATTCCCTAGCCATTGCATGCTTGCTTTCTAGTTTTGGTATTTGAAAAGATCACTAGGAATTTAGTTCTATTGCCCTCTTATAAAATTTTGTTTTTGGGTTCCGCGTCGGCCGCGGCCTCCGTGACGAGGGCATCAGGAACTTTTAGGCAAGAGGAAATGGGTGAGTCCGATGCAATGCGGGATTTGTGAGGCCCAATTGGAAACGGTAGATCACTTGTTCTTTAGGTGTCCGTTGGCTTCGAGTGTGGGATAGATTCTGGAGGCCTTTTGGATTTGTCAATCTGCCGAGTATCTTTGGTGAACTTTGGACTCACTAAAAGAATGGGATGGACAGAGAGCATATGGGAAATTGAGAAATTATGGTCTCTGCTGTTTGTTGGAATATCTGGCTAGAGCGGAATAATAGAATCTTTAAGAATTCTAAGAAACCTTTATTGAAAATTATAAATGTGATTAATGCCAACGTTTGAATTTTGATCGCGTGGAGCTGCCCGAAGGCTTTAAGAAAAAGGCAAAGACAGTTGCTAAGGACGAGAGGTCGGAAGCGGGCAGAGAAAATCCAGTTACCTAGGTTTTGATGGACGGAACGAGACAAGATAAAGGAGGGCAATCATGAGCGCTCACAGCTATGAGAAATGGAATCTATGGGAGATTCCCTTTAAGCGAGAATAATTACTGTTTTTGTCTTGTTCTTTTCTTTTCGTTATTTTTTATTTTTGTTTGGCAGACTTTTGATGTAGTTTCGTTAAATCGTCGTTTAATAAAACATGGGGGCATTTAGTTTTCGTTTTAATCCAAAATAAAATAAAATAACAATATGAGCATGCCGTATCTGTGTTTGGTATAAGTGGGGGGAAGGCAGTGGGGAGGGGTATTTAAATCTGCTTTAAGCATTGGTATTATTTTAAAATCCTCTTTAAATACGTTCTCGGCTAGATATAAACCAAAGTCGGTTTGATGCCATTTCCAATAAAATCTCTATTTATGTGTTACAACAAGGTTATTGAGGAGTGCAAAAGTACAGGATATTTGTTAGCACTCATTGCAACCCCATAGTTTTTGTATTATGCTGGACATAAATTTGATATTAGAGCTACTTAATAATTCTGAAATTTTGCATGCCAAACAAGTGAAGGAAGTATAACTCACTCACTCTTAGCAATTGGCACATCAAAGCTTGCATTTGATTTATCCCCAATGAGTCCCCAACAAAAGCCATAGACTTACCTCTAACAATCTCTACGAACTGCCAAGGGTTGAAACCAGGCAGCTCACACTCATCAGGCTTCCACTTCCAGTTCAAAAGCTCTCTATCAGGCCTCCCATACTTCATGCAGTTTTGATTGTCATGAATCGCCCAACAACTCTCGTTCGTATACAGAGGCGGTCCCGTGTCCGGAACCCATTTCCCTTGGAAGATATCGCAACTCATTCCGATTTACAACAAACCTATCACCGTTGCCATTGGAAGGAGGAAGAGAATAGGGGCTAAGAAAATGGTACAAGATAGTTAAGAGTATGAGTGTTGAAGCTGATGAAATCAGTTGCTTTGCTTTGTTTGCATGTCATGCCTTGTTCTTTGCATGAAGGTAGCTTTTTTTTTTCTTTTTGCATGTTTTCATGGTTAATGAGTGGGATGTGCAAGTTATTTGAAAAGAATGGTATTTGGGAATTTATAGCGTTAGTGGTGGCAGAAGGTAGAGTGCCTAATGTTGCTTATCAATCAAGGGTTGATATGGTAATAATTTAGGAGAGGGATGCATCAACTTACAACACATTTTGTACATGGGTTTTGGAGTCGAGTGCAACGCAAGTCTACCCTTTAGTCTAGGCACTTTAATAAGTTGACCATAATAGAGAGAGTGATGCGTCTCTAGAAAGGGAGTCATTTTTCGCCAGGTTAGCAAAAAACCACCCTGATTTTAAACATAAACCTTTAAGCTTTTCTAATAATTTTAAATTTGGCCCGATGAACAAATAACCATCTCGATCTTAAAAAACCCTGCACTTTACCTCCTATTGCGACCTTAAAGCTTTTTTGTATCTAATAATTTTTAATTAGGGAAACAACACTGCATAAAAATACTGGCCACGAGCAGTTAATCGAACAACGATGGAAGTATAAAGCACTCGCGAAACAATTAACAGAAATAGTAACATCTGACATGAGCCCCTTATCGAACCGATTCTAAATGAAGCATTCAATACACAAGATTTTTTTGCCGTGCAGTATATGTGACAAACTTTGCCATGCAGGTGCATTAGCATCAATATGACAATCAGCAATGAGGCTATTATGACTAACTGTATACATGAATGTAAAATTGGCTATAGCATTGTTGCATACATGATTAGAAAAATGAGAAAATAAAATGCTTATCAAGCTTTAAAATCTAGACAGTTGTGCTGCAATGAAAGAAGGCTGAGGAAAAAAAAATGCTAGTGCCCCAGGTTCCACTTAAAAATCCTCTTGGTCTGTAATAGATATAACAGATACATTCATCATTGCCATCATAAAAAGCTAATTCAAGTACATTTCCAAACTTCTCTTTACATATAACAATACTGAAAGCTCTTTTGAACAAGCGATCAAAGTAATCAGGCGAAAACTAAACACTAAAATGCCATCATATCTTTTGCAGCCTGATTTCAAATTTATTTAGTTGTTCTCTACATTCAAAAGCATCCACTAAAAGGTTGATGTGCTTCAAACAGGAAGAATATTAGGACCAAAGGAAAATAGTACAAGCAAATGCTCAAACTGATACAACATTAAGGATGGTTAGCACTTGACAAGATAAATGAAACAAAACAAAAGGCTTCTCAATGCCCTCATTAGCGTCAAAATTCAAACAAAGCTTAAAGAAACAAACATCAACGACAAACATTTAGAAGGTTACCTCACTTGATGTTATCCTGCTTCCTACCGATATATCTCTGATCCTTGCATTCCTTTCCAGAAGAAACACAACCAGAAATGAAAGAATCTCGTAAGGCCTGCATGCCATAGTCATAAAAGATATATCAGTAGGAATAAATAAACGCATAATTATTTTAAGGATCAACTAATCACATACCATTAGATACTGCAGAAGATGAAGATACTGGGTAAGAAGTACAGGAACCAATCAGACAGACTGCGAAGCCTTTTGAGGTCAAATCTTACCAAACTAAACCCAAGATCCAACAACAAACAATTTAGGCAAGTTGGAAAACAAGATATGTTAAAAGAAAATGCAAGGAAAGTAGTCGTTACTATATTCATATGACAGTATATTTGAGACTATTATGAAAGGGGGAAACACTGACAGATGGTAATAGCAGCAAATAACATCATAAAAATATAAGGCACAGCCATCTCATCCTATAGCTGCAAGTATTTCAATAATCAGAATAATTTATATGTATTCATAACTGTGAGTAATTTTGCATATTAAAGAAATAAAATATGAAGAATGGGTATTTCCTTCCCTTAACTGCAAGTATTTCAGTAGTAACCGTGTGTGGGCGGGCGCACGCGCGCGCGCGCGAGAGAGAGAGAGAGAGAGAGAGAGTATTATGCCTAATAAATCCTGCATTTGATTAAAATTTTGTCCAAAAAAGTTCTTTTACATTGCTACCACTTTCTGTATGATGTATAAATTGTTGCCACTAAGGGTAAAATAACCCCCACCCCATTCAAAGTGCTCGCCGCTGAGAGATAAATAAAAAAACATGAGAGAACCCAACGAATGCATTTCCATCTGATAAGCCTAGTACACAACCCACCTCCAATTAACACCCCATCATCTCTGCTTCTCAAAAATCACCTACCATCCTGAGTCAGCATCTATAGATAGCTATTTACACAGGAGCAGCCAACACCAATACTTCAAGTTTCACCCTCTCAGCTACTCCTATAAAATATTGAACCCCCTTTCAAAGCTCAGAGAAATTATCAAAACTTTTACATTAGTCATGAAGACATTATTACGAAGGTCATCATACATCGGCGATATCTTTTCTCTTCTTCCCTGATGACTTGCTGATTGGCTGAAAACTTTCTACCAAAGGGTCCTTATCTTTTGAGTAAATGATAGAATCATCCAAAGCGTAAATTCTGAGAGCGAGTGAGGAAACAGTGCAAGTCTTCGCTGCGGCGGTAAGGGATGACCAGTACCACCACCCATTTTTCAAGAAGTCGGCCTTAATCATGCCTTCTAGCAAGATGGTTGCTTGAATCATCTGCAATAAACAAGAAATGACAAGAAAAGATTCAGCTGGACAAGATGCCGTGAACATAGAGGATAAACAGCTTAAAGAATTGTATGGTCATGTCATAGAGCTTAGACTTTGTGTTGCATGCATGAAGCATTGACATATACGATAATACAGATACGGACACCAACATGGAGGCCACGGGACATGGCAATTTTGTCAAAATCAGGACACTGAGACACAAATATATTAAAGTTATACATGTATATTAAATAATTTAATAAACTACACAGAGAAACATGTAGTAATATAATTTTAAAAGTACAATAAAAAATAAAATTACTGTTTTATCTTTCATCCATACCAAAAGACATTTTGAGCATACAGAAAATAAAAATATGCAACTAAAACAAAAATGCACAACTATGTCCTATAAGAGTTAAAACAAACGAAATTTTATCTCTTCTTCATTGGAGCCGACTTCCATAGACCCAACTTCACTCCGGGCCCTAGTCCGTTATGGAAGAGACTAGAGAGAAATTAAATATTCTTTTATCGTTAAGGGTATCAAAGTTGTCTGCACTTATGTTCCATATTCTTCTCAATCCGATATGTTTAAAAATTGAGAGAGAGAGAGAGAGAGAGAGATGTGTCGCACGCATCCAATTTGGTCTGGCTCGGCCCAAAAGGTGTCAGACACAGCATCAAGACGCGTGTAGCAGTGTCAGTGTGTCTGACATGTATAGGTGTGCCTGGCATGTCACGACACGCCAAACATATAGAAGTGTTGTTGCATCCTAGGTTGCATGGGCTACAACCAACTATGAACATCGAAAGAAAGTAATTTTGTTAAAATCTAGGCTAAATTTTATTAAAATACCAAAACCTATCAGTGGTTGTCAGATACCTGCCATAAAAGTTATAAATTGTAAGAAAATAATTCATGACACAAAAGTTATGTGTTTCAAGTAAATACCACCGGACGTTTATCAATTAACTATTGATTTCTACTTGAGTGGAAAAAAGACGTTTCAATATGAAATAGCATGACAGGTGTGAAATGAAGACAATAAAAGAATCTTACCTCAAATATTGATTCTGCTGATTTGACAAATGCACACCATGCACATCTTCTCATTATGTGAGAGTTTGAAGGTCTAAATGCTTCCTCTGGCAGTGCCGCTTCCATGTCGAGCAAATTGATCTTGAGCCTCTTTATAATATGAGAAACTTTTCCAACAAGAGGCCTAAGCGATGGCTCAGGAATTGTGCAGCTCTGGAAAACCTTTGAACCCTGTATCTTAGATGCATGTTTTCCAGCTGCCATGTCCGTTGAAGGTTCTTTCAATAAATGATCACCCTCGCCATCCTCGAAACAAGTTTTGGTTGACTCAGAATCATGCCTAGGCTTATCTCCTACAACACCATGAGATACTTTTGCTGCCTCATTCGGTACAAACTTATCATTAGATGAAGCCAATTCTTCACTCGGGCAAGTATCAGTTTTTTTATTCCCTGTTAGAAGTAATGGAGGATCAAAAAACATAGGTGGAGATGATATTAAAGATGGGACCCCATTGGAACCAAGAAGTCCAATCTCCTTAACCAACTCCTTGTTAGAATCATTCGTTATGAATTTTGTACTGATCTCCTCAAGGTCAAAAGGGCAAATTTTGTTTGGGGCCTTGACTAACTTGGAGCTGATATCAAACTTTCCCCACATCGATGTCTCAACAGCATCAGCATCATCAAAGCGATCCTTGCCTTTTATGTTATCAGACTTTATCCCCTTCCCCTTCACTTGATCATCGCCTTCTTTGCTTTCATCAGGAGCAGGAATAGTTGAAGCACACCTTCCATCATTATGGCCTTCAAAATCTTTGACAGAGAAAAAGGTTTGGTGGCAAGAAAGGCAGTGATGCCGAGAAGGCCATATAGGCTCTAAACATTCGCATCTGTACATTCTATCTTCGTTGTTTGCTTTTGCCTTTTTCCCACGTTTCTTGGGAATTTCACTTTCGAGTTCCAAGCAAGGACCATACATACTCTCAAGTATAGCTAAAGCCTTTGTGATTAAACAGCGAGGAGACGCAACCTTTTCACCTGCGGAAAATTTAAATTTAGGATCAACCTTTAAATAAATATTATCGTGATAGAATGAAAGCCTTTGCCACTGCAAGATGCATTCTTTCAGATCTCTTTCCCTGGGATCAGCATCCCTCAACCAGCTGACAAGTTGTTGGATTTCTGTATCCGATTCATATAAAACCAAGGGAGATAAATTCCAGATACCATAACCCTTGTTGAAATCAGATGTAGCTGCCCCCAATTCACCTGTTTTCTCCATCTCTAATGGCATTTTTCCATCTACCAATAGAAAAGGTTTTTTACCGGGCCTGCCGATAACCCAGTACAGTCTACCAAGAGAATCTCTTCCCAGAAAGTCCCTCCTCAAAGATGTGAACATAACCTGGGACTCTAGACTTGCAATTGAATCCTCCAAATGTGAAATCTCATTCCTTATGGAGTTCGCCTCAAGATTACTGGCTTCAGATTCACTGATGAAATGAGCGTTCTCTGCAAAACGATCTCTACCAAAATCCAATATCGAATGAGACCCATGAAGAGCATCTGCATTTAACTGTTCTGTTCCATTTTGTTCTGTGTTTAGAACTTCTTCCCGCGCTGCTTCAATTCCTTGCCCATTATGTTCATTAGTGTTGCTAACATTGATAGAGGAGAAAATGTTTCCATTTACAGTAGCCTTATTCTGAATATGACCGTTTCCATTGTGTGTTTCAGATTCAGCAGCCATGAGATCTATACCATTAGCATGTTTCTCAATCATTCTTCTAAGTAGTTTGCCAAAGTTTTGGTTGACATCAGTTTGCCCATTCTCCTCACGATCCATTTCAAAGGGCGCAGCTGCTCTTTTCAATGGACTCACAAAAAACTTTGTAGCCCCTTCTTCCATTACAAAATCTCTGCTTCCACTGGATTTGCAAGTGTGTTCTCTCACGGATCTTGCTAACAATTCCTCCTTGGATTTCAAATTTCTCCAGTCAATAGTAAGAGCATACAATTTTTGTTGTGCACTATTTGACTTGTCAACACAGAGTTCAAGGTGCTCACGGATAAGGGCAGTGTTCAGCATTTCATCACACAGAAACTTCAGTAAAAATACTCTCTACATTCGAAAGGAAACACATGTCAGAATCATGCAGATAAAAACGTCAAATTCATACATAGGAAAATATGATATAATTGGAAAATATAACAGAACAGCAAGCACCAACAAGAAGCACAAGCATTAGTTTAAAACTCCTGGTTTGTAAATCCATCTCATGATATGACAAAAAGAAAATAATAGAAACAATTCTGTTCTAATAGTATAACATGGTAATAACAGACTAGAACACAGTATAAAATCATTTTATAGATGCCATGTGCATTGTTTCCTATTTAAAAATATGCATCATGCACATAAACACGATGCACATAAGAGGAATTTAGGGCTCACGAACCATCTTAGCATCAAATTGACGACATTAAATTTTAGTGGAAACAACTAACTGTTTCTGTGGAGGGAACAATTTATTCTGACAAATAATTTCAATAATAAATATGACCATTAACTAAATATGACGAAGGAAAATACTTAAAACTCTCTAACTATAGTGACTGATGATCGGAAATCTATAATGATTTTCCTACAAAGACAATCATAAGAACCTATTAAATTTCCATGGAGAAACCTAAGTAGACTAGAAAAATATGTAGCATTTTACTTCCATACTATATTTAAGAATCTAAGAAATAAAATTTGTGTATAAACTGTATGCCACCCAAATATCAATAACGCGGACTTTTACTGAATGGTCCCTCAAAACTTGGCTAATTACTAAAAAAACCAATACTTGATAATTACTATTTACTCCCCCAAACTCTATATGATTTCTAAGAGGTCCACCCTCCACCGACTTGCCAAAAAGATTCTCTTCCTTTTACTTTGTCAGGCATCTAATGGAAGGATGCCGGAGCTAGTTAAAAACCCCAAACCCCTTTCCTACATCTAAAATCCCCAAGTCGGTCCCAAATCAAAATTAGGGTTAGGGATTTGCACTATCAAAACTCAACTCGCGATGGAAGCAGGATCTTCTTCCATAACCTTCTCTTCCCATGCACTAGTAGAATGCGAAGGTGGTCGGACTCGCAAGGTATGGGTAAGTGGAAAACCTAAATCGAAGGGAAAGAATTCAGGGGTACGGGAGAAAGCTGTGAAATAGAAAAAAGGATCGATTCTCGAATGAAGTTGAGGGTAATTAGGGAGATATTAAAAATTCCTACCGGCAACGTTATCTTTGGATGGAAATCTTGGAGGGGGGGTAAAAGGTAACTTAAAGGTTGTAGGGGAGTGAATAGTAATTATCAAGTATTTCTTTTTTCTTTTTTCTTTTATGGTTGGGGGTGGGGGGGGGTTTAGTATTAGCCAAGTTTTGAGGGGCCATTTAATAAAAAAAACCTAATAATTTTAAACAGACTCATGATAATTTAAACCCTATAAAAGCCTGATGAATTGCAAATGATCAAACCTCTTCTATGTTGAACTCCCAATACTCTTTTACTTCCATGGAGCTAGCTAGCTGATGCAGTGCCTCTTGAGAAGCACAAGATTCATCTCCCAGATGGCCTGTTGAATAGCTAGTTGTGCCCTGATTATACTGACTTTCACTTTGCACTTTATGTGGATCAGAAACACAAGACGGACAAAACCAGTCCCCTTCAGGAATCCGAGCGAGGGGGGGATTCAGGCAATATCTATGGTATTCAGAGTCACATTTGTCACATAACAGAACGCTGATATCATCTTTATCTATGCCACAAACTTTACATACTCCATCCTCCCAAGGCGCTTTAGGTATTTCAGCTCCAACAAGCAAGATGTCATTTAATTCTTTTGTCATTGCAGTATCTAACCGTCCGGGACCAAAGTGTTCGGCACATTTTTGGAGCAGCTGCAGAACCTGCATTTAGAATCCATATCATAAAAGTGTACATGCAACATGAGATAAAATTTTGTGCTTATGTTCTGTAAGGACTATGAACAAGACAATGAATTAGCGACTGGACGTTCAGAGACTATAAAATTTCACTGGAAACCGTCTGCTCAAAGATACATAAACAGGGTAAAACATGTTATGCAATATAACATCTACAAGGTTCCATAATTAGGTGAGACAACCACACTTTGAACAGATCAGTTTTAAGCTTTTGGCTAAACAAATACTAAAAGGGAAAAAACAACAAAAATCAGCTAAAACTATATAGTTGCTTCCAAAGTCATGCTCATTTGAACTAGGACCAAGAAGGCAATTAATCCAAAAATTGATGCTAAATCTGAGGTGTTATGAAATACTTCAACTTGAGAATTTGTTATAAAAGGACAAGAACAGAAACAGAAACATGATTTACATCTTACATATCATAGAATGAGCAAAAACAACTGACCTATGTATTTATTATACTAGATATTCAATAATTCACACATACTTACCTGCAAATCACATATAGTCACTCATCATGGTGCTCACCATCTAATTACGAGATAAAATACCAGATACAATGAAATATAATGTGAACTAAGATACAAAATACAATTAAGAAACATGACAACCCAAGCAAAAAAACAATAAGAATGAACTTTAGGTTAGAAATTTAGAAAGTACCTCCTCCTCATATAAACAATCAAAATCCTGCGACAGTTTTTCAAGTTTTTGCATTAAATCAGGCTGATCTCCATATGCAGTGCGCAAATTACGCCAAACCTGCAAGATAAAAGCAAATTAACAAGGCCATTATGCAACTAAACATAATATGTGACATGGGAATTCACTCACATGAAAATTCTATTTATATTATTCACTCAAATATGGAAAATTTGGAAAAACTAAACATTGTTTCCCCAGGCCAAATAGTGTCTCGAAGATTCTAAAATAGGAAATTAAAAACCCACCTTTTACAAATAGTTATGAATACGAAATTAAGGTATGCATAGGATAATGAATAAATATTAATGCAGTAGCATACATGCTTATTGAAGAAAGTGCATATATGTATTTGTAAACTCATGACTACTGTGTAGCAAGTAATAAATACATTGTTATATTGATTTTGTGTTTCAGGGATCATTTACTAAGTGGAGAAGAATGTTATCTGTTCTTAACCATTTTTTGCATTCTATCTGAACTTCTGCTGATTTTCCCCTTGGAATTCCCAATTTTTAACACTTTAAACAGAATAATTTTTACCTTGTGACTGCAATCATAGAAAGAAAGTCAAAGTTAAAAACTGCATATGTGATATCTATCCCACGTATATGTGCAGTAAGCCTCATAGGAACCAGATATTTGCTCCACTCTACACCTCATGACTATTTAATCCACCAAATATCAAGCAAGTCTCCTTGCCTTCCATCTTCTCTAATCTTCTTCTTAAAGCACTCCAGCTGAAAGTTACCATTTTCTGTTTCTACTGGCTCTATTCCGCAATCACCATGATGGCTATGCGATAGAGCTCAGCAACTGTAAAGAGATGATACCCAATTGTTCGCAACAACTTATCTTCTTGGTTCTTTACAGGTTTCCAGAGAAGCAATTTTTTATCTAACACCAGGGTTACAGAAGAAAATTGGAGATTTATAGTTTTCTTAAGGATTTTGGGTCTTTATATTGTCTCCAGTCATCATAAAATGGGCTTCAATAGATTATATTAGCTGCTGCTGACCAAACAACTATAAGGTTCCCAAATGATTGCATACAATGCAGAGCATGCTCACACACTGGTATAACTATCTCTGACCCCCTCTATATAGGTTTGATCAACTTGTATAATGTAGGATTTTATCAAATAGATAACAGGTTAAGCATGCAGGTGCGTTTTCAGCTGAGATCTACTGTGTTAATTCACCAGCTAGCCTGCCAAGGTAGTTCTTATTTGATGCTGCAGAGCACAGACTTGATTGTCTTCACAACCTTGATATATATTGAATAACAAGGACATTTCAAGATCTAGTTGTACATTTAGTAGCGCATAAACATAATGCACATCAAAATATTGAATAAAATACCTCAGGAGCTATACAAATTTGTATATGTAAATACGACCGATTTCATCCATTGCAGACACTGTAAATTTGCAAATTTCATCCACTAGTAAGAAAGTGACAATGAAATGTTTTGCAGATCTGAAAGAGATTGGCACTAATTGGCTATGGTGATTGATTACAGCAAACTACTTAAATAGTGAAGATGATTGCATTCAACTTCTCAAATTAATTTTTATAGGATGTGTACAGTATGGTAATCACTGTTATATCGTGACACTTAGTAGGAAGAGAGGGAAAATGACAATGTTAGAAGGGTAAAAATATCCAGTTACCAGGACACCAAATAATACTACAACAACAATGATTACAGGGAGATTATCTGAAATAAATGCTTAGAAAAAAAGCACAATCATTATGCAAAAGAAGATGTAAATGGAACAAGAAATATGCCACACCGAACATCATTAAATAAGACATGCATGTAGTTAAGCATGTGGAACAAAAGGTTAAAAAAACCTTCCTAAAAAACAATGACTCGCAAGAGATTGAAAAATTAATAAAAATGAAAGGAAAAGGGAAAAGAAAACATACTTCCTGAACATCATCCAGAAATGCTTCATGAGATCCATCATAAGCTCCAACTGCCAGTCTTATATCAATTGTACGGAAGTCTATGGGGCGAGAAACCATAGCAGGTGATCCAAGAATTCCCTTATCATTGTTATCACTGGAAGAAAGTAATGTAGTACCAAGCAAATTGCAAAATTTCTTTGATTCGTCTGCAGAAATAGCAGAACGTAGTACAACACGGCATTTTTTCATTACAACATCCCATAGAGAAAGAGGTTCTTTATCTCTCCGAGCTTTGTTAGGTTTCTCCGGCTGACTGCTACTAGTTAACTTCGCCAAAATAGACAAAACAGCTTTCTGCACCCAACATTTAAATAATCAGGTTAATGTAAAGCTTGCCAATACAAAGAATAATGAATTTAACAATATGGTAGAAAACTAAGAGAAGTTTGTTCAACCTCGATATAATTAAGCAAAATTGAAAACAGCGGTGGAAAAAGATTACAAGCTACCACAAAGTAATTGGATAAAATTTAATTGAATCTAATCTATCTAGAGTCTAGACAACTACTAATATACTGTTACATGGGAACTATTTTGATACTAGATAGTATGTTTTGATGATTGCTAAGATATATTCCTTAAACATTGAGCACAACCGATACAAACATATAAAAGACTTCCATTCTCAGATACATAAATCCTACTTTGTATTGAGAAGGAAGGTGATTGGAGACGACCTGCAAAGTTTGATATCCTTTTCATTAAAGTTCTGGGTTTGTTCATATATTATATTATAGACTGAGAACTTTAAATGTGTTTAAAACTCTCTGGTTGGGTTTTGGATTTTTGGATTTTTGAATTTTTTAACTTTTTAGTTGGATTCGATCACTCTCTACCTGAGTCTAAATATGAGAACAGAGTTTTAGTTTGTTTAGAACTCTCCAGTTAAGTAGTTGGATTAGACACTTTTTTTTGTGCAAGTCTATTTGAATTTAAAGTTGGAATTCTAGTAGGACTGCAAATGAGTTCCTTGAATAGTGCATTTTGTCTACACCCTAAATATGTGTATGACGGGATGAACATGCATGCACATGCAAGAAGCACATGAACTTTCCCTTCGTTTTATGCTACATTACGTTAATGGATGCTCACTCTCACTCGCTCAAAAGTGGAAATGATGCCGTGTTATTTGGTGAAAGTTGAAATTGATTTCCTTTTTTGTCTGGTTTCGATTAGCATCTCTCGTTATTTTTCCTCTCTAAAACAAAAGCATCAACAACCACGACCAAAGATTCACTTGGCCAAAGAATTCAGCTAATAACAGGCTGCCTCACCCTCTAAAGTGCAGCCAACTGCTGGCTAGCAAAGTAGCCTCAACATCTCTACATCTTCTGCAGCCAGCCAGTCGGCTTTCTAATCCAGCCAACTGAAAATTTCAGCTGAAGACAATTTTTTAATTTATGCAGCGACCGATCCAAAACTTCCACTCGTCAAATTTTTTGGTTTCCAAGTTGAACAGGAAGGGACTTCCAAAGAAAACTTTTGCATCCAGATCCTTCCAAAGGATAATGGTTTGTGTATACCTGATTGGCTACAATAACAATGGACATACTTCCTCAGGTATACCCTCATCAAGACTAATTTGATCTTTAATTGTTGATGTCACTTAACATAATGTCTATAAATATAGTCAATTCATAGACCCTATGGATGTCGAATCTTGATGCATGTTTGATTAGCATATCCATGTCTAGACCAAAAATCTAGAATCAGACCTGCAGACAAGCTGCCAAGCTTACGACAGGGACCTCAACTTCCCAAAATTGTTAAGGTTCTGGGTATTCTATGGGGGTGTTTGGTTGTGGTTGTCGAAGCCCCCATGTGGATCCAGCTGCAGTGCATACAAGTACATCTTTTGGGTTGGTATATTTTTTTGGGTCCAAGGTTGGGGCACTTGGGTCCCAAGAGATTCAGTTGCAATAGCATCAAAACTAAATCGACTAATGTAGCTCCAACAATGTTGTGGGAAATGCATTCCACTGCTGTCCCATCAGCATTGCAGCGATGAAAAGATTTATCTCATTTTAAAATATATAGAATATATATTAAATAATTATATTTAATAAGTTGGTGAAGTATTTCAACTCCACAACCCAGGTTCGAATTGTAAGCAGTTGGAGAAAACCAACCACCCATTTAGACCAATAATCAATAACTCATCGGTATGGCACTTCTACTTGGGAGAGTGTGGGGTTCGAATCCCAGGAGAGGAAGTGGCCACAATTTAACGCTTTCAAGTCAAATTCGTGGATCCCCCTGGTGTGTGTATGTGTGTTGTGTGCTCTGTGTTCCTGGGAGTGTTGTGTTCATGGGTGAGGCTTACGGATCGGTTCAAAAAAGACACCCATTTAGAGGTTGATGCAGGGCCCGGCAAGGCTCCTTAAAAAATTATATATAACAGTTTTCAGGTTTCTATACACACACACACACACACAACTTGTCTAGATTTTTAGATAGTGGTAAACATAAAACTTTGGCCGTGAAGGTCTTAGGTACAAGCCCTAACAGTTTCAATTTTTTTATTTTTAAAATTTTTGAGTCCACAACTCCACATGTTACTTAAACAATATATTAATTCAAGTTGGCATATAATTTGGATCCAACTAAACCACTTAATATAAACATCATTTATTTATAAAACTGTAAATTATTAATAAATAGCTTCTTTCAGTTTAAATCTTATTTATCTTGTAAGAGTAAAAAAACAAACATAAGTACATTCATAGTAGTCATATGGCCTAGAAAATATTTATTTGTATATTTTTATATTAGCTAAGTTTTACTTCCCCCCCCCCCCCAAAAAAAAAAACACAAGCAAAAAAACAGATATTTCCTGGCTCCGTTGATGCCCACATTACAACTGTCATAATTTTTTAAGACTTGTTAGTTCTTACTCTTTTGCTTCCTACGCCCTCGATTGCTCATAATTGCCTTGGCTGGTAGTTGCCACTGTTTGATTTTGGATCAGTGCCCCCATTTGGAGAAGGCTTGGATGTAATTAATATCCAGAAATGGACAGTAATTGACATCAGAATAAGCAAGAAGATAAAAAAAAATAGGGAATATGGAGCACGAACCTCCGCAAGTAATCTATAAAAAATGTCAGTGTAATTTTGCAGTTGGGCAGACGTAGCACAATGAAAATAAACTAATCGATTATGTACCTTGGTTGGCCCTGACGCATTTCCTTTGTAAACTTCTTTACTAATTGAATGCTCTAAAATCTCCTTTGCCCACTCTGGTGGATTTTTCTCCAAAGAATTGTATACACACTTTCTAATCCTTGTTCCTACATTGGTTGGCAGCTTTCGAACTGGTTCAAGTAGTTGAGCCCACTCAGGAAGATCACTGCTTGCAGTAACCACCGGTGCGGGTGCACAAGTACCTGCTGCATCAGAATCCTTGTGGTCTGCTGGCAAAAAAACATTTTCCTGTTTTTTCGAATTAGATATTTGCCTTTCCGTCTCTGCGAGAAGCTGAGATTTGCATACATCAGTCCATAATTGCTAAATTACAAACAGTATTCCTAACCACAGCGAATAAAATTTGAAACAATTAATAAAAGTTGTCAAAAAGGTAGAGAACACACAGAGAACGTGAAAGTCATCTGAATTATTTGAGTAACATAGAAGAATTTAATATTGAACCCTTCCCAAGGGATAAATTTGAGTTAAGAAAGAAACATAAACGTTTCGTGCTACAGTGCGAAAGATATATCAAATTCTTAAGTCTTATCTATTTGTATGATATACTGGAGAAATTACATGCATCTGCTTTATGGAAAAATGTTGATTTGTTTACCTTTAAACAAGAAAACGAAATTAAAAAATATGAAAATGCATAAAATCTTCATAAGAAGTAAATATAGCAGTCTAAGTTTAATTTGGCTATATCGCAATAGATTAACAAACTTGCCCAATGGCTTCTGTATATCAGATTACTCATAATAATGCTTGCAAATAGAAGTTGTCTGATAAAATTGGATCTTATATTGAATAGTACACTTTAATTAAACATTTTATGTGAAGCTTATGAAGCAGGATACACGGTAATACAGATGACAGACATGTTTTGTTTTCTTACCAGTGCATCGGCTTCCATTCCAGCAATTCCAGAAAGAGCACCACAGAGAATACCGCCATCACCATGTAAACAGCGAAATACTCTAAGGCTTTCACGGGCACTGACATCTTCCATGCGGCAATTCATTGACAAGACTGCCAAAACGTACCTGCGAGCTAACTCCGGCCACGTCAGTTCATTGACACTAATAGCCGGTAATTCATTCTTTGTTTCTTTAACAGGAGAGGAATTCTCTATATCTTTCTTTCTTCCGCGTCTAGGCTTTGAATCTCTAGCATCAAAATTTGGATCTAAAAAAGCAGCAACCTTGTTTCGGAGCTCTCCAACCAACACTTTCAGTAGCAAGATATGAGCTTTTGTCAAAGCTACACCACTGCAATTCCCATAAGTGCGTGATGCCACTTTTGCTTGTGTGGCTTCCCTTGTAGCAGATGTTTCAACTGGAATTAACCTGAAAGGATTCTGCTCTTGATTTGCAGAGTCTGAGCAATTAACATTCTCGGTTCCTAATGATATTGGGACTCTGAAGTTCTGATTTTCCTTTTCAATTTTTTTCAGGTGATTCAAGTTGCAGGGCCATGGATCAATAAGTTCCTCTTCAAGTTCCTCAAATGATAAAGGTTCTTTCAGGGCCAGAATTTCATGAAAACGACAGAGGAACTCCCATATCTAAAGTAATTTTTAACAAAAAAAATTATAAATTAGAAGCTCATTGAATTAAAGACTGAAAAAATAAGGATATTGGTAGAGTAATTGGAACCCATGTAGTTTTAAGTTTTTAACTACACCAGAATCTAAAAGCAGGTGCTTGGTTTAAAATAATTACAAATTATATAAGAAAACCCATAGTTGAATTTGTGTTTAAAATTTATTCCATACAGATATTGGGGGGGAAAATAAGGCTTAATTCCAAAAAACTACCAAATTTTTTGTCTCGGTTATGAGAAACTACCAAATTCTCTCAAATTTATGAGAAACTACCATGCTTTGATAGTTTTATAGTAAGTTTCTTGCAATTATTGCTCATGTGGCATCTTATTTATGGTTTTATGGTAGTTTCACGTATTTTTGAAAGTTTGTGGTAGTTTCATGTATTTTTTGAAAGTTTTGTGGTAGTTTCTTGCGTATTTAACAAGAATTTGATAGTTTATCATAAGAGTAATACTTTACCTACCGGGTTGAAATCCTACCAATGTCTACCCTAGAGAGAAAATGGTGGGACCCATAACATCTAGATACTAATGCCAAACAAGTGGACCCATGGTGTTTGTCTCTTAGGTAGATTGTGGTAGGATTTCAAGCCCGGTAGATTAAGCATTTTTCTTATCGTAATTAGACCAAAGTATTTCGTAGTTTTTTGTAATTAACAAGGGACTAGTAGTTATATTACTTGCAACAACTACACCCAACCAAATACAGTTTGTAAAATATATGGTTAGAGCTACACCCCAGCCAAACAAAGAAATATTGACATATTGTTATAACTGCGTTGCTCTTTTTCTTTTCTTCTTTTTTTGAGAAAAGTTATAATTGCATTAGTTGGATCTGCATGTAAAGCTGATGCATTGCATCTCCAACTACAAGCTATCATTAACACCTAAAATGTAAATTAAAAGATCTCAAATTAAAATTGTTTTTATTTTGTTGGATGTACCTGAAAAACATCTCCCACCAATTCTCCAGGAAGCTTACTGCTTAAAGGCCTTCCTGAAGGGGGACAGATGTCCGTCAATGGAGGATCCTCGGGCAAATCCTGCAGCTCAGAGCCATTTTTTGCACTATATAGGCCATATGGTACTTGTTCATCACCTCCTTCCTCGTTCTTTTGTACAGCCAAAAGTAACCCACACCCAACCGTACATGATAATGAAAAGTCACTCCTATTGATTAAAAATTGATATTGTGAACAAGAGCGTGATGTAGGAAGAGTTTCTATGATTTCTTGTACAAAACCTGTATCAAATCCAAACCGATCTTGCTCTAACCACTCTGTGAGTGAATTCAATGATGTTTCTAACTCAGTAACGTTCTGAATCACTCGTGTAATTTCAATGGGCCCAGAGGCACTACAAAATCTAGCATGTACATCTTTTAGAGTTTCCCCATCTGAGCAAGATGAAGCACACTCATGTCTGCAGCAGAATTGCAGACATCCTGACTTCCTGTACACTTCACTGCAAGCATCAATAAGAGTTCTGGACACCATTTTCCATACTGAAGAAGAAGATCTACCTTCTACATAGAATTCCCCTATTTCATGCCTCGAACAAGAACTCATGTTTGAAGGATCCACAGACCTTTGTTGTTGGCTATCAAGATTGGCTCTTAAACTATATGGTTTTTCCATGTCCCTTTCCACAGAAGAACCATATGAGGGTCCGCCAACATCATGCCCTAAACAAGATAAAAAATCTTGATCCAAAGGATTGGGATCTGAAAGGAGCATCAGAATGTCCTCTTCTTCGTTAGAGCTGGCATCAAAAATTATACTGCTGCTTTCTGTTCTTTCTGCAGTCTCCACTTTTTTAATTCTGTTATGTAAGAGAATAGTTGCCCCATTTGGGATGGAAGATGAGGAACAAGGACACCTTCTGACCTTGAAAATAGGCCCAGTGTCACCTCCATCTGACACTTCGCAGTAAAAGAGGGAGCCTGTAACCTTATCATGCCAGTTTGATTTATACCCAATGGGCCAAATTTGGTTACTATCATGATACGCTCCCCGGACATCTATCTTCCCCAAACAGAGAACAAAGAAGTCTTCATATTGAATAGGAAGCTCAATCTGAAAATGCAGTGTCAAAAAACACGGTAAAAAATGCTTGTTATGGATATATTGTTGAATAAAATTTATGCACACAATTTTTGATGAATACTGGCCCCATATAAAGAACCTACTAAGAAATTGGATCAAGAACATTTGCAATCAGAGGCAAAATACTTACAGATAACTTTCGAGATTTATCGACACCATTTTCCTCCATATAAGATTTTGCACCTCTTGGAGCACTCTTGATATCATTATACTGAAGTATGAACTCGGTATCAGAACAAAGCTCCTCCCGACAATTGAGCCTTGCGCTATCTTGATTTTCAGCAGATCTACTAGTTGCAGAAATTCTTGCAAGATGCTTCCTCCCCCTGCGAGAAGGCAATGGTCTCTGCACTGAGCCACTACCATCACTCCTTTCATCAACCTCAACAGGAGTAAAGCCTGGAGAAATCCCAAGAAAGTAAGCAACATCATACATTGACTCAAACTTCTTTCCATCCGGAGCACAGTACAGAGGAAATGAATTAGGGTCATATCCATAGGGAGATTCAACGAATTCTACATGCCATCCTTCACCAAGAACACCGCCCCTTTCCAAGATAAAGCTTCTTAATGTATTGAGAAGCATTTCTTCAGAAAACAACCCTGATCTTGTTGCCCTACTGGGAACAGGCCTTCCTCTAACTGAAGAGCCCATAATCAGGTCCTCAAACCCTCCACTTGTATTTAGTCCATGGTTTGGTATAGCTTCTGAGCTTGTTTGCGCACTGTCAGTCTCAATACCAGTCCGATTAGCTAAGTCAATAATATTTCCTACTTGACTCGTGTTTGGACATGAATGTTGCATGTCAACACCACCGTTTGAAGAAGCCTCGTCATGATTGCTCATTCTGCAATTAATACAAACTAATGTTAGAGTTGCCTTCAGGAATGTTTCCTACTACAAGAAACAAACAAAAGTTAAAAAGGTAAATATATATAATTTATAATGTGAATATAAGTGCACAATAGTGCTACCACTTCAGGTACGGAAGGGATTGGTTCACGGAGTTTTCCACCTACAGTTTTTTTTAAAAATTAAAAATGGAATACGGAAACATCTTTGACATCAGTCTCATGTATAAATAGAAGTTAATTCGACAGAAACTTTTTCCCACGATAACCCAATATGCCACAAAAGAATGTTTTTATGAAAAATACAAGAGCAAAGCTCTTTTCTCACTTTCCATTCACTTTTTAACAACTCCATGTGATTTTCTCCTGCAAGAGGACTTCTAGAAAATTCTATGTCGATACTGTATGGGGTATTATCAGATAGGGGTGTACAATTGGTCGATTTCAACCCGAAACACTCTAGGATTTTGTGGGTTAAATGCCTGTCAAAAACTTGTTTATCTCTATATTACACCGGTATCGTATACATTGTCTTAAAATCGGAGGGCTCGTAGAAAAATGCAAACTCGTCCCAACCGCATTCGCATCTGCCCAGACCAGACGCGTATCTCCCAAACACGTTAAGCATCCCTTCATCTCAACCTCAAATTATTAACTCTCTTATACGAAGTTATTTATGTATTATAAATGTATTTTTTTATATAATTTAATTCAAAACTCAATGTTGATGTTCTTACATATTTACTAGATTTATCATTGAACTTTACCTGCGTAATAGATTTATCTGATTACCATTCGATTCCGTAACAAACCTGCCTTAATTATTTTCTTGAACCCCGGCCGGCACTTGAAACACGCCCAAACTTGGCGTGTGCGGGTATTAAAGCCATTAGAGCCAGACATTTTTAGGTTAAAAAAAACTTGTGAGTCTTAGGTCCGAGTGCAAGATGTAAGAACCCTCCAACCTGACCCGTGAACCCAATTATCAGATTTGACCTTACCATTTCTTTTTCTTTTCAACTCCAAATTGGATTGATTAAGATTTTAAGAAAACCATAAAAATTGGTGTACATAAAAAATGGATGCCTCTTCAAATGAGAAGTTCAAGTTTCTGTTGCTAAACAAAATGGGAAGAAAAAAATGGAGCCAATGCATGGGTGGCAATTCATTAATGGCACTAGCATGAATTGAGCATGGGCATTCATGAAACATAAAATACGAAAAGGATGTAAAAGAGTTCATCGGCTATAGTTACATAAAGTGTAAATGCATGAAAAATCATCATCATATAAACAAATATGCATATAAAAACTACTGGCTATTTAAGACTATCTCTTGAGGTTAGATACGTCGCCACCTGTTTAATCCATTCCTGATATTATCGTCCTTCCAATATCGTATATTACTTGTGTTCTTCCTTCAATTTGTTGGTAAATGTAGATTGTGGACATGTATATTTAGGCAATTTTATTTAGATATAGACATCTCTATGTCAAATATAGATGACACATAAATAAAAAGCACTTTATTGTTAACATATACCAAAGTTGTGACTAAACAATTCTAATGTTAAATAGGCACTTTGCCATTAAATCTAGACAATTGTCATTAAATGGTAAATATACACTTCGTGGAAGATAGATGTGCTTGTGCTCCTATACTTGACGTTGGACAGATCGCTCATTACTTTTTGGGCAAAATCGCTTTTATAAGGATAAGTTTCAATTTTATATGATATGCTTGCACCTACATATAATTCACATACATGCCCAATAAACAGTGTACAACTTAATTGAAATGTCCACAATTGGCATAAAACTACCTATTATTTTTTATCATCTAAAATTCATAAACATCAATGCAAAATATTCCTTTGTGTTAATATAGGAATGTGTGTTTAGATGTAGAAATAATCCATCAATATTTACATGGTATATTTCTATACTGGATATAAAACTATCTATTACTATATGAAAGTGATAGTTAAACTTAAATGTTAACCTATACATAGCAGGAAATTTCCTAAATTGAACCTTAAGTTGATTTCTACTTAACTTGAAATTAAACTCTAACCATGCAATGACTTGATGGATCTTCACATGTACTACTCCTAGCTTGATCAGAGTTGTATTAGGACTATGATTATGTAAACCATGGCATCTACATTACTTAGGAGTTGAATTGAAATACTACTCAATAAGAAATAGGAGTAGAGTGTTTGTAAATTAGGTAATACGAAATTAGAAAGTAATTTATATCTCTATTTTTGTAACCTAATTCTATATTAACTGGGAGTAAATTAAAGCCATAAAAAAAGGATTAATGGCCTCAATGTAAATCAAAGTTTCAATATTTATAATTTTAACAATCCAAACTAGTTGGAAGAAAAATTAATAAACTTTTTTGGATAAGTAGGTCTCTCCACCAAAAATCATTGTTTATCATCTTTTCTCTATTTCGCTTTAGTGTAAACCAAAACCTTCACAACTCCATATCTCGTCTACTAGATTAGAATTCTCAATCTGTCTTTATAAATTTGGAATCACGCAATAGTGCATATCTACAACTACACTTTATGGCTGATAATTGTCTAAAATTAATTAACAATCGCTCGTTTTAAAATAAATTTCTACACCTAAAGACCAAAAAGTGCATGTGCCAGTCTGCAAGCACACTAACTATACATGCAACTATAACAAGAGGAAAACACGGGTCCCAGCCATATGCGAGTGAGCCCCCATGTTTCCCCTTGTTTTGAACTACATGTGCAACTAATGTACTGACATATCGACACATTTTACTCCTAAGTAATATGTCTACATTTCAATATTTTATCTATAATTCACAGGAATTTGTGGTTGACCAAAGCATTTCTACATATAACAAAATCAAGTCCGCGCTTGAACATAGCCTATCTACATATCAAATATGTTTAAACCATCACTGTACTTTGTATATATTTACATAAAACTGGTCTATAGCTTAATAAAGTTGTTTGAGTTTTAATTAAAAAAATTATAACACTTGAAATATAACTAATTTTCACTCAAAACAATTTCCACAATGCTAACTCCACATCAATATCCTCATAGCGTCTACTCCCTGTAGTATCCACCCTAACCATGCAACGCCATCCTTACCCAAGAAAAACATAACCATCGATATTGTTTCAAACTATAAAAACCAAATATTTTTTATTCTCAAAAGAAACAAAAAAAGTAAATTGGTCAATCCAATCGTAATTTAGAAATTCTCCAAAAGTTTCCGAATTCCATATCAAATGTGCGTCAAGATCTTTCTTCTTCAAGAAGAGACAGAAGCTTCAAAATTCAACTTTTTTATTAGATTCTCCAACTTAAAATTTCAAAATTCATTTTTCAACATGATTCTTAAAATATTAATAGAGTTGAAAGGCTTACTTCTTCATAACCACTATAAGTTTCGAAACCCCATCCTTCTTCAAAATCGTATTTTTTCTTATGATTGATAGGGTTGAGATCAGATGTTGTTGGGGTGTCAAAATTACCTAAACCTGATTACCCGGCCTAAATTGATCTTGAAGTTGACAATTTAAATAGGGTGTATTTGGATGAGTAGGATAAATGGGTCGACCAGATCATACGATAATTAATTTGGTAGATCTAGGGTAACCGACCCAAATATAATCTAAATTCAACTCCCATTATTTCCTTCCTGAAAGGCCTGACGCTCAAACCAACTTCCTTAATTCTTATTTCCTTATACCCATAGTTAACACTAAATCCATAATTGACTTATTCCCAGTGTTTTAAGAAGTGGTCAGTTAAGCATAGGACATTTTTCCATCGCTTCGCTGGTTTTCGCTTAAGCGGATGATATTCTTGTTGGATATAGGTGCTCTCAAGACAATTATTGTAATTGAAGGAGGACATATATAGAGAATAATTTTACTCGAGATGATAGCATCTGGTTTGTCTTTATCATTCATGTGTACATTTTACTCGTTATCATGTATCACTAATACATAATAATAAAGCCCTTAGGATCTGTGCTTGACTACCAGGATTATGATAGGAATCATACGAATATGACATGGGTAGTCCATAAGCACATACTTAAATATCCTTAGTCATAAGAGTATCGAAACTGGGCATCGATATTCCAAAGTAGACTAGTGTATACGCATTTTGACCCCGACCGGAACGATAGTTGATTTCATAGCCATTGGTGTTTGACACCAAAGATTGCATACATGTGTTCATTGATGAATGAGTTTCACTGGACGGACTCACCGGAGAACTCATAGATGGGATTATACCTATCGTCAGATAGTAATTCTCTAGTGACATAAGTACATTGTAGTCTATAGACCTAAGATTATCGGTGTCTTGTGTGTGTTCCCACTGTACTTTGATTACTACTCTACCATGGCTTTAAAAAGTCATGCAAACAGATTTTAATTAGGTACAGTCCCGAAACACATGGAGGCAGTGAGCGATCGAAGTAATTTTACCTCTCTTGGTATAGGGAATTAAGGTCGTACTATGTCAGATCGACTATAAACATAAGTTCTTGGACAAGACGGATGAGATTTACTGATGAGCGTTGTCAATAGTTTCTCGAGTGGTTATGAGTTCATAATCGGCATGACTTGTCAGGTTATTGGGAGTCTGACGGTTTTCACCTTCCATACTCGATATGCGATACTCTACGAAAAAACTGGACTGTACGGTGACTGTCACTGATAGACTTTACAAATGAGTTTGCTCGTTGAACTTCTTTCTATTAATACATGGGTAATCGTTACGTGCAGTTAGTACCGCTGACGTACTTGTGCATTATGAATATGATCCTAAACTTACTGCCAGCGGATTGTCGAGTCTTTAGAATCCTACACTGAGATTTTCCGGCTAAGGTGAAACGATGCAGAACGCGTATGGTGATACGCACAGGAGTTCGATTAAGTACGTGTATTTGATACATGTATTTTAATCGGACGTTTTCTTAATACTAGCCGACTCTTGTTGAAGCCGGATTATTAAATTAAGTGTTGATTTAATAATTAAATATATTGATATATATATTTTCTAGTATTAAGTTCACTAATTTATCTCTCATTTGTATTTGTAATCGATACAAATACTTTTGTATGTATATGATACATATGATGAGTGTATATGATACACAAGATGAGTGGCTCATTTTGTTTATTTATAAAATAAAGAAACGAGTCATAATGAGAGGGAGAGGAATAGAGAATGAGGGAAACTTCTTGGTGTTTCTTTTGGGATAAAGATGGCTAAGTCTTTCTCTCATTCTAATACTCTAGCTCATTCTCATCCTCTAGCTTTCTCTCTCTTGATTTTCTTTCAAAGAAGAAAAGAGAAGGAACATGAGAGAAATATATTTGAGTCTAATCTACATCTCTTACTAATTATCCCTAACAAGTTTGATTTGTGAGTTGCTTCACAAACATATGATCTAGTGTAGCTTGAGCTTGAGTTGGACTTCCTCAAGGTGGATCATCTTTGACGAGGATATCGCCGTGCAAGCTCGATTCGGATCATGTGGAGACTAGCGGAGTCCAAGGAAAGGAAGCCAACGCACTACAAAGGTTGTACTGCGGGAAACCTCTTAGTTTAACTCATTTCTTATTTCTAGTTTATTCTTTTAGGAAAGATTCTAGGGTTGTGGTTGTTTTAGCTCTCTGGTTTTTTAAAATTATTCGTTCCGCTGCGTTTTAAACTCTACTAAACGAGCTAGGCATCTTGACAGTGGTATCAAAGCCGCACTAAAAGAATTTAACTTGTTTGGACGAAGTTATTGCTTCGGATCAAGAAATTTTGCCGTTTCCGATTTCCAAATATTAAGCCTCCATTCGATTTTAAAAACATCGCCTGAAAATTTTTTAAATGATGCCAGTGTTATTTTCCCTTTGAAAATGATGTGTTGGGAACCCGGGCCCACACTCCTTTTTCTGGCCGACCATAGCTTTTTTTCGACGTCCTAGATATTGAGTTTTGTGTCCAGGTTCCTACTGTAGTTTAATGTCTTGGAAATGGGATTTTTGAGATACATCTTTTTTCCCCGGATTTTGATTTGATCATATTTGGCTGTACGGAAAAAATTTGATCGAAATTGTAGTATCGTGTTTATTTCATGGATAAAGATGTGTTGCTAAACGTCGCCGAATTGATGCGATCAATTCGAGAGGGTTGCACAATAGTTATTTGTGATATTGAGATATTGTGATTGTTGTGTTATGATTTATCGAATCGTCGCGATGAATAGTCCTCATGTGAGATGCTTGTATAATTGTTATATATGTATTTTTATTTGTTTGGGACGAGCGGCCGAATTGTGGTCGTCATTGCCATTTGTTGTATATTATTTTATTGGGACACAGCCTGGTTGCGGTTGATATTACCGTTGTATATTTTTTGATTTATGTACTAGGATACCCCACGGTGAAGCTTTCGAGTCACCGGATTCTAGAATGTAGAGGGTGACCATCTCAAGAAGTTAAGACTTGGGTCACCTCATTCTAGAATTGGCGGGCATCTCGCCTCGCTTGTAAGAATATAGGTATGACCTATGGAAGAGTGTCCAAGTTACCGGATTCTAGATAGCGTTGGGTAACCCGCTAATGATATTGAGTGTGAGTTGCCTCACTAGTACGGGTGGCTTTCCGCGCTCGTAGGGGTCATGGATCGATGATGTACGGGCCATTCACACGACCATGGAATTTTTTGTTTCGTGATCGGCTCAATCGAAACGCGGGATTCCTAGTATATCCGCTTTTTAATATTCTGTGATGTCCATTGCTTGCATGTAATGTGATTAGCTGCCAATGATGATGTTTATCGCTTACCTTTAATATTGATTGTTTGCTTGCGATGATATATATAATGATATATATGATAAATAAATAAATGCTGATATATGTTTTGCATCCGCGCTAGCCCTGTCCCGCCTTGCCGTAAGCTAAGTAACCTTACGGTGAAGACCCGAGACCTCATGGAAAATGTGGATGGCATATATAGCATTCTATTTTCTTTTCATATTTTTCTGTAATTGTATGAGAAGATGCTAGATAATATGAGATTATCTAAATGATGGGATTACATTAATTCGGATTAATGCAAAGAAAACTAACCTAAAACACGTTGTAGGAACCAACTTTTTCTAAAAACTTATAGCCGTATTTTTTTTCTTTGCATCAAGATATTTGGTTAGAAATATCTTGCACCTCATTCGATGAGGTAAGAGCCCTGATCACTTCACGGGAAATTCGCACTTAAGTAAAAGTCTACGTAACTATGAATTTGCAAAACCACCCGGTTCCTTCAATGAGATCAAATTTATTACGTTAAAAGTTTTCTTCAAAACCAGCCGTAGCCCTCTGTCATTTCAGGAAGTAGAGTACTTAGTGTTCATGCTGCGTATGTTGACCGTGTCAAGGCATAGTGTATGGTAGCTAAGTGATGTCTTTCTGCAAGCATGCTAATGAGATTAGCTAGGACAGTCGCATAGCTATTTTGACCGTGTCTAGGGCTTATGTGGGTGAGTCTAAATTAATCACGAAATAACGGGTTAAACTTGACTAGCGGCTTATAATATGTTGACCGTGTCAAGGTCATAAGTCGTTAAGGGTAAAAACCGATATCGAGTTTCAAGTGTTCAAATTTACAATGAGTTGCATACCATTCTATGCAATAGTTTGGGTCTCGATTTCCAATGTAAGTAATAGTTACTCTCGGGATATAATCCCGGCTAGTTCTCCTTTTAGGGTTTGAAGGAAAATTTGACGAAACAGTGGAAGCCATCCTAATTAGATAAATTAATAAACCATTCTAATCTTGATAGAGTACACGCTGAGTGTTTCTTTTCTCTCTCTAGCAGCGACCTAAGACTTACTTCAAACTAAAACCTTTTTGCACATTGGCTTTAAGATGTCAAAATTGTCCTAATTCACAACAATATCGCATATGTCGTTGCCTGTCCTACTTCTCCTTTTGCTAGCTCCAGAACTCTCTGTATCCAGTACATAGATCCATATTACTTGGAAGGCCATTGTATGGTTAGATACGCACTCAAAAAAATTGTTTCGGTCCGAAAATGGTCACCGGTTCTGGAATATATGAATTGTTCATTTGTCTCTCCTCTCTACCTTATCTCAAGTTCGAGAGCTTCTCTAATAAGGAGAATATACCAATTACGCTTATTGGATAGTTTTCTTCCAATCTCAAGGCTGAAGCTGCAAGGAAGGGTAAGAAAAAAACTAATTAGCCTAAGTTCGGTATACAAAAATTAAGATGGAAAGACATCAAACGGGGTTGAAGTGAGCGGAAAGGAAATTGCAACTACTGTTATGACTCTGGACAGTGAAAGAGGCATTACTAGAATATCCGACAAACCCCTTGAAACATTTTGATGTTTCATGTTTCCTGCGTGTTTGTAATCGAAAACTGTTTTCCAAGTAACTTTGACTTCTGGGTATATGGATACCGGATTATAATCCCATATCTGTAAGATATTACGGATGCTGAGAAGGAGTTGAGTATTGAGAAAGGTGATCTGATCTCCAATGTTGGAAATCGGAGCAATTGTTTCTATTGGGGATATCACCTGGTTTTGCCTAATGGCAAACTTTTTGGTTTCGAATAACCGTTGTTATGCATCAATTTTAAAATTGTAATATCCATTTCATTATTAGATAAAATGGGAAATAATTTTTGAAAAATATGTTCTAAACATTTGCCTTTATCATTTAATGATTGGGAAAGGTGCATTGAATAACGAATATACATTCTTAACCAAAATATGGTTTTCAAATTACAACACAGAGTATGAGTTAATGAACTCAACTTGTGCATATTGATGTATGTAGTCCGAGGTCTACTCGGACTAGGGGTTGGTACTCACACTTTATTCCTTTTTCCTATGAGTTCGGTGGTTTTAGACACACGTTCTTGTTGAAACGCAAAGGCCAAAAATTTTGAGAAGTTCGTAGGACATAAGAATAAAGTAGAAAACCAAACATTGGAAGTACCAAAAAACTTTAAAGTGTTCGAAAATGTGGATACTTGTGCTTTCCGTAATCGAGTATTAGATTATCTCTCAGATTACTCATACGTGGGAGTGCTCCTTGATGAGTAATGTCGTGTGGCCTTTTTCATTACGGGATATGGACTGCTTGCATTTCAATTGAATATGGTTCCATCTAAATTAGTGCCTGGATTCTATATGTGATATAGAATGAGAACATATCTTAAAGGGGTTAAGATATAAAGTTATCCGATTTATGCTTAAAACAGAATACGGAAAAACTCAAGACACGTTTCAGTAATGTGCAGTTTGTGGGTTATCCCAAGCATATACAAGGGTTCAAAATCTACAATTTTCGGGATCAAAAGTTGTTTTGTTTTCGACACGCCACCTTTTTAGAAAAGGAATTTCTTGCAAAAGAAAATAGTGGGAATATAGTAGAACTAGAAATGATTCCAAACCACAAACGATCACTAAAGATTTAGTAGAACCTGGAGATTCAATTGACCCTGACAAAACTTAGCCACTCCGCAGATTTAGTAGATAAGCTTAGTCACCCGAGTGATACATCGGTTTCCTCGTAGACGGTGACATGAAGGTTTGCATCATGTGATGATGATCTTACTATATCAGCAGGCCATAGAAAGTGGTGACTTCTGACTGATGGCTGGATGTCAAGTTATTCAAGTTGGACTCCATGCACTACAACAAAGTATGGACTTTGTTAGGTGCTCCTGAAGAGGTAAAATCAGTAAGGAGCAAGTAGATCTTTCGAGATCCGTGCAAATAGAAATGTATTAACCTTATAAGACTTAGACTTGTAGTATAAGGTTTTCATCAAATACCCAATATGGATTGTGATGAAAATTTTACTTTAGTGTCTATGCTGAAGTCTATATGAATATAACTTGTCATTTCTGTCTTCCATAACTATGATATTTGACAGGTGGATGAATCTAACGTTTAAATAGGGATTTAGAAGTGTACGTATATATAACTCTGCCCGAGGGTTATCGTGACCAGTAGGAGCAGCGGAAGGTGTGCAAGTTGCTTAAGTCTATTTATAGACTAAAGGAGGCATTGCGGAGATACGATCATCTATTTTGATGTTACGGTCAAAGTGTTTGACTTCGTCAAAATGATAAATGAACCTAATATTTGTAAGAAGAATGTAGGAAGTATTGTCATGTTCCACATATTGTATGTAGATGACAAACTCCTGATAGGAAGTGGTGTTCTTATACTACAGGTCGGAACAATGGTTATCACATATGTATCTCCAAATACGATAATATGATTCTGGCAACTTGGTCTATAGAGATAGATCTAGTAAAGTTTTAGGATTGTCCCAATTCTGGTAAGATGACACCATTCTGAAAGGGTTTTAGAATGGACGATTCATAGCTCGGTAGTGTACCGGCATGTGGACGAGTCATTCTTTCTAAAGAGAATTCTGAACTGATGAAGAGAGAGACTCACATGAATGACTTTTCATTTGCTTTAGCAGTTGAGTCGATCATGCGATGTCATGTACCAAGACCAGATGTTGCTTTTTGCACTCGTTGTAATAAGTAGATATTAGTCCAATCCTGGAAAAACAAATGGAAACGAATGTAGAACATAATGAGATGTTCTTGGTGTATAGTAATGGCAGCCTCCACCTGGAGGCGGTTACCGGTTCCAGTTTCCAAGGTGACATGAAAAACAGAGTGTCTGTCACGAGTTATTAGTTTACTCTCTTTAGTGGGAGCAGTTTATTGGAAAGAGTTCCAAGCAGGATACTGGGGTAGTTATGACGCTGGGTGCTGATTATGCATCAGTTGTGGATACAGCCTAAGAAGTTGCTGGATAAAATTGTTCAATTGTGAACTTGGTCACATCGTCTATCCAGGCAAATTCTAATGCAGGTATCGCTCAGTTCGGAAGATAATTGCTCTCCGCGAAATTGAGATATAGAGAGATAAAAATAGATTCATTGTAGTGGATCCACTCACTGAGGCTTTTTCTCGAACACGGTTTGTGAAACTGTTAGTAGAGAAGTTGGGTATGTGATACCACAATAATTGGTCTTAAGTTCAAGTGGGAGATTGTTGGATATAAATGCCCTCAAGGCAATTATTGTAATTGAAAGTGAACCTATACAGAGAACAATCTTACTCGAGGTGATAGTATATTATCTGGTTTGTCTTTATCATTCATGTGTATACATTTTACTCGTTACCACGTATCGCTAATACATAATGATAAAGCCTTTAAGATCTTTGCTTGATTACCAGGATTATGATAGCGATCATACTAGTAGGGACTGGATAGTTCATAAACACATCCTTAAATGTCCCTAGTTGTACGAGTATCGAAACTAGATATCGATATTCCAAAGTAAACTAGTGTATACGTCTCTTGACTCCGACCGGGACGATGGTTGATTCCATAACCATTGGTGTTTGACACCAAAGATTGTATACATGTGCTCTTTGATGAATGAGTTTCACTGGACGAACTCACCAGAGAACTCCTAGATGGGATTATACCTATCGTCGGATAGCAGTTCTCTAGTGACATGAGTACAGGATAGTCTGTAGACCTAAAATTGTTATAGTGTCTTGTGTGTTCCCACTGTACTTTGATTACTATCCTACCACGGCTTTAAAGAGTCATGCAAACAGGTTTTAATTGGGTACAATCCCGTAACACATGGAGGCAGTGAGCAATCGAAGGGATTTCGTCTTTCCCGGTATAGGGAGTCGAGGTCGTGTTGTGCCAAATCGACTATAACCATAAGTCCTTAATCAAACCAGATGAGATTTACTGATAAGTGTTATCAGTAGTTTCTCGGATGGTTATGAGTTCATGATCAGCATGACTTATCGGGTTATTTGGAGTCGGACGGTTTCCACCTTCCAGATTCGATATGCGATATTCTTAGATGAAGATACTGAACTGTACAGTGATTGTCACTGATAGACTTTCCAGCGTTCGGATGAACTTGCTCGTTGATCTTCTTTCGATCAATACCTGAGCAGCCGTTACGTGCAGCTAGTACCGCTGACGCGCTTGTGGGTTATGAATATGATCATAAACCTACCGCCGGCGGATTGTCGAGTCTTTAGAATCCCACACTGAGGTTTTCCGGCTCAGGTGAAACGATATAAAGTGCGTATGGTGATACACACATGAGTTCGATTAAATACATGTATTTGATATACATACTTTAATCAGACGTTTTCTTAATACCAACCGACTCTTGTTGAAGTCGGATTATTAAATCAAATGTTGATTTAATAATTAAATATATTGATATATATATTTTCTAGTATTAAGTTCACTAATTTATCTCTCATTTGTATTTGTATTTGATACAATTACTTTTGTATGTATTTGATACATATGATGAGTGTATATGATACAGAAGATGGGTGACTCATTTTATTTATTTATAAAATGAAGAAATGGGTCATAATGAGAAGGAAAGGATTAGAGAAGGAGAGAAACTTCTTGGCTTTTCTTTTGGGATAAAGATGGCCAAGTCTTTCTCTCATTCTAATACTCTAGCTTATTCTCATCCTCTAGCTCTCTCTCTTGATTTTCTTTTGAAGAGGAAAAGAGAAGGAACATGAGAGAAATATATATGAGCATGATCTACATCTCTTACTAATTATCGTTAGCAAGTTTGATTTATGAGTTGCTTCACAAACATATGATCTAGTGAAGCTTGAGCTTGAGTTGGACTTCCTTAAGGTGGATCCTCGTTGACGAAGATATCGCCGTGCAAGCTCGATCCGGATCATATGGAGACTAGCTGGAGTCCAAAAAGAGGTGGCCAACACGCTACAAAGGTTATAGTTCAGAAAACCTCTTAGTTTAGCTCACTTCTTGCTTCAAGTTTATTCTTTTGGGAAATATTCTAGGGTTGTAGTTATTTTAGCTCTCTAGTTTTTTAAAATTATTCGTTCCACTGCATTTTAAACCCCACTAGACGAGCTATGCATCCCAACAATTCTCATCCCATTAATTGGATAACTAAACTCTCTTTCTTATCGATTTGACTGCATTTTAAGTTTTACGAGTGGTTTTAGTACTTTCATTGATGTTTAAACTCTTATAATGAGTAAATATGATTGGATTGATGTGATAATAACATTTAAATTAACTCATATCACCAATACTTTTCACATTTTATTTTTTTTCTAACCAAGACTTAAGGTTTTAGACACTTCGACTTCGACTCAGAGGCTTTGAACTTCAACCTCAATACTTCGGCTTCGACTTCGAGCATATGGGATGTTTGATTTGAAGGCTTCAACTTAGACCCCAACACTTGGACTTTAACTTAAAGGTTTTGAGGCTTCAACCTTAAGCGGATAAGGTTTTCGACTTGGAAGCTTCGATTTCGAAAAACTAGAATTTTCGACTTAGAGACTTTGATTTCACTTATAGATTCAAGTTTGGCTTCGAAGTTATGGATAGAGTAATTAAAGCTTTCGAGTTTTCATTTTGATTTCAAAGCTAAAGTTTTTGAGCAACTTAAGACTATGAGCTTCGAGCAGCTTTGGCTTCAAGCTTTCGATTTTGTCTTCACTTCGTTCTGTCTTATGCATGTTCGAAGATAAATATTTTTCACATTCAACATTAAATTTGTTTTTATATAAAAAAACAATGGCAGCTTCACGTCATCTTCTCTTTTCCCAGCATATCAAACCATAGAATTTGTCAAATTTTACGGTCATCTAGTATTCTTATCCTTGGTTTATTCTGCTTTGATTGTTATAAATAAGGTATTATTAAAATTATGGCGTTTCAAATTCGTTTTCTTATACAGTCAAGAAAATTTAGTTTATATTTTTATGATTATTCTATTATAAAGCTAGAAACAATGGAATTACTGAAAGATTATGAATGAAATTTGGTTTATTAAGGAATTATGATCTATATCATCTTTATTCCTTTCCCTTTCTGAATTCCAAAATACTTGAAATCGGTATTTGATTTTCTAAACTTTATTTTTATCTTAAAGCTAAATGCTTAAAAGTTGGATAAAATCTTATAATGTCTCATTCATCATTTGCTATCTAGCAATTCTAAATTGCATGACTTAGAGATAGTCTTTTTTATTGCAAGTTCTCGACCTCGTGTACTTAATAATTCCTATATAAAGGATGAAATCGGTGTCGAAAAAACGGAGTATTTGACCGAATTTTCGGATTCGGTGGCAAAACAAACAAACAAACACTGCAATATTCGATCAAATATGTGGTCAAACCGAATATTTGCCGCACAAACCGTATATTCGGATGAATAGAGCGAATATTCGTCCGAATTGACCTATTAGACCTAAAACAAAAAACCCACAACCAAAAAATCAAGTGTGGAATGCACAACTTAATTAAAAAAATAAGTGGGATCCACACTTGTTATTTCACAAACACTCTCCCCTCATTTCTCTCTCCTCAACCGAGATTAGAACTCACAATCTTCCGATTTAGTTCGGACACTTTACCATTAGACCAGAGGTATATTAGTTTTCTATTTTTTTTTTTTTTTAAATTCATAATATGAATAAACTAAATATTCACCGAATAAACCGGATATTCCTTATTCGCCGGCCATCCGAACAAACTCTGAATCCATTCTTTACAACATTGCATCAAATTACAAACAATTTATTATATTTGTTCGTTCTTGCTTCTTAGATATGTCGATCTAAAACATCCCGTTTATACCATGCTTAAAAGATAAATATGTTTAACCTAAAATGAACATTATAGAAATTCCATATGATATATCCAACGGGATTTTCACATTTTTACACTTTTTCTATCCAAAAGAATTTCATAAATATTGATGACCTTCTGTAAATCTTCTTTATAAAAAAGTTCAACTATAAATCTGGGTAATTATTTGACACCTTGCACCTTTTATATTATTTCCCAACAGTCCAAGTTTAGGTATTAATCCTATATTATTGAGTCATTATAAAAAAGTAACTTTAGCATCTTTTCTGATTTTATTTATTTATTAAAGATGTAATATTACTTGAATAATAAAATTTTATAGCAAGCTTCTCTTGTTCATAGCTACCTTGGCAAGATACTAGGCTCCAGTAGAAGAGAGGATTAACGTCAAAGTTCACCTCATCCAATATATCTCGGCTATGGAAGCTTTATCATTCTTGAATCTAGGCTTACAATTATATAACTCAAGCTACATCCATATTTGAATTCCTAAGTATTCAAATAAGTATAAATAGGCATTTTAACTCACTAGAATAAAGATGTGATTCAAGATAGGCATAAATTTTCAAACAATAATTTAAAAAAATGTTGGAAAGGAGCCTTGAATTTGATCTGCCTTATGCGCAAAACTTTGAGCCTCAAACCACTAGGCTAACTTTGATTATTAGTTAATTTGGTGGTTTACTTGTCTTGCCAAGTTTTGATATCCATGTCCTTATATATGCATATAGAAAACTATCAATCTCCGTAAAATTCGAGCACCACCTCTCCAATCACTCAAAAAATAATCACTAAAAACTGAAAAACCCAAAACATATTAACTTTAATCACCCAACTTCTATTTTAAGAAAGACAATTTTTTTATTTATCTCCTAGTATTAAAAGAAGAGGGACGATTGAGGTGTGGTTGAGAAATGCTTGCCGTTAATCTAACAAGGCTTGATCCAATTGGTTTTTGCCCATTTCTCTTAATAAAAATGAATGTGTACATCGAATTTAATAATATTGTAACAGCAATATGATAGTGCCACATTGGTTACGTCATAGATCTCTTCCCACGGTAGCAACCCCTTTTAGGGCATGTTTGGTTAGGTTGTTGCGAAAAGAGCTTTTAACAAAAGTGTTGTTGAAGAAACCTCTTTAGACAAAAGTATTGTTGTAGAATGTGCTTTCTGATTTGAAAAGATATTTGGTTCCAAAAGTTCTGCTACCTACAGCTAAGAGGGCGATTCAACTATTATACACATAATTTCACATAAAATCAACAGTTGGATCAATATACCAAGATTGATCGTCGAGCTCAGGGGGGTTCGTCGATTCTAGGGCTCGAAAAGTAAGATCGAGCATCATAGCAAGATCGATCGTCACTCCCAAATCGATGCTAGGGCTTCGTCGATACTAGGGCTTCGATGATAAGGCATCTTCAAAGCTTGGGATCGTTGAAGCTAAGGCTTCGTAGCTTCTTCGAAGATAGGATCGTCGAAGCAGATGTGCTCGAGATCGAAGGAAATGAGAAATGGATCGGGCTTGGAAAGAGCTTTTTTCCTAATACTTCAATTTTTAGCTTCTTTAGGAAGAAGATTTTCTTTTTCTGCTTTTGCTCCAAAAGAGCTTTGGGACTAAGGGCCTGTTTGGGAAAGAAATTTCAAAAGCTCTTTTTCAGCTCCAAAATAGATTTTTGAGGCTCCAAACGTCCAACCAAACGGGCCCTTAGTCTTATGGCCTCATAAGCCAACACGGTTTCCGCCATCAAAACACGGTCTAGATGAGGGTAGAGGCCAAAATTCAAAAACCCCGTTTAGCAACCAAACTAGATTTCTAGATAGGGTTTTGTAGACCTAAAATTCCATCAAACCATGGTTTCAGCTCCACGGTTAGGCCCTGTTTGGATATGGAGCTGGGATAACTATAGTTTATTTTAAAGTTGTTAGCCATTGGGCCCGAACCGGCCTAATACCCCCGCCCATATGAATGGATACTCTATATATTCATATATGGGGGTTAGGGTTTCATATGAGAAAGAGATCATATGTATGCAATATAGAGAGTTTTTCTAAAGAGAAACAACAGAGAGTCGTCTTCTTTTCTTCATTCTCTTCTATTTTGGGTTGGCTTGTAGAACGATCAAGAGAGGAATTCTTGCTTTCTACCAAAGTTTGGTTTCCTTTCGGTCGTTGCTTGGAAGTGCTAAAAATCGGATCTTCTACGTGACGTGGGAAAGGTGATCGATCTAATCAATCGGATGAGGTATTTCGGTAAATATTTAGAGTAGATATATAGACTTTCTACCGCGCTTGGTTGCATATTTTGTATCTACGTTTCTTAAATTAAACATTGGTAACAAAGCTAGGCATACCCACGTTCGTAGATAAGATATATGATATTAAATTTTAGCAACTCAAAAGTTGCGTTTTTTTTTTATCTAAACATAGATCAAAAATTTTTAAAATTATTTTATGACAGATCTATAATTTTAGAGTTATCGTTTAATAGATCTTTTAAAATCTATCTATTTTACATCATTATGTGCACCATAAATTAAATATATTTTATTTATGACACTTTGATGTAGTGTTTTTTAGTTCGTTAATATGAAATAATGCATGAAACAAAAGTGAGATAAATTTTTGTAAAGATAGAAATTTTGTGTAAAATGAAAAAAATTAATTTCTCTTTTGGTGAGCATTAATAGCGGCTGGGTTGCAATATTTTCCTAAAACTCTATTTTCTTTTTTAGATAAAAGAAAACTTATGGGATTTTTGGATTTTGGTGATGGCACTAAATATTTTTTTGGATTTTGGTTTGGAACCAAATACTTTTTGGGATTTTTGTTGGGAACCAAATATTTTTTTTGGATTTTTGGTATGGGACCAAATATTTTTTTCTAGCCAAAAATATTTCTAGAAAAGAAAAACAATTTTTCAGATTTTTTTTAAAAGAAAAAACATTTTTTATAAAAAAATTTGAGGGGCCGGGCCCCAAGCCCCTGGCTTGAGCCGGGCTCGAGCTCGGACCGATCCGGGCCTGGCGGCCTTGGCCTCGAGCCGGACCGACCCGGGCCCGGCAGCTCAGGCCGGACCGAGCCACTCGGCAGCTCCCCCAAGCCGAGCCGGGATCGACGGCTCGAGCCGAGCCGGGTCAATTTTTTTTAAATTTAAAATAATAATAATAATAAATTTTTTTCCGAAAATTAGCAGAAAAATCCCAGAAAATTCCAGAAAAATTCTAGAAAATTAAGAAAATTATTTTTTGTATTTTCTTATTTTTGGAGAGTTTCCCACTCAAGTTTTGTGTTAGTTAAGCGTTTTGCTGTTAACTCTCGGAATTATAATTTTTTCGAAAATTTCGTTTGCTCAACAAAATTTTCAAATTTTTACTCTAACATAAAATCTTGGAGATTTACTGGGTTGTTCCAGTGGGAGTGCCTGGGGCACATATTAATTTCACGAATAAAACGAAAACCCTAATAAACAGACAATATAAGATATGGTAGTTTATGAAAATGAAATTTGTGATGTGCATGGCATATTATATATACAAAGATACATACCGCATTAATCTGACAAATTTCAAGTGGGAGATTTCAAGAGGAGGCAGAAGTATAGATTCAACTACCCAATCTATTCTGTTTCTAGGAAATCTGTGTTCCGTTGTTCAATCGTTTTAACAATATTTTAAATTTAATACTTTTGAAGAATGTGGTTGGGCCATAGGCTTTCATTCTCTTTCTTCGGGTAGCAAGTTTATTATTTTTGTTAAAATGGGTTGAAAACAAAATGTTCTTTAGGAAAAGAACGATACTCCATTATATGTCGATAGTCTTAACGCATCCATAATAAAGTCAAGATATCGTCAGTCTCACCAAGGATGAGATAGTAGATGACGATAACAAAATAAAACATTAGTTTAATATTATATGAACAAGCTAAAAGACTTGGACGCTGATGACAAGGTGGCAGCGATGTAGCAGGGCTACACCATCGAGATGATATTGATGTAGCAGGGTTACACGACGCAGCACCATCGAGATGGCATCGATGTAGCAGGGCTACACGATGGAATGAAGATTGGCACAATGAAGACGCAACGATTTTCGGAGGATTGACGCATCTAGGATCACTCTACGCGTTGGACGTAATGAAGAGCAATGTCATTAGTGATCATATGATTTATTGCCAAGCATTCATAGTTTATACTTAGCGGTAGTTACAGGGTATCTACGCGTCAAGAGATAAGTTGTGCGATGATTACGGGGTAATCCATACGGCGTGACAACGTTACATTATTTATCGATTTGACCTTATTTTCACATAATGAGTCGAATCACGTAATGTAGATACACTTAACAGTTATATCTTCATCGATCCAGGATCTGAAGAGTGCTGCTTCAGTTAGACTGTTGAGTGATAGCAATAGACGGTTATATTATTTTCTACTCGATCAATAAAATAGGTAGTTATGCGGAAAGCGAATGTGTTGACGTTTACTAATACGTTTGAGTAACTGAGGCTTAAACTTTAATCGCCAGGGACGATAAAACCAAGAGCGGTGATGATATGTTGACGAGGTCAACAGTGCGCAAGGACGGTGTAACGTTTCAGAAATCGTTTTGCGAATTTTTCCGTTTTAGGGCAAAATTGTCGGTTTTTCCCGTTTTAACCCGATTTCGATCAAACGTCCGGATAAGCTTGCCGGCATCTATTTTAGCTAAAATAAAGCTTGTGCGCGAAGTTTAGGGGTTTTTGGGAGGTTTTGGTTCAGATGGATTTTTTCCCAAATAAAATATTATTTTAAGCGGTATTTTGTGCACGTAAATCGGGAAATTTCTTCTAAATGAAAATTTTTGGAAATCATCACTACAATTATTTTTAGAAGCTTCTTTTTAAATATCTAGATATTTTTAGTGCAAAAGGTTTTTGAATTAAAAAAGAAAAGAAAATGAAAGAAAAGGTGTCATTTTTGCATTTAATGAAGCAATTAATGAATTAAACTAGAACTTTATTCTTCTTTTTTGCACAAAACACCCCCCACACCCTCATGGCCGGCCTCTCTCTCCTCTTGCTGCCCTTGTTTTTCCTCACTCATTTTTCATCATTTCTTGCACAAATAAATCATGAAAAATCCAGTTTAATTCATAGAAATTCAAATCAAATCCAAAACCTTCATTCTTCTTCACAAAAGTTGCTTGGATCTTCATTCTAGTGAGGATTTTGGAGGCTAAAGTTTGGTTTTATCCTTGATTCAAGTGGTGTTCTTGAGGGTATAAAACCTTAACTCTAATCTCTTTTTTGTTGCTTAATACTTTATGCTAGCTTAATTAGATGTTAGTTTAAGTTTTAAATTTCATGTTTCAAAATTCTAGAAATGGTTTTAGAAATTCAAGTTAAGGTTAAAACTTAATTTAAGTGTTTAATATTTAATTGAAGATGTTTGTAAATTATAGTTTTGGTAAAACTTGTAGTTTTGTGCTATAAAGATAAGTACTGCTTACTAGATTTCGGTAACTTTTAGACGTGGGTTCCTTTTGACGTTGCGACGTTATTTATTTTTGAGTCCATGTTTATTATTGTGTTTTGAATGCGCGATCGGGACGATCGGAATCTAGACTAGGTGTTTCGTAGTTTGGCGACCCTAGTTAGGATTTTTGGCCGATGTCGTGCGCGTTAGATGCGCTAAGCGCGCAGTGTAATTTTCAAGGCGTTATTCTTGCGTTTCGATATATTTTCGTCGATGTAGAATATATGTTTATGTGATGTGTTTGTGAAATTTTAGGTTCGCAAGCGGAGACACTTCGGACACTACGACAAGGGAAAAACAGGTGGTAGGCTTCACCTAGGTTGGAGCATTGGTGAGTAGATTTAACATCTACAGGGGAATCGCCCGCATGGCGTTATGCGTCAAGGCTAGAGGTTTTATTACTTGTCGCGTATTCTACATTATTGTTAGAATTGCGCCTTTACCCTATTACTTAGATGTAGTTGTGCCTGGACTAGTAGTAGTAGGACACTGCACATATTATTGACGATTCATGTTGCACGAGCACTGATTGTATGCTACACACACCGTCAATAATTGCCATGTCACGCATAACCCACTTATAGATATAATATTGTTTGGTTAGGGACATTGAGACTTTGATTCATATTTCTTTACGCATGGACTTATAGCATACCTGTATACCTACATGCTTACACATATGTTCTGACATACTTACATACTAGTTATCTGTATACCTATAGTGTATCGTACCATTAGTGATAGGTGCATACACACTTTACGATACAACTACAGGTATACTTTGCATATATGTTACTTATACCGGGAGGTACCCTACATATTTTACCTATACCCAGGGGGGTATACTACATCATTTGCTTATAGGTAGACACCTATACTTAGCTGTACCATATTGATTTCGCATACATCTAGTTTCAGCTACATATTTTCCTTTATATGCTCGCATTTCAGATATATCGCACATATTTATTCCTGGATTTACGCATTGTTATTTGGATTTTACATGATGTTTTCTGGATTTGGGAACCGCTGGAGTTCATGAAATTATGCATTAATTGAAAAACCCGGTTTCCTTGATATGATATTTGCGCAGCCACCATGAGATTTATCGGTTCTGATTATATACTCCATACGAGGTGTGGATGCCGTATGAGGATATATGGTGGGGCCCGGTATGGTTCCCCTCGGCAAGAAGATCGATGGACTTTACCGATTGAGCCTGGAGGCGGACGAGTACCTACCGGTGACAGTACCAATGACTCGGCGGGGATCATAGGGATACCGTTGGGAGTCATGTACGTATAGATACGTCGAGAGGCGAGGGTCAGAGCTAGGCACTCGAGCTTTCGGGATAGCGTATGATACGTACCTATCAGGGGGCCAGTCGTGGTGACAGCACCTGATAGATCAGTATTTCTGTGTCGATGTTTGGCACATTGGTTTCATGATATTTCTAATTACTCTTTTGTATATATAACAGGGGATTGAGCCGCTGTTATATATACCCTTACACCAATATTAGTGGAATGGGACGCTAATATATGTGTATTGACCTCATCATATTTATTTATGTCATTATATTTAGGATGTTAGAATTTTGCTGGAAATTTGATTCGGGATATAAGAGATTCATTTGAGATTGGATACTGGATAGATATGTGAGATCTACTTGATATTGTACATTCGAGATATATGAGATCTACTTGCTGTTGTACATTCGAGATATGTGAGATATACTTGATATTGTACATACGAGATATGTGAGATCCACTTGATTTTGTACATTCGATATATACGAGATATACTTGATGATTGTACATTCGATATATGTGAGATATACTTGAGGTTGTACATTCGGGATATATGAGATATACTTGATATTGTGCAATTGAGGAGATGTGATACTTAGATAATATGAGAGCCAATTTGGGGCTGATTCGAGAAATTGGTATTTAAATTGTCTTGCTGGATTGTGATCCTACCACGATGTCAGGATTCCGTGGAAATGACATACTTCACTCTATACCTCACCTTATCTGTTTGTGCACTGCTTCTTGTATTAGTAGTACCTGGTAGTGTACCTTTCATGATATTTGCACAGTTACATTCTCATATCCCTATCTCATGATTATTGCATATTGTTGTCATATCATTATTGCTTTATATATATTGGTTGTACCTGTTAGTGTACTTTCCATTATTCTGCATTCATATGACATGTTATTACTGTTAACTGCATATCTTAGATTCACGCTTTACGTGCATACTTGCGATTACCTGCATATGCTATTTACTATTCACGAGTTGGCAACTCACCCCCGTTGTGCCACAGTGTTTGCAGGTGTTCCTCAGGATAGTCAGAAGCAGGCTATTATCACACATCTTATCATCTTTTGCTACGGATACCGCATCAGCTCACAGTGTGCAGTTTGCTTAGGTGGGTTTTGTGGTTATTCGTTGTATTGTATATTCGTTGTATCCCTGTACTCTCCATCTACTATTTCATATTGACTTAGAGACTTGGTGAGGACGATGTTGTATATTATGTTGGATTTATTGTCTTTTATACAGTTTCCTTTCTATCGTCTTCTATTTCTTCGCTACGGCGTCGTATATTTGTTGTGGTGGTTGTTTTCCGCTTTTGGGCGTGGATTTGCTCCCGTTGGGAATACTTTACTTTATATTTATGTTGTACCCATTTTTGGGGTTGGTTTTTATAAAGGAGGTGCTGCCGAAATTTTCAAGAAAGAAAATTGGACTTAAAGAATTTATACTTGAGATTTTTTAAAGATTTAAACAATGTTTCTTATCTTTTCTTGTCTTTTAATGGTTTAGATTTCTGGGTTTTGGCTTTCTTTTACTACGTTACGCCTGTAGACGTTGCGTAGTATTAGGGCCGTCACGTGCCAATTTCGGGTCGTGACAGACGGGTGTCCTAACGCAAGAAGAGTTTAATCGAGCTAGGAAAACGGGAATAACGCGCCAATAACTTAAGTGGTCTGACATGAAGAAGAAATGTGCTCATAATAACGAATATAATAAGTCCAACGTTTTGACTGTGGGAATTTGAGTCGTTCCACTCGTTAGGGTACTGAGCGGAAGTAGGCATTCTGCTTGGAGCAGAAAATTTTGTAGAAGCAAATCATGTGTCAAGGACATATAAGCATGTTCTACATTGGAGATGCAGATAATTATTCATAAATAATCTTCCTGTCAGGACACTGAGTGGAAGAAAGCCTTCTGTTAGGTACATATAAGTTTGTGGAAGCAAATAATGTGTCAAGAACATATGCGTCAATTGTGCATTGGGAATGCAGATAGCTATCCACAAATCACCTTCCCGTCAGCTACAGTTTCGGTTTTAGGATATTTGGATAGTTTAATGGGACAATCTATCTTATAAGTTCTTTATGGTTTTGGGAATTGACCCTTTTATAAATGTCATGAGTGGCATGATAGATTAGGTCAATAGATAGATGCGATGACTTAACCACATGGGATGAATGCGTTGGCATTTGAGCCAAAATCAAATCATCTACTTGTGAGAGTTGCCTTGAAGGCAAAACTACCAGAGTAAAACCAGTTGGATATCCATTACAGATAATTCACTTCGATAGATACAGATCAATAAACGTGAAGACACGTAGTGGAATTTCCTAATTTAACACTTTTATTAATAACTACTCGATATGGCTACCGATCTCACGCGGAACTAAAACGTTGATTTATATCAAACGTGGTATTAATGAAGTGAAGAGTCAGTTCACGCAAACATGGTTGTGTGTGTTTCACGGAGCAGTTCTGGGAACTGTACGCAAGCCATGAGTATTTATTTTAGCAATTCAGGAAACTGAATGAAGGAAAAAGAGTCTTCAGATAACCGATGATACCGTAAATTCTGCAACAAAATGATGTTGTAGAGAGGAGAATTAGGAAACCCTAGATATGATAAAGAACATGATGGTAAGGGTCAATCTTACATATTGTTTAAGAGATGCGTCGTTGACAACTGCTTATGTTCTTGGTCATGTGTTTTCAAAGACAGTACAGTCAACACCTTATGAGTTGTGGACAAACGAGAGAAGGTCCCTTGTGTCCATGAGTATGTGATAGGACTGTGATTGATATTTGGTCGTGTGACATTGATTTCCTCAGGGAGGAAAAAACAAACGATTTCCTCAGGGAAGAAACATCGAGCGATTTTCTCGGGGAGGAAACATCGAGCGATTTTCTCGGGGAGGAAACATCGAGCAATTTCCTCGGGGAGGATTTTTTTCGCAAAAGACAGAAATAGATTAGGATTTTGGATTCTATGAGATTGAGAAGACTCCTAATCGGTCAGCGGTGCAGAAGGAATTAGTTCTTTCAGCGGCTAGCGACAGTGGGAGTGATATTTCCGTTGATGGCTCGGAGCTAATTACGGATCCTCAAGTGACTTGTAGATAGTGATGTGGATTGATACCCCGATGATATTACGATATTGAAGGGAAGATGTCTATGCTAACTCCGCATTGATTGCAGAACTCAAGTCATATGAGGACACTATTTCTGGGCCTATTGCGAATGTATGAATAACGAAATGGAAGAGGTGCAAAAGTCAACGTTAGATGATCATGTCTGGGATTTGGTCAAGTTATCCTACCAGAAGCAAGACTGTTGATAAAACTGGGTTTATCTAAGTCTTGCGAAAGGAAGAGAATATTGTAGAAAGATACAAGGCACACTTATTGGCGAAAAGATTCACCTATCGTAGGTGGACAATGAATATACATTTTTCACCCGGGATGATTGTGTCTATTTCACCTTCCCTAACAAATCGTTACACATAAAGATCTTGAACTAGCCCTGGGGACTTAGATCGTATTGTTGATAGAGATTTGGATAAGAAGATCTGGAAAATCTGCCTATCGGTTTCAAAGCCAGGATACTCGAGTCGACTCAGAGAGTCCATTTATAGCTTGAACCACTTATCCAAACAGTTATTAGTTCAATGTTATCAATCTATATTGGATATGGACTAACGATGATTGAATGTGATAACTGTAAGTTTAGAGATCTTGTTGTGAACGATATTGTGATGACCAAAAGTAACTTGGAGAAGTGGGTGTTCTCGCTATAGAGGACACATGAGATGTTGAGTTTGTGCTTGGTAATTGGATCCATGAGGAGCCATTTCAGAAGCATCCTATGTTTGTCTTCGGAGACTCACATGACGTATGTCTTAAAACGGTTCAGCCTGCACAGTCACTCCCCAGTTTATTATTCCAGTCACTAATGGACATATTTTTAGTCTTGATCTTTGCTATAAGTCTCTTGACACAGAGAGACAAATTTTGTGGATTCTATTTTGCATAGTCAATAGTCTAATGTATAAATAGTGTGTACTTGACCGGACATATAACCCTTATCGATTGGACTTAATAGTAAGGTCTGCTTGTTGGGATGAAGTGACGAGAATTTTCAGGTATTTATGTGAGGCAACCCACTATACCTTGTGCTATGAGGAATCATAGTTTGTGGTTATGTGGAAATACAAATGCTGACTGGGTCGGCAATCTGGGTATGCGTACATCCGTATGTGCTTTCTTGCATAATGACAGGGCCATCACTCGGGGTAGTAAGAAGTATGAGGTGTAGTTTTTCACCATGGAGGTGGAACATTCGGCTACCTCAGTAGAGCCAAAAGGGCTGCTAGGCTGAAGCGATTCCTCAGAAGTTTGCGCGTGATTTCGCACGCAAGTGAAATAAGGTTTCTCTTTATCATGACATTAGGTCGACGATAGTATACTTAAACAATCCCATATATATTGCAAGTTGAAGCACTTATAGATTTAACGACATTTCATCAAGAAGTGGTATGAGAAGGTGGTCTAAGCCATAAAGTTTTCTTTCAGGTCAGACAATCAGGGATTCGATGACGAAGGAAATAGCTAACGCTATATGCATTTAGACTTCGTCCTAGATGACATATTGTATTTCAGACAACTTGATAGACCTATTCTTACATTCGACATTATTATGGATGGCAACTTTATAAATGCATATTTTAAGATTGATGGTGTATACCTTTCTTTCTTGATTATCTGGGATGGACATGTCTATATTTTTGTTTGACTATTTCAGGTATAGAGTATAAAGTATACAGGGTACACGAAATGTATGGGGTACACGATGTGTGAAAGGCACACATTTAACAGAAATACGTCAGCAGGTAGGAACTTTCACTCACACGAGAGATCCCCTTTATGCTAGGGAAGCATACAAAGGTGAGACCAAGTGCCAGATATCATTTGCTCGGAGCAGTGACTGTGATATTGCACACTGGGTACGGCGACAGTGGAAGCACTTAATAGAATCGTCCTGACGGGGTTAGGATGAGGTTGCTAGATGCTATAGGTCGAGCGACCGAAGTGGTAATCCCATGGCTACTTTTACCTGTTTACATATAACCGGACTAGAGGTCTGACTCGTCGCACGAGATGCAAGCTTGTCGGGAGATCTCAGGCATATCGCAGGGCAATATGTCCAGGTAAGTCAATCACAGGATGATTGGACTTGGATCCGTATGGTATAACCTTGATGGCATACGCTCTCAGAGCGAGAATTTTATACCGTAACACGTTATACGACGTGCACTTGGATCATACACATAAGGAGATTGAGAGATGGATCACATCTCTCTTACCGTGTAAGCCTTTATGACGACCTCCTTTACTGAAGGACGGACGGTCTATACCCTTAGAAACACTGGAATGTCTGGGTAAGCATGTTATGAGCATCCGCTACTTTGGTTGTTGTTTCCTGCTGCGACAACAATATACCACACATACGGGACAGTGTCAAGAAAGCGGGTGAACAACAGACCTAACTATTCAGAGCCGAAAGAAGATCGATTAGAATGTCTCCTGATTGCATCGCATAGGCAACTCTTATTGACGCCATGGTGGCGAAGTTTAAAAGTGCGATGAATCGAAAGGTTTACCTAAGTATTTAAATACGCTTCTGAGAGGGATCAAAGGTATTTGAACAGATATGTCTGATCGGATATGGGGTATGAGATTTCGCAAGCCTAACATATTTTGGTTTATGTTGTTATCTTTTAAGGAGACCTTATGTTAGTCATAACGGATCTGACTGCAAGGCTACCCGCTTGCAGGTTCTCAACGGTCCACACCGCACCAACATGTTATGTATTGGTAGGAATGAGGAAAAGAATAGGGAGGTTCTCAGGAAGACAATTGATTTAAAGAATCAATGGTTCAGGGAACCAGCTCAGGGAGATATGAACGGCACTCACTCAAATGTGCGAGTGGGAGTATGTTAGCCATTGGACCCGAACTGATCCAATACCCGCCCATATGAGTGGGTACCCTATATATTCATATATGGGGGCTAGGGTTTCATATGAGATAGATCATATATATGCAATATAGAGAGTTTTTCTAGAGAGAAAAACAACAAAGAGTCATCTCCTTTTCCTCATCTTTTTCTACTTTGGGTTGGGTTGCGGGGTGATCAGGAGAGGGATTCTCGCTTTCTGCCAAAGTGTGGTTTTCCTCCGGCCATTGCTTGTAGGCGCTAAAGATTAGATATTCTACATGACGTGAGCAAGGTGATAGATCTAATCAATCGGATCAAGTATTTCGGTAAACCTTTTGAGTAGATACATAGGCTTTCCTCAGCGCTTGGTTGCATATTTTGTATCTACGTTAATTGAACAAAAATGGAGGTTAGGAGATGCGAATTTTGGTTCGTAAGGCCCAAACTCTAAAAATGGAGTTTACAAAACTTTGATTAGATTGAAACATTTGGGCTGAGATAACCGCAGTTATCTCAACTCCAAAATGGTAGCCAAACAAGCCAAAGTTAGGATTTTGGAATTTGGCTTTGCTAACTTCATGAAACTACAGTGTAGAAAACTAAACTCCATTCCCAAACAGGGAATTATTAGGCTTTTGCAAGGATTCAAACCTCGAGCTTCAATCTAAGTTGACAGACAGCATTCTAACTTAAACCCAGCCATAATTTCAAAATCTATGTTGTCTAACTAGGCTGAAAAAGAAATAAAGATACTGATAAAAATAAAAATCAAGTTAGAGAACACATTGCCTGCCAATCTCCGAAGCCCCGGCGCAGTCCTCGTCCCCCGGCGGTGGCTCATTGATGTCCAAGAGCTTGATGGGCCCAAGAACCCACCTTTTCTGCGTGGGCCCACTCAAAGCACACTCCCCACACACCCAATCACCACTCACAGCCTTCTCCCTCTGCCTCGACCTCAAGCACCCCAAATGAAACCCTGTTTCGCACCCATCGCACACTACGGTCCCGCCTCGGACCTCCGGCCGCTCGCAAATCCCACACTTGCGGGCCCCGCCGACCCCGGCCTCCCCGGGGAACCCCGCGGCTGGGCCATCCGCGGCGACGGCGAGGCTCCTTACGAATCTCACCACCAGCGAGTGAGTGTCGGGGGCGGAGGCGGGGGCTTCTGTCAGGGGAGGAGAGGGTGGGGCTTCGTTGAGATCGATCGAGAGTGGGGACTTCTTGCTGGAGCAGGGATCCTCCATTAGAGAGGGTTGAGGAGAGCTGGGGTTAGGGTTCGGGTTTTCGATGGGGGTCGCATTATTATTTTTAAAGGCGAAGATTTCTAGGGTTTTGCGTTCACTGGATTTGGGCAAAGGTTGGCGATGGAAAGCAGAGGCAGAAGCGAGAATGGAAGGTGAGAGGGTCGAAATCGATCGAAATTCGAGCAAAGTCGGGGTTATTGTTTGATGGATTTTCTTATAAATATCCCCTTAAATATCTCGTAATTATATCCCTTATATCTATTGATTCTTTTCATTTGCATATATGCCCTATATACAAAGAGTAAGATAATTATAGGTTCCGTCGACCGCGGCCATTTTAGTTGCAGGGGAACACGGGTGGGATGGTTTTATAGTGGGACTGGAAAGAAAAAACCTCCCCCTAAGGGCTCTGTCTATAGACCGAAACCAATTTGCTGTCATAACACGGGATGGATATGTGTTTGATAAGATAAATTATAAGTTCGATCGACCATTTGTGGTCGGCCGCAATTAAAGTAAGATGAAAACATAGGATGAGTTCATGGGGTCATAGTGGGACGGCACCCACCCTCGGTGTTGGACACGTCAACCATTTCGAGTCATCCTCAGCCCCAATAAATCTACTATTTATGTATTTTTCCTAACCTAATGCAATCTTCTGTGTTGTCGTTGCTGGAATATCTTCTGTGTTGTCGTTACTAGGATACGTCGTTTTATATGTTATCTTAATTAATGTGCATGTTCATCCAAAGAGCTATAACATAACGGGGAAAAAGCATACGGAAAAATTAATAAAACGGTATATATTTTAAAATTCTATATACAAATGATATCATAAAAGCAGAGCAATTGATGAAAAAGAAAACTATCATTTCCGTTTTTTGCTTAATGATATGGAATATATCATTATAAATCTGAACCAAGGATCATGAGCAGGTGATTTTCAAAGTAATTATAAAGTTTTTAATAACCTGAATGCAAATATAAATAAATTTAGGTTGGTATAGCAAAAATTTGTTTAACGGGCATATACAAAATACCTTGTCAATTGAGGCTTGGTATCCTGTTTGGTGTTCTGGGGATTGGATGGGATACAAGATTTCCGTTTGGTGAGGATGCAAGTTACATGTGACGAGACGAAACGGAAAGGGTTTTAATGAAGTAAATGGGATCCAGTGTCAAAGGCGAAACAGAACTGAATTATCAGGAGAAATCAGATGAAGCCACGTGGGCCCAAAGGGAACTCTACATTGGATTTTTCGATGCTAGCTGTTTTTAGGTTAATGTATGATTTTATCTTTTGGTAAGAGATTTTAATTTTCATTCTAGAAGTTCGAACCAATAAGTTTGATTTCCAAATTAGTCTTCTAAATTTGTCCTATTTTAATTAATGTATATTGATAGTACATGCATGGCCAAACAGAATTAATCTAATTTTTGAAGGTTTTTTTTTTGTGGGTAAGTTCTATTGGATTTCTTAGAACAAAAAATTTCATTCAATAAATCAAACCCAGTAAACAAATAAATATTAAAATATACAATAACATGTGTATAATATTGATAACCCATGTATGGATTATTATAATATTTGAAAATTATTTATAGTACCGCAAAATTGATTTTGTTTGATCCACTTATGCTTTGGTGTTATTTGATTTGAAATTTTATAGGGCAAAAATCGCAGATGCTAATTGTTTGCCGTTATTCGCTAGTTTCTTCAACTTCTTTCTTTTTTCTTCTTATCAAAGTTTCATCAAATTGATTTATTACTGATTTAATTTCTTATACTCTAATTTAATTTTAATCTTTTATTTGTACTCTAATTAACTATAGCCTGCTTATTTAGCTCTGATATGATTATGATTATGGAGGTTCAGATTATTAATTTAAATAAATATGGTTAAACATAAAAACATGATTTAGCAATAAAAATGATGGACTAAATTGAAAATTATAAAATAAACATCATTGATTTAATTGTAAATAAGCTAATATCATATGTACATTTGCTCTCACAGCATAGGGTTTTTTGGAAACAATGTGTAAGATTTAAGAGGGCGATTCATAAATACGAAGAATTCAAGAGGATATGTCTAAATCTAAATGATTGCAAAGCGATATATATTTTTAAAAGATTTATCTCATTGTTCCCTGATTAGAAAATTGCAAATTTTTCCTTTGGAAATTATCGGCATGCCTAAGGGGTAAAAACCAATTTGTTAAGAGGAAGCTAAATTTACGAAACAATTTATGCTTAGAGATAATCCGTAAACCAAATTAGAAGATATAATGAGAAACTTAAACGATTTATGGATGTAGAAATATTAGAGAACAATTTAGCCTTGCTAAAAACTTATGACGTTCTTTCAAAAGGAGTGTGGATGAAACATTATAAGGATCATGCAAACACAAATAGATTTTACATCAGCACTACAGAAAAATATAAATTTATCGCAGAAAAATATAAATTTATCGCAAAAAAAGAAAGTTTTCCTTCAAGAATTTACTAATGAAAACATGCGATTTGATCGAAACATGATTGTAGCAATAAACAAATCTCACCTGCCTGACGAAGATTTCTCTTCCGCTTTGAATAATCAGTTGTTTTGATAGCGGATCTGGGATGATTGCATGTAATGATGGAAGATTAAAACGAAGATGGTATATCACCGCCGAGCTGAGAAATTATAAAATAGGTAAAAAGAGGATGTCGCTGGGGTTAGGGTTCTTATGCTTTTATACCCAGATTGGTAGATGGATAGGTTCACATACAATGCGCAATTTGGAAGATCAAAGATTATAATGCACTAATAAAAAATAAGAGGAAAGCAAGTGTATAAAAAATTATACGGTCGTGACTAAGAATAGTGGTGACACTTTTTCATGAAAAAATCTACTCTAGAAGGGCTTGCACTATGCAAGCCCCTCTAGAGCCCTTGGATAAGCTTTCCTTACATGTGGAGGGAGCCCATCCAAGGGTTATGCAAGGGCTTGCACCATACAAGCCCTTGCATAATCGATTTTTCCCCTTTTCATCCCTATTCCATGCACTCAACCCGAAGCTATGGATAAATTCTATTGGCCGGCATGCATATAATGGCATTGGATATGGAAGAATATCTAAAACAAAATAGTTGTTTTTTTAAAATCTTTTACTATATATTTGAACAGTATATGTTTATAACAAAAAAATATCTACTAATATGTAATGCATGGTGAAGTTTATGACTTCATTTGTATATATAAATTAACAATCCTCATTACTTTTATGATTATGGAAATGTCAAAAAATATTTACCTTAGATAATAATATATAGGCTAAGCTACAAAATATTACAAAATAGTTTCACCCCGTGGCAGAAAACTAAAGAAAAATTTATGAAAACTAGAGAAAACGACATGATTAAAGGCCAATGCAATTCAGTGCTTAATGGCATTAACAGTACATATAAGATGATCTTTTTGCTCTTTTTATAAAAACATTTAAATAAATTATTAGTTATTTAATATTTATTAATAAGTCAGTAATTCTTAAATAATTATTATTTATTTTAGATGAAAGGAATGGCACAGGCTGGTGGGAGGTGTAGGCTGTGAAGCTGGAGATAAAGAAGAAGGTGGAGGAGTCAGGAAGAGATGAGGGCGGAGGTGGAGACGGAGGTCGGAGGAAGGAGTTGATGGCGCGGTTGGGGTAGAATGAAGTGGGGCAAAGATGAAAGGAGCGAGACATGGATGATTTAGGGCGAAGATGGGGGCGAGGATGTCACAACCCGAAATGGTACGTGACTGGCACTTGAATCATATAAAATCTATAGGACCCATCTAATTCAAGTAAGCCAAAAATCCCAGAAATCTAAACCATTAGAAAAGAGAGAGAAGGAAAAGTTTAGTTTTACAACAAGTAGTTTAACAAAATAAACCGAAGTATGCATTTTTAAAACATCATGTCTTCTCCAAAAATTTCACCAGAGTTTCCTTTGTAAATACTGCCCAAACGGGTACAAACAAGCATAATATAAAGGCATCCCCAAGCGGGAGCTAGCTCTTCGCCAATTGGCAGTCACAACCACGCAAGCAATATAATATACAACGCCGAAGGGCGAGAATCAAAACTCAGAAGAAAACCAAAGGAAAACCATAATAATACAAGCACGACTCTAAGGTCGAAAGAATATACACTGATTTTCTAAGTCTAACCAATAATACAAGTCTGGTTGATGGAATTTACTAGATACAACTGAAATAATAAAGTACAATGGTGGCCACGATGCGAGTGAACCCACCTACCAAAGCAATCATCCGGAATGAAGTAGTGTGCCAGCAAAGCCGCCAAGGAAATATGTACGGCAAAACCTGTAAGAAACTGTGGCACAACGGGGGTGAGTTGCCAACTCGTGAGTAGAAAATATCACCGAGCAGAAATCGCATGTATGACTCAATCTTAGGTCATACGGTAATATATATCCTCAAATAATATAGCCTGAAGCATAATATAATGGCAAGGGTAAATATCAATACATAAGTGTAATGCCAAGTGCTCGTGTCAGTGCCTCAAGTAACAACATATCATATATGTGATGTATGAATGCATGATAACAGAATACATCTAATGAGAAAACTGTTTTCTTATTTCAGTGAGATTTCTGTATAAAAATCGAAGTATCATCAATGAAATCAACAGAGAATCAGTGTCTAGCATCGACACAAAATATATATATCTCGCTATCTCAATATCGCAGGCTCTGGCAATCCGGACTGGTCCGTATCATCAAATCTCAATACCTCAGGCTCCGGCAATCCGGACTGGCCCGTATCATCAAATCTCAATACCTCAAGCTCCGGCAATCCGGACTGTCCTATATCATCAAATCTCAAGACTACGTTGGTATCCTCCGGATATCCGCCGCGTCACAATAACCGGTCGGTAGTACTCCCCTGCCAGGCTCAACGCCACATCTGCGACTATCTTGCCCCGGGGTACCGCACCGAGTCCACCATGCACCCACAAACGGTTCCTCCTCCTCCTCGAATCGGGTGTATGATATCACTTAAGAGCCGAGAAAAATCATGGTGGACGTATCTCACATCATAACATGAGAAAACCGCAATTTCTATCTTTTGAAAATGATAATGAGTTTATAAAATTTTTGCGATTTCTCCAAATCCATAAATCTCATGGAAAATCCGAATCCCACAATCAAAAGTCAGTAAACAGTGAATACCATAATATTGCATGACAAATGAATATATGAATATATCGGATATCAAACAAAGAATGCAATAATTAAACTAGCATATAAAAGCAAGCGCACTCGTACTATGTCGAAACTATCAGCTAGCAAATTATACTAATGAAATAGTGTTTTCTAATGTGTACGTGATATGGCAATTACCGATGATGATGTATGTGAGCCGGCAAGTAGGTGTACGTGGAGCATACGCATCATCAGTAATAGTGCTGGTGTCCTGACAGCATGGTTTTATAATAACTAAGGAAAACACAAATAAGCATGCAATACGATGCGAACAGCAAGAATATACGAAACATAAATAATAACGCAACATATAAGAATATACATATATATAAACGAGTCATACAATTTTGCCATTTGAAATAGCACGAATTGTGGTGTTTAGAAAAGGGGGGCTACGGTGTTTTTAAGAAAAGGTACGTCCTTTGAAATATCCGTAGCATTCATTGGCCTGTTTTTAAAATACTCATGATTCGTTAGTTTTGGGAATAATTATGACTCGAGCCCAGTCTAACATCTACTAACTAAACTACGGACAAGCTAAGAGACTAGTCGAAGGGGTAAGAAAAACCACCTAAGTTTGAGTCGATATATATATATCTAGTAGTCGGTGATCCCGCCTCAATAGTGTTGTTTCCCCAATCAGAGCAAAGCTCTGTTCAAAATTCAAATTTTGAAATGAAGCAACGCTTCAGAAGCAGCGCCAAGTGCGCTGCGCCCTAAGTAGCGCACCACGTGCAAAGCACGTGTGCGCTAGCGCTAGGTGCGCTGTGCTCTAAGCAGTGCACCACGTGTAAGACACGGATGCGCTAGCTCTGAGTGTGCTGCGCTCTAAGCAGCGCACCACATGCAAAGCACGTGTGCTCGCAGCGTACCACGTGTAAAGCACGTACGCGCTGCGCTTTAAGCAGCGCACCACGTGCAAAGCACGGTGCACTAGCACTCAGCGCGCTGCGCTCTAAGCAGCGCACCACGTGCAAAGCACGAGTGCGCTGGCGCTGGAACTAAAAGCTCCCCACCGTCAGATCAAAGATCTAATAATAATGATGAATCATTAATTAATCAGAATTAAATTCTGTTGGGAAAAGATTCCTCAAAATCTTTCCAAATAACAAGATTATGCTCTGTAAATCAGAGCACCGTTGGATCAATGATCCAAGGGTGATTAAAAATCACCAAAATACAGAATAAATTCTGTATGGAAAGATTTCCCAATCTTTTTAAAAACAAGAAGATTGCCTTCTATAAATCAGAAGCTCTTGGATCAAATATCCAACGATGGGAAATTCCCCAAATCAATTGGAGAAAAGATCTCCTTAACTGATTGAACTGATCAGCTTGCCCTATAAAAAAGGCCCCTAAACTTCAAGTCTCAGATACACAGAAGCATACAGAGGAACCCCCCATAAGTTTTGAGAAAATCGCAGAAAGAAGAGCCAAGCTCTCGATTGAAGAACTTCTTTTCTTCAAGGTAAAAGGAACAGAGAGATCGAATCGTCTCATAATTGAAATAAGAACTCACTTCTTTGAAAATCATAGATCTACAGAGACCAAGGTCTTTTCAAAAAGAGATCAAAAGATCCCATCATAAAATAAAAAGAAGAATATATATCTTCTCACAGATCATAGATCTACAAGACTAAGATCATTTACAAAATGAGAGCAATATATCTCAACATAAAAGGAGGGGGAGAATTATTCAATTCTCTTAGGATCACAGATCCATAAAGGCAAAGCCTTTCAATAAAGTAAGAACTTTTGTTCTTAGGATCTTGAGACAAAGTCTCTTCTAAGGGAGAATTTATTTCCCAGATCATAAAATTGATCAAATGCACTTCTGCGCTCTTGGACTGGCGCTCAGCGCCGAGCGCACTACGTGTCACTCATGAGTGCACCACTTAACAGCTAGCGCTTTGCGCTCTTGAACTAGCGCACTGCGCTCATGGGCTGGCGCTCAGCGCCAGGCACACCACGTGTCACTCACGTGTGCGCCACTGAACTAATAGCGCAATGCGCTCATAAGATAGCGCTCTGCGCTCATAAACTGGCGCAATGCGCCCATCATCTGGCGCTAGAGCCAAGCACGACACCTGTCCCTCACGTGTGCGCTGCTCGGCAGAAGCGCATTGCGCTCTTTGACTAGCGCAAAACGCCAAGCGCACCACGTGTCACTCACGTGTGCGCTCATAGAACATAAATTGTTCTTTAATAAGCCCAGAGCTCTGATAAATGCTCAAATTCAATAAAAGACAAAATATTGTCAGAATTCAAGTCAATGCTCAGCATTGTTAAAGGGGTCTAGCCCAAATGAATGCGCAACAGCCCAAAATAAATGTTAAACATTTTAACTTGACTGGACTTAGCCCAAGATTGGCCATAAGTCCTCAATTCAGATTAATTGAGCCCATATGAATCCTTGATCTTAGTCCCAAATTGGACTACAGATTTCCCCAACCAAAATTGGTTCAAGGGTACATCTCTTTACTCCTCTGATATTTGTCGTTGTAATCCTTCAACGTCTTCAGAGAGGTGACAGATCCCGACAACCATACATTTCATGGACTATGATGTTTTTAACCTCGGACTGTGGGGTCCTTTAAAACCCACGGACTATGATGTCCTTAACCTCGGGCTGTGGGGTCCTTTAAAACCCACGGACTATGATGTCCTTAATCTCGGACTGTGGGGTCCCTTTAAACCCATGGACTATGATGTACTTAACCTTGGACCGAGATGTCCTTAAACTAACATTGGACCACCATGTCCTTAAACTGGTAATTGACCGCAATGTCCCTAAACTAAACAATAGAGCCCAAATGCTCTTTTGTTGGATCTAAACGATCCCGTTAAGTTGATCTTAGTCTAAAAATTAGACTAACGTATCCTTAACAAACGTTTAAGTTGATCTTAGTCTCAAATGAGACTAACGTATCCTTAAACCCAACCCCAAACCCAAATCTAAGAAAATACGGATTTGGACTAATCCACGCCCTACGGGCGACAATATAAATTAGTCTCCGTATACAATTCACGGGCAACCAAAAACAAAACAAACACACACGACACAAAGTGACCATCTGAAGAAGGAGAAAGTGGTTACCGCAATGCGGTAGCGTAATTAACTGCAAGGGCTTGCGCTTGCAGGGAAGAGCGTCCCCACAATTAAAAACCCCTCAACGAGGGGGAATTTGACGAAGTCTGCTAAATCGGCCGCATCCGTTTAAACCTTTGATACATGGTGTCATAAATCAACTTGGCATCTTCGGAGAGGTGGACGGATAGCACCAATTAGCATCTGCCCCGAAATTCAGGCAAGACGGACCTACGCGGTCTCGTCTCCGTGTTTTCAGCGGGGAACAGATTCTGGCACGCCCGGTGGGACCTTTTCCTCTTTCCACTCCACACTTCGTGTGTCGTGTTCACGAATGAATCGCGGTTTAGTATGGTTGCCCTTGGGTTCGAGGTACTAAGATTTGGTTTTGCCCCCGTGCAAAAAACATAACACTAATGGCCTCCAACTGTTCCACCTGCAACTGCAACTCCCGTTCCGCCTCATCTGGAGGTGTAACCTACGGGCCCCAAGCGGCCTCCCTGTTCAAGATGCCAGTGGAGCAAGTAACTCAGGCCACCATTGGGTTGTTCTTTAGGACTATGATCCCACCAATGAGCTTCAGTGCCCCGCTGTTGTCGCAAGAAGCTCCAAAGAAGTCGGTCTTTGATCGACTTACCACTGCTGCGGCCCCTCTCAATGGGTCGCCCAACTCCACTGCCTCAGTTTTCAACAGACTGGGCCAGAACGCCAACAAGCCCGTGATACCTGAGTTAACCATCCTAAAGCGGATAGCCATCCCGGTTCAAGCGGACGAAATTATCAGGCTTCTTTTGCCAAGAAGTCAGTCTTCACAAGGCTGGCCGTTCCGGCTCCCGCTCCAAGCGAAGTCCTCAAAGCTACTTCCCCTGCCCAGCGGTCTGTCTTTGACAAATTGAACATTGCTGCTCAACAGACATCGGTCTTTAAGAGGCTGACGCCGGCGACAGCCTTTCGCCAAAATAGGGGGCGCGATGTGGTCACCCCTACAACTGAGACAATCCCATCCGCACGACATGCTCGCCGTCGTCACTGGCGCCGAGTAAGGAAGGCTGGGGGCAGCTCCCTTTCTGGACTAACTCCGCCAGCTCCCGTGGTGAAAATCAATGCTGCTGTTCCAACTGGGAACAGCTTTGAACCGCTTAGAAGGGTTCGCAAAAACTCTCCGACCGCCGTGCTGAAAAGATCTCCTCCACCTATGGAGATTACTACAGAAAAGATGCCGGAGCAGCCCCCTCAGCGGCTTTCTTCTAAAATTTACAAAGTCTGGCGACAGGTCCAAGAATCGGTGATTGACCAGGGCTACTCTCGTCGGCCAAAAAAGCTTAAAGCTCGGTAATAAAAGAGCCATCCCGTGGTACCACAGAAGATGTCATCCATTTGGGTGCCCGCTGCAACGGCTCCCTCGACTTTAACCGCTCACAAGAGAAGGAGGCCGGAGAAGGCCCCTGTAACCGCGGCGAACCGCAAAGACGCTGAGTTTAAACGCCCCAAGTCTGGGGGCATAGTAACACATACCGTTTATATGGCTTCCGGAAAAGAGGAAAGCCGTGCATCTATGGGTCATCGACCGCTTACTCGATCGATAACAAAGGCCCAGGAGCAACAGCAGCAAAAACTTCAGGAGATGCTGACTGCAATGGACGCACTCACGGGGCCGAATGAAAATCCAGAGACCTCCGAGCAGCGTCAGGAACAAGAAACTGATGCTGAATTCCTCCGAAGAATGCTCGAGAGGAAAGAAAAAGAAGCCGCGGAGCAGGCGGCCAACATAAAACGAATGGCTCTTTTGTTCCAAGACATGGCCGGGATGATGTTACAGCCGGAACCTCCAACTGAAGACCCCCCGATTATCATTGAAGATGACAGAGGGGAGACATCGAACCCTCCTCCGGCTCTTTTAGCAGCCAAAGAAGAGACCATCTCCAAGGCCGCTCTGGATGATTACATCGCTCAGCAGATACGAGTTCACCAGGCGAATGAAGCGGCCGGATAGATTGTTAAGACTGGATAACCCTATCCAGGCTGGTATGACCAAATAAGGTACCTGCCGGGATATACGATCCCTAAATTCCATGTATATAAAGGGACGGGCAATCCCCACCAGCATGTCGCCCAGTTTAGGGCTCTATGTGGCAACACTGGAGGTGACGATAAACTGTTACTTCGCCAGTTCATCGGCAGCTTGTCGGAGACAGCGTTCGAATGGTACTCTGAACTTCCAAACGACTCTGTCAAGACATTTGCGGAGATGGAGCTGCTGTTTACACAGAGGTTTGCAAGTGCTAGCGAGCGCACCCCGATCACAGCATTGATTAACGCCAGGGTAAAGCCAGGTGAAACGTGGGTGCAATACGCAATACGATGGCGGAATCTATGGTCAAAGTGCGAGCAGCGCATCGAGGAAGCGCCTGCGGTGGGCATGTTCGTGGGCACTCTTGACCTTCAAGCGATCATCTCCCAATTCATGATGTTTTTCAAGCTGACCACGTTCCAGTCCTTGATTGATAAGCTGGCCCAAATGGACCAGATGGGTCACAGGCCTTCCTCTTCGAAGCCGGAGCCGCGAAATGAAAAAGGGAAAGGGAAAGCGACCTTCGTTGCCAATGCTCAACAGAATTAACGGATCGCTTAGACGAGAGACGGCGATAATATAATGAGAAAATAAAGCGCCCTTATTCGTTTTTCCGGGGCAAAACGAGGAGATTGTTCGAGCTAGCGGTGCGCAATAGGCTCATTAATTTGCCGAATCCAAAACGCCCATTGCAACCCGGTGAGGCTAATAGTCCCAATTATTGCCCCTACCATCAAGCGGTAAGCCATCCAATTGAAGATTGCTTTGTCTTTAAAGGCTGGATCGAAGACCAATACCAACAGGGCAAGTTCGCATTGTCCGAGAGTTGGAAAGTAAGCCCGCCGCAGCCGCACGCTCTCAAAAAGACGGACACACTAGGGGCATCATGCTCTTTTATAGAAGAAGCTCCATGGGAGGTCGTTCTTTCAGCCAAGACGAAAAGAATGCTGAAGGATCTCCAAACATGCCCGGCGATAAAATCCACTGAAACCCGAGATCATCAAGGGAATGCTGAAACCGCGCCCAACTCCAAAAACTGGTGGTGATAGTCGAAGCGCTCACACCCAGCCGTCAAAATCTTCGAAGAAGAAAAAGAAGACCAAAAAGCCCGTGAAGCCTAGTGACAAGCGCATGGACCTGCAAAAGCATATTGACGCACTGAAAGAATATAATCAGAAAGTGCGGACCCCAGTCACACTCCAAGAATTTCTCAGCCACATCCTTGAGAACGGAGATGATGACAATGGAGAAGACTCGTCAGATGAGCCTGAAGATTATGTGGCAAGCTGCCATACGATCTCTCACTCGTTGATAGACGATGAAAAAGTGCCTTACGCAGAGAAACTGGGGGCAGATCCTGAGCCTGAATTTCTAGGACCATCAGACGAAATGATTGATGCATTCCTAAATAAAGCTCTTTTGAAAAGCAAAGCTGATTGAGAGCACGAGATGGCCATATTTGAAAAGGCAAAACGCCGGTGACTGGACGAAAGGGTCGAAACACTCTCACTAAATCAAAATACATCCACCGCAAATAAAAGCAGGTTCAAAACAAGGAAAAGGTTCGCCAAAGCCATATCAATGGGAATGAAGCTGCTACCTTCTGAAGGAAACACTCCTGATGAAGCGGAGATACATCCTAGCTACTGCTTATATCATCGAAAGATTGCACACTCCACCGAAGAGTGCAACGCTTTTAAAAGCTGGTGGTAAGGATATGTTGCTCACCGACAACATTTCAAGCGGAAGAAACGCAAAACTCTTCGGGAGCAAAGAAACACGAACGAGGAGCGCAAAAGAACTACCAGCAACTGCCACATGGTCGACGTTGGGGGATCACAAAGTTCTCACCTTTGGAAGCGACTCTGACGAAGAAATAGTCCTTGGCCCTCTCTTCAAAGAATCCACCTCAAGAAAGAAGGAAGAACCGAAGAGCTGTGAGAATATTCAGCTGCGCAATCGCACGCTACCTGAAAAGAATCTCGGACCTGCAAATAAGGGATCCAATAAAAAGGATAAGGGGAAATAAAAGGTTCATGAGGATATCGCCCTCGATGATCGAGTCGTCGAAGAGCTGACAGCCAAGAACCCGCCAAAGAAAAATAAGGTGGACTATAATGTTCTGGCACACCTGAGGAAGGTCCCCTCATAGCTAAGCATTCTCGACGCCTTTTTGCTATCCAAAGAGGCGAAAGATTCTTTGATCAAGGCGCTGCAAGAACCCGAATAGTTCCAAGCTTTCCTCGCCGAAGAAAAGATGAAGGACAAGCTGGAAGAGATGCACACAGCCGATATCACCTTTGGCGATGAAGATCTCCTCCTCGGGACGTACGAGCATAACCATCCCCTTTATGTCTCCGGATATTGCTATGACATTAAGATAGGGAAGATCCTGGTCGACAATGGGTCCTCCGTCAATCTCCTCAATGTAAGAGTGTTGAAGGAAATCTGCATGAGCGTTTGTCACGCCCCGCTTCCCAGTATACGGGCAGAGGACGCGACGAGACCGTTACGTATTTACTCTGAAGTAAATACGCTAAGCGTATCTAAGAAATATAAAAGTAAAATCACAAGAGACAAGATATAATAAAACAATAACTTTATTTATTCACATTCTTTCTGTACAATACATGGAAAGTAAATACAACTGATAAAAAGCAATGCCTAAATAATGGCATAACAGAAATGAAAAGTACTGAATGGAAAGTGTACAATGAACTAGATGTAACATTTCAGAAAATATAAAATATTATTTTTGGGAATTTAATATTAAAATAATATATTTCCGAAAACTGCCCGATTTGCGAAATTGGGGTTTTCGAAAAAGGGTATAAATATATACCAATAATTGTGAAATAAATATAAATTAAAATGATTTATTCATTTAAAAATATATTTTAAGGATTTGGCATTTTAAAATTTATTATATTCAGTTTTGATAAAAACCCGATTAGTGTACTGCTAATCGCGATTAAGCCAAATCCGCATTTCTACAGTTTTTCGTGGCCAGTGCACCATGTCATGTTATGTGGTGATTACATGTTGCGTTCTTGTGTTATTTTAGGTATTTTGTGATTTGGGTTTTTAATAAAAAGAAAAGGGTAAGAAGAGAAAGGGTATAAGGGTAATATTGAGAGAGAGTGAGTGGAAATAAGAGAGGAGAGAGAGAGGGGCTGCCTCATTCTAAACTCCCCCATCATTTTCTTCTTCTTCTTCCTCTCTTCCCTCCACCTTCATCCCATGATATCATCTCAAATCCTTGATCAAAACCCTAATTCCCTTTCACAAAAATTGATCCCCTCTACACCCTCTACACATTGGACCAAGAAAAGTGAGATTTGGACAATATTGGCAAACTAGGGTTTTTCTTGGGTTGCCCAAGTGAGGTAATTTCATCACCCTTAGCATAGTATTTCATTCACTTTACCTTTCATGCAAGTTTAGAGGTGAAATTGTGATGTTTAGTGAACCTTGGGAAACCCTAGTAAAGGATTTGAGTGTTTGTTTGAAATTGGTGATGATTTGTGGCTGTCAATGAGACTTGTGAGGTGATTCTTGACCTGGACCAGAGCCTAGAAACCCAAAACACGGAAATTAGAAACCCCGACATCGGATTAATGTGTGAATTGTGAGGGTATTTTGGAATCTGGAGCAACCCGGGGACACTAGAAATGATTTTGCAATTACTGGGAGTCGTGCAGGCATCTAGGAAGCTACCACCAAGACCTGAGCCCCAACCCCTGCACCAGGGCCACAGATTTATTCAATCTGGCCGCAATTTACGGCCAGGGTAGGTTAGAATTGATCCGTATTTGTTCTGGGGTCCCTTTAGATGTAAATTAGGCCCTCCATATATACAGAATTGACCAATTTGGCCTAGGGTAAAATCTGGGAGCAAATTGGGGTGTTTTTGGCTATGATTTCCGTATTTTGAAATGTTAATTCTTGATATTTGGATTTGTATTGGGTTGTTGGATGTTTGTACATCGACAGCAAGGGTTGTTTGATTGTTTTTGCACGTGTAGGCCATGGGTTCTAACCTATGAGCGCACCGTGCGCCGTATCGGTTTTCCGGATTCGATTTTAATACGCATTGCGACTGTTGATCATTGTAGGTACCTTCACATGGATTCTGAGGCGACGGAGCATGGCATCATCGATTTCGGCAAGCGAGAAGGAAGGTGAGTGGATCTATATCCACGGGGGAAGTCAGGTGGATGGCGTATAGCACCCCCGCAAAGTTTTGATGGAAAACTGATTATAGAATATGGTTAGGAAACTTAGATTAGGAAACTAGGGTTAGAATGAGGATAGCTACGAAACCATATTAGAAACTAGTGAATAGTTAGAAGTGATATATTACAACTATTATAGGATGACGGAATTCGAGGACGACATTTGTCGATATTGTCGTTTAGGGTACTATAGGACTAGATAGTCGATGTAGAGGTGTCATCCGAACCATACCTTTTTCTAAACTGAATAATCGTATGTATTTTAAATATATACTTTGAGTGATGTTACGGATTTTCAAATGATATCTTCTCCTTAAAAACACCGTAACCCCTATTTTCAAAAACTACGATTCACTTCTTTAAAAATCTGATTGTATGGTTCGGGTGTGTATGTTATATTAGATACTTATACTTAGTAGAGATAGAATGTTTATGTAGATCCGATTTGATGTGTGATATAAATGCGATGAAAGAATATAAGACGGATATGATGATATGATGATATGATGATATGTTGGTATACGGATGCGAGTCGATCGAGATGATTTATACCCTGCCGGTCCCCTGATATGAGATTATTGCGGATGTGAACCGGGACATAGGTACATAGATATATACATATATAGAATGTTGTGATCATGGATGATAGGCCGTACGTGATATTAGGCCGTACCCTCATTTGTCGTATAGGATGTTAGGATCCCTATTAGCTTAATGCCGCCGTACGATGATTTTCCGTACGTGATAAGTTTGAATTGATGATTGATACATACCCTTGACTAGAGGTTGTCGTACGATGGATTATACTGTACGCGATATTGTTAGGCTGGATGCCGATTGATTGATTCACCGACTCGACAATGTTAGATACGTATACCCGTCAGTATTTGCGTATGATTACCTTATGCTGCATTCATATTTGTAGCGTTTGAAAAATCGTTTCGGTGAAATTTCGAAAAATCGGTAAAATAAAGGGGTTTTCTGTAAAATGTCAAAATACAAATATCTTATTATAAAAATTAAATATACATATTCTAACTATGTAATTGCTATTATTTGGTGTTTATTGAGCCGCTGATGAAATTTCAAATTTTCTGAAAAAAAATATTATTTTATTATTATTTTAAGCCGTCACTAATACATTTAATTAGGGAAAATTACAAATTGGAATGAGTTGAAACAAATTTTGTGCATCATAAAACATTAAATAAAAATTTATCATGTGGTTTTTGGAACGAAATCATTTGCCAAAACGGTTTAGAAATTATTGAAGAAAAAAAAGGCTTTTTTTTAGCGTAAATGGATGTTTGGGGTATTGTATTTATCATTTTTCATCACCCCACACCCGTGCCCACACCCACACACCCCCACTTACTCCTCCCCTTAGCCAAATTCAGCAGCCCTCACTTTTTCCCCACTTGGTTTGCAAAGGAAAAAGAAATGAAAAGAAATAAAAGAAAAGATTAGAAAATAGATAAAGTAGTTAGACTTTGACCTTACCTTGACCTTGACTTTCCTCCCTTGCATTTTCCTCACCTCCCTCTCTCTCCCCTCACCCACTTCTGGCCGAAAATGATCCCCACAGCAGCAGCCCTTTCCCCCCCCAAAATCCACACTATTTTGCTTCAAAAATCCATAAAAAAAGCTTCAAAATCCATACAATTTCAAAGTTTTTTTCCAAATCCAACACTTACCCATTATTCCTTAGCATTTCAAGCATGGATCCTTGTGAAAAGAGAGCATTTTGGAGTGCCATGGATGCTTGTGGATCTTCATATGCTTTTGGGTATATTTCTAAACATTTTTGTTGCTTAAATTGTTACTAATTTCTTAAGCTAATTTATTTAAGTGTTATTTGGATATGTGAGTTTAATTGCACGTTTTGGAATTCAAGAAAAGGGTTTGAATGCAAGTTAGGTTATTGTGAATTGGTGTATGGTTGTGATGGGTAGCTTACCATCTTAGAATTTGTAGAAAGTAATTTAGTAGTTAAATTTCATATTGTTGCATGGAAATGTCTAAATTAAGTTTTGTTTTTGCTAACTAGAGTTTTTGAAAAATTATCAAATGCTTAGATTAAAATATAATTAAGTGTTCATGTCATTATAACTATTATAATGAGTGGTTTAATGACTTTGGTTCATGCAAAACGAAGCTTAATTGATGAATTGTGAATTTTGCTTTAAAGGGTGTTAAATTTGATATTTTGCAAACTAGGATTTTGGAAATTATGCAAATTTATGAGTTTAAATTATGGAAATGGTTTTTATGACTTATTTAAGATATTTAATAAATATATTGGCCGCTACATTCATTTAAATATCGTGTTTTGTACAAAAACGGCGAATTGTGTTTGCTAGATTTTCGGAAAAATGACTTTTTGAGTGAAATTGGCGTTTTTGTGAGTTTCAACCTAGTTTATATTAAAATTAGTGTTCGTGAATATGCAAATGAGTGTATTTGGGTTTTTCTCGATGGTTTGGCGTTTGTACGCCGACGTCGAGGGTTTTTGGGTTGATTTGTGAAAGCAACCATAGGTTTTGACCTATGTGGGATTCGTGCGTCGTTTTGATCATGAGTCGGATTTTAATGAGATATGGTGCGTTATGATATGTAGGTACCCCCATGTGGACTTCGAGACGACAAGCAAGCGCGTGGCGACGTCGGCACCGGCTAGCGAGGACCAGGTGAGTAGATTTATATCTACGGGAAGAAGTCGGGTGGATGGCGTATAGCACCCCCGCAGTCCGTGGTGGTGTATACGGATGCGTATACACACCAACATTTATTATATGTTATTTAGGATTAATAACGATGCTTAGGATGGATATTGGTGTGTTGGACTATTTTTAGTGTTGCGAACCCTAGGGTAGTGTTGCACTACACATACACACATACATACTTGCATACATTCCTATTGATATGTGCTCATGGGATTCTTTATAGTTATGTGTTCATATGGGTATGGGACTATGTGTCCACATACGGATTGAGGATGATACTTGGGATTGAGCTGAGTCGATGAGATTTGATTTGAGGCCGTGAGATCGGTGATATAGCAGGGTTCGTATCTTAGATACGACATGACGTTGTAGCGGGTCCTTGACGTAGTGTTTCACACATGTCCATGCACACGTAGGCGGTATCAGTATGGTACTAGACGTAGATCAGTACCCCGATCATGATATTTGATAAAGAGGATACCAGGTGAATAGTATGATGAATGTGATATTGACCCGTACCCAGATTGGGATGCCGTACGACGGATTTACGTACGAGCTATATTGATGATTGATCCGCACTCTTGACTTGGGATGCCTGATTATAGATATGGTATCGGATATGATATTATTGAGGCGGGATCACCGACTATACATATACAGGTATGTATATGTATCGACTCAGATGATAGGCGGTTTCCTTACCTGTAGTTCAGCTTGTTAGTTCAGCCGTATAGTTTAGTGTAGTTGTTAGATTAGATTAGACTTCTTACCTATTTCAAAAACTAACGAATCGTGGGCATTTTTAAAGACAGCTCAAGGGAATCTACGGATATTTCAAAAAACGACGTATCTTTTCATAAAAACACCGTAGCCCCTATTTTCAAAACCCCATGATTCGTGTTATTTCAAAAGGCACCATTTGTAGGACTTATATTAGATTATTGCAGATTAGTTATCGTTGTGTCTAGTATTCAGCTCCCGCACATTATTGCTGTTCGCTCTGCCTCGCATACTTATTGTGCTGCATATTCCATTATTGATATCATGCTGTTAGGACACCAGCACCATTACCGATGATGCGTATGTACCACGTACACCTACTTGCCGGCTTACACACATCTTCATCGGTAATTGCCATGTCACGTACACTTTAGAGAATATATTTGCTTGACTTAGCTTGTTAGCTAGTAGTTTTGACATGATATTAGTGTACTTTCTTTATATGCCATATTAGACATTTCAGTTATTACTTGCTACTTCATGCATATTGTTATTCATTGTTATACCGCACGCATGGATTCTCATGCCTTTATTCACTAGTTTATATGCTATTGAGGTTTTGGACTCGGATTTCCTTGATATTTCTGGATTTGGGAACCGTGGAGATTTCAAAAGAGAATATGTAATTGTTTTAAAAACCCGGTTACCCTGGATATGATATTTCAGTGCGTCCACCATGTGTTTTCTCGGTGCTGAGAGCGACATGTGAGACCCGAGTTCGAGGAGTGGAGGAACCGTTTCGGGTACATGGTGGACCCGGTAAGGTACCCCGGGGTAAGAAGCTCGTGGTGATGACGATGAGCCTGGCAGGGGAAGACTACCTACCAGTGATATTACCCGACGCGTCGGATATCTGGAGGATACCGTCGTGGTCTTGAGATGGATGGTAGGGGCCGGTCTGGACTGGCGGCGCCCTAGATATTGTGATTTAGATATTGAGATTTTGAGACATTGAGATTTATGTTTTGTGTCGATGCTAGACACCGTTGGTGCTGATTTCAGTTATGATACCTCATTTGAAAAAAATACAAAGGAAATCTCACTAATTTATGAAAACAGTTTCTTCATTTACATGTATGCTGTTTTCATGCATTCATACCTCACTCATATGATATATTGCTATCTGAGGCACTGACACGGGCACATGTGATTACACTCGGGTTAGATATTACCCTAGACATTGTCATAGGCTGCCTGTTATACATATATTTGAGGATATATTATGATCATTGACCTAGAATTGCGTTATTTATGCGATTTCTGTGCGTAGATATTTTTCTATTCACGAGTTGGCAACTCACCCCCGTTGTGCCCCAGTTTCTTGCAGGTTTGCCGTACAGGTTTCCTTACGGCTTTGCGGGCATAGTTTCATTCGGGTGATTTGCTAGTAGGTGGGTTTACTTGTATCATACCCCCATTATTTACCTTGTATGATATTATTCAGTTGTATCTAGTAAATTCCATCAACCAAACATGTATTTATTGAGATAGAGACCAGTGTTGGTTATTCTTTCGACCTTAGAGTCGCGTTATATTTCTGGTGGTTTTGAGTTTCCTTTTGAGTTTTGATCCTCGCCGTTGGCGTTGTATATTATATTGTTTGTGTGGTTGTGACCGTCGATTGACGAAGAGCTAGCTCCCGTTTGGGGATGCCCTTTTCTTGATTTCGTATACTATTCATGTTGTATCCCGTTTGGGGGCCAGTATTTACAAAGGAGACTCTGCCGAAATTTTCAGTAAATTTTTGATGTTTTAAAAACCGCATAATTCGGCTTATGCTTTTGAAACTACTTGCTTTAAGTTGGTTTTTCCTGCACTCTACTACTTTTCTTGGTTTGGATTTCTGGGTTTTCGGTTTACTTAGATTACGTACGCCTCGAGACGTTCATAGTTTAAGTGCCGGTCATGTTCCGTTCTTTCGGGTCGTGACAAAGTTGGTATCAGAGCGTTAGGTTTTACCTTCGGAGCGTAGGATGACCCTTGGTTGATGGAATAGGTGACTAAAGTAGAGTGACGTACCGTTGGTATGTTCCGCGGCATATTTACTATACGCTACTCCACTTATGAAGCCTTAGGATGTACATTTCCTTGTTCAGTATTATATTCCTTCCTGATCTAGCCTCATCGGTACTAGTTTGGTTTTGCTGCTACGGTTACGGGCAGGGAGAGCTACGGCTAGAGTTGCGGTCAGCACAAGCTCGTCACGAACGAGGACTGACCAGGGCGAAATTCCGGCGACACACGATTGCAGAGATGTGTCTTTTTACTGTGTTTCCGCGCCACGAGCGATTGGCGGATCGCCTTTATGAGGTTACTCGGAGGCGCTGATCGACACTAGAGAATTGAGCCAATGATAGAGGCCAGCCAGATTTTGATGACCGTTGGTATGTTGCTTACTCCTGATGATTGAGGCACTGTTCAGCATGCAGACGAGCAAGCCAGTGGTTGCTGCGAGCGACGAGATATCGCCCCATATGTTGGAGCTATTGCGGGGCGAGTTGTACGAATAGATGATAGAAGGTCGCTAGTCACCCGATGATGAATGACTAGGACAGGTGGTTCGTTCGCTACCCCGATGCGAGGTCATCAGATAGATTGATTCCAGCTAGAGACGACTTCACGCGGAGACGTTGGGAGTCGACAGAGACGATCGAATGTCAGAAACCTATTTATCCAAGTTTAAAGCAGTCGGAAAGACATGCAGGCAATTCTATGGTCCCTCTAGAAGAATGAAACCCTAACTCGACTTAATGACCGTGTGAAAGCCTTTGAACCTTAGGGTTTGCGGCAGTTCTGCGGCGCCATTAGTAAGGCTTGGGTTTGCCCTTCTACGGCTGGACCACCGATGCTGTGGTATGTACTCGATACTATTAAACTGTGCCCAAGATGTTGAGCTCTTGGGGGATTATGAGGTTTTGACGACTCGATCGGATGGCTCGACTCAATTCAGATGCTAGGTGGTGAGATGCATTTCTTGGGAGACTCCCGATACGAGGATAGCCGTTGGAGCTCAGTCCATGCAGCCGCGACAAGACGAGTCCAAAGCAGACGACATTAGAGAAAAGTGGAGTAAGAGGTTCGCACCAGATCTAGATGAGATGACGTTCCACTCCGCCGACATTAGAGATGCTATGCGCATGCCGAGGCATGGTACTTGGACTTACCTTCCAGAAGGAGTCGCGATGAGTATGCAGTCGTTCCAGAGTAAGATGCAGATATAGGAAAGGACAATGACTTCCGGACAGTTGGCAGAGACGAGACATGGAAGAGACCGTGAGCAGGATTCCTTCCAGGACACTGCTGCAATGATACTTGCACCCAGGATCAGAGGTGTCATGTACATTCAAAGAGCCAGAGGCCGACGCCAGTGATATGCTGTCTTACAAGTGGTCGTAATGATTGACCGGGAGATGACAAGAGACGTGCCAGAACTGGATCATCCCCGTTAGCACACCCGACAGGGCCGATGAGCCGATGGACCGAAACATTGATAATTCACAGTGAAGACCTTGACCCAGGAGTGGTCATGGTTACGCACACCAGCAGGACAGAGTTCATGATCATCGACGAGACGTCCCACTAGTGACCGCGACAGTTGGCCGAGATTCTTAGAGGATGCGCTGGAGCAGTACTATTCCGCCATTATTGATTCTGATGTTTTGGGTGATTTATTCGTATGATTTAATTTTGATGATTGAGGATTTATGATCTTTGCACAGTGTTGCACTTGATATCGTTTTCGTGCTTTAGTTTCACATATTTGTGATTTTACGGTTTTAGACATTTGAGTTGATTTTGTACATATGCACGCACACGATTTGGTTCCTGCACTCTGTATAGTTTATATATGCTTGCAGTGCAGTGATACGCCTTTTGTGCACTTAGATGCACTGGACTTCGATTTCGATTGTGAAACTCGATATTTGTTTTGTGCACCTTGTGCACCTGATTGATTTTGCGCACGTTCAGTGCTTGATATTGGATTTCATGATTTCGTGCACGCTGGATGCACCTGATATGGATTTTCGCGCATGTTGGGCGCATGTTTTGAAGGGTGGTTTTGGTGCACACCAGAGGCACTAAATTGAGAATTTTTCGTGCATGTCAGATGCACCGGATTTTGCTGTCAGGCACACATGTTGCCTACGACAGATGTTTCATGCACACCCGATGCACTTAGATGTTGTTTCTGTGCGCATGTATGGCACATTCATGGATTTTGATTTCCGTGCGCACCAGACGCACGTAGTATTCATGTGCATATTTTGGTATTGATTTCTTATAGAGCAGTACGTTTTTATGATATTGCTATATATTTTCGTACTGAGCAGGACTAGTCAGAGGACAGTACCTGAATATATTTTGCATGCATTGATAGTTATTGAAGAGATTTCCAAAAAGCGAGCTATAGCCTCAGTATTTACCTACGTGTCTGATATGACACGAAATGTTTAAAACAAGGAGACCCTTCTAAATTGTTTCCAAAACGGCGGAACGTACATTTCAAACAAAGGTATATATGTATATAGCTATTTTCTTATGATAGACGTCCGCCACTGTGCAATGTTATACGCGTTGCACAGCGACTTAAGAGATTTGGCATGCATTTCCTTCAGATACTTACAGATATAGATTCGATGTTTACATGTATAGTTTCGAGTTATATCATATTGGTTTGATTTGGATTTGGCATTGATGTCTTCTCCATGACTCCGATGATTGCGGGATGCTTGACGGAGTTTTGATTTGAGTTATATACTCATTTTTTTTTCAAGCGCATGCACTGCGCTACGATTTGTTTTATGTATTTACAGTTTCGGAGCCCCGACGACTTGATGGTTTTTCTTAGATGTTTTAGTATTTGGGGAAGTTTGAATTTAAATTCGGGGACCGAATTTCTTTAAGGGGGGAAGATTGTAGCGTTTTGAAAATCGTTTCGGTGAAATTTCGAAAAATCGGTAAAATAAAGTGGTTTTCTGTAAAAAGTCAAAATACAAATATCTTATTATAAAAATTAAATATACATATTCTAACTATGTAATTGCTATTATTTGGTGTTTATTGAGCCGCTGGTGAAATTTCAAATTTTCTGAAAAAAAATATTATTTTATTATTATTTTAAGCCGTCACTAATACATTTAATTAGGGAAAATTACAAATTGGAATGAGTTGAAACAAATTTTGTGCATCATAAAACATTAAATAAAAATTTATCATGTGGTTTTTGGAACGAAATCATTTGCCAAAACGGTTTAGAAATTATTGAAGAAAAAAAAGGCTTTTTTTTAGCGTAAATGGATGTTTGGGGTATTGTATTTATCATTTTTCATCACCCCACACCCGTGCCCACACCCACACACCCCCACTTACTCCTCCCCTTAGCCAAATTCAGCAGCCCTCACTTTTTCCCCACTTGGTTTGCAAAGGAAAAAGAAATGAAAAGAAATAAAAGAAAAGATTAGAAAATAGATAAAGTAGTTAGACTTTGACCTTACCTTGACCTTGACTTTCCTCCCTTGCATTTTCCTCACCTCCCTCTCTCTCCCCTCACCCACTTCTGGCCGAAAATGATCCCCACAGCAGCAGCCCTTTCCCCCCCCCCCAAAATCCACACTATTTTGCTTCAAAAATCCATAAAAAAAGCTTCAAAATCCATACAATTTCAAAGCTTTTTTCCAAATCCAACACTTACCCATTATTCCTTAGCATTTCAAGCATGGATCCTTGTGAAAAGAGAGCATTTTGGAGTGCCATGGATGCTTGTGGATCTTCATATGCTTTTGGGTATATTTCTAAACATTTTTGTTGCTTAAATTGTTACTAATTTCTTAAGCTAATTTATTTAAGTGTTATTTGGATATGTGAGTTTAATTGCACGTTTTGGAATTCAAGAAAAGGGTTTGAATGCAAGTTAGGTTATTGTGAATTGGTGTATGGTTGTGATGGGTAGCTTACCATCTTAGAATTTGTAGAAAGTAATTTAGTAGTTAAATTTCATATTGTTGCATGGAAATGTCTAAATTAAGTTTTGTTTTTGCTAACTAGAGTTTTTGAAAAATTATCAAATGCTTAGATTAAAATATAATTAAGTGTTCATGTCATTATAACTATTATAATGAGTGGTTTAATGACTTTGGTTCATGCAAAACGAAGCTTAATTGATGAATTGTGAATTTTGCTTTAAAGGGTGTTAAATTTGATATTTTGCAAACTAGGATTTTGGAAATTATGCAAATTTATGAGTTTAAATTATGGAAATGGTTTTTATGACTTATTTAAGATATTTAATAAATATATTGGCCGCTACATTCATTTAAATATCGTGTTTTGTACAAAAACGGCGAATTGTGCTTGCTAGATTTTCGGAAAAATGACTTTTTGAGTGAAATTGGCGTTTTTGTGAGTTTCAACCTAGTTTATATTAAAATTAGTGTTCGTGAATGTGCAAATGAGTGTATTTGGGTTTTTCTCGATGGTTTGGCGTTTGTACGCCGACGTCGAGGGTTTTTGGGTTGATTTGTGAAAGCAACCATAGGTTTTGACCTATGTGGGATTCATGCGTCGTTTTGATCATGAGTCGGATTTTAATGAGATATGGTGCGTTATGATATGTAGGTACCCCCATGTGGACTTCGAGACGACAAGCAAGCGCGTGGCGACGTCGGCACCGGCTAGCGAGGACCAGGTGAGTAGATTTATATCTACGGGAAGAAGTCGGGTGGATGGCGTATAGCACCCCCGCAGTCCGTGGTGGTGTATACGGATGCGTATACACACCAACATTTATTATATGTTATTTAGGATTAATAACGATGCTTAGGATGGATATTGGTGTGTTGGACTATTTTTAGTGTTGCGAACCCTAGGGTAGTGTTGCACTACACATACACACATACATACTTGCATACATTCCTATTGATATGTGCTCATGGGATTCTTTATAGTTATGTGTTCACATGGGTATGGGACTATGTGTCCACATACGGATTGAGGATGATACTTGGGATTGAGCTGAGTCGATGAGATTTGATTTGAGGCCGTGAGATCGGTGATATAGCAGGGTTCGTATCTTAGATACGACATGACGTTGTAGCGGGTCCTTGACGTAGTCTTTCACACATGTCCATGCACACGTAGGCGGTATCAGTATGGTACTAGACATAGATCAGTACCCCGATCATGATATTTGATAAAGAGGATACCAGGTGAATAGTATGATAAATGTGATATTGACCCGTACCCAGATTGGGATGCCGTACGACGGATTTACGTACGAGCTATATTGATGATTGATCCGCACTCTTGACTTGGGATGCCTGATTATAGATATGGTATCGGATATGATATTATTGAGGCGGGATCACCGACTATACATATACAGGTATGTATATGTATCGACTCAGATGATAGACGGTTTCCTTACCTGTAGTTCAGCTTGTTAGTTCAGCCGTATAGTTTAGTGTAGTTGTTAGATTAGATTAGACTTCTTACCTATTTCAAAAACTAACGAATCGTGGGCATTTTTAAAGACAGCTCAAGGGAATCTACGGATATTTCAAAAAACGACGTATCTTTTCATAAAAACACCGTAGCCCCTATTTTCAAAACCCCATGATTCGTGTTATTTCAAAAGGCACCATTTGTAGGACTTATATTAGATTATTGCAGATTAGTTATCGTTGTGTCTAGTATTCAGCTCCCGCACATTATTGCTGTTCGCTCTGCCTCGCATACTTATTGTGCTGCATATTCCATTATTGATATCATGCTGTTAGGACACCAGCACCATTACCGATGATGCGTATGTACCACGTACACCTACTTGCCGGCTCACACACATCTTCATCGGTAATTGCCATGTCACGTACACTTTAGAGAATATATTTGCTTGACTTAGCTTGTTAGCTAGTAGTTTTGACATGATATTAGTGTACTTTCCTTATATGCTGTTGGAGATAGTGCCCTCAGAGTCAATTATTGGATCACAGGAACGTGATTGCAATGATTGAGGGAGGACCTATCCCGGTACGACAGTCTTACTCGAGATGATAGTTTGCTATCTGGTTTACCTTTATCATCATGTACTGCTTTAGGTGACCTGACAGGTCACTATTGCACGTTGATAGAGCCCCTAGGATTCTTGCTTGACGACCAGCAGTATGAGGGCGATCATATACGTGGGAACTGGTAGTCTATAAGCACATCCTTAAAAGGTCCCTAGTCGTGGGAGTTTCGAGATAGGGCATCGATACTCCAGAGTAGACTAGTGTATACAGTCGAGACCCCGACGAGGGGCGGTGGTCGGTCTCACAAGCCACTGGTGTCAGTTGGTTCACCTAAGATGTATACAGGTGCTCATTGGGTTATGAGTACACCGGACAGGACTCGTCGGGAACATGCTAGTTGGTCTTATACCTGACGTCAGATAGCAGTTCCCTGGTGACATGTGTACAGGTTAGTTCATCGACCTGGGGATCGTCATTTGTCTCGTGTGAGTTCCCACTGTGCTTTGATTACTACCCTACCACGGCTCAAAGGAGTCGTGCAAACAGGTTTTAGTTGGGTACAGTCCCGAGCCACATGGAGGCAGTGAGCGGATCTTCAGGGGTTCGTCTCTCCCGGTATTGGGGGTGAGGTCGCGCTGTGTCTAGGAGAGCCATTACACGAAGACCTTGGCCAAGGCAGGAGATTTACTGGTAGGTATTCCAGTAGTATCTCAGGGTGTTCTGGGCTACACTCCGACACGACTTGTACCGCTTTTGGGGGTCTGACTTTTACCAACCCCCTAGGCCCGACATGCGATGCTCATAGACGAACGGACCGGACTGTACGGATATTGTCACTGACAGGCTCAGTAGGGTGTCAGGATGAGTTCGCTCATCGACGTCCCTTTTAGTCAATAGCTGGTGGCCCGTTACGTATTGGCTTATACCTCTGACGGGCTAGTGGTTAAATCCACAGCCATAGTATTGACGAGTCTTTAGAGTCTACCACACTTTCAGTTACTCAAGCTTTCGGGCGAAACGCTGTAGAGGCCGTATGGAGATATGGCAGGGTCCGATCAGATACGTGCGGTATTGCACGGATCAGGATCGGACGGTTTGTACTAGAGGCCGTATGGATATATGGCAGGGTTCGATCAGATACGTGCGGTATTGCACGGATCAGGATCGGACGGATATTACTAGCCGGCTTTAGTTTAAGCCGGATCCTAGTTTAGTACAGTGTAGATTTTGTCTCATTGCATTTGTATCCGGACGGAATACAGATGCGGGTGTGTATGCACAGTATGGGGTTTTCCTGTAATTTATTACGGGACCAGTTTTCTGGAGTTTCCAGTTTGCATTCCGTTCCGGCCGGTTTTCCTTTGTTCTTTCCCGGCCGGACTTTATCTGATGGAGGGTGTTATTTGCAAGTTTGCAAATAACACATTGTGGAGGATTTATTTGCAAGTTGATTTATTATGATAGCATCTTTTTGATTCCATTCTCTTCACTTGCTTTTTGTTGATAAGAAAGGATTAGATGTGATTAGAGTTTGATGTGAGATGGTTATGATCATGTTTGTATGTGGTCACTCTCTCTCTCTTCCTACACTCACCTCTCTCTTGCTTTCATATTCTTTTTCCTCCACCTTTTTATTCTCACTTGATGAAAGAAGTTTTTCCATGGTTGAGAGAAAGAAAAAGATGAGAGTTTTCATTCTTGAGAGTTTCATTTCTTGATCTCATTTCATGTTAAGAAAAATGCAAGCACCATTTTTCTTATCTTGTTTCCTCCATCATCTTCAAATGGCAACCACCCCAAAAGAGACTATGATTCTACACTACACTTCCTACAGCAAATCTTGGACGCGTCGATTCGCCAGCTTCGCGCCCGAGTTGCCTCGGTATTGAGGTGGGAGCCCGCAAAAGCTACAGGCGATGTGGTGCCCTTTCCGACGAGGAGGAGACGGACGGAGATCCCGTGAGAAGATCGGAGTGGAGATGAAGACCGGAGGACTCGGATCAGTCGGTACATCTCTTCCCTTTCTTTTAGTTTAGCTAGATCTAGTTTAATGGCCCGATCCGGGGTTTTGTGCGCGGTGGTGCCGGTTTGCTAAGTTCGCAAAATTAAAGTTTATCACCGCTTCCGCATTCCGGCGTCGGATTGACGGCCGGGGCGCCGCCGTGCACTTACATATGCCATATTAGACATTTCAGTTATTACTTGCTACTTCATGCATATTGTTATTCATTGTTATACCGCACGCATGGATTCTCATGCCTTTATTCACTAGTTTATGTGCTATTGAGGTTTTGGACTCGGATTTCCTTGATATTTCTGGATTTGGGAACCGTGGAGATTTCAAAAGAGAATATGTAATTGTTTTAAAAACCCGGTTACCCTGGATATGATATTTCAGTGCGTCCACCATGTGTTTTCTCGGTGCTGAGAGCGACATGTGAGACCCGAGTTCGAGGAGTGGAGGAACCGTTTCGGGTACATGGTGGACCCGGTAAGGTACCCCGGGGTAAGAAGCTCGTGGTGATGACGATGAGCCTGGCAGGGGAAGACTACCTACCGGTGATATTACCCGACGCGTCGGATATCCGGAGGATACCGTCGTGGTCTTGAGATGGATGGTAGGGGCCGGTCTGGACTGGCGGCGCCGTAGATATTGTGATTTAGATATTGAGATTTTGAGACATTGAGATTTATGTTTTGTGTCGATGCTAGACACCGTTGGTGCTGATTTCAGTTATGATACCTCATTTGAAAAAAATACAAAGGAAATCTAACTAATTTATGAAAACAGTTTCTTCATTTACATGTATGCTGTTTTCATGCATTCATACCTCACTCATATGATATATTGCTATCTGAGGCACTGACACGGGCACATGTGATTACACTCGGGTTAGATATTACCCTAGACATTGTCATAGGCTGCCTGTTATACATATATTTGAGGATATATTATGATCATTGACCTAGAATTGCGTTATTTATGCGATTTCTGTGCGTAGATATTTTTCTATTCACGAGTTGGCAACTCACCCCCGTTGTGCCCCAGTTTCTTGCAGGTTTGCCTTACAGGTTTCCTTACGGCTTTGCGGGCATAGTTTCATTCGGGTGATTTGCTAGTAGGTGGGTTTACTTGTATCATACCCCCATTATTTACCTTGTATGATATTATTCAGTTGTATCTAGTAAATTCCATCAACCAAACATGTATTTATTGAGATAGAGACCAGTGTTGGTTATTCTTTCGACCTTAGAGTCGCTCGTTATATTTCTGGTGGTTTTGAGTTTCCTTTTGAGTTTTGATCCTCTCCGTTGGCGTTGTATATTATATTGTTTGTGTGGTTGTGACCGTCGATTGACGAAGAGCTAGCTCCCGCTTGGGGATGCCCTTTTCTTGATTTCGTATACTATTCATGTTGTATCCCGTTTGGGGGCCAGTATTTACAAAGGAGACTCTGCCGAAATTTTCAGTAAATTTTTGATGTTTTAAAAACCGCATAATTCGGCTTATGCTTTTGAAACTACTTGCTTTAAGTTGGTTTTTCCTGCACTCTACTACTTTTCTTGGTTTGGATTTCTGGGTTTTCGGTTTACTTAGATTACGTACGCCTCGAGACGTTCATAGTTTAAGTGCCGGTCATATTCCGTTCTTTCGGGTCGTGATAATATTATTCGCATTGCATTACTCATACCTATGATAGTACACCTGCACCATTATCGATGATGCGTATGTTACACGTACACCGATTGTAGGCCCACACACTTCATCATCGATAATTTCCATGTCACTACACAGTAGGATTGCTGCATCATGACATGACTCTTTTGTAGGGTTCCTAGGCACTCTCAAGAGGTCTCACAAGGCATCAACCATGCCAATTTCAAAAATTACGGTGCCGAGAAACCCGAGACTAGATCGTTAACTAGATATTTTAGGCGAAAAGATAAAGTAGTTAACAACTTAACTAAAAGAACGGAAATACAACCTTTGTAGATCCGGTCCTCCACCTCCACGGCTCCGTGATGAAGTCCCCTCGCTGTCCATATCGGATCCCGGGCTCTAGCGTCGGCTTCATCGGAGAAATGGGCGGGCAAGGTCGTCGGCTTCGTGCCGAAGATGATCTACGTCGAGGCATCACAAGATCAAGCTCCCACTTCACCAAGTCATGAAACTTGTGAAGAAAACACCCTATACTACTTGGCAAGAGGTAGAGGATGAAAAAATAGGAGGTGGGTTCACTTTAGAATTGGATTTCTCACTCATTTTCTCAAGTTGCCATTGATGGAGGCAAGCATCTTCTTGTGAAGAAGAAGAAGAAGAAGAAGAATATATTATGATAAGTTATTTTTAAAATAGAAAATAAATGAATACTTATCATATCCAACCATGGTCAAGTGTAGAGAATGAACTAGGGTTTAGTGGAATGGTTAGGGTTAAGCATGAGACAAATATGGTCACTTAGTCAAAGCTTCATGAAGCTTCAACTAGCATCCAAAGAAAGCCACCATTTATTTATTTTGCAAAATAAACAAACAAAATAAATAAATGATAAAGAAAAAGAAAATCCTAACCATTACACAACCATGGTTTAAACTTTACACAAACTCAAGTTAGCTTGTATCATCAAACATGACACAAACTTGTGTACAAAAGTATATCACATATACATTGTGCACTTCAAGTGAGAAAATCCCTTTAAAATGAACCAATACTAGTTAATGCAAAGTAATATATCAAATATATAATTATGCATTAAATCATTAAATCAACTCTTGATTCAATGATCCGGTCATGTCGCATACAACCGACTAGTATACAATGTATCGATTTATCGAATCAATCCTTGATTCGATAACTAGGTTATATCGCATACAACCATATCGATACATTCATCGCGAGAATGAAATACGGTATCACATACACGCATTATTCTCGGTCCCGCACATATCTCATATGCGCTCCTATTTCGTTTCGCTTGAGCCAGGAAACCTCTGTGTAGGACTCTAAAGACTCGTCAATACGCCGGTAGCAGATGATGATCATATCAAACACTCACAAGCCGCAAGCGGTCTGCTAAACGTAACGGCCACCCGGGTATTGAGCGATCAGAAGATCGACGAGCAAGCCCGCTCACACTCCTGTGAATCCAACCAGTAACACTTGCCGTACAGTCCGGCCTGTTCGTCTGATATGTCGCATATCTCACCTAGGGGTGGTTAACGTCAGACCCCAATAGCTCGATAAGTCGTGTCGATATGAGGCCTATAACAGTTCGAGAAACTACAGGTAACACTTACCAGTAAATCTCAGCAACCCTGGCCAGGGATTTTTGGTTATAGCCAATCGAACACAGCGCAACATCAACTCCCTATACCGGGAGAGACGAATCCCCTCCTATCGCTCATTGCCTCCATGTGATTCGGGACTGTACCCAAAAAATACCGTTTTGCACGCCCTCTTGGACGTGGTAAGGTGGAAATCAAAGCACAGTGGGAACCACACAAGACTCTATGACGATCTCGGGTCAACAGACTACTCTGTACCAGTGTCACCAGAGAACTGCCATCTGACGTAAGGTATAATACCATCTGGGAGTTCTCGGCGAGTCCGTCCAGTATACCCAGTCTTCACTGAGCACCCGTATATCATCTCTGATGTCAAACACCAATGGATATGGGATCATCCATCGCCCATCTGTATGGGTCGAGAAGGTATACGCTAGTCTACACTGGTATATCGATGCCCCGTCTCGATACACCCACGACTAGGGACTTTGAAGGATGTACTTATGGACTACCATGTCCCCACTAGTATGATCCGCATCATAGTCCAGGTAGTCAAGTACACATCCTAAGGGTTTTACCAACATGTAACAGAGAGACAATCAGTGAACACGTTAAGGTAAAGATCAACCAGATAGCATACTATCATGTCGAGCAAGAAAGTCCTCCCTATATATGTCCCAGCATCCACTACAATATACATCTTATGTATAGCAATGGCCTCTAGGGCATACATATAATTAACAATCTCCCACTTGCACTAGGGCCATCTGATAGCAGTGGTTGCAGTATCTCATACTCAACCATCCCATAAAAGTCTCTCTCTGGGAAAAGGCCTTTGTGAGTGGATCCGCCGTGTTGTCCTCTGAGTCTACTCTCCTAACCTCGATCACCCTGGAGATCAATTATCTCCATGATCAGGTGATACTGCCTTAGAATATGTCTGGATCACTGATGGGACGAACGTTCCTTGGCATAAACCACAACTCCATTGTCACACAATGGGAGGAACTAAGTTCATCTCATGAACATATATACACCCAGACAGCCTCTTTGGGTAGCATCTTAAGTAGCGATGTATTCAGCCTTAATCGTCTAGTATGTCACGGTATCTATCTTGGAACTCTTCCAACATACCGTCCCTCCACTGAGGGTAAAGACAATGCCTGTGACTGACATTCAGTCGTCCTTATCACTTTGGAACACTTCCAGTGATTCTCCTCAGGACCAATTGATACCATCTCACTACAACTAGTGAGAATCCTAACATCCAATTAGATCTATCTCATAGATCCAAAATCCAGGATTTAGGAGGTATCACTTTTGATCCTACATGGAGAATCATTGTGATAAGCGGAGATTGACCGAGCGTAGCATAGGAAACTCCTTTCTTATCAAGAGTATGTCATCCACGTACTCTACGAGGATCATCACCATACTCCCTACTACCTTTTTGTTTATACAAGGTTCATCTACCATTTTGATGATGTCAAACTCTTTGACTAATACATCAAAACAGATATTCCAACTCCGCGATACCTGCTTTATCCTATAAAGCATCTTGTACACGTTTCCGCTGCTCCCACTGTCTACGAAGCCCTCTGGCTGTGTACTTATAGACGTTCTCTTCTAAAATATCATTTAGAAAAGCAGTCATGGCACCCAACCGCCAGATATTGTAGTCATGGTATGTAACCGTGGCAAGTAGGATCTGGATGGACTTAAGCATAGCTACTTGAAAAGGTTTCATCATTATCCACACCTGGTCGATGACGAAAGGCTTTAACAAGTCTAGCTTTGAAAGTCTCAACTTTTCCATCTACACCAAGTAATCTTCTCAAGATATACTTGCTCCTGATGGGGATTTAACCCTTCAGATATAGCAACCAAAGTCCATACATTGTTGGTGTACATGGATTCCATCTCAGATCGCTAAGCATCCAGCCATTCTTACAGAGTCTTACTCCTGCTGGCCAGCTCGAAACTAGTTGGGTCATCATCTCATGATGCAATCCTCGCTCCCACTGTCATAGAGAAACCGAAGTATCTCTCAGGTGGGTGAGAAACCCTACTAGATCGGCGGAGAGGCTGAGGTTCGTTGGTAACTATTGAATCCTTTGGTTTTTTCAAATCATCAGCTGCAGTTTGTATAGCTGGAACATTTCCAGTTCTACATAACAGATCTTGCCTCGAGCTTGTCCGGATTTTGCTTTTCAGACATAGGCTGGACAACCCCAAATCTCAACTAACTTAAGAGATGGGCTCTTCCCTTATCATATCAAATATGAAGTGGTACGCAACTAATTTGATTTGAACCCTATTCAATAGGTATGCAACTTCATAAGTGCATAACTCCCAAAAGGAAAAAGATAACTCAGCAGTACTCATCATAGAGCACACCATATCAAATAGGGTGTATCTGCTCCGCCCCGATATACCATCGTATGGTGTATCCGGAGGAGTAATCCTGAGAGAGAATCTCATTCTCCTTTAGAATAGTCCAGGATTTCCATGCTCAAGTATTCTCCTCCTTGATCTCATCATAGGACATAATACTTATACCCGTATTTTGGTTCTCTACTTCTAACTTATATTCCGTGAATATCTCAAAAGGTTCGGACTTGTGTTTCAACAGGAACATATGTCTGAATCTTGAGAGATCATCAGAGAATGTAATGAAGTACAAAGAACCAGTCCTGGCATGTATAGACTGGGGACCTTACATACATCATCATGTATCAGTCCCAAGAGTTCACTAACTCTTTCTCTGTTTCCAGTAAACGGAGCTATGGTCATCTTATCTTTGTGACATGACTGGCAAGTTTCACAAGATGTAAATTCAAACAGATTTAAATATGCATCTATGTGCAACTTAGCTAGTCGGGTCGCATTGATATGACCTAGTCTACAATACCTCAAGAAGGATTCGTTCATTTCTGAACTCTTCCTCTTGTGTGTGTTCCGTATACTAAGAACTGCAGTTTGATTTAGAACATCAATGTTTTTAGATAACGTGCCTGAACCGATCAACTTTTGATATAGGAAATGTTCAAAACATTATCCAACAATACAAAATTTTATCATTTCTTTACTGATAAAGAGACTGATATGATTTTGTATATCAGGTTCGGTATCTAATAACATTCGTTCAGAATCAATGTATTGGTAATACAGGGTGACAGTGACCAACAGACTTGGCTGCAACTCTTGCCCCGTTTTCTGCCTCATGAAACTTATCACCCGTTCTCAGTCTTTACCTATCTGTAGCCCATGTAACAAATTACATATGCGGGATCCTGATCTGGTATCACATACTCAGGGCGTAAAGAATACTGAGAAGCAGTTCTGTATAATGAACATACCCGAAGATGATGCATCAGCATGCACTCTCTTCGTTTGGGCGGTATGGGAATTCTGGTAATTCCCTAATTTCCTGCTCTGTCTTATAACAATTACAAGTTGGAGCGGGACCAACGTTCCCCAGCTCAGTATAACAAGCGGGTTCGGTCAATAATCCGTATTATTATCTTGATTAAGGCGTGATATGGTCGCTACCTGGAGAGAGAGAGAAGAAAACACTCAGCGTGTGCTCTTTCAAGAATAGATTGGTTATTATTTTATCTAATCAGGATGGCTCCCACTGCTTTTTATCAAATCTTCCTTCAAACCTTAAAAGGAAAGACTAGCCGGGATTAATTACACACTACAAGTTCGCCAATCTTTCAGCCAGGCCAGTGTCGGTACTTTGAGGGAGGTCCCCCGTGCTTTCGCATGAACCTAATTAATGTAAACCTCGTTTTTCCAGAGGCGTAACCCCGTTGACACCTTTCTAGACACCTACTTGATCGGCCAATTGTAATGTGTAAAACTCTCCCAGGAGTAACTCTTACTCGCAGCGGGTATCGGGATCCAACTATCTCATAGAAGGTATGCAATCTCATTGCAAATTTCAACACTTGAAATTCCCGATAATATTTTGCCCCTAGCGTCCTATGACCTTGACAGAGGTCAACAAACCATAGGCTGCTAGTCAAGTTCAACCCGTCATTTCCTGATTGAAGTAAACCCACCCGCACGACCCTTGACAGAGGTCAACAAGGTCGCACGACTACCCTAAATCAATCACATCATATGCTTATACAGATAAGCACTAATCAGCTACCGCACACTACGCCTTGACAGAGGTCAACAAACGCAGCACGAATACTAACCAGTATATATCTGAAATGACGGAGGGCTACGACAGGTTTTTCTGAAAACCTATTGCGTAATGAACTTGATATCGTTGTAGAATCAAATGATTTTAAAATGGAGTGCTTTCGAGGCTTTTCTAGTTTTGCTAAAGGAGTCACTCCCGGTGAAGGGATCGTCGGTCCTTTCCTCGTCGAATGAGGTGCGGGATATATCATATATATCACTGTGCAAAGCAAAAACTCTTAAAAGCAATCAAAAGACAAACCGAGTGTGTAGCATCTGCCAGTTATTGCTAAAGGAGTCACTCCCGGTGAAGGGATCTAGGTCCTTTCCTTATCGAATAAGGTGAAGGATATATCATATATACCGCTGTGCAAAGCAAGAACTGTAGCTACCTATTTTATTTAGAAATTCGATTCTACAACATCTTTAGGTTTCTTTTATTTCATTAATCTCATTAATGAAGTCCCATCATTTAAGAACCTAAACATCACAGATAAATACGACGTACACTTATGCCATCCGCATTCGCCTCGATGTCCCCTCGTGCACCGTTAGGTTAGGTAACTAACGGCAGAGCGGGGCAGGTCTAGCGCGGGTGTAAAACATAAGTAACGCCTATATAATATATCATATATACTATATACTGTATCTATCATAGAACATCACATGATCACATCACAGATATCGCAGCAGAAGAATCATATGAAACATTGAATATACTAGGACGTCCGTGTTTTCAATACGAGCCAGTATAAAACACGGATTCCACGGTCGCGATGAATAGCCAAACCCACACCCCTAGACCCCTACGAGAGCGGCAAGCAACCCTACCAATTCTGGAGTTAGGAGACCCGGACTCGACTCCTCGAGTTGGTCTCCCACTGGACTCCAGAACCCGGTTACTTGTGCTCCCCTCCTTGGGTCTATCCTAGTGCGGAAAAGAAAATAATATACAAACGGTGACATCTTCCGCAACCTGGAAGTGCCCCAATAAAAGAATATTACATACAAGTTTTTACATGAATGAAAATGAAAAACACTCATCTCACATAAAAACCCCCGGCTATTCAAACACGACGATCCAATATAACATATCCAGCAACACATAACATCATATGTCATCAACGTAAGTAAATATGCGCATCCTAATTGTCGTTGACATATAGTAACGAAACCAGCGATATCACATATTACACTTACGGTCACAGAAAAGAAAGTGTAAAACTACAACAGTTGGAATCCGCAATCTCTTTAGACATCTCATGCCTAATCAAATGAAATACTTAGACATCACATGCCTAACAATTATAAACTCCGCATTTTAGTCTCATTATCGAAAACACTTTTCAATATCAAGTCGGGCAATTCAAGAAGATTCCCGACATCCTGATCGAATGCTCGTCGCAAACTTTAGTAGGCGGCCGCACCCCCGATACCGTCGACGAAGTGCACCAAGGCGGAACACCGCTACCGCAAGCACCTGAATGGATGCTTTCGGCGACGGGGTTCTCCTACAGTCACTTGGTCGGGGCTATGGGGTGTAGCTGTCTATTAAGTTTACCCGGCGAGTATCCGCGTACGCTACGTGATTGCGACGGACTTTTGATCGCATCAAAATTCCGTAGCAACCGATCAAGTGAGACTAATTTGCTATGTTTATAACATTCATTCAGTTATCTCATAACTACTTATGAATTCCAATTATTGTATCCCATTCCAGATAAATAGAAAATGTTAAACTTTCCGATCGAACAGTCAAACACCCAAGTTTTCCCGAAACAGATCAACACATGAAATAAGTCTAACAACATTCAGTTCGTGCCTCAGTACCAACGGTCCAGCCGTAGAAGGGTCAAGCCAACGCCTCACATGTGGCACGCCGTACTGCCCCAAACCCGAAGGTTCAAAGGGCAGTTCAAGACGGTCACATAATCGAGTTAAGGTTTGTTGTCTTCTAGAGGGTCCATCGCGTTACTTGCACTACTTAGAACGTTATTAAACTACGGAAAAATCCAACACTTGGAAATTTCCCGGCAGGGGAAAAAGTGGGTATTTATATCCAGTCGAACTTTTTAACAGTTTCTAAAATATCCGGAAAAACATAAACGAAGTTAAATTATCCGATCAAATTAACGAATCCCCAATAAAACCCTAGAAAACTCAACACTTGAGTGGAATTAAAAAATTCACATAAAAAATTGCCAAGAAAGGACCTAAGAATAAATATATGAAATTTGAGGGACTAAGTCCAAATTTTGGCCGCGGAAGCGCCGCCAAACCCCTGGTTTGGCCGCTGTTCCGCGGTCGAATTATGGAATTAGGGGCCCAAACTTCACAGTAATTCTTAGTTTTTCCTGCTTACTTTTCTGCATATTTTTAATTCACAAAAATCCACGAATTTCAAAAATGTACAGAGAGCATTTTAGGGTTTGGGTTTCGGTTCGATCGGACTTCTAATTCCGTCTACGCATCGTCTAAGGCTCTAGCTAGGCTCTGATACCACTGTAGGGTTCCTAGGCACTCTCAAGAGGTCTCATAAGGTATCAACCATGCCAATTTCAAAAATTACGGTGCCGAGAAACCCTAGACTAGATCGTTAACTAGATATTTTAGGCGAAAAGATAAAGTAGTTAACAACTTAACTAAAAGAACGGAAATACAACCTTTGTAGATCCGGTCCTTCACCTCCACGGCTCCGTGATGAAGTCCCCTCGCTGTCCATATCGGATCCCGGGCTCTAGCGTCGGCTTCATCGGAGAAATGGGCGGGCAAGGTCGTCGGCTTCGTGCCGAAGATGATCTACGTCGAGGCATCACAAGATCAAGCTCCCACTTCACCAAGTCATGAAACTTGTGAAGAAAACACCCTATACTACTTGGCAAGAGGTAGAGAATGAAGAAATAGGAGGTGGGTTCACTTTAGAATTGGATTTCTCACTCATTTTCTCAAGTTGCCATTGATGGAGGCAAGCATCTTCTTGTGAAGAAGAAGAAGATGAATATATTATGATAAGTTATTTTCAAAATAGAAAATAAATGAATACTTATCATAATCCAACCATGGTCAAGTGTAGAGAATGAACTAGGGTTTAGTGGAATGGTTAGGGTTAAGCATGAAACAAATATGGTCACTTAGTCAAAGCTTCATGAAGCTTCAACTAGCATCCAAAGAAAGCCACCATTCATTTATTTTGCAAAATAAATAAACAAAATAAATAAATGATAAAGAAAAAGAAAACCCTAACCATTACACAACTATGGTTTAGACTTTACACAAACTCAAGTTAGCTTGTATCATCAAACATGACACAAACTTGTGTACAAAAGTATATCACATATACATTGTGCACTTCAAGTGAGAAAATCCCTTTAAAATGAACCAATACTAGTTAATGCAAAGTAATATATCAAATATATAATTATGCATTAAATCATTAAATCAACTCTTGATTCAATGATCCGGTCATGTCGCACACAACCGACTAGTATACAATGTATCGATTTATCGAATCAATCCTTGATTCGATAACTAGGTTATATCGCATACAACCATATCGATACATTCATCGCGAGAATGAAATACGGTATCACATACACGCATTATTCTCGGTCCCGCACATATCTCATATGCGCTCCTATTTCGTTTCGCTTGAGCCAGGAAACCTCTGTGTAGGACTCTAAAGACTCGTCAATACGCCGGTAGCAGATGATGATCATATCAAACACCCACAAGCCGCAAGCGGTCTGCTAAACGTAACGGCCACCCGGGTATTGAGCGATCAGAAGATCGATGAGCAAGCCCGCTCACACTCCTGTGAATCCAACCAGTAACACTTGCCGTACAGTCCGGCCTGTTCGTCTGATATGTCGCATATCTCACCTAGGGGTAGTTAACGTCAGACCCCAATAGCTCGATAAGTCGTGTCGATATGAGGCCTATAACAGTTCGAGAAACTACAGGTAACACTTACCAGTAAATCTCAGCAACCCTGGCCAGGGATTTTTGGTTATAGCCAATCGAACACAGCGCAACATCAACTCCCTATACCGGGAGAGACGAATCCCCTCCTATCGCTCATTGCCTCCATGTGATTCGGGACTGTACCCAAAAAACACCGTTTTGCACGCCCTCTTGGACGTGGTAAGGTGGAAATCAAAGCACAGTGGGAACCACACAAGACTCTATGACGATCTCCGGTCAACAGACTACTCTGTACCAGTGTCACCAGAGAACTGCCATCTGACGTAAGGTATAATACCATCTGGGAGTTCTCGGCGAGTCCGTCCAGTGTACCCAGTCTCCACTGAGCACCCGTATATCATCTCTGATGTCAAACACCAATGGATATGGGATCATCCATCGCCCATCTATATGGGTCGAGAAGGATACGCTAGTCTACACTGGTATATCGATGCCCCGTCTCGATACACCCACGACTAGGGACTTTAAAGGATGTACTTATGGACTACCATGTCCCCACTAGTATGATCCGCATCATAGTCCAGGTAGTCAAGTACACATCCTAAGGGTTTTACCAACATGTAACAGAGAGACAATCAGTGAACACGTTAAGGTAAAGATCAACCAGATAGCATACTATCATGTCGAGCAAGAAAGTCCTCCCTATATATGTCCCAGCATCCACTACAATATACATCCTATGTATAGCAATGGCCTCTAGGGCATACATATAATTAACATCTTTGCATAACATGCTTGCGTATATACATTGATACATCCTTATTTGCGCACATACACATTGTATATTCATATTGGTGCACATATACATTGATACATCCTTATTTGCGCACATACACATTGTATATTCATATTGGTGCACATATACATTGATACATCCTTATTTGCGCACATGCACATTGTATATTCATATTGGGGCACATATACATTGATACATCCATACTTGCGCATATGCACATTGCATACCCATATTGGCGCATATACACATTGGTACCTCTATACTTGCGCATATACATATTGTGCCTACATAGATAACTGGTTTTATTGGAAAATTGGGAACCACATGTTATATTTTAAAAACTGAAATCGTTTAAAAGAGCGGTTTTTCCTTAATATGTCTTATCACTGTTCCATGTTGCATGACATAAGGATATGCCTACATTCTATTATATGTCGCATACATCATGCTTTATAATTTTACGCATTGAGATATGCTGTTTTCATGAGATTTCTGGATTTGAGAACCGTGGCGATTTCAAAGAATAGCATGTACTGTTTTAAAAACCCGGTTTCTCTTGATATGATATTTCAGTGCGTCCACCATGCGTTTTCTCGGTTCTGAGAGCGACATGTGAAACCCGATTCGAGGAGGCGGATGAGGCCGATTGCGGGTACATGGTGGACTCGATATGGTACCTCTGGGCGAGAACGGATCGCTGTGTAGTAGACGGTGAGCCTGGCAGAGGGACTACTACCTACCGGTGATAGTATTTGGGCTCGGCGGATATCCAGAGGATACTGATTGGAGTCGAGAGATGGTATGGGCCGATCCGGATCGACGGAGCCCATGGGCCGATCTGGACTGACGGAGCCCGATATATGAGGATTTACATGTCAATGCTGGGCACGGTTTTCATGATGTTTTCGAGTGTCGATACAAGGCACTCAGGTTCCATGATTTTGATGTGTCGTGAGGGACACCGTTGATATATACCTCATACTTTCATGCACACTCCTTTATGATGTTTACATGCATACATACCTTGATTATGGTTGGACGAGATCCACATGCATACATACCTTGATTATGGTTGGACGAGGTCCACATGTATACATACCTTGATTATGGTTGGACGAGATCCATATACATGCATTGATTATTACTGTTGGATGTTATCCACATGCATATAGGTATTGACTACCTTGTTGGCACATATACAGACCCGATCACCCTAGATATCATAGTATTACCTTTATGATATAGTTGACCTAGAAGTCGTTTATTCGATTTCTATCTGTTGATATTTTTCTACTCACGAGTTGGCAACTCACCCCCGTTGTGCCACAGTTCTTACAGGTTGACCGCTTGGATCAGTAGCGGCTTCGCTGGCATACAGTTGCATTCGGGTGTTTTGCATTGGTAGGTGGGACACTTGTATCATTCCCACTCTTGTATCTATATTTCATTATTGTATCTAGTTAACTCCATCAATCAAAATTAGTAAATTGTATAAGTAATGAGACTTGGTGAGATTGTGGTTGTGAGACTTAAAGCGAGGGGTTGTTCACTACTTGTGGTTCGGTATCTCGCTTATTTACTTATCTTTTGTGGTGAACTTCGCCGTTGGGCATCGTATACTTATTTATACTGTATTGCGTGGTTGTGATCCGCCGTTTGGCGAAGAGCTAGCTCCCGCTTGGGCATGCCATTATTCTTATTATGTATTTGTGGTTTTGGATCAAAATATACAAAGGAGGTGCTGCCAAAATTTTTTAAAGACGAAATATGTTTTCAAACTAGTAAATTTCACTTGCGTCATTCATGTTCCTTTTCTATGCATTAAGAAAACTTGATTTCATATACCTTTATTTCAAAACTTTACCTCATTTATTTTTCTAAAATGATTTAGAATTCTGGGTTTCAGCTTACTTAAATTCCGTTATGCCTTTAGACGTTGCGTGATTCAAGTGCTGGTCACGAGCTAATATTTCCGGTCATGACACTAGAGCTCAGGGTCTTCATTGAATTAGTCCAAGTCTTCAGCAGTGGGCTCGATCTCTGACGTGTCCAGATCACCTGACAACATTCAAAGAAGAAAGAAGAGAATTCGTCAGCAAACAGATCGCTCGGTAAGTCCTAAAGATAAGGGAGAAGTAGACAGAATAAGAGGTAACTTTTATAGTTGTATTATATTGTTATAATGTTGTGTTAACGCTGTTGTTTGTAGCTTGGTACAGAAGGATGCCAGTGTATACGAGAGGAGTTTCACTTGCCCCGGAGACTAAGGTATCAGAAACTCAAGGAACCGTTGGGCCACGGTACAATATCAACGGAATATAGGTTAGGTGTCTTATGGTTGCAGTCTCGTGCCACTTCTAACACCTTCCGTACCAATCTACCCTTTAAACCCCGTAGTGTTTTGATTGTATTGTTGTGTTGTGTTGGATAGATTGTATAGTTGAATGACCGACCAAAACCATGATATCAGTAAACGGATGTAACTGTATAATCATGTAAATGGAATATCTGGAGAATCATGTAAATGGATGTATATACATGGTTCGGTTCAGTCAATGTAGATTGAATGTATTGAATAGATTGAATATAGGGATTCATGTTAAATCAGAATATTGTAGATTGTAAATTGTAGATTATAGATTGTAGATTGTAGATTGTAATTGAATCATATTCAAGTCAGATTATAATGAAACTCAAAGTAAATTGAAGTCCTGATTGTTTTGATGTTATCGGTAACCGCTGCTCATGGGTGGCAGGATTTGTGTCTTTTTCAAAGACGATTACCTTTTTGATAACACCATTGTTAAGTTGTCTAGCTTAGATAGGCAAGCACCCACTTCTTCGGCTCCCCGAGGCTCAAGAGATTGGTCCCGCTTAAACCAATGTTTACTAGGGGCCTTATTGTAATTTATAGAACTTGAGGAGGTTTTATGTAGAAATACTTTTATATACTTTTCAAAATATACCCAAGTATTTATTATTCGTCTTTAGAGTTATAATGAATGTGAATTTTATATTATGATATTTCTAATGAAAATATCCTAATTTCATAATAAATGGTATTTATTGGTAATATTGGTTTTGTATGGAATTCATGGTATTTTAGTGTAAAATTGATTCTTGTGATTTTTAGAAAACGGTTTTATTAAGTAAATGGTATTTATTTGTAAAGATGTCAATTTCCCGTATTCTATGTTCCAGGGTCTCCTAAGTCAACTAGACTGCTCCTAACTGGTCCAAAGCGACAAGTTGTGAGACATCTCTCAAATCACTTCTTCACCTCCAATTATGGTTAGGTAAGTACAAGTGAAGAAAGGAGGGATCCGCTCACGAATCACCGTGAGACGGGCTTTTTAAAGTTACATTTCTCACTTGTCTAATCTAGACACTACAAAGTCAAGTTTAGATAAACGACTGAATGCCCACAACCTTCCTCTGTCCTAATGAGTGCGACAGTTTTTAATTGGCCGAGTCTAGATATTTTTATTATTAGCTCAAAGGTTATTTATTTGTAAAGGTGTATCAATACTAAATCTTTTATAAATGGTTTTATTAAGTAAAGGGTTTTTAAATGAAAATGTTTGTTTTCCCGTATTCTAAGTTCTCGAGGGTATCGTGTTATGTTGCATATGAGTGTGTGAGGAGGTAGGTCATTATCTCGTGGTCTACTTAAAGGTATAGCAAGTTTAATGAAGTTAAATGTATAATTGAAACAATGTGGTATTTAAATGAAAAATACGATAAAGTGAAATAGCCATCATTTTATGAAATGAAACTTGATCAATTTGGTTGATTAGTGTTTAATAGTCAACATGAGGGAGTTTAAGCATAATTGTATTAACGAGAAGTGAAGTTTTATAAGAAAACCGAATCGGAAATCGGATTTGTTCCGATTCCGTCGGGTTTGTAAATTTGTATTTTAGAAAAGAAAAGAGAGGTAGAATTTGGGGACTTACGGGCTTTGGACAATAACGAGAGTGAGATGGAAGAAGAGGAATCGCCGGTGCGTCGATTCGTCGTTCCTAGAACGATCGCCGGAAGTTCGCCGGGAATTTCTCCGTAGCTTCGCTTCGTGCTCGTTTTCAAAGTACATAAGATTTCTTGAGAATTTTAGAGAGTCGGCTCAGAGTTTTGGGGTGAGAGGGTAGAGGGTAGTAGTGTATTTATAAGGTTAGGTTAGGGTTAGGGTAGATGTAGGATTAAAAAAAGTAAAAATGTGTGAAAAATGTATTAAAAATGAAGTAAATGAGAGTTAATGGGCTCTCTGGAATTGATATCAGAAATTGAAGTATGCAGGGGAGTGGGGGAGTTGAAAGGCCATAATTTTCCTTCAGGTGACTCGGTCGTCCGGCCGAGTCTGGCCGGCGGCGCCGGCCCGAGTCGAAGTGTCGGGAAGTGGGGGGTCTCAAGGTGTAGGCTCTGGTGGATTTACATTTATGGGTGTAGTGGAAAAATTGGGAGTTATCTTGTGTGGGCTGTTGGACTTCTATAAAATTTTAAAACAAATAAATATTAAAATAATGTGGGGCATGGGATTTGAACTTTGGTGGCTTGGTTCAGCAGTGCAAGGTATTACCAATGAGCTACAAGCTCCTTCTTGTAATTATGGAGTTATTTAATTACTTAAAGTAGTTATAGAAAATGTAAATACCCCAAGTATACATTAATTTTCAAGCAAATTTTTGTACACTAAAAATGGAGTTGTTACACTCTTTTAACTTGTAATTAAAAAGCAAAATAATTACTTATAACTTGTGCTCAGGCTAAAATACCCCTTTATGGATTTTGAAAAAAATATTTGAAAAAAATTTGTATAGGAAAATTAGGGTTGTTACATTCTACCCTCCTTATAAAAATTTCGTCCTCGAAATTTGTAAAAGGAAAGTGTAACAGTTTGGTGACAGAACTAAAGATTGTAAAAAAAGTTTTGGTCAAAGTTGTGAGGGAGTTACTTGGGTTACCTTGGTTCACAGTCTCAGGTTATATGGCTGCTAAGGTAAATGTCTGTCGCTGTGGTACATTCCTTCTAGCCGGAGGCACATTCTGTCCTTGAGGCATGTTTCTTTGCCCTCGAGGCATGTCCCTCATTGCCTGTTGGAATTGGCGAGTAGGCTGTGCAGGAGTTCTATGTGGAGGTGGAGTTGGGAGTGTAGGACGAGTTGCAAGAGCCTGGATAGGTGGCCGCTGCGGGTAGTTGGTAGGTGTGTGAGCTGAGTTGTACCTATATGGACTGGTTTCAATTCTGTGATTGGACGCGCCACAAACTAGGCACAGGCCTTTTGCGCGCCTATAGTCCTTTATCAAATGTCCATCTCTCTTGCAATGGAAACAGAAATGTGGTCTTGGCTGGTTATTGGGTTCTTCAGTTCTCCTTGGTTCGAACGTTGGCCTGGAAGAGGCTCCTCCTGCCATTTAAGTGGCAGGGTGTTTCAAACCGGCAGATTGAGGTCTGCCCTTCCTCTTTACTACTACCTTATATCTTCGGGCAGCCTTCAAAGCCAAATCATGGGTTGGGAAATCCCCTGTAGCCAGAGCAGCTTGGATTTCCGGGTCCAACCCTTGCTGAAATCTTCTAGCCCTGATCTCAGCAGTCGGTATGAGATGGGCCGCAAACCTGTTACAGTCTTGTGTTAGCTGTGTAGTATGTGATATTAAAATCGAACACTGAGACATGTCTTACCTACTGAGCATGGTAAACTCAGCGTCATACTCATCTACCGACTTGGTCCATATTGAACCTTGTTGCATATGTATGAACTGCTGTTCCATGTCAAACCCGGCAGTCTCATGGAAGTACTTTGCGTCGAACATGTCTCGGAAAGTCTTCCATTCGATAGGTCGGTCAAGACGGCTTTCTTCCGCCTTCCACCAGACCCGTGCATTGTCCGTGAGCTGTAATTTTGCAACATGAACCTAAGCTATTTCTGGCACTTGTGCTGCGGCCAGATCATCTTCGATACTCTGAGCCCATTCCTCAGCTTCCAGTAGGCTCTTCTTTCCTGAGAACTGTTTGGGGTGCAAAGCCTTGAATTGCTTCATCCCAGGTGCTTCTGCCACGGGACGGTTCATTAAAAGAGCAGTCTGCTGCTGCTGTCCCTCTAGGAGGCTTCGGATTGCCTCAAGTAGAACCGTCTGCTCGTTGATCGGAGCAGGAACGGCAGGTGTGAGTGGTAGTGGTGGAGGTGTGTTATTGACATTGGTGCTGGTGTTGTTCGGGGAATCCATAACCTTGAAGAAAAATTTGGGTTAGGACAGATTCAAAGTACATGATTCAAGGAATATGAAATTGTAGGATTCAAGGAATATGAATTGTAAGGAATGTTTTAGTTGCTGATTCTTGTGTTATATTGCTTAGGTTGTTCACGCAAAACAGAACTGCATGATAGAGTTTCATACAGCTCTGATCTGCATGGGCTACCAACAAAACTTGTCACACACCGCTTCCCAGTATACGGGCAGAGGACGCGACGAGGCCGCTACGTATTTACTTTGAAGTAAATACGCTAAGCGTATCTAAGCAATATAAAAGTAAAATCACAAAAGACAAGATATAATAAAACAGCAACTTTATTTATTCATATTCTTTCTGTACAATACATGGAAAGTAAATACAACTGATAAAAAGCAATGGCTAAACAATGACATAACAGAAATGAAAAGTACTGAATGGAAAGTGCATAATGAACTAGAGCTCGGGGTCTTCATTGAATTAGTCCAAGTCTTCAGCAGTGGGCTCGATCTCTGACGTGTCCAGATCACCTGACGACATTCAAAGAAGAAAGAAGAGAATGTCGTCAGTGAACAGATCGCTCGGTAAGTCCCAAAGATAAGGAAGAAGTAGACAGAATAAGAGGTAACTTTTATAGTTGTATTATATTATTATAATGTTGTGTTAATGCTGTTGTTTGTAGTTTGGTACAGAAGAATGCCAGTGTATACGAGAGGAGTCTCACTTGCTCCGAAGACTAAGGTATCAGAATCTCAAGGAACCGTTGGGCCACGGTACAACAGCAACAGAATATAGGTTAGGTATCTTATGGTTGCAGTCTTGTGCCACTTTTAACATCTTCCGTACCAATCTACCCCTTAAACCCCTTAGTGTTTTGATTGTATTGTTCTATTGTGTTGGATAGATTGTATAGTTGAATGACTGACCAAAACCATGATATCAGTAAATGGATGTAACTGTATAATCATGTAAATGGAATATCTGGAGAATCATGTAAATGGATGTATATCCATGGTTCGGTTCGGTCAATGTAGATTGAATGTATTGAATACATTGAATATAGGGATTCATGTTGAATCAGAATATTGTAGATTGTAAATTGTAGATTATAAATTGTAGATTGTACTTGAATCATATTCAAGTCAGATTATAATGAAACTCAAAGTAAATTGAAGTCCTGATTGTTTTGATGTTATCGGTAACCGCTGCACATGGGCAACAGGATTTGTGTCTTTTTCAAAAACGATTACCTTTTTGATAACACCATTGTTAAGTTGTCTACCTTAGATAGGCAAGCACCCACTTCTCCGGCTCCCCGAGGCTCAAGAGATTGGTCCCGCTTAAACCTATGTTTACTAGGGTCTTTATTGTAATTTATAGAACTTGAGGGGGTTTTATGTAGAAATACTTTTATATACTTTTCAAAATACACCCTAAGTATTTATTATTCGTCTTTAGAGTTATAATGAATGTGAATTTTATATTGTGATATTTCTAATGAAAATATCCTAATTTCATAATAAATGGTATTTATTGGTAATATTGGTTTTGTATGGAATTCATGGTATTTTAGTGTAAAATTGATTCTTATGATTTTTAGAAAAAGGTGGAATATTTATATCATAACAAAATAGGTATTTTAATGATAAATATACATATATTTATACAAAAATAATTTTAATATATATTTTATATTCTAAAAATCTCATTTTCTCAAGATGTCGTATTTTAAATTTTTCGAGACCGAATGCTTCTTGCGGAGGTCTGAATCTCGCACTACTAAGCCCGAGGATGTGCGATAATCCGCACCATCCCGAATGGGTTCCCCAAAATGGGTTGTAGCGGCTCTTTGCAAAAATTGTATAAATACTAAATCTTTTAGAAAACGGTTTTATTAAGTAAATGGTATTTATTTGTAAATATGTCAATTTCCTGTATTCTATGTTTTAGGGTCTTCTAAATCAACTAGACTGCTCCTAACTGGCCAAAGCGACAAGTTGTAAGATATCCCTCAAATCGCCTCTTCACCGCCAATTGTGGCCAGGTAAGTACAAGTGAAGAAAGGAGAGATCCGCTCACAAATCACCGTGAGACGGGCCTTTTAAAGTTACCTTTCTCACTTGTTTAGCCTAGGCACCATAAAGTCAGGTTTAGATAAACGACTGAATGCCCACAACCTTCCTCTGTCTTAATGAGTGCGACAGTTTTTAATTGGCCGAGTCTAGATATTTTTATTATTAGCTCAAAGGTTATTTATTTGTAAAGGTGTATCAATACTAAATCTTTTATAAATGGTTTTATTAAGTAAAGGGTTTTTAAATGAAAATGTTTGGTTTCCTGTATTCTAAGTTTTCGAGGGTATCGTGTTATGTTGTATATGAGTGTGTGAGGAGGTAGGTCATTATCTCGTGGTCTACTTAAAGGTATAGCAAGTTTAATGAAGTTAAATGTATAATTGAAACAATGTGGTATTTAAATGAAAAATACGATAAAGTGAAATAGCCATCATTTTATGAAATGAAACTTGATCAATTTGGTTGATTAGTGTTTAATAGTCAACATGAGGGAGTTTAAGCATAATTGTATTAACGAGAAGTGAAGTTTTATAAGAAAACCGAATGGGAAATCGGATTTGTTCCGATTCCGTCAGGTTTGTAAATCCGTATTTTAGAAAAGAAAAGAGAGGTAGAATTTGGGGACTTACGGGTTTTGGACAATAACGAGAGTGAGATAGAAGAAGAGGAATCGCCGGTGCGTCGATTCGTCACCGAGAGTTCCTAGAACGATCGCCGGAAGTTCGCCGGGAATTTTGCCATAGCTTTGCTTCGTGCTCCTTTTCAAAGTACACAAGATTTCTTGAGAATTTAAGAGAGTCGGCTCAGAGTTTTGGGGTGAGAGGGTAGAGGGTAGGGGTGTATTTATAGGGTTAGGCTAGGGTTAGGGTAGATGTAGGGTTTTAATTAAAAAAAAGTAAAAATGTGTGAAAAATGTATTAAAAATGAAGTAAATGAGAGTTAATAGGCTCCCTGGAATTGATATCAGAATTTGAAGTATGCAGGGGAGTGGGGGAGTTGAAAGGCCACGATTTTCCTTCAGGTGACTCGGCCGTCCGGCCGAGTCGAAGTGTTGGGAGGTGGGGGTCTCGAGGTGTAGGCTCTGGTGCATTTACATTTGTGGGTGTAGTGGAAAAATTGGGGGTTATCTTGTGTGGACTGTTGGGCTTCTATAAAATTTTTTAAAAAATAAATATTAAAAATAACGTGGGGCATGCGATTTGAACTCTGGTGGATTGGTTCAGCAGTGCAAGGTATTACCAATGAGCTACAAGCTCTTTCTTGTAATTATGGAGTTATTTAATTACTTAAAGTAGTTACAGAAAATGTAAATACCCCAAGTATACATTAATTTTCAAGCAAATTTTTGTACACTAAAAATGGAGTTGTTACATTCTTTTAACTTGTAATTAAAAAGAAAAATAATTATTTATAACTTGTCCTCAGGCTAAAATACCCCTTTATGGATTTTGAAAAAAATATTTGAAAATAATTTGTATAGGAAAATTAGGGTTGTTACAGCGTTCAGCACCTCGCTCGGGATAAGATCACTATCTCCGGGTTTGACTCCCAGTCATCACGGACGCTCGGGTCTATGATACTGACGCTGCGCTTTGGGCTGTTAGTCACTGACATCAAGTTTCACGTCATTGACGCTAAGACCTGCTATAACGCTCTGCTCGGCCGACCTTGGTTACACGAGTACAACATTATCCCTTCTACACAACATCAGTGTATGAAGTACTTCAAAAATGGTCTCGAGTACACTGTGACAGGGGAACTAAACCCATTCTCCGTGAACGTAGTCCGCAAATATGAGGATGCCAAATACTTCCTGCCTGATTTTGAAGACACAGAAAGATGTCACAAACCGGAGGACAAGAATAAAGCTATCACCACTATTCCGGTCTTCGGGAGTGATACCGAGGGGGAAGAAAAAATAGTTTATGAAGGGCCGTCCCAATACAACAAACCGGGACCGTCCACCCCTATGTTGATCTTCGGCAGTGACTCGGAAGATGAAGACAATGCCGTATTTTCTGTTCGGCCATCGATACAAGCCTTTGCTGATGAAGATCGGGGTTTGCAAATTGCCATGGTCCCGCAGGAGCATTACAAAGAACTCGACGCACTTAATACCTATAATGTGCAGGAGCTGCAGACATTCTACGTCCCTCCCAGGCGGAGAGATGAAAAGGCAATCCTCTTTTATCAATCCACGGAAACCAAAGTGGAGAAAGAAGTCTGGCATGGTGCTGACTCGACACTTGACAGACTTCAGCCCATCCGTTTGCCCAGGTACTACACAGACGGATTAAAAAGACTGTTGAGGCACCAAGGCGTACCCCTTAAACAGACTGCTCGACAAGCCCAGTTCTATAACAAGATCTGGAGTGTCCCCGGAACTTAACGAAAGTTGCCCAATGGGAGAATGGAAACGATCGGGCTTGGGTATGTTCAATCCAAGAAACGGGAGCGATTCCGCGGCTGCTACGTCATACATGACTTCGACGAAGAAGGAGATGCTCTATGGGAAGATGCTAACCCTCAACCAAAATAAGCTCCCGTCGTGAAAATGCCAAGCCCGTCGTTCGAAGAACAAATGGACAAGCTTATAAGGGAAGCGGGTCAAAAAGTTTCGAGACGACCATAGCCGCGAAATGGCCATTTATGAGAAGGCCAGGATGCAGCGCCTCCTTCAGCAGGCTGCGGAGAATGACGATGCCCTTCATCGTCAACCTGTCACACAAAAGACCCGACGCAGAGGCAAAAATAAATCAAAGAGCGGAAAAAATGTTCGACAGCGACAAAACGGGATGAAGAAGCCATGCGATCGAGAATCGAGCAACCAGGATTCGTCTCTTATAAAGAAGATGGGTCGAGCGTACTCCTTTTCCCAAGTCAAAACAAGGAAAATATTCGATCTTGTCATAAAACATCAAATGATGACGCTCCCGGAGTCTAAGCACCCCGAGCAAGCAGGCGAGGTCTCTCACCCGGACTATTGCTCCTATCACCGAGCGATAGGACATCCTCTTGAAGACTGTTTTACATTCAAAGACTGGGTAGAAGACCAGTATCAGCAAGGCAGGTTCGCTCTATCCAGCAGCTGGAGGGTAACCCCGCCGCAGAAGCATCAACCGAAAGCCACGAGAGTAGAACCGGATTGATATTGGTCTTAGAAGCGATCCCGTACCTGTCGCGTGATAATGCTGTCAGAAGAAGAGCCCGAGAATATGGATGACCTCCCCTGGTTCTTCGAAAACAATGATGACGAGGTGATCTCAGAGTTTCCACCGGCGCCAAAAGAGCTGGAAGATGGAATACATACTACTGCAGATAACCTCAAGAAAATTGATTTGGGGATGGCAAATAACTCGCGGCCGACATTCGTCAGTGAGCTGTTGTCTGAAGAAAGGGTGGCTACGTTAAAAGACGTGCCTATGCAGTATAAAGATTGCTTCGCATGGAACTATTCCGAGATGCCGGGACTAGATCCCGAGATTGCTGTGTACAAATTGGCAATATCTCCGGACGTCAAACCAATCAAACAAGCACCGAGAAGAATGCGGCTCAAGCTTAAGTGAGCATCAATGCCGAAGTCAAGAAGCGACTCCGGCTTCATCCAAGAAGTTCAGTATCCTGATTGGATCGCCAGCATCATCCCAGTGATGAAGAAAAATGGGATGGTACGCATATGTGTGGACTTCCGGGATCTTAACAAAACTTGTCCGAAGGACGACTTTCGAGTACCGGTCACTGAGCTTATGATAGATAATACGTCCACTCATGAAGTTTTCTCCTTCATGGACGGGTCATCGGGATACAATCAGATAAATATGCATCTCGAAGACCAGGAGCATACCGCTTTCCGGACCCCTTTGGGTATATTCTACTACAAGGTGATGCCTTTCGGTCTAAAGAACGCCGGTACCACCTATCAGAGGGCCATGACGAAAATATTCGATGACCTCATACAAGAAATTGTCGAATGCTATATTGATGACCTCGTAGTTAAAAGCAAATCATACGATGAACATTTAGAGCATCTGAAGATCGTGTTTCAGCGCCTTCGGAAATACAACTTGAAGATGAACTCTCTAAAGTGCGCGTTCAGAGTGTCCTCAGGCAAGTTCCTAGGATTCATCGTCCGACACCGAGGCATTGAGATAGACCCATCAAAGATCAAGGCGATTATGGAAATGCCTCCGCCAAGAACACTCAAGCAGTTGCGGTCTCTCCAAGGAAAGCTCGCATAAATCCGGCGATTCATAGCCAATCTTTCCGGCAAGTGCCGCCCCTAGAGCCACCTAATGAAGAAGGGAACCCCGTTCGTCTGAGATTGCAAATGCCAAAGCGCACTGGACGAAATCAAGCAATACCTACAGAATCCTCCAGTGCTGACTGCTCCAGTCAAGGGAAAGCCCCACATTCTGTATACAACAGCCATCGAAGGTTCTTTAGGCGTGCTGTGGGCACAAGAGAATGACCAAGGGAAGGAGAGAGCCCTCTACTATTTGAGTCTAGTTCTCCTGGGGGTAGAAAACAATTACCCCCATTGAAAAACATTGCCTGGCGTTGATCTTCGCGATAACGAAGCTCAGACATTATGCGTTGGCACATGAGATCCATCTCATATCAAAGGTCGATCCTCTCAAATATTTGATGTCGAAAGCCATATTAACAGGACGTCTCGCTAAATGGGCCCTGCTCTTAATGGAGTTCTTGATAACTTATCGTACCTTCAAGGCAGTGAAAGGACAAGCCATTGCTGACTTTCTTGCTGAGCATTCGATACATGCTGATTCTCCTTAGAACTGTGAATTGCCCGACGAGCACGCGTTTGACACGATCGACGGGAAGAGAGGAGAGAATGATGCCCAGTGGGAACTCTATTTCGATTGAGCATCTTCCATGAAGAAGCGCAAACAAAGCACCTCCATAATCAAATCTGGGATAGGCCTCATCTTCGTGACTCCACAAGGAGGGATAATGCGCTTTGCCTTCTCCTTAACAGAGCCGAGGACGAATAATGAGGCCGAATATGAAGTTTTGATAGCAGGTCTTGAGATCGCCGTCGACATGGGAATTGAGAACCTTCTCATATACGGAGACTCCCAGCTGGTCGTCAGTAGAGTAAACGACGACTATCAAACGTGCAAACCAGAGTTGGTGAAGTACGGCGAGAGAGTACAGCAACTGCTGACTCAAATTCCTTCATACACCCTGGAAAGCATACCGCGTGCAGAAAATAGCAAAGCGGATATACTAGCCAAGCTCGCTAAAGAACTGGCTGACGAAAACCTTGACGATGTGAGGATCGTCGTCCAAAGCCGTCGGGTTCTTGCACCGGCAGAAATATCTCCAGAGGCGTCTGAAGGAAAAAGAGCGACCGAACAAACGGCCCTACAAATAAAAGACCAGGAAAAGGCTAAGGATTGGAGAGAAGTCTTTATAGACTACTTCAAATCCCGTCGAGCACCTGAAGATGCATCCTCAAGACATCAGCTCATGAAACGAGCTCTATCTTTTGCCTTCGTCAATGATACTCTATATAAGAGATCATTTGATTCTCTGTGGCTACGATGTCTTGGACCTGAAGAGGCAATGAGAGTCGTCCAAGAAACTCACGACGGACTCTGCGGCTCTCACCAAGCCGGGCCGAATATGAAACTAAAAATCAAAAGGATGGGCTACTATTGGCCCACGATGATCCAGGACTGCCTTGAATACGCGAAGCAGTGCCACTCGTGCCAGATTCACGGGGACTTTATCCACCAGCATCCAAATCCCCTACATCCGACGGTGGCTAGCTGGACATTCGAAATGTGGGGAACTGACATAATCGGGCCCATCGAACCAGCATCGTCCAGAGGACATCGATTCATTTTGGCGACAACTGATTACTTCTCTAAATGGGCAGAAGCAGTACCGCTGAGAGAAGTGAAGACGGAGAATATCCTCCATTTCTTCAAAACACGCATCATTTATCGGTTTGGCACTCTGCGACGGATTATCTCCGATAACGGGCCAGCCTATAGAAGCCATAAGATCAGTCACTTCGCACAACAGCATAACATAGACTGGAGATACTCTTCAGTCTATAATCCCCGAGCCAACGGTTTAGTTGAGTCTTTCAACAAGATCTTGACGAAGATCGTGAAAAAGACGGTATCTCGAAATAAGAGGGACTGGCATGAGAGACTGCATGAAACTCTATGGGTGTATCGAACTATGTTCAAAACAGCCACGAACATAACACCGTATGCATTAGTATTCGGCACAGAAGCAGTACTCCCCCTCGAGATAGAGATACCCTCTCTACGAGTGGCGGTTCACTATGAGCTAACAGACGAAGAGAATGCTCACCTTCGGCTTGAGGAGCTCGACGCCCTTGATGAAACCCGGCTCATGGCGCAACAAAATCTGGAGGCTTATAAAGCAAAGATGACGCGCTCATACGAAAGATTGACTAGGCCGAGAACATTCCGCCAAGGTGAACTCGTGTCAGTGGTCAAAAGACCTATGATCCCCAATCATGCCAAACGGGGAAAATTCAAGCTGAACTATGAAGGCCCGTATATCATAGTTTACTAGGGTGGAGCCTATCTACTCATGGACATGCATGGTGAAAGACCTTTCAGGCCAATAAACGGTCGTTTCCTGAAAAAATACTACGCCTAACGAGTCACGGCCTAGGTCAACGATAGATGACGACGCCTATGTCCACTCGCTATCTTCCTAAACCCAAACTCTATAAGTAGTAGCTGGACAACGGACCGAAATGTCCTAAAACTAACAACGGACCGAAACGTCCTTAAACTAACGATGGACCATTTTGTCCTGAAACTAGCTGTTGACCGAAACGTCAATAAACTATTACGGACCGCAGCATCCAAAGGCTGACAAAAAAAATATAAAAATAAAAAAAAGAAGAAAACGGTATGTCCATAAGAAAAATGGGCACGGATGAAAACCTGAAAGGGCTCCGTGAGTAAAAACAGCAGGGCTACCAGCGAGTTTTGTGAAAACCTGAAAGGGCGCAATCTCGTTAAAAGACACTTGCAAGGCCCTCTCGATCTTGTGAGGAGAAACCACCTGCGTGAGATCCTTACGACTCACAAGGGAGCAACACACTTAGGAATCCCCATGATTCCTAAGGAGAAACGCACTTACGCGATCCTCACGACTCGTAAGAAGAATTCCCTTTTGAGACCCTCACGGCTCATAGGATTCAAAAGCCTTAAGCTACAGGGATCTGAACCTGTTCTTAAGCAGTCACAATCTCCAATTTTGCCCTACAAGCGGTTCAATGTTGACCCTTGTATCCAATCCACGGGCGCGAATAAACTTTTCCCTAACAAAGTCCCACCCGTGACTAGGGATGTGTTTACACAGTGAACAACCCTTGTAAGTCCTCTCGACTTATAAGGAGAAAATACTCTTGTAAGATCCTTACGACTTATAAGAGACCATACACTTAGGAATCCCTATGATTCCTAAGGAGAAAATGCACCTACGAGATCCTCACGACTCGTAGGGAGAAATACCTTTATGAGACCCTTACGGCTCATGAAGTCAAAAGCCTTAGTCGACAGGATCCTAACCCTTTCGCTAAGCCACCTTTGTTCGACATCGACATAGGCAAATGATGATTCTCTCCTGGCAATATCCCAGTTGTAGCGATGCTGATGCCGAAATTAGTGTTAAATCCAAAATTCGCAGTGAAAATCCAGCGAGCCATAAATGCATATGAAATAGCCGAAATGATGGAGCAACTTGCAACAAAATCAGCAAGTAAAAATGTATGCATACAAAATAGCCGAAATGATTGGGCAACTCGCAATAAAAAGTAGCGAGTAAATAAAACAAATAGCCGAAATGATTGGGCACCGCGAAAAATAGCCGAAATGATAGGGCAATCGAGTCTTTCGTGATATAAAAAGCTGAAATGATAGAGCATCGCGGAAAAAAAAAAAATAAAATGAAACTTTTTGCCCTACAGGTGAAATCACATTGATCCCTGTATACAATCCAGGGGCACAAATAAAGAAGGAATCACACCTTTCCCCCTAGGCTCCATCCGAAAAAGAGCCAAGTCTCGACGGTTCACAGACAGCATGGAGATCATCTCAACATTTGTCTCACTACCACAGACGCAACATCAGCAAAACGGAACCGTGGCAACTCCCAGTTCCATGACTCGGCGGTGCACAGACAACCGAGAGTCAACCCCCGACTCCGTGAAATGCGGATAAAGTCAACCCTTTCTGGTCTAGTGGAACACGGCCTATGTCAATCTTGACCCCGTGGGAAGCGTCCAGAGCGGATCCTGGTCTTTGTGGAACAGGGTCTATGTCAATCCTGACCCCGTGGGAAGCGTCCAGAGCGGAACCTGGTCCTTGCAGAACACGGCTATGTCAATCCTGACCCCGTGGGAAGCATCTAGAGCAAATCCTAGTCATGTGGAACACGGCCTATGTCAATCCTGACCCCGTGGGAAAAGCGGAACCTGGTCCTTATGGAACACGACTATGTCAATCCTGACCCCGTAGGAAGCATCCAGAGCAAATCCTGGTCATATGGAACACGACCTATGTCAATCCTGACCCCGTGGGAAGCGTCCAGAGCAGATCCTGGTCTTTGCGGAACACGGCTTATGTCAATCCTGACCCCGTGGAAAGCATCCAGAGCAAATCCTGGTCACATAGAACACGACCTATGTCAATCCTGATCCTGTGGGAAGCGTCCAGAGCAGATCCTAGTCCTTGCGGAACATGGCTTATGTCAATCCTGACCCCGTGGAAAGCATCTAGAGTAAATCCTAGTCACGTAGAACACGGCCTATGTCAATCCTGACCCCGTGGGAAGCGTCCAGAGCGGAACCTGGTCCTTACGGAACACAGCTATGTCAATCCTGACCCCGTGGGAAGCATCCAGAGAAAATTCTTGTCACGTGGAACACGGCCTATGTCAATCCTGACCCCGTGGGAAGCGTCCAGAGCGGATCCTGGTCCTTGCGGAACACGGTTTATATCAATCCTGACCCCGTGGAAAGCATCCAGAGCAAATCCCGATCACGTGGAACATGGCCTATGTCAATCTTGACCTCGTGGGAAGCGTCCAGAGCGGAACTTGGTCCTTGCGGAACACGGCTATGTCAATCCTGACCCCGTGGAAAGCATCCAGAGTAAATCCAGGTCTAGTGGAACACGGCCTATGTCAATCCTGACCCCGCGGGAAGCATCCAGAGCAAATCCTGGTCACGTGGAACACGACCTATGTCAATCTTGACCCCGTAGGAAGCGTCCAGAGCGGAACCTGGTCCTTGCGGAACACGGCTATGTCAATCCTGACCCCGTGGGAAGCGTGCAGAGCAAATCCTGGTCTAGTGGAACACGACCTATGTCAATCCTGACCCCGTGGGAAGCATCCAGAGAGGAACCTGGTCCTAGCGGAACACGGCTATGTCAATCCTGACCCCGTGGGAAGAATCCAGAGCAAATCCTGATCACGTGGAACAGGGCCTATGTCAATCCTGACCCCGTGGGAAGTGTCCAGAGCGGATCCTGGTCCTTGTGGAACACGGCTATATCGATCCTGACCACGTGGGAAGCATCCAGAGCAAATCCTGGTCCCGTAGAACACGGCTAGAGTCAATCTTGACCCCGTGGGAAACGCCCAGAGCAACTCCTGACTCCATGAAATGCGGATGATGTCAATCTCATCAAACACTTACGGGTCCTCTCGACCCGTAAGGAAGAAAACTCTCTTGTAAGATCCTTACGACTTATAAGAGAAAACGCACTTAGTAATCCTCACAATTCCTAAAGAGAAAATACACCTACGAGATCTTCACGACTCGTAGGGAGAAAAGTCTTTATGAGACCCTCACGGCTCATAAAGTTGAAAAGCCTTGGACAGCAGAACTGAACCTGCTTCCTAAGCTATCACTACCTCTCGATGAATTCAAGACGGAATGCTCTCTATCATCTACAGGCTACGCTTACTAAAGTAACATGCCGGTAATAAAGAAAAGAGAAGAAAGCAAGAGATGACACAGGATAGTACGAGAGAAATGTATCTTTTATTCATAAATTCAATTGGGTACAAAATACATCATATGAAAGAATAAAAGATGGATACATTTTATTCAAAAAAATTACAAATAGTGCAAAAAAACAACTATTGGGAGGGAAGCATTTTCAATAGGCCAATCAGTTGTTCGCGCACTCCCCTTAGCCCCTTTTCACGGTCAGCTGCCGCGGCCAACTCCGCTTCAACCTGAGCCCGTTGTTGCAGATAAGATGAAAGTTGCTCATCAACGATCCACTGAGCTACCTCACGAATTTGCGCGTCTCGTTCGATGAGGTTGAGCTTCTGCCTCAGCGTTAGCCCGTCAGAAATATATCGTAGAAAGCTTTCAAAGATAGCTTTTAGCTGTACAGCATTTGCGTCAACCTAAGCATGCAGCTGCGCAGATTAACTTAAAGTCTCCTCACGCTCCTTATGCCTCAAGGCCACTTCTTGTTCAAGATGGAGGAAGTAGGGAGTGCTTTGCTCGACCCACGCGGCCCGTTGAGAATTCACAGCTAAGACCTCGGGGGCAGGACGTCCAAACTCAAGCTCATGCAGACAGGCCTCGATTTTTCTGCAGTGATTAACCCAAGACTCAACGACGCCTTCACTATGAAAGTTCACGAGCATTGCCAGCATAGGATTAACCTCGGCAGCAAAATCTGCAGCAAGGGTAGGGGTCTCCGCGTCAAACTCCTCGATATAATCGCTCAACATGCGCAGACTATTCACAGCACCTTTTGAAGAGGGACGTCGAGAAAAGAGGCCTGCTAGCATTATGACTCGAGTCTCGAACGGAGCTAAAGTCGGTGTCACAGCTGCAAAGCAAATCACAGTCAAATAACGGTTCAAGAAATAGAGAAGCTACATGAACAATGGAGTTTACTATACCGGCTGCGGCAGGCGGTAAGGCCGGGAGTACCGGTGGCGCAACTGCTCTTTTGTCTCCTCCTTCAATCTGTAGTGCTGCAGTCAAAACGAAGAAGAATTAGAAACGATTCGGCTGCCCATAAAAGAAAAGAAAAAACATTAGCTAAAAGCTGTACTTACCAGCGCCACTAGATGAGGCAATCTTTGACTGGAAGGGGAAATGTGGGTGCAGCACCTGGTACAGGTGATCAAAAAGGACTCATGCAAGGATGTAATAATGCAATGTCAGTACATAAAGTATACTGCCTACAATGAAACCGATGGGTCACAAATCCGTACCTTCCAGCATTTGAGAGGATTTGAGAGAAGGCAAAGGGGTGGCCACCGTCAAAATAGCAACTGGCGATGCTTCCTCAGGTGGCACAACCTCAACGCTCGCCACACCTGCATTAGAAACGAGAGAAATACTGTCAGGAGAGATTGAAAGGGATTGCAGAATGAAAAGGAAAGCAATGACCCAAAATCTACCTGGTGAGTCGCCGGTCAAGACCGCTACAAGGGCGTCACTGGATGCAGCGAATGCTTCACCCTCCTCCATCGGAATGGTTTCGCCACCTGTGGCCTCATCTCCTGACTCCACGAGAGCCGTCGTAACACTCGCGACGCCAGGAGATGGCAGAGAACTGCAGGAGAAAAGAATAGCGATTGGGGTAGTGCCAGACTCTTGAGAAAGAGTGGCTACCTCAGGCTCGGTGGTTACCGCCATCTCACCTACCGCTTCCTCATCAAGACTCGACTTTGCAGGATAGGATATATGAGAATCTGAAGATTAAAACTTTGACGAAAGAACTCAGTGTTACGTTACCTTGGGTTGATCTTTCAATTGCTTCCCGAGCCACACGCGCTGCTTGTCTGTGAGCGGTAGACAGGGCGGCCGAAGTACCCCTTGAAGGAGTAGGGGCAGGGGTAGCAGCGCTCGAGCCTGCACCCATGGCCAAGGCAGCGTTACGTTCCCTTGCTGCATGCATTCTGCGCTTCCTTTCCGCCCGGGCAGTGAGAGCTGATCTTCTCAAGACCTCCGTCAACGGGACGTCATCGTCCACACCAAGAGCTACCTCTGGAGCCGTCATGGCGTCCGTCATCGGTTTCTTAAGTGAAGCTTCTTTCGGCAATACTGGCGGAACTGAGACTTCGATAGCCGACCTTGGAAGTGTCTTCGCACCGCCCTGCGAAGTCGATACCACACCTGGAATAACCTGAGTAGAGGTAGTTCTTGTAATAAGATGAAAAGGAGGGGTCAGATTACCCATAAGAAACGGGAGTGGAGACGCGGTGAACCGAAATGTACCGATGCCTAAGGATGCTCAAAGTCTTTCCTCCTCCTCAAAAGTCTTGAGAGAAGCTACGAGAGCTTCTTCGGTGGAAATGCCTGTTAAAGAAGGAAAAGTGTCAGTCAAAACATGATGATAAAAATATGATGTAATGATAAAAGGTACGGCTGATGTTTACTTGATTGCGCGAGGATGGCCAGTCTCACTTTGTGGCTTGCTAGTCGCTCGGAAGCTGCAATAGCAGCCTCGAGGTCGGTATCGTCCGGAGCTATGAGTAGACTATCGTTTGTCCCATATTCGCTCAGGCACTCGCTATAAGGAGCATGCGGCTCTTGGCCGAATGCAACGTCGGCAGAGAGAATCGACTTCTTCTTCCTCTTCTACGAGTGAGCACCGGTCGCAGCTAGCACAAGCTTGCACTTGGTGGGCACCTTGGGACGACGAGTTCCGATATCTGAACCCACGCCAGACTCGGGGGATACTACGGTCACCGCTTCCACTGGAGCACGGGGTATCGGCAGCTCAGGCCTATCATGCGGGACCTCGACCACAGCAACTTCTCTTAAGAGAGGACGTATGATGGTCTGTCGCTTCAGAGGGACGTTTGGATTACCAGCAGGGGATGCACCTTTGCGGTTGAGCAACAATTTCTTCTCCTTCCTGATAACGACACCCATTGCGTGTTGATACCACACCACGTATACGTTTAGGGCCCTAGAAACACAACTTGGTTCACTAATGAAGAAATCGGACCCTATGTTTAGGCGCATGAAGTGGTGCAAAGCGCTCCGGATACCCTCCTCAATATAAACTGGTTCTGCCAGGAATGCTTCGAGCGGGATGCCTTGATTATAACTTGATTGCTGGGCAAAACGGTAGGGATTATATCTCATGAACAGAGCCGAATCGCTGCCTGAACACCAAATATCCCGGCCTGATAGAGTATAGATGGAGAATTTCCCGAGCTTTCAGGGTAGAAGCTCCATCCTTAAAGCTGTCCCACAATAGCTGCACCGTCTTAGCGGACTCCTTACTGATGGTCATAACCTTGTCAACAAAGGTCATGCCGTCCCCGACGGTACATGGGCAAAGGATTACACCCTGAGCCTCTCGCTGACTTGGCTCCACAATGGAAGCATTGACCAGCCGCATGATCCGTGGAAAATTGCAAGTTTCATAGAAATGAGGCCGGTTGTGCATTCCAAAGGCACCGAGCACATGCAATTCAAGCCATGAGGTAAAATAATGTATCGGGAAGTTCATGGGCTGCACCCCTAGCTGAGTGGTATCGGCCGCTGAACTAAGGCCGTGATACAAATGAGCCAGCCCGGCAATTCCAACAGCAACTTGTCTTCCTTCAACCATCCGATGAGCTGGGTAGAAGACTGACGGCCTCATGTAGCGAGGATGCATAGGAAGCGCAAACCAGCTTAACCACAAACCGAGGATGTAAGTCGATGCTATGCACCCCACGGAATCGCGGGGAGGCGGAAGGTGTAAAAAACGATAATTTTAGCATCATAACACCGACTTTAAGCCTTGATCGTAATCTAAACCGAATCTAGCAAAAGCAAAAGAAGTATATACTAAGTACATAAGTTATACCTCAAGAAACTTGGTCCTTCTTCTCCTTATCTCGCCGTCCTCCTCACTTGCACGAACTCCTCGAAGTGGCATGGATGTCTTCTCCTCGTCGGCTTGCTCGAATCCTAGATGATCCACCCAAACGTTTGTGCACCAAGCTTATCTTCTAAACCAAAGAAACTAGATCAAGTAGATTGCTAATCCAAATAATCTAGGTTGTGTAGATGGTGTAGATGGATTGAGGAGTCTTTCTATTTCTTCCTAGGTAACTCAACACATGAGAATCCTAGGGCTTGAGGAAGAAGAAGATGGTTTTAGAAAAGCTAATAAAGAAAATGTATGAGAGAGAGTGTAGATCACTTATGGTTCTAAACCGAACCCCTTCTATTATTCATCTAATAAATTAAATGAATAATAGTAAATAGGGTTCAATTTACGGCCAAATGAGTCATGGCTTCAAAATCCAGCATATGTCACATTTAGCCATGCTCAATACCATGCATTTTCCACATCATTTCTACCATGTCATAATGCATAAATCATTTAATCCAAAATGAAAAATACATATATGAAAAAACATCTTCTAGAAGCATCTTTGAATAAATTACAAAAACGCCCCCTCGTCCGTACATACATACCTGCATTCGTATTCCGAAAAATACGAATACTGAAGACGAAGAAAATCCATCAGTACTATACTAGGATCCGGCTTAAACCAAAGCCCACTGGTATTGTCCGTCCGACTCGTCGTACGTGTACGAGTGTATGCACGTGATTGAACCCTTTCGTAAAACCATATGATATCTACACGTTTTGCCCGAGGCAGGGAAACGCTCTGTGTGGGACTCTAAAGACTCGACTCTACGCTGGCAGTGGGTTTAACCACAGGCCGCAAGCGGTACTAGCTGTACGTAATGGTCCCCAGGTATTGTAGATAAGAAAGCCGATGAGCATAACTCATCTGAACTCCTACTGAGTCTGTATGTGACAATCTCCGTACAGTCCGGTCTGTCCGTCTAAGAGTATCGCATATTGGGCCTAGGGGGCGGTAAACGTCAGACCCCTAATAGCGGTATAAGTCGTGTCGGAGTGAAGCCCATTACACCCTGAGAAACTACTGGAGTACCTACCAGTAAATCTCGCTTGCCCTGACCAGAGACTTTGTGTAACGGCTCTCCAAACACAGTGCGATATCAATCCCCAATACCGGGAGAGACGAATCCTATCTAACCGCCACTGCCTCCAAGTGCTTCGGGACTGCACCCAACTACTACCTGTTTGCACGACTCAGTAGAGCCGTGGTAGGGCAATAATCTAAGAACAGTGGGAACACACTTGAGGCGAAGCAGCAGTGTCAAGTCAACGGACTAAGCTGTACTCATGTCACCTGGGTACTGCTATCTGACGATAGGTATATTACCAACCAGCAGTTCCCAATGAGTCCATCCGGTGTAACTCACAACCTAATGAGCACTTGCATACTATCTCCAGTACGACGTACCGATGGCTGTGGGACATACCATCTCCCATGCTGGGAAGGGAAGTGTATACACTAGTCTACTCTGGAGTATCGATGCCCTGTATCGATAATCCCGCGACTAGAGACCTGTATAAGGATGTATAAGGATGTGCTTATAGATTACCCAGCCCCAACTAGTGTGACTGCCATCACAACGCTGGTAATCAAGCATAGATCCTAAGGGCTCTACTAATATACATAGGTGATATGTTAAAAGAAATATATGTACATATTGAAGTAGAAACAAACCAAGTAGCATACTACTATTTTGAGCAAGAATGTTATTACAACTGTGAATATCCCAAGCTTCCATTAAGTAATATACAAACTAGTATGATACAGTAATGGCCTCTAGGGCATATACACTAACAATCTCCCACTTGCACTAGGGCCATGTACTGGCATATCGCAGACCTATCATCTTGAATAGCCTCTCGAACTGTGTATGAGAAATAGCCTTTATGAATGGATCTGCAGTGTTATCCTCTGTAGCAACTCTCCGAACCTCGATCTCCCGGCGATCCACGATCTTCCTGATCAGGTGATATCGCCTCAAGATGTGTCTGGACTTTTGATGGGACCTGGGTTCCTTTGCTAAAGCTATAGCCCCGTTGTTGTCACAATACAGAGGTATTGGACTAACAATAGTCGGAACCACATGAAGATCTGTCAAGAACTTCCTCATCCAGACTGCTTCTTTTGCGGTGTCAGAAGCAGCAATATACTCCGCTTCCATAATTGAGTCAGCAACGGTATCCTGTTTGGAACTCTTCCAACATACCGCCCCTCTATTGAGGGTGAAGACATAACCCGACATGGACTTGGAGTCATCCTTATCGCTCTGAAAGTTGGAGTCAGCAAAAGCCTCGATCTGGAGGTTTTTTCCGCCATACACCAAAAACATATCCTTAGTCCTTCTCAGGTACTTGAGAATGTTCTTTACCGCTATCCAGTGGTTCTCTCCTGGGTCTGACTGATACCGGCTTACCACGCTTAGTGCGTAAGCTACATCTGATCTGGTACACAACATCGCATACATTATAGAGTCTACTGCAGAAGCGTAGGGTATAATAGACATGCGATCCATTTCCAAATCAGTCTTGGGAGACATCTCTTTTGGAAAGGGTGACTCCGTAACAAACCGGTAGGTTACCACGTTTGGAATCTTCCATACTGAATCTTTTCAGTATGGTGTCGATGTACATGGATTGTGAAGTCCTAACGTCCTCTTTGATCTATCACGATAGATCCAGATCCCCAGTATGTAAGAGGCATCACCCAGGTCTTTCATAGAGAACCTTTGTGATAAGAATCTTTTGACAGATTGTAGGGTAGGAATGCCATTTCCTATTAAAAGAATGTCGTCTATGTATAATACGAGGAACACAACAGTTCTCCCTACAATCTTACTATATAAGCATGGTTCATCTGGATTTTTGATAGAGTCGAATTCTTTGACTGTTTCATCAAAACAGATGTTCCAACTCCGCGATGCCTGCTTTAGTCCATAAATGGACTTAAGCAGATTGCACACTTTCTCGCTGCTCCCACTCTGATTAAAACCTTCTGGCTAATCCATATAGACGCACTCTTACAAATGTCCATTTAGGAAAGCCGTATTTACGTCCATCTGCCAGATTTCATAATCGTAGAAGGCAGTAATGGCAAGAATAATCCGAATGGATTTGAGCATAGCCACTGGAGAAAAGGTTTCATCATTGTCCAAACCAGGTCTCTGACGAAAACCTTTTGCAACAAGTCTAGCCTTTTAGGTTTCAACCTGCCCATCTACACCAATCTTCCTTTTGAAGATCCATTTGCAGCCAACGGGTTTTACCCCTTCTGGAGCAAAGTCCAAAGTCCATACTTTGTTAGTGTACATGGACTCCATTTCGTTCCGCATTGCATCTAGCCATTTTACTGAATCTCTGCTCTGAATGGCTTGCTGGAAGCTAGTTGGTTCGTCATTGTCAATGATGCAATCCTCTCTATCTCCGTCTATGAGAAATCCGTAGTATCTCTCGGGCAGATGAGAAAACCTACTACTCCTGCGGAGTGGTGCGGGAATGTCCCGTTCTTTTAAATTTTCTGGTTCCACTATGCTTTCAGTAATAGCTTGTGGTTCTGGAATTTCTTCCAGTTCTATTGCGCTCCCACTTATCTGATTTTCTAAAAATCCAGTCTCCAAGAAGCAGGCATGACGAGAAACAAAAACCTTTTGTTCCTCTGCGTAATAGAAAAAATACCCCTTAAAGTTCTTTGGATATCCCACAAACTTGCACCGTACTGAGCGTGCCTCGAGTTTGTCCGTATGCTGCTTTTTGACAAAAGCTGGACATCCCCATGTCTTAATATGCTTAAGATAGGGTTTCTTCCCACTCTATATCTGATATGGTGTGGTAGGCACTGTCTTAGTTGGAACCCGGTTCAAAACATATGCAGCTAATTCTAGTGCATAACCCCAAAAAGATCACGGTAACTCAGCATTACTCATCATGGAATGAACCATATCCAATAGGGTTCTGTTCCTTCTTTCCGATACACCATTGTGTTGTGGAGTGTATGGAGGAGTAAGCTGAGAGAGAATTCCATTCTCTTTTAGGTAATCCAGGAACTCGGCACTCAAGTATGCACCACCTCGATCAGATCTCAGTGTCTTGATACTTTTGCCGGTTTGTTTTTCCACTTCATTCTTATATTCCCGGAATTTCTCAAAAGGTTCGGATTTATGCTTCATCAGGAAGACATGTTCGTACCTTGAGAAATCATCCGTAAAAGTAATGAAGTAAGAATAACCGCTTCGTGCATGTGTAGACATTGGACCACACACATCGCTGTGTATGAGTCCCAAGAGCTCGCTTGCTCTTACTCCTTGTCCAGTGGATGGAGTCTTTGTCATCTTTCCTTTTAGACAAGATTGATAAGTTGCATAAGATTGATATTCGAACTGATCCAAATATCCTTCTTTATGCAACTTGGTCAACCGTATTTCATTGATATGACCTAGTCTATAATGTCATAAGAAAGTATGATTAATTTCTGGAGACTTTCTTTTATGTGTATTCTGGATATTGAAAATTTGCGGTTGGTTTAATACGTATATACCGTTGCTTAATGTACCCGACCCAATCAAAACATGATTAAGGTGAATGTTTACAACATTGCTTACAAATGCAAAATCATAACCTTCCTTAGACATTAAAGATATAGATATGATATTACAAGTCGAACTGGGTACAAAATAACAGTTGCGCAAAACCAAAACATGTCCATCTGTTAATCCCAAGTGATAGTCCCCCACGGACTCAGCATTCATGCTTGCTCTGTTTGCAACTCTGAGGGTCATATCACATGCCTTCAAAACTCTATGCCTTCTCAGTGCCTGTAAGGAATTACAGATATGAGATCCTGATCCGATATCCAATACCCAGGAAGTAGAGTTGATTGACAGACAGTTTTCAATAACATACACACCTGAAGCCGAAGCCACAACTTGTTTCGGGTCCTGGTTCTTGGCTCTCCAAGCCCTGCAATCTTTCTTCCAGTGGCCTTTCTTGTGACAATAAAAGCATTCTTCCTTTCCTACAGTCTGCCCCCCAACTTTTGATTTTCCCTTTGCTTCCACCTTACCAACACCGCCTCTCGCTTTGGTGGGGGCCTTCTTCTTCTTTCGTTTGGCTTTCGCCTTGGACCTGGAAGAAGAAGTGCCACCAACAAATAGAGCGGGTGTTTCCCTTGCTTTCTGCATGGTGCCCTCAGCACTCCTCAACATGTTGAGGAGTTCCGGAAGTTCAACTTCTTTTCCTTGAATATTGAAATTCAGAATAAACTGGGCGTAGGTGGAAGGAAGGGATTGGAGAATCAAGTCTGTATACAGCTCATTCTCTAACGTGGTCCCGAGGTCTGTGAGCTCCTCAATGTAGCCAATCATCTTAAGGACGTATTCCCCGACAGATGATCCGACGGCCAACCTCGCTTGAAACAGTTTCTTTGAGGTCTCGTATCTTGCGATACGAGATTGCTCTCCATATAAATCCTTTGTATAGAGGAATATGGATTCTAGGTCCATATTCTCGTGCCTCCTCTGATGTTCATTGTCCATAGAGGCAAGCACAAGGCACTTGGCCTTCTCGCAGTCAATCTTCCAGGTCTTACGGATTTCCCTGTCCACGACACTGGAGTCTGGGCCTGAGACGGCGGGGGCTTTTGTATTTAGGACATAGCCCAACTTGTCATAAGTTATAGTCATCTTGACATTCCTGAACCAATCTTTATAATTTGGCCCTGTCAACATGTTTTTATCTAAAAGCAACTTAAGGCCCGTCATGTTTGGTCGCTGCAATTAGGAGAGAGAGAAGAAACACTTTAGCATGATGCTTTTACAAGTTTAGAATGGTTTTTAGTTTATCTAAACAGGATGGCTCCCACTGTTTCTCGAATCCCTCCTCAAACCAGAAAAGAGAAATTAGTCAGGATTAATCTCACCATACAATTCTTGCTTAACTGTTCAGCCAGGCTAGTGTTGGTACATCGAGGGAGGTTTTCCAACGCTTTCGCGAAGTTCCTTAATTACAAAACCTCTTTTCCCTGGAGGCGTAGCCCCGCTAACACCGTTCTAGACACCTACTTGGTTTATAGCATTGATCGTTTAGTGAAAAAATCTCCCAAGGAGTAGCATATACTCACAGTAGGATCGGGATCCAAATATCATTGTGTGATAAAGCTGAAGGAATCCTACCATAATTATCACACTCCAAATGGTATGAAACACCAGCAAGTTTCAGTTTCTTTAGAAACTCCTGATGTGGATTTTTGCCCCATGCTCTTATGACCTTGACTTTGGCCAACAAATCATAAGTCACACGTCAAGTTCTACCCGTCATTCTCCAGGTTAATTTGAACCCACCCGTACTTACCCTTGACTTTAGCCAACAAAGCAGTACGACTGTCCCAAACCAACGCATCTATCTATGCTTCATATGAATATCCAATAGCTACCAATCACTATGTCTTGACTTTGGCCAACAAAAACAGCTTGAATACTATTGATTATTCATATGAAATGACGGAGGGCTACGAATGGTTTTGGTAAAACCGTGAACTAGTTAACTTGATATAATCGAAGGAACTTGATAGCTTTAAAAAGGAGTTGTTTAAGCTCCGCATTTAAAAGTTTGCTGTTTTTGAAAAAACTGAGTAGTTTTCAAATTTGTTCCAACGATTTAACTTTGGTTTATTTGCTTTGCATTAATCTAATGCAGTCCCATCATTTACTCCTATCATTACAGAGAGAATTGAAAGAAAATATCACGTCCTCTTATGCCATCCGCATTCGCCACGGGGCCCCGTCATCACCCGTTATGTTACTTAACTAACGACAGAGCGGGGGCTGGGCTAGCGCGGATGTAAACCATAAGTGACGCCTACTATATACCATATATAGATATTTTACAATCATCTCATGCAATAATAAACATTCCAGTCACAGATAAACATTTCAGATATGCTAGGAATGCCGCATTTCGTTTAAGCCCGCAATGAAAAACGGATCCCACGATCGCGATGAATAGCCAGACCCTACCCTAGATCCCTACGGGTACGGCAAACTACCCGCCAAATTCCAGAAGTGAAGCAGCCTCCCTCAGCAAAATGAGTAGGCCACTCGGCACTTCAAAGAACCCGGTAGTTTGTGTACCCCACCTTGGGTCTATCCTAAGAGCAGAAAACAGTAAAACGAAAATAATACAACGGTGGCTACAACCTCAACCCGGATATGTCCCGCGAAATAATATTACATCAATTTTACAATTTACATGAATAAAAGATAAAAAACGCTCATCTCACATCCCCGGCTATTCATCATCGACAATCAGAAAATGTTTATATATGCAAACCAACAGATATGTGCAACCTCGACTAACCGTCGTATAGCAATTATTCGACGTTTAAAAACATATACAATAATACAGAAGAACCAATTAGCTAAGTACAATAGGAATTCGATCGAAAAATATTTTCCGTATCTACCCCAAATGCAAACCAGCACTTAGAAACATACTGGGTAGAAACCAAATATTCCAGAAATTATAATACCAAAAAAAAGATATAACAAAACAAATCCGAGTTGAATCGGCCACGACTTGACCGCGGTTCCGCCGCAGATCCGCGGTTGTCTTGGCGATTCAGAGGCTCAAATTTCTTGTGTCATCTTAGAAAACCCTGCATGTATTTTTCATGATACTGAAATAATTTTATAGACAGTTTTGAAAATCGACAGAAACTGGGGTTTTCGGTATTTAGTTTTCCGGTTTTTCCGACGATCGAAATTCTACTACTTACTAATCTGTTAGATTAGGTTTAGTTGGCTCTGATACCACTGTAAGTCGATGCTTTGCACCCCACAGAATCGCGGGGAGGCGGAAGGTGTAAAAAACGATAATTTTAGCATCATAACACCGACTTTAAGCCTTGATCGTAATCTAAACCGAATCTAGCAAAAGCAAAAGAAGTATATACTAAGTACATAAGTTATACCTCAAGAAACCTGGTCCTTCTTCTTCTTATCTCGCTGTCCTCCTCACCTGCACGAACTCCTCGAAGTGGCACGGATGTCGTCTCCTCGTCGGCTTGCTCGAATCCTAGATGATCCACCCGAACGTTTGTGCACCAAGCTTATCTTCTAAACCAAAGAAACTAGATCAAGTAGATTGCTAATCTAAATGATCTAGGTTGTGTAGATGGTATAGATGGATTGAGGAGTCTTTCTATTTCTTCCTAGGTAACTCAACACATGAGTATCCTAGGGCTTGAGGAAGAAGAAGATGGTTTTAGAAAAGCTAGTGAAGAAAATGTATGAGCGAGAGTGTGGATCACTTATGGTTCTAAACTGAACCCCTTCTATTATTCATCTAATAAATTAAATGAATAATAGTAATTAGGGTTCAATTTACAACCAAATGAGTCATGGCTTCAAAATCCACCATGTGTCACATTTAGCCATGCTCAATACCATGCATTTTCCACCTCATTTTTACCATGTCATAATGCATAAATCATTTAATCCAAAATGAAAAATACATATATGAAAAAATATCTTCTAGAAGCATCTTTGAATAAATTACAAAAACGCCCCCTCGTCTATACATACGTACCTGCATTCGTATTCCGAAAAATACGAATACTGAAGACGAAGAAATTCCATCAGTACAATACTATGATCCGGCTTAAACCAAAGCCCACTGGTATTGTCCGTCCGACTCGTCATGCGTGCACGAGTGTACGCACGTGATCGAACCCTTTCGTAAAACCATACGATATCTACACGTTTTGCCCGATGCAGGGAAACGCTCTATGTGGGACTCTAAAGACTCGACTCTACGCTGGCAGTGGGTTTAACCACAGGCCGCAAGCGATACTAGCTGTACGTAATGGTCCCCAGGTATTGTCGATAAGAAAGCCGATGAGCATAACTCATCCGAACTCCTACTGAGTCTGTATGTGACAATCTTCGTACAGTCCGGTCTGTCCGTCTAAAAGTATCGTATATCGGGCCTAGGGGGCGGTAAACGTCAGACGCTAATAGCGGTATAAGTTGTGTCCGAGTGAAGCCCATAACACCCTGAGAAACTACTGGAGTACCTACCAGTAAATCTCGCTTGCCTTGGCCAGGGACTTTGTGTAACGGCTCTCCAAACACAGTGCGATATCAACCCCAATACCGGGAGAGACGAATCCTATCTAACCGCCACTGCCTCCAAGTGCTTCGGGACTGCACCCAACTACTACCTTTTTGCACGGCTCAATAGAGCCGTGGTAGGGTAGTAATCTAAGAACAGTGGGAACACACTTGAGGCGAAGCAGCAGTGTCAAGTCAACGGACTAAACTGTACTCATGTCACCTGGGTACTGCTATCTGATGATACGTATATTACCAACCAGCAGTTCCCAATGAGTCCATCCGGTGTAACTCACAACCTAATGAGCAGCTGCATACTATCTCCAGTACGACGTAACGATGGCTGTGGGACATACCATCTCCCATGCTGAGAAGAGAAGCGTATACACTAGTCTACTCTGGAGTATCGATGCCCTGTATCGATAATCCCGTGACTAGGGACCTGTATATGGATGTGCTTATAGATTACCCAGCCCCCACTAGTGTGACTGCCATCATAATGCTGGTAATCAAGTATAGATCCTAAGGGCTCTACTAATATGCATAGGTGATATGTTAAAAGAAACATATGTACATATTGAAGTAGAAACAAACCAAGTAGCATACTACTATTTTGAGCAAGAATGTTATTACAACTGTGAATATCTCAAGCTTCCATTAAGTAATATACAAACTAGTATGATACAGTAATGGCCTCTAGGGCATATACACTAACAGAGGAACCCTAAAAAGAACGCTTCCTCATCGATGCCCGGAGCAGCAATTTCTGAAAAAGGGACGACCGCGACGTTTGGAAGAAAGAATCCCTTTTGATCAGCTTCCAATATTGGCCGGCGATCCAAGCCAAAGCCGAAAGGATCATCGAGTTTGGAAAACTTTTCACCTTGTCGCGATAAAACTTCTGGGCGAAGAAAACGGGCGATGTAGTCCGCAAAGCTAACCCCATGGCTTCCAGATTCAAGAAATAGGCCTTCGTAAATATTTAGCACCTTGATCAAGCTAGGGAATCGGTGCTGAATAGCATTCTCTGGGTTTAGACCCGTCATCACCAGTCGGGTAGTGAAAACATATTCATTAAGGGGCAAGCTCTCCTCATAAGGCTCCTCTCTGACAGGCAAGCCGGAGATATCCGCAAACTCTTCTAGAGAGATGGAAACTTCCCGATCTAGCATAAGGAAAGTATGAGTTGGAACGTTCCATTGTTCTAAGAAGTCTTTGACCCACCATGCGGGAGGTGTGGGATACTGCAACAGAGAAGCATAAATCGCAGGATACAACCCAAGTTTCAGCAGTTCTGACTTCTTTGCCGATAGGATATATCGGGCCCACTGCAGGTATCCAGCCGAGTGACGGGGAGTCAGACTTATATTGTATGGCTGTCCCCAAGGGCGCGACTCACCTTGGCATATACGCTGCCCTAGAATGTCCAAAGCCATCGGCGGTTATACAGGTATTGCAGCCATAGAGGGCTGAAGACAACCCTCTGATGTCCAGTCAATCACCTCTGCAGCATAGTTCACTGAGGGTACGTCAGCATAGTGAATCACCGAGATAGCCTCTGAAAGTGTTGCGCAAGAGAAGCTGCATCGACCCAGGATGATCTGGTTATACCATGTTCCCCACAAATGAAGATTCTTGTGTTCCGGGTCATGGTCTTTGATCAGCGCAATAACCTCCCGGTCTACGGGCGCTTCAGGAAATCCGCCTTCTGAGCGAACAAACGAAAAAGAAGTGTCGAAAGACATGTCACCTGCGCGAAAAAGAACAAAGTCAACCGTCAGCGCTATAATTTAAATTCTGACATTTGGTCCTTTAAAATTCGTACCGCACTGCAATGCAGTAAAAAGGGGACCAAAGGGGGGCCCACAAAATCTAGATGCCAGTTCATCATTAATAGAACAGCCTCATTATTTGATGAGGCTGTCAATTAAATGAGGAAATCCTCAATTGATTCTCATTTAATAAGAAAACCCCTCGGGCTAAGGAGTAAATCTCCCCTTGAGAGCAGTGCTCTGTGACAGAGTGACATCTGTCAAACTCTAATGATGAAGGAATAAAAATTCCTCAAAAGCCTTGCTCTGGAAAAAATGATAGAATAATCCATCAGAAAAATTGAAATCAATTTTTATACATGAATGAAAAATTCTGAGATCTTCAAGATCTATGAACAAACTCTAAGAGTTCTTTATGAGCAAAGCTCTATTCATGGGTTAAGAAACCCCAAGAAAAGATCTCTTTAGATCTATGGGTTCAAGAGAGTAAAACTCTGTTAATGACCCTAAAAGGGTTTCCTTTAGATCAAAGATCTATGAAGAGCAAAACTCTGTTAATGGGTGAAACCCTAGATTCCTAAATAATCTTTTAAAAGATTTAATCTTTACCTAAAAATTTTGACAGAGTTCTGTCCTTAAGGAAGTTCTTAAGCCAAAGAGCTATGCTATGCAAGAGAATGAAAATTCTCAGAAGGAGGAAGATGAATAGAAATCATCTCAAGGGCCAAGGGTCCTATTTATAGGCACTGAGTGCCATTTCAACTTCTAAGTTGATTTAAGGGCGCAGATGCTGCAATCGCTGCACACACGTGTGGGCCACGTGAGCGCAACGGTGGGGGGGCATTTATTTCCCCAATCAGAGAAAAACTCTGTTAAAAATTCAAATTTTGAAATGAAGCAACGCTTCAGAAGCAGCGCCAAGTGCGCTGCGCCCTAAGTAGCGCACTACGTGCAAAGCACGTGTGCGCTAGTGCTAGGTGCGCTGCGCTCTAAACAGCGCACCACGTGTAAGACATGGATGCGCTAGCGCTTAGTGCGCTGTGCTCTAAGTAGCGCACCACGTGCAAAGCAGGTGCGCTAGCGCTAGGCGTGCAGCGCTCTAACCAGCGCACCACGTGCAAAGCACGGTGCGCTAGCGCTAGGCGCGCAGCGCTCTAACCAGCACACCACGTGCAAAGCACGAGTGCGCTAGCGCTGGAACTAAAAGCTCCCCACCATTAGATCAAAGATCTAATAATAATGATAAATCATTAATTAATCAGAATTCAATTCTGTTAGGAAAAGATTCCTCAAAATCTTTCCAAATAACAAGATTATGCTCTGTAAATCAGAGCACCGTTGGATCAATGATCCAAGGGTGATTAAAAATCACCAAAATACAGAATAAATTCTGTATGGAAAGATTTCCCAATCTTGTTAAAAACAAGAAGATTGCCTTTTATAAATCAGAAGCCCTTGGATCAAAGATCCAACGATGGGAAATTCCCCAAATCAATTGGAGAAAAGATCTCCTTAATTGATTGAACTGATCAGCTTGCCCTATAACAAGGCCCCTAGACTTCAAGTCTCAGATACACAGAAGCATACAGAGGAACCCCCCATAAGCTTTGAGAAAATCCCAGAAAGAAGAGCCAAGCTCTCGATTGAAGAACTTCTTTTCTTCAAGGTAAAAAGAACAGAGAGATGAAATCATCTCATAATTGAAAGAAGAACTCACTTCTTTAAAGATCATAGATCTACAGAGACCAAGGTCTTTTCAAAAAGAGATCAAAAGATCCCATCATAAAATAAAAAGAAGAATATAAATCTTCTCACAGATCATAGATCTACAAGATTAAGGTCTTTTACAAAATGAGAGCAATACATCTCAACATAAAAGGAGGGGGAGAACTATTCAATTATCTTAGGATCACAGATCTATAAAGGCAAAGCCTTTCAATAAAGTAAGAACTTTTGTTCTTAGGATCTTGAGACAAAATCTCTTCTAAGAGTGAATTTATTTTCCAGATCATAAAATTGATCAAATGCGCTTCTGCGCTCTTGGACTTGCGCTCAGCGCCGAGCGCACCACGTGTCACTCATGAGTGCGCCACTTAACAGCTAGCGCTTTGCACTCTTGAACTAGTGCACTGCGCTCATGGGCTGGCGCTTAGCGCCAGATGCACCACGTGTCACTCATGTGTGCGCCACTAAACTAATAGCGCAATGCGCTCATAAGATAGCGCTCTGCGCTCATAAACTGGCGCAATGCGCCCATCATCTGGTGCTAGCGCCAAGCGCGACACGTGTCCCTCACGTGTGCGCCACTCGGCAGAAGCGCATTGTGCTCTTTGACTGGCGCAAAGCACCAAGCGCACCACGTGTCACTCACGTGTGCGCTCATAGAACATAAATTGTTTTTTAGTAAGCCCAGAGCTCTGATAAATGCTCAGCATTCAATAAAAGACAAAATATTGTTAGAATTCAAGTCAATGCTCAGCATTGTTAAAAGGGTCTAGCACAAATGAATGCGCAACAGCCCAAAATAAATGTTAAATATTTTAACTTGACTGGACTTAGCCCAAGATTGGGCATAAGTACTCAATTCAGATTAACTGAGCCCATATGCTCATAAATCCTTGATCTTAGTCCTAAATTGGACTACAGATTTCCCCAACCAAAATTGGTTCAAGAGTACATCTCTTTACTCCTCTGATATTTGTCGTTGTAATCCTTCAACGTCTTCAGAGAGGTGACGGGTCTCGACAACCATACATTTCATGGACTATAATGTCCTTAACTTCGGACTGTGGGGTCCTTTAACCTAACTCATTGAAATTCCATCCAGTAAAACGGAAGAATTATAAATTTCCAAAATAAAGAACTAGGTTAAAAAAAGTATGGTTAACCTCGGGCTATGATGTCCTTAACCTCGGGCTGTGGAGTCCTTTAAAACCCACGGACTATGATATCCTTAACCTCGGACTGTGGGGTCCTTTAAATCCATGGACTATGATGTCCTTAAGCTTGGACCGAGATGTCCTTAAACTAATATTGGACCACCATGTCCTTAAACTAGTAATCGACCGCAATGTCCCTAAACTAAACAATAGGGCCTAAATGCTCTTTTGTTGGATCTAAACGATCCCGTAAAGTTAATCTTAGTCTAAAAATTAGGCTAACGTATCCTTAACAAACGTTTAAGTTGATCTTAGTCTCAAATGAGACTAACGTATCCTTAAACCCAACCCTAAACCCAAATCTAAGAAAATACGGATTTGGACTAATCCACGCCCTACGGGCGACAACATAAATTAGTCTCCGTATACAATCCATGGGCAACCAAAAACAAAACAAACACACACGACACGAAGTGACCATCTGGAGAAGGAGAAAGTGGTTACCGCGATGCAGTAGTGTAATTAACTGCAGGGGCTTGCGCCTGCAGGGAAGAGCGTCCCCACAATCAATAACCCCTCAACGAGGGGGAATCTGACGAAGTCTGCTACATCGACCGCATCCGTTTAAACCTTCGATACATGGTGTCATAAATCAACATGGCATCTTCGGAGAGGTGGACGGATAGTACCAATCAGCATCTGCCCCGAAATTTAGGCAAGACGGACCTACGCGGTCTCGTCTCCGTGTTTTCGGTGGGGAACAAGTGTCACGTACGATACAATATATAATATGACATCCTCGATTCAAGAGTGCGGATCTATCATCATAATTATAACTCGTACGGTAAATCATTGTACGTCATCCCAATTCTGTGTACGGGTCGAATATCATATTTATCTCATTATTCATCTGATATCCTTATCATCATATCCTGAATTAGGGGTACTGATCTAAAGTCTAGTACATTCCGATACCATCAACATATATATATGCGTGTGTATGAAAACACATCGCCTAAACATCCGCTATAATATCATGTCGTATCTCGTAATACGAACCAAGTCACCTCACCGATCTCGTGGTATCATGCCCAATCATATCGACTCATCTCCAAGTACCATATACTATCCTCATCATCCATGTATATGTGTGTGTGTGTATACACACACACACACACATACATACTCACATACATATGTGTGTGTGTGTGTGTGTCCCCATATACGCACAAGAAAATAAAATGTATGCGTGCGCGCGCGCGCGCGTACCTTATTCTAGGGTTTTGTGACTGAAAACAAGCTAATGACACTATCATCCAATTACACTAAAACTAACCCATGAACATCTAAAACCTATCCTGATAATCAAAAACGTTTCACATAACACATAGTATCTATATATACATGATATATCATAGGCTACACTACGAACTGCGGGGGTGCTATACGCTATCCACCCGACTTCCCCCATAGATATATATCTACTCACCTTGATCCTTACTTGTCGAAGTCGATGTCGCCACGCCCTTGCTTGTCATCCCGAAGTTCACGCAGAGGTACTTACATGTCATAACACATCGCATTGCATTAAAATCCGATTCACAATCGAAACGACATGCGAATCACTCATAGGTTAAAACTTATGGCCTACGCATGCAAGACTAAGCAAACAACCATCAACGTCGACGTACGAACGCCAATCGATCGAGACAAAACACAAACAGTCAATTTCAAATCATTAAAAGCCACAAAACCAAATCAGCAACTTAAGAAAACAGCTCCAGATATTGTTCCAAGTGAAATTAGCCAATTCTGCATATGGGGTAGGTATAATTAGAGGGTATAGGAGCCATGGACCAAGCACGAGACAATTTGCTCACACCAAGGCCGCAATTTGTGGCCGAAAAGGTAATATTTGCGGCCACAGTAAGGAGATATGGTCTCGGGTCTTGGGAACAGCTTCTAGGTTGCCTGCATGACTCTCTGTAATCGCTAAATATTTTTCAGGTGCCCCGGGTCGCAGCAGTTCTCTAAAACACATCACCAAAGTCAATAAAATCCTTCTGAATTAGGGGTACTGATCTAAGTTTCAAGTCTCGGGTTTAAGTCTCTGGTTTCAGTCCATAAAACTAACACTACAGGGGTTTAAGATCACTGTTAAGTCTCAATTGCACCTTTGGATTCAAAACAAGCCCTAACCTCAACTTGGAATTTTCAAAGCTCACTAATCTACACTTAATCAATTTTAAACTAACAAGGATGCTAAAGGGAAAGAATTACTATTCTAATGGTGAAGGAAATACCTCATTTGGCAACTCAAGAATTTTCTTGAGTTGCCCCAAGTGCTCAAAATCCAATTTTTCTTGATCTCCCATGCTTGTAATGAGCTTGTGCACACTTTTGATAAAGGAAACATGATGTTTTGATGTATATTTAAGGTTGTGTGTTGGTGTAGGAGGTGGTGGAGGGAGAGGGCAGCCATGAAGGAGAAAGAGGGGAGAAATGGTGAAGGGAAAATGAAGGAGGGAAAATGCCATGGTCAACTTGACCCCCCACCTCTCTCTCTTCTCTCTCATGCCCATACTTCTTTCTTTATTCTTTTCTTTTCTTTACCCCTTTTTCTTCTAAAACCCAAAACCCCAAATATAATAGAAGAAAAACAACATGCCATGCACAAGTAAGGATTTAAACCAAGTTTCCAAAAATGTAACAAGTGTTAGAAATGTGACATGGTGCATGTCATATGCATAAACATGATAAATGCATAATTAGTGATTAAAAATCAAGCTTAAACATGAACTTGTATATAATAAATTATATAATGATTCATAAAATGTCTAAATCTCACAAATTCTTTAAAATTCAACATTCAATATAATTTTCCAATATTTTTCCAATCTATTGGTATATAATAAAACCATAATATTACAACAAATCTCCATTCAATTAAAATATTCTTAATATTTATTATTTTAATTATTTAATTCTCAAAAATAATATTTTATTTTTCTGAAATGTTACAGTCTTCCCCCCTTAAATAAATTCGGTCCCCGAATTTAAATTTAAACCCCTCAAATACTAAAACATTTCAGTAAAATGATCAAGTCGTCGGGGGCTTCGAAATCATAAGTACATATACACGTCGTAGCGCAATGCATGCACATGAAAAAACGAGTATATAAACCAAAATCAAAACTCCGTCAAGCATCACGCAATCATCGGAGTTGTGGTGAAGACACCAGTGTCAAGTCCAATACGAAAACCAACATGATAAACATCAAAACCATAACATGTACGTAACACGCATCATGGTAAATTCGTCAAACATCTGAAAAAGAAATGCATGCCAAACTTTTCAAGCTGCTGTGCGATGCGTGTATTACAACACAAATAGTGGACGTTTATTGTAAGAAAATAAATATATACATATATATATATATCCATTGTTTAACATACGTCCCGCCGTTTTGAAAATAATTTAGAAGGGTTTCCTTGTAATGTTTTTCGTGTCATCTCGGACACGTAGGTAAATACTGAGACTATAGCTCCTTTTTGAAAATCCCTTCGATAACTATCAATGCATGTAAAAATATATTCAGGTACTGTCCTCGGACTAGTCCTGCTCAGCCACTATACCAAATAGTAAATATTATAAAATATACTGCTCAAGAGAAATCGTACTCAAAATGCCACGTGCGTCTGGTGCGCACGGAAATCGAAATTCATGAATATACCATACATGTGCACAGAAACAAAATCTAAGTGTAATGGGTGTGCATGAAACACCTGTCAAAGGTAACGGGTGTGCCTGACAGCAAAATCGGGTGCATCTGATATGCACGAAGAATCCCGATTTAGTGTATCTGATGTGCACCAAAATCGCATCAAGCGCGTCAAGTATGCGCAAGAATCCAAATCAAGTGCACAAGGTGCACGAAAACAAATACCGAGTATCACAATCGAAATCGACGGTATACAACACATCTCAATCCAAATCAGATATACCGTGATATATAATCTCGCAACCACGTGCATCAGCATGTACAAAAAATCGAATCCAAATACTGAAAGTGCATGAAAACGATGCCGAAAGCACAAGTCAAATCACATGCATACCATAGGAATGAAATCAAAATAAACATCTCGAATGATATCAAATCGAAACCGAGTGCAACTGTGGTGCACGAAAACTCAATCATGCCGCCCAAATTACCGAAATCCAAAATGACGGAAACAGTCCTTCTCTGGCACATCCTCTAAAGATCTCTGGCCAGCTATCATGGTCACTCATAACATGTCTCGTCGACGATGCCGAACTCTGGCCTACTGGGTGTGCGTAGTACGACTGATCCTGGGTCCAAGTCTTCTCACTTAATATTTCTAAAAAGATCTTGTCGGGGTCTCTCCAAATCTCGATTCTGTTGAACTGCCCGGAAGTCATCACCCTTTACTAAATCTTTTTCTTGTTTCCGGAACGGCTGCATCCTCATCGTGACTCCTTCTGGAAGATATATCCATATACAATGCCTCTGCATGTGTATCACATCTCTTGTAACAACCGAGTTCAGTTATACCAATTTTTGTTCCGTATTTATTATCTGTGATATTTTATTGATTTATCTTGTTTGGGTGCGAATGGTAGTTTACTTTTACATTGCATTCGACCCGACCCGCTTGCTTGAACTGGTTGATTCATATTTATAGATTACCCTGGCTTGTTGCATAGACACGTGCATCTAGTATAAACTGCATATTAACATTTCACCTAGCATCGCGTATTTTTACATATAACATTTTAGATCCCGTAAAATAAATTAAAATTTCATTTCATAGCCTGCATGATACCCCTAACCCCGTGGTAGCGTCCGCGCATCGTGTTCTCGTCCCGTTCAGTGAAACGGACGTGTTTGAATAGCTACGCGCACGTACGTGCGTCCGTTCTTGGGGGTATGCATTTTAGTTACCTAATTATCCATTTTAAAATTTGGAAGCTGCATATAATTTTCGTATTTCAAATCTAAATTTTTAGACCCGACCCGGGCGCATTTTGAAATATTTTATATCCTGCTAAAAATCCAATTATTTAACTTTTAAATCAATTATAATATTTCTTTAAAACCGTTCAGAATATTTTACCAAAACAAATATAAATCTTTTTTTAAATTTTTTTGTGATCAAATCTTAACGCACACTCACAAACTCTTTTCTCTTTCCTCTGGGTCCCATCTCTTTTTTTCCCGAGCCAATGAAATTCCTTTTCTCCTAACGCTGGGCCCCCACTAAGAATCCCTCTCTCTTTCTTTCCCTTTTTCTTTCTCTCTCCCCAGCAGCAGTCTCTCTCTCTCTTCTTTCTCTCTCCTCTCGCGCCTCTCTTTCTCATCTCGCGTTTACTGTGCGTTCCTTGAGTCACGTCACCGCCGCGCGCTACGCTCACCTCCCTTCACAGCACCCCTATATATCTTCTTCCTCCTTTTAAAACCCCCCGAGCTCCTTCTCCTTTAACCCTTCAATTCGAAACCCTAAAACTTCCCTCTGAACCCTCGTCTCATCTTCCTCCTCCTCATCTCTTCCTCCTCAACCATCCTCCTTCGTTCTCCCAAGCACCCTGCGCATACCCCTGCACCCAAAGAAACCCCGAGAACCCTTTAAACCCGGCACCGCCACCTCATCTCGCCATCATCATCTTCTTCCTCTCCTCTCTTCTCTCCTTCCTCCTCTGTCTTCTCCCCTTCACAGATCCCTACTCACCCTACACCAAGAAAAACCCTAGCCGCCAAGACCTCTGCACACCCAAACCCTAGCCGGAACCGCAGCCTCTACCCTTCGCCGACAACCCTTCGTCGTCGTCGCCCCTTGCCGACTCCCCTGAAATCCCAGAGCACCTGACCACAGTAAGATCTTTCCTTCTTCTTCCTTTCTATAATATTCTTTTTTAAAAATGTTCACTGTTCTTTTGGTTCGCCGGAATCCGATCGTGCCGACGACGATCTCGACGACTCAGCGAGCATACCTGACCCGGGTGATTCCCTTGTACGTTGTTTGTGTTAGTTATGTATATGCCCTAGAGGCCATTGTTGTACATATGGTGTATATTATGATGGATGCTTGGATATATACAGAGAGGACTTTCTTGCTCGTCATGATAGTATGCTATTTGGTTTCACTTTATCTTAACATGTTGACTTGTATTGGTTTACTGTTTTTCTCTCACATGTTGATAAAGCCCTTAGGATCTGTACTCGACTACTGGGATTATGATGAGATCATACTAGTGGGGCCACGGTATTCGATGAGTACATCCTATAAATGTTCCTAGTCGAGGGTATATCGAGATGGGGCATCGATACACCAGAGTAGACTAGCGTATACGCATCTTGACCCATATGATGGGCGATGGATGATCCCATATCCATCGGTGTTTGACATCAGAGATGGTGTATGGGTGCTCAGTGGAGACTGGGTACACTGGACGGACTCGCCGAGAACTCCCAGATGGTGATATACCACACGTCAGATGGCAGTTCTCCGGTGACACTGGTACAGGGTAGTCTGTAGACCCGAGATCGTCATAGAGTCATGTGTGATTCCCACTGTGCTTTGATTTCCACCTTACCACGTCCAAGAGGGCATGCAAAACGGTGGCTTTTGGGTACAGTCCCGAATCACATGGAGGCAATGAGCGATAGGAGGGGATTCGTCTCCCGGTATAGGGAGTTGATGTTGTGCTGTGTTCGATTGGCTATAACTGGAAGTCCCTGGCCAGGGCTGATATAGAGATATACTGGTAAGTGTTACCAGTAGTTTCTCGACCTGTTATGAGCCTCATATCGACATGACTTATCAGTTACTGGGGTCTGACGTATACCACCCCTAGACTTGATATGCGACATATCAGACGAACAGACCGGATTGTACGGGAGTGTTACTGATTGGATTCACAGGAGAACGGACAGGCTAGCTTGTTGATCTTCTGATCGCTCAATACCTGGGTGGCTGTTACGTTTAGCTGACCGCTTGCAGCTTGTGGGTGTTTGATATGATCATCACCTGCTACCGGCGTATTGACGATTCTTTAGAGTCCTACACAGAGGTTTCTTGGCTCAGGCAAAACGGAGTAGAGGCACATATGTGATATGTGCAGGACCGAGGATAATGCGATATGAGATACCGTATTATATTCTTGCGATATTTAGATATGAACCGGGACATCGGATCAAGTGTTGATTCGATGAATCGGTACATGATATATTAGTCGGTTATATTCGATATAGCCGGATCGTTGGATCAAGTGTTGATTCGATGATTTAATGTATAATGATATATATGATATATTATATTACATTATCTAATATTGGCTCGCTTTATTATTTCATTTTCTCACCGGATTAATACATTGATATATATGCGATATATGTTAATTGTATTATTTTCTTTTGTTACAAATATATAATATATATGTGATATTTATTATTGTGACATGATATGATTTATTATGAAACATGATTAGGGATGATAAAAAGAGATTAGGGTTTGATTAGGGTTAGCTTCTTCTTGATTATTCTAGAAGAATTTCCTTTTGTCTTGGTTAAGATATTATGGTTGATACTTATCCTTGACTCATCCTTGACCTAACCAAACCCTAACTCTAGTTTATTCTCTACAAAGGTTAAGTCTCTCATCCTTGACCATGGTTTGATAATCAATCATATATTCTTGACTACTATTCATCACAAAAGGATTATCATTTTTCATCCATCATCTTCTTCTCTCTTAGCTTTGAGAAAGCTTACTAGTTAATTCTTTTGTGATGATTTCTTGTGATAAAGTGAATTAAAAAGAAAGCATAAATACTACTCCATCATCCTCATCTAATCTAGCCTATTAGATTAGGGTGTTCATCTCTTTAGAGTGAGAAAGCTTGGGTTATAGCAACTTCGACGTAGATCATCGGAGAAGCGGAACACTTCAAGCTAGCATGGATCGTTCGAGTCGTAGAGCCTCTCTTGAGTCCGAGAGATCGTGGATCACGGCAAAGGGACTTCTACTCGGAGCTTGTGAAGCGAAGGAGCGGACTACAAAGGTTGTAATCCCTCACACTTAGGTTTAAAGATGTCATCTTGCATGCTAAACCCTAATAATCTAGCAAAGATCCCGTCTTTGGGTTGTTCGGCACATGTAAAATTTTATTCGGGCATGTTTGATGCTTTATGAACCTTCACAAGTGTGCCTAGGAATCCTACAGCTTGGATTCGTTCCGTGTACCGTGCGCGCGTCGCGACTTTTCCCGCCGACGTGTGACGTTCCGTATACCCGTTTCTTGATCTGTCGAGGCAAGTAAAACTTGCTACATGCTACTTATATTATTTTTTTATACATATTTAATTGCATGTTAAACCTGTAAATTAAACTAAGGCCATTTGTTTCATTTTAACACTTCGATGTCCATTTTATCATTTTAGATTTATAACTTGAAACATACGATGTTGTATTTTGATTTACTATCCATAGTATCCACATCCGTATTTAAATCACATAATAATTATTTGCATAGCCCATAATACCCTTTTAATAGTTTCTACCCTATCGGACACCCGTTTGCTTCCATTTAACCTGTTTTATATATAATTGCATCCCTAAATCATTTAACCCATAATAACGAGGTTTTAACATTCCATATTTGTTTAAGTGTATTTTACTTAATGTTGGAACCATAACCCTAACTCTAATCGATAACCGTGCATCCATATATTTTAATCTGTACCTATTTGCATACCACATTACAATGTTCCATTTTATTGTTCTATTAGTACCTTATACTTGTTTTGTATACCCCTGCTTATTTTAGTTTGATTATGAGTGCACCCCTGACATGACTTTATATACCATTATTTGACACGATATGGTACCGTGCACCTCTTGACATGACATGATACCTATATACTACCTGACTTGACCTGATGTACCATGGCTTTACCTGTTACCTGATCTTGTTACTAATGCCAACAAACTTGACCTGTTGTCCCTACGGACATTTCCTGTCGTCTATCCAGACAAACCTGTACCTGCCTGATCCTGTGTTAGCATTAGCTCCGAATTATTTAATACCTGACTTGAACACATATAACTTGGGGGTATGGGGAAATAAATGATGAAACCTGACTTGTAACTCGACATTTCGACACCTTTTCTGATCAGTCTTACGGGCTAGGCCAGCCCCGGAGTGATGCTGCTGACATCACTTGTCATTACTTACGACCCTTTACTGCCTTGCGACACGTCTCGGATTCAGCTCGAGAGTCATAGACCGTGATCCCGGGCACGCACGGAATACTATTGAGTTACATCGATGATTCATCAAATTGATTTCAAATACTTGAGAGTAGTTAACACAGTAGACCAGTTTTAGATTACTCACTGCACACTACCCTTCACTGTCCTAATTTATATTGCTGTTATACCTGTTTTACCATTTATGATCATACCTGCATGTCTTGCTACCCTGTTTATATATTATTGCTTGATGTTATGACGCACTGACATCTGGGTTTTGCATGGCCCAGATTCTTTACCTGCACTACAGGCCGAGCAGGAGTACTTCAGTCAGCAGGCTGAGCATTGATGACTTGTTAGTAGTTAGTTTTTTTATTTTCGGTATTTTCATTCCTGATGTGAGCCCGCATTATGGGACATACATTCCAGTTATTCTTGTATTGGATCTTTTGCTTCCGCTTTATTTTTATTCTTGACTCGTTTTATTCTGGCTTATGGACATGTGTTAGATAGTTTATTATTGTTCTTGATATCTCTACAGCCGTAATGTGACTGTAAAAGGATATTTCCTATCCACAGGTAGTATGGTTGGCTATGTCACGTGCCCATCTTAGCGTACTCTGGGAAGCGGGGCGTGATATGGTTCTTTTGGTATCAGAGCCATAGGATATAGGTTAATCGGGTTTGATTCTTTTGTAGTTGGGTATTGGACCCAATACACGAATCAGAATACTCGTGATTAGGAAACATGTCCTGCCACCTTATCGTCTTGCCATTTTTGAATTTTAACCTCCTCCTGATTCTACTTTTACGATGTGCAAACCTCCTTTGCATATCGATTCAAAAATCTGGTTTCCTTTGTTTATCTCTAGAGCTTAGGCGACTTGGGTGGAGTTATGTGATTGTAGCTATGATACCGCGGCATGGTTACAATGCGGTACTCTATTTAAGTAACTTGGAGTTCTAGCCTTGATTCATATCCTTGATCTATAATTTGAATTTGTTATCATGCTAATCCTTTTGGTGCTTTGATTTCAGGAACATGGCAGACAAGAATCTGAAAACGTACCAAAGGCGTGTTGACGAAGCCGCTATACTTGGAGTAATATGTGGGATGTTGGAGAACCAAAGGCGACAGACCGAGCTGATCCAGCAGCAAGCTGAATCTTTTCAGGAGGGTTTGCGGACTGTTCAGTAGTCCGTCAACAATGTTGTAGCTAGACCAGTAGATCGTGTGGGTACCGTGGCGGATTTCAGGAGAATTGGTCCGTCTGTCTTTACTGGCTTGGAGGAGCCGTTGCCAGCGGAGCAGTGGCTGGTTGACACGGAGAATTTACTCATTGCATCACAGATCCCAGAAGATAAGAGGGTGGATGTGGTACGCATCCAGTTGGTAGACTACGCCTGTGAATAGTGGCTTGTGGAAGAGACCCGCTTGCCCAAGCCGATCAGTTGGGCGGATTTTTCGAAGAGTTTCTTGGAGAAGTTCTTCCCGCGGACTGCACGGGAGGAAATAGAAGAAAAGTTTGCCAGTTTGAAGCAGAACGGCGCACCTGTAGATGTACATGCAGCTGAGTGGACGCGGCTCAGTAGATTTGCTGGACCTTTGGTTGCCAACGATGCTTATAGGGCAAGGAGGTTCATGCGCAGTTTGGATATGGACATCCAGAGGCAGATTGTCTCCCTGGGTTTGTCCACTTTCTCATAAGTACTTACAGCGGCTCGAGAGCAGCAGAGCCTATCTGTGAAGACTGGGAGTACACATCAGCCAGCATTTACAGTACGGAAGCTGGCATTTGCACCGAACCGAGCATATGGACGCAGAGGTATTCCAGTGAACCGGCGTGGCGTAACACCGATGAAGAAGCCTGTCGTTGTCGATCAGAGGAGGACCGTGATTTGTGACTACTGCCATTTACCTGGGCACGTGCAAAGGGAATGTCGAAGGAAACAGGGACTCTGTTTGGTTTGTGGATCGGCGGATCATACTATCAGCACTTGTCCGTCGAAGCTTCGCACGAAAGATGATGTTCAGAAGCCACCGCAGAAACCGTTTCAGGGACAGAAGTAGCTGACTCAGGGACCCAATCAAGCTCGAGCATTTACCCTGACGGTTGAGGAAGCCAAGCCTTCAGGAGAAGTTGTTTCAGGTATTCTACTTGTTCATGGTTTTCCCGCATTAGCGTTATTTGATTCTGGTGCATCCCATTGTTTTATGTCGTCCAAGTTTATTTCTACACACTCGATTACTTGCACGACCCTGTCTAGTTTCTGGGACATACATACTGGGAATGGGAAGATCATATCTACTAGAGAATGTAAGGATTGTGCGGTTGTTGTTTGCGGACGGGAGCTTTTTGTAGATTTCTTGGTGATTGATACAGGCAGCTATGAAGTCGTCTTGGGAATGGATTTTCTCGGCACTTTCCATGCTCAAATTGATTGTAGGGCAAAGAAAGTAATTTTCCAGATTCCCGGACATCCAGAGTTTATCTTTACTGGAGGAAGCAGTTCTGTCGGGCCAGTCGAGTTTAGGGCTAGGCCGACAACTAGTGTTCTTTCGTCGTTGGAGGTTGATAAATATGAAGCGCCAGCTGTTGTTCGAGATTTCATAGACGTGTTCGAAGACATATCAGGTTTACCGCCGAAGCGAGACGTGGAGTTCGCGATTGATCTTGTTCCTGGTGCAGCGCCAGTTTCTAAAGCGTACTATCCAATAGCACCAGTGGAGTTGGAAGAAGTTAAGAAGCATGTTACTGAATTACTTGAGAAGGGTTGGATTCGCAGCAGTAACTCGCCTTGGGGAGCTCCAGTTCTTTTAGTCAAGAAGAATGATGGCACAAGGAGGATGTGCATCGATTATCGAGAATTAAACCGGGTGACTATTAAGAACAAGTACCCGATCCCTCGCATTGGCGAATTATTTGAGCAGCTTGGTGGCGCGAGGGTATTCTCGAAGCTGGATTTGCGATCCGGATATCATCAGGTCCGAGTTAAAACAGAAGATATTTGCAAGACGACGTTCCGAACTCGGTATGGACATTACGAGTACTTAGTGATGCCCTTCGTAGTAACGAATACACCGGCGATATTTATGGACTTGATGAACCGAACCTTTTTACCATTTTTGGACCAGTTTATAGTGGTGTTTATTGATGATATTCTGGTCTACTCGAAGAGTATTGAAGAGCATGCAGAACACTTGAGGATCGCACTGCAGACGTTGAGACAAGAAAAATTATATGCAAAGATGAGCAAGTGCGAGTTTTGGCTTGAAGAAGTAAAGTTTTTGGGGCATGTCGTGTCTGGAGATGGAATCGCAGTTGATCCCGAAATGATTGCAGCAGTTCAAGATTGGCCGATTCCGAAGAACGTTGCAGAAATCAGAAGCTTTCTTGGACTTGCCGGGTATTACAGGAGGTTCGTGGAGAACTTTGCTCGTCTGGCGGAGCCTTTGACCAAGATTACGCGCATGGAGGTACCTTTTGCGTGGACGGAGAAGTGTGCGTCAGCCTTTGAGGCATTGAAGCAGAGATTGATAACCGCTCCTATTCTGACCGTGCCAGACAGTTCCGGAGGATTGGTGATTCACAGCGACGCATCTGGGAAAGGATTGAGATGTGTTTTGATGCAGCATGGAAAGGTTATAGCGTACGCATTGAGACAGTTGAAGACCCATGAGAAGAATTACCCAACTCATGATTTGGAGCTCGTAGTTGTGATCTTCGCTTTGAAGATTTGGAGACACTACCTATTGGGCGAAAGGGTCGAGGTTTTCACCGATCATAAAAACTTGAAGTATGTGTTCACGCAGAAGGAGCTTAATATGAGGCAGCGCAGATGGTTGGAGCTGATGGCTGATTACGATCTTGATCTTAAGTATCATCCGGGGAAAGTTAATGTCGTACCAGATGCGCTTAGTCGGTTACCAGCAATTCAGATGTTGACTGCACAGAAGGAACTTATTGAAGACTTTCGAAGATTCGATTTGGAAGTTGTGCTACCGCATTCTTCGGGACAGTTGATGCAGTTGCTAGTACAGTCGTTGTTGACCGAGAATATTAAAGCAGCGCAGTCGCAGGACCCTAGATTGCAAAAGTTTCGAGAACAGGTTGAAGCTGGACTTCGAACAGACTTACTGATCCATGAAGATGGTTCGTTGCGTTATGGTAGCCGTTTGTGTGTGCTAAAGGGAGATATTCGTGAAGAGCTTATGAAGAAGGTGTTAGTTATATGTATGCCCTAGAGGCCATTACTATACATAGGATGTATATTGTAGTGGATGCTGGGACATATATAGGGAGGACTTTCTTGCTCGACATGATAGTATGCTATCTGGTTGCTCTTTACCTTAACGTGTATACTGATTGTCTCTCTGTTACATGTTGGTAAAGCCCTTAAGATGTGTACTTGACTACCTGGACTATGATGCGGATCATACTAGTGGGGACAGGTAGTCCATAAGTACATCCTTCAAAGTCCCTAGTCGTGGGTGTATCAAGATGGGGCATCGATATACCAGAGTAGACTAGCGTGTACCTTCTCGACCCATACAGATGGGCGATGGATGATCCCATATCCATTGGTGTTTGACATCGGAGATGATATACGGGTGCTCAGTGGAGACTGGGTACACTGGACGGACTCGCCGAGAACTCCTAGATGGTATTATACCTCACGTCAGATGGCAGTTCTCTGGTGACACTGGTACAGAGTAGTCTGTTGACCCGAGATCGTCATAGAGTCTTGTGTGGTTCCCACTGTGCTTTGATTTCCATCTTACCACGTCCAAGAGGGCGTGCAAAACGGTGGTTTTTGGGTACAGTCCCGAGTCACATGGAGGCAATGGGCGATAGGAGGGGATTCGTCTCTCCCGGTATAGGGAGTTGATGTTGCGCTGTGTTCGATTGGCTATAACAGGAAATCCATGGCCAGGGTTGCTGAGATTTACTGGTAAGTGTTACCAGTAGTTTCTCGAAGTGTTATAGACCTCATATCGACACGACTTATCGAGCTATTGGGGTCTGATGTTAACCACCCCTAGGCGAGATATGCGACATATCAGACGATCAGACCGGACTGTACGGTAGTGTTACTGGTTGGATTCACTGGAGTGTGAGCGGGCTTGCTCGTCGATCTTCAGATCGCTCAATACCCGGGTGGCCGTTACGTTTAGCAGACCGCTTGCGGCTTGTGGATGTTTGATATGATCATCATCCGCTGCCGGCGTATTGACGAGTCTTTAGAGTCCTACACAGAGGTTTCCTGGCTCAAGCGAAACGAAATAGGAGCGCATATGAGATATGTGCGGGACCGAGAATGATGCGTGTATGTGATACCGTATTTCATTCTCGCGATGTGACATTGATCGGTTATATGCGATATAGCCGGGTTATCGGATCAAGTGTTGATTCGATAAGTTGTTACTGATGATACCAGTCGGTTATGTGCGACATGACCGGATCATTGAATCAAGTGTTGATTTAGTGATTTAATGCATAATTATATATTTGATATATTACTTTGCATTAACTAGTATCGGTTCACTTTGAATGGATTTTCTCACTCGGGTGTGCGCATTCCATATGCGATATGATTTTGTGCACTTGATTATATCATGTTTGATGATACATGCTTTTTGGTTAAGTGTAAAGTATCAAACTATAGTTAAGTGGATGATTAGGGTTTTTGGTTTCCTTATTTATATATTAATCTTTTTCTTTTTGGAAAAAGAATAAGCAAATGAGAAAATGGTGGCAATTTTTGTTTTGTTCATGAAGTTTCATGAACACTTTGACTTTGTCACCATTTTGTCTCATGCTTAACCCTAACCACCCCACTAACCCTAGTTCACTCTCTACAACTAACCATGGTTCACTTATGATAAGAATGGATTATTCTTTTCATTTTAAATAATTCTTATGATAATAATCATTCTTCATCATCATCTTCTTCTTCTTCTTCACAAGAAGATAAGCATGCTTCATCAATGGTGATTGATGAATTAGAGTGAGAAATCCAATTCTAAAGTTTACCCACTTCCTATTTCTTCATCCTCTACCTCTTGCCAAGTAGTAGAGTGTGTTTCCTTCATAAGTTTTCATGGCTTGGTGAAGGTGGAGCTTGATCTAGTGATGCTTCGACGTAGATCATCTTCGGCACGTCGTCGATGACCTAGCCCGCTTCTTCTCCGATGAAGCCGACACAAGAGCCCGGATCTCGATATGGACAGCGAGGATACTTCGTTGCGGAGCTATGGAGGTGGAGAACCGGATCTACAAAGCTTGTATTTCCGTATTCTTGTAGTTAAGTTTTAACTAGTTTCTTTTTCGCCTAGATTTCTAGCCAACGATCCGTACACTAGGGTTTCTCGGCACCATAATTTTTGAAATTGGCCTGGTTGATGCCTTGTGAGACCTCTTGAGAGTGCCTAGGATCCCTACAGTGGTATCAGAGCCTACCTAGAGCCTTAGGCGAAGTCTAGACGGAATTTGAAGTCCGAACGAACCCGAAACCCAATTCCGATCATGCTCTCTGTACTTTTTTGAAAACAGTGAGTTTTTCTATATTAAAAATATGCAGAAAATTAAGCAGGGTTTTATATGAATTACTGTGAAATACAGGGGCCTAATTCAATTAAACCACCGCGGAACCGCGGCACGAGCTTGGCATGTGCGGCGGTTCCGCGGCCTCATGGTCTCCTCTTGCGTTGATTTTTGCACAGTAACTCCTATTTAACAGTGATGAGTTCTCTGGGTATTTTTAATATTTATTCAAGAGTTGAATAATCTGGGATTGTTTTGGGGATTCGGTATTTCGATCGGAGTATCAAATTTTGTCTGTGTGGCTTTCCGGATAAATTTTAGAATATGTTAAAAAGTTCGACCGGATATAAATACCCAATTTTTCTCCTGTCTGGAAATTTCCAAGTGTTGGATTTTTCCGTAGTTTAACGACGTTCTAAGTAGTGCAAGTAACTCGATGGTCCCTCTAGAAGACAACAAACCTTAACTCGATTATGTGACCGTCTTGAACTGCCCTTTGAACCTTCGGGTTTGGGGCAGTACGGCGTGCCACATGTGAGGCGTTGGCTTGACCCTTCTACGGCTGGACCGTTGGTACTGAGGCACGAACTGAATGTTGTTAGACTTGTTTCATGTGTTGATCTGTATCGGGAAAACTTGGGTGTTTGAATGTTCGATCGGAAAGTTTAACATTTTCTAATTATCTGGAATGGGATACAATAATTGGAATTCACAAGTAGTTATGAGATAACTGAATGAATGTTATAAACATAGCAGTTTAGTCTCACTTGATCGGTTGCCACGGAATTTTGATGTGATCAAAAGTCCGTCGCAATCACGTAGCGTACGCGGATACTCGCCGGGTAAACTTAATAGACAGCCTCACTCCATAGCCCCGACCAAGTGACTGTAGGAGAACCCCGTCGCCGAAAGCATCCGTTCGGGTGCTCGCGGCAGCGGTGTTCCACCTTGGTGCACTTCGTCGACGGTATCGGGGGTGTAGCCGCCTACTGAAGTTTGCGACGAGCATTCGATCAAATTGTCGGGAATCCTGTTGAATTGCCCGACTAGGTATTGAAAAGTGTTTTCGATTTTGAGACTAAAATGCGGGGTTTATAAATGTTAGGCATGTGATGTCTAAGTAATTCATTTGGTCAGGCATGCGATGTCTGAGGTGGTTGCGGATTCCAACTGTTGTAGTTTTACACTTTCTTTTCTGTGACCGTAAGTGTAATATGTGCTATCGCCGGTTTCGTTGCTATATGTCAACGACAATTGGGATACGCATGTTTACTTACGTTGATGACATGTGATGTTATGTGTTGCTGGATATGTTATATTGGATCGTCGTGTTTGAATAGCCGGGGTTTTTTATGTGAGATGAGTGTTTTTCATTTTCATTCATGTAAAAAACTTGTATGTAATATTCTTTTATTGGGGCGCTTCCAGGTTGCGGAAGTTGTCACCGTTTGTATATTATTTACTTTTCCGCACTAGGATAGACCCATGGAGGGGAGCACAAGTAACCGGGTTCTGGAGTCCAGTGGGAGACCAACTCGAGGAGTCGAGTCCGGGTCTCCTAACTCTAGAATTGGCAGGGTTGCTTGCCGCTCTCGTAGGGGTCTAAGGGTGTGGGATTGTCCATTCATCACGACCGTGGAATCCGTGTTTTATACTGGCTCGTATTGAAAACACGGACGTCCTAGTATATCCAATATTTCATATGTTTCTTCTGCTGCGATATCTGTGTTGTGATTCTGTGATGGATATAGTATATAGTATATATGACATATTATATAGACGTTACTTATGTTTTACACCCGCGCTAGCCCTGCCCTGCTCTGTCGTTAGTTACCTAACCTAACGGTGCACGAGGGGACATCGAGGCGAATGCGGATGGCATAAGTGTACGTCATATCTATCTGTGATGTTTAGGTATTTAAATGATGGGACTTCATTAATGTGATTAATGAAATAAAAGAAACCTAAGATGTTGTAGAATCGAATTTCAAAATAAAACAGGTAGCTACAGTTTTTGCTTTGCACAGAGGTATATGTGATATATCCTGCACCTTATTCGATGAGGAAAGGACCGAGATCCCTTCACCGGGAGTGACTCCTTTAGCAATAACTGGCAGATGCTACACACTCGGTTTGTCTTTTGATTGCTTTTAAGTGTTTTTGCTTTGCACAGTGATATATATGATATATCCCGCACCTCATTCGACGAGGAAAGGACCGACGATCCCTTCACCGGGAGTGGCTCCTTTAGCAAAACTAGAAAAGCCTAAAAAACACTCCATTTCAAAATTCATTTGATTCTACAACGATATCAAGTTCATTACGAAATAGGTTTTCAGAAAAACCTGTCGTAGCCCTCCGTCATTTCAGATAAGTACTAGTTAGTATTCGTGCTGCGGTTGTTTGGCATGCGTCAAGGCGTAGTGTACGGTAGCAAACTAGTGCTTATCTGCTAGCATATGATGCGATTGGATTAGGGTATTCGTACGGCGTTGTTTGGCATGCGTCAAAGGTCGTGCGGGTGGGTTTAATTCAATCAAGAAATGTACGGGTTGAACTTGACTAGCAGACTATGGGTTGTTTGGCATGCGTCAAGGTCATAGCGAGCTAGGGGCAAAATATTATCGGGAATTTCAAGTGTTGAAATTTGCAATGAGATTGCATACCTTTTATGAGATAGTTGGATCCCGATACCCGCTGTGAGTAATTGTTACTCCTGGGAGAGTTTTATACATTACAATTAGCCGATCAAGTAGGTGTCTAGAAAGGTGTCAACGGGGTTACGCCTCTGGGAAAATGAGGTTTACATTAATTAGGTTCGTGCGAAAGCACGGGGGACCTCCCTCAAAGTACCGACACTGGCCTGGCTGAAAGATTGGCGAACTTGTAGTGTGTAATTAATCCCGGCTAGTCTTTCCTTTTAGGGTTTGAAGGAAGATTTGATAAAAAGCAGTGGGAGCCATCCTGATTAGATAAAATAAAAACCAATCTATTCTTGCAAGAGCGCACGCTGAGTGTTTTCTTCTCTCTCTCTCCAGGTAGCGACCATATCACGCCTTAATCAAGATAATAATACGGATATTTGACCGAACCCGCTTGTTATACTGAGCTGGGGAACGTTGGTCCCGCTCCAACTTATAAATGTTATAAGACAGAGTAGGAAATTGGGGATTACCAGAATTCCCGTGCCGCCCAAACGAAGAGAGTGCATGCTGATGCATCATCTTCGGGTTTGTTCATTATACAGAACTGTTTCTCAGTATCCTTTACGTCCTGGGTATATGATACCGGATCAGGATCCCAGACATGTAATCTGTTACATAGGGCTACAGATAGGTAGAGAACTGAGAACGGGTGATCAGTTTCATGAGGCAGAAAACGGGGCAAGAGTTGCAGCCAAGTCTGTTGGTCACTGTCACCCTGTATTACAATACATTGATTCTGAACGAATGTTATTAGATACCGAACCTGTTATGCAAAATCATATCTGTCTCTTTATTAGTAAAGAAACGATAAAATTTTGTATTGTTGGACAATGTTTTGAACATTTCCTATATCAAAAGTTGATCGGTTCAGGCACGTTATCTAAAAGCATTAATGTTCTAAATCAAACTACAGTCCTTTGTATACGGAACACACAGAAGAGGAAGAGTTCAGAATTGAACGATTCCTTCTTGAGGTATTGTAGACTAGGTCAGATCAATGTAACCCGACTAGCTAGAGTTACATAAAGATGCATATTTAAATTAGTTTGAATTTACATCTTGTGAAACTCGCCAGTCATGTCACAAAGATATAATGACACCAGCTCTGTTTATTGGAAACAGAGAAAGAGTTAGTAAACTCTTGGGACTGATACATGATGATGTATGCAAGGTCCCCTGTCTACATATGCCAGGACCGGTTCTTTGTACTCTATTACATTCTCTGATGATCTCTCAAGAATCAGACATATGTTCCTGTTGAAACACAAGTCCGAACCTTTTGAGATATTCACAGAATATAAGTTAGAAGTAGAGAACCAAAATACGGGTAAAAGTATTATGTCCTTTGATGTGATCAAGGAGGAGAATACTTGAGCACGGAATTCCTGGATTATTCTAAAGGAGAATGAGATTCTCTCTCAGCATTACTCCTCCGAATGCACCATAGCACGATGGTATATCGGGGCGGAGCAATCACACCCTATATGATAAGGTGTGCTCTATGATGAGTACTACTGAGTTACCTGTTTCCTTTTTGGGAGTTATGCACTTGAGAAGCTGCATACCTATTGAATAGGGTTCCAATCAAATCAGTTGCCTACCGTTTCATATTTGATATGATAAGGGAAGAGCCCATCTCTCAAGTTAGTTGAGATTTGGGGTTGTCCAGCCTATGTCTAAAAGCAAAATCCGGACAAGCTCGAGGCAAGGTCTGTAATGTAGAACTGGAAATGTTCCAGCCATACAAATTGCAGCTGATGATTTGGTAGAACCAAAGGATTCAGTAGATTCCAACAAACCTCTGCCTCTCCGCCGATCTAGTAGGGTTCCTCACCCACCTGAGAGTTACTTCGGTTTCTCTATGACAGTGGGAGCGAGGATTGCATCATGAGATGATGACCCAACTAGTTTCGAGCTGGCCATCAGGAGTGTGACTCTGTAAGAATGGCTGGATGCTTAGTGATCTGAGATGGAATCCTTATACACCAACAAAGTATGGACTTTGGTTGCGATATCTGAAGGGTTAAATCCCCATCAGGAGCAAGTATATCTTGAGAAGATTACTTGGTGTACATGGAAAAGTTGAGACTTTCAAAGCTAGACTTGTTAAAGGTTTGCATCATTGACCCGGTATGGATCATGATGAAACCTTTTCTAAGGATCTATGCTTAAGTCCATCCAGATCCTACTTGCCACGGCTACATACCATGACTACGATATCTGGTGGTTGGGTGTCTTGACTGCTTTTCTAAATGATGATTTGGAAGAGAGCGTCTATAAGTACACAGCCAGAGGGCTTCGTAGACAGTGGGAGCAGCGGAAACGTGTGCAAGTTGCTTTACATAATGAAGCAGGCATCGCGGAGTTGGAACGTCTGTTTTGATGAATTAGTCAAAGAGTTTGACATCATCAAAATGGTAGATGAACCTTGTATAAACAAAAAGGTAGTAGGGAGTATGGTGACGATCCTCGTAGAGTACGTGGATGACATACTCTTGATAGGGAAGGAGTTTCCTATGCTACGCTCGATCAATCTCCGCTTATCACAATGATTCTCCATATAGGATTAAAGTGATACCTCCTAAATCCTGGGTTTTTGGATCTATGAGATAGATCTAATTGGATGTTAGGACTCTCACTAGTTGTAGTGAGACCGTATCAACCGATCCTGGGGAGAATCACTGGAAGGGTCCCAGGGTGATAAAGACGACTGAATGTCAGTCAGAGGCATTGTCTTTACCCTCAGTGTAGGGACGGTATGTTGGAAGAGTTCCAAGCCAGATACCGTGGCATACTAGAAGATAAAGGCAGGATACATCGCTACTTAAGATGCTACCAAGGAGGATGTTTGGGTGTATATTGGTTCATGAGATGAACTACGTTCCAACCATTGTGAGACAATGGAGTTGTGGCTTATGCCAAGGAACGTCCGTCCCATCAGTGATCCAGACATATTCTAAGGCAGTGTCACCTGATCATGGAGATGGTTGATCTCCAGGGGATCGAGGTTAGGAGAGTAAAGTCAGAGGACAACACAGCGGATCCACTCACAAAGGCCTGTTCCCAGAGAGAGATTTTTATGGGATGGTTGAGTATGAGATACTACAACCACTGCTATCAGATGGCCCTAGTGCAAGTGGGAGATTGTTAGTTATATGTATGCCCTAGAGGCCATTACTATACATAGGATGTATATTGTAGTGGATGCTGGGACATATATAGGGAGGACTTTCTTGCTCGACATGATAGTATGCTATCTGGTTGCTCTTTACCTTAACGTGTATACTGATTGTCTCTCTGTTACATGTTGGTAAAGCCCTTAGGATGTGTACTTGACTACCTGGACTATGATGCGGATCATACTAGTGGGGACAGGTAGTCCATAAGTACATCCTTCAAAGTCCCTAGTCGTGGGTGTATCAAGATGGGGCATCGATATACCAGAGTAGACTAGCGTGTACCTTCTCGACCCATACAGATGGGCGATGGATGATCCCATATCCATTGGTGTTTGACATCGGAGATGATATACGGGTGCTCAGTGGAGACTGGGTACACTGGACGGACTCGCCGAGAACTCCTAGATGGTATTATACCTCACGTCAGATGGCAGTTCTCTGGTGACACTGGTACAGAGTAGTCTGTTGACCCGAGATCGTCATAGAGTCTTGTGTGGTTCCCACTGTGCTTTGATTTCCATCTTACCATGTCTAAGAGGGCGTGCAAAACGGTGGTTTTTGGGTACAGTCCCGAGTCACATGGAGGCAATGAGCGATAGGAGGGGATTCGTCTCTCCCGGTATAGGGAGTTGATGTTGCGCTGTGTTCGATTGGCTATAACAGGAAATCCCTGGCCAGGGTTGCTGAGATTTACTGGTAAGTGTTACCAGTAGTTTCTCGAAGTGTTATAGACCTCATATCGACACGACTTATCGAGCTATTGGGGTCTGATGTTAACCACCCCTAGGCGAGATATGCGACATATCAGACGATCAGACCGGACTGTACGGTAGTGTTACTGGTTGGATTCACTGGAGTGTGAGCGGGCTTGCTCGTCGATCTTCAGATCGCTCAATACCCGGGTGGCCGTTACGTTTAGCAGACCGCTTGCGGCTTGTGGATGTTTGATATGATCATCATCCGCTGCCGGCGTATTGACGAGTCTTTAGAGTCCTACACAGAGGTTTCCTGGTTCAAGCGAAACGAAATAGGAGCGCATATGAGATATGTGCGGGACCGAGAATGATGCGTGTATGTGATACCATATTTCATTCTCGCGATGTGACATTGATCGGTTATATGCGATATAGCCGGGTTATCGGATCAAGTGTTGATTCGATAAGTTGTTACTGATGATACCAGTCGGTTATGTGCGACATGACCGGATCATTGAATCAAGTGTTGATTTAGTGATTTAATGCATAATTATATATTTGATATATTACTTTACATTAACTAGTATCGGTTCACTTTGAATGGATTTTCTCACTCGGGTGTGCGCATTCCATATGCGATATGATTTTGTGCACTTGATTGTATCATGTTTGATGATACATGCTTTTTGGTTAAGTGTAAAGTATTAAACTATAGTTAAGTGGATGATTAGGGTTTTTGGTTTCCTTATTTATATATTAATCTTTTTCTTTTTGGAAAAAGAATAAGCAAATGAGAAAATGGTGGCAATTTTTGTTTTGTTCATGAAGTTTCATGAACACTTTGACTTTGTCACCATTTTGTCTCATGCTTAACCCTAACCACTCCACTAACCCTAGTTCACTCTCTACAACTAACCATGGTTCACTTATGATAAGAATGGATTATTCTTTTCATTTTAAATAATTCTTATGATAATAATCATTCTTCATCATCATCTTCTTCTTCTTCTTCACAAGAAGATAAGCATGCTTCATCAATGGTGATTGATGAATTAGAGTGAGAAATCCAATTCTAAAGTTTACCCACTTCCTATTTCTTCATCCTCTACCTCTTGCCAAGTAGTAGAGTGTGTTTCCTTCACAAGTTTTCATGGCTTGGTGATGGTGGAGCTTGATCTAGTGATGCTTCGACGTAGATCATCTTCGGTACGTCGTCGATGACCTAGCCCGCTTCTTCTCCGATGAAGCCGACACAAGAGCCCGGATCTCGATATGGACAGCGAGGATACTTCGTTGCGGAGCTATGGAGGTGGAGAACCAGATCTACAAAGCTTGTATTTCCGTATTCTTGTAGTTAAGTGTTAACTAGTTTCTTTTTCGCCTAGATTTCTAGCCAACGATCCGTACACTAGGGTTTCTCGGCACCATAATTTTTGAAATTGGCCTGGTTGATGCCTTGTGAGACCTCTTGAGAGTGCCTAGGATCCCTACAGTAGGCACACAGTTCAGCATATTCCGTACATCCAGGAGGCACGAAGATGTACTGAGATATACGATAGTATTTCTGGTGGGAAGGCATGAAACGGGAGATTGCCCGCTTTGTGGCAAAGTGCTTGGTGTGTCAACAAGTTAAGACTGAACATCAAAGAGTTGCTGGTTTGTTGCAACCACTTCCGATTCCTCAGTGGAAGTGGGAACATATAACCATGGATTTTGTGACAGCTTTACCGCGGAGTCCAAAGGGAAACAATGCAGTTTGGGTAATTGTTGATCGATTGACCAAAGCAGCTCATTTCATCCCTTTTCGAGTTGGTCAATCAACAGAAACCTTGGCAGAACGGTACATGCAGGAGATTGTAAGATTGCATGGAGTACCGATGAGCATCGTGTCCGACCGTGACACTCATTTCTTATCACACTTTTGGAGGAGCTTACAGGAAAGTTTGGGGACTCGTTTAAAGTTTAGCACCGCTTATCATCCTCAAACAGATGGCCAGTCGGAGAGAACGATCCAAACTCTTGAAGACATGTTGAGATCTTGTATGTTAGACTTCAAGGGTTCATAGGAGGATCATCTACATTTAGTGGAGTTTTCTTACAATAACAGTTTCCAGGCGACTATTCAGATGGCTCCATTTGAAGCTTTATATGGTCGCAAGTGTCGTTCACCTGTTTGTTGGGACGATATTGGTGAACGAAGATTGTTGGTACCGGATTTGATCGTGCAAACAATTGAAAAGGTTAACACTATCCGGAATCATATGAAAGTAGCACAAGACCGAAAAAAGAGTTGGGCAGATACATCGAGAAGACCTCTAGAGTTCGCCGTTGGTGATTTGGTATTCCTGAAGACATCATCGACTAGAGGGGTGATTCGTTTCGGAAGTTGAGGAAAACTTAGTCCTCGATTTCGTTGGACACTTTGAAATTTTGGAGCGTGTTGGAGAAGTAGCATATCGGTTGGCGTTACCGCAATCCTTGGCGAATTTTCATGACGTGTTTCACATATCTCAACTCTGTAAATACGTTCGAGATGAAACACATGTGTTGGATCATTCGGAGCTGACTGTACGAGAAGATTTGACTTTTGAGGAGTGACCGATGTCGATTATGGATCGAAGAGAAAATGTTCTTAAGACCAAGGTTATCCCCATTGTGCTTGTTTCTTGGGGAAATCTCTCACATGTAGAGTCAACTTGGGAACGAGAAGATGAAATCCGGCAGAAGTTTTCACATCTATTCTTGTAGTATGATTGATTGTTTATCCTTTCTTGTTCTTGGAATTTTGAGGATGAAATTCTTTTTGTAGTTGGGTATAATGTAACAACCGAGTTCAGTTATACCAATTTTTGTTCCGTATTTATTATCTGTGATATTTTATTGATTTATCTTGTTTGGGTGCGAATGGTAGTTTACTTTTACATTGCATTCGACCCGACCCGCTTGCTTGAACTGGTTGATTCATATTTATAGATTACCCTGGCTAGCTGCATAGACACGTGCATCTAGTATAAACTGCATATTAACATTTCATCTAGCATCGCGTATTTTTATATATAACATTTTAGATCCCGTAAAATAAATTAAAATTTCATTTCATAGCCTGCATGATACCTCTAACCCCGTGGCAGCGTCCGCATATTGTGTTCTCGTCCCGTTCAGTGAAATGGACGTGTTTGGTTAACTACGCGCACGTACGTGCGTCCGTTCTTGGGGGTATGCATTTTAGTTACCTAATTATCCATTTTAAAATTTGGAAGCTGCATATAATTTTTGTATTTCAAATCTAAACTTTTAGACCCGACCCGGGCGCATTTTGAAATATTTTATATCCCGCTAAAAATCCAATTATTTAACTTTTAAATCAATTATAATATTTCTTTAAAACCGTTCAGAATATTTTACCAAAACTAATATAAATCTTTTTTAAAATTTTTTTGTGATCAAATCTTAATGCACACTCACAAACTCTTTTCTCTTTCCTCTGGGTCCCATCTCTTTTTTTCCCGAGCCAATGAAATTCCTTTTCTCCTAACGCTGGGCCCCCACTAAGAATCCCTCTCTCTTTCTTTCCCTTTTTCTTTCTCTCTCCCCAGCAGCAGTCTCTCTCTCTCTTCTTTCTCTCTCATCTCGCGTTTACTGTGCGTTCCTCATGTCGCGTCACCGCCGCGCGCTACGCTTACCTCCCTTCACAGCACCCCTATATATCTTCTTTCTCCTTTTAAAAACCCACGAGCTCCTTCTCCTTTAACCCTTCAATTCGAAACCCTAAAGCTTCCCTCTGAACCCTCGTCTCATCTTCCTCCTCCTCATCTCTTCCTCCTCAACCATCCTCCTTCGTTCTCCCAAGCACCTTGCGCATACCCTTGCACCCAAAGAAACCCCGAGAACCCTTTAAACCCGGCACCACCACTTCATCTCGCCATCATCATCTTCTTCCTCTTCTCTCTTCTCTCCTTCCTCCTCTGTCTTCTCCCCTTCACAGATCCCTATTCACCCTACACCAAGAAAAACCCTAGCCGCCAAGACCCCTGCACACCCAAACCCTAGCCGGAACCGCAGCCTCTACCCTTCGCCGGCAACCCCTCGTCGTCGTCGCCCCTTGCCGACTCCCCTGAAATCCCAGAGAACCTAACCACAGTAAGATCTTTCCTTCTTCTTCCTTTCTATAATATTCTTTTTTAAAAATGTTCACTGTTCTTTTGGTTCGCCGGAATCCGATCGTGCCGACGACGATCCCGACGACCCAGCGAGCGTACCTGACCCGGGTGATTCCCTTGTACGTTGTTTGGATTCGTTCCATGTACCGTGCGCGTGTCGCGACTTTTCCCGCCGACGTGTGACGTTCCGTATACCCGTTTCTTGATTTGTTGAGGCAAGTAAAACTTGCTACATGCTATATTATTTTTTTATACATATTTAATTGCATGTTAAACCTATAAATTAAATCTAAGGCTATTTGTTTCATTTTAACACTTCGATGTCCATTTTATCATTTTAGATTTATAACTTGAAACATACCATGTTGCATTTTGATTTACTATACATAGTACCCACATCCGTATTTAAATCACATAATAATTATTTGCATAGCCCATAATACCCTTTTAATAGTTTCTACCCTATCGGACACCCGTTTGCATCCATATAACCTATTTTATATATAATTGCATCCCTAGATCATTTAACCCATAATAACGAGATTTTAACATTCCATATTTGTTTAAGTGTATTTTACTTAATGTTGGAACCATAACCCTAACTCTAATCGATAACCGTGCATCCATATATTTTAATCTGTACCTATTTGCATACCACATTACAATATTCCATTTTATTGTTCCATTAGTACCCTATACTTGTTTTGTATACCCCTGCTTATTTTAGTTTGATTATGAGCACCCACATGACATTTTGTGCACCCCTGACATGACTTGATATACCATTACTTGACACGACATGGTACCGTGCACCTCTTGACATGACATGATACCTATATACTACCTGACTTGACCTGATGTACCATGGCTTTACCTGTTACCTGATCTTGTTACTAATGCCAACAAACCTGACCTGTTGTCCCTACGGACATTTCCTGTTGTCTATCCAGACAAACATGTACCTGCCTGATCCTGTGTTGGCATTAGCTCCAGATTATTTAATACCTGACTTGAACACATATAACTTGGGGGTATGGAGAAATCAATGATGAAACCTGACTTGTAACTCGACAGTTCGACACCTTTTCTGATCAGTCTTACGGGCTAGGCCAGCCCCAGAGTGATGCTGCTGACATCACTCGTCATTACCTACCACCCTTTACTGCCTTGCGGCACGTCTCGGATTCAGCCCGAGAGTCATTGACCGTGATCCCGGGCACGCACGGGATACTATTGAGTTACATCGATGATTCATCAAATTGATTTCAAATACTTGAGAGTAGTTAACACAGTAGACCAGTTTTAGATTACTCACTGCACACCACCCTTCACTGTCCTAATTTATATTGCTGTTACACCTGTTTTACCATTTATGATCATACCTGCATGTCTTGCTACCTTGTTTATATATTATTCCTTGATGTTATGACGCACTGATGTCTGGGTTTTGCATGACCCAGATTCTTTACCTGCACTACAGGCCGAGCAGGAGTACTTCAGTCAGCAGGCTGAGCATTGAGGACTTGTTAGTAGTTAGTTCTTTTATTTTCGGTATTTTCATTCCTGATGTGAGCCCACATTATGGGACATACATTCCAGTTATTCTTGTATTGGATCTTTTGCTTCCGCATTATTTTTATTCTTGACTCGTTTTATTCTGGCTTATGGACATGTGTTAGATAGTTTATTATTGTTCTTGATATCTCTACAGCCGTAATGTGACTGTGGAAGGATATTTCCTATCCACAGGTAGCATGGTTGGCTATATCACGTGCCCATCTTAGCGTACTCTGGGAAGCGGGGCGTGACATCTCTGATGGCAACTGAGTGGAACGTCATCTCGTCGAAAGCTCGTACGAACCTCTTATTCCACTTTTCTCTAATGCCGACTGATTCGGACTCGTCTCTTCGTGGCTGCGTGGACTGCGCTCCAACAGCTTCACTCATATCTGGAGTCTCCCAAGCAATGTAGCCCATCACATGATATGCGAAACGACGTCGAACTTTTCGATTGATTCGTCAAAGTCCCATAATTCCCCGAGAGCTAAACTCTTGAGTACAGTTTAATAATATTCATTACATGCCACAGTATCTATGGACCAGCCGTAGAAGGGCAAACCCAAGCCTCATTAATGGCACCGCAGAACTGCCGCAAACCCTAAGGTTCCAAAGCGTTCCCATGGTCATTATATCGAGTTAGGGTTTCATTCTTTTATAGGGTCCACAGAATTACTTGCATATTTTTCCGAATACCTTAAACTTGGAAAAATAGGTTTCTGACATTCGATCGTCTTCTATCGACTCTCAACGTACCTGCGTGAAGTCTTCTCTAGATGGAATCAATCAATGTGATGATCTGACATCGGGGTATGCAACGAACCACATATCCTAGTCATTCATCCTCGGGTGACTAGCGATCTTCTATCATATCTCTAAGTATAACTCGTGTTGCATTAGCTTCAAACATCTGGGGCGATATCTCGTCAGTCACCGCAACAACTGAATCATTCATCCGCCCGCTGAACAGTGCCTCAATCATCAAGAATAATCGGTGCATTGACGGTCATCACATTCTGGCTGGCCTCTAGCAGTGGGCCAATCCTCTGGTGCTGATCTGAACATTCGAGAAACTTTATAAAAGCAATCCATTAAATGCTCATGGCATGAAAACACAATAAAGAGACACATCTATACAATCGTGTGTCACCGGAATTACGCCCTGGTCAGTCCTCATGCAAAACGAGCTCATGCTGACCGCAACTCTAACTGCAGCTCTCTCTGCCTATGCAATCGTGGTAACAAATCACTAACCGATATCGATGAGGATAGATCATAGGAATGAATATAATACTGTGCAAAGAAATATATATCCTAAGGCTTCTTAAGCGGAGTAGCGTATCGTAAGTATGCCGCGGAACATACACACGGTACATCACTCTACTTAAGTCACCTACTCTATCAACCAAGGTCAACCTACGCGATGAAAGTTTGGGTCTAATACCCCCTCGATCAAGTCTAAGTTCCGTAAGGTCAAGCCTAGGTTCCGAATATATATATATATATATATATATATATATATATATACGTTCTAGACTCTGCATAGTCAAACATAGACTCGAACCAAGATTAAACCTTGCGCTCTGATACCAACTTTGTCACGACCCGAAATGGTACATGACTGGCAGTTGAATCATATGAAGTTTATAGGACCCATCAAATTCAGGTAAGCCAAAAATCCCAGAAATCTAAACCATTTGAAAAGAGAGAGAATGAAAAGTTTAGTTTTACAATAAGTGGTTTAACAAAATAAGCCGAAGTATGCATTTTTAAAACATCATGTCTTTTCCAAAAATTTCGGCAGAGTTTCCTTTGTAAATACTGGCCCCAAAAGGGTACAGACAAGCATAATATAAAGGCATCCCCAAGCGGGAGCTAGCTCTTCGCCAATTGGCGGTCACAACCACGCAAGTAATATAATATACAACGCCGAAGGGCGAGGATCAAAACTCAGAAGAAAACCAAAGGAAAACCATAATAATACAAGCACGACTCTAAGGTTGAAATAATATACACTGGTCTTCTAAGTCTAACAAATAATACAAGTCTGGTTGATGGAGTTTACTAGATACAACTGAAATAATAAAGTACAATGGTGGTCACGATGCGAGTGAACCTACCTACCAAAGCAATCACCCGGAATGAAGTAGTGTGCCAGCAAAGCCGCCAAGGAAACCTGTACGTCAAAACCTGCAAGAAACTGTGGCACAACGGGGGTGAGTTGCCAACTCGTGAGTAGAAAATATCATCGAGCAGAAATCGCATGTATGACTCAATCCTAGGTCATACGGTAATATATATTCTCAAATAATATAGCCTGAAGCATAATATAATGGCAAGGGTAAACATCTATACATAAGTGTAATACCAAGTGCTCGTGTCAGCGCCTCAGGTAACAATATATCATATATATGATGTATGAACACATGAAAACAGAATACATCTAATGAGAAAACTGTTTTCTTATCTCAGTGAGATTTCTGTATAAAAATTGAAGTATTATCAATGAAATCAACAGAGAATCAGTGTCTAGCATCGACACAAAATATATATATCTCGCTATCTCAGGCTCCGGCAATCCGGACTGGCTCGTATCATCAAATCTCAATACCTCAGGCTCCGGCAATCCGGACTAGCCTATATCATCAAATCTCAAGACTATGTCGGTATCCTCCGGATATCCGCCGTGTCACAATAACCGGTCGGTAGTGCTCCCCTGCCAGGCTCAACGCCATCATCTGCGACCATCTTGCCCTGGGGTACCGCACCGGGTCCACCATGCACCTACAGACGGTTCCTCCTTCTCCTCGAATCGGGTGTATGATATCGCTCAAGAGCCAAGAAAACTCATGGTGGACATATCTCACATCATAACATGAGAAAACCGCAATTTCTATCTTTTGAAAATGATAATGAGTTTATAAAATCTTTGCGGTTTCTCCATATCCAAAAATCTTATGGAAAATCCAAATCCCATAATCAAAAGTCAGTAAACAGTGAATACCATAATATTGCATGACAAATGAATATATGAATGCATCGGATATCAAACAAAGAATGCAATAATTAAACTAACATATAAGAGCAAGCGCACTAGTACTATGTCGAAACTATTAGCTAGCAAATTATACTAATGAAATAGTGTTTTCTAATATGTACGTGACATGGCAATTACCGATGATGATGTGTGTGAGACGGCAAGCAGGTGTACGTGGAGCACACTCATCATCGGTAATGGTGCTGGTGTCCTGACAGCATGATTTTATAATAACTATGGAAAACACAAATAAGTATGCAATACGATGCGAACAACAAGAATATACGGAACATGAATAATAATGCAACATATAAGAATAAACATTTATATAAACGAGTCATACAGTTTTGGCATTTGAAATAGCACGAATCGTGGTGTTTAGAAAAGGGGGCTACGGTGTTTTTAAGAAAAAATACGTCCTTTGAAATATCCGTAGCATCCCTTGGCCTGTCTTTAAAATACTCACGATTCGTTAGTTTTGGAAATAAGTATGACTCGAGCCCAGTCTAACATCTACTAAGTAAACTACGGACAAGCTAAGAGACTAGTCGAAGGGGTAAGGAAAACTACCTAAGTCTGAGTCGATATATATATATCCAGTAGTCGGTGATCCGCCTCAATAGTGTCACGTACGATACAATATATAATATGACATCCTCGAGTCAAGAGTGCGGATCTATCATCATAATTATATTTCATACAGTAAATCCATCGTACGACATCCCAATTCTGGGTACGTGTCGAATATCACATTTATCTCATTATTCATCTGGTATCCTTATCATCATATCCTGAATTAGGGGTACTGATCTAAAGTCTAGTACATTCCGATACCATCAACATATATATATGCGTGTGTATGAAAACACATCGCCTAAAGATCCGCTATAATATCATGTCGTATCTCATAATACGAACCAAGTCACATCACCGATCTCGTGGCATCATGCCCAATCACATCGACTCATATCCAAGTACTATATACTATCCTCATCATCCATGTATATATATATACATACTCACATACATATATGTATATATATATATATCCGCATATACGCACAAGAAAATAAAATGTATGCGCGTGTGTATGTGCGTGTACCTTATTCTAGGGTTTCGCGACTAAAAAATAGCTAACGACATTATTATCCAATTACACTAAAACTAACCCATGAACATCTAAAACCTATCTTGATAATCAAAAACGTTTCACATAACACATAGTATCGTATATATACATGATATATCATAGGCTACACTACGAACTGCGTGGGTGCTATACGCCATCCACCCGACTATCCCCGTAGATATATATCTACTCACCTTGATCCTTGCTTGCCGAAGTCGATGTCGCCACGCCCTTGCTTGTCGTCCCGAAGTTCACACGGAGGTATCTACTTGTCATAACACATCATATTGCATTAAAATCCGATTCGCAATCTAAACGACACGCGAATCACTCATAGGTTAAAACCTATGGCCTACGCATGCAAGACTAACCAAACAACCCTCGACGTCGACGTACGAACGCCAATCGATCAAGACAAAACACAAACACCCAATTTCAAATCATTAAAAGCCACAAAACCAAATCAGCAACTCAAGAAAACAGCTCCAGATTTTGTTCCAAGTGAAATTAGCTAATTCTGCATATAGGGTAGGTCTAATTAGAGGGTATAGGAGCTATGGACCAAGCACGGGACAATTTGCTCACACCAAGGCCGCAATTTGCGGCCAAAAAGGTAATATTTGCGGCCACAGTAAGGAGATATGGTCTCGGGTCTTGGGAACAGCTTCTAGGCTGCCTGTATGACTCTCTGTAATAGCTAAATATTTTTCAGGTGCCCCGGGTCGTAGCAGTTCTCTAAAACACATCACCAAATTCAATAAAATCCGATATCGGGGTTTCTAAGTTTCAAGTCTCGGGTTTAAATCTCTGGTTTCAGTCCATAAAACTAACACTACAGGGGTTTAAGATCACTATTAAGCCTCAATTGCACCTTTGGATTCAAAACAATCCCTAACCTCAACTTGGAATTTTCAAAGCTCACTAATCTACACTTAATCAATTTTAAACTAACAAAGATGCTAAAGGGAAAGAATTACTATTCTAATGGTAAAGGAAATACCTCATTTGGCAACTCAAGAATTTTCTTGAGTTGCCCCAAGTGCTCAAAATTCAATTTTTATTGATCTCCCATGCTTGTAATGAGCTTGTGCACACTTTTGATAAAGGAAACATGATGTTTTGATGTATATTTGAGGTTGTGTGTTGGTGTAGGAGGTGGTGGAGGGAGAGGGCAGCCATGAAGGAGGAAGAGGGGAGAAATGGTGAAGGGAAAATGAAGGAGGGAAAATGCCATGGTCAACTTGACCCCTCATCTCTTTCTTATCTCTCTCATGCCCATACTTCTTTCTTTATTCTTTTTCTTTTCTTTTCTTTACCCATTTTTCTTCTAAAACCCAAAACCCCAAATATAATAGAAGAAAAACAACATGCCATGCATAAGTAAGGATTTAAACCAAGTTTTCAAAAATGTAACAGGTGTTAGAAATGTGACATGGTGCATGTCATATGTATAAACATGATAAATGCATAATTAGTGATTAAAAATCAAGCTTAGACATTAACTTGTATATAATAAATTATATAATGATTCGTAAAATGTCTAAATCTCACAAATTCTTTAAAATTCAACATTCACTGTAATTTTCCAATCTATTGGTATATAATTAAACCATAACATTACAACAAATCTCCATTCAATTAAAATATTCTTAATATTTATTATTTTAATTATTTAATTCCCAAAAATAATATTTTATTTTTCTGAAATGTTACAGAGGATGATGAGGATAGGCCTAAGATTAGGATGATGACAACTGTAATGATCGTTGCTCGTTTTATTTTTTAAAAAAATATTTGTTATAAAGTAAAAATAGTTCAAGAATTTTATTTTTGGAAAATAAAAGGTAAAGGAAACTATTTTAGTTAAAGAAAAGAATTTATTGGTTTTAGAAAAGAAAAGAGAAAAGGAATATTTGTTTCGAAAAAAAGGATTTTGTTAGATTTTCAAAGAGGAATATTATTTAGAAAGTTGAATTTATTAAAATATTTTTGGAGAAATGAATTTATTAAAAGATAAAATTATTTATTAGTATTTTATAAAAGAGAAAAGAATTTGTTTAGATTTTTTAAGAATTTATTTTTAATTAAAACCATTTTTTTAAAAACATTTATAAATAAAACCCTAACCCTTTCATTAAAAATAACCGGCCCGGCCTGGCTAGCCTACATTAGCATGAGCTGGCGTATACCAGCCATGCGCATGCACACGCGAGATAGCCACGTGCACGCGGGTGCGAGCGCTCGAGATTGCACCACGTGGTCGGATCTCGCGTAACCGGTGCAAGATCGACGACCACGAATCTTGGGCGCAATCTGGAGCTTGGGGGGAGTTATTACAGGTATGAGTTTTTATTAATGGGATTTATTCAACCTACTAGCTTTCTATTATACATCCCATCCCCTTACTCTATTTAACCCTTGATTTCTTCTTGAAAAATCCCCAAAACTTTCTTTAAACAGTAGAGACCATGCCTTAGCTTGTGTAGAAATTTCAAAGCCTTTAGAGTTCGTGGTTGGGAGTTATCATCTCGGCAAATCGGTTGCTATACTGGTTTGCACATCAGGTAAGTTCTTACCCTCTTCTTCTCACTCCCGTCGCCGACTTCTTCTACCATGATTCACTACCTTTTAACTATACCCCCTACATGTTTTCCATTACCCCGATAATTATTTAAGATTCGGATTAGTTTCAATTATAACCAGGCTAAATTTCAACTTGTTACAATGAACTTTGTGCATTTTCTACAAATGGTATCCTGAACTTTTAAAATGATAGATCACCACCATAAACTTTTAGAGTATCACAAAATTATCACAACGTCGTTAACGGAAAATTAGAAAATGACTATAATACCATTTTTTTTATAAATTAACCAAAAAATTGACTTTTTTGGAGGAATTCTTTTGTTAATTGTTAATTTATACAAAAGTGTAGTATATTTTAACCAAAAAAAGAAATTAAATTTTAGGGAAAAAATTAATTCACTTTATTGTTAATTTATATAAAAGTACAATATAGTCATTTTATAATTTTTCGTTAACGCCGTCATGGTAGTTTTGTGATACTCTGAAACTTCATGATAGCATTCCATCATTTTAAAAGTTCAGGGTACCATTCATGGAAAATACCTAAAGTTCATGGTAGTAAATTGAAATTTACCTTTATAATTAATTTTATTGTCGATATCGATATGATGCGAAAAGCTAGTTCCATAATCCCCTCTGGTCTGTCGATCTACGAATCACCACCATGACTTTCCCTACTGTAATATTAAAACCATTGCATGCTTCCATCTTTCCACTCTAATAAGAAGGCCTATAATTATTGTTATGATTAAAGAATTCATGAATGTTTGTTTTTATGACCGTGATGGTGTAACCTCTATAATTCACAAACCTTTCATTTTATATGTCTCCAAACAGTGTCACATTCTGAAGCTCTATGCTTATCATGAACTTTCGTGTTGTAAACTTCCATAAATGACTTAACGATGACTTATATAAATTTTTAACTATCATAATAACATTGCGACCGGTATACGTTCTGCAGTATTATTCGTTAACCCCATTTATTCAGATCACCTTGCCATTGTTGGGATCTCTAGGGTAGCTTCTCCTAGGTAGCTACTCTATGAAATTTAAATTGACTTATTACTCGAAAACGACAGATTGTAGCAGTGTTATCGTTATAGTGCTTGTTACCCGATAATGTACTTTGGTTAAATAAAACACCGTGACTTACCCCTTTTTATTATATTTTTTTTGAAATTGTCACGCACTGCTTTCCAATAGACGGTAGCAGATACGTGACTAGGCTTGTGATGTTCTATACTGAGAAAGGATCTTTCTCGAGATAGATACGCTAAGCATTAAAACAAGCAGATTAATACAATAAGAATTTAGCAAGAGAATGAAATCCAACTATATTATTACATTTCAAATCCCATAATAAATAAGAGTTGATGCAAAACCAAATATACAAGACAACTGAAAGTTGAAACAAAAGAAAGTCTTAACAAATAGACATACTGAAACAAAACTAGAGGGTGACTAAAAGTCTGTCTTAGATGGTAGCGAAAAGAAATCCTTCTTCGTTGCCTCGCTTATCCCTATATCACCTGACGAACATTCCCAAAATAGAAAAGAATAAAACGAAATCTCCGTCGGCGAATTTGCGCTCGGTAAGTCCCGCATTTAAAACATATTTATTTTTAAAACAACTTTAAAACAGTAATATAAACATGTAAACAACATGGTATGAAGTATACATGTAAGCATGGCGATGAGCAAGAAACGTCTAAGCATGTAATCAGGGTAATGTGCATGTTAAGAATGAATAAGCACATAATAAGTTTTTCTATACTAACGTGAGTTTGGTTCGTGAGAGTTCAACCCACTATAGGAGCTGTACTGTTTCAGACCGGTACCACATCAACACAAATTCATGAGTAAGTAATATACTGTTTCAACTCGGTATCACAGTAACACGGATCCATGGATTCATTGTTAGTAAGGGGACTCATGGAACAAATTGAAAGTATCTCATTTCCCAAACTACCCTAATCCCGTTTCTAATCTACTGGTTACAAGTGCACGGCGGCGCCCCGGCCGTCAAACCGACGCCGGAATGCGGAAGCGGTGATAAACTTTAATTTTGCGAACTTAGCAAACCGGTACCACCGCGCACTAAACACCCGGATCGAACCATTAACTAGTCTAAGCTAACTATAAGAAGGGGAAGAGATATACCGAATGATCCGATTCCTTCGGTCTTCGTCTCCGCTCCGATCTCCTGCGGAAAGTCCGTCCATCACCTCCTCGTCGGAAAGGGCACCACGTAACCGGAATCTTTAACGGGCTCCCGTCTCTTGACCGAGGCAACTCGGGCGCGAAGTTGGCTAGCCGACGCATCCAAGGCTTGCTATAGAATAGTGTAGTAAGTGTCTCTTTAGGGTTTATGAGGTTGCCATTGATGGAGGGATGTGAGGAGAAGAATGAATGAATGAGAGAAGCTTGGAATTTTGCAAACAAAGGAGTATGAAAAAAAAAATCAATTTTTCCTCTCCCAAATGAAAAACCCTCTCCTCACTAGATGTGGCCGGCCCCACAATTAGTGGGTGGGAAAAAATTGGATTAAACAAAACAAAGAGAAGAAAGGGAATGAATGAATGAGAAATTAGTCACACCAATTTCCAATTCAATCCATTCACAAACCATCATAAGAAAAGCAAATGAATGGACTAGAATAGAATATCATCATGAAGCTAGTCTCATCATAAAACCACATATGCAAGAAAACTCCTCACAACTAAGTTAATTGCAAACTTGCAATTAACCCCCTCCAACGAAAAGTCCGGCCGTGAAGGAACAAAGAAAGACCGGCCGGAACGGAATGCAAACTGGCAACCCCAGAAAACCGATCCCGTAATAAATTACAGGAAAACCCCGCAAATGCAAATACATGCCCGCATTTGTATTCCCACTGAACACGACTGCAAAAGAGACAAAACTACACTATCTAATACTAGAATCCGGCTTAAGCCAAAGCCGGCTAGTAAAAACCGTCCGATCACGATCCGTGCAATACCGCACGTATCTGATCGAACCCTGCCATATCTCCATACGGCCTCTACAGCGTTTCGCCCGAAAGCTTGAGTAACTGTAAGTGTGGTGGACTCTAGAGACTCGTCAATACTATGGCTGTGGATTTAACCACTAGCACGTCAGAGGTATAAGCCAATACGTGACGGGCCACTAGCTATTGACCAAAAGGGACGTCGATGAGCGAACTCATCCTGACACCCTACTGAGCCTGTCAGTGACAATATCCGTACAGTTCGGTCCGTTCGTCTATGAGCATCGCATGGAGGGCCTAGGGGTTGGTAAAAGTCAGACCCCCAAAAGCGGTACAAGTTGTGTCGGAGTGTAGCCCAGAACACCCTGAGATACTACTGGAATACCTACCAGTAAATCTCCTGCCTTGGCCAAGGACTTTTCATGTTCTGGCTCTCCTCGACACAGCGCGACCTCACCCCCAATACCGGGAGAGACGAACCCCTGCAGATCCGCTCACTGCCTCCATGTGGCTCGGGACTGTACCCAACTAAAACCTGTTTGCACGACTCCTTTGAGCCGTGGTAGGGTAGTAATCAAAGCACAGTGGGAACTCACACGAGACAAATGACGATCCCAGGTCGATGAACTAGCCTGTACACATGTCACCAGGGAACTGCTATCTGACGTCTGGTATAAAACCCAACTAGCAGGTTCCTGGCGAGTCCTGTCCGGTGTACTCATAACCCAATGAGCAGCTGTATACATCTTAGGTGAACCAACTGACACCAGTGGCTTGTGAGACCGGCCACCGCCCCTCGTCGGGATCTCGACTGTATACACTAGTCTACTCTAGAGAATCGATGCCCTGTCTCGAAACTCCCTCGACTAGGGACCATTTAAGGATGTGCCTATAGACTCCAGCTCTCACTTATATGATCGCCCTCATACTGCTGGTAGTCAAGCAAGAATCCTAGGGGCTCTATCAACGTGCAATAGCGACCTGTCAGGTCACCTAAAGCAGTACACGATGATAAAGATAAACCAGATAGCATACTATCATCTCGAGTAAGACTGTCCTACTGGGACAGGTCCTCCCCTCAATCATTGCAATCACGTGCCTGTGATCCAATAATTGACTCTGAGGGCACTATCTCCAACAATCTCCCATTTACACTCAAGGCTAATTATTGCGATGTCGCATACTCACAGCCCGTGTGATACCGAACACCCAACTCCTCTACTAGTCAGTCTCACAAAACTCGTTTGCGAAACTATTGCGTTCGAGGAATAGCCCCAGTGAGTGGATCCGCTCTGGTGTTTCTTTTTATGTCTCTCTTTACCTTAAGTTCGCAGAGAAAACTATCTCCCGAAATGAGCAATACCTGTCTTAGAATGTCTGGATGTCTGATGGGACCTAGCTCATAAATGAACTCCAAATCCAAACTTCTTAGACTGTATCGACAACTGAACTTAATCAGTGTCCTGCGCCATGCCTTCCCTCAGTATCCACTTGGACCATCTGTCCAAAATACTGCCCCTCGTCAGAAGGAAAACTATAACTCTGACAGCCACTCTGCCATCCAGGTCACCTTGGAAGCCTGGAATGATAACTGTCTCCCGAAGAAGACTGCCGTTATCATATCCCTAGAACATCCACTTATGTTCTAAAACTGCTTCCGACTGTTTCTCCAGGATTGGATCAATATCAACTTGTTGCACCTACTGCAAGAACAACATCTGGTGTGGTACTTGGCATTTCATGATTGACTCAATTGCCTAAGCAAGTGATCTGTCAATCATGCGTATCCCTCTCCCCTTTAGTCTGTAAGACACCTTTAGAGAGGGTGACTCCATCACCTGCAGGTATACTACCGTGCCAGGAGTCGTCCATTCTAAATACTCATAGAATGCTGTCAAACTACCCTGATTGGGAAACCACCCAAATCTAGATCTAAAACCATAGATCTAGTAACCAGAATGTACGATATAAGATCCAATTCCTATGTGGAGAAACTACTGTGTGACGACCAAAGTATAACCGATCGTAGTATAGGAATATCACTTCCTACTCTGTGCATGTCATCCAATACCATGATATCACACTCTACTACCTTCTTAACAGATCCATCCCCTATTCTGATGAAGTCAAACCTATGACTGTCACATCAGAAATAGATGATCTATCTCCGCAACATCTGCTCTAGTCTATAAATAGACATAAGCCTGATGTCCACCAATGCTTCCGCTGCTCCCACTGACTACGACAACCCTCTGGCAGAGTCATATAGACGTACACTTCTAAAACCAGTTTAGAACGACGCTATACTCATCCTCCTGCCGGGTCTCACAGTCTGGAACAACAGCAATGGCAAGTCTGGGTAAACAAGAACCTCTCTGCCACCGTCCTTGAGTATACCGAAGTACCTCTCAGGTGCCTGAGGTTACCCACCTTATCTGCGGAGTGGCCAATGGAATGTCAAACCAGATTGAATCTTTAGGTTCCTTATCAAATCTTCAGTAATCGTTTGCGGTTCTGGAATCACTTCCAGTTCTACCATACTCCCACTACTGTTTTTGAAAAAATCCATTTTTAATAAAACCGTGGCGAGTCTAGAACAATATTTCTATTGATCTGCCAGATAGTAGAAAATCAACCCTCGTCATAGCCTGGGTCAACCCACAAACAACCATTACAGAAACGTGCCTTGAGTTATCCAGAGTCTGGTTTTAATCATAAGCCAGACAACTCCCCGTACCTTAACAACGTTAAGATATGAACTGTTCTATATCCAATATAGGAACAGAGTCACTGATTTAATTGAACCAGATTCAAATCATGCAGCTGTCTCCAGTGCATGTCAACTAAATGGAAGGAGGCCGATCAGCGTTACTCAACTTAGGAATGCTTCCAATTATGAGTAACCTGAAAGAGAAGCAAGTTCTCTTAACCATTACTATCAACTGAATACCATACACAAGTATCTACATCTTCGATTACTTTGAAGAATCCCGATACTTACAATATCTGGTTCTCTACTTTATTCATATACCTACAACTTCTCAAAACTTCGACCCTGTGTTTCTACGAAACACCTGTCTAAGAACTAGAGAAGTCATAAGTAAACAGAATACAGTACGAGGACCAATCCCTCTGTCCTAGTGGACACTGGACAATATACAATACTCTGTATAAGTCCCCTGAGTCTAGTGACTCATTCACTGTGTGTCGTAGGTTGAAAACTGTACTTTTGGTTAAGAAGAATTACACCGCTGTTCAATGCTCCTTACCTAACCATCCACTGATATAGGTAAATGTCGTAGACATAATTTCAAAAAGGTATATCTCACTCTATAAAAATAGACGTACAGATATATCAATTTGAAATTGGTGCATAACAACGGATATTCAAAACCAAATATTTGCCGTCTGGCAAACAACCCAGGTGACTTCCTCAAATATCCACAATTCTGACGAATCCCGATATAATGAGGATGGTCATCTAATTCCCAATAACTTACTCCCACTCATCATCTGTAAAACCATACAGATGTGAGAATCATACCTGGTAAATACATACCCTGGAGCAAGTGTCTAATTGGGAAATCAGTTTTCTATTAACAGTACACAGTGAAACTGAAACATTGAAATGTTTCGATAGGGTAACCTGGTATTCCTAGTAATGCCTCTTCCATTATCCAGATTCACGACTGTAACCTTATAATTCTTTGCCACCTCTCCAAATCCCTTTATATGTCTTTAGTCATTACCTTCTGTACACCCTTTTAGGCCAAATGGTTTTCTTCTTTCCCTACCGTTCGGCACCAGCCTATGGTTTGGAAGAAGACTATCCAAAAAGCATAAAGGGTGTACTGTCCTAATCCTAGGAGCACTCGCAACGCGAGAGAAGGTGAAGATAAAAGACACCTGAATGTACTTTATTCCTATTTCTCCTGAACCAGGATCCATCCCCGAACTGGAACAAGTTCCTTTCGAGTTCGTATATAACCATACGATGGATTATCCAATAAACTGGGATCTTCATAGTGATACGGAGTGTCCCGGAGAAATACAAAGGTGATTTAGGATTGGCGAAGAAATACTTGGTTTGGTCGTGAATAGCAGTCGCAATTTACTTTGCCCTCTTACTAATCCCTTACTTTGTCTGAACTTAACACCTTCTGTACACCGTTTAGGCTAACTGGTTTTCTTCATTCCATACCGGTCGGCACCAGCCTATGGTTTGGAAGAAGACTATCCAATTTGCGTAATAGATGTACTACTCCTAAACCAAGGAGTATTCGCAACCTGAGAGAGGGTGAAAAGAAAAGACAACTGAATAATCCTATCCGTTTTCTCCAGAACCGGAAACCATCCTCGAATTCCTTCGAGTTCGTATATAACCATACGATGGTTTTGTCCAATGGAAGTGGACGTTCGTAGTGACACGGGATGTCCTGGAGAAAAGGGTAAAAGTAGGAGTGGCAATGAGGTTTGCAACTCTGACAATCCAAAAGCCAGTGTCAAGAAGGTTCGGTCAACTTGGTCACTGAGTCATAGTTTAGGGTCGGGTCAATGGTCGCTGCCAAAGAGAGAGAGAAAAGAAACACTCAGCGTGCACTCTAACCTAGATCAGAATGGTTGTCACTTTATCTAATCTGGAAATCTCCCACTGTACCTCAAATTCTCCTCCAAACCTGAAAGAAGAATTAGTCGGGGTCACCCGAGGAGTAAACCAACTCATCAGTGGGAATCGGGATCCAACTCTCATCGCATGATAACGTGACGGAATCCGCTCACGGTATCACACTCCAGAAGGTATGCGCATATCTGGCAAGTTTCAGTTCTTTTGAAACTCCCGATGTGGATTTCTACCCCATGTTCTTATGACCTTGACTAAGGCCAACAAATCATAAGTCACATGTCAAGTTCTACCCGTCATTGTCCAGGTTAATTTGAACCCACCCGTACAAGCCCTTGACTAGGGCCAACAAGGCTATACGACTGTCCCAAACCAACGCATCTATCTATGCTACATATGAACACCCAATAGCTACCAAACACTGTGCCTTGACTATGGCCAACAAACACAGCTTGAATACTATTGACTATCCATATGAAATGACGGAGGGCTACGAATGGTTTCTGGCGAAAACTTTTAACGTAATGAACTTGATATCGTTGAAGGAACTGATAGCTTTTGAAAATATAGTTACGAAAACCTTTGCTAAAGAGGTCACTCCCGGTGAAGGGATCTCGGCTCTTTCCCCGTAGAATGAGGTGCAGGATATTCCAACTGAATACCACGATGCAAAGCAAAAGTAAACGGCTATAGTGAAGTTATTGCCCTGACGCAAACTTCTGTCCAAGGGGTCACTCCCAGTGAAGGGATCTCGGCCCTTGCCTCGTCGACTAAGGAGCAGGATATTCCAACTGAATACCACGATGCAAAACAAAAGAGAACGCCCTTGCAATAACAGCTTTTTGAAAAGTGTTCCAACAACATCAGAATAGGTTTGTTTAACTTGCATTGATCCGAATCAATGCAGTCCCATCAATTGATCACACCACAAAGAACGAAAATATACTGACGTACGTATATGCCATCCGCATTCGTCACTGGGTCCCGTCATCACTCGTTAGGTTAGCTAACTAACGACAGAGCGGGGACTGGACTAGCGCGGATGAAAAACATATACAACATCTACTAGTATATATATAATATATAATTTTCGCTCAAGGCGTGATAAAAAATGCAACACAGAGAAATGTATAGCAATACAGATCAATACAGATATCTGGGATCCCCGGGTTTCATAGAGCCGCTGCTGAAACCCGACGTTCCCTTGGTCGTGTGGATAGCCTGCGCAATGAAAACCTAGACCCCTACGGGTGCGGCAAGTTACCCGCCAAAACCTGAAGCGAGGCAGCCCCCTTCAGCACCGTGAATGGACCACCCTGCACTTCTTGGAATCCGGTAACTTGGGCACCCTTCCTGGGTCAACCTGTACCCTCTACGAGTGCGGCGAATAGCCCGCCAATCCTAGAGTGAAGCCCCTTCCGTCTCAATGCCATGAGATGCGGGCCCGTTGCCCTCTAGAACCCGGCTATCCGTGCACCCCTCCGCGGGGTAATCCTAGTACAGAAAGTAAAATATACATACAACGGGTACATCGACCGCAACCTGGCCGTGCCCCAAAATAATAATACAAACAGGCAGTGACGGCAGTCCACATGTCGGACGCTCGCCCCGCAATATCAAATGTACATAATACAACCACAACTGTACTAGCATTGCATCCAGGCTATCCCCCACGACCGATCCGCAACATCACAGCATAAACATAGAACATCAACGTGAAGGTCACGTTCGCAAATCCGTCTAAAAGGGCTATAGCAGATAGACTGGATTTACCGATCGAGTGACATTCACGGTCGCAGATATAATGTAAATACTGTGAAAAATGTGTTTAAAATATCCGATCAATCAAAAATTAACAAGTGGGCCCCAAAGCAATACTGTAGCACTCACAGAAAATCTGGGCCCAATATTAATATTCCAAAACCCCTAAAATTAGCCCAGAAGCCCACTGGAAAAAAATGATGCAGTGACGACACCAATGTGCGGCGGAACCGCGGCCCATGGATGGGTTTGGCCGCGGTTCCGCGCTTCATAGGTCGACTGACTGTGTCGAATTTTTCCAGTAGTCTTAGAATTTCCAGTACATTAGTTTTCTACAACCTGAAAAAATTTTGGAGTTCAAAAAATTTCGACAGAAAACTGATGTGAGGAGAAACGTGAGTTTTTGGAATTTTGGTCGATCGGAAATGCAAACACATCAAACAAAGCTAGACTAAATTAATGGCGAGGCTCTGATACCACTACAAGTGCACGGCGGCGTCCCGGCCGTCAAACCGACGCCGGAATGCGGAAGCGGTGATAAACTTTAATTTTGCGAACTTAGCAAACCGGTACCACCGCGCACTAAACACCCGGATCGAACCATTAACTAGTCTAAGCTAACTATAAGAAGGGGAAGAGATATACCGAATGATCCGATTCCTTCGGTCTTCGTCTCCGCTCCGATCTCCTGCGGAAAGTCCGTCCATCACCTCCTCGTCGGAAAGGGCACCACGTAGCCGGAATCTTTAACGGGCTCCCGCCTCTTGACCGAGGCAACTCGGGCGCGAAGTTGGCTAGCCGACGCGTCCAAGGCTTGCTATAGAATAGTGTAGTAAGTGTCTCTTTAGGGTTTATGAGGTTGCCATTGATGGAGGGATGTGAGGAGAAGAATGAATGAATGAGAGAAGCTTGGAATTTTGCAAGCAAAGGAGCATGAAAAAAAAATCAATTTTTCCTCTCCCAAATGAAAAACCCTCTTCTCACTAGATGTGGCCGGCCCCACAATTAGTGGGTGGGAAAAAATTGGATTAAACAAAACAAAGAGAAGAAAGGGAATGAATGAATGAGAAATTAGTCACACCAATTTCCAATTCAATCCATTCACAAACCATCATAAGAAAAGCAAATGAATGGACTAGAATAGAATATCATCATGAAGCTAGTCTCATCATAAAACCACATATGCAAGAAAATCCCTCACAACTAAGTTAATTGCAAACTTGCAATTAACCCCCTCCAACGAAAAGTCCGGCCGTGAAGGAACAAAGAAAGACCGGCCGGAACGGAATGCAAACTGGCAACCCCAGAAAACCGATCCCGTAATAAATTACAGGAAAACCCCGCAACTGCAAATACATGCCCGCATTTGTATTCCCACTGAACACAAATGCAAAAGAGACAAAACTACACTATCTAATACTAGAATCCGGCTTAAGCCAAAGCCGGCTAGTAAAAACCGTCCGATCACGATCCGTGCAATACCGCACGTATCTGATCGAACCCTGCCATATCTCCATACGGCCTCTACAGCGTTTCGCCCGAAAGCTTGAGTAACTGTAAGTGTGGTGGACTCTAGAGACTCGTCAATACTATGGCTGTGGATTTAACCACTAGCACGTCAGAGGTATAAGCCAATACATGACGGGCCACCAGCTATTGACCAAAAGGGACGTCGATGAGCGAACTCATCCTGACACCCTACTGAGCCTGTCAGTGACAATATCCGTACAGTCCGGTCCGTTCGTCTATGAGCATCGTATGGCGGGCCTAGGGGGTTGGTAAAAGTCAGACCCCCAAAAGCGGTACAAGTCGTGTCGGAGTGTAGCCCAGAACACCCTGAGATACTACTGGAATACCTACCAGTAAATCTCCTGCCTTGGCCAAGGACTTTTCATGTTCTGGCTCTCCTCGACACAGCGCGACCTCACCCCCAATACCGGGAGAGACGAACCCCTGCAGATCCGCTCACTGCCTTCATGTGGCTCGGGACTGTACCCAACTAAAACCTGTTTGCACGACTCCTTTGAGCCGTGGTAGGGTAGTAATCAAAGCACAGTGGGAACTCACACGAGACAAATGACGATCCCAGGTCGATGAACTAACCTGTACACATGTCATCAGGGAACTGCTATCTGACGTCTGGTATAAAACCCAACTAGCAGGTTCCTGGCGAGTCCTGTCCGGTGTACTCATAACCCAATGAGCAGCTGTATACATTTTAGGTGAACCAACTGACACCAGTGGCTTGTGAGACCGGCCACCGCCCCTCGTCGGGGTCTCGACTGTATACACTAGTCTACTCTAGAGAATCGATGCCCTGTCTCGAAACTCCCTCCACTAGGGACCATTTAAGGATGTGCCTATAGACTCCAGCTCTCACTTATATGATCGCCCTCATACTGCTGGTAGTCAAGCAAGAATCCTAGGGGCTCTATCAACGTGCAATAGCGACCTGTCAGGTCACCTAAAGCAGTACACGATGATAAAGATAAACCAGATAGCATACTATCATCTCGAGTAAGACTGTCCTACTGGGACAGGTCCTCCCCTCAATCATTGCAATCACGTGCCTGTGATCCAATAATTGACTCTGAGGGCACTATCTCCAACACTGGTCTCATATACGAATCTGTTGGATATAGATACCACGAAGCAATTATTATAATTGTATATGTGCCTATATGGATAGAACATTCTTACTTGATATGATAGTATGCTATCTGATTTGTCTTTACCATTCATGTGTATATGTTTTACTTGCTATTACATATCGCTAATACATGTTGATAAAGACCTTAAGATCTTTGCTTGACTATCAAGATTATGATGGTGATCATACTAATGGGACCTGGATAGTCCATAAGCACATCCTTAAATGTTCCTAGTCGTGGAAGTATCAAGATAGGGCATCAGTACTCCAGAGTAGACTAGCGTGTTCACCGCTGAAAATAGAGACGAACCGGGATTGAACGTTTTGCCTGAATTGGGGGCAGATGCTATTTGGACTTATCCATCCACCTCTCTGAAAATACCAAGTTGATTTATGGCACCATATATCGGAGGTTTGGACAGACGCGGCCATTGTAGCATACTTTATCAGATTCCCCCTGATTTTATGAGGGGGGTTTGATTGTGGGGACGCTCTTCCCTGCAGGTGCAAGCCACTGCAGTTAATTACGTTACCTGTCACGACCCGAAAGTACGGAACGTGACTGACACTTAAATTACGAAACGTCTCAAGACGTAACGTAATCTAAGTAAGCCAAAGCCCAGAAATATAAACCATTTAAAGAAATAGAGTGAAGGAAAACTTATTTAAAGAAAGCGATTTTAACCAAATAAGTCGCATTAAACATTTTTAAAAAAACATTAAGTTTTCCCGAAAATTTCAGCAGTCTCTTTTGTAAATACTGGCCCCCAAACGGGTACAACACATGAAAATACATATAAATAATGAATAAAGGCATCCCCAAACGGGAGCTAGCTCTTTGCCAATGGTGGAATCACAACCACATGCAATATGTATATCAAAAGTGCGAAATAAGTATCTGAAAGCAAGAAATAAGAAAATATCACGTCGGCTCAAGTGAGCATCGACGCCAAACACCACAAATACAAGTCTCACGTGTCTCACCGTCTAGTCCAATATATAAGGGTAGATGGAGTACACTAGATACAAATAATAATACAAGATGGAATAAAAGTATCCTCGCAACCCACCTATGAGCAAAACTGCAAATCGATGCAATGAAGCAAAAAGAGGAAGTACGCCCGCCGCTACTGCGCTGACGGGTAGAACCTGCAAGATACTGTGGCACAACGGGGGTGAGTTGCCAACTCGTGAGTAGTAAGTAACATCTAATAAGGCTATCATAAGCATGCACACAAATGCGTCACGGCCTACAATTACTAATATGATACGATGTACTAGCATAAATGCAACATGAATGCATAATCAAGCATGAAACCTGAACATGTCTGGTATGAGAAAATCTTTATTCTTATGTTAGAAAAACCTCTGTGCAATAAACTGAAGCATCATCAATGAAATTAACCGAAAAATCCATGTCAAGTATCGACACAATATATACATATCCGAATATCTCAATGTCTCAATATCTCAATATCTCAAGATCTCAATATCTTAATATCTCAATGTCTCAATATCTCAATATCTCGGGCTCCGTCAGTCCGGATCGGCCCATATCATCAAATCTTACGACTACGTCGGTATCCTCCGGATATCCGCCATGTCAGACATCACTGGTAGGTAGTCCGCCCCTGCCAGGTTCATCGTCATCCCCATAAAAACACTCTTGCCCTAGGGTACCATACCGGGTCCACCATGTACCCGAGACGGTTCATCCTACTCCTCAAATCGGGTCTCGAAAACCAATAGAAATCAGGAAAACTCATGGTGGATGACACATACATCATATCATGAGAAAACCGCAACTTACATTTTAAAATGGTAATAAGTTCTTAAAATCCTTGCGGTTTCCCCAAAATCCATAAATCTCATAAGTACTGAAATCCTCAAGAAGAATCACAATATGTAAACATGTCGATGATGATGAAAGTCTATGATATGATAGTATATATCATGCGAAGTACGGCCAGAAGCTATGCATGAATCATAATGCAATGAGATATGTATATATGGCTAACAATCCTACGTATCCATCTTAATGAAATGAATATACAAGTACAAATCTACAGATCATATATGAGGCAAATGCACAGTACCGATTCTAAGCAAGTTCTATAGTGTTCATGACATAGCAATTACCAATGGCGTGTGTGTTTACATAAAATAGTACACGTGCGGCATGGACCAATGGTAATGGTGCAAGTGTCCTATGAGATAATATCATATATATATAAGATGATGCAATACAATGAGATGAATGACTAGGAGACTACGCATATAAATACAAGCACTGCTGGTAATCCTGACTATCGAGCGCCTCGCGCCATCCAGACGATCCCCCATAGATGTGTATATCTACTCACCGGGACGCCTCAGCTAATCTGATCTGATCTCAGCCTTGTCTTTCCGCGCCACGCCCGACGCCTCTGCACCCAATCCTAGAATCGCACATAAGTAAATAAGAGAATATATATGTAAATAATCGTGGACACAAACGATATAAGACAACCAACGCGCACTAACTGGACGCCCACGCACTTGGTGCACAAAACACGCTCGCGACAACACCACAAACCACAACTAGGGGTCGCTATACATGGAAATCCCCAACCTAAAACCCAATCGTACCAATCGCGCATTCACAACACACTAAATATTTTAGGGAATAGGTTATAAATCATTCCAACCTGAAACTTACTTAAAATCGATTTAATCCAAAAACCTAGTAAGCATCACTTAACCATTTTAGCGCAAAACTATATGTTTTAGCAAATCTAGTAGCCACAAATTTCACTTAATATCTTAATTAGGCTACACAATTATTAACTAAATTTTTAATCTCACCTACTTTAGATAAATCATGAATTTAGTTTGCAAAAATGTTTAATTAGGACAATTTAAAAATAACAATTAGCAATTTAACAACTAGATTAGATTTTCCATGTCTTAAAATGTTAAACTACTCATTGCAACCATGATCAAGTGATAAAAACCCTAATTTTAATTCAAATCCTTCTCTTGAAAATTAAATCTTGAAATTAAACCCATATTTAAACACCTAAATAAATTAGATTAAAGTAATTAACCAACAAGTAACCATTGGGTTAAGATTATACCTCAACAATCATGAGATCTATCTTATAACATAGCCTCCTTAATTGTTTCCTTGCTTCTAGATTCAAGCTAGTTTGGGCCAAGGAAATAATGGATGAAGATTTAACTATGAATTAGTGGGAATTTGTGTGGATTTTTGATGCAATTCTTGAAGATTTTGTGATGGAAAAGAGATGGAGAATTGGGGAATAGGCTGTAGGAATGGTTCGGCCAGAAAAAGAATGAGGGGAGGGAGAGAGAGTGAGGGGTGTGTGTGTGTAGAAACTTCCCCCCATCATATCTTATATTAACTTATTCAAAATTATATCATTTTTCTAATTAAAATACATCCTAGAATTTAGTAGAAGCATGGAGACAAATGGAGAAAAAGGAAACATGTTACAAACTAGGTTTTAAATTGCCATGGTTCACTAATGTACACTTAACCCATTCTAATTTGTAATTATCGCTAATTTGGAGTATAAGTGTACGATTAAAATAACAATTAAAATCAATTAATTAAGGAAAATATTTGAGTAAACTAGCAATTAATAAGTGACTAATTAAATACCAATACTAGCAATTACATAGCTAAAATAAGTATATTTAAGTCTATGTGGAAAAATAATTATATCTTGGTTTTTACGGAAAACACGTATTATCACTGATTAATACATAATTAACCTAATCGAATTTTCAGAACGTTACATTACCGCATTGCGATAACCACTTTCTCCTACTCCGGAAGTTCACTTCGTGTCGTGTGTGTTTTTGTTTGTTTTGGTTGCCCGTGGATTGTATATGGAGATTGGTTTGTGTCGTCCCCCATAGGGCACGAATTAGTCCAAATCCTTATATTTTAGATTTGGGCTTGGGTTTATTTAAGGACCGTTAATCTGGTTCGAGATTAAGATCGACTTAAAACATATGAGCATTTGGGCTCAATTATTTTAGTTTAAAGACCTCACAGTCCATTATCGCCATGTTTGAGGTGAGATTTTAGTTTAGGGACATTTTGGTCCATTATCGCCGTATTTGGGGGCGAATGTTAGTTTAAGGACATTTCGGTCTAACATTCAACCTGCGCGCATGTGTATTTGTTACGTGGCAGAGTGAACGATGGTGACATAGAATGCGCCTAATTTGTGGTGCGATCCGATTTGAGGTGTGCTCGTCAGTCTGGAAGTGCATCAATGTGGGTGTATAATTCCCTATCTTGATGAAAGTTTACATCAAGTTGGGATGAGAAGTTGTTGTTGGTTGTCGGGACCCGCCACCTCTCTGAAGACGTTGAGAAATTACAATGACATATATCAGAGGTGTGAAGAGATGTACCCTTAAACCAAATCCAGTATTTGAGGAAAACGGGGGTGATGGACCTAAGAATCGTTAGCCATATTTGAGACTAAGATTATCTTAGAAGATATGACATGAATAACGTTTTGGATATTATTAATGAGAGATCATTAGTCATGTTTAAGACTAAGATCAGTTTGGAAATCATGAGCAATATGGGCTCGGTTGATTTAAAATCAAAGAGATTTAATCTCAGGAAACTTAGCCAATTTAGGCTGAGATTGGATTTCTATACTACCCAGTATTGTTAAACACTAATGTAGTGCTCACGTGTATTTCACGTAGGGCGCTGGGATAGTGCTGAGCACTAATTTTTTCAGTCGTTCACATGTTTTTCAGGTGAGGCACTCAGATATGGGCGCTGCTAAACCAGGGCTAAGCACTTAGTCATTTTGACTGAATCATAGAGTTCTAAGCACTTTGCATGGCCTCACGTGGGAAGCACGTGATTGCTGAGCGTTGATTTCAGGTTTTATTTGTTCACCCCCTTTTAACATAAGTGCTAAGCACTTGGCTAGAGCTCACGTGTGAAGCACGTGAGACGCCAGCTTTTAGGTTTCCAAGAGTGTTTCACGTGTATTCCATGTGATTGTTTTATTTTAGGATATTGGGTTGCTTTATTTGGTGGCTGCCTAATCAATACAAAGGAGTTTTTCTTTGCTCTTTGGACACTCACGTGGGAAGCACGTGAGGTGTTTTAGTTTTTCTTCTGTCTGTTTTAAGCACTCACGTGGGAAACACGTGAGGCAAAATAATAGTGCTAAGCACTAAATTTACTCACGTGTGTTTTACATGAGGCGCCAAGTTCTTATTGTTTTTAAAGATATCATTATCTGTTAATGACATATTTAGTCATTGATGACCATCAAGATGTCTGTTTTGAAGATCTTGAATCATCATCATTGTTTTTATTGGAGAACTAAGTTCTTCTCTCTCTTTTTTATAAGAACTAAGTTCTTTATGTAGGGTTAAACCCTAATTTCGAGGGAATTAAATTCCCAGAACATATGTTCCTTTTCCTTTTCTTTCTTTTTCTTTTTAGCCTAGTTCTTTCCCTTAAGTTTTGAGTCTGAAGAACAGAATCTCCCCGATGAGAATTAAATTCTTAACTTGTGGGGAGATTTGCTTTTGCAAATCTCAAACCAGAGGAAGAACTAAGTTCTTGTATGAAAGGTTAAACCCTTATATTCATTATACTAGGCAAGAGAGATACTTTTAATCTCCCTTTGTTTATTTACCTAGAGTAATTTGAAGGAGGAAGGTCTTCTTTCTTAGAGAATTAAATTCTCTGTTCTCTCAAGGACTTCCTGTATTTTTCTTTTTGCTGGAGCTTATAGGGGTTTCCCCCCTTTTTTGAGACTTGGGTCCTTTATATAGTGGAGGCAAGTTTGTTAATTAATTTCGAGAAAATCTCTCATTGAGAGATTCCAATTGATTTAATTGGACTCAAAATTAATTCGAGAAATTTTACCCACCGTTGGATCTTTGATCCAAGTGTTTTCTGTTTTACAGAATATGTTTTCTCGTTTTAATAAGATTGAGGGAATATTCTCCCATATATAGAATAAAATTCTATTGAACGGTGATATTTTTATCACCTTTGGATTATTAATCCAAGGGTGCTCGGTTTAACCGAGCACAATCTTTCTTTGTTTAGAAAGATATGGGAAATATATTCCATCTCCTTAGATTTTTGATCCACCAACTTTCTGTTTAATAGAAAATATCATTCCCAATAGAATTTAATTCTATGCTTAATCACCATTGGATCTTTGATCCAACGGTTCCTTATTTGAGTAGAATTTAATTCTACGTAAGGAGGTGCCTTCACGTGTTTAACACGTGAGGCTTATTTAGCTCCTCTGATTTGGCGCCCATATTCCCTACATATGGGCGCTCACGTGTTTAACACGTGAGGCCGATTTGGCCTATAGTTGTTTGGATCTAGTATATGCGCTCACGTGTTTAACACGTGAGGCTTATTTAGCCTATTAGGTGTTCGATTGCAGCGCCTATATGCTTTGCATTTATGCGCTCACGTGTTTAACACGTGAGGCTTATTTAGCTTATTAGTTGTTTGATTGCAACGCCTATATGCTTTGCATATAGACGCTCACGTTTTTAACACGTGAGGCTTATTTAGCCTATCAGTTATTTGATTGCAGTGCCTATATGCTTTGCATATAGGCGCTCACGTGTTTAACACGTAAGGTTTGAGTTGTGGGAAATTTTCTCCCATTTTTCTTTTTTTTATGAGGGGACAAATACCCCCCAGCGTTGGTCTCACGTGGTTTGCACGTGAGTGCAACGCTGTCCATCTTTATTACCGTTGGATTGCCTAGAGGAATAAGAAGCTGAACCGCTTCCCATCACGTCGTATAAATGGGGCCTTTGGCCCCTTGAGATGACCACTGTTTCTTCATCTTCTTCCTCAACTCTTTTTCTTGAGAATATAATTCTCCTTTCAGAGTTTAGCTCTCTGCCCATATAACTTCAGAGTTAAACTCTGCACAAAAAAAAACTTTTCTTGGTAAGGATTATAAACGAAATTCATTTCTTAGGAAACCCTTTTTGTTCTTGTCTTAGATTTTAAATCCATCCACAGAGCTTTGCTCTTTTCTTGAACTGATCTCTTAGAGATCTAAAAAAAATCCTTTTAAGTAGACTCTGGGGTCTTGAATCAATGAGAATCGTTAGTTCTCCTCTTAGGGTTTTGCCATATCACTGATCTTTAAGGATCCTTGGAATTTAATTCCACTTTCTTTGTTTCCCCACCATGAGGGTTTCTGGGATTGAATCCCACTATTGAAGGAATTTAATTCTATTTTCTTACAGAGCTTAGCTCTGAGAGATCTAGTGACCTTTTGGGAATTTTATTCCCTTTCTGTTCTTGAGCATTTTCTTTTTAGGGTTTTAACACCTTTTCCACAGATTTGAATCTGTCGTCTATTCACTTTTCGAGGACGTTAAGAGTTTTTTAAAACTCCACTGTTTATTTAATGGGAATCCTTTTGGATTCTCACAATGATTATCTTGCCTCATCATTGGTGAGCCGCCGTTTTGATTTTGTGGGGCCTACTGGCTTTGTAGTTAGTAGTCCCATGAAACAAACTCACACTTTTTATTAATGTTTTTTTTCTTTAGGTACAGTGGCCTCACTTCCCTACTTCCCTTACACGCGCTCGGAGGTCGCTTTCCCATAGTCGCCATCAGACAAGGAAGTTATGGCAATGATTATGGAACATGATAAGAATAATAAGAGCCTTCTCCTATGGGGAGTTTGGTATGGCCACATTATCAGGGTCCGCCGTAGTTTTACATATGAAGTACCAACAGAACCCATCCGTTCTATATCATTCACGGAGCGTCCACGTACTGCTTATGTAGTGGAGGCGGCTAATTGGACCCCGAGGGCTGGCTTGAGCCATCAACGACAGGGATGCCCAATCAACCCATGATGGCTATCGATATTTTGGGACGCCGAATATGTCATGGTGAAGCTCGACCCTGGGGCAGGTCTATAAGATAGGTGTTACCCCGTGCCATCCAGTGGGCTATCTTCCCTGGACCCAGTACATTCTTTCATCTCAACGCTCACGGCTGCAGAAAGTTGGGCTATATCAAGCGGTGTATGCGTCGCTGTTCTACTACCATGCTCCCCACATCTGGTGGGTCAAGGCTTTTTTGAACCAGTGGAATCTTCCAACAAATACGTTCCTGCTAGGAGACTACGAAGTCTCTATTTCGATGGAGGAGTTCCTTGAAATTTCAGAGCTGCCGATTAGTGGAGAGCATTATGAAGAATTATTACCTCCTGACGAATATATATTTGCTACAATGCCAGCTATGCTTGAAGGTTTGACAACCGAGAATGCTGTTCGGCACAACCACCCGAGTCTAATCAAGGCCTTGGGCATTTTCGAGAGACTATTCGTGGCATCGGAAGGGCAAGGTGTCAGTTTTGACGCTTTCATTGCTTTCTTTCTCCGTAAAGAGGCTCTATCCAAGAAAGCTCCGAAATTCGCGAAGGTTGAGGATCCCTTCAGATTTGGCTTGGAGAGATTGCTGGCCAAAGAAGAAGACCTGCCGCAGTTTTACATTCCAAATTTGTCATCCGTGACCTTTGACGCAATCGCTGCTCCTGGAATAGATGAAAAAACATTCTTTGTAGGCTTTATCAGTCTTTGGCTTAGCTGGTTCGCCATGCCGATACACCGCCGTTTTATGAGAGCCTCCGTCTTCTATCCTGCCCATCGCATAGTCGAAGGAGCGCGATTGGCCGTTGGCATTACAGGGTTATCACACCTATACTATGGTTTAAGTACTGCCGCCAACACTTCAAACCCAGGTGCAGACACCGTGAACTTCTCCCTCCACCTCTTTACGTCGTGGATCGAGATGCATATGTTAGGCGCATTTGCTGCACACCGGTGTCCTGATTTCTATGAGTCATACACCTTCCCGTGAGTCATGAGGTTGGTTGAAGCCTCCGCTCCTGATCTGACTCAGTTAGGGGCTCTGCGCGTATTGCTTAACCCATATTCAAACGAAGGCGGGATGGTCATCAATGATCGAGTCCTTTCTGTGCCAGCGGGGCCCATTCAACAGTTATTTGATTTGTCGAAGATGTTAGTTGTATGTATGCCCTAGAGGCCATTATTGTACATAATTGTATATTATAGTGGATGCTTGGACATATATAGGGAGGACTTTCTTCCTCGACATGATAATATGCTATCTGGTTACTTTTTATCTTAACATCTATACTTGTACTGTCTCTCTGTTACATGTTGATAAAGCCCTTAGGATGTGGACTTGACTACCAGAACTATGATGCAGATCATACTAGTAGGGCCAGGGTAGTCTACAAGTTCATCCTTTAATTGTTCCTAGTCATGGGTGTATCGAGATTAGGCATCGATGTTCCAGAGTAGACTAGCGTATATGTTTCTTGACCCATTTGATGGGCGATGGATGATCCCACATCCATTAGTGTTTGATATCAAAGATTGTATATGGGTGCTCAGTGGAGACTGGGTACACTGAACAGGACACGCCGAGAACTCCTAGATGGTATTATACCTAACGTCAGATAGCAGTTCTCTGGTGACACTGGTATAGGTTAATCTGTAGACCCAAGATCGTCATAGAGTCTTGTGTGATTCCCACTGTGCTTTGATTTCCACCTTACCATGTTCAAGAGAGCGTGTAAAACGGTAGTTTTTGGGTACAGTCCCGAGTCACATGGAGGCAATGAGCGATAGGAGGGGTTTCGTCTCTCCCGGTATTGGGGGTTGATATTGCGCTGTGCTCGATTGGCCATAACAGGAAGTCCCTGGCCAGGGCGGAAACTGAGATTTACTGGTAAGTGTTATCAGTAGTTTCTCGACCCGTTATGAGCCTCACATCGGCATGACTTATCAAGTTATTGGGGTTTGACGTTTACCACCCCCATAACTAGATATGCGACATATCAGACGAAGAGACCAGAATGTACGGTAGTGTTACTTACTGGATTCACGGGAGTATGAACAAGCTTGCTTGTTGATCTTCTGATCGCTCAATATCCGGGTAGCCGTTACGTCCAGCTAGTACCACTGACGGCTTGTGAGTAACTGATATGATCATTACCTACTGCCGGCGTATTGACGAGTCTTTAGAGTCCTACACAGAGATTTCCTGGCTCAAGCGAAACGAAATAGGGCACATATGTGATATGTGCGGGACCGAGATTAATACGTGTATGTGATACCGTATTCTAATCTCACGATATATGATATTGGTCGGTTATATGTGACATAGCCGGATTATTAAATCAAGTGTTGATTTAATAATTTAATATATAATTATATATTTGATATATTAATATATATTAACTAATATTAGCTCACTTAAGAATTTCTTTTCTACTTATACATTTAATATATATGTGATATATGTTAATGTATTTATTTATTGTGTCATGCTTGATGATACATTGGACATGGGTGTATGAGACTCATACCATACTTAAGATAATTTGGGGATTTAATTATTAAGGGAAAAACAAAATTAGGTGGAAAAAGCCATGGTTTAAGATGCTTTTAGAAGCTTGTGGAAACATTGACTTAGTCCACTAATTTTATTTTACTCTAGATATTTATTAATCCAACTATTATCTTTAGCCATGGTTAAGTCTCTACAAATATCATATATGATATTTTCTCACCCATGGTTGCGATAATTCACCACTTCTTCTTTATCTCATTTGAGCTCACTAGGTTTTCTTGAGTGAAGAAAAGAAAGAGAGAAAAATAATTCTAAAGTGAGCAAAATTCCTACTTCACCAATCTATACCAAACTAGCCATTTATTATAGCTTGTTTCATTCACTAATTCTCAATTAGTGAAGAGGTAGCTTGAGTTAGAGATTTTTCAACGTAGATCATTTTCGGTCTTGAAGATTCTTGAGCAAGCTTGTTCCTTTCGTCTAGTGGATCCTAACAAGAGTCCGGGAGACTACCACTTAGAGCTAAGGGACTACTACACGGAGCTTTAGAAGTGAAGGACCGGTTTACAAAGGTTGTATTCCTTGTTCGCTTAGAGTAAACTTGTTTACTTGCTTAGATAAACCCTAATTCTCTAGTTAGATCCGTGGTCGGGCTCGCTCAACACCCAAATTTTTTTAAAATAGTATACTTGATGCTTGCCGAAACCCGTCGTGGGTGCTAAGCGAACCCAGCAGAACAGCGGGGCTCTAGCTTTAAAACACAATGAGATCTTGCATTTATACTCAATCAGGCCGGGGTACTTAGTATTCCACCTAAATGACACTGCTCTCTTCATGCGGTATAATCCGTATCGTTTTGCCCAGTAGCTAGGTTACAACCAGTGCGTCCCCCTCGAAGCCTCTTTAGTTGAGCCTACTCTCTCGCTGGAGGTCGCCCACTACGTTATCCACCATTTCATGCGGTTAAATATTGGTTCCATCTTCATGATTCCCAAGTCCGACTATCTTCCAAGACCCATGGCACCCTTCAAAGGCCGGTATCGCCACCGAATTAGTCCCATCATCGCAGAGGAGAGAATGGTGCTCTTTGAGTGTAAAGCCACTGCTCCAGCTCAAGCCGTCAGCTCCCCGTTGCGGCCACAGTCGGTTGTTTGCCCTCCTCTGAGGGACAGTGATTCAGTGCTTATTCCTAAAGCCGCTTGAGCGGAATCAGTCTCCCGTACTGCTGGTATACCGGTTCGCGTTAAGGCCGGGTAGTGATTCCTGTTAAAGTATCAGCATCGGCATCACCAAATGCGGATACCGAAGGCGGGGTTGGGCAGCGCCGTGCAAAAGTGCCGAAGGGGAGGAACCGCCCTTCAACTAGTGCTAGCTCGGGCTTTAAAAGGAGGATGAAATCGGCCGCCGGTTTACTTGATGCCTTGCTCGAGTCTGAGCCTCTTCATGAGGAGCCTATATCTACGCATGAACCAGACGTCTGCCTCTTTTTTCCTGGTACATCCGCCGAGGAAGCCGCTCAGTTGGCTGAGGCTTTGAAGCGTTCACAGAATGAAGCGGAAAACGTGCACCCCAAGAAGGGATGCTTTCTCCCTGTTGAATTCCGTGATGTTGATCCGATCCCGACTACGTTACCAGTGGTTCCTCTGACGCTGGAAGAAGAATGGGCTCTTAAAAAGACAATCTCGGCCGCTTCTGAAGATGAGTATACTCTGAAGGCGGGCAGGGATTTATCTTCGATCGAAGCTCGACGAGTATGATTAAACAGAAAAGAGCAGCGGCTCTTAAAGGCCATACTTCAGGCTCCCTGGCGTATTGGCATGTGTCTTTTACGTTCTTCTCAGCAGATTAGTTTCATATTGTATTCTCCTTTACAGATTTTTCCTTTGTAGGGCCTTCTATGGAGGGCGTAGCTTCGAGTCCAGATCGTGCCTCAGAGCCTCCGGTGACGGCTTTTATTCCTTCAGCAGAAACCACCGGACCGACCATAGATTCTGTAAATATTTCCAGTGACGCACCGGAGGGTGTAGAGGAGATTACTGAAACTGCTATCCCTCCAGTCCAGAATGGACGAAGTATCGAAGGTAATCTTATATATATTTTTTTGTTTTAACGTCCCTTCCATAAGTCTGACCCTTTTTTCTCTAAGAATTGCGGGAGTTGGCGTCTTCTATTGTAGATCGTTCTCCGGAAGAAACCTTTCCGCGTCTACTTAATATGGCGGCCCCGCACGTGGTACCCCCCAGCGCATCGTCTTTTCCTCCGGCCAAGGTTGGTATTCCTTTGCCTTCTGTATCATATTTTCGTAATGATACTGATGTGCCCTTTTTTTTTTATCTTAAACCACAGTCCTACGGGCTGATGACAAAGTTGAAGTTCTTGATGGGCCTGGGGACTTCTCGGATCCGCTTTTTGTGGCCATGGGTAAGTGACGCTTTATCCTTGGTATTCTTCTACTTATTCTCTGTTCGGAAAGACGACTAAACATACATGTATCTTCATAGTCTTGCCAACCCTGACTCCGCTAGAGTCCCGTATTTGCATGCCGCCGGGCCCTTATGCCAGACGCGTGTCTGAGAGCATGGAAAAATAGAGCATTCATTCATTGGTAACTCTCATTGAAGATATTCGCGCTGGCACTTCTGTCATGGCTGAGGAATTTGCTGTTGAATCCAATGCTTCGTGGTCCATTCTTGCCACTTACCATGATGAGGCACTGGTGCGTACTTGGGCCGAATACCGCGGTCAAGTGGAGGCTTCTTTACATGGAGTTGAGTGTGTGCGCCTTCCCTCTGATATCCTATCTATAAAGGATTGCTTGCGTGGATGGATCGATCGGTGTGTGTCTAATCTTCAGTCTTGTGAGAAAAGGCTCAATCGGAAGTTTTCGGAAAGGGAGTTGGCTTCGAAGGCTTTGAAGGAACTTTAAGCCCAGCTCACAACCAAGACCACTCGTGCCTATGAAATCTGGCAGGTCATTCAGGAGGCGATTACGGAGGTGGTGGCTCTTGATAAAGCTGTCATTTTCACACGCGAGATGGTCGAGACCCACAAGACTACCGAGAAAGAGCTTGGGAATCGGTTCTCTTTATACCAACAACAACAGGCACAGGCAGGGACTTAACTTGCGCCGTTGCTAGAACTTGAGACGGAATTTCGGCGGAAAAATGACGATCTAGCTGGACTATTGAACCACCCGCTGTCTTAAAAAATTTTGTCGCTGTATATCCTTCTATCTTCCCTTTTTTTTTATCTTGTATTCATTTTGACTTATGAATAAAAGGCATATTTTATTTCATGTTTGCACCTCTCTATCCTTTGATGTCTTGATTTGGCGTAAAGTAGTTTATTCACTCATTTCGGAGTTTGTAGTTTATACACTCATTTCGGAGTTTCTAGTTTATGTACTCATTTCGGAATTTGTAGTTTATTCACTCATTTCGGAGTTTCTAGTTTATGTACTCATTTCGGAGTTTGTAGTTTATTCACTCAGTTTGGAGTGTTTTTAGTTTACCTCCCTTGGGTTTACAGGCAAACTTGTCCTAATGTTATACGCAGATAACCCCCATTCTTTACGACAGAGGTCCGTTAAGTTTATGGTACTAGGGTTTTAGTCCGTGGTACCGTTGCGTTGGCTGATGTATTCCTCAATATGCAGTCTTCAAGATGTTGTTCGAGTAGCCCCGTGACTGTCGTGTCTCTGATCCCTTCGGGAGCTAGACATGACTTCTTCAAGTAATCTTCTTAGTTCATATTAACGTCGAAAGAGCAAAGGTTAGGAGTTTGCCATGACTCTTTTTACTCGAGGTTAGGCTCAATTTGGAGCCCCGATGAGTCATAACCACTCCGCTCTGGTGTGGGATGATCTCCGATAGTCTTTTAGGTTTTATATGAGTTGTCGTCGAGATCCGAAGCTGGGAATATGCCGTCGCTTCATTTTTGTTTTGACGATATCGTGTCGTTTCTTTGCTGAAGTAGGGTAGACATCTGTAGGACTTCAATGCTGTATGTATTGCAATTGAAGTCCGGTGCTAGGAATATGCCATTGCTCCAATTTCATTTGATAGTTGCGTCCAAATCCTGCTGAAATGAGGGGGAACGTCGAGATAGTCTCTCGGTTGTATACGAACCGTCAAGACTTGGAGCTAGGATTTTGTCGTGACTCCATTTTTTCTTTCGACCTTTAGGTCTTTTGTTGGCGTTGCGTCTGCATCCTGCTGGAATGAGAAGGAACGCTGGGATAGTCTCTAGGTTATATATATACCATCAAGACTTGGAGCTAGGATTTTTTCATGGCTCCATTTTTGTTTCGACCCTTGGGTCTTTTGTTGACGTTGCGTCTGCATCGAGAAGGAACGTTGAGCTGGAGCTGGGATTTTGCCATTACTCATTTTTTTTGACCCTTGGGTCTTTGATGACATTGCGTCTATATCCTGCTGGCATGAGAAGTATGTCGAGCTGGAGTTAGGATTTTGCCGTCACTTCATTTTTATTTGACCCTTAGGGTTTTGTTGACGTTATGTTTAGCAGATCGCTTGCGGCTTGTGGGTGTTTGATATGATCATCACCTGCTGCCGGCGTATTGGCGAGTCTTTAGAGTCCTACACAGAGGTTTCCTGGCTCAAGCGAAACGAAATAGGAGCGCATATGAGATATGTGCGGGACCGAGAATAATGCGTGTATGTGATACCGTACTATATTCTCGTGATGAATGTATCGATTGGTTGTATGCGATATAACCTAGTTATCGAATCAAGGACTGATTCGATAAGCCGATATATTGGATATTAGTCGGTTATATGCGATATGACCGGATCGTTAAATCAAGTATTGATTTAATGATTTAATGTATAATTATATATTTGATATATTACTTTGCATTAACTAGTATTTGTTCACTTTAAAAGGATTTTCTCACTTGATGTGCACATTGTATATGTGATATATTTTTTGTGCACTTGATTGTATCATATTTGATGATACATGATTGCTAGGGTTTGTGTAAAGAATTAAACCTTGGTTAAGTAAATGGTTAGGGTTTTTATTTATTTGTTCATTCATTTATCTTTTTAATTTAGATTAAAAAGAAATGAGAAGTGAAAACATAATGGTTGCTTTCATACATGAAGCTTCTTGAAGCTTCATGCAACTTTGACTCAAGTGACCATTTTGTCTTCATCTCCCAAACCCTAACCATTCATCTAATCTTAGTCAATTCTCTACACCTAACTATGGTTGATATTATGATAAGAATGATTTTTATTTTCTATTTTTGAAATACTTATCATAATAATCATCTTCTTCTTCTTCAAGAAGAAAACCTTGCTTTCATCAATGGTGATTTGATGAAAAAAGTGAGAAATCCAATTCTAAAGTGAACCCACTTCCTATTTCTTCATCCTCTACCTCTTGCCAAGTAGTATAGGGTGTTTTCTTCACAAGTTTCATGACTTGGTGAAGTAGGAGCTTGATCTTGTGATGCCTCGACGTAGATCATCTTCGGCATCGTAGTCGATGACCTAGCCCGCCTATTTCTCCGATGAAGCCGACACTAGAGTTCAAGATCCGATTTGTACAGCAGCGGGACGTCTACACGGAGCTATGGAGGTGGAGGACCAGATCTACAAAGGTTGCATTTCCGTTCACTTAGTTTAGTTGTTAACTAGTTGCATGTTTCGCCTAAAATCTAGTTAACGATCCGTATTAGGGTTTCTCGGCACTTGTAAAATTTGAATTTGGCATGGTTGATGCCTTGTGAGACCTCTAGTGTGTGCCTAGGAACCCTACAGTGGTATCAGAGATAGCTAGAGCCTTAGGCGATGCGTAGACGGAGTTAGAAGTCCGATCGAACCGAAACCCTAATTCAAACTTGCTCTCTGTACATTTTCTAAAATCGTCGTTTTTTGAGAATTAAAAATATGCAGAAAACCCAGCAGGAGATTCTAAGAATTACTGAGAAGCCCGTACTCCTGAGTCCATCAAAGCGCGGCGGAACCGCGGCATTAGCATGCTAATGCGGCGGTTCCGCGGCCCTTTAGTCTCCTCTTGCTTTGAATTTTACACAGTAATTCTTAATTTGCAGTGCTGGTTTTCCTGGGAATTTTTAATATGAACTCAAGAGTTGAGTTTTCTGGGTTGTATTGGGGACTCGGTGTTTCGATCGGATTGTCTAATTTTGTCTATGTGTTTTTCCGGGTAACTTTAGAATATGTTAAAAAGTTCGACCGGATATAAATACCCACTTTTTCCCCTGCCGGGAAATTTCCAAGTGTTGGATTTTTCCGTAGTTTAATGACGTTCTAAGTAGTGCAAGTAACGCGATGGTCCCTCTAGAAGACAACAAACCTTAACTCGATTATGTGACCGTCTTGAACTGCCCATTGAACCTTAGGGTTTGGGGCAGTACGGCGTGCCACATGTGAGGCGTTGGCTTGACCCTTCTACGGCTGGACCGTTGGTACTGAGGCATGAACTGGATGTTTTTAAACTTGTTTCATGTGTTGAGCTGTTTCGGGAAAACTTGGGTGTTTGAATATTCGATCGGAAAGTTTAACATTTTCTATTTATCTGGAATGGGATACAATAATTGGAATTCACAAGTAGTTATGAGATAACTGAATGAATGTTTTAAATTTAGCACTTTAGTCTCACTTGATCGGTTGCAACGGAATTTTAATGTGATCAAAAGTTCGTCGCAATCACGTAGCGTACGCGGATACTCGCCGGATAAACTTAATAGATAGCTACACCCCTTAGCCCCGACCAAGTGACTGTAGAAGAACCCCGTCGCCGAAAGCATCCGTTCGGGTGCTCACGGCAGCGGTGTTCCGCCTTGGTGCACTTCGTCGACGGTATTGGGGGTGCGGCCGCCTACTAAAGTTTGCGACGAGCATTCGATCAAAATGTCGGGAATCTTGTTGAATTTCCCGACTTGATATTGAAAAGAGTTTTCGATTTTGAGAATAAAATGCGGGGTTTATAATTGTTAGGCATGCGATGTCTAAGTAATTCATTTGATTAGGCATGTGATGTCTAAGGAGGTTGCGGATTCCAACTGTTGTAGTTTTACACTTTCTTTTCTGTGACCGTAAGTGTAATATGTGATATCGCCGGTTTCGTTGCTATATGTCAACGACAATTGGGATACGCATGTTTACTTACGTTGATGGCATGTGATGTTATGTGATGCTGGATATGTTATATTGGATCGTCGTGTTTGAATAGCCGGGTTTTTTTTATGTGAGATGAGTGTTTTTCATTTTCATTCATGTAAAAACTTGTATGTAATATTCTTATATTGGGGCACTTCCAGGTTGCGGAAGATGTCACCCTTTGTATATTATTTACTTTTCCGCACTAGGATAGACCCAAGGAGGGGAGCACAAGTAACCGGGTTCTGGAGTCCAGTGGGAGACCAACTCGAGGAGTCGAGTCCGGGTCTCCTAACTCTAGAATTAGTAGGGTTTCTTGCCGCTCTCGTAGGGGTCTAGGGGTGTGGGTTTGGCTATTCATCACGACCGTGGAATTCGTGTTTTATACTGGCTCGTATTGAAAACACGGACGTCCTAGTATATCCAATATTTCATATGATTCTTCTGCTGCGATATCTGTGATGTGATCATGTGATATGTTCCGTGATGGATACTTTATATAGTATATATGATATATTATATAGACGTTACTTATGTTTTACACCCGCGCTAGCCCTGCCCCGCTCTGCCGTTAGTTACCTAACCTAACGGTGCACGAGAGGACATCGAGGCCAATGCGGATGGCATAAGTGTACGTCGTATTTATCTGTGATGTTTAGGTACTTAAATGATGGGACTTCATTAATGAGATTAATGAAATAAAAGAAACCTAAAGATGTTGTAGAATCGAATTTCAAAATAAAAAGGGTAGCTACAGTTCTTGCTTTGCACAGCGATATATATGATATATCCTGCACCTTATTCGATAAGGAAAGGACCGAGATCCCTTCACCGGGAGTGACTCCTTTAGCAATAACTGGAAGATGCTACACACTCGGTTTGTCTTTTGATTGCTTTTAAGAGTTTTTGTTTTGCACAGTGATATATATGATATATCCCGCACCTCATTCGACGAGGAAAGGGCCGACGATCCCTTCACCGGGAGTGACCCCTTTAGCAAAACTAGAAAAGTATAAAAAAACACTCCATTTCAAAATCATTTGATTCTACAACGATATCAAGTTCATTACGCAATAGGTTTTCAGAAAAACCTGTCGTAGCCCTCCGTCATTTCAGATAAGTCCTACTTAGTATTCGTGCTACGTTTGTTGACCTCCGTCAAGGCGTAGTGTGCGGTAGCTAACTAGTATTTATCTGCTTATGCATATGATGCTGATTGGATTAGGGTAGTCGTGCGGCCTTGTTGACCTCCGTCAAGGGTCGTGTGGGTGGGTTTAATTCGATCAAGAAATGACGGGTTGAACTTGACTAGTAGCCTATGGTTTGTTGACCTCCGTCAAGGTCATAGGACGCTAGGGGCAAAATATTATCGGGAATTTCAAGTGTTGAAATTTGCAATGAGATTGCATACCTTCTATGAGATAGTTGGATCCCGATACCCGCTGCGAGTAATTGTTACTCCTGGGAGAGTTTTACACATTACAATTAGCCGATCAAGTAGGTGTCTAGAAAGGTGTCAACGGGGTTACGCCTCTGGAAAAACGAGGTTACATTAATTAGGTTCGTGTGAAAGCACGGGGGACCTCCCTCAAAGTACCGACACTAGCCTGGCTGAAAGATTGGCGAACTTGTAGTGTGTAATTAATCCCGGCTAGTCTTTCCTTTTAGGGTTTGAAGGAAGATTTGATAAAAACAGTGGGAGCCATCCTGATTAGATAAAATAATAACCAATCTATTCTTGCAAGAGCGCATGCTGAGTGTTTTCTTCTCTCTCTCTCCAGGTAGCGACCATATCACGCCTTAATCAAGATAATAATACGGATATTTGATCGAACCCGCTTGTTATACTGAGCTGGGGAACGTTGGTCCCGCTCAAACTTATAATTGTTATAAGACAGAGCAGGAAATTGGGGATTATCAGAATTCCCGTCCACCCAAACGAAGAGAGTGCATGCTGATGCATCATCTTCGGGTGTGTTCATTACAAAGAACTGTTTCTCAGTATCCTCCGAATCCTGGGTATATGATACCGGATCAGGATCCCAGATATGTAATCTGTTACATAGGGCTACAAAAAGGTAGAAAAACTGAGAACGGGTGATAAGTTTCATGAGACAGAAAACGGGGCAAGTGTTGCAGCTAAGTCTGTTGGTCACTGTCATCCTGTATTACCAATACATTGATTCTGAACGAATGTTATTAGATACCGAACCTGATATGCAAAATCATATCTGTCTCTTTATTAGTAAAGAAACGATAAAATTTTGTATTGTTGGGTAATGTTTTGAACATTTCCTATATCAAAAGTTGATCAGATCAGGCACGTTATCTAAAAGCATTGATGTTCTAAATCAAACTACAGTTCTTAGTATACAGAACACACACAAGAGGATGAGTTCAGAAATGAACGAATTTTTCTTGAGGTATTGTAGACTAGGTCATATCAATGCCACCTGACTAGCTGAAGTTCCATTTAGATGCATATTTAAATCTGTTTGAATTTACATCTTATGAAACTTGCCAGTCATGTCACAAAGATGACCATAGCTCTGTTTACTGGAAACAGAGAAAGAGTTAGTGAACTCTTGGGATGATACATGTTGATGTATGTAGGTCCCCTGTCTACATATGCCAAGACTGGTTCTTTGTATTTCATTTCATTCTCTGATAATCTCTCAAGATTCAGACATATGTCCCTGTTGAAACACATGTCTGAACCTTTTGAGATATTCACCGAATATAAGTTAGATGTAGAGAACCAAAACGGGTATAAGTATTATGTCCTTTGATGTGATCAAGGAGGAGAATACTTGAGCACGGAATTCTTGGACTTTTCTGAAGGAGAATGAGATTCTCTCTCAGCATTACTCCTCCGTATACACCATAGCACGATGGTATATCGGAGCGGAGCAATCGCACCCTATGAGATAAGGTGTGCTCTATGATGAGTACTACTGTGTTTCCTATTTCTTTTTGGGAGTTATGCACTTGAGAAGCTGCATACCAATTGAATTGGGTTCCAATCAAATCAGTTGCCTACCGCTTCATATGTGATATGGAAAGGGAAGAGCCTATATCTTAAGTTGGTTAAGATTTGAGGTTGTCCGGGCTATGTCTAAAAGCAAAATCCGGACAAGCTCGAGGCAAGGTGTGTAATGTAGAACTGGAAAGGTTCCAGCTATACAAACTACAGCTGATGATTTGAAAGAACCAAAGGATTCGATAGTTACCAACGAACCTCAGCCTCTCCGTCGATCTAGTAAGGTTCCTCACCCGCCTGAGAGATACTTCGATTTCTCTATGACAGTAGTAGCGAGGATTGCATCATGAGATGATGACCCAACTAGTTTCGAGCTGGCCATCAGGAGTAAGACTCTGTAAGAATGGCTGGATGCTTAGTGATCTGAGATGGAATCCATGTACACCAACAAAGTATGGGCTTTGGTTGCTATATCTGAAGGGTTAAATTCCCATCAGGAGCAAGTATATCTTGAGAAGATTACTTGGTGTAGATGGAAAGTTTGAGACTTTCAAAGCTAGACTTGTTAAAGCTTTTCGTCATCGACCAGGCGTGGATAATGATGAAACCTTTTCAAGTGGCTATACTTAAGTCCATCCAGATCCTACTTGCTACGGCTACATACCATGACTACGATATCTGGCGGTTGGGTGCCATGACTGCTTTTCTAAATGCTCTTTTAGAAGAGAACGCCTATAAGTACACAGCCAGAGGGCTTCGTAGACAGTGGGAGCAGCGGAAACGTGTACAAGATGCTTTATAGGATAAAGCAGGTATCGCGGAGTTGGAACATCTGTTTTGATGTGTTAGTCAAAGAGTTTGACATCATCAAAGTGGTAGATGAACCTTGTATAAACAAAAGGGTAGTAGGGAGTATAGTGACGATCCTCGTAGAGTACGTGGATGACATGCTCTTGATAGGGAAGGAGTTTCCTATGCTACGCTCGGTCAATCTCCGCTTATCACAATGATTCTCCATATAGGATCAAAGTGATACCTCCTAAATCCTGGGTTTTGGATCTATGAGATAGATCTAATTGGATGTTAGGATTCTCACTAGTTGTAGTGAGATGGTATCAACCGATCCTAGGGAGAATCACTGGAAGGGTTCCAGGGTGATAAGGACGACTGAAAATCAGTCGCAGGCATTGTCTTTGCCCTCAGTAAAGGGACGGTATGTTGGAAGAGTTCCAAGCTAGATACCGTGGCATACTAGAAGATAAAGGCTCGATACTTCGCTACTTAAGATGCTACCAAAGAGGCGGTCTGGATGTATATTAGTTCATGAGATGAACTTAGTTCCTTCCATTGTGTGACAATGGAGTTGTGGCTTATGCCAAGGAACGTCCGTCCCATCAGTGATCCAGACATATTCTAAGGCAATGTCACCTGATCGTGGAGATGGTTGATCTCTAGGGGATCGAGGTTAGGAGAGTAGACTCAGAGGACAACACGGCGGATCCACTCACGAAAGGCCTTTTCTCAGAGAGAGACTTTTATGGGATGGTTGTGTATAAGATACTACAACCACTGCTATCAGATGGCCTTAGTGCAAGTGGGAGATTGTTAGTTATATGTATGCCCTAGAGGCCATTACTGTACATAGGATGTATATTGTAGTGGATGCTGGGACATATATAAGGAGGACTTTCTTGCTCGACATGATAGTATGCTATCTGGTTATTCTTTACCTTAATGTGTATACTGATTGTCTCTCTGTTACATGTTGGTAAAGCCCTTAGGATGTGTACTTGACTACCTGGACTATGATGCGGATCATACTAGTGGGGACATGGTAGTCCATAAGTACATCCTTCAAGGTCCCTAGTCGTGGGTGTATCGAGACGGGGCATCGATATACCAGAGTAGACTAGCGTATACCTTCTCGACCCATACAGATGGGCGATGGATGATCCCATATCCATTGGTGTTTGACATCGGAGATGATATACGGGTGCTCAGTGAAGACTGGGTACATTGGACGGACTCGCCGAGAACTCCCAGATGGTATTATACCTTACGTCAGATGGCAGTTCTCTGGTGACACTGGTACAAAGTAGTCTGTTGACCCGAGATCATCATAGAGTCTTGTGTGGTTCCCACTGTGCTTTGATTTCCACCTTACCACGTCCAAGAGGGCGTGCAAAACGGTGGTTTTTGGGTACAGTCCCGAATCACATGGAGGCAATGAGCGATAGGAGGGGATTCGTCTCTCCCGGTATAGGGAGTCGATGTTGCACTGTGTTCGATTGGCTATAACCGGAAATCCCTGGCCAGGGTTGCTGAGATTTACTGGTAAGTGTTACCTGTAGTTTCTCGAATTGTTATAGACCTCATATCGATACGACTTATCGAGCTATTGGGGTCTGGCGTTTACCACCCCTAGGCGAGATATGCGACATATCAGACGACGAGACCAGACTGTACGGTAAGTGTTACTGGTTGGATTCACAGGAGTATGAGCGGGCTTGCTCGTCGATCTTCTGATCGCTCAATACCCTGGTGGCCGTTATGTTTAGCAGACCGCTTGCGGCTTGTGGGTGTTTGATATGATCATCACCTTCTGCCGGCGTATTGACGAGTCTTTAGAGTCCTACACAGAGGTTTCCTGGCTCAAGCGAAACGAAATAGGAGCGCATATGAGATATGTGCGGGACCGAGAATAATGCGTGTATGTGATACCGTACTATATTCTCGTGATGAATGTATCGATTGGTTGTATGCGATATAACCTAGTTATCGAATCAAGGACTGATTCGATAAGCCGATACATTGGATATTAGTCGGTTATATGCGATATGACCGGATCGTTAAATCAAGTGTTGATTTAATGATTTAATGTATAATTGTATATTTGATATATTACTTTGCATTAACTAGTATTTGTTCACTTTAAAAGGATTTTCTCACTTGATGTGCACATTGTATATGTGATATATTTTTTGTGCACTTGATTGCATCATGTTTGATGATACATGATTGCTAGGGTTTGTGTAAAGAATTAAACCTTGGTTAAGTAAATGGTTAGGGTTTTTATTTATTTGTTCATTCATTTATCTTTTTAATTTGGATTAAAAAGAAATGAGAAGTGAAAACATAATGGTTGCTTTCATACATGAAGCTTCATGCAACTTTGACTCAAGTGACCATTTTGTCTTCATCTCCCAAACCCTAACCATTCATCTAACCTTAGTCAATTCTCTACACCTAACTATGGTTGATATTATGATAAGAATGATTTTTATTTTGTATTTTTGAAATACTTATCATAATAATCATCTTCTTCTTCAAGAAGAAAACCTTGCTTTCATCAATGGTGATTTGATGAAAAAAGTGAGAAATCCAATTCTAAAGTGAACCCACTTCCTATTTCTTCATCCTCTACCTCTTGCCAAGTAGTATAGGGTGTTTTCTTCACAAGTTTCATGACTTGGTGAAGTAGGAGCTTGATCTTGTGATGCCTCGACGTAGATCATCTTCGGCATCGTAGTCGATGACCTAGCCCGCCTATTTCTCCGATGAAGCCGACACTAGAGTCCAAGATCCGATTTGTACAGCGGAGGGACGTCTACACGGAGCTATGGAGGTGGAGGACCGGATCTACAAAGGTTGTATTTCCGTTCACTTAGTTTAGTTGTTAACTAGTTGCATGTTTCGCCTAAAATCTAGTTAACGATCCGTATTAGGGTTTCTCGGCACTTGTAAAATTTGAATTTGGCATGGTTGATGCCTTGTGAGACCTCTAGTGTGTGCCTAGGAACCCTACAGACGTCACGTCTGCACTCTGTTGGAATGAGAAGAACGTCGAGTTGGTCTCTCGGTTGTATATGGACCGTCGAGATTTGTCTCTTCCTTTAGCGGAGCCTGGTGGGAAAATATGGTTCCCTTTGTTTCATTTGTGTCCATAGATTGTATACAAGAGCCAATATGGAACTACTTGCAGGGCAGAAAATTTTCGTTTTCATTTTTTTAATTTCTTTCCGTGATGTTCTATCTTTTCAGCTTTTATGTCGCGAAGGTCGCGATTGCCCAATCATTTCAGCTTTTTATCGCGGTGTCGAATCTTTTCGGCTATTTTATAAAAAAAAATTACTCACTGCTTTTATGGCAAGCTGCCCAAACATTTCGGCTGTTTCATATGTATATTTTTTTGCTCACCGATTTTTATTGCGAGTTGCCCCATCATTTCGGCTATTTCATATGCATTTTTTTGCTCGCTGATTTTGTTGCGAGTTGGGGACTTGGTCCTGATACCCATTGTGGCATCAGTATCGCTACAACTGGAATGTTGCCAGGGGTGAATCATCATTTACCGTGAGAGGACTCGGAGTTTGACACCTGTTTAGGCATCAGTATCACTACAACTGGAATGTTTCCATGAGCGAATCATCATTTGCCTTGAAAGGACTTAGAGTTTGACACCTGTTTAGGCATCAGTATTGCTACCACTGGAATATTGCCAGGAGCGAATCATCATGTGCCTTTGTCGATTTGAACAAAGGTGGCTTAGTGAACAGGGTTAGGATCCTGTCGACTAAGACTTTTTGACTTTATGAGCCGTAAGGGTCTCATAAAGGTTTTTCTCCCTACGAGTCATGAGGATGTCGTAGGTGAATTTTCTCCTTAGGAATCATGGGGATTCCTAAGTGTGTTGCTCCTTTGTGAGTCGTAAGGATCTTACGCAGGATTTTTTCTTCACAAGGTCGAGAGGACCTTGCAAGTGCACATGGATTTTTTTATTTTGTGAGTTTGCACCCTTTTCGGGTTTTCACAAACTCGCCGGCAGTCCTGCTGTTTTTTACTCACGGTGCCCTTTCGGGTTTTCATTCGTGCCCATTTTATTTGTGGACATACCATTTTTTTAAATGAGATTGCACCCTTTTGGGTTTTCACAAACTCACCGGCAGTCCTGCTGTTTTTACTTACGGCGCCCTTTCGGGTTTTCATCCGTGCCCATTTCTCTTTTGGACATACCTTTTTTTGCGAGCGATGGAACTCTCGAAAGTAGCTTCGTCATAGATGACCCATCTATTTACTGGTGGGACTTAGGGGTGGTTTCACTACTGGAGTAGCTATGTAGCCGGTAACTTTCGCCGTTGGGACTTCGATTACAATATAGATCTCAAAAGAGTATATTACCGTATTTGAGGTGACGCGCTAGTTTAGGGACATTCCGGTCTGTTGTTAGTTTAAGGACTTCTCGGTCTGATGTTGTTATATTTGAGGCGAGGTTCTAGTTTAGGGACATCTCGGTCTGTTGTTAGTTTAGGGATTTCTCGGTCCGATGTCGCCATATTTGAGGCGAGATTCTAGTTTAGGGACATCTCGGTCCGTTGTTAGTTTAAGGACTTCTCAGTCCGATGTCGCCATATTTGAGGCGTGGTTAATTAATTTAAAGACTTCTCGGTCCTTTGTCATCATTTTTGGGGAGACGGAGCTTCTTGTATACTATTCTCAAAGTTCTGACATAGAAAGATTGTGAGCGGACACGAGCGTCGTCATCTATCATAGACCTAAGTCGTGAATCGTCAAGCGTAGTATTTTTTGAGGAATCGGCCATTTATTGGCTGGAAGGGTCTTTCGCCATGCATATCTATGAGCAGCTAGGCTCTACCTTGATAAACTTTGTCTATGATGTACGAGCCTTCATAGTTCGGCTCGAATTTCCCTCGTTTTGGACGATTGGGGATCATTGGTCTTTTAAAGACTAGCACGAGTTCGCCTTGACGGAATCTTCTCGGTCTGGTCAGTTTTTCGTATGACCGCATCATCCTTGCCTTAGAAGCTTCCAGATTTTGCTGTGTTATAAGACTAGTTTCGTCGAGAGCATCGAGTTCCTCAAGCCGAAGATGAACATTTTCTTCATCTGTTAGCTCGTACTGAACCGCTACTTGTAGAGAGGGGGGTTTTATTTCTAGGGGAAGCACTGCTTCCGTGCTGAATACCAACGCGTATGGTGTTGTATTGATGGCCGTTTTGAACGTTGTTTGGTATGCCCGGGGAGCTTCATGCAGTCTTTCGTGCCAGTCTCTTTTGTTTCTGGACGCTGTTTTCTTTATAATCTTTGTCAAGGTCTTATTGAAAGCTTCAGCTAGACCATTGGCACGAGGATTATAAACTGAAGAGTATCTCCAGTCTATTTTATGTTGTTGAGCGAAGCGGATGATTTTATGACTTCTATAATCTGGCCCATTATTCGAGATAATTCGTCGCGGAGTGCCGAACCGATAGATGACATATGTCCTGAAGAAATGGAGGATATTCTCCGTCTTTACCTCCCTTAGTGGTACTAGTTCTGCCCACTTAGAGAAGTAGTCGGTTGTCACCAGTATAAACCGATGTCCTTTGGCCGATACTGGTTCAATGGGGCCAATTATATCGGTTCCCTACTTTACGAATGGCCAGCTGGCCATTGTTGGGTGTAACGGATTTGGATGTTGGTGGATGAAGCCCCCGTGAATTTGGCACGAGTGACACTTCTTCGCATATTCGAGGCAGTCCTGAATCATCGTGGGCCAATAGTAATCCATTCTTTTTATCTTCAGCTTCATCTTTGGCCCAGCTTGATGAGAGCCGCAGAGTCCGTCGTGAGTTTCTTGGATGACTTTCTTCGCTTCTTTTGGTCCCAGGCATTTTAGCCACAGACAGTTGAACGATCTCTTATATAGAGTATCATTGACGAAGGTGAAAGACAGAGCTCGTTTCATGAGCTGATGTCTAGACGACGCATTTTTGGGCGTTCGTCGAGATTTGAAGTAGTCTATGAAGACTTCCCTCCAATCCTTAACCTTTTCTTCGTCCTCTATTTGAAGGGCTACTTATTCGGTCGCTTATTTTCCTTCGGATAGATCTGTTAAGTCTTCCGAAAATATTTCTGTTGGCACGAGAACCCGGCGGCTTTGCACGATGATCCTTACCTCATCAAGGTCTTCATCGGCCAGTTCCTTAGCCAATTTGTCCAATGCATCTGCCTTGCTGTTTTCTGTACGCGGTATACTCTCCAGGATGTAGGAAGGGATTTGTGTCAGCAGTTGCTGCACTCTTTTGCTATACTTTATCAGCTCTAGCTTGCATGTCTGATAGTCGCCATTTACTTGGCTAACTATCAGCTGGGAGTCTTCATATATGAGGAGGTTTTTGATTCCTATGTTGATAGCGATCTCTAGACCCGCTATCAAATCTTCATATTCAGCTTCATTGTTTGTCCTTAGCTTCGTTAAGGAAAAGGCAAAACACATTATCCCTCCTTGTGGAGTCACGAAGATAAGGCCCACCATGGCTTTGATTATGGGGGTGTTTTGCTTTCGCTGCTTCATGGAGGATACTCCATCAAAGTAGAGTTCCCATTGAGAATCATTTTCTTCCTTCTCTCCTTCGATTGTGTCGAACGCATGTTTACCAGGCAACCCACAATTTAAGGGGGAGTCGGCTGGTATCGGATGCTCCGTAAGAAAGTCAGCAATGGCCTGGCCTTTTATTGCTTTGAGGGGTCGATACATTATCGAGAACACCATAAAGAAGATGGCCCATTTGGAAAACCTTCCTGTTAATATGGCCCTTGACATTAGATATTTGAGAGGATCCACCTTTGATATGAGATGGACCTCATGTGCCAAGGCGTAATGTCTGAGTTTCGTTATTGCGAAGATCAGTACCAGGCAGTGCTTTTCGATGGGGGAATAGTTGTTTTCTGCCCCCAGGAGAACTCGACTCAAATAGTATAGAGCTCTCTCGTTTCCTTGATCATTCTCTTATGCCTATAGCGTGCCCAGAGAACCTTCAAGGGCTGTCGTATATAGGATAAGGGGTTTTCCCTTAACCGGAGCGGTTAATACCGGCGGATTTTGCAGGTATTGCTTGATTTCGTTTTGTGCATTTTGTCACTTTTGATCCCAGACGAACGGGGTCCCCTTCTTCATTAGATGACTGTAGGGACGACATTTTCCGGAGAGGTTGGCTACGAACTGCCGGATATATGCGAGCTTTCCTTGAAGAGATCGCAATTGTTTGAGAGTTCTTAGTGTGGGCATCTCCCTAATCGCCTTGTTCTTTGAGGGGTCGATTTTGATACCCCGGTGACGTATGATGAATCCTAGGAATTTGCCTGAGGAAACTTCAAATGCGCATTTTAGAGGATTCATCTTCAGATTATACTTCCGAAGACGTCGGAACACCATTCTTAGATGTTCCCAATGTTCCTCATGATATTTGCTTTTCACCATGAGGTCGTCAATGTAGCATTCGACAATCCCATGTATGAGGTCATCGAAGATCTTTGTCATGGCCCTTTGGTAGGTAGCGCCAACGTTCTTTAAACTGAAAGACATCACCTTATAGCAGAATATTCTCAATGGGGTCCGGAAGGCGGTATGTTTTTGGTCTTTAAGATGCATTTTTATTTTATTGTATCCTGAAGATCCATCCATAAAGGAGAAGACCTCATGGGTAGACGTGTTATCGTTCATCAGTTCAGTAATAGGTACTGGAAAGTCATCTTTCGGGCAAACTTTGTTGAGGTCCCGAAAGTCCACGCAGATGCGCACCGTCCCGTTTTTCTTCATCACTGGAACGATGTTAGAGATACAGTCGGGATATTGAACTTCTTGGATGAAGCCGGAGTCGATTAGTTTCTTGGCTTCAGCGTTGATGCTCATCTCGAGCTCGAGTCGCATTCTTCTTGGCGCCTGTTTGACGGGCTTTATGTCCGGTGATATGGCCAGTTTATGTACTGCCACTTTTGGATCTAGACCTGACATCTCGGAATAGTTCCATGCGAAGTAGTCTTTATATTGCATGAGCACGTCTTTTAACATGGCTACCTGTTTTTCAGATAGCAGTTCACTGACGAACGTTGGATTCGGATCATTTTCCATTCCTAAGTCAATTTTCCTTAGGTTGTCCGCCGTAGTATTTATCCCATCTTCCAGCTCTTTTGGTGACGGTAGAAACTCGGAGATCACCCCATCCTCATCTTCATTTGCGAAGCACATGTGGAGGTCATCCATAATCTCGTGCCCTTCCTCGTTTGAGAGTGTTATCATATGGCAGGTACGAGTTCGCTTCCATTCTTGACATTGAGCTGGTCTTATCCTTACGGTATAGGTCCTCTTTGACTCATGATTTTGCGGCGGGGTTACCCTCCAACTGTCGGATAAAGCGAACCAGCCTTGTTGATATTGGTCTTCTACCCAGTCTTTGAAGGTAAACCAGTTTTCAAGGGGATAAACTATTACTCGGTGGTAGGAGCAATAATCCGGATGACGGACCTCGCTTATTTGTTCGGAGTGCCGAGACTCCAGGAGTGTCATTATTTGGTGCATTATGACAAGGTTGAATATTTTCCTTGTATTGTCTTAGGGGAAAGAATAATGCCGACCTATCTTCTTTATAAAGGACGGGTTCTAATCGACCTTTTCTCGATTGCACGGCTTCTTGGATCTGTTTTGTTGTTTTCGAACGTTGTTTACCCTATTTTGCCTTTATTTTAGGATTTTCCCCTTTCGCGAGGACATGCAGCGGGCCGGGGATGAAGAGCGTTATAGTTTTCCTTCTCCGCAGATTGCTGATTGAGGCGCTGCGTCCTGGTCTATTTATAAATGGGCATTTCGCGGCTATGATTGTCTTGGCTCTTTCGACAAGCTTCTTTTATTAGCTTGTCTATTTGTTCTTCGAGCGATGGACTTAATGTTCTCAGGGCTGAATTTCGCTTTGTTTCAATTTCACGGCCATTTGGAAGAGCATTTTCCTCATCGCTGAAGCTATTTATGATGCAGCAGCTGTGGTACTGCTCCCGTTTCTTGGACCGAACATATCTGAGCCCGGTTGTCTCCATATTCCCGTTGGGCATTTTTCGTTGAGTCCCAGGAATATCCCAAATCTTTTTGTAAAATTGGGCTTGTCGAACAGTTTGTTCGAGGGGTACACCTTAGAGTCTTAACAACCTTTTCAATCCCTCCGCGTAGTATCTTGGAAGACAGATTGTTTGAAGCCTGTTGAGTGCAAAATCGGCACTGTGCCAGACTTATTTTTCTACTTTGGTCTCCGTAGATTAGTAGAAGAGGATCACCTTTTCTCCTTTTCGCTTTGGAGGGACGTAGAAATTCTATAGTTCTTGTACGTTGTATGTATCGAGCGCATCAAGTTCTTTGTAATGCCGAGGTGGAGCTATTGTAATTTGCAGACTCTAATCTGCTCCGGCGAGGGTTTGCACAGACGGGCGGATGGAGAACACTGCGTTGGCCTCATCCTCAGAGTCGCTGCCAAAGACCATAATATGGGTAGATGGTCTGGGCCTGTTATTTCCTTTCTGGGGTTACCCCGAGTAGACTATTTCTTCATCTTCCTCGGAATCGCTCCCAAAGATCGGGATAGTGGCGACGGATTTTTGTTTATCCTCTGGCTTATGACACCTTTCTGTATCTTCGAAGTCTGGTAGGAAGTACTTTGCGTCTTCATATTTTCGGATCTCGTTTACGGAGAACAGATTTAACTCCCCTATGACGGTGTATTCCAAGTTGTCTTTAAAATACTTCATACACTGATGTTGTGTTGAAAGCATGACGTTGTACTCCTGTAACCAAGGCCTACCGAGCAAAACGTTATAACAAGTCTTGGCGTCAATGACATGAAATTTGATGTTAGTGACGAGCAACTCGAAGCGCAGCGTTAGTATTACGGACCCAAGCGTCCGTGATGACCGTGAGTCGAACCCGGAGATGGTAATTTTTTCTCGGGCCAGGTGCTAAACGTTCATGCAAATCTCATTCAGCACTCTCACGTTGAGAAGGTTGACGAAGGATCCATTGTCGATAAGGATTTTCCCTCTCTTGATGTCATGGCAGTACCCGGTGACATATAACGGGCGGTTATGTTCACACGTACCGAGGAGCAGATCTTCATTGCTGAATGTAATGTCGGCTGTGTGAACCTCTGCCAGCTCGTTCTTCATCTTCTCTTCTGCAAGGAAAGCTTGGAATTGATCGGGTTCTTATAATGCCTTGATTACAGATTCTCGTGTCTCTTTAGACAGGAGGAGAGCATCTAATATGCTCAGCTGCGAGGATATTTTCTTCAGATGTGTTAGGACTTTGTAATCCATCTTATTTTTCCTAGGCGGGTCCCTTACTGCGAGCTCTTTGACAACTCCATCGTCGAGGGCAATTTCCTTAGAGATTTTCTCTTTCCCTTTGTCTTTTTTGCTCAAACTTTTGTTTGTAGGTTCGAGGTTTTTCTCAGGCAGCGTGCGGTTATGCAGCTGAATATTCTCACAGTTCTTCTCCTCCTCTTCTTTTTCTGAGGTGGAGTCTTTGAAGAGAGGGCTGGGGGTATTTCATCCTCAAAATCGCTCGCGAAAGTAAGAACTTGGAGTTTCCCCCTTTTTGAACTGGTACCAACCATACGACAGTTACCAGTCATTTTTTCACGCGTATATGTCGCACTTTTTTGCTGTCGACGAGCTTCGCGCTTCATTCTCTTGAAGCGTTTTTGATGGGCAACGTATTCTTGCTACCACTTCTTGAAGGTATTGCACTCTTCGGTGAGGTGGGTAACCCTTCGATGATATAGGTAGTAGTTTGGATGTGAATCCTCTCCGTCGAGACATATGACCCCGGGAGTGTATCCTACGAGAGGCGGCAGCTTCATTCCCATTGACAGGGCTTTGGCGAACCACTTCTCTGTTTTGATCCTACTCTTAGTTGTCGCAGGTATGCTTTGGTTTGGTTGGAGTACTTTACGACTCATCCTTGCCGCAGCTTCTTCATCCTGATGCTGACGCTTTGCCTTTTCATATATAGCTGTTTCGCGTTCTCGGTCAGCTTTGCTTTTCCGAAAGGCTTTATTTAACAGCCTATCGATCGGGTCTTCTGGCAGTTCCGGGGGTTAAGTTTTACAAAGGAGGTGCTGCGCAAATTTTCAATGACAAAAATGTTTTCAAGATTAATTATAAACATTGTGTTTTCGTATACTATTATCTATGATTTGTAGAAAGAACTCCATTTCAGTAACCTTATTTCAAAACTGCACCTCCACTATTTTCCCTAAAAAGGTTTAGATTTCTGGGTTTTTGGCTTACTTGAATTAGGTAGGGTCCTATAGACTTCACATGATTCAAGTGTTAGTCACGTGCCTTTTCCAGGTCATGATAATATCGACTTACATGGTATCAGAGCCACTCCATAAGTCTTAGACAGCTCATAGCGATGTTTAAAATCCGCCATTTTTGTCGCGCACGAACTGCCAATAAAAAAAACCCCTAAAGATGATGTTTTAAGATATTTGCACATCCTGCGAGGTCACGGTTTGAACCGAGAAGCCGCGGGGTGAAACATGGTCACCTCGGGGATACCCCGAGAGGGACCAAAAGATGGGCCCACCCCCAAGACCACCACAAGGCAGCCTTGGGGGGTGGCCCCAAGAGCAACCTCAATGGTTGCTCTCGAGTCTGCCCACCCAAGGGGGCCACATCGTGTTGGTCCCTGGGGGTGGGTATCCCCTAGGCCTTCGATACGATAGTTAATTTTGTACCCTTTGCTCTCATGAAGATTCAGACGGGTTTCGAGTTCGTTTCGATTCCCGGATTGGCTTAAAACGAATATTTAGGGACTTTAGCAAACTGAATTTTTAAGTCTTGGAAAATTGTTTTCGTTCGCTAATTGTGCGCGGATTTATAACGTCATGGTTTTCTTTACTTGCTTTAGTGATGTGTATATGTATTCTTAAACATCTTCTAAATGCTATACGTCGATTAGAAGGGGTTGCACATATCGTGTGATGTTCGGATACAAATGGTTTAATGGATTGTCGTGTGAATGGCCCGGTGTGAATTTAGACGTGAGATGTGAGTGAATTTTTGTAATTCTTATAATAATTCTTGTATATTCTTTTATTGGGACGCATTCGGGTTGAGGATGTAGTCACCGGCTGTATATTATTTTTCATTTTCCCATCTAGGATTGACCCACGGAGGAGTGCACAAGCTACCGGGTTCTAGGATTTAGTTGGTGGCCATCTTGAGGAGTCGAGACCTGGATCATCCAATTTTAGGATTGGCGGGTAGCTTTCCGCACTCGTAGGGGTCTAGGATTATTCACACTCGGCTATTCACACGACCGTGGAGGACTGCGTTTCATAAGTAGCTTATTGAAATGCAAATGTTCTTAGTTGATCCATTTTTCCATTCTCTATGATGCTTATATCTGCATGTGTTGCTTATCATGTCTGTGATGGATATATATATATATATATATATATATATATGTATGTATGTATAAATAAATGTTGTATATGTTTTGCATCCGCGTTAGTTCAGCCCCCGCTCTGCCGTTAGTTAAGTAACCTAACGGTGTATGATGGGGCCCTGTGGAGAATGCGGGCGGCATATACGTATATTCTATTTTCGTTATTTTTGTGGTGTGATAAGGTTAATTGATGAGACCATATTAATTTCACTTAATTCAAAGTAATAAATCTAAAATCTGACGTCATTGGAACAGTTGCAAAACCACCGGGTTTTCTTCAAAAACAACTTTTAAAAGCGGAGCTTAAACCACTCCTTTTCAAAAGCTATTCAGTTCCTTCGACTATATCAAGTTCATTACGTTAACGGTTTTCGCCAAAACCAGCTGTAGCCCTCCATCATTTCAGATAGGTATCAACTAGTATTCATACTATGTGTTTTGACCTTCGCCAAGGCATAGTGTTTGGTGGCTAGTGGGTGCTAATCTATAGCATAGATAGATGCATTAATTTAGGACAGGCGTACAGCTGTTTTGACCTTCGTTAAGAGCTTGTACGAATGAGTCTAGATTAATCTGGAAAATGACGGGTTGAACTTGACTTGCGACTTATGATGTTTTGACCTTCATCAAGGTTATAAGCGCTCGGGGCAAAAACCACATCGGGACAAACATACAGGAAACTTGCTAGTGTTGCATACCTTCCGGAGTGTGGTAGATTTGGTAGGCTTCCTTCAAAATCATCACACAATGATAGTTGGGTCCCGATCCTTCTATGAGTATCCTATACTTTTCGGGAGAATTTTTTACTTTGCAATTAGCTAATCAAGTAGGTGTCTACAAAGGTGTTAACGGGGCTATGCCTATGGGAAAACGAGATTATTTAATTAGGTCCATGCGAAAGCACGGGGCACCTCCCTCCGAAGTACCAACACTGGCCTGGATGAAAGATAAGCAAACTTGTGGATGCGATTAATCCTGACTAATTCTTATTTTAGGATTTGAAGGAGAATTCGAGGAAATAGTGGGAGCCATCCTATTTAGATAAACTAATAACCAATCTAAACTTGCAAGAGTATTTGCTGAGTGTTTCTTCGTTTTCTCTCTCCTAATTGTTGCGACCATGATGGGACTTAAGCTTATACTAGATAAAAATAAACTGACTAGGACAAACTATAAAGACTGGCCGAGAAACATCCATATGGCCCTTACTTATGATAAGCTTGCATACGTCCTCACGGCTAAAGCCCCCCGTTCTAGGTCCAAAATCCTCAGTCGCGGACATTGAGGTCCGTAAGACTTGGGATCTGAATTACGCGAGAGCCAAGTGCCTCGTGCTGGCCTCCATGGATAACGAACATTAGAGGCAGCACGAGAAGATGGACCTTACTTCCATCTTCCTCCATACAAAGATTTATATGGAGAGCAATCTCGTATCGCAAGATACGAGACCTCGAAAAAATTGTTTCAAAGGAGGTTAGCTGTCGGATCAACTGTTGAGGACCACGTCCTGAAGATGATTACTCACATTGAAGAGCTCGCGATCTGGGAACTATGTTGGAGAATGAGTTGTATATCGACTTAATTCTACAGTCCCTTCCCTCCACCTATGCCTAATTCTTATTGAATTTCAATATGCAAAAGACGGAAGTTACATTTCCTGAGCTCCTCAACATGTTGAGGGCGGCAGAGGGCACCTTATAGAGATCTAAGGAAACACTCGCTCTATTTGTCGGGGAATCTTCTTCCACTAAATCCAAGGCTAAGACCAAGGGGAAGACGAATAAGGCCCCCACCAAACCGAGAGGAGGTGTGCAGAAGGTGCAGGGTAAGGGAAAGGAAAAGATCGGGGGCAGCCACAAAGGAAGAATGCTTCTATTGTCGCAAGAAGGGACATTGGAAGAAGGATTACCTGGCTTTAAAAGCCAAGAATTGGGATACGAAATAAGTTGTGGTTTCGGCTTCAGGTGTGTTCGTGATTGAAAATTGTTTCTCTATTAACTCTACTTCCAGGGTATTGGATACCGGATGAGGATCTCACATCTGTAATTCTTTGCAGGCGCTGAGAAACCGTAGAGTTTTGAGAAAAAGTGATATGACTCCCAGGGTTGGCAATGGAACCAGTGTGGATGCTGTTGCAGTGGGAATATATCATCGAGGATTGGAGAGTGGACATATTTTGTTATTGCATAACTGCTTTTGTGTACCCAGTATGATGTGTAATATTATATCTGTATCTTTGTTATCTAATGAAGGATATAATTTTGCACTTGAGAGCAATGTCATAAACATTCACCTAAATCATGAAATGATTGAGTCGGGTACACTTAATAACGGAATATACGTTCTCAATCAACATCAAGTTTTCAACGTCCAACACACGCTAAAAAGAAAAACTCCAGAATCAAATCAAGCATTCTTATGGCATTGTAGACTTGGTCATTATAAGGCCGGGCTCGCACCGCGCATGCGCGTAGCGGAAGCGGGACCGAATGGAAAAAAAATTCCGTAGGAGCACGATCGACCGTATGCCAAAAATCGTCCAAGCACTAATATCTAGCATAAAATGTAAAAGCAATTAGAAAGAGTAGAGAGGTGCTACAACCTTTGTAGCGTGTCTGGCTAATCCCGAAAGACCCGTCTAGACTTCGTGAGCCCCGAACATGTCTGAACGCCGACCGCCTCGTCGCAGATGATCCGCATTGAAGCAGGCTGTCCGAGCTCCAATTCCGTCACCGGGTGGAGAAACTTCCTCCAGAGGCTCGCTGGGCATGGAGGAAGGCGATGTGAATTCTGGGTACTCTATCTTTTTCTCACTCCCTTACCATGGCAATACGTGCCATTAACCTAGAGAGCTCTAGCTCATGTGTGAGGAAGAAAAAGATGAAAAATGATGGCTAGTGAAAATGAATTATCTCTCATATTCTATTTTCTACCCATGTCATGTAATATGTGACACATACACTCCCCCACTCTCTCTCATGTGTGTGTCACACACACAAGAGAGAAAGTGGGCCCCACCATTTAATTAAGTATAATAAATAAATAATATATATACACATTAATATATATTTAAAGATACACACACACACACACACACACACACACACACACATCAAATATATATATATTAAATAAGTATTGGTACATGTATCCTATACACGTACACATCATGTATCACATACACGAAATGCCATCAATATTTTCTTAGTATCATGTACTGTAGAGAATTTGTGTATCATATACACTATACTAGAAACCGCATTATAAATACGGTTATCAACTCAACACTTGACTTAATATTCCGGCTGTTAAACCGGCTAGTATAACAGTCGTCCGATTAAACGCGTATATCTAATATACATGTTTTATCGAACTCATGCACGTATCCATATACGCGCGTCACATTGCGTTTTGCCTGGGCAATCACTTTCATTGCGGGACTCTAAAGACCTGTTAATACGCTGGCAGTAAGTTATATAGGATCGTATCCGGTTGAATCTGAAACACTTTCAGATTCAACCCCCTTTCGGGTTAACCCACAAGCTTGTCAGTGGCACTAGCTGTACGTAACGGCTACCCAGGTATGATCAAGATAAAGGTAGGTCGACAAGCGAACTCATCCGAACCAACAAAGTTTATAAGTGACAGTCACCGTACAGTTTAGTCTCTTCATTAAGGAGTATCACATATAAGGTCTGGAGAGTGGAATTTGTCAGACCCCCAATAACCCGATAAGTCGTGCTGACAGAGGACTCATAACCAAATAGATACAACTGATAACACTTACTGGTTTATCTCTGCTGCCATGGTTATGGACTTCTGGCTATAGTCGTGTCCTGCACGGTGCGATATCGACTCTTAATACTGTCACGACCCGAAAAGTGCCGAGCGTGACTGGCACTTAAATTACGAAACGTCTCGAGGCGTACGTAATCCAAGTAAGCCAAAACCCAGAAAACAAAACCAAATAAATCAGTAGAGTGAAGGAAAAACCCAATTTAAATCAAGTAGTTTAGCAACATAAGCCGAAATATGCATTTTAAAATTCCAAATCTTTTCTGAAAATTTCGGCAGAGTCTCCTTTGTAAATACTGGCCCCAAACGGGATATAACATGAATAGTATACGAAATGAAAAAAAGGCATCCCCAAGCGGGAGCTAGCTCTTCGTCAATCGACGGTCACAACCACGCAAGCAATATAATATACAACGTCGAAGGGCGGGTATCAAAACTCAAAAAGAAACTCAAAATATCAAGAAAACCCATAATAATACAACGCGCGACTCTAAGGTCGAAAGAATATACACTAGTCTTCTATCTCTATCAAATATACAAATCTGGTTGATAGAGTTTTACTAGATACAACTGAAATAACAATAACAATGATGGTCCTGATACAATGAACCAACTTGCCAAAGCAATCACCCGGAAGGAACAGTGTGCCAGCAAAGCCGCAACGGAACCTATACGGCAAAACCCACAAGGAACTGTGGCACAACGGGGGTGAGTTACCAACTCGTGAGTAGAAAACATCACAGAGCAGAAATCGCATGTATGACGCTATCCTAGGTCATATCAAGTAATATCCTCAAATAATATCCGGGTCCATCTATGTATAAGTGTAATACCACATGCTCGTGTCAGTGCCTCAGGTACCAACATATCAGATATATGATGTATGAATGCATGAAGAATGAAAACAGAATACATCATGAGTGAGATAACTGTTTTCTTTAATTAATGAGACTTCTGTATGTATATAAATCGAGTATCATCAATGAAATCAACAGAGAAATCAGTGTCAAGCATCGACACCAAAACATAAATCTCAATATCTCAAAATCTCAGTATCTTAATATCTCAAATCCCAATATCTCAGGCATCCGTATCATCTGCGGGATCGGCCCGTGGGCTTCGGTAGAACGGATCAGCCTGTATCCATCTCATGACTCCGGTCGGTATCCTCCAGATAACCGACGAGTCCAAATAATATCACCGGTAGGTAGTGCCCCCTGCCAGGCTCATCATCCTCCATGAAATCACTCTCGCCTCGGGGTACCTCACCGGGTCCACTATGTACCCGAAACGGTTCCTACTCCTCCTCGAATCGGGTCTCAAAATTCAACAGCTATCATGAAAACTCATGGTGGACGACTCATACATCATGAGAAAATCGCAACTTGCATTTTTTTTTAAAAAGAGGGAAAGAGGGAGAAGTTTATATATACTCTTGCGGTTTTCCCCCAAATCCATAAATCTCATGGAAATCCGAAATCCAAGAATCAAGAGTAAGTAAACCATGAATATCGGCATAAATATCCATAATGCTGCACGACCAATGAGTATATGAATGCAACTGATATCATACAATGAATGCAATAGCTAACTAGCATATGGAAGCTATAACATGATGCGACTATCAGATATCAAGCTATGTCAATGAAATAGTATTTTTCTAAAGTGTATGTGACATGGCAATTACCGATGATGATGTGTGTGAGCTGGCAAGTAAGTGTATGTGGAACATACGCGTCATCGGTAATGGTGCTAGTATCCTAACAGCATGATTTCATAATCACTAAGTACACAATAACATGCAATGAGGCGATAACAACATAATAAAGGCAAATGAATAGTAAATGCAACAATAATACACGGAACATGAATAATAACGTAACAGCAAGGAATCTACCTTACTATACATGTGTTATACTGTTTTTCCGTTTGAAATAGTACGAATCGTGGAGTTTTGAAAATAAGAGCTACGGTGTTTTTTAAGAAAAGGTACGTCTTTTGAAATATCCGTAGTATCCCTTGGTATGTCTTTAAAATTTCCCACGATTCGTTAGTTTTGGAAATAGGTATCGCTCGGGTCCAGTCTAACATCTACTAGGTAAACTACAGGTTTAACTAACAACCAATTGAAAGGGGTATGAAAACTACCTAAATCTGAGTCGATATATATATACGTATATATAGTCGGTGATTCCACCTCAATAGTATCACGCATGATACAATATATCATATGACATCCTCGAGTCAAGAGTGCGGATCTATCATCAATATATAGCTCGTACGGTAAATTCGTCGTACGGCCTCCTAAATCTGGCTACGGGTCAAATATCACATTTATCTCATTATTCATCTGTTATCCAGATCATCACATATCGAATTAGGGGTACTGACCCACAATCTAGTACAATACTGATACCATCAACAAAATATATGCGTGTGTATGAACCACATCGCCAACCGATCCGCTATCATCACATGTCGCATCTCATAATTCAATCCAAATCACATCACCGATCTCATGGCATCAAGCCCAAACTCATCGACTCATCTCCAAATATCATCAACTATCCTCATTATCCATGTGTATATATATATATAGTCCCATACCTATGTGTGTATAAATATATACGTATCCCCATAAACGCACAAGTAATAAAATGCATGCGGGTGTGTGAGGGTGCGTGTATGCAAATTCTTACTCTAGGATTTCGTGACTAAGAAACCACCTAATTCACTTTCCTCAAATCTTGCTAACACTAACCCATGATCTTCTAAGGTTTTTCTCGCTAAGTAATCATACCTCTCATAACATAAAAGCATATTTACATCACATCACATCATTCCTTACTACTTTGCGGGGGTGCTATACACCATCCACCCGACTTCCCTCGTAGATATAAATCTACTCACCTGATCTTCGCTTGCCGATGCCGATGTCGCCACGCGCTTGCTTGTCGTCTCGAAGTCCTCGTGAGGGTACCTACCTATCATAACACATCGTAAAATCCGACTCATGACCAAAACGACACACGAATCTCACATAGGTCAAAACCTATGGTTCGCTCATGCAAAATAACCCAATAACCCTTGACAGCAGCGTACAAACGCTGATTGATCGAGAAAAACACCAAACGTACCAATCATGGTTTTACAACTCATATAAATATATGAAATATGATGCAAATCATCAAAACCAATAAATTGATCAAATCGGTTTATTTCCAAAAGCCTAGTAAAGGGGTCGTTAACCGTTTTACTACAAGTCTTGATGTTTTAGCAAACTAGTGGTCACAATACTCACTAATTATTTTAATTAGGCCACATAAACATTTACTAGATTTTTAATCTTGTTAAATTACATTAAACCAAAACCTAGTCAGCACAAGTTACCCTTTTGTTGAAACTTGATGTTTTAATCAATATTAATATTTTAACAATTTTAGTGGCCATAAAGCTCACTAATTTTTCTTAATTAAGTCACACAACCCATTTTACAATTTTATCTCACCTCTTGATATTAATAACAAAAACCTTATTCTCAAATTTATTTAATTTGAACAATTTTGAAACAACAATGTACAATACAAAAACTAGACTAGATTTTTCATTTCCTAAGATGATGAACTACACTTGATTATCCTAGTAGTGATGGTTAAACCCTAATTAAATTCAAACCCTATTCTTGAATTTTCTAAACTTGAAATCGGAACCATATTACTTACTAATTGAGTTTGATTTAAGTGCTTAAACAATAAATTAACTAAACGTTTAGGATTTATACCTCATTGATTGAAGATCAAACATGAATCTTAGCCTCCCAAACTTTCTTCCATCCCCCAAGATCTATGCTAAGTTGGCTAAAGAAAAATGGGTAAAGCATGGATTTGGAGTTTGTGAGGTTTTTCTTTTGATTTTGTTGAATTTGTGAGCAATTTTGTGTTGGAAAAGAAGTGGGGAAAATTTGGGGCTGTTTAAGGGGGGCTCGGCCTGCAGGAAATTGGGAGGGAGAGAGAGAGAGAGAAAATGGAGTGGGTGAATTTGTGTGGACATATGTAGAAACATTCCCATCATCTCATATTTTAATCCCTTCTTTAAATTTCTTTTCTTAATTGAAGTGGAGAGAAATGAGTGGAGGAGTGGGGGCAAAATAGGGGCTGCCATAAGAGGGCTCGGTCAAGGAGGTTGGCATGTGGGTGTGCGTGTGTTGGGTAGAAATTTTCATTCACAAGAAACCCCTATCAACTCATCTTTTAACTTACTTTCACAATTTAAGCATTTTCTTTTATATTTTCTAAAACCATCTTACTAATTTCTTTTCATTTCAAAAATAATATTTTACATGTTAGTTTAATGTGTCATGATGCACAAAATTTGTATCAATCCATTCCAATTTGTAATTATCCCTAATTAAATGTATTAGTGACGGCTTAAAATAATATTAAAATAATTAATTTCGGAAATTTTTTCAGTAAACTAGAAAATTTTTCAGTAAACTAGAAATTTTATAAGTGGCTCAATAAACACCAAATACTAGCAATTACATAGCTAGAATATATATATTTAATTTTATATTAAAAGATATTTATATCTTGGTTTTTACGGAAAACACCCGTTATTTTACCGAAAATCGGAAATTTCGCCTAAACGATTTTCAAAACGTTACAAATACCGGGAGTGACGAATTCCTTCGACCGCTCACTGTCTTCATGTGCTTCAGGGCTGTATCCAACTAAAACCTGTTTGCACGAATCAGTGGAGCTGTGGTAGGGTAGTAATCTAAGTACAGTGGGAACACACACAAGACACTGTGGCGATTTCAGGTCTAGGGATGATTAGTCTAAAATATTGCACATTTGTATGAACATTTTCCATACTATTATTAATAAATAAAACGTGTTAATTGTAAATAAAAACATATGTGGGTTTATTTATAAAAGTTATTATCATATATTTCTTCATTTATAATTAATATAATTAGGGAAAATATATGCATATAATATTTAAATGAAATATTAGTAATTAAAATATGCATATCATATCAAATATTCCTAATCAATATTCTTAAGATATTATATCATATAAATGGTTGGAATAATATCTCAAAAATACCAAATGTTATTAACACTTTGATTTGAGATATTGTGCATGTATTATAAAAGATTAGCTCAGGTCTGAAATCTATGTAGGAGATCCAAGTCAAATCGGGATATTGAAACCGAATCTGCCAAATTTTAGAAGAAAATCGAGGAATCTAGTAATGGAGGAGACTCAGAGCAATATTTTCAGAATCTATATATCAAGAGAATCTCTAAATATCGAGACTAAAACCCATAAAAATTCTCAACACCCAATCCCACTAAAGGGCGGCGGAACTGCGGTCAACAAAGAGTAATCAATATTCTTAAGATATTATATCATATAAATGGTTAGAATAATATCTCAAAAATTCCAAATGCTACTAACACTTTGATTTGAGATATCGTGCAGGTATTATAAAAGATTAGCTTATGTTTGAAATCTATGTAGGAGATACAAGTCAAATCGGGATATCGAAACTGAATCTGCCAAATTTTAGAAGCAAATCGAGGAATCTACCAACGGCAGAGACTCAGAGCAATATTTTCAGAATCTATATATCAGGAGGATTTCTAAATATCGAGACTAAAATCCATAAAAAATTTCAACACCCAATCCCACTAAAGGGCGGCGGAACCGCGATCAATAAGGGGTAAGGGCGGCGGAACCGCGGTCATCTATGGGCCGTTGAATCTAAGATTTTGGGGGCATGATTGTAATCACACCTAATCCAATATGGAATCTAGGGTTTGTACTTTCAGGGGCTATATAAAGGACCGAGAGCCGTGCATTCAAAACCATCCAACAATTGAAGATCTCTAACTCAAAGTTCAAGAGAGAGATCTACGAGAAAACTAGTGTTCTTATAATCTACCTTTTTAAGAAGAAAGTTGTAATGAAATAGTTGATTAATAAAGGTAGTTTTTTGTTTTTAATTCTTTTTGCATTTACTTTACGCATTAATTTTATGCATTACTTTTCCGCATTAATTTTCCGCATTACTTTTCTGCACTTTTAATTATGGTTTCATTCATCTTCAACCTTTCTTCTAAATCGCTATTAACCATGAGTGAGTAATTTTTTGCTTGCTAGGGTTTGTAGGATAAGGTAGAATAATGTATGAAACATCTTTTAACTTCTTTTGATATTTTAATGTTTATAAATTTTAGCAAAATAAATGTTAACCCTCTTATCGAGCGCGCTATCAATTTATTGATAGTCACGACGACGATTCGAGATTAGTTAAACACTTGTTTTGTTAAAGGCTTGAGATTAATAGAGATCAATGGAAGGACAAAGGGTAGTAGTCTAGTTTCCTCCGAGAACCCTTAATCCACATTCATCGCTATCTCTCTAAATTTTAAACTATTAAAAGATCAAAAGAGACATTTCTAAACATTCATACATTAACTACTAAGTCCTATAAACCCTACAAGCCCTTCTATTATAAATTTTATATCCATATTAAAATAAAACGACAACAATTCCTCCTCTCTTTTATTAACTCGCCTAAAGCAAGAAAAGAAGTTCATGTTTCTCTGCGGATGACCCGTACTTATCGCGGCTAGCTATTTGCGACACCGTCTTGATTGCGGTTATTTACAAAACACACACACAAACTCTTTTTGCACGAACAATCAAATGGCGCTGTTGCCGGGGAACGGTCGTAATTACTTTTCTTGTTATTCGGGTTGATTTCTTATAAAATACAGAAACATAAAATAAACGAGAACCAAAACCGCATCTTGTGTTTTTATCGATTATTGTGCGAGTTTTATAAGGACATCTGGAGTAATTGGAGCAAGCAACAGAGATTCAGAGACATTAAATTTGGACCAGAGGAGCATAGGGGTGTTCTGAAGAAATTTTAGCAGAAGACCACATCACACGGCGGCAAAATTGCGGCCAAAGTGTGCATTCGGCGGCGGAACCGCGACCCTATTGAAGAGTGCCCCCCCCCCCCAAACTTCTCTGGTATTCTTCTATCTTTTTCCTATCTTTTCTAAATCTCCAATAATTTGATTTTACCTGCAGGATTCTTTGCAAACAGCGCCGCTAAAAAAATCTTTTTGTGTGTTTTGATTCGGTTTCTTTTGCATATCTAAACCGGACTTTAAGGGGCAATAAACCCAAATTCAGATTAGGTGGGGATTTCATCACCCTTCGTAGGCTCCAAAAATCATAAATGTGCATACTATCACCCTACATTAATAAAAAAATATCTAGACCAAGCCTTTGAGGACCGTCGCGCTCAATTATGACAAAAGAAGGTCGTGAGTAATCTATTACTTATCCGTATTTCTCTTGTGGTGTCTAAGCAAGTGTGACTAAGAAAAGTGGTTACTTAATTTGGCCTGCTATTTCGGTGATTCGTATAGTGGATACCTCCCACTTACTTAGCACTTACCTGGTCGCAAGATTGATAAGGAGCTGGTAGAGGATTGATCCTACGTCTTGTCCTTTGAAAGTCTAGGAGCGGTCTAGTGACTTAACCTAGACGATCCTAGCTTTAGGGATTGATTGTGCATTTTGTGATTGGTTGAGTTAAGCCTCACGTCCAACATTTTTTTCAAAACAAGACTTCTTAAAATTTTTCTCACATATCGCACGCTGCCACGTGCACTAAACTCGCTTAGGGCATGATCGGCTGGACAGGGGATTCTAGTATCCGTCTAGTCCGCATTTTTGTTGTCGACTCCGAAGTCGATACTTCTTCATCTTCTATTTCTCCTCCACCAACCACATCTCCCGAGATGAACGGATCTCCATCGAGTTTTAACAATACCACCTTACCACCACCCATAGGTGCGCAAAATCCACCGCGCATCACTCTGTAAGACAGACGCTACCCCGTACGCGGACCCCTTCCTACGTGTATGTCTCTTCTACCAGCCAATGGAGATAATTTCGAAATTAAACCGTATTTCATCCACTTATTGCCCAAATTTCACGGGCTTGAATCTGAAGATGCATACGTTTTTATTACCAAATTCAAAAACGTATGTGCAATGATGAGCACCACCCAACTTTCAGGGGATGCTCTGCGATTACGTCTTCTCCCTTTTACCTTATGCGATCTCGCAGAAAAGTGGCTTTATTGCACCGCCGCACATTCTATCACTAAATGGGATGAATTCGTTAAAGCATTCCTTAAGAAATTTTATCCCCATCACAAAACCACCCGTGTTCGGAGTAAGATTAACCAGTTTTCCCAACTTCCCAACGAACCCTTTTGGAAATGCTTTGAACGGTTTAAAAATCTCCTTGTCTAATGCCTTCATTACGGAATCGATAGATGGCAAATTTGCCGAATTATGTATGAGAGTATTAATCCAGCTATGAAACAAATGCTAGAAACCATTTGTCAATGTCATTTAATGTCAAAAGAGGATGGCGAAACATGGCAATTTCTGGAAGATCTCGCTGAACAAACATTACAGTGGGAGAGCACTAGACCAACAACATCGTCTAGGGCAGGTATCCATCAGCTCGATGTTTCCATCGCAGTGAAAGCCGAAATGGCAGCAATGCAAAAGAAACTCGAAGCTATTGAAAGCAAATTCTCTTCAGCCTCCCTAAACCAAGTTACGCTCCCCAAAACCATGTGTGGTTACTGTTTTGACTCATCACATTTAATGGAAGAATGTTCTTTGAATCCTCCGTCTCAAGATCAAGAACAGACTAATACTGCTTTTCAGTAATGACCTAGAATCAATCCTTATTCATCCACATATAATCAGGGATGGAGGAATCATCCTAATTTTGCTTAGAACCAAAACCAATCTCAAAATCAAAATCAGTTCCCAAGCCAAAATAACTATCAAAGGCTTCCTCCACAGCAACAATAGCCACTACAATAAATTCAACAGCCTTTTCAACCGCAATCTTTCCAAAATCCGGCCAACAAGTTTTCCCCTTATAATAATTCTTTCCATTCAAAGACTAATATTCCAACGGCCGGCACCGATAAAATCTCTGCACTCGAAATAAACTTAGAAATGTTTATTAAACAATCCGCACAAACATCGGCCAATTTAACGTCTTCCATCCAAACGCTAGTGCAACACACTACTTCACACGGTGAAAGTATAAAATCTATCGAAGCACAAATTGCACAGTTAAATGCCGCGATGAGTGAGAGAAAGAAAGGGAAACTTCCATTGCAACCTCTACCAAGCCTCGACCACTCATAAAGCGCTATCATCGTTCTTAACCAACAAAACCATAACGTGAGTGTCGTAACTACGTTGAGATCGGGAAGTGAATAACCATGTTGGTGAACAAGTTGATGATTCAGATGAAACCCCGGCTACTACTTCTACTCCTACTTTGTCTAGTCTACCATCTTCTTCTGAGCCTATTCTCCGTTCTTCACTAGGCTCGAACCCTCAGCCCACTTCCTTGAATGAATTACCATCTAAGACCATCCCAAATACAATTTTGGGATCCATTCCATCCCCACAAGCATCTTTTAAAGAGTTGGATCCAATCCCTATTGATAAAGCTCCTTTTCCAAACCGGTTGAGGCCCAACCAACCAAGTCCACAAATGGAGAAGATTGTGGAAATTTTTAAGAAAGTTAATATAAATATTTCTCTCTTAGATGCTATCCTACAAGTTCCATCCTATGCGAAAATTTTAAAGGACTTGTGCACTAGGAAAAGGAAAACTCAAGTACCTAAAAAGATTTTCTTAGCAAGCAATGTGAGTGATGCTCTTACCCAACATTTGCCCAAGAAACGTAAGGACCCCGGTTATCCTACAATTTCTATAATTATTGGGGGTAAAAACATCAATCGCGCTCTACTCGATCTAGGTGTTAGTGTCAACTTGCTCCTGTATTCTGTTTATGAGCAATTAGGTATAGGAGAGTTGAAACCTACGCACTGCACTCTCCAGATGGCCGATCGATCTATCACTCACCCTAAGGATGAGATAGAGGGCGTGTTAATAAAAGTCGGGGAATTTATATTCCTGTGGACTTTATAGTCTTAGATACACAGCCTGTGGCGAACCCACGGAACCAAATCCTTGTGATTCTTGGTCGACCTTTTCTAGCAACTTCCAATGCAGTTATCAATTGTCGTAATGGTTCCATGAATCTATCCTTTGGGAAGATGACAATTGAACTTAACATTTTCAGGATAAGAAGTCAACCCTCTGAACCTTCTGCTCATATAATTAATATGTGTTCTGTCAACGAGATAGCTTCCGACAGTGGCGAATTTGAGGAGCTTTACGATAATGATCTCGACGCCACTAGAGCGATATTGTTTGATCCAGCTATTTATACGAGTGAGGACCCTTCTGTCGACAAGTCCACCCCCGAGTCCGAATCCTTTGACTTGACGCAAAAGATAGTCGAGCTTTTTGAATCAATCTCTTACGCTAGTTATGAACCTCTTTTGGAAACCGAGTATCATCCTCTTACCCTACCTTCTATCGTCTCTCCGTCGTCACTAGATCTCAAGCCGTTGCCGTCTTATCTTAAATATGCATATTTAGGTGAGAATGAGTCTTTGTCCGTTATCATATCAGCTTCTCTAGTTTTAGAGCAAGAGAGAGCTCTTCTGTCTTGAGATCAAATCGGTAAGTTTTTGGTTGGACAATGGCGGACATCAAAGGGATGAGTCCCTTGATTGTTGAATATCAAACACATTTGATGGATGAAGCCAAACTAGCCCGAGATCCACAAAGATGGTTGAATCCCGTTATGAAGGAGGCGAATAAAAAAAGAAATCGTCAAATGCTTAGATAATGGTATAAGTTACCCAATATCTGATAGCCAATGGGTAAGTCCTATTCATATGGTCCCTAAAAAGTCTGGCATCATGGTCATAACTAATGAGGCTAATGAGTTTATTCAAACACGCAGCCAAACTGGATGGCGGGTATGTATTGATTATAGAAAACTCAATGCCGCGACGAGGAAAGATCATTTCCCTCTACTTTTCATTGACCAGATGTTGGAACGTTTAGCCGGGCATGAGTACTACTGTTTTTTGGATGGATACTCAGGCTATAACCAAATTCCCATCGCCGAAAAAGATAAAGATAAGACAACTTTTACCTGTCCTTTCGGTACTTTTGCTTATAAACGCATGCCCTTTGGGTTATACAATGTTCCCGCTACATTTCAGCGGTGTATGATGGGGATATTCTTGGACATGGTCGAGAATTTTCTGGAGATATTTATGGACGATTTCCCCATATTTGGGGACTCCTTTGAGGAATGCTTACATCATCTTGACGCTGTTCTTACCTATTGTAAGGATAAGAATTTAACTTTGAATTAGGAAAAATGTCATTTCATGGTCCAAGAATGTATTGTTTTAGGGCATATCATTTCATGAAAAGGCAATAAGGTAGACAAAACTAAAATAGATGTCATTTCCAACGTTCCTCCTCTCAAATGCGTCAAAGATATATGATCCTTTCTTGGTCATGCCGGATTTTATAGATGATTTATTAAGGACTTTAGCAAAATTGCTAGACCCTTAACTCTTCTCTTGGCCAAGGATATAACATTTCAATTCGACTCGGATTGTGTGGCTACTTTTAATTCGCTTAAACGTTCCCTCACTACAGCCCCCGTTCTGTCATCTCCAGACTGGAATCACCCTTTTGAGCTTATGTGTGATGCATCCGATTTTACTATTGCTGCAGTCTTAGGACAACACATTGATAAGATGCCACATGTAATTTATGATGCAAGTAGGACCTTGAACGATGCCCAAATGAATTATACAACCACTGAGAAAGAACTCTTGGCAGTTGTATTTGCATTAGAAAAATTCAGGCCCTACTTAATTGGCTCTCCAGTTGTAGTTTACACCGATCATTCCGCTCTAAGACATCTTTTATCAAAGAAGGATGCTAAGTCTAGGCTAATACGTTGGATCCTTCTGTTACAAGAATTTGATCTTGTAATTCGAGACAAAAGTGGAAGTGAAAACGTTGTAACCGACCATCTTTCACGACTTTCTTCTTCGCCAACGTTGACATTGCCAATAAACGATTCCTTTCCAGACGAACAACTCTTGACCATATCCTGCGAACCTTGGTTCACGGATATTGTGAATTATTTGGAAACGGGGCTTCTATCCAGCGAATGGTCAAAACAAGACAATCACTGATTTCTATCCCAAATAAAAAACTTTTACTGGGATGAACCTTATTTGTTTAAGTATTGTCCTGATCAAATTATTCGCCGATGTGTCTCTAATAATGAATTCAAGAGTGTATTGTCTTTCTGCCATGATCAGGCATGTGGCGGTCACTTTGGTCTAAGGAAAACGGCGGAGAGAGTTTTGCAATGTGGCTTTTATTGGCCAACGTTATTCAAAGATGCATATGATTATTGCAAAACTTGTTCATGGTGTCAATACATGGGTCAGATTTCACGGAGAAATGAGATGCCGCTCCAACCTATCTTGGTTGTGGAGATATTTGATGTTTGGGGAATTGATTTTATGGGCCCATTTCCCAACTCTTTTGGGAATTTATACATTTTATTAGCGGTTGATTATGTCTCTAAATGGGTGGAAGCAATACCGTGTCGTACTAATGACAACAAAGTTGTTGTTAAGTTCCTTAAAGAAAATATCTTTTCATGATTTGGGCATCATCGCGCTATAATTAGCGATAATGAGATGCATTTCTATAATCGGTCTTTTGAGATTTTGATGCGGAAATATTCAATCAACCACAAACTTTCTACGCCCTATCATTCCCAAACGAGCGGGTAAGCTGAGACCTCCAATAGACAGATCAAACACATTCTGAAGAAAACGGTTTCTAAGAACCGTAAAGATTGGTCTACCAAATTGACGGATGCTCTTTAGGCATTTCGTATGGCATATAAGACCGATCTTGGCATATCTCCTTACCGACTAGTGTTTAGGAAGGCTTTCCACCTTCCTGTCGAGATCGAACATAAAGTAATATGGGCTATTAAAGAGCTTAATTATGATTTTGATCAAGCTGACAGCTATCGGAAGCTGCAAATAAACAAGCTAAGCAAACTTCGCGATGAATCCTATGATAATGCAGTTATAGTAAAGAACCGGACAAAAGTGTTCCACGACAAAAACCTTTTGAGAAAAACTTTCACACCGAGACAACAGTTCTTCTTTACGATTCCCGTCTCCATTTTCATTCGGGTAAGTTAAGATCTCGTTGGAAAAGACCTTTTGTCGTACGGTATGTGTACCTGCACGGTGCAGTGGATTTAGAAAATGTTAAAAACGGTTCTATTTTCAAAGTAAATGGGCATAGATTAAAACCGTACTTTTCCGCTGACCCATTGGAGGAGCTCCCGTTCTTGCAGGAGCCGCTTTATCACGACTAATTTTCCTTCGCCTCACCTCCATATTTCGGTAATACCGTTTCATTTAAGAATGGAGGTGTGTTAAAAAAATATAAATAAATATATGTGCGTGCCAAAAAACAAGTTTGGGGGTAGTTTTTTATTTGATTATCTTTTGCCTAAATTATTCTCCACCCAAGTCTACAGGTTTATGCGCTCAAAGAACAACATCAATGAGGATACTGTTGCAAATAGGTTTAGGGGGAGGTTTGTATTTACTGAAATATCATTTGGCACTAGGCACTATATATGAAAAAAAGGTGTAAAATGAATGATTTTTTTTTGAAAATAAAAGTTAGAAAGTGAAAAATACATATAAAGATAGGAAGAGATTTAAGAAATGCAAGAAAATTAGATATTTTAAAACGAAACTAGTAATAGGTAGTCATGAGCTGTTGTCTCAAGGGTTAGTAAGATGAAGGAAATTACTAATCTGAGAATAAAAATAAGTCTGAAAAATAGTCCATAATCTTGAGTCCAAACATCTGAATGTTGATACCCTACTATATGCATTTGCATATATCTTGAAACTTGGAATAATAGAGGATACCTTGAAATGCTCTTGTCTAAAAGCTTTATTATGAAGGAAAAAAAATATAAAAAAAATATGATACAAAAAAATATAAATGGTGAAGAAAAATAAACACTGGTTTTGTAATTACTTAAGACAGCATAAAAAAATATAACGAGTGTGCCTTTTCACCCAGTGCCTTAGACCAACTGGTTTGTGAGTCACTGCTAAGTCTTAAGTGTTGCAAGACTAGAATATTGCTAATTACGCCTAAATAAGTGAACACATTTGGTAATCGGTTGGTTAATACCCCAAGAAGTATTAACGGTCGCATGAAGAATGTGTGAGCAAATCCATCTAAAACATTCACCGACTAAAAAGTACTAAGAAATAAGGACAAGGGTATGATAGCTTGAATTGAATTCTCTAAGTGTAGGGATATCTTTTACGCACACGTAGAGGTATATAATCGATGTTTGGAAGAGAGATAGGGAGGAAGTCTAAAGACGATATTTTATTGAGGGATTATGTGATTTCTGACATCTTTTCAAGACCATTAAGATAGGGCGCATGGCAACTAAAAAGCTAGTATAGTTTGAAACCCTTATTTTTAAGTTTTTTCTTTTCTATGTCCTTATCTTTGTATGTAACTTTCATCTTTTTTCTTTTATTATGGGATTTTGTGGGTGTAATCTGCTGAAAACCCTCAGGAGACAACATTCCTCCTACTAAAGACACCTAAAGGTTTAAAGGCTTGTTGCATGAGCTAAGTGCAATCGTGTTGCCTACGAAAGTGTGCTAGGTTTTTAATTTTTTTCTTTTTAAATAAATAGTTTGGTCGGGATGGTCAAAAATAAGTTTGGGGGTATTTGATTAGTCTAAAATATTGTATATTTGTATGAACATTTTCCTTACTATTATTAATAAATAAAAGGTGTTAATTGTAAATAAAGAACATGTGTGGGTTTATTTGTAAAAGTTATTATCATGTGTTTCTTCATTTATAATTAATATTATTAGAGAAAATATATGCATATAATATTTAAATGAAATATTAGTAATTAAAATATGCATATCATATCAAATATTCCTAATCAATATTCTTAAGATATTATATCATATAAATGGTTGGAATAATATCTTAAAAATACAAAATGCTACTAACACTTTGATTTGAAATATTGTGCAGGTATTATAAAAGATTAGCTCAGGTCTAAAATCTATGTAGGAGATCTAAGTCAAATCGGGATATCGAAACCGAATCTGCCAAATTTTAGAAGCAAATCGAGAAATCTAGCAACGGCAGAGACTCAGAGCAATATTTTCAAAATCTATATATCAAGAGGATCTCTAAATATCGAGACTAAAAGCCATAAAAAATCTAAACACCCAATCCCACCAAAGGGCGGCGGAACCGCGGTTAACAAGAGGTATGGGCAGCGGAACCGCGGTCATCTCTGGGCTGTTGGATCTGATATTTTAGGGGCATGATTGTAATCACACCTAATCCAATATGGAATCTAGGGTTTGTACTTTCAAGGGCTATATAAAGGACCGAGAGCCGTGCATTCAAAACCATCCAACAATTGAAGATCCCAAACTCAAAGTTCAAGAGAGAGATCTACGAGCAAAACTAGGGTTCTTGTAATTTACCTTTTTAAGAAGAAAGTTGTAATGCAATAGTTGATTAATAAAGGTAGTATTTTGTTTTTAATTCTTTTTGCATTTACTTTATGCATTAATTTTACGCATTACTTTTCCGCATTAATTTTCTGCACTTTTAATTATGGTTGCATTCATCTTCAACCTTTCTTCTAAATCGCTACTAACCATGAGCGGGTAATTTCTTGCTTGTTAGGATTTGTAGGATAGGGTTGAATAATGGATGAAACATCTTTTAAATTCTTTTGACATTTTAATGTTTATAAACTTTAGCAATATAAATGTTAACCCTCTTATCGGGAATTTATTGATAGTCACGACCACGATTCGAGATTAGTTAAACGCTTGTTTTGTTAAAGGCTTAAGATTAATAGAGATCAATGGAAGGACAAGGGGTAGTAGTAGGAAACCCTAGTTCCCTCCAAGAACCCCTAATCCACATTCATCACTATCTCTCTAAGTTTTGAACTATTAAATTATCTAAAGAGACATTTCTAAACATTCATCCATTAACCACTAAGTCCTATAAACCCTACACGCCCTTTTATTATAAATTTTATATCCATATTAAAATAAAACGACAACAATTCCTCCTCTCTTTTATTAACTCGTTTAAAGTAAGAAAAGAAGTTCACGTTTCCCTACGGACGATCCGTACTTATCGCTGCTAGCTATTTGCGACACCATCTTGATTACGGTTATTTACAAAACACACACACAAACACTTTTCGCACGAACAATCAAGGGACTACCCTGTACTCATGTCATCAGAGAACTACTATCTGACATTGGTATAATACCATCTAGGAGTTCTCGGCGAGTACGTCAGGTGTAACTCAATCAATGAGTACCTGTATACAATCATCAATGTCAAATACCAATGGCTATGGGATCAACCATCGTCCCTTACAGGGTCATGAAACGTATACACCAGTCTAAACTGGAGTACCGATGTCCAGTCTCGATACTCATACGACTAGGGACATTTAAGGATGAGCTTATAAACTACCAGGCTCCACTAGTATGATCCTTATCATAATCCTGGTACTCAAGCAAAGATCTTATGGGCTTTATCTCATGTATAAGCGATACGTGATAACTAATAACACATATACACATGACAGATAAAGACAAAACAGATAGCACACTATCATCTCGAGTAAAATTATTCTCTGTATATGTCCTCATGAATTCAGTAATTGCATTCCTATAATTATGATAATTGCCTTGAGGGCAGCTATATCCAACAATCTCCCACTTGCACTCAAGGCCAATTATTGCGGTATCATATACACACATCTCATGTGCTATTGCATACCCAACTTCTGTACTAACAGTTTCATAAACTGTATTCGAGAAATAACCTCACTAAGTGGACCTGCTTCTATGTTTCTAACTGTATCTCTCTGAATCTCAACTTTGCGAAGATCAACCATCTCCTGAAATGAGCGATACTTACCTTAGAATATTGTTTAGATAGCTGATGGGACCTTACTCATAAATGAACGTATTTATCCAAATAAATACTTAGGATGTATCCTCTGCTGATTCACAATCAGTATCTAGCGTCTCGACTACTCCAGTATCCTGCTTGGAACTCTTCCAATATACTGCTCCTCATAAGAGGGTAAACTAATGACTCGCGATAGATACTCTATCATCCTTGTCACCTCGGAAGCTGGAATTGGTAATCGCTTCTCGAAGGAGGCGCTCATTACCATACAACAAGAACATCTCATATGTTCTTCACTTCTTCCTGTGTTTCTCCAGGATTGGATTAATATCTGCTTACTATACCAAGTGTAAAAGCATCATTTGGTCTGGTATATAACATCGCATGATTGACCTCATTGTCGTAGCATGTCGAATGTCATTCATGCGAGTCTATCTTTTCATCAGTCCTGAAAGACATCATTTTAGAGAGAGTGATCCCATTACTTGCGGGAACATTACCTCACTAGGAGTTCTCCATTCTAAACCACTTTAGAATGGTGTCATTATACCTGAATTGGGATAATCCCAAATCCTTTACTAGATCTAAATCTATAGACCTAGTCACCAGAATCAACGATGAATATATAATCCATAAAGGAAAAATAGTGACGACCAATATTTGACCGAATCGTAGTATAGGAATTTCACTTTCTATCAAGAGTATGTTATCCATATCATTTTGCAGAATCTGACAGTACTTCTTACAGCTTTCTTACAAATACCAGGTTCATCTCTAATTTTGATGAAGTCAAACACTTTGACCGCAACATCAAAATAGATGATCCATTTCCGCAATGTCTGCTTTGGTTTACAAATAGATTTAAGCAATTTGCACACTATCTGCTGCTCCCACTGACTAAAATAACCCTCTGGTAAAGTCATATACACGTACACTTCTTAATCCAATTTAGAAAGACGTTATAATCATACTCATACAAGATATCATAGTCATGAAAACAACAGTGCCAAATTTTATCTGTATGGACTTTAGCACAGACTTTGAAGTAACAATATCATCACAATCCACATAGGGTATTTGATGAATACATGTTAACTACTAGTCTAGCCGTATTAGGTTAATACATTTCCATTTTCACTGATCTCGAAAGATTTGCTTGCTCCTTATGGGTTTTTACCCCTTTCAGGAGCACACAACAAAGTCTATAATTTAGTGTATGCATGAAGTTCAATTTGGATAACTTGGCATCCAGCCATCAGTCGGAAGTCGCCACTTCCTATGGCCTACTGATAATTAATAGGGTCATCATCACATGATGCAAGTCTCCCTGTCACCATCTACGAGAAAACCGAAGTATCTCTTGGGTGGCAGAGGTCACCTACTAAATCTGCGGAGTAGCTATGGTCTGTTAGGGTCAATTGGATCATCAGGTTCTACTAAACTTTCAGTAACCATTTATGGTTCTGGAATCACTTCTAATTCTACCATACTCCCACTAATTTCTTTTGCAAGAATTCCCTTAACCAAGGAGGTGGAAAGTCATGAACAAAACACTTTTGAACTTGAAAATGGTAGAAGCTATCACTCGTGAAATCTTGGGATAACCCACAGACCGTTATTACCGAAACGTGCCTCGAGTTTATCCGGATTATGATTTTAAAAACAAACCGGATAACCCCATATCTTAACAAGTTTAAGATGAACACTATTCTATATCATATATAGAAAAGAGGCACTTGTTTAAGTGGAACTAGTATCAATTGATATGCATCTATGTCTAGCGCATCCCCAAAATTGAAGAAGGCAACTCAACATTACTCATCATGGAGGACACCCGCAGATGAGTAATCTGAGAGAGAATCATGTTCTCATTACGGAATACCTGGTACCAACCCCATGTCCGTATGGACATCGGACGACATATATCAATATGTATAAGTCCCTAGAGTTCACTAACTCATTTTCCGTGTGCTGTTAATTGGAAAACATTCTTTTGGTAAAAAGAAACTAAAAGTTTGCAGTTTAGGCAAAACCTGATGATTTTCCTCAATAGCAACAATTGCTCCGAAAACCTATATTGAGGATAAAATCATCCATTCTCAATTCTCTGCTCATTCTCAGCATTTGTAACGCCCTATAGATATGGGATTCTAATTCGGTATCTTTATATCCAGGAGAGAGTTTATTGAGAACCAATTTTTCAAAACACAGACGTACGGGAAATCCAAAACATCGGATTGTTTTCCCTATAGTTGGGTATTCATTAGTGTTACCTTTTTCATTGTCCAGGTTCATGACATTAGTTGCAATTTTCTTTTCTCATTTCAACCCCTATTGATGTCTCTCCATTTTAGCTTTCTGTATACCGAATTTATGCTAGTTGGTTTTCTTCTTTCCATTCCTTCGGCACCAGCTTCGAGATTGGAAGAAGACTATCCAATAAGCGTAACTGGTATACACTCCTTATTATAAGAAGCTCTCGAACTTGAGATAAGGTAAGAGGGAGAGACAAACGAACAATTCATCTAATCTAGAACCAGTGGTCATCCTCAGATTGAAACAGTTTCATCGAGTTCGTATCTAACTATATGATGGCCTTCCAAACAATATGGATCTCTGTACCGAATACATATGGTTCTGGAGTTAATAGAAGGGGAATTAGGATATGTGAGGACATGTTTGACTATGTCATGGATTAGGCCAATACAGACATTCTAAAGTTGTCGATTGTAAAAAAAAAGGTCGGTCAATATGGTTAATGGGTCTTAGTTTAAGGTGAGTTCAGGGTCGCTGCCATAGAAAGAGAGAAAAGAAACACTTTGCATGCACTCTAATCTAAATTTGATTGGTATATTTATCTAATCAGGATGGCTCCCACTGTTCCGTCAAATTCTCTTTCAAATCCTAAAAGGAGAACTAGCCGGGATTTCATATAGAAAGTTTCCCGGAAGTAACTATTACCCACAGCAGGAATCAGGACCCAAACTATCATGGCGTGGTAACCTTGACGGATGCCAACAAGTCACCCACCCCATAGAAGGTATGCAATCTCATTGCAAGTTTCAACACTTAAAACTCCCGATATCGGTTTTTACCCCTAACAACATATGACCTTGACGGATGCCAACAAATCATAGGCCGCTAGTTAAGTTCAACCCATCATTTCATGATTAACTCGAACTCACCCGCATAAGCCCTTGACGGAAGCCAACAAGGTTATGCAACGGTCCTGGTTAACCGCATTAAATGCTAGCAGGAAGACATCACTTAGCTACCGTACACTACGCCTTGACGGATACCAACAAATATAGCACGAATACTAAATACTCTACTTTCTGAAATGACAGAGAGCTACGGCTGGTTTTGAATAAAACCATCAACGTAATGAACTTGATCTCATCATAGTAACCAAGTGGTTTTGAAAGTTTATACTCGCGTAGACCTTTGCTTAAGAGTGAACTCCCTATGAAGGGATCTAGACTCTTTTCCCCATCGAATGAGGTGCGGGATATTCTTAATCGAATATCACGATGCAAAGCAGAAGAATATTGCTACAAAAACAATTTTAGTGACACAAACTTTTATCTAAGAGCGAACTCCCGGTGACATGATCAAGGTTCTTTCCTCATCGAATGAGGTGCACGACATTCCTAACTGAATGCCACGATACAAAGCAAAAGAATCGACTAAAATTCCCCCCATTTAGAAAAATTGGTTCCTACAACGTATAGGTTTATTTTACTTTGAATTAATGCAATTAATACAATCCCGTCATTTAGATAATCACATTATCTAGCATTATCCTTCTCACACAAACATTTCAGAAAAGTATGAAAAGAAAAAATATAATGCACATATACGTCATCCGTATTCGCCACGGGGCCTCGTCATGTACCGTTAGGTTACTTAACTAACGACAGAGCGGGGGCAGGGCTAGCGCGGATGTAAAACGTATATAGCATATATATATATCATATATTACATATATCAATATATCATCACATGCAAATAATCTCATTACAGCATGAGGAAAAACATCACAGAGTTGGAATTGTTAGATCGCCTAGGAATCCTGCGTTTCATTCGAGCTACAAACGAAGAACGAAATACCCCGGTCGTGTGAATAGCCCGTCCATATCCAAAATCAGACCCCTACGAGTGCGGCGAGTCATCCTCTAATCCATGAAATTAGGCGACCCAACATCATCATCATGATGGGGTCACCCAGCACTTTCTCAAATCCGATGACTTGTGCACTCCTCCGCGGGTCTATCCTAACCCCCTACAAGCACGGCAAGCAGCCCGCCAATCCTAGAATCGAGTGACCCGGTCTCAACTCCTTGAGATGGCCACCCGCTATAATCTAGAACCCGGCTTCCAGTGCGCTTCTCCGTGGGGGTAAACCTAATACCTGTATTAATACAACGGTGATATCGATCACAACCCGATCGAGCCCCGACAAATAATTATACAATAAGCGAAAATGACGGCCACATGTCGACCGCTCGTCACGAGTAAAAGAATATACATTTTGGCTACAACATGGATGAAATGAAACAGGTAACATCGCAACATCCAATTACGCACATGGCTATTCATTTCGCGACAATCCAATCCAAACCAAATAATCTTGACATAGAACATCACAGACTCACAAATACATATCAATAAGTATGTATCATCATATTAAATGAGTTAAACACTTAACATCATCAATACGGAAATGCTACGATGTTACAGTTCTGATCGATAACTTTCTAAAACAATACGAGATCAAATCTCAATACCGGGAAAAACAAATAATACCAAAAACCCTATTTCTACAAGTTTAAGCCCCCAGAGAAAACTGGGGGCATTTTGAAAAAACTAAGCCGCCAGTTGTTGGGGTTCCTAGCGTCTTGACCGTCGACCGCGGCCGTTGCGGAATGAAAATTTTTGGTGTTTAAAAACTTGGCGCTAGAAACAACTACCTAGAATCGAAACCAAACATGAAATTAGCAAGCTAAAGGAGTTCTAGCTACTGTGATAGAGTGTTTTACTAAAAGATCCGTGTCCTTCGGTCTTCTACCCTCTTCTTTAGCTCCTTGAGGTCTCCTTGATCGTGCTTGACCGCCGGGCTTCCTCCATCGAAGATGATCCACCCGAGGGATGTGGTTCATGGCTCTAGCTCCATACTAAAAATCTAATGGAGCAACTAGAGACCCTAGGTTGCTAATCTAGAGTGTCTAGGATGTAGTGAGTTGTTCTTAGTGTATATCTATCTTTCTTCTGCCATTGATTCTCAATACATGAGATTGTAGGCAGGAAGATTAAGAAGAAGGAGAAGGAGCTCAAGAAAGGCTAGTGAGGAGAGATAAGAAAAATGTTGAGAATGATTTCATTTTTCCATCCATCATGTGAGAAAATCATGAAGCATAGTTTTGTAAAAACATTTTTTTCAATAAAGATATAGCAACCATACCTGAATAGTTTGCACAAATGAATATACAATTCATCTGTCAATACTATTCAAGCATGGTTCTCACCATTCTCACCTCACTACCTTTACACCTCATTTTTCATTTAAATTAATAAATGGATAAACTAAAATGAGGTGTTCACCTTCTAGAATGTTTTCCGTATAAATACGGAATACACTTATCCGTATATACATACCCGTATGCGTATCAATATACGAATACCCAAAGAGATAAATAACACAAAGAATATATTACTAGAATATACATATCGAAATATATATACGTAAATTATCAAATCAATATCTGATTTAATAATCCGGCTTAATCCCAAGCCGGCTGGTATTATCAACCGTCCGATCGAAAGTCTGGGTAACTAGTACAATCGATCGATCGGAACCCTACACGTATCCCGATTGAAAGTCCGGGTAAGTAGTACAATCATTCGATCGGAACCCTGCACGTATTAAAATATGGCTACTACATCATTTCTCCTGAACCAGAGAAACCCTCCGTGTGAGACTCTAAAGACTCGACAGTACGCCGACAGTGAGTTACTAGATAAATCCATAACCATAAGCACGTCAGCGGCACTAGTTGTACGTAACGGCTACTCGGATACCTGTCGAAAAGGAAAGCCGATGAGCAAACTCATCTGAACCCCTACTGAGCCTATCTATGATAATCTCCGTACAGTCCGGTCTCTTCGTCTGAGAGTATCGCATACCGGGTCTAGGGGGTGGTAAATGTCAGATCCTAATAACCCGATAATTCATGCCGATGTGGCTTAGGACCAATCCGGGAAACTACTGATCTAACAATCAGTAAATTCCAACTGCCTTGGCCAAGGTCTTATTGTGCTGGCCAATCGAACACAGTGCGATATCGACTCCCTATATCAGGAGAAACGAATCCCCAACAATCGCTCACTGCCTCCATGTGGCTCGGGACTGTACCCAACTAAAAACTATTTGCACGACTCAGTAGAGCCGTGGTAAGGTAGTAATCTAAGTACAGTATGAACTCACACGAGACAAATGACGATCTTAGGTCTGAAAACTAGCATGTACTCATGTCACCTGAGAACTGCTATCTGACGATAGGTATAGTACCATCTAGAAGTTCTCGGCGAGTCCGTCCAGTGTCCTCACCCCTAGTGAGCACCTGTATACAATCTTAGGTGCAAAAGATCAATGGTTGTGGAACCAACCATCGCCCCTCGTCGGGATCTAGAAACGTATACACCAGTCTACTCCGGAATATCGATACCTAGTCTCGAATCTCCCACGACTAGGGATATTTAAGGATGTGCTTATAGACTACCCAGTCCCCATATGTATGATCGCCATCATAATGCCGGTAGTCAAGCAATAATCCTACGGGCTTTATCAGCATGTGATAGTGATCTGTAATACCACCTAATGCATGTACATGATGATAAAGTCAAACCAGATAGCATACTATCATCTCGAGTAAGACTGTTCTACCCATATAGGTCCTCCCTTAATCATCACAATCGCCTGCCTGCGATTACAATAATTGACTTGAGAGCACTATATCCAACACCAGCTTCCCGCCGGTGGTGGTCCATTTTGCACAAAACCCCCCATTTTTCTCCAATGTCATATTTACATCAAAACCAACATTCTACAACACTTTAAAAAATTTTAAAACGATTTAAAAAATTATAACAAAGAAGGGGTTTTAACTTGGAAATCGAAATCGGAAAATTATCGATCGAAACTAAAACACCGCCTAAACTATTCTTAGTGCTTGGTTGGCTCTGATACCATTGTAAGGCCGGGCGCGCTCCACGCGTGCGTGTGGTGGAAGCAAAGCTGAACGGAAGACAAAAATTCCGTAGGAGCGCGGTTGACCGTACGCCGAAAATTGTCCAAGCACTAGTATTTAGCATAAAATGTAAATAGTAATTAGAAAGAGTAGAGAGGTACTACAACCTTTGTAGCGTGTCCGGCTGATCTCGGAAGACCCCGTCTAGACTTCGTGAGCTCCCGAACACGTCTGAACGCCGACTGCCTCGCCGTAGATGATCCGTGTTGAAAGTGGGCTGCCCGAGCTTCAATTCCGTTACTGGGCGGAGAAACTTCCTCCAGAGGCTCGCTGGGTGTGGAGGAAGGCAATGCGAATTCTGGATACTCTCACTTTTTCTCACTCCTTCACCATAGCAATATGTGCCATTAACCTAAAGAGCTCTAGCTCATGTGTGAGGAAGAAGAAGATGAAAAATGATGGCTGGTGAAAATGAATTATCCCTCATATTCTATTTTCCATCCATGTCATGTAATATATGACACATACACTCTCCTACTCTCTCTCTCATGTGTGTGTCACACACACAAGAGAGAGGGTGGGCCCCACTATTTAATTAAGTATAATAAATATATGTATATTTATTTATACATAATATTTAATGGTGGGAATTAATATATATATCAAATATATATATATAATAAGTATTAGTATGTGTATCCTATACACGTACACATCATGTATCACATATACGAAACGCCATCAATATTTTCTCAGTATCATGTACTGTAGAGAGTTTGTGTATCATATACACTATACTAGAAACCACATTATAAATACGGTTATCAAGTCAACACTTGACTTTATATGCCGGCTGTTAAATCGGCTAGAATAACAGTCGTCCGATTAAACGCGTATATCTAATATACATGTTTTATCGAACTCATGCATGTATCCCTATACGCGCGTCACATCGCGTTTTGCTCGGGTAGGCACTTTCGTTGCGGAACTCTAAAGACCTGTCAATATGCATGCAGTAAGTTATATAGGATCGTATCCGATTGAATCTAAAACACTTTCAGATTCAACCCCCTTTTGGGTTAACCCATAAGCTCGTCAGTGGCATTAGATATACGTAACGGATACCCAGGTATGAGCAAGATAAAGGCAGGTCAACGAGCGAACTCATCCGGATCCAACAAAGTCTATAAGTGACAGTCACTATACAATCTGGTCTCTTTGTCAAGGATTATCACATATCGTGTCTGGAGAGTGGAATCTGTTAGACCCCCAATAACTTGATAAGTTGTGCTGACAGAAGACTCATAACTAAATAGATACAACTGGTAACACTTACCAGTTTATCTCTACTGCCGTGGCCATGAATTTCTGGCTATAGTTGTACAGTATGATATCGACTCCCAATATCGGGTGTGACGAATTCTCTCGACTGCTCACTGTCTCCATGTGCTTCAGGACTGTACCCAACAAAAACCTGTTTGCATGACTCAGTAGAGCCGTGGTAGGGTAGTAATCTAACTACAGTGGGAACACACACAAGATACTATAGCGATTTCAGGTCTAGGGACTACCCTGTATACATCTCACCAGAGAACTGCTATTTGACATTGGTATAATACCATCTAAGAGTTCTCAGCGAGTCCGTCTAGTGTAACTCATATAATGAGCTCCTATATACAATCATCAATGTCAAATACTAATGGCTATGGGATCAGCCATCGCCCCTTACAGGGTCATGAAACATATACACTAGTCTAAACTGGAGTACCGATGGCTAGTCTCAATACTCCTACGACTATGAACATTTAAGCATGTGCTTATAAACTATCAGGCCCCACTAGTATGGTCCTTATCATAATCCTGGTAGTCAAGTAAAGATCCTATGAGCTTTATCTTATGTATAAGTGATACGTGATAACTAGTAATACGTATACACATGACAGATAAAGACAAACCAGATAGCACACTATCATCTTGAGTAAGATTTTTCTTTGTATAGGTCCTTATGAATTTAGTAATTGCATTCCTACAATTACGATAATTTCCTTGATGGCAACTATATCCAACAGTCATATCAATGAAACACAATTGACTAAGTTACATAAAGATGGATATTTAGATCCGTTTAAGTATCAATCATATGCAACTTGTCAATAATGTATCAATGGAAAGATGACAAAAACTCCATTCACTGGACACTAAGAAAGAGCTACCGAGCTCCTGGGACTCATACACAGCGATATATATATGGGCTAATGTCTACGCATGCAAGAAGTGGCTATTCCGACTTCATTACTTTTACTGATAATTTCTCAAGGTATGGACATGTATTCTTGATGAAACATAAATCCGAAGCCTTTGAGAAATTCCAGGAGTATAGGAATGAAGCGGAAAAGCAAACCTGCAAAAGTATCAAGATGCTCCGATCTGAACGGGATGGTGAATACTTAAGTGCCGAGTTCCTGGAATATCTAAAAGAGAATGGAATTCTCTCTCAGCTTACTCCTCTATACACACCATAACAAAACAATGGTGTATCTGAAAGACGGAATCGCACATTGCTTGATATGGTATGTTCCATGATGAGTAATGCTGAGTTGCCGCCATCCTTCTGGGGTTATACACTAGAATCTGCTGCATACCTATTGAATAAAGTTCCAACAAAGTCTGTGCCCACCACTCCATATGAAATGTGGAGTGGGAAGAAACCCTGTCTTAAGTATCTTAAGATATGGGATTGTCCTGCTTTTGTCAAAAAGGTTCATCCGACATGTTCGAGGCACGTTCAATATTGTGTAAGTTTGTGGGAGACCCCAAGAACTCTAGGGTGTATTTTTTCTATTACGCTGAAGAACAAAAGGTCTTTGTTTCTCATCATGCCCACTTTATGGAAACTCAATTTCTTGAAAAAGAAATTACTAGGAGCACAATAGAGCTGGAAGAAATTCCAGAACCACAAATTATTACTGAAGACTTAGTAGAACTTGAAGTTTCAATGGAACCGGACATACCTACGCCACTCCGTAGATTTAGTAGACAGTCTCATCTGCCCGAGAGATACTACGGTTTTCTTGTAGACAGGGATCGAGAGGATTGCATCATCGATGATGATGAGCCGACTAGTTTTCAGCAAGCCATCACGAGTAGAGACCCGGTGAAGTAACTAGATGCTATGAGATCCGAGATGGAATCTATGTACACCAATAAAGTATGGACTTTTGATGTTGCTCTTCCTGAGGTAAAACCCATAGGATGTAAATGGATCTTCAAAAAGAAGATTGGTATAGATGGACAGGTAAAAATCTACAAAGCTAGACTTGTTGCTAAAGGTTTTCATCAAAGACCAGGATTGGACTATGACGAAACTTTTTCACCAGTGGCTATACTTAAATCCATTCAGATCCTACTTACCATTGCTGCCTTCCATGACTATGATATCTGACAAATGGATGTTAAAACCGCTTTCCTAAATGGAAATTTTGAAGTGTATGTTTATATAGATCAACCGTAGGGTTTCATAAACAGTGGGAGCAGCAGAAAAGTGTGCAAGTATCCATTTATGAATTAAAACAGGCATCGCGGAGTTGGAACATTTGCTTTGATGAGACGGTCAAGGAATTTGACTTTATCAAAAATATAGACGAATCTTGTATTTATAAAAAGATTGTAGGGAGAACTGTGGTATTTCTCTTTTTATACGTAGATGACATTCTCCTGATAGGAAATGATATTCCTATGCTACAATCGGTCAAGCTGTTCTTTTCACAAAAGTTCTCTATGAAAGATCTGGGTGATGCCTCATGCATTCTAGGGATTAAGATCTATCGTGACAGATCTAAAAGAATATTGGGACTTTCACAGTCAAGATACATAAACACCATACTGAAGAGGTTTAGTATGAAAGATTCAAAGCGCGGTAATTTACCCGCTTGTCACGGAATCACCCTCTCCAAAGATATGTCTCGCAAGACTGATGAAGAGAGGGCTCGCATGAGCATAGCACCCTATGTTTCGGCAGTAGGGTCGATAATGTATGCAATGTTATGTACCAGACCAGATATAGTTTATGCACTTAGCGTTGTAAGAAGGTATCATTCCAACCCATGTGAGAAACATTGAATAGCAGTAAAGAACATTCTTAAGTACCTGAGGAGGACTAAGGAGATGTTCTTGGTGTACGGTAATGGGGACCTCCAGATCGAGACTTTTACCGACTCTGGCTTCCAAAGTGACAAGGATGACTCTAAATCCGTCTCGGGGTATGTGTTTACCCTCAACGGAGGAGCGGTCTGTTGGAAGAGTTCCAAACAGGACACCGTAGCAGACTCGATGATGGAGGCTGAGTACATTGCTGCTAACAATACCGCAAAAGAGGCAGTCTGGATGAGGAAGTTCATTTCTGAACTTCAGGTAGTTCCATCCATTGTTGATCCAATACCTTTGTATTGCGATAACAATGGAGCCATGGCTTTGGCAAAGGAACCATGGTCCCATCAGAAATCCAGACATATCTTGAGGCGGTATCACCTGATCAGAGAGATCGTGGATCGCCAAGAGATCGAGATGCGGAGAGTAGATATAAAGGACGGCACGACAGATTCATTCACCAAGGCCATCCCTCAAGTCCAGTCTGAGAGACTGTTCGAGATGTTGGGTATGCAGTATGCCAGCAACTAGCTCTAGTGAAGACGTTGGGTACTCAATAAGCCAATAACAGGCCTTAGTGCAAGTGGGAGATTGTTGGATATGTATGCCCTAGAGGCCTTCATTATATTGGATGCTAGGGATATGTATGTACAGGACAATCTTGCTGGATATGATAGTATTCTATTTGGTTTGCTTTATTTTAACATGTGTATATGTTTTACTTGTTATTCCATATCGCTTATACATGTTAATAAAGCCCTTAGGATCATTTCTTGACTACCAGCGTTGTGATGGCAGTCATACTTGTGGGAGCTGGGTAGTCAATAAGCACATCCTTAAATGTCCATAGTTATGAGAGTATTGAAACTGGGCATTGATACTCCAGAGTAGATTAGTGTATACATTTCTAGACCCTGATGAGTGGTGATGGTTGCTCCCGTAACCATTAGTGTGTTGCACCTAAGATTGTATACATGTGCTCGCTGAGGGAGAGTACACTGGACGGACTCGCCGAAAACTGGCTAGATGGTATTATACTTATCGTCAGATAGCAGTTATCAGGTTGCATGAGTACAGATAGTCTGTCGACCTAAGGTCGTCATTTGTCTCGTGTGAGTTCCCACTGTGGTTTGATTACTACCCTACCACAGCTCTACTGAGTCGTGCAAACAGGTTTTAGTTAGGTACAGTCCCGAACCACCTGGAGGTAGTGAGCGATTGTTGGGGATTCGTCTCTCCCGGTATAAGGAGTCGATGTCGCGCTGTGTTTGGTTGGCTAACACTATAAGTCCCTGCTCAAGACGGATTGAGAATTACTGATTGTTAGATCAGTAGATTCTCGGATGGTCTGGAGCCATATCGGCACGGCTTGTCAGGTTATTAGGGGTCTGACGTTTTCTACCCCCTAGACTCGGTATGCGATACTCTCAGACGAACATATCAGACTATACAGAGATTGTCATGGGCATGCTCAGTAGGACTTCGGATGAGTTTTCTCATTTGCCTTCTTTTCGACAAGTAGCTGGGTAGCCGTTACGTACAGCTAGTGCCACTAACGGGCTTATGGTTAAACCCACTGCCAGTGTACCGTCGAGTCTTTAGAGTTTCACGCAAAGGGTTTTCCTGGTTCAGGTGAAACGATGTAGAGGCCGTATGGTTTTACGTGCAGGGTTCCAATCATATACGTGTACTCGTTACACGGATTTTGTTCGGACAGATAATATTAGCGGGCTTAGGATTAAGCCGCATTCTATTATTATATTAGTGGATTATTTTTATCTCTTGGTATTCGTATTTTTTGCAGTACGAATACAGGTATGTATATACAGTGAGGGCAATCTTGTATTTTCACAAGAGTGCTTCTATAAGAAGACACCTCATTTATGCTATATCTATTTATTGAAAATAGATAATGAGGTGGAGGGATGAGGTTTTTCAAAGCATGGTATGAAGCATGACTATTTCTTTTCTTTATTCATTTATCATTATTATTCGACCATAGCTACTATATTTTATTGAAAATGAAATGCTTGATAGTTTTGAACTTAGCCATTCTTCACTTCATTCTACACTTGACATTCTCTTCCTCCTTTGATCTCTTCTTCTTCCTCAAACCCTAACACTTTCATGTGATGAGAAACGTAGGGAAATTGAGTTAAATTAGTCCAATTAACACTCTACATCTTCTAAACTATCTAGATTAGCAAACTAGGTATTTTAGTTATCTCATTTTTGAGATTAGAGCTTGAACTATAGACTCTCGGGTAGATCGTCTTCGACTCAAGTAGGCTGACAATCAAGCTTGATCCCAACGAAAGAGGAGCTCAAGAAGAGAACAAGAAGACCTGAAGGATTTGAATCATAATGGTATAAATCACTATCATAGTAGATTAAAACCTTTTTTTATTTTTACTAGCTAGAGCTTATGGTATATCTTGGGAGTTTAGTCGATATTTCTTGCTTTTAAAACGTTTTTTGAAATTTTCGCCTCTCTACAAACCCTGTGGAGTGTGCGACATCGACTTACAAACCCTAGCCTTTGAATTCCTCTATTAAGTTTTTTTTAATGTCTTTTACTCACTTTTCAATAAACCATTCTTTTTAATTGCCTTCAAGCATGACTATTTCTCCTTCTATTGTTGTCCAAACCTCCATTCATCTCTAAAATTTTGCTCCAAAAATCCTCCCAAGGCAAATCTACGATCTCTTTACACCTAGACGACGAAGCTCCCTATCAAGTCCTTGTTTCCTTACAAACGGCAATACGGTTGTTACACCGAATTGCAACACGAGTAAGTCCATATCTCTCTCTCATCCTCTTGTCATGCTTCCATGCCTGCTACCCTTGGTCTCATCACATTCCCTAATATAGGATATATTAATACACATAGTTATATAAAGAGATTTAGTCATATATAGATTGATCAAAACTTATTGATTGCCTCATGTTAGGCCTTATGTTTAAACCTGTTCTCTTGTACAGTACCATGCCTTCATGTTGTAAGATGAATTTAACCCTAATTAGCGAGACCATGAAACAAAGATTGACAAATAAACATCGACGCCACATATTGTAGGATAATACATTTACAAATGAAACCTCATGAAAAATCGGAATTCTTGGCGTAGGTCTTTGTCGACATTCGTGAATCATATGTTAAGATTCAGACACCTTATATCATTATGTTTTTAGTTAATTATACCCAAGTTTTGTTTAAAAGAAATGATGTTACGAATAAATACCATAGTATTGTCATTTTCAAATACGACCCAAAATACTTTGACCTTTCTAATAAAATTTTAGGGACCAATTGGACTTTTAGAAATTTCAAGAAAACTATTTAAGATAGAAGATATTTTTCTTAACGCAATGTAAAAATTTCAGGACAAACCAAACGACGGTTTAGGATTTACATCATTTTTACTCACTGTTTTTAAAATCAGAAAATTGTTTTTATTGGTCACCTTCGGAGAACCATAACTCGGTCTTCCGAGGTTTTCTTTGAGCAAACTCAAGTATCCTGGACTTCTAGATCGAAATATCTAGGTTTTATTAGTTTTAATGTTTTCCTGAAAACCGACATAAATTATAGAATTCTGCATTATAAAATTATGTGACGAATCTGGACAAAATATGTCCTGATTTGCACACCTTTTTTAAACATACATAACTCGAGTTCCCGATGTCGATTTGTGACAAAATTTAGATGTATGGACGCCTGATTAGCATACCTATAACTTTCCTATATAATTGATGACTCAGAAACGTATGGAACGACTCGGTATATGCCCTGTAAGACAACCCCTAGTTGATGTTCAGAAATTATAAATCTTGTTTTAAACCCTGATATTAACATGACCATAACTAGAGCTTCAAGAATCCAAATCGGACGGAACTTAGTTGTTTGGATAAGTATACTGTAAGACCCACAAGTTTCTAATAATTTTCAAAAGCTGAAAACCGACGGAAATTAACGCAAACTGCGTTTTTATATGCATCAAGGCTGGACAGATTCTGATCTGTTTTGCACCACGATACGAAAACACGTATATCTCCCAAACCAAAAGTCAAATTATGCGAGACTTGAACTCACGTTTGTATAACACCTAGGACTATATTTCTTGTTTAATTTCCGAATTCAATTGACTTAGGTAATTAGTAGTTCACAACACTTCTTTACAGTATTGTTTCTGAATATTACTTGAATATTGTACTTGCCTCATTTCATGCTATGTGACTTCACATTTTGCTGTACCCATATGATGTTAGATATAGGTGATGTGAAGGCCATTATTGTAATTGTACAAGGACCTATATGGATAGAACAATCTTCCTCGAGATGATAGTATTCTATCTGGTTTGTCTTTATCATTCATGTGTATATGTTTTGGTTGCTATTACGTATCGCTAATACATGATGATAAAGACCATATGATCTTTGCTTGACTCTCAGGATTATGTTAGGGATCATACCAGTTGTAACAACCCTAACTTTCTGTACTGATTTTTTTCAAAATACAGAAAGGGGCATCTAAGCCTGAGCACAAGTTATAAGTTTATTTTGCTTTTGAACAGCAAGAATGAGCTTGTAGCTCACTGGTAAGGCCTTGCACTGCTGGGACATAGCACCCGAGTTCAAATCCCATCAGCCGCATTATTTTTTTAGTTAAATTTCTTTTAATCTTTTAAGAAGCCCAAGGGTCTACACGTGCACAACACGTAAACTGAAGAGTTACAAAGTATTTAAACATGTGCACTGAAGAATACGAGACGACACCTACACATGGCACGAAGACAAACCCCACCCGTCGGTATTGGCCCGGCGACATGAGCAAAAAGCCCGGCACCGCCGGTCTAGACCGTCAGGAATGCCCCCAAAATTTTACCCTGCAACCTTTCAGCTACTCCCACTTCCTTTCACACTGCATGTTTTCTCTGCATTCACACAGAGAACTTAAATCACCCATTTAATTCCTTTTTAAATGCATTTTAATTCTCAAATACATCACCCCCTAAACCCTAATTTTCCCTATAAATACCCACTCCATTTTTACACCCTTTCACTCAGAATTCTATTACAAAAACTATACCAAAATTCTCAAGTCTTTTAGTGTACAAGTGGAGTTAGCGAAGGGCGAAACTCCGACGAACTTCCGAGGAGATTCCAGGGACGAAACGACGTCCCGATGCTTCCCAATCCTTCTCCTACCTCTCCCATATCTTTTAAGCCAGTAAGTTTCATTTCCCCTTCTCATCTTCATCTTTAAAAAGTTTCATTTCCAAAACCCGACGGAAGCGGAGTTAGTCCGACTTCCGATTCGGTTTCCTTTAAAAACTACACTTTTCTTTAATAAGATAAAACCATATTCTCACATATTGTTTAGCAAACATTAATAAATCTATTAAAACAAATTTCACCTTAAAAGAATCATTTTTGTAACTTTTATCGCACTTTTTTAGAAAAATACCACATACTTATAATTTGACATAAATCATTATAATTCCTTGCTATACTTTTAGATAGTTCACGAGGTAATGACCTATCTCATCACAACACACATCTCTATCATAGCACGATGAATTTTGGGACAATAGAATACGGGAAAATACGACTTTACAAATAAATACCTTAAACTTACAAAACTGTTTTCTTTAAAAAGTGTATTAATCATTTCCATGCAATTACGCCTCTACAACCCACTTTTGGGGACCCTGTTCGGGATGGTGCGGATTATCGCACATCCTCGGGCTTAGTAGAGCGAGATGCAGACCTCCGAAAGGAGTATTCGATCTCGATGGAATTTTTATGCATTTTTCTTTAGAAAATGAGATTTCTACAAGAAAATAAATAAATAAATTTCATTAAATACATATATATTTATTATCAAAATATCTATTTTAATTATATAAACACTCCAAGTTTTCTAAATCAAAGGAATCACTATTACATGAAAATACCATCAAAATACAACACAATTCCAATATTTCAATAAAATACCATATATTATGAAATTAGATTTTACTCACTAGAAATTTCACTTGTATAAAAATATACTATGAAAACCCTAAATACGATAATTAAATACTTGAGGTGTATTTTGAGATTATACCAAAACTATTTTTACATAAAACCCCTCAAGTTATACTAAATTTCAATAAGGACCCTAGTAAACATAGGTTAAGCAGGACCAGTCTCTTGAGCCTCAGAGAGACGAAGATATGGGTGCTTGCCTATTTAAGGTAGACAATCTAACAAACGGTGTTATCAACACGGTAATTGTCTTAGAAAAAGAAACAAATCCTGCCGTCCATGTGCAGCAGTTATTGATAACACTAAAACCTAATTCAGGACTTCAATTTCTTTTCTAAGTGTCCGACTCAGACCGAGTCTCAATCTAATCAACCTGACTTGAATATGATTCAAGTATAAACTATAATACAACATGAATCCATGAATCCGTCTAATCAATCTATATCAATCTATATTGACTGAACCGAACCATGAATATATTCCGTTTACATGATTATCCATTTACATCTATTCCATTTACTGATATCATGGTTTCGGCAAGTCATCCATCTATTTAACAAAACAATACAATATAACCAGTACAATCAATTCAATCAATACATTAAGACATCGCGGGGTTTATAAGGGGTAGACTGGTACGGAATATATTAAAGGTGGCACGAGGTGGTCACTTAAGATATAATTACATCTATGCCGTTGTTCCGTGGTATTATCGACGGAGTCTTATACTACGGGTTACCAAACTCCACGGTGTAACTTGGACTCCTCTCGTATACACTGGTATATTCTGTACCAAACTACAAACAACAGCGTTAACAATATAAACAAATATTATACTAGATATACTCTCTTTTCTGTCTATTCTACTTCTCTCCTTCTTTGGGACTCACCGATCGATTGTGCGCTGACGACATTCCTATTTCTCTTCTTCTTTGGAATGTTGTCAGGTGGGTCGTACACACTAGAGCTTGAGACCAGCCAGGAGCATTTCCCCGATTCGCACCAAGTTTTCTCTGTCGGGCAGTACACTGAAGACCCGGAGTATTAGACTTTACTTGTACATATTTTCATTTCAGTTCATGCCATTGTTTAGGCATTACTTTCCATCCATGTATTTACATTTCCAGTTGTACCTATAAATGAATGTTAATAAATAAAGTTGATGTTCATTTACATTCCCGTCTCTTGTGTACTTTACTTTATATTGCTTAGATACGCTTAGCATATTTACTTCGGAGTAAATACATAGCGGGCATCGCCGCGTCCCCTCCCCGTATATTGGGAAGCGGGGCGTGACACTAGTAAGGTCTGGATTGTCCATAAGCACATTCTTAAATGTCCCTAGTCGTAGGAGAATCGAGACTGAGCTTCGGTACTCTGGATTAGACTAGTGTATACGTTTCTTGATCCCGACCGAGGCGATGGTTGATCCTATAACCATTGATGTTTGACACCGAAGGTTGTATACAGGTGCTCATTAGAGAATGTGTTTCCTAGATGGTATTATACTTATTGTCAGATATCAATTCTCTTGTGACATGAGTACAGGGTAGTCTTTTGACCCGAGATCGCCATAGTGTCTTGTGTGTGTTCCCACTGTATTTTTATTACTACCCTACAACGGATTTAAAGAGCCGAGTAGACAGGTTTTAGTTGGGTACAGTCCCGAAGCACATGGAGATAGTGAGCGGTCGAAAGGATTCGTCTCTCCTGATATTGGGAGTTGATGTCGTGCTGTACTTGATTGGCTATAAACATAAGTCCCTAGCCAGGGCGGCTGAGATAAAATGATAAGAGTTATAGTTGTATCTCAGATGGTTATTAGTTTGACATCAGCACGACTTATCGGGTTATTGGGGGTCAGACAGTTTCCACTCTCCAGACCCGATATGCGACACTCTTTGATGAAGAGACCAGATTGTACGGTGAATGTCAGTGATAGAATATGATTGCGTATGGATGAGCTTGCTTGTCGACCTTTCTTTTGATCAATACCTGGGTAACCGTTACGTACAGTTAGTACTGCTGACGTGCTTGTGGGTCAACCCGTGAGGGGATTGAACTGAAAGTATTTCAGATTCAATTGGATATGATCCCAACCCACCGCCAACATATTGATTGAGCCTTTAGAGTCCCACACAAAGGTTTTCTTTACTCAGGCGAAACAATGTAGTGTGTATATGGTGATACATGTGGGAGTTCGAGTAAATACGTGTATTTGATATATGCACATTAATCGAACGTTTGATAATACTAGGTGGTTTATGTTTTAAGCCGGATTATTAAATCAATTGTTGATTTAATATATATATATATTTTAGTATTATGTTCACTTTTTATTTATCTCTCATTTGGTATTTGTATATGATACAAATACGTATATATGTATACGATACATATATTTTGTATATATGATACACATACTAGATGTTTTATATATTTGACATATGAAAAACATCTAGAAAGGACACATCATTTTCTTGTTATTATTATTAATAAATGAGTCATTTATTTTTAATAATAAAGAAAATGAGAAGAGTATAGAGAGGTATGGGCTTCATTTTGATAATAGAAATAAAAGACTATTATTATATGAAGCATTCTCTCCCCTCTTCATTTCTTCATACATCTTCTCTCTCCTCTATTTCCTTTGAAGAGAAATGAGAGCTCTAGAGAGAAAAATGAGAGAATGATTACTACATCTCTTCATCTTATTCTTTAGCAAATTATGAGATCAAGTTACTTCACAAGATATATGCTTTTGGTGAAGTTGAAGGTTGAAATGGGTTTTTTTCGAAGTGGATCATCTTCGGCTTGGAGGTCCGTTTGCAAGCTTGTTCTTATGGCGATTGAGTCTAGCTGGGTCTTTCATGATTGGATGGACATGCTACAAAGGTTAAAGCTCTCCAAAACCCCCTTCATTTGATTACTAGTTTTTTTCAACTACTTGTGTTTGAATGATTTAGGGATTAGTATTTGGTGCTATGCTTTTGTAAATTATTGTTCGTAATTCTGCCGCGGTTCGCAAGTGTTGTGACCCTAGCACCAAATTCTAACATGGTATCAGAACCGATTCAAATACTAGTAGTTGTTTTTGCGGCTAAAGATTTCAAAAACACAATTTTCTAAAAACTAGTTTTGAAAATTGCATCAAAAACCTCTCATTTTAGCTTGAACCTGAGCCCCAGATTCTTGGTTTGGACCAAGGATTCCATGTGGGCTCGGGAGGCACCCAAACCCGCGCATCACGTGGCCGGTTCAGCCCTGAATTCGAGGCTGAACCAAGGCCGATTCAGCCCCGAATCGGCGGCTGAATCAGTGCCTATTTAGCCCTGATTCGGGGCTGAATAAGGACCTAATATAGGGCATGAGTATGGGGTCGTTACCGGGTCTTTCGGGACTCAAAAATGTGCAAAAATGAGGGATTTTGGAATGCTGTGGTAGACTTGAAGTTCGGTTTTTGGAATTTCAAGTTTGCGCCTCGTGGGTTATGAAATAGTGTTGCCGTGGCTTCGAATTAACTTGATTAAAGTTTTTGATCAATTTAGCTTGATGGCACTTAAGGATATGTGTTGGTAAACGTCGCCTAATTGACACGATCAATTAGACGATATTGCACATTAGTTGAATGCTAGGTTGGTGTGTTTGGTTTAGTTCAGATTACAGTGATGAATAGCCTCTCATGTGAATTTGAATGTATACAAGTATTGTATGTAAATTGTCAAATGTATTATTCTATGGATCGCGGTCGGGTTGAGACCGACGAGTCCAATTGTATGTATATGATACAGGTTACCCCGTATAGAAGCGCTCGAGCTGCCGGATTCTAGAATGCGCAAGGTGGCAATCTCATGAAGCTGAGACTGGGCCTCCTCATTCTAGAATTGGCAGGTGGCTCTTCGTGCTTGTAGGGGTTTAGGTTAGACCCGCGGAGGAGTGCTCGAGTTGCCGGGTTCTAGAAAGTGTTGGATAGCCCCCTTATAGTGTTGGGTAGCCCCCTCATGGTAGTGGGCCGAATTGCCTCGTTTTTAGGATTGACGGGTGGCTCTCCATACTTATAGGGGTCATGATTTGGCTATATACGGGCTATTCATGTGACCGTGGAATGTCGCGTTTCATTTTCAGCTCAAACAAAATGCAAGATTTCTAGAATATCCATCTATTACATTTTCTGTGATGTTTACCGTATGCCTGTAACGTGATTACTTGCATGTGATGTACATATATGTATGATATATATAAATAAGTGTTTTTATATGTTTTACATTCATGCTAGCCCCGCGTCTGCCCTGCCGTAAATTAAGTAATTTTACGGTGAAGACTCGGTGCCCCGTGGCGAATGCGAATGGTATATAAAACACTCTATTTTCTTTTTCCTATCATGTTTTTCTGTGATTGTAGGATGCTAGATAATAAGTGTTATTATCTAAATGATGGGATTGCGTTAATATGATTAATGAAAAGAAAACAAACTTATATCAATGTTGTAGGACCGATTTTCAAAAACTCCTTGTTTTCAAAACCACTCGGTTCCTTCAACAACATCATGTTCATCGCGTTAAAGGTTTTCTTTAAAACCATCCATAGCCCCCCGTCATTTCAGATGAGTAGAGTATTTAATATTCGTATTGCGTTTGTTGGCCTTCGTTAAAACATAGTGTACGGTAGCTAAGTGATGTCTTGTCTGTAGCAAGTGATGCGATTAGCTAGGATAGTCGCATAGCTTTGTTGGACTTCGTCATGGGCTCGTGCGGGTGGGTCTAAATTAATCATGAAATAATGGGTAGAACTTGACTCGCGGCTTATGGTTTGTTGGCCTTCGTCAAGGTCATAAGCTATTAAGGGTAAAAACTATATCGGGAGTGTTTACCGCCGAAGACCGGACTGAGATGAACTGGGATGGAACGTCTTGCCTGAATTTGGGGGCAGATACATAGGTTTGATCTATCCACCTTTCCGAAGACACTAAGTTGATTTATAGCGCTATATATCAGAGGTTTGGATGAATACGACTGATGTAACCGACTTCAGATTCCCTCTCACGGATGAAAGGTTTATTGGTTGCAGGGACGCATTTTTCCTGCAGGTATAAGCCTCTGTAGTTAATTACGTTATCACGAACGATAACAACTTTCTGCACTCCAGGTTTTTAGCTTTGTGTGTCGTGTTTTGGTTTGTTTACTTTGGGTTGCTATTGGATTGTATACGGAGACTAATTTATATCTTCGTCCGTAGGGCGCTGATTAGTCCAAATCCGTACTTTATATTTTACATGTATTGGATCCATGTTGGTACTTGGTTTGCCAACGAGAGTGAACTTAGATCACATTTCTCACATTTGTGAGGTCCATCAGTTCACGGGAAACTTAGGCTTTATTTAAGGGTCGTTAGTTTTATTTGAGACTAAGATCTAGTTAGATGTTTGAGCATATAGGCTCAATTAATCTTAAAATCAATTGAGCTTAAGTTTCAAGACTTAGCTAGTTGAGGGCTGAGAATTGGATCTATTTGACACGAACATATAGTTTGGCACTAGGCGCTTGGCACGGCTCGAACAGCTTGTTCACGTGCTTTTTAAGTGGCGCAAGGTGTAATAGGTTTGATTTTGGCACTTGGTTCTTAGAGCTAGCGCAGCCAAATAAAGAGCTTAAGCTCTGGCGACATCTTTTGGTGGACTTCTTTCTGGAGCCGTCGCCATGTGCATGGCACGTGTGACACAACGTTAGGGTTTTGAGAGATTAATCTTTATAGAAAGATTTGTTCTTTCAGAAACATAAGTTTTATGAAGTTTAAGCTTTAATGGTCTTTTGGCCATTAAAACCATCAAGATCAACTTTTCGTGATCTTGGGTCTTTTATTCATGTTTCATGGTGAGGACTTATGATCTTATGAAGTTTAAACTTTGGTTTCATGGTGATCTTTAGGATCTCAATGATTTTGCATCTTCTTTTGGTAAAGGAATTCTTAAGTTTTCCTTCAAACCCTAGATCTTAAGACCGAAACTCCTTCCATGAGAACTTAAGTTCTCGACAGGGAGGAGATTTGACTTAAGGATCTTTGATTCATAGGAAGAACTTAAGTTCTTTTTGAAGCTTAAGCTTGTTTTTAATGGAGATTAATCTTCTTACCAAGGATTTTGGAGGAAGGAGAAGAACTTGCAGAGGCTTAGGTCTCTTTTCTTCACCTTATGGGGAGAATTCTCTCTATGGAGATTAATCTCCCCCTCTCCTATTTATAGGAAAGGAGATTGTTAATCCAGTTGAGAGAATCTTTCATTTGAGAGATCTCAGTTGATCTTAAGATCAATCGGTGGTGCATAAGAACCATTGGATCATGATCCAAGGCAATTTCTTATTAACAAGAGAATATCTTTCTGCTTTAGAAAAATATGGGAAAATATTTTCCAAAATAGAGCATAAGCTCTATCTAAAGCGAGCGTTTCAAAAGTTTGGCATCTGGTGCTGCTTGCGCCAGTGCCAGAGTTATGAGTTTAAGCTCTTGAGCCGGCAATTTAGCCGTGAACAAATGTCCCCTACTACAGCGCCTACGTGCCTTGCATGTGGAGGCTGTGGTTTCAGGATTAGGGCCGTTGGATCTGCCTTAAGATCCGCGAGAAGCCTAACCGACCTCACTCCTTATATATAGAGCTTAAGCTCTGGGGGGATGTTGGATATGTATGCTCTAGAGGCCATTATTGTATATGTATACATGTGGATGCTTGGACATATGTATGTACAGAACAATCTTGCTCGATATGATAGTATGCTATCTGGTTTGTCTTTATCTTAACATGTGCATATGTATTACTTGTTATTACGTATCATTTATACATGTTGATAAAGCCCGTAGGATCATTCCTTGAGTACCTGCGTTATGATGGCGATCATACTTGTGGGAGCTGGGTAGTCGATAAGCACATCCTTAAAGTGTCCCTAGTCATGAGAGTATCGAGACTAGGTATCGATATTCTGGAGTAGACTAGTGTATACGTTTCTAGACCCCGACGATGGGCGATGGTTGGTCCCACAGCCATTGATCTTTCGTACCTAAGATTGTATACAGGTGCTCACTGGGAGTGAGTACACTGGACGGACTAGCCGAGAACTTCTAGATGGTACTATACATATCGTCAGATAGCAGTTCTCAGGTGGCATGAGTACATGTTAGTCTTGAGATCTGAGATCGTCATTTGTCTCGTGTGAGTTCCTACTGTACTTTGATTACTACCCTACCACGGCTCTACTGAGTCGTGCAAACAGGTTTTAGTTGCGTACAGTCCCGAGCCACATGGAGGCAGTGAGCGATTGTTGGGGATTCGTCTCTCCTGGTATAGGGAGTTGATATCGCATTGTGTTTGATTGGCCAGCACCATAAGACCTTGGCTAAGGCAGTTGGGATTTACTGATGGGTTGATCGGTAGTTTCCCGGATTAGTCCTGAGCCATATCAGCACGAATTATCGGGTTATTAGGGTCTGACGTTTACCACCCCCTAGACCCGGTATGCGATACTCTCAGACAAAGAGACCAGACTGTACGGAGATTGTCACAAATAGGCTCAGTAGGGATCCAGATGAGTTTTCTCGCCGGCCTTCCTTTTCGACAGGTACTCGGGTAGCCGTTACGTACAACTTGTACCGCTGAAGTGCTTGTGGTTATGGATTTATCCAGTAACTCACTGCCGGCGTACTGTCGAGTCTTTAGAGTCCTACACAGAGGGTTTCCCGGGTTTAGGCAAAATGATGTTGTAGCCGTATTAGATACGTGGAGGGTTCCGATCGAATGGTTGTACTAGTTACCCGGACTTTCGATCGGACAGTTGATAATACTAGCCGGCTCGGGATTGAGCCAGATTATTAAATCAGGTATTGATTTAATAATTTACATATATGTATTTCGATATGTATATTCTAGTATTATGTTCTTTGTGTTATTCTATCTCTTTGGGTATCCGTATTTTGATACGGATACAGGTATGTATATATAGTAGAGTGTAATCCGTATTTATACGGAAAACATTCTAGAAGGTGGATACCTCATTTTAGATTTATCCATTTATCTTTAAATGGAAAATGAGGAGTAAAGATGGTGAGGGGAGTATGGTGAGAACCATGCTTCTGTAGTGTTGAAAAATGAATATTCAATTCATTTGTGCAAACTATTCAAGCATGGTTGGTATTTTATATTGTAAAAATTATTTTGCAAAACTATGGTTGGTTTTTCTTTCTCATGAGTGATTTCATTCTCACCATTTTGATTTCACTCTCCTCACTACCTTTCTTGAGCTTCTCCACCTTCATCTTCAACCTCCTATCTACAATCTCATGTGTTGAGAATCAAGAGAGGAGGTGAGATAGATACACACTTTGAACCATACACTGCATCCTAGGCATTTTAGATTAGCAATCTAAAGTCTCTAGTTGCTCCACTAAACTCTTAGTGTGGAGCTAGAGCCAAGGATTATATCTCTCGGGTGGATCATCTTCGACAAATGAGGACTGGTGATCAAGCTCGATCCAGGAGATCTCAAGGAGCAAGGAAAGGCGATTAAACATGTTCAAGGAGATCTGTTCAGTCGAAAATACTGCACTTTCAACATGACAATTTCCTTACTCTTTCTAATCATCTAAAGGTGTTTGGTATAAATATAACGCATATTAGAAGTTTATCTGCAAAAGACCATTTAACATGTGTTATACTTTATAACCGGCATTATGAAGGAAATTGTGTGCAAATATTTCATGCATATATTCTGTCTCTCTCACATTCTTTACTGAGATCTTGTGCCAGATTATTCAGGTCAAATAACAGGAATCGGAAATCTGCCGAAATAATAAATGAAACCAAAGAATCAAATACTGGCAGCAACCAAGAAAGAATTATAAGATTTCAGACATCAAAAGAATACTTCAAGTCCAACACCAGAACACTCCAGAAGAAGAAATATATGATCCCACCAAATGGACGCGGTTCCGCGGCCGAGTCAGGCCGATCCGCCGCGGATCCACGGCCGAGTTGAGGGCACCGGTGACGACATTTCTCTAGAAGCTTCCCTAGAGCTCCTTAGCTTGTTGAAGACGCTCCATTGTAACAACCTTGTTCTAGAAACTTCCCTCCAACAGCCTAGTTTCTTGAGGAAGCTTGATAACTATCTTATTCTAGAAGTTTCCCTACAACTACCTAGCTTCTTGGGGAAGATTGACCTAACTTCTAGTGGAAGATTGGTGAAGGGCTATATAAAGGAACTAAGCCTTCAATTTAAAGGGTTGAAAAATTCATTACACAAGTTGAGTGACACAACTTGTAACTCCAATTCAATTTCAAATCAAAATCCAAATCAAGATTCGTTGAGAACTACATCAAGCGACGACATCAAAGATCCTTTACGTGAAGCCGATCATCATCAAGAGCGCGAGATCCTCGACAGGTCCAAGTCTCACGAAGATCGAGCGAAGCGAAATTCGACGGATAGTTACCTCTTCAAGGGAGCAATCGAGAGCAATTCTTGTAATCTCGAATTGAAGGAATGTGTAATTAGAAGTTGATTAATAAAGGCGATTCAATCATTAATTCTCGCTTTCTTTAAATTCTTGCATTATGAAATTTCTACTTCTTGATTCTTTTATTTTCATGATGCGTGAGTGAAATCTCCACTTGTTAAGAATTCGAGGGAGATCAGTAGATCAAATGGTGATGAAATCCTAAACTAGTCTTAAGTCTTATGAGAATTATGAACTTTAGGGAAAAAAAATCATCAACGACCAAATTTGGAGCGAGATCACCATTCTTGATAATTTCGTTGCAATTTGGGATCAAATGAGTGATGATTTTCTTTGCTAAAGGCTAGATTCGAATGATGATCAATGAAAAGACAAGGGATAGTGAAGGAGAAACCCTAGTTTCTCCAAAACATCCATAATCTTCATTCATCACCATCATTCTAGCTGTAATTCATCAATAGATAAGATAAGTAATTTTTAGTATTCATCATTGCTACTAATTCCTATCGAATCCTACAAACTATTCTACATTTTCTTGATAACTAAAATTGAATTTGGACATTTTCTTGATTACTATATCTTAAACTCTTTCTTGATTTTTCTTGAAAATATTTCATCGACTAAATCTTGATTCATCTTCTTGAATTTTCTTTAATATTTTCTTTTGACTCAACTAAAGAAAGAACGAATAAATACACGAATCTAAATGGACGATTCGTACTCATTAACGAACTACATCGACACCGTTATTGATTGCGCCTATAAATTCTTTGATTGTAATAACATTTTCCATCCACATCGAGAAACGATCAATCAAATGGCGCCGTTGCCGGGGATGCGTGCGTAATTTGTTCGTTCTTGCTATTTGAGTCGAAACATTATTATTCCATCAAATTTTAATTCAAGAATTGCTTCGTGTGCTTAACGATTAGTATTTGAATTTTTGCGAGAGAATCTGGCATCACTGTAGAAGGGAGATCGAGATTCAGTGACTTTCTGAAGAATCCAGAGGAGCACAAAAAGCTTCAGAGAAAATTTCAACACCTAAGTCTTCAATTGAACCACGGATCCGCGGCTAATTGAGTGTTTTTGCGGCGGTTCCGCCGCCGTTTAGGTGGTTCATTGCTTCAGATTTCTGGTATAATCTCTGCTCTTTTATCTGATCTTGTCCAATAACAAATTTACTGCAGGATTCTTTGCAAAAATTCGCCACTCAAAAATAGAAATTTGTTGCATGTCTTGAAATTGGTTGTTTGTGTATATTTTAATACGGAAATTAAGGGGCAAAGACCAAATTCAGATTAGGTGGGGATTTCATTACCCTTCCTAAGCCCCCAAAATCACAAAACTAGCATTAACTGAAAAATATCTAGACAAGACTCTAAAGACCGTCGCGTTCAATTAGGACAGAAAAGGGTTGTGGGTAATCTATTGCTTATCCGCATTTCTTTTGTGGTGTCTAAGGCAAGTGTGTCTAAGGCAAGTGGTTACTTAATTAGGCCCGCTACTTACGTAACGGATACCTCCCACTTACCTGGCACTTACCTAGCCACAGGAGAGATAAAGAGATAGTAGAGGATTTATCCTGCGACTTGTCTTCTGGAACTTTAGGAGCGGTCTAGTGACTTGACCCAGGTGACCGTAGATCTGGGGTTGATTGTGTATTTTTGTGTGATTTTTCTAAATCCGTCTTTTTCCAAAAAAAAAAAAAAAAACCAAAATCCAACCAAGCCACTTTCTCTAATTATCACTAACGCTGCCACTTGTGCTACAACCGTTTAGCACACATGCTAGGCTGGACATGGGATTCTATTGCCCGTCTTATCCGCGTTTCTTTTATTGACCCCAAAGTCGGTAATTCTTTGTCTTCTTTCCCACCACCCACATCATCGACCGAGATGGACGGATTTCCATCAAATTTTCACAATACCACTTTGCCACCAACCGCAGGTGTGCAGAATCCACCATGAATCTCTCTCGAAGAGAGATGCTACCCTATTCGTAGTCCCCTTCCCACTTGTTTTTCTATTTCACTAGCCAATGGGGATAATTTCGAAATCAAATCTCAATTCATCAAACTGTTGCCAAAATTTCACGGGCTTGAATCCGAAGACGCATACGTTTTTATAAACAAATTTGAAAGCGTATGTGCTATAATGGGCACTTCACAACTTTCTGTGGATGCTATGCGTTTACGTTTTCTCCCTTTTACTTTGTGTGATTTAGCCGAGAAGTGGCTTTATAACACAACAGCACATTTTATTTCAAAATGGGACGAATTCGTTGTAGCATTCCTTAAGAAATTTTATCCCAATCATAAGACCGCCCGTGTTAGGAGCGAAATCTTCCAATTTACCCAACTTCCCAATGAACCATTTTGGAAATGCTTTGAACGATTTAAGGAACTGCTTATCCAATGTCCTCATCACGGAATCAGTAGATGGGATCTTTGCCGCATTATATATGAGGGCATTACCCATTCGACAAAACAGACGCTTGAAATCATGTGTCAAGGCAAGTTCATGACTAAAGATGATGGTGAAGCGTGGAAATTCTTGGTAGATTTTGCTGAAAACACTATGCAATGGAAAGCGTTAGACCACCATCGTCTGGGGAAGTTAACCATCAGCTCGATGTTTCCATCGCATTGAGAGCCGAAATGGCTGCGATACAAAGAAAACTCGATGCTATAGAAAACAAATTCTCTTCAGCCTCCCTAAACCAATTCACGTTCCCCAAAACTGTGTGTGGTTGCTGTTCCAACCCATTACATTTGACGAAAGAATGTCCTTTGAATGTACCGTTTCAAGGTCAAGAACACACTAATGCTGCTTTCCAGCAGCAACCTAGAAACGATCCTTATTCGTCCACTTATAATCAGGGTTGGAGGAATCACCCTAATTTTGCTTGGAACCAACACCAAAATCAAAACCAGTTCTAAATCAATTATCAAAGATTTTCTCCACAACAATAGCAACCACCACAACTGAGTCAGCACTCCTTTCAACCGCAACCTTTACAAAACCCGGCCAACAACTTTGATCCTTCTTCTGCCGGTACCGATAAACCCTCTGCACTCGACATGTTCATTAAACATTTCATGCAAACGAATGATATTTTAACGTCTTCTATCCAAACATTACTTCAAAACATTGTCTCCCACGGTGAGAGTATTCAATCGATAGAAGCACAAATTGCACAGTTGAATGCTGCGATGAGTGCTAGAGAGAAAGGGAAACTTCCATCTCAACCCTTACCGAATCCAGGATACTCACAGTATAATGTGAATGCACTTACCACGTTGAGATCTGGAAGAGTGCTGAATAACCAAGTCGGTGAACAGGTTAATACTGATATTGATATTGAAGAATCAATAAATGATACCCCGGCTTCTTCTTCTTCTTCTTATCCTATTCCGTCTAATCTACCTTCTTCTTCTGAGCCTATTCTCCATTTTTCCCTAGGCTCGAACCCTCCACCCGCTTCATCCTTTCCTCCCCCACAAAATTCTCCACATATGTTGGACTCAACCCTTATTGATAAAGCTCCATTTCCAAACAGATTGAGGGCCAACAAACCTAACGCACAAATGGAGAAGATTGTGGACATGTTTAAGCAGGTTAACGTAAACATCCCTCTCCTAGATGCTATTCAATAAGTTTCGGCTTATGCCAAAATACTTAAGAACTTGTGCACTGGGAAGAGAAAAACTCAAGTGTCGAAAAAAGTTTTCATGTCGAGTAATGTAAATACAGCTTTTACCCAACAATTACCTAAGAAACGTAAGGACCCCGGCTGTCCTACAATTTCTATTTTTATTGGGGGTAAAAATATCAACCGTGCTCTACTCGACCTTGGCGCTAGTGTTAATCTGCTTCCATATTCTATGTATGAGCAATTGGGTATCGGAGAATTAAAACCATCGCAATGCAGTTTACAGATGGCAGACCGATCTATCACCCAACCAAGGGGTATGTTAGAGGATGTGTTGATAAAAGTTGGGGAGTTTATCTTCCCTGTGGAATTTATTGTTCTAGATACACAACCTATAGCGAACCCACGGAACCAAATTCCGGTGATTCTAGGTCGACCTTTTCTTGCGACTTCCAATGCTGTAATCAATTGTCGAAACAGTTCTATGACCCTATCCTTCGGGAATAGGTAAATTGAACTTAACATTTACAAGTTGGGAAGTGAACCTTCCGAACCCTATGCTCATGTATGTTCTGTCAACATGATGGATGATGACAGCAGCGAATCTGAACAGCTTCGCGATACTGATCTAAACTCCTTTTGTACGTTGTTGCTTGACCCCACTATGTTTTATACACATACGGACCCTTCTATCAATCTGTCCGGGCCAACATCTAACGCTTATTCTGAACCTTTCATGGAGTCTGAGTATCATCCCGTTCTTTCCGATGACATTATTCTTCGGGATATCGATGAAAACTTCGCTGATGAACTCGCACTCTTAGTTGACACAGATTTTTTGATTAATCAACCTCCACCTAAAGAAGTTGAACCACCACCCCTTCTTCTTGACAATCATGAGAATGCGAGTGATCCATCATCACAATCATTGTGTCGTCTCTCCAAGTCGAGACTCAAATCCTTCCATATCACCACTTATCTATTTCCCACTTCTTCTTGGCTCTATATAACATGTTCTTTCACCAACCTTTACGTTACATCGATAAAATGTTCGAATGGTTGGCGTTGACTTTTGGTCTTTGCAAAGCTTGGCATTGACCAATAACTTTACCCCCCTCTTATGATTTTAAAATGCTTAATATTGTTTTACTCAAGTTTTTTGGGGGTATAATTTTGGCTCTTGAAAATAAAAGTTGTCCTCAAAAATTTTGAGCCAAAAATAAGTTTTGGGGAGATTTTCACGTCCATTTATTCTTGTACCCTGTTAATAACTTTTCCTCCCAAGCCTACAGGTTTTTGAGATTTAAGAGAGACAACAGTGAGGACACTGCTGTAAACAGCTTTGGGAGAGGTTTGTGCTTATTTACGCATCACTTTGCATACACTTTGCATAAGCAAAAAATTTTTTATAATAAAAGATTAGAAAGTGAAAAATTACATTTAAAAGATTGGAAAAATTTAAGAAAACCAAGAAAATTGGATGTTTTCTTAAACGAAACTAGTAACAAGTAGTTATGAGCCGTTGTCCCAAGGGTTAGTAGGATGAAGAAAGTTACTAATCTGAGGATAAAAATAAGTCCGAAAAATAGTTCTTATTCTGGAAGCCAAACATTTGAACGTTGATACCCTACTATACGCACTTACACACGTCTTGAAACTCGGAATAGTAGAGGATACCTTGAAATGCTCTAGTCTAAAAAGCCAAAGTACGAAGAAAATAATAAATGAAGCATAAAAGTATAAAATGCTGAAGCAAAATGAACACTGGTTTTGTAATCACCAAGGTAGCAAAAAAAATATAGTAAGGGTGCTTCATCACCTAGTGCTTTAGACTAACTGGTTTGGGAGTCACTGCTAAGCCTTAGGTGTTGCAAGACGAGGAAATTATTAATTACGCCTAATATGTGAGCACATCGAGTAATCGGTCGGTTAGTACCTCAAGAAGTATTAACGGTCGCATGAAGAATGTGTGAGCAATACCATCTAAAATATTCACCGACTAAAAGTACTGAGGTAGATGGACAAGAGTATGATAGCTTGAATTGAATTCTCCGAGTGTAGGGATGTCTTTTACACACGCGTAGGGGTATATGATCGGTGTTTGGAAGAAAGGTAGGAATGAAGAATAAAGATGATGTTTTATTGAGGGATGATGTGATTTCTAACATCTTTTCATGACTATTAAGATAGGGCACATGACAACCGAAACCTAGTGTAGTTGGAAACTTTGATTTTCAAAGTCTTTCTTTTATAAATCTTATCTTTATATGTAACTTTCACAGTCTTCCTTTTATTATGGGATTTTGTGGGTGCAATCCGCTGAAAACCCTTAGGAGACAACACTCCTCCTACTAAGGACACCTAGAGGTTTAAAGGCTTGTTGCATGTGCTCAACGCAATCGTGTTTGACTACGAAAGTGTGCTAGTTAGTTTTTCTTTCTCTTTTTCTTTTCTCCTTCACCTGAATAAAAGAGGTTTGCTCGAGACGATCAAAGTCAAGTTTGGGGGTATTTGTTCAGTCGAAAATACTGCACTTTCAACACGACAATTTCCTTACTCTTTCTAATCATCTAAAGGTGTTTGGTATAAATATAACACATATTAGAAGTTTACCATTTAACATGTGTTATACTTTATAACCGGCATTATGAAGGAAATTGTGTGTAAATATTTCGTGCATATATTCTGTCTCTTTCACATTCTTTACTGAGATCTTGTGCCAGATTATTTAGGTCAAATAACAGGAATCAGAAATCTGCCGAAATAATAAATGAAACCAAAGAATCAAATACTGGCAGCAACCAAGAAAGAAGTATAAGATTCCAGACATCAAAAGAGTACTTCAAGTCCAACACCAGAACACTCCAGAGGAAGAAATATATGATTCCACCAAATGGCCGCGGTTCCGCGGCCGAGTCAGGCCGATCCGCCGCGGATCCATGGCCAAGTTGAGGGCTCCGGTGACGACATTTCTCTAGAAGCTTCCCTAGAGCTCCTTAGCTTGTTGAAGACGCTCCATTGTAACAACCTTGTTCTGAAAACTTCCCTCCAACAGCCTAGCTTCTTGAAGAAGCTTGATAACTACCTTATTCTAGAAGTTTCCCTACAACTACCTAGCTTCTTAAGGAAGATTGACCTAGCTTCTAGTGGAAGATTGGTGAATGGGCTATATAAAGGAACTAAGCCTTCATTTTAAAGGGTTGAACAATTCATTACACAAGTTGAGTGACACAACTTGTAACTCCAATTCAATTTCAAATCAAGATTCGTTGAGAACTATATCAAGCGACGACATCGAAGATCCTTTACGTGAGGCCGATCATCATCAAGAACGTGAGATTCTCGATAGGTCCAAGTCTCACGAAGATCGAGCGAAGTGAAATTCGACGGATAGTTACTTCTTCAAGGGAGTAATCAAGAGCAATTCTTATAACTTCGGATTGAAGGAATGTGTAATTAGAAGTTGATTAATAAATGTGATTCAATCATTAATTCTCGCTTTCTTTAAATTCTTGCATTATGAAATCTCTACTTCTTGATTCTTTTATTTTCATGATGCGTGAGTGAAATCTCCGCTTGTTAAGGATTCGAGAAAGATCGGTAGATTAAATGGTGATGAAATCCTAAACTAGTCTTAAGTCTTATGAGAATTATGAACTTTAGGAAAAATAATCATCAACGACCACATTTGGAGCGAGATCACCGTTCTTGATAATTTCGTTGCAATTTGGGATCAAATGAGCGATGATTTTCTTTGCTAAAGGCTAGATTCGAATGATGATCAATGAAAAGACAAGGGATAGTGAAGGAGAAACCCTAGTTTCTCCAAAACATCCCTAATCTTCATTCATCACCATCATTCTAGCTGTAATTCATCAATAGATAAGATAAGTAATTTTTAGTATTCATCATTGCTACTAATTCCTATCGAATCATATAAGCTATTCTACTTTTTCTTGATAACTAAAATTGAATTTGGACATTTTCTTGATTACTATATCTTAAACTCTTTCTTGATTTTTCTTGAAAATATTTCATCGACTAAATCTTGATTCATCTTCTTGAATTTTCTTTAATATTCTCTTTTGACTCAACTAAAGCAAGAACGAATAAATACACGAATCTCAGTGGACGATCCGTACTCATTAACGAACTACATCGACACCGTTATTGATTGCGGTTATAAATTCCTTGATTGTGATAACATTTTCCATCCACATCGAGAATCGATCAATCAAGATCCCTAGGAGCAAACGAAGAGAATAGAAGACCGAAAAACACTGATCTTTTGGTAGACATTTCTATCATAGTAGTTAGCTCAACTATTTGGTTGCTAGTTTAGGTTTATGGTAGATTCTAAAACGGTATTTTCTAACGCCAGTTTTTCAAACCCTAAATTTTTTTTGTTGTGCAACGGTCACGGTAGATGGTCAGGACGCTAGATAATCCCAACATGGTATCAGAACCACCCCATAAACCCTTACTAGCTTGTTTAGACATGTTTAAAATATCGATCGACAAAATTTTTCCAAATCATAATTTCAATTGTTGTGCTTGCTGTTGAATTTTAAAATTATTCAAAAAATTATTTAGAGCATCTGAAAAATACATGCAGGAGATTTTAGAAGGCCTGAAGAAATTTTGGCACATAAGCCTTCCAAATGGCCGCGGAACCGCCACATAACATGCTTGTTGGTGGTGGTTTCGCGATCGAAGTGGGACCGTTGTGCACCAAAATTCTTCTGCACTCTATTATATGGAAATGTGATTTTTTGGATGTATGATTTTGGCTCAGATTTGTTTGAGTACTGGTTAACACTTGGGGCCAATACGGAAAAGTTTTAGTCGATCGAAATTTTAAACAAGTACTTATCTGTGCAATATTACTCTTTGAAATCTATATATTACTCACCCTTTTTGACCTTTTCCATTCAAAATTATGAAACGTCCCTGCCACTGCACCAGAACTTCGAAATTATGATGTGAGTTTAGGGAATATATTTTATATTCTAACACGTCCCCGCATATCGAAGGCTCTTTGGGTCGAAACCCGAGCATTTGTGCAGCAATAAGTATTTTTAATTTAAATAAAACTGTATTTTACTACGCGTCCGGTGGGAATCGATCTGGGTTGTTCTAATACCATGCCAAATGCCCCTGCCACCGCATCAAACTCAAAGTTATGATGTGCGTTGAGAGAATATATTTTAGATTCTAACAAAAACTTGTTCCTTATCTTAATTATGATGAGATATCATTTTTATGTTGTCCATATTCAATTGCCGCAGCATATCAAATTTTATTCACTTATTAAGAGAGAAACCCTGATCGTAAGAAAACTTGATGACATGAAGATATAGGAAAAGATAAAATATAAATTATATAGTCAAGTTTGGGTTCCCTTAAAGTATTTATATTAGTTTGATATATGTCATCCCCTAATCTAATCTAAGGCCAAGCTTGCGTGTAAAATGGTTCTTAACCATGCTAGAAGTAAGAGTTTTTGCTAGAAGTTTTCTGGGTTCAAGCCTCGTAATTATCAATTTTACCCTTATTTATTGTGCCTTTCCAAGTAAGAGTTTTTGCTAGAAGTTTTTCTATGTTGCCCTGGTATGATGAAGAGTGTTAAAAATTATATCAGCTTCATATACATTGCTATCTCACAGCCTAACAACTTAAACTATTAGATAAAGTGTTCTTGATGGAGCTCCTTTTCGGGCCTCCGTCACATGTTTTCTTCCGTTGATCTCGCGGTGAACTTAGCTGTTTATCCTTCATTGCGTGTGGATCTCAATGGGTTTTTGGAGGAAGAGGTGAGGTGAGGAAGCAGTTGCCAAGTACATGCAAAGAAGTCCCAGGGTGGTTTGGTACCACCGAGAACCCTCCTACGCTCAAGTTAGTGATGAGATCCGAGCAGAGTAACGGCATAAAAGTGTAAAAAAGAAGGCTTACTTGACCCCTCTGTGATGGGGGTTTATGTAGTGGCAGCAGTACGCAGCAGCAGGCGCAAGAATCTCACCGGCAGTTACGTTCCCGACGTCATGCCCGCGTAATGAGCGGGTCGCCCGTTAATGGGGATCGTGATGGCGTGGAACGTGAGATGTTGCCGGCGGAGAATCTGCGCATGGCGAGATTTGTGGAGCGGCGGTTACGCCTATGAGTGGTAGAGTTGGTTGGTCGGAGGGACCGAGGAAGATGGCCTCGGCGAGAGAGCTCAGGAACGAGCGGGAGAGCCGAGGCATTTTGGTCCTGTGGTAGCTCGAGTGCGAGCTGAGAGGCCGAGGAGGCTAATTTGCAGGGGTCCTCGAGGAGGGCCAGCTTGTGCTAGCTGGTCGGACACGGGGTGGCCTGATCGGCCCCGGTGGGCCTTTTCCTTTGAGTCTTGGGGCGCGTCACCTGCCACGTGTCATGATCTTGGGGACCGCCAATATTGAGCACTATCATTAGCCCCCCACTGTTGTCCCGACCAGTTGGTGGTCGGGTCAGGAGTGGACTGCTGGGCCTCCTGGGGTGAGATCCCTTTTATGGTTCCGTGGGGGCGAGCCCTCGGTCCGACGGTCGTCTTTTCCGCTAGCGAACCAAGGCGAGATCTCCGCACCTTGAAGAGGTCGTGCCGGTTCGTGCACTATGTAACTGAAGCGATGGTCCATGCGTCAAAGGATGACTGGCCGGTACGACGCATGCGGGCCAATAGTGCCCAATCGGGTGCAGTCTAGTGCAGGACCGACACGTGGGGCGATTGGAGCCGCTGGGTGTGAGGAGCCGTTTTGGCGGGAGGTGACAGGCGCCGTTGGATACGGCCACACGTGGTGATAAAACAGGGGCGTGACCCGCCTCAGGGCCCCCAACTCTTCGTTTCCCTTCTTCCTTGAGCCGCTGCTGCTCGGCATTCTCCTTCCCTCGGGATACATGGTTCGTTCCTACTTTTCGGGCGGCTCACGCTGGGGGGGAGCTAGTGGCGTAGCCGAGCCCCCGGCCAGCTCGCGCCCTCCGCCGGACTTTCTGCCGACGGCAGGGCCGTCCATTTTGTCGACGGCATCTGGGAGTTTCTCTGGCGGCGGCCGGAGTCGTCAGCAGTTACCCGAATCCCAGACTGGTGATGGGAGGAAGGGCGAGGGCAGGCCCCTTCCGAAGAGGAAGAGGACGGTTCCTCGCGGGCTGTCGTCGAAGGTCCCCGAAGGGATTCCAGTACGGGAAGGGGGCTCCGTCTTCACTATTCCGTCCGGGCTTTCCGTTGCCACTGGTCTGCTCGCCGGGATGGAGGAGTCGGCTGGGGGAAAGCTTCCGTGTGGCTCCTTGAAGGATCAATTGGAGGCCGTGGCCCAAGGGGCGGTCCAGGTATGAACCCCTCTACACGCATTTGCCTTGGTATGCCTTTCTTGGTCCGGGAGATTCCTGGTTTCTCATCGGCTTATTGTCAGGTTCTTCAACACTGCGCCCTTGCCATTCGCATGGAGGCCGAGGGGGCGTTCCACACCCCGAGGCCGGTGGAGGCATTCCCTTCCGAGGTCGAGATTTTGCAACGCGACCTGCGCCGGGAGAGGGATAAGGCCGACGTCGTGGCGGGCCGGGTGGAGGCTGTGGAGCTCGCCAACTCGGCGACTCGGGGTGCCCTTCGCCGTCTAAACGCGTCTCTCCAGGTTGCCGACAGGAAGCTGGAGGACATGGCCGAACTCTTTGCGGCACTGGAAAAGGAGAGGGACACAAGCAGAGGAGACGCCGAGGTGGTGCTGCTGAAGGCCTAAGTTGCCGAGGCTCGGGCTAGGAAAGCTGTGGCCGAGTATATGGCATCAGAGCAGTTTTACGCCAAGCTGGGGGAGTATTCTGCCGTCGCGTGGAATAAGGCTTTGGACGCCGTGAAGGAACAGCTTCCCGAGTTCGACGATGGTGAACTCCGCGCTCGGGTTCCGCTTCCAGCGACGAGGCCTCCGGTGAGAGCTGACGAGGGAAGCAGGGCGCGCCCCTGGTGGCAAAGTCTCCAGTGGTAGGGCCTCGGGCCGTGACGCTGACGATGAAGTGGCCGAAGTAAGCCTCCGGGCAGCTTGTAGGGCTGGGGGGCCCAGAATACCCTTTGTAAAGATCTTGATTTTGGCAATAAAAGAAAAAACCCTTGATTCGTCGGTTTGTATTTTGTCTTTTGTGTGTGAAGGACGTTCGCAGGATATCGTCGTTTGTATTGTCATGTTTCCGTGTCCGGTCGGCCATATGTCTGGCGATCTCCCATCGAGTTTGCTCCGATCACCAGCTGGCGGGTGTGCCCCACGGAGGTATCCTTATGTATGGCCCTCTGGGTCGATGGGAGATCGTTCAGATTGGGATGAACCTGCCGTCTTTTCGGGTGTCTCGGATCCTTATGGATGGCCACAGGGCTACCGGCCGGGCCTGACCGGGCAGGGTGGCTGTTTGGTTGCCGCTGCGAGGGCTTTGGGTCGTGAAGGGCCGCTAAGAATGATCGGGCCATGAGGATGCACGGTCTTGGTGAGGGATTTAGTCTCTGGCGTCGTGGGTAGGCAACTACCAGCCTGGGATGAGCATGCGAGGCAGCCGCTTCTATCCTGGCGTCGTAGGTAGGGAGCTACCAGCCGGAGTTTTTGCCGAGCAGGGTAGCTGTTCGGTTGCCTCTTGCGAGGGCTTTTGATCCTTCAGGATGGGGACCGAGCAGGGTTGCCTCCCAGTGCCTCTTGGCGAGGACTTTGATCCCTGTCAGTTGTGGTAGGAAGCTACCAGCCGGGGATAGCCGGGCGAGGACCCGACTGCCTCTGGGAGGACTTGGTCCGTGGCGCGGGAAGAGCTATAAGGCTGTAAGAAGCCCACCAAGGACCCTTGGCCGGGCAGGGTCACTGCCCGGTGCCTCCTGGCGAGGGCTTTTGTCTTGAAAGATAGCCGAGCGAGGGAACATCAGGCTCGACTGCCTCTGAGAGGGCTTTTGATCCCTGGCGTTGTGGCAGGGAAGCTGCCCGTTGGGGATAGTCGAGCGAAGAACCTCGGGCCCGACTGCCTCTGGGAGGGCTTTTTGATCCCCGGCGTTGTGGCAGGGAAGCTGCCCGCTGGGGATAGCCGAGCGAGGGAACCTCGGGCCCGACTGCCTCTGGGAGGGCTTTTTGATCCCCGGCGTTGTGGAAGGGAAGCTACCCGCTGGGGATAGCCGAGCGAGGAAACCTCGGGCATGACCGTCTCTGGGAGAACCATGTCACGCCCCGCTTCCCATAGTACGCTAAGATGGGCACGTGACATAGCCAACCATGCTACCTGTGGATAGGAAAAATCCCTCCACAGTCACATTACGGCTGTAGGGATATCAAGAACAGGAAAGTAGACTAAACTATCTAGTACATGTCCATGAGCCAAAATAAAGAGTCAAGAAATAACAATATGCGGAAGCCAAGGATACAATAAATGGAACACCTGGAAGTGAAACTACATACCGACAGGAACCTCACCGCTCGGTCTAACAGCGGCAATACTCCTGAACAGTCTGCAACAGAGGTAGAAGAATCTGGGCCATGCAAAACCCAGACGTCAGCACGTCATAACATCAAGCAATAAAATATAAACAGGGTAACATGCAATGCAAATGTAATCATGAATGAAAAGCAGGTGTAACAGTAATGTAAATCAGGGCAGTGAAGGGTAGAGTGCAGTGAGTAAACTAAACTGTTCTATTGGGTTATCTATTCTAAAGTCTTTGAAATCAATTTGAGTAATCCTCCATGTAACTCAAAAGATATGTCCCGTTACCCCCCGGGACCACGGATCAGGAATATGTAAGAGTCACGAATGGCTCTGTCCCGTTACCCCCCGGGACCACGGATCAAGTAATACCCTTTTAAGTTACACTTTAGTTTACACTTTTGATTTCCCTATACCCCCAAGTTGTGTATGTCAAGTCAGGTATTCAGTAATCAAGAACTAATGCCAACACAGGATTAGGTAAGAACAGGTTTGTCTGGACAGACACAGGAACGGTCCGTGAGGACTACATGTCAGGTTTGTTGGCATTAGACATGAGATCAAGTAACGGGTCAGGCCATGGTACATCCGGTCAAGTCAAGTAATGTATATAGGTGTCATGTCATGTCATGAGTGTACGGTACCATGTCAGGTCAAGTGATATGTGTAGCAAGTCACGTCAGGGTGTAAAAGATAACATGTGGGTGCTCATAAACAGCTAGCATAATCATGGTTATAAGTAATCAAGCATGAGTAACATCGTCACAATGAACCAGATCAGGTGATATGATAAGCAATTAGGTACTGATTAAATTATATCGATGCACGGTTATCACCTTGCGTTTAAGGGATGATGTCATTATTACTTAACTACAGCATAACTAATATGGATGTTTACTCATGTTATCAGGTATTAAGAAATTTTAAGGATGCAATGATATATAAATATGTTCACTGGATGAAATCCTAGCTTAAGCAGGTTAAAATGCGCATGAGTGTCCGATGGAGTAAAACTATATAGAGAAAGCCATAGGTCGTGTCAATAGTTAAAATGTGATTAAAACATATAAATGTGGTTATGTATGCCTAGTAACTAAATGCAATGGTTACCTTTCATGTTCTAGATCTGGAACAATATAAACAGATGCAAACGGAACATCGAGTGCTATAAAACGATGCATGTAGCAAGATTCAAATAGGTATGCAACTACAGGTATGTTATATATGTAGAATAGGTATAGAATGATTCAAATAGCATGTAGCAAGATTAACTTGCCTTGATCGGATTACGATACGGTAAACGGATCGTTACGCGTCGGCGGAAAAGTCGCGACGCTCGCACGGTGCACGGAATGAGTCCAGACCACGCACGATGGAAACACACGGGTTAAAGGTCCTCGCTGGGTCGTCGGGAAATGTCGTCGGCACCATCGGATTCCGGCGAACAGTAACAACAGAGAAAAACAAACTTTTAACAAGAAAAGAAAGAAGCAAGGAAAAAGAACAGGGGAGGAAGGAGGGTACTAAAGCATACAAGGTTGCAGGGTGCTGTGGTGGCGGCGAGACCAGCCGTGGCGAGATCGACGGCCTCGATGATGAACAGTAACCACCTTCAAAGAACTATAACAGTGACTATTCCACAGGCAAGTAAAGAAGAAAAGAGAAGAATGAGATGGAGAAAGTGCTTACTGGGGTGTACAGGGGTGGTCTGGTGATGGCGGCAAGACCACCGGCGACGAGAGCGCCGGCGAAGGGGGTCGGTGTGAGGGTTAAGTTTAGGGTTTGAAGTTGATTTTGGTTGCAAGCGAGGAATCGGGGGTTCTGGTGAGGGGATGCTGTTGAGGAGGGGAAGAAAGTGAGGTGGTGATGGTGGTGGGTGTGAGGCTAGGGTCATCGGCGATGACCGAAGACGTTGGGTTTGATGGGTGTTCTGTGGGTGTGTTAGGGAGAGAGAGGCTCGAGAAGAATGAAGAGGAGAAGAAGATGGAGAGGAGGAGAGGAGGTGACGAGGCCCGACTAGAGTTGAGGAGATGGGAGTTAGGGTTTAAGGAAGCGACGAGGATTGTGGGTTGAAGGAGGCAATGAACTGCGGTTCTAAAAAGAAGGAGACGAAATATATAATGAAGAAGAAGGGAGGTGATTGTAGCGGGGAGGCGGTGACACGATCCGAGGAGCCAACAGTAATCGCGAGAGGTGAGAGAGAGAGCGCGAGAGAAGAGAGAAAGAAGAGAGAGAGAGAGAGAACTGCATGGAGGAGAGAGAAGGAGAAAGGGAAAGGGGAGAGAGGAAAAACAGTGGGGCCCAGCGAAGTAAGTGAGGATTCTGATTGATAAGGAGAGATAAAGGGAAGAGATAGGGCCCAGTAAAAATAGAATGGAGGATATTGATTGGTTCGGGGGGTTAGGGAGTTTGTTTGGAGAAGTTTTATAAAGATTTTAATATCCTAAAAAAATGGTTTCATTGGCTGGGAATAAAAGAGGGAAAAGATTTCCATAGAATAAAATATTTTCTCACATAAATCTTTAGCCGGTGAAAAATAGGTTAGGTGAATTTATAATATTTAAATATTTAGAATTTGGCGGGATACAAATAATTCAGAAATGCACCCGGGTCGGATCCAGAAATTTGAATTTGAAATATAAAAATTATAAGCATGTCCCAAAATTTGAAATGAAGGATTTTGTATTGAAAAAGCATACTCCCAAGAACGGACGCACATTCGTGCGCGTAGCCGTCCAAACAAGTCCGTTTCACTGAACAGAACGAGAACACGATGCAAGGACGCTACCACAGGGTTAGGGGTATCATGCAGGCCATGAGATGCAATTTTAATTTATTTTACATGATTTAAAATGTTATATGCAACAGATGCGATACTAGATAAAATGCCAGTAAATACTAAATTATGAGATGCACTAGTCCATGTAATAAGTTAAGATGATCTATAAATAAAAGTTAACCAAGTTCAAGCAAGCGGGTCGGGTCGAATGTAAAATACCATTCGCACCCAAACACGCTAAATCGAGAAAGGCCATAGGTAGGTAAAAGAAACAGAAGCTGGAATTTGTATAGATGAACACGGGTGTTACAAGGGCTTTTTCGTTGTACAGGGGAATTCTACCGGTAAAAAAGGTTCGAAAGTTTCTTTATTCGTATGGGTAGGAATCCTAGACAACGCTATACACCATCTCTTTAAAGGGAAATCTCGGGCGGTAGCTGGGGTGCCACGCCTTGATAGCTTTGACTTCATTGGTATAGTTTGAGCTTCTCGGCATTGTAAGGCCGAGGGAGCTTTCGTCCGTCCGCGTCATGCAGGCGGTAGGCTCCGCCGGGGAGCGTTTCGAAGATGAGGAAAGGACGTTTCGAAGATGAGGAAAGGACCTTCCCACTTTGGGGAGAACTTGTGAAGCCTGCCTTTGTCGATGAATTCGTTCTGCCGCAGGACTAGGTCCCTAGTCTTGAAGGATCGGTGTTTTACCCGAGCGTTGCAGTACCGGGCCGTTTGCTGTTGGTAGGAGGTGGCTCTGATCTGGGCCCGATCCCTCTTCTCCAACAGTACGTCGAGGTTGGTTCGTAGCGCCATGGTGTTTGCCTCATTGTCGAAGTGCTCGACTCGGTGGTTGGGTAGCCCGATCTCCGCTGGGACCATTGCTTCGGTCCCGTAGCAGAGGCTGAAGGGGTCTCCCGGTAGGAGTCTATTTTGACGTGCGCAAGGCCCATAAGACCCCGGGTAGCTCCTCGACCCAACCGCCTTGTCTCCCTCCCAGGCGGGTTCGGAGGCCTCTGAGGACGTCCCGGTTAGCGACCTCGGCCTGCCCGTTACACTGAGGATGCGCGACCGCGACGAACTTCATGAGGATGTGGTATTCTTTGCAGAAGTCCCTTACTTTCTCATTCTCGAAGTTCGTCCCGTAGTCGGTGATGATGCACCTTGCGATCCCGAACCGGTGTATCAGGTTGTTTTGGAGGAACTTGATGGTTGCGGCGGCGTCCGGTTTCCTGATGGGAACTGCCTCGATCCACTTGGTGAAGTAGTCCACCGCGACGAGGACGTATTTATGTCCGCCAGTTCCGGTGGGGAACTGGCCGATCATATCTAAACCCCACTGGGCGAATGGCCACGGGGACGTCAGGGCAGTTAGCTCGGTAGCCGGGAGGCGGAGGATACTGCCGTGAAGTTGGCAGCTCTTGCACCTCCTGACCAGTTTCAGGGCGTCCTCGTGCATGGTGGGCCAATAGTACCCCTGAACTAGTGCCTTTTGGGTCAAGGTTTGAGCCCCCTGGTGTGCGCCACCCACTCCTTCATGGATTTCCCGTAGGATGTAGTCGGCCTCATGGGGGTCAACGCACCGGAGCAGGGGCTGGGTGAAGGCCTTCTTATAGAGGTTCCCATTGCTCTAGACGAAGTAGGTGGCTCTGGCCCGGAGGCGGTGGGCGGCTGCTCTGTCTTCCGAGAGCGTGCCGTCCTTCAGGAATTCTACGAGGGGCTTCCTCCAATCCGGGTCGTTCTCCTGTGTCGAGTACACTTGAAGTGTCGCCGCCTCGTCTCCGACGCTGGGTCGGGTCAAGGTTTCGAAGAGTATCGACCGCATGTTACTGGCTGAGTATGATGAAGCCAGCTTGCTCAGGGCGTCTGGTTGGGCGTTCATTCGCCTGCGTATTTGTTCCACCTGGACTTCGTTGAAGTTTCTTCGGAGCTTCCTCACCTCATCTAGGTATTTCATCATCAGGGGCTCTCAAGCCTCGAAGCGGCCGGTCACTTGGCCGACAACTAGGGCCGAGTCGCTACGGACTCGGACGGTCTTCAGTCCCAGCCTGACGGCCATGCGCAGTCCGGCTAGGAGGGCTTCGTACTCCGCCGCGTTGTTCGATGCTTTGAAACCGAGCTTCAAGGAATACTCCATCTCGGCTTCGTTTGGGCCCCGGATAATGAGGCCGGCACCGCAGCCTTCCTCGGTAGAAGACCCGTCGACGTAGATGACCCACTCCGGAGCTGAGCTAGGGCCTTCCTGGATGGGATGTCGGGCTGCGAGGGGCGGTGCGGGATCCTGCTTCCTGCTAGGGATGGTGCATTCACCGACGAAATCGGCCAAGGCCTGCACCTTGATGGCTTGTCTCTGGTGGTACCTTATGTCGAATTGAGACAGCTCCGATCTCCATTTCTCTAGACGGCCAGAGGATTCCGGCGATGCCAGGATAACCCCCAAGGGGCGCTCAGTGAGGACAATGATCGTGTGCGCTTGGAAGTAGTGCCGCAGTTTTCGCGAGGTTACCATGAGGGCCAGGACAATCTTCTCTATGGCGGGGTATCTCGTCTCCACGTCCTTGAATACATGGCTCACATAGTACACTGGCTTCTGTGCCCCCTCGGCCTCTCGGATGAGCACCGAGCCTGCTGCTTGGTCGGATACTGCCAGGTACAGCGACAGCTCGTCCCCTTCCACGGGCCGGGTGAGTAGGGGCGGTGTTGCGAGGTGCCTCTTCAGTTGGTCGAAGGCGACTTGGCAGTCTTCCGACCATTCGAACCTTGGAATTTTCCTCAGTGCCTTGAAGAACGGAAGGCACTTCTCCCCCGACCTTGACATGAAACGGCTCAGAGCGGAGACCCGCCCTGTGAGCCGCATGATTTCGATGTTGGTCTTGGGTGCGGTCATGCTCAGGATGGCGTCGATCTTCTCTGGGTTAGCTTCAACTCCGTGGTGAGTGACCATGAACCCGAGGAATTTCCCTCCGGTGACTCCGAACGCACACTTGGCGGGGTTCAGCTTCATGTTGAACTTGTGGAGCACCCCAAACGCCTCGCCCAGGTCCTTGACATGGTCAGCCGACGAGACGGACTTGACGAGCATGTCGTCAACGTAGACTTCCATGTTCCTGCCGATCTGCGACTTGAACATGCGATTGACCAGCCTCAGGTATGTGGCCCCGGCATTCTTGAGGCCGAAGGGCATCACTCTGTAGCAGTACACCCCCGGTCCGTCGTGAATGCGGTCATGTCTTCGTCGTCAGGATTCATGCGGATTTGGTTGTAGCCAGAGAAAGCGTCCATGAAGCTCAGGAGCTCGTGCCCGGCCGAGCTGTCGACGAGCTGGTATATGCGGGGGAGCGGGAAGTTGTCCTTGGGACAGGCCTTGTTGAGGTCGGTGAAGTCGACGCACATACGCCACTTCCCACTCGACTTCTTGACCAGGACCACGTTGGCCAGCCACTCCGAGTAGGGCACGTTCCTGATGAAGTTGGCGGTAAGGAGTCGGTCAACTTCCCCTTCGATGGCCTTTTGTTTGACCTGTCATGCCCCGCTTCCCAGACTGCGCTAAGATCGGCACGTGACAGAGCCAACCATGCTACCTGTGGATAGGAAACATCCCTCCACAGTCACATTACGGCTGTCTATAAGATATCAAGAACAGTAGAAATAAAATAAACTATCTAGTACATGTCCATATGCCGGAATAAACGAGTCAAGAAATAATATGCGGAAGCAATAAATCCAATAAACAGTAACATCTGGAAAGTACGAAAATAACTAAACTAACTGGATACTAGCAGGATCCTCACTGCTCGGCCTGACGGGGGAAATACTCCTGATTTAGCCTGCAACAAAGGTAGAGGATATGGGCCATGCAAAACACAGACGTCAGTGCATCATAATATCAAACTATAATATAATCAGGAGGTAAAAGACATGCAGGCATAAGTATGAACAGTAATAAAAGTATAACAGTAACACGAATAAGAAACAGTGAAGGGTATAAGCACATATGACGTGCGGTGAGTAATCTGAACTAAACTACCGGGTTAACTACTCTCAAGTCTTTGAAATCAATTTAATGAATCATCAATGTAACTCAATAGTATCCCGTGCATGCCCGGGACTACGGTCAAAGACTCTCGGGCTGAATCCGAGACGTGCCCTTAGGCAGTAAAAGGTAGTATGTAAAGACGAATGATGTCAGCATTATCATTCCGGGGCTGGCCTAGCCCGTAAGACTGATTAGTAAAGGAATCGAACTGTTGAGTTACAAGTCAGGTTTCATCATTGATTTCCCCATACCCCCAAGTTATGTGTTCAAGTCAGGTATTGGTAAATCTGGAGCTAATGCCAACACAGGATCAAGCAGGTACAGGTTTGTCTAAATAGACAACAGGATATGTCCGTAGGGACAACAGGTCAAGATTGTCGGCATTAGTAACAAGATCAGGTAACATGTCAAGTAGTGATATATCAGGTCATGTCAGGTTGTGTACATGTATCAAGTCATGTCAAGTAGTGGTGTATCAGGTCACGTCAAGTAGTGTACATGTATCAAACAGATGCTCATAATAAAACTGTAACAAGTACGGGTGCACAAATAAAGCATGACAAATATTTATCAGGGATTACATCATGACTATGTAGAATGCACAAGATCAAGTATGGGATACTAATGTAACAGTAAAATGAAATAATATGGTCTCAGTGTGCAACTAGATATGTAATAAACCGTATGGATACAAACGGATACTATAAAACTGTAAATCGATAAAATTTGCTGAATATTAAAATACAAGCATTATTATTTATTAAATAGATATTGATATAATAATATTAACATGGATAGCATATTCAAACCGATTAATAACTATAAAAGTGGTATTAATTAACCATGCACAAGAAAGTTCCGTTCAGAAATTCAATGTCACCCTGATTTATAAAATAGCTTAAAAATAACAAACGTTCTCCAAAAGGGACGCGTCCTATACCAAAACAAAGATAATTCAATAAGTTTTTCATTTTTATAAGTATAAGCATCTCAGGTTGTCCCTGCAAAAATCTATGAACATTCGAAGTTGAAAGTTTGCTGCTGGAATTTCCCTGGACAGCAGTTTAGAGATATTTTTATTTGCATTTTACGTTATTTAAACAATTTATTTTGCAAGTAAATATTTCATAAAGTTATATTATTCTGTGTTAGCTTCGTAACAAACTAAAGAACGTATACTAATGATTTTTCTATGATTTATAATGAATTTTATAAGGTAAGGTGTACAGTAAATTTCAGATTTGTCGTATCCGCTTTTCAACGACGTTTCATGTGTAAACTATAATATTTTCAAATGTATAACATTATAAAATGCAGATTATAAATTAATTAAAGATAATAATAAGAAATATTACGACTATATATATTTTAAATGATATGGATGCAAACGGTTATCACATAATCGTAAAATGATAAACTAACAAGTGCGGAACATATAACTAAGCAATATGAAATATAACTATTCAATTTGATGCAGTATATAATAGTATAGTATGTAACAAGATAAGTTTTTATGATCTAGATCTGAAATGATATGAATGGATGCAGACGGAATATCGAAAAGTTATAAAACTAAACATGGGGTGCATGATTTTAAATATAGGTATTTCATTTGTTAAAATAGATGTGTCTAAACTAATGTAGCATGTAATTAAAATTGGTTTGCATGCCCTAAATCTGAAATGCACTATACAAATGTAAACGGAACGTCAAAAGGCTGTAATATGAAACATAGGATGCTTGATTTAAAATACAGGTGTGATATTTATTTAAATAGGTATATAATGAGTTATATAGCATGTAACAAGATTAATTTGCCTAGACGGAACAAGAACGGATGTGTACGGAACGTTCTTCGTCGGCGAAATGTCGCGACGCGCGCACGGTACACGGAACGGTTCCAAACAACGCACGAGGGTGATCACGCAAGTCAGGTACGTTCACTGGATCACTTGGATCATCAGCGACGAGCACGGCTCCGGCGGTGATCACTGGAATCAAGAAACAAGATCAAGAAAAAGAAAGAAGAAGAAGAAGTAAGAAGAAGATGCTGTGTATTAAATAAGGAAAGAAAAAATTAAATAAATAAAATATATATAAATATATATATGCAGAGGAGAGAGAGAGAAAGGGGTTGTTAGTTTGTTAGGAAATTATTTTAGATTTAAATTTAAAAAATCTTTTATTAGTTAACTAAATTTTAATTTGTATCAATTTATAGAATTAATATTATATAAATAAAATTTAATATTCTGGTAAATACAAACATAGTCCAAAACATGCCCGGGTCGGGTCTAAAATTCAGTTTCAAAATACGGATAATATACGTGTCAAGAAAACCAAAATTGGATATCCGGGTAATGAAAAATGCATACCCCCAAGAATGGATGCACGCACGTGTATGTAGTCATCCAAACAAGTCCGTTTCACTGAACGGGACGAGAACAAGATACGCGTTTGCTACCACAGGTTTAGAGGTATCATGCAGGCCATGCAATGTATTTTTAAAATATTTTATGTGACTTAAAATGTTATATTTTAAAAAAATGCAAATGCTAAATATATTGCCAGTATGCAAAATAAACAACATGAAAGTGCACGAATCCATGTAACAAGTCAGGATAAATCATAAGCATGAATCAAGATTGGTTTTAAGCAAGCGGGTCGGGTCGAATGCAAAGTAAAATGTAAAATACCATTCACACCCAAAACACGATAAATCAAGAAATACCACAAATAAGGAAATACGGGAACTGGAATTGGTATAAATGAACTAGGGTGTTACATTATACCCAACTACAAAAAGAATTTCGTCATCGAAATTCCCAAAACAAGAAAAGATAAACAAACATGAAACTACAGGAAGAGATCTGGAAACTTCTGTCGAATCCCGTCTTCTCGTTCCCAAGTTGATTCTCCGTGCGAACGATTCCCCTATGAAACAAGTACGAGAGGGATAACCTTGTTCTTAAGGACCTGTTCTCTTCGATCAACAATCGACATCGGTCGTTCCTCAAAGGTTAAATCCTCTCTTACAGTCAGCTCCTAAAGATCCAGCACGTGTGTTTCATCTCGAACATACCTACGAAGTTAAGATACATGAAACACGTCATGAACATTCGCCAAAAATTATGGTAAAGCCAATCGATAAGCCACTTTTCCAACACGCTCCAAAATCTCGAAAGGTCCAACGAATCGAGGACTAAGCTTTTCTCGACTCCCAAAGCGAATCACTCCTCTAGTCGGTGATATCTTCAAGAATACCAGATCACCAACAGTGAACTCTAGAGGTCTTCTCGATGTATCAACCCAACTCTTCTGCCGATTCTGCGCTGCCTTCATATGTTTCTGGATAGTATTAACTTTCTCAACGGTTAGCACGATCAAATCCGGTCCCAACAATCTTCGCTCTCCAACATCATCTTAACAAACGGGCGAGCGACACTTGCGACCATACAACGCTTTGAATGGAGCCATCTGAATAGTCGCCTGAAAGCTGTTGTTGTAAGAAAACTCCACCAAGTGTAGATGATCCTCCCATGAACCCTTGAAATCTAACATGCAAGCTTTCAACATGTCTTCAAGAGTTTGGATCGTTCTCTCCGACTGACCATCTGTCTGAGGATGATAAGCTGTGCTAAACTTCAATCGAGTCCCCAAACTTTCCTGTAAGCTCCTCCAGAAGTGTGATAAGAAACGGGTGTCACGGTCGGACACAATACTCACAGGTACTCCATGCAATCTCACAATCTCCTGCATGTTCCGTTCTGCTAATGCTTCCGTTGACTGACCAACTCGAAATGGTATGAAATGAGCTGCCTTGGTCAATTGACCAACAATCACCCAAACTGCATTGTTTCCCTTTGGACTCCGCGGTAAAGCTGTCACAAAATCCATGGTAATATGTTCCCAATTCTATTGAGAAATCGGAAGTGGTTGCAATAAACCAGCAACCCCTTGATGTTCAGCCTTAACTTGCTGACACACCAAGCACTTCGCTACAAAGCGAGCAATCTCCCTTTTCATGCCTTCCCACCAGAAATGCTGTCGTAGATCACGGTACATTTTCGTGCCTCCTGGATGTACGGAATACGCGGAAATGTGTGCCTCCTTCATAACTTCTTCGCGAATATCTCCTTTGGGTACACACAAACGGCTACCATATCGCAACGAACCATCTTCATGAATTAACAAGCCCGTTCGAAGTCCAGCTTCAACCTGTTCTCGAAACCTTTGCAATCATGGGTCCTTCGACTGCGCTGCTTTAATACTCTCGATCAATGACGACTGTACTTGCAGCTGCATCAACTGTCCTGAAGAATGCAGTAGCACGATCTCCAACTCGAATCTCCGAAAGCCTTCCATAAGCTCCTTGTGTGCAGTCAACATCCGAATTACTGGCAACCGACTAAGCGCATCCGGCACTACATTAACTTTCCCCGGATGGTACTTGAGATCAAGATCATAGTCAGCCATCAGATCCAACCATCTACGCTGCCTCATGTTAAGCTCTTTCTGTGTGAACACATACTTTAGGCTTTTGTGATCGGTGAATACTTCAACCTTTTCGCCCAATAAGTAGTGTCTCCAAATGTTCAAAGCGAAAATCACTGCCAAATCATGAGTTATGTAATTCTTCTCATGGGTCTTCAACTGTCTCGATGCGTAAGCTATAACTTTCCCATGCTGCATCAAAACACATCCCAAACCTTTCCCAGATGCGTCGTTGTGAACCACCAATCCTTCGGAACTGTCTGGCACGGTCAGAATAGGAGCGGTTATCAATCTTTGCTTCAACGCCTCAAAAGCTGATGCACACTTATCAGTCCATACAAATGGTACTTCCTTACGCGTAAGCTTGGTCAAAGGCTCAGCCAAACGAGCAAAATTCTCCACGAACCTTCTATAATATCCTGCAAGTCCAAGAAAACTTCTGATCTCTGCTACGTTCTTCGGAATCGGTCAATCTTGAACTGCTGCAATCTTTTCGGGATCAACGACTATTCCATCTCCGGATACGACATACCCCAAAAACTTCACTTCTTCAAGCCAAAACTCGCACTTGCTCATCTTTGCATACAATCTTTCTTGCCTCAATGTCTGCAGTGCGATCTTCAAGTGTTCTGCATGCTCTTCAATACTCTTTGAGTAGACCAGAATATCATCAATGAACACCACTATAAACTGGTCCAAGAACGGTGAAAAGATTCGATTCATCAAGTCCATAAATATCGCCGGTGCATTCGTGACTCCGAATGACATCACTAAATATTAGTAATGTCCATACCGAGTTCGGAACGCAGTCTTGCAAATATCCTCTGATTTAACTCAGACCTGATGATATCCGAATCGCAAATCCAGTTTCGAGAATACCCTCGCGTCACTAAGTTGCTCGAACAATTCGCCAATGCGAGGGATTGGGTGCTTGTTCTTAATAGCCACCCGGTTTAATTCTCGATAATCGATGCACATCCTCCTTGTGCCATCTTTCTTCTTTACTAGAAGAACTGGAGCTCCCCAAGGTGAATTACTGCTGCGAATCCAACCCTTCTTAAGTAATTCGGTAACCTGCTTCTTTATTTCCTCCAACTCCACTGGTGCCATCAACACCTTTGAGATTGGCGCTGCACCAGGAACAAGATCGATTGCGAACTCCACATATCGTTTTGGAGGTAAACCTAAGATGTCCTCGAACACATCCATGAACTCTCGAACTACAGCCGGCGCTTCCTCCTTATCAACTTCCATTGATGAAAGAACACTGCTTGTTGGCCTAGCCCTAAACTCGACTGGCCCGACAGAACTGCTTCCTCCAGTGAAAACAAACTCCGGATGTTCGGGAATCTGGAAAATCACCTTCTTTGCTCTACAATCTATGTGAGCGTGGAAAATGCTGAGAAAATCCATTCCCAAGACAACATCATAACTGCCGGTATCGATCACCAAGAAATCTGCAAAACATGAACCGGTAAGCAATGAAATTGAGAGAACCAAGGTAATAAAACGACCATGGAATAAGGAAATGAATCAAGACCAGGACTCCAAGTTACTTAAATAGAGTACCGCATTGTAACCATGCTACAATTCATGGGTACAATCATATAACTCCGTTCAAGTCGCCCAAATCCTAGTATCAGAATCAAAGGAACAAGGAGAAACAATAGGGAACCAAAAGATTTCAATCCGAGATGCAAAGTTGCTTGCATATCGTCAAGACAAAGATCAAGAGAAAGATATGATTCAAGAATCACGATAACAATGCGGCAGGACATGTTCCTAATTACAGGTTTTCTGATTCGTGTATTGGGTTCAATACCCAACTACAAAAGAATCAAACCCGATGACCTAAATCCTATGTCTCTGATACCAAACAAACCCTGTCATGCCCCGCTTCCCAGAGTGCGCTAAGATCGGTACGTGACAGAGCCAACCATGCTACCTGTGGATAGAAAATATCCCTCCACAGTCACATTACGGCTGTCTATAAGATATCAAGAACAGTAGAAATAAAATAAACCATCTAGTACATGTCCATATGCCAGAATAAACGAGTCAAGAAATAATATGCGGAAGCAATAAATCCAATAAACAGTAATATCTGGATAGTACGGAAATAACTAAACTAACTGGATACTAGCAGGATCCTCACTGCTCGGCCTGACGGCGGAAATACTCCTGATTTAGCCTGCAACAAAGGTAGAGGATCTGGGCCATGCAAAACCCAGACGTCAGTGCGTCATAATATCAAACAATAATATAATCAGGAGGTAACAAGACATGCAGGCATGAGTATGAATAGTAATAAAAGTATAACAGTAACACGAATAAGAAACAGTGAAGGGTATAAGCACATATGACGTGCTGTGAGTAATCTGAACTAAACTACCGGGTTAACTACTCTCAAGTCTTTGAAATCAATTTAATGAATCGTCGATGTAACTCAATAGTATCCCGGGCGTGCCCGGGACCACGGTCAAAGACTTTCGAGCTGAATCCGAGACGTGCCGCTAGGCAGTAAAAGGTAGTATGTAAAGACGAATGATGTCAGTATCATCATTCCGGGGCTGGCCTAGCCCGTAAGACTGATCTGTAAAGGAATCGAACTGTTGAGTTACAAGTTAGGTTTCATCATTGATTTCCCCATACCGCCAAGTTATGTGTTCAAGTCAGGTATTGGTAAATCTGGAGCTAATGCCAACACAGGATCAACCAGGTATATGTTTGTCTAAATAGACAACAGGATATGTCCGTAGGGACAACAGGTCAAGATTGTCGGCATTAGTAACAAGATCAGGTAACAAGTCAAGTAGTGATATATCAGGTCATGTCAGGTTGTGTACATGTATCAAGTCATGTCAAGTAGTGGTATATCAGGTCACGTCATACAGGTATCAAACGAATGCTCATAATAAAACTATAACAGGTACGGGTGCACAAATAAAGCATGGATGCATAATTATTTATCAGGGATTACATCATGACTATGTAGGATGCACAAGATCAAGTATGGGATACTAATGTAACAGTAAAATGAAATAATATGGTCTCAGCGTGCAACTAGATATGTAATAAACCGTATGGATACAAACGGATACTATAAAACTGTAAATCGGTAAAATTTGCTGAATATTAAAACACAAGCACTATTATTTATTAAATAGATGTTGATATAATAATATTAACATGGATAACATATTCAAACCGATTAATAACTGTAGGTTCGATCGGACTTTAAACTTCGCCTAAAGCTCTAGCTTGGCTCTGATACCACTGTAGGGTTGCTAGACATACACACCAGGGTCTACGAGGCATCAACCATGCCCGATTTAAAATTTAGCCATGCCGAACAACCCAAAGCCGGATCTTTAAACCAGAGATTAGGCGAAAACAAGTATGTTAAACACTTTAACACTAAGTGAGAGCGATTACAACCTTTGTAGATCCGGTCCTTCACTTCTTAAGCTCCGTGTTGAAGTCCCTTCGCTGTGATCATCGTGTTCCGGACTCTCGAAAGGCTCCACGAAGAGAAAGATGCAAGCTTGCTTCCGATCTTCGATAACAAAGATGATCTACCTTGAAGTTTCATTAACACAAGCTAACACTCACTAAATGAAGTGAACACCCTCATCTAAATGGCAAGGGTAGATAAGGATGATGAAGTAGGATTTTTGCTCTCATTTATTATCTTTTTCTCATACTCATTCATCACTTGGAAAAAAGCTAGTAAGCTTTTTCCATGAAAGAAAGAAGAAAAAAGAAGAAGAAGAATCGTAATTCTAAAACCTTTTGTGATGAATAATGAAAGGATAATGATGAATAATGCAACCATGGTTGATAAACCTTTGTAGAGAATTAACCAAGGGTGAAAGGTTTGGGTTTGGTTAAAGATGAGTCACTTGTAAATATCTTTTTCATGACAAAAGAAAAACCTTCTAGAAACTTCTAGAAAGCATTAACCCAAATCAAACCCTAATCTTGTTTAATCTCTACTAAACATGTTGCATTAGTAATCATATCATGTTACAATATTATATATCGCATATATAATATTTATTGTAACAAAATAAAATAATACAATTAACATATATCGCATATATATCAATGTATTACCCGAGTGAGAAAAAGAATCTTTTAGTGAGCTAATATTAGTTAATGTAATTTAATATATCGTATATATTATTATACATTAAATTATCGAATCAACACTTGATCCGACAATTCGGCTATATCGCATATAACCGACTAATATATCATTTACCGATTCATCGAATCAACACTTGATCCGATGATCCGGCTGATATCAAATATCGCGAGAATAGAATACGGTATCTCATATCGCATTATCCTCGGTCCTGCACATATCACATATGTGCCCCTACTCCGTTTTGCCTGAGTCAAGAAACCTCTGTGTAGGACTCTAAAGAATCGTCAATATGCCGGTAGCAGGTGATGATCATATCAAACACCCACAAGCTGCAAGCGGTCAGCTAAACGTAACAGCCACCCAGGTATTGAACAATCAGAAGATCAACAAGCTAGCATGTCCGTTCTCCTGTGACCCAACCACCAGATATCGTAGTCATGGTATGTAGCAGTGGCAAGTAGGATCTGGACGGACTTAAGCATGGCTTTGAAAGTCTCAAATTTTCCATGTACACCAAGTAATCTTCTCAAGATATACTTGCTCATGATGGGGATTTAACCCTTCAGATAGAGCAACCAAAGTCCATACTTTATTGATGTATAAAGATTCTATCTCAGATCGATAAGCATCCAGCCATTCTTACAGAGTCCCACTCCTGATGGCTTGCTCGAAACTAGTTGGGTCATCATCTCATGATGCAATCCTCGCTCCCACTGTCATAGAGAAACCGAAGTATCTCTCAGGTGGGTGAGGAACCCTACTAGATCGGCGAAGAGGCTGAGATTCGTTGGAAACTATTGAATCCTTCGGGTTTACCAAATCATCAGCTGCAGTTTGTATAGCTGAAACCATTCCAGTTCTACATAACAGACCTTGCCTCGAGCTTGTCCGGATTTTGCTTTTAGACATAGGCCGGACAACCCCAAATCTTAACAAACTTAAGATATGGGCTCTTCCCTTTCCATATCACATATGAAGTGGTAGGCAACTGATTTGATTTGAACCCTATTCAATAGGTATGCAGCTTCTCAAGTGCATAACTCCCAAAAGGAAATAGGCAACTCAGTAGTACTCATCATAGAGCACACCATATCACATAGGGTGTGATTGCTCCGCCCCGATACACCGACGTGCTGTGGTGTACACGGAGGAGTAATGCTGAGAGAGAATCTCATTCTCCTTTTGAATAGTCCAGGAATCCCATGCTCAAGTATTCTCCTCCTTGATCACATCAAAGAACATAATACTTATACCCATTTTTGGTTCTCTACTTCTAATTTATATTCATTGAATTTCTCAAAAGTTCCAGACTTGTGTTTCAACAGGAACATATGTCCGGATCTTGAAAGATAATCAGTGAATCTAATGAAGTACAAAGAACCGGTCTTGACATGTGTAGATAAGGGACCTTCATACATCAGCATGTATCAATCCCAAGAGTTCACTAACTCTTTCTCTATTTCCAATAAACAGAGCTGTGGTCATCTTATCTTTGTGACATGACCGGCAAGTTTCACAAGATGTAAATTCAAACAAATTTAAATATGCATCTTAATGTAACTTCAGCTAGTTGGGTCGCATTGATATGACCTAGTCTACAATACCTCAAGAAGGATTCGTTCATTTCTGAACTCTTCCTCTTGTGTGTGTTCTGTATACTAAGAACCGTAGTTTGATTTAGAACATCTATGCTTTTAGATAACGTGCCTGAACCGATCAACTCTTGATATAGGAAATGTTCAAAATATTATCCAACAATACAAAATTATATCACTTCTTTACTAATAAAGAGACTGATATGATGTTGTATATCTGGTTCGGTATCTAATAACATTCGTTCAGAATCAATGTATTCTGGTAATACAGGGTGATAGTGACCAACAGACTTGGCTGCAACACTTGCACCGTTTCTATCTCATGAAACTTATCACCCGTTCTCAGTTGTCTACCTATCTGTAGCCCATATAACAAATTACATATATGGGATCCTGATCCGGTATCACATACCCAGGATGTAAAGGATACTGAGAAACAGTTCTGTGTAATGAACACACCCGAAGATGATGCATCAACATGCACTTTCTTCGTTTGGGCGACACGAGAGTTCTAGTAATCCCCAATTTCCTGCTCTGTCTTATAACAATTATAAGTTGGAGCGGGACCAACATTCCCCAGCTCAGTATAACAAGCGGGTTCAGTCAATACTTCCGTATTATTATCTTGATTAAGGCATGATTTGGTCGCTACTAGGAGAGAGAGAGAAGAAAACACTCAGCGTGCGCTTTTACAAGATTAGATTGGTTATCAATTTATCTAATCAGGATGTCTCCCACTGTTTTAGTCAAATCTTCCTTCAAACCCTAAAAGGAAAGACTAGCCGGGATTAATTGAACGCTACAAGTTCGCTAATCTTTCGGCCAGGCCAGTGTCGGTACTTTGAGGGAGGTTCCCCATGCTTTCGCACGGACCTAATTAAAATAAACCTCGTTTTCTCATGGGCGTAACCCCGTTAACACCTTTCTAGACACCTACTTGATCGGCTAATTGTAATGTGTAAAGTTCTCCCCAGGAGTAACTCTTACTCGCAGCGGGTATTGGGATCCAACTATCTCATAGAAGGTATGCAATCTCATTGCAAATTTTAACACTTGAAATTCCCAATAATATTTTACCCCTAGCGTCATATGACCTTGACGAATGCCAACAAACCATAGGCTACTAGTCAAGTTCAACCCGTCATTTCCCGATTGAATTAAACCCACCCGCACGGCCCTTGACGAATGCCAACAAAGTCGCACGACTACCCTAACTCAATCGCATCATATGCTAATACAGATAAGCATAAATAGCTACCGCACACTACGCCTTGATGAACGCCAACAAACGCAGCACGAATACTATGAAATACTTATCTGAAATGACGGAGGGCTACGACAGGTTTTTAAGAAAACCCTTTGCGTAATGAACTTGATATCGTCGTAGAATCGAGTGATTTTAAATGGAGTGTTTCTAAGGATTTTCTAGTTTTGCTAAAGAGGTTACTCCCGGTGAAGGGATCGTCGGCTCTTTCCTCATCGAATAAGGTGCAGGATATTTCACAAATACCACTATGCAAAGCAAGAACTATAGAAGCAATCAAAAGACAAACCGAGTTTGTAGCATCTGCTAGTTTCACTAAAGAGGTCACTCCCGGTGAAGGGATCTCGGCTCTTTCCTTATCGAATAAGGTGCTGGATGTTCTACAAGGAACACCGCTGTGCAAAGCAAGAATTAGAGCTACCAGTTTTTAAACAAATTTCTACAACATCTTTAGGTTTCTTTTAGTTTCATTAATCTCATTAATGAAGTCCCATTTTATTATGCTTCATAAGCATCACATTTGAAACGAAATCTGCAATATAACATATATCTCATATATATAATATAAACATTCGTCTCAGGCAGTAATATGATCTCATCACAGAACATTGCAGCAGAAGAAACATATATGAAATACTGGATATACTAGGATGTCCGTGTTTTAATACGAGCCTGTATAAAACACGGATTCCACGGTCGCGATGAATAGCCAAACCCACATCCCTAGACCCCTATGAGAGCGGCAAGCAACACTGCCAATTCTAGGGTTAGGAGACCCGGTCTCGACTCCTCGAGATGGCCTCCCACTGGACCCTAGAACCCGGTTACTTGTGCTCCCCGCCTTGGGTCTACCTAATGCGGAAAAGTAAATAATATACAATGGTGACATCATCCTCAGCCCAGAAGTGCCCCTATAAAAGAATATTACATACAATGAATTTTACATGAATGAAAAAGAAAAAAACTCTCATCTCACATAAAACCCCCGGCTATTCAGAACGCGACGATCCAATATAACATATCACAGCAACACATAATATCTCATATCGTCAACGTAAGCAAGTATGCGTATTCCGATTGTCGTTGATGTATAGCAACGAAGCCGGCGATACACCACATACTACGCTTACGGTTACAGAAAAGAAAGTGTAAAACTACAACAGTTGGAATCCACAACCTCCTTAGACATCGCATGCCTAACCAAATGAATTTCTTAGACATCGCATGCCTAACAATTATAAACCTCGCATTTTTGTCTCATTATCGAAAACTCTTTTCAATATCAAGTCGGGCAATTCAACAGGATTCCCGACATCCTGATCGAATGCTCGTCGCAAACTTTAGTAGACGGTCGCACCCCCGGATGCCATCGACGAAGTGCACTAAGGCGAAACACCGCTGCCGCGAACACCGAACGGATGCTTTTGGCGACGGGGTTCTCCTACAATCACTTGGTCGGGGCTTTGGGGCATGGCTGTCTATTAAGTTTACCCGGTGAGTATCCGCGTACGCTACGCGATTGCGACGGACTTTTGATCACATCAAAATTCCGTGGCAACCGATCAATTGAGACTAAACTGCTATGTTTATAATATTCAAATTAGTTATCTCATAACTACCTGTGGATTCCAAATATTGTATCACATTCCAGATAAAAAGACAGTGTTAAAGTTTCCGATCGAATAATCAAACACCCAAGATTTCCCAAATAGCTCAACACTTGAGCGGAGTTTAAAAGTATCTGTCACATGCCACAGTACTAATGGTCCAGCCATAAAAGGGTCAAGCCAACGCCTCACATGTGGCACGCCGTACTGCCCCAAACCCTAAGATTTAGAGGCAGTTCAAGATGGTCACATAATCGAGTTAAGGTTTGTGTTCTTCTAGAGGGTCCACCGCGTTACTTGCATGATTTTCCGGAAGTTTCAAACTCGAGAAAAAATCCAACTTTTGAAAAAAATTCCGACAGGAGAAAAAGTGAGTTATTGATATCCGTTCGAACTTTTTAACAGTTTCTAAAATTATCTGGGAAAAATTAAACGAAATTAAATTATCTGATCGAATCAACGAGTCCCACTGTAGGGTTGCTTGGCACACGCACAAGGGTCTACGAGGCATCAACCATGCCCGATTTAAAATTTAGCCGTGCCGAACAACCCAAAGCCGGATCTTTAAACTAGAGATTAGGCGAAAACAAGCATGTTAAACACTTTAACACTAAGTGAGAGGGATTACAACCTTTATAGATCCGGTCCTTCACTTCTTAAGCTCCGTATTGAGGTCCCTTCGCTGCGATCATCGTATTCCGGACTCTCGAGAGGCTCCACGAAGAGAAAGATGCAAGTTTGCTTCCGATCTTCGATAACAAAGATGATCTACCTTGAATTTTCATTAACACAAGCTAACACTCACTAAATGAAGTGAACACTCTCATCTAAAGGGTAAGGGTAAATGAAGATGATGAAGTAGGATTTGTGCTCTCATTTGTTTTCATATTTCACTCATTTTCATCACTTAGGAAAAACCTAGAAAGCTTTTCATGAAGCTCAAAGATGAAGAAGAAGAATAGTAATCCTTTTGTGATGAATAATGAAAGGATAATAATGATGAATAATGCAACCATAGTTAAACAAACCTTTGTAGAGATTTAAGTAGGGCTAGGGTTTGGGTTGGGTTAAAGCATGAGTCATTTGAAAATATCTTAGCAAGAACAAAAAGAAACCTTCTAGAAGCATCAAGAAGGAACTAACCCAAAACAAACCCTAACCTTGTTTAATCTCCACTAAATATGTTGCATTAGTTATCATATCATGTTACAATATTATATATCACATATATAATATTTATTGTAACAAAATAAAATAATACAATTAACATATATCGCATATATATCAATGTATTACCCGAGTAAGAAAAAGAATCTTTTAGTGAGCTAATATTAGTTAATGTAATTTAATATATCATATATATTATAATACATTAAATTATTGAATCAACACTTGATCCGACAATCCGGCTATATCGCATACAACCGACTAATATATCATTTACCGATTCATCGAATCAACACTTGATCCGATGACCCGGCTGATATCAAATATCGCGAGAATAGAATACGATATCTCATATCGCATTATCCTCGGTCCCGCACATATCACATACGTGCTCCTATTCCGTTTTGCCTGAGTCAAGAAACCTCTGTCTAGGACTCTAAAGAATCGTCAATACGCCGGCAGTAGGTGATGATCATATCAAACACCCACAAACTGCAAGCGGTCAGCTAAACGTAACAGCCACCCAGGTATTGAGCGCTCAGAAGATCAACAAGCAAGCCTGTACATTCTCCTGTGAATCCAATCAGTAACACTCCCGTACTGTTCGGTCTCGTCGTTTGATATGTCGCATATCTCGCCTAGGGGTGGTGAACGTCAGACCCCAGTAGCTCGATAAGTCGTGTCGATATGAGGTCTATAACAGTTCGAGAAACTACCGATAACACTTACCAGTAAATCTCAGCAACCCTGGCCAGGGATTTCCAGTTATAGCCAATCGAACACAGCACAACATCAACTCTCTATACCGGGAGAGACGAATCCTCTCCTATCACTCATTGCCTCCATGTGATTCGGGACTGTACCCAAAAGCCACCTTTTTGCACGCCCTCTTGGACGTGGTATGATGGAAATCAAAGCACAGTAGGAATCACACAAGACTCTATGACGATCTCGGGTCAACAGACTACTCTGTACCAGTGTCACCGGAGAACTGCCATCTGACGTGAGGTATAATACCATCTGGGAGTTCTCGGCGAGTCCGTCCAGTGTACCCAGTCTCCACTGAGCACCCGTACACCATCCTTGATGTCAAACACCGATGGATATGGGATCATCCATCGCCCATCATATGGGTCAAGATGCGTATACGCTAGTCTACTCTGGTGTATCGATGCCCTGTCTCGATACACCCTCGACTAGGAACAGTTATAGGATGTACTCGTCGACTACCGTTGCCCCACTAGTATGATCTCATCATAGTCCCAATAGTCGAGTACATATTCTAAGGGCTTTATCAACATGTAACATAGAGACAATCAGAGTACATGTTAAGATAAAGAGTAACCAGATAGCGTACTATCATGTCGAGCAAGAAAGTCCTCCCTATATATGTCCATGCATCCACTACAATATACATCGTATGTACAGTAATTGCCTCTAGGGCATACATATAACTAACAATCTCCCACTTGCACTAGGGCCATCTGTTGTGGTATCACATACCTACCAATTAGCTGTGGTTAAAGTATCTCATACTCAACCATCCCATAAAAGTCTCTACTGGGAAAAAGGACTTTGTGAGTGGATCCACGCTGTTGTTCTCTGTGTCTACTCTCCTAACCTCGATCTCCTTGGAGATTAACCATCTCCATGATCAGGTGATACTGTCTAAGAATTATATCTGGATTTCAGATGGGACGGGGGTTCCTTGGCATAAGCCACAACTCCATTGTCACACAATGGTAGGAACGAAGTTCATCACATGAACTTATATATCCAGACTGGCTCTTTGGTAGCATCCTTGGTAACGATGTATCTTGCCTTTAATCGTCTAGTAAGTCACGGTATCTAGCTTGGAACTCTTCCAACATACCGTCCCTCCACTGAGGGTAAAGACAATGCCTGGGACTGACATTCAGTCATCCTTATCACCCTGGAACCTTTCCAGTGATTCTCCCCTGGATCGATTGATACCATCTCACTACAACTAGTGAGTATCCTAACATCCAATTAGATCTATCTCATAGATCCAAAACCCAGGATTTAGGAGGTATCACTTTGATCCTATATAGAGAATCCTTGTGATAAGCGGAGATTGACCGAGCGTAGCATAGGAAACTCCTTCCCTATCAAGAGTATATCATCCACGTACTCTACGAGGATCACCACCATACTCTCTACTACCTTTTTGTATATACAAGGTTCATTTACCATTTTGATGAAGTCAAACTCTTTGACTACCACATCAAAACAGATGTTCCAACTCTGCGATGCCTGCTTTATCATATAAAGCATCTTGCATACGTTTCCGCTGCTCCCACTGTCTACGAAGCCCTCTGACTGTGTACTTATAGACACTCTCTTCTAAAACATCATTTAGAAAAGCAGTCATGACACCCAACCACCAGATATCGTAGTCATGGTATGTAGCCGTGGCAAGTAGGGTCTAGATGGACTTAAGCATAGCTTTGAAAGTCTCAACTTTTCCATTTACACCAAGTAATCTTCTCAAGATATACTTGCTCCTGATGGGGATTTAACCCTTCAGATAAAGCAACCAAAGTCCATACTTTGTTGGTGTATAAGGATTCCATCTCAGATCGCTAAGCATCCAGCCATTCTTACAGAGTCCCACTCCTGATGGCCAGCTCGAAAATAGTTGGGTCATCATCTCATGATGCAATCCTCGCTCCCACTATCATAGAGAAACCGAAGTATCTCTCAGGTGGGTGAGGAACCCTACTAGATCGGCGGAGAGGCTGAGCTTCGTTGGAAACTATTGAATCCACATTCAATAGGTATGCAGCTTCTCAAGTGCATAACTCCCAAAAGGAAATAGGAAACTCAGTAGTACTCATCATAGAGCACACCATATTATATAGGGTGCTATTGCTCCGCCCCGATATACCATCGTGCTATGGTGTATACGGAGGAGTAATGCTGAGAGAGAATCTCATTCTCCTTTAGAATAGTCCAGGAATCCGTGCTCAAGTATTCTCCTCCCTGATCTCATCAAAGGACATAATACTTATACCCGTTTTTGGTTCTCTACTTCTAACTTATATTCTGTGATTATCTCAAAAGTTTCGGACTTGTGTTTCAACAGGAACATATGTCTGAATCTAGAGAGATCATTAGTGAATATAATGAATTACAAAGAACCAGTCCTGGCATGTGTAGACAGGGAACTTACATACATCATCATGTATCAATCCCAAGAGTTCACTAACTCTTTCTCTATTTCCAATAAACAGAGCTGTAGTCATCTTATCTTTGTGACATGACCGGCAAGTTTCACAAGATGTAAATTCAAACAAATTTAAATATGCATCTTAATGTAACTTCACCTAGTTGGGTCGCATTGATATGACCTAATCTACAATGCCTCAAGAAGGATTCGTTCATTTCTGAACTCTTCCTCTTGTGTGTGTGCTGTATACTAAGAACCGTAGTTTGATTTAGAACGTCTATACTTTTAGATAACGTGCCTGAACCGATCAACTCTTGATATAGGAAATGTTCAAAACATTATCCAATAATACAAAATTATATCACTTCTTTACTAATAAAGAGACTAATATGATGTTGTATATCTGGTTCGGTATCTAATAACATTCGTTCAGAATCAATGTATTCTGGTAATACAGGGTGATAGTGACCAACAGACTTGGCTGCAACACTTGCATCGTTTCTATCTCATGAAACTTATCACCCGTTCTCAGTTCTCTACCTATCTGTAACCCATGTAACAAATTACATATGTGGGATCCTGATCCGGTATCACATACCCAGGACGTAAAGGATACTGAGAAACAGTTCTGTGTAATGAACACACCCGAAGATGATGCATCAACATGCACTTTCTTCGTTTGGGCGGCACAGGAATTCTAGTAATCCCCAATTTCCTGCTCTGTCTTATAACAATTATAAGTTGGAGTGGGACCAACGTTCCCTAGCTCAGTATAACAAGCGGGTTCGGCCAATACATCCGTATTATTATCTTGATTAAGGCGTGACATAGTCGTAATCAGGAGAGAGAGAGAAGAAAACACTCAGCGTGCGCTTTTACAAGATTAGATTGGTTGTCAATTTATCTAATCAGGATGTCTCCCACTGTTTTAGTCAAATCTTCCTTCAAACCCTAAAAGAAAAGACTAGCCGGGATTAATTACACTCTACAAGTTCGCCAATCTTTCAGCCAGACCAGTGCCGGTACTTTGAGAGAGGTTCCCCGTGCTTTCGCACGAACCTAATTAAAGTAAACCTCGTTTTCCCAGGGGCGTAACCCCGTTGACACCTTTCTAGACACCTACTTGATCGGTTAATTGTAATGTGTAAAACTCTCCCAGGAGTAACTCTTACTCGCAGCGGGTATCGGGATCCAACTATCTCATAGAAGGTATGCAATCTCATTGCAAATTTCAACACTTGAAATTCCCAATAATATTTTACCCCTAGCGTCCTATAACCTTGACGAATGCCAACAAACCATAGGCTACTAGTGTAACGTTTTAAAAATAATTAAATAAATAATTAAATAAATAAAATTGTTTAAGTGAATTTTATAATTTTCGGTAAAGCAAAATGTATTTTTCGTAAAATCAAACTGCAATTGTTTTTCATTATAAATTCAAAAATACCTATTTAATTATGTAATTACTAGTAAATAGTGTTTATTTAGCCACTTATAAATTTTTAGTTTAATAAAATATTTTTCCTAAATTAATTATTTTAAATATTAACATAAGCTTTATTTTTACACTAAATTAGTGTAAATTACAAATTTGAATGGTTTTAATTTGTAAAAATGAACCATGGCATATTAGAATTTAGTGTGTATCATGCAAAAATTATTTGCAAATTTTTCCTAATTTCTAGAGCTTTCTTGAGTTGCTATAGTAAATAAATAAATAATTAATTAATTAAAGCATGAAAAGACTTTATGTGATGTATTCTCCTCTTGAAAGTTCTACACACTTTCACACTCACTTCTTTCTCTCCCTCACCTCACCAAGGCCGGCCACAAACCCCCCATGGCTGCCCCCCCCCCCCCATTTTCCACCTCATTTTGTTCAAAATTCATCAAAAATACTTCAAAAATTCAATTAAAATTCCACAAAATCCTAATTTCTTCATACCCTTTATTCTCTACCCTTCTTTATATGGATTTTGGAGTGGGAAAGCATGTATTTTGGAGGCTCATTTCTTGTTGGGATTTCATATTTTGGGAGGTATAATTTCTCTCTTTTGATTTATAGTTTTAGATGTTCATTTAAGCTTAATTAGATTTAATGAATTAATTCTATATTTTTTTTTTAATGCAAGTTAGGGTTGTAAATTCAAGTTAGGGTTTTTAATAATTAATTAGGGTTATAATAGTTAGTTTAACACTTTTAGAATTGGAAAATATTGTATGGTTGTTAAATTGTAAAAATTTTATTTAAAATTGTTTTAAATAAGGAAATTAGCTAACTAGATTTTTCTAAAATGTGTTTGTGGGTAATATAAAATTCCAATTAAAGTTGCTATCATTAGATGGTAGTTTTAATGAGAATATTAGCATATTAATTGAATGAAAAACTTAGTTTGATCACTAGATTACTTTGATAATTGGAAAAATAGTAATAAAATGCTATTATTTTGTAAACTAGATTTTAGGAATTTCTAAATAAATGTGATTAAAAATATAATTTATGGTCTCATTGAATCATTATCATTATGAATTGTGGTTTAATACATTAATTCATGCAAATCATGTTTTGTGGTGGAATTGTGGTGCGTTGCTTGAAAAATGTTGAAATTTGTTAAATGTTGCAAACTAGAAATTTCAAATTAATATAAATTTGTGTAATAAAAATATAGTAACGGTTTGTATAGTCTAGTTATGCTATATAATGAGTTTTATAACTATTGGTTTCATTTAAATGTCAAGTTTTGATGAAAAACGGTAAATTGGCAATTTCGGTTTTTACGAAATTGGGCGGTTTGATGGATTTTAGGGTTTCGATGGATTTAATCGTGTTTTATGGTATACGTAATGTGTTTTAAAACTACAAGTTATTTGATGATGTTATCTCGATCCATCGGAGTTTGTACGCCGATATCGAGCGGTATTTGGTTCTTTTGCGTGGACGGGACATAGGTTTTAACCTATGCTTGCTCCTTTAGATCGTTTGACTTTCGTATGTGATTTAGTTTACGATGCTATTTATATGTTTGCGTCTAGGTACCCCCCACGTGGACTACGGGCAATGAAGAGGAGGATGGCGACACCGTCTTCAGCAGACATGGACCAGGTGAGTAGATGTATATCTACGGGGGGAAGTCGGGTGGATGGCGTTTAGCACCCCCGCAACGTAGAATAGGAATGGTACTTATTAACATTAGGAAACCAGATGTGATCCTAGTAGGACCCTAGTATTGACCTTAGGCTGGACTAGACTGATTTAGGAAAACCATATCAGAGGATGAGTACCTTGGAAGAGGTTCGTAAGTTTTAGATAGAAACACACCTACGCACACACTGAAACTCGACATGGGGTATACGTGTATGTGTATGTATATAGAACTAGGTATAGGTATATACATATATATACAACACGTATATGTGATTCATTGATGTGATATGATATCCGAGGTATGATGAAATAGTGTAACTGGGCTTGATGCCGTGATTCTTGGCTATATAGTCGTATTAAGTGTGAGCGGATCATTAGAGAATGAGATAATGAACATGTATACTAAAATTATAAGGGGTGGTGATGATATTGAGGTACATGGGACTCTAAAATAGTACCCGGACTATGACTTGTGATTGATCGCGATATGGGATATGTATGACTTGATTACGATATGATACATATGACATGATATTTCTGAGGATAAACTAATGATACTTATTATGATGGCGATGATATATGGTTGATGTATGCGATCACAGTTTAACACCTTGATCATGAGATGTGCTGATGATGACATTATACGAATGAGGAGACACCTAGGAGATACTTGACCGTACCCCGATATTGGGATGCCGTACGATGGATTTTACCGTACGAGGCTTAGATTTGATGATTGATCCGCACTCTTGATTCGAGGAAGCCGTACTACGTACGTGACGCTATTGAGGCGGGATCGCCGACTATTAGAGATATTGATTCAGACCTTAGGTAGACTCTAGTTTCTTACTGACTAGTCTATTAGGTTTAGTTCCTTAGGATGTTAGATGGACACTGGTTTAGGTTCGACTCACATAGTGGTAGTTGTACTCGTATCTCGCAGAGGAGTGGATAATGCACATCTGTATTTACATTCATACTGTAATTATCATGGTGCATGTTCTTTTATATGTTGCTATAATCAGTATAAACTTTACCTGTTAGGACACCAGCACTATTACCGATGATGCGCATATTCCACGCACACTTATTTGCCGGCTCACACACATCATCATCGGTAATTGCTATGTCACGTACACTTTAGATCATATTGACTTTTATGGATAGAATCAGTTAACAACTAGACCGCTATAATATTGTGATTATTCTCTGACATTAGTACAGACATGATATTTATTGCTTAGACATTCATGCATTCATATATTTTCATGTTATCATGCAGTATTATGGGCATATGCCGACACTTATCATATACTTACTCATGATTTTAAGATTGGATTTCCATGAGATTTCTGGATTTTTGGGGAAAACCGCAAAAATATATAAAAACTTCTCTTTCTCTCTCCTCTTCTCTTTTTAAAATAAGATGCGGTTTTCTCGTGATGTATGTGTCGTCCACCATGAGATTTCATGTTTTCTATTGGATTTCGAGACCCGATTCGAGGAGTGGATGAACCGTCTCGGGTACATGGTGGGCCCGGTATGGTACCCCGGGGCAAGAAGATCGAGTTGTAGACGATGAGCCTGGCAGGGGAAGGCTACCTACCGGTGATGTCTGGCGCGGCGGATATCCGGAGGATACCGACCGTTGTCGTGAGATTTGATGATATGGGCCGATCCGGATTGACGGAGCCCGAGATATTGAGACTTGAGATTACATGTGTTGTGTCGATATTTGACACGGATTTCCATGGATTTCATTATTGAGATTTCAGATTCTTATACACATTCTACTATGATAACAGCTAAAGATTTCTTATACATATATATCTGGATTTCAGGATTTGTTACTTTACATTCATGGCGCATGCATTTCATTCATAGGACATAGTATTATATGAGGTACTGACACGACACGGAGTAGTTGCACTTACACGTAGTATTACCCTGCTATTACTAGATGTTTGGGATATAGTAGTGTATTATTATGACCTAGGATAGTGTCGTGCATTCGATTTCTTTTCGTAGATGTCTTCTACTCACGAGTTGGCAACTCACCCCCGTTGTGCCAAATTCTTTACAGGTTCGATGTACAGGTTTCCGTGGCAGCTTGTTGGCACATCTTTTCTTCAGGGTGATTTGCACGGTAGGTTGGTTCACTTGTATCCGAACCACCATTGTACTTTTATTCATTCATTTATATCTAGTAAACTCCATCAACCATATTTGTATTACTTGATAAGTTTATTGGACCAGTTGTTTATTTCGACCTTAGAGTCGCGCATGTGTTATTCTGATCTGGTGGTTTTTGTTTTCTTTTGAGATTTGAGCCTCGCCCTTTGGCGTTGTATATTATTGTGATTGTTGTGGTTGTCTCCGCCTGTTGGCGTTGAGCTAGCACCCGTTGGGGATGCTTTTTATTGTTTATGTATATTATACTTGTTGTACCCGTTTGGGGCCAGTTTTTACAGAGGAGTCTCTGCCGAAATTTTTGGTAAAATCTGCTGATGTTTTTATACTTGTTTTCTTTTCTTTTCTTCTTTTTCTTCTTTTATGGTTTAGATTTCTGGGCTTCGGCTTACTTAGGTTACGTGGCGTCTCTAGACGCTTCGTAATCTAAGTGCCGGTCACGTTCCGTACTTTCGGGTCGTGACAACTAGTCAAGTTCAACCCGTCATTTCCCGATTGAATTAAACCCACCCGCACGACCCTTGACGAAAGCCAAAAAAACCGCACGACTACCCTAACTCAATCGTATCATATACTTATACAGATAAGCATAAATAGCTACCGCACACTACGCCTTGACGAAAACCAACAAACGTAGTACGAATACTATGAAGTACTTATCTGAAATGACGGAGGGCTACGACAGGTTTTTAAGAAATCCCTTTGCATAATGAACTTGATATCGTTGTAGAATCGAGTGATTTTAAATGGAGTGTTTTTTAGTCTTTTCTAGTTTTGCTAAAGAGGTCACTCCCGATGAAGGGATCGTCGGCTCTTTCCTCATCGAATAAGGTGCAGGATATTTCACAAATACCGCTGTGCAAAGTAAGAACTATAGAAGCAATCAAAAGATGGACCGAGTTTGTAGCATCTGCTAGTTTCACTAAAGAGGTCACTCCCGGTGAAGGGATCTCGGCTCTTTCCTTATCGAATAAGGTGCTGGATGTTTTACAAGGAACACCGCTATGCAAAGCAAGAACTAGAGCTACCAGTTTTTGAGACAAGTTTCTACAGCATCATTAGGTTTCTTTTATTTTATTAATCTCATTAATGAAGTCCCATTTTATTATGCTTCACAAGCATCACATTTGAAACGAAATCTGCAATATAACATATATCTCATATATATAATATAAACATTCGTCTTAGGCAGTAATATGATCTCATCACTGAACATTGCAGCAGAAGAACATATATGAAATATTGGATATACTAGGATGTCCGTGTTTTAATACGAGCCTGTATAAAACACGGATTCCACGGTCGCGATGAATAGCCAATCCCACATCCCTAGACCCCTACGAGAGCGGCAAGCAACACTGCCAATTCTAGGGTTAGGAGACCCGGTCTCGACTCTTCGAGATGGTCTCCCATTGGACCTAAGAACCCGGTTACTTGTGCTCCCCGTCTTGGGTCTACCTAATGCGGAAAAGTAAATAATATACAATGGTGATATCATCCTCATCCTGGAAGTGCCCCAATAAAAGAATATTACATACAAATAAATTTTACATGAATGAAAAAGAAAAAAACTCTCATCTCACATAAAACCCCCGGCTATTCAAACATGACGATCCAATATAACATATCACAGCAACACATAATATCTCATATCATCAACGTAAGCAAGTATGCGTATCCCGATTGTCGTTGATGTATAGCAACGAAGCCGGCGATACACCACATACTACGCTTACGGTCACATAAAAGAAAGTGTAAAACTACAACAGTTGGAATCCGCAACCTCCTTAGACATCGCATGCCTAACCAAATGAATTCCTTAGACATCGCGTGCCTAACAATTATAAACCCCGCATTTTAGTCTCAATATCGAAAACACTTTTCAATATCCAGTCGGGCAATTCAACAAGATTCCCGATAATCCTGATCGAATGCTCGTCGCAAACTTTAGTAGACGGCCGCACCCCCAGATGCCGTCGACGAAGTGCACTAAGGCGGAACACAGCTGCCGCGAACACCCGAACGGATGCTTTTAGCGACGGGGTTCTCCTTCAGTCACTTGGTCGGGGCTATGGGGCGTGGCTGTCTATTAAGTTTACCCGACGAGTATCCGCGTACACTACGTGATTGCGACGGACTTTTGATCACATCAAAATTCTATGGCAACCGATCATTTGATACTAAACTGCTATATTTATAATATTCAAATTAGTTATCTCATAACTACCTGTGAATTCCAAATATTGTATCACATTCCAGATAAATAGACATTAAATATCGAATCAACACTTGATCCGACAATCCGGCTATATCGCATATAACCGACTAATATATCATTTACCGATTCATCGAATCAACACTTGATCCGATGATCCGGCTGATATCAAATATCGCGAGAATAGAATACGGTATCTCATATCGCATTATCCTCAGTCCTGCACATATCACATATGTGCCCCTACTCCGTTTTGCCTGAGTCAAGACACCTCTGTGTAGGACTCTAAAGAATCGTCAATACGCTGGCTGTAGGTGATGATCATATCAAACACCCACAAGCTGCAAGCGGTCAGCTAAACGTAACAGCCACCCAGGTATTGAGCGCTTAGAAGATCAACAAGCAAGCCTGTACATTCTCCTGTGAATCCAATCAGTAACACTCCCGTACAGTCCGGTCTCGTCATCTAATATGGGATCATCCATTGCCCATCATATGGGTCAAGATGCGTATACGCTAGTCTACTCTGGTGTATCGATGTCCTGTCTCGATACACCCTCGACTAGGAATAGTTATAGGATGTACTCGTCGACTACCATGGCCCCACTAGTATGATCTCATCATAGTCCCAGTAGTCAAGTACATATCCTAAGGGTTTTATCAACATGTAACATAGAGACAATCAGAGTACATGTTAAGATAAAGAGTAACCAGATAGCGTACTATCATGTCGAGCAAGAAAGTCCTCCCTATATATGTCCATGCATCCACTACAATATACATCGTATGTACAGTAATGGCCTCTAGGGCATACATATAACTAACAATAACTATAAAAATGGTATTGATTAACCATGTACAAAAAAGTTCCGTTCAGAAATTCAATGTCACCCTGATTTGTAAAATAGATTAAAAATAACAAACGTTCTCCAAAAGGGACGTGTCCTATACCAAAACAAAGATAATTCAATAAGGTTTTCATTTTTATAAGTATAAGCTTCTCAGGTTATCTCTACAAAAATCTATGAACATTCGAAATTGAAAGTTTGCTGCTGGAATTTCCCTGGACAGCAGTTTAGAGATATTTTCATTTGCATTTTACGTTATTTAAACAATTTATTTTGTAAGTAAATATTTCATAGAATTATGTATTCTGAGTTAGCTTCGTATCGAACTAAAGAACGTATACTAATGATTTTTCTATGATTTATAATGAATTTTATAAGGTAAGGCGTACAATAAATTTCAGATTTGTCGTATCCGCTTTTCAACGACGTTTCATGTGTAAACTATAATATTTTCAAATGTATAAAATTATAAAATGCAGATTATAAACTAATTAAAGATAATAATAAGAAATATTACGACGATATATATTTTTAATGATATGGATGCAAACGGTTATCACATAATCGTAAAATGATAAACTAACAAGTGCGGAACATATAACTAAACAATATAAAATGTAACTATTCAATTTGATGCAGTATATGATAGTATAGTATGTAACAAGATAAGTTTTCATGACCTAGATCTGAAATGGTATGACTGGATGCAAACGGAATATCGAAAAGTTATAAAACTAAACATGGGGCGCATGATTTTAAATATAGGTATTTCATTTGTTAAAATAGATGCGTCTAAACTAATATGGCATGTAATTAAGATTGGTTTGTATGCCCTAAATCTGAAATGCACTATACAAATGTAAACGGAACTTCGAAAGGCTGTAATATGAAACATGGGATGCTTGATTTAAAATACAGGTGTGATATTTATTTAAATAGGTATATAATGAGTTATATAGCATGTAGCAAGATTAATTTGCCTAGACGGAACAAGAACGGATGTGTACGGAACGTCCTTCGTTGGCGAAATGTCGCGACGCGCGCACGGTATACGGAACGGTTCCAAACAACGCACGAGGGTGATCACGCAAGTCAGGTACGTTCACTGGATCACTCAGATCGTCAGCGACGAGCACGGCTCCGGCGGTGATTACCGGAATCAAGAAACAATATCAAGAAAAAGAAAGAAGAAAGAAGAAGAAGTAAGAAGAAGAGGCTGTGTATTAAATAAGGAAATAAAAAATTAAATAAAAAAAATATATATAAATATATATATGCAGAGGAGAGAGAGAGAAAGGGGTTGTTAGTTTGTTAGGAAATTATTTTAGATTTAAATTTAAAAAATCTTTTATTAGATAACTAAATTTTAATTTGTATCAATTTATAGAACTAATATTATATAAGTAAAATTTGATATTCTGGTAAATACAAATATAGTCCAAAACATTCCCGAGTCGGGTCTAAAATTCAGTTTCAAAATACGGATAATATACGTGTCAACAAAACCAAAATTGGATATCCGGGTAATGAAAAATGCATACCCCCAAGAACGGATGCACGCACGTGTATGTAGTCATCCAAACAAGTCCGTTTCACTGAACGGGACGAGAACAAGATGCGCGGATGCTACCACAGGGTTAGGGGTATCATACAGGCCATGCAATGTATTTTTAAAATATTTTATGTGACTTAAAATGTTATATTTTAAAAAAATGCAGATGCTAGATATATTGCCAGTATGCAAAATAAACAACATGAAAGTGCACGAGTCCATGTAACAAGTCGGGATAAATCATAAGCATGAATCAAGATTGGTTTCAAGCAAGCGGGTCGGGTGGAATGCAAAGTAAAATGTAAAATACCATTCGTACCAAAAACACGATAAATCAAGAAATACCACAAATAAGGAAATACGGGAACTGGAATTGGTATAAATGAACTAGGGTGTTACATGACTGGGGCGAAGCTTCTTTTCTTCTGCCTGATGGGTCGGGACGTAGGATCAACCCCGAGCTTGTGGGAAATGATCTTTGGGTCGATCCCAGGCATGTCTGCTGGGGCCCAGACGAAGACGTCGGAATTGCTTCGGAGGAACTCGGCCAGGTCATCCCGCTGGATTCCCGTCCGGAGTGACCCGACCTTGACGGTATTCCCTAGGTCTCCTTCCGCTAAGGGTACCTCGGTCAGGGGCTCGACCGGTGCTCCACGGACCTCCTTCCGTTCGTCCCGGGTGTCCAGGGACCCCTTAATGTCGCCGCATGCGTCGGCGCTATCAGCGTGCTGATCGGGGGAAGATGCCTCTGTCAGAGCTACTTCCGCGGCCCGTTGGCTTCCATATGCCCGGCCTACCCCACCTTGGTCGGGGTGGAATGTTATCGCCAGGTGGTATGTCGAGATCTAGGCCTGGAGGGAGTTCAGTGTCGGCCGGCCGAGGAGGACGTTGTAGGCCGAGAGACCCTAGCCACAATGAAGTCTACAGGCAGTGTGCGCGTGCGGCCGGGCTCTCCAATCGTGAATTGCAGGGTGACCACTCCTTGCGTCGGGACAGAGTGGTTGGTGAAGCCCGAGAGGACGTAGGAGGTCGGCCTCAAGTCCGCTGGGGCCAGCCCCATTCGCAGAAAGCAGTCATGGAAGAGGATGTCCGCCGAGCTGCCTGAGTCGATGAGTATTCGGTGGACCTCGTACCGGTGAATTCATGCTACGATCACCAGTGGGTCGCTATGGGGCAGAGATATGCCATGGAGATCCTCGTCGCCAAAGGTGATGGGCTCCCGGCCCCTAGCCCTTTTGGCCGGGCGGCCGCCGGAGCCTGTGAGGCGGCAGCCTGCGGGGAGACCGACGACCTTAGGCGACGGTTCGCCCGCGTCTCCATTGCGAGGGAGGCGGTGGCGGGCGTTTGGATCTTTAGGGGAATCAGTTGCCATGCGGGCAGAGATCGGAAGGCCAACTTTGTATTTTGTGGAGTTATTTTCCTACAGACGGCGCCAACTGATGGAGCTCCTTTTCGGGCCTCCGTCAGATGTTGTCTTCCATTGATCTCGCGGTGAACTTAGCTGTTTATCCTTCGTTGCGTGTGGTTCTCAATGGATTTTTGGAGGAAGAGGTGAGGTGAGGAAGCTGTTGCCGAGTAGCTGCAAAGAAGCCCCAAAGGGGTTTGGTACCACCGAAGACCCTCCGACGCTCAAGTTAGTGATGAGATCCGAGCAGAGTAACGGCATAAAAGTGTAAAAAAGAAGGCTTACTTGACCCCTCTGTGATGGGGGTTTATGTAGTGGCGGCAGTACGCAGCAGCAGACGCGAAAATCTCGCCGGCAGTTACGCTTCCGACGTCACGCCCGCGTAATGAGCGGGTCGCCCGTTAATGGGGATCGTGATGGCGTGGAACGTGGGATGTTGCCGGCGGAGAATCCGCGCATGGTGAGATTTGCGGAGCGGCGGTTACGCCTGTGAGTGGTGGAGTTGGTTGGTCGGAAGGACCGAGGAAGATGGCCTCGGCGGGAGAGCTCAGGAACGAGCGGGAGAGTCGAGGCATTTTGGTCCTGTGGTACCTCGGGTGCGAGCTGAGAGGCCGAGGAGGCTAATTTGCAGGGGTCCTCAAGGAGGGCCAGCTTGTGCTGGCTAGTCGGGCACGGGATGGCCTGATCGGCCCCGGTGGGCCCTTTCCTCTGAGTGTTGGGGCGCGTCACCTGCCACTGTCATGATCTTGGGGACCGTCAATATTGAGCACTATCAGTTCTTGACGGATAACCCAAGAGATTGAGGAAGAAATATAAAAGCATTGGAATTTTAAAATTAAATGTAATTTTAAGAAATGGGCGAAAATCTTTAGTGCTGATTTAAAATATCAAAAAGAAAAAAAAAGATCCGACCACGTTTATGAAATTTCCCGAGAATACAAGTTAAAAGTTTAATTATAAAAAGGAATATGGGCGAATTACTCACCGTAAAAATACATAGATTCAATCAAGTCTTTCAAAGATAAGAGAAAAATTAAGATTTATTAAAAAAGAAAAGAAAGCGTGCTTTAGGGCCACCCAAACATCGACTGTTGGCCTGATAGCCAACCTGGAATCTAGACAAAATATTTATACTATCTATACCTGAACTACTATATAATGCAAATGGACTTGATTAGAACCATCTATTTCTTTTTTATAAAAACAAAAGAGTCAAATCATCATACAAAAGAGCCAAAAAACTTTTAGGTAAAAGAAAAGAAAAGAATGCATATGAAAAATAATGGATTCACCGGCTTTGACAAATAATTAATTGTTATGTTAAAAAAAAGAATCTTAGAGCCTCCACATCATCAAAGAAAAGGACAAAAATAATTAAACTTCTCAATTTTTTGAAAAGCAAAGAAAAAAAAGGAACTTTCCAGAACTTGAGACAAAAAGGAACTTTGTAGAAATTAGTCTGAATTCCGAATTCAATCTACATTATACTAAAACTTAAAACAAAAAAGAACCTTCTAGAAGTTATTTTAATTTTATCAATTTTCAAATTTTACTTTCATTTACTTATAACTACTTCTTTTACTTAAATATGGTAAATAATATGTTATAATATCTTTTAGAATACTCTTGATCCAATTTACTAAACATTAAAAATAATTTTACACAAAAGACCCTCATTTTATATTTATCCATGACTTAATTTTTTTTTGTACTCTAAAGCAACAAGCCCTTGCAAAATGCTAGTTATGTATAACGAAGGACCAATTCGTAAATATGCATTTTACCAAAGGATTCGCCAGCTGTGGGGACACATGCACCACGTCATCCACCTTCACCCAATCCGTGCTCGCCGGCCAAATCCTTTCACTTACCCTAGACTTCGCCCACCAACATTTCATCGCACTAGAAAACCCCCCAAGCTTCGAATGGGACCCACCAACTGAACCCATCGGTCTCATTTACGAGTCACATATCTGGTGACGATAAAGGTCGTAAAATAATGACGCATTTGGGAATAAAATAAACCAAATCTCCGCGGAATTAATTAATTCCCTTAAATAACTTCCGACATTTCTCATTGACGAATCGATCCCACAGCGACCCTCTCTCTCTCTCTCTCTCTTTCTCTCTCACAGTCTTCGCCATTTCTCATCGCTGGTACTTTCTATCTCTAAAACTCTCGTTCTCTCTCTAGTTCTTGAACTTGTTAGGGTTTTGCTCTAGAACTGATGCGATCTTGGTTTGTGTTAGTTTGTATGAGTGTTACTGTGTGATTGGATCTGATCACTGAATCTTGTTCATTTTTTCCAGTTTTAGTATGGATGCAATGATTGTGAGTTAGATCTCTAGGCGATTTAATAACCCCCCATCCCCTCTAAAATTGATCTAATTTAAGTAAGATCGAGTAGTTATGTTGTTCAGTTGAGCATTGTGTTTGGCATAGATTTAGAAGTGTGAGATTATGTGCTTCTTGTAGATCTATCGGTTTCAGTCATGGATGCTGATAAATCTAGTCATGTATTGTGTGCAATGTATTGGTTAGAAACCGAGTTACCGGAATACTATCTAACCCTTGTGATTTCTGTTTTGGACAACGTCGAGAGTTGTTCTGTTTTGAATGGCGTTCCGAAGAACAATTACAACATGGTGGAAAAATAGCTCTTTATCTTTTTTGGATAGCTATTTGACTATCAAATGACATTCTCATTGAACGATATGAATATTTGTTGTCCAAGTATTTGAGAATAGTTTGTGAAAATAGCTATTTGTTCCATCGCGTATCATATTTCATTCAAGCTAGATGTTCCAGAGAAGTTTACGGATATTGGACTTATCTTATACCTAGTAATGTATGTACCATCACGTTCCGCATTCTAGGTAACGTTGGGTAGGAACACTTCTCTTATGAACAAGCACTAATGTTTGACCCCCTTTGTGTGAACTTGAAGTTTTGAACTGTATGAGGACTAAAACCAGATTTATATGTCCACCAAGTTGTGTTGTAGTTTTATGTTATAAGGCAAAGCCCTCTTTTGCAAATCGTTACCTCAGACCGTATTTTTAGCATCAATTCTTAAAGTTTGAAGTCATAGTGATCACTGGTCATAAAATGTTGGTGAACTGTTTTGTGGCGCCTCTCGACAATGATCATGATGAGATGAGATGGAAAGATGCCTCACATCTTATAGCGTTTAGTTCCATTCCATATCTTTCACAGGATACTTGCAAAAACCTTTACACAGAAATAAATTTCTTGTGGCTAAAGAAATACTGAAACAAACAGGAAAACAGTTTGGACTTTCTCTAGCTTGGTTGTGTCCACCTTGGTTTCTTCTTAGCATGAGTTTCTTCGGTGTCTTGATATGTTTATTCTGTCGTAGATTATTCTTTAGACTTCATTTTACTGTCTTACTTTTTATCTAGTGTTACAAAGTTCGTTTAGGATGAATGATATTTTTATATAGTATGCAGAACAATATGGTACTGTGCCTTCATCATCAGACGAGAAATTGTTCATGTAAATTATGGATGTGAATACAACACAATTTCCAATTCTCTGAATCTTTAGATATACTTGACATATAATTGGTTCTAATGGACATTACACTTGAATTTCTTTATCTTTATCCTAGTTAGTTGTATGAAAATTTGCCGCAAAAGGATAACCATCATGTTCTCAATAGATAGTCAAATCATTTTTAGCTTAAAAGGTACTTAGAATTTATAAGACTATTTGGCTCCACATCTCCCCAACTTTTATCTGTGACCCCTGTGCCTGATGTATTAGTACTACCTCAATAACAGTTGGCTAAGTATCAAATTTTGAATTGCCAGTTCCTTTTAGACATAATAGGGATCTGTGCAGTTTCATCACCTTACATCTGCTGCAACATCTGAGTAGAAAGCTAGTCCTAGTTGCTTTAGAACTAGTTATTTGTTTGAAATATTATCATGATGCAAAGGTTAGAACAACTTAACTCTTTTTATATAGACAGACTGGATGTACTCATGCATTTCACATCAAGCTTGAGCCAACTGCTTAAAAATTGATACTTACACCTTACCTTTTTCCTGATAACAGAATGCTTGATGCAAATGAGGACTCACAATTATTTATGAAAAAAATTAAGAAAAAATAATTTTATTGGCATAATAATTCATTAGTACATACTAGATATATATAGGAAGGATAATAGACCACCTCTTTTATTATAACCGATGTGGGACTAAAACCAATAACCAATAACTAATTATATTCATAACACTCTCCGCAAGCTGGAGTATAGATATTAATCATGCCAAATTTAGACAGAAGACGAGTGAAAACCGGTCGAGAAAGAGTTTTGGTACGAATATCTGCTAGTTGAGCCGAAAATGAAATATGTTGGAGTGCAACCATCTTATCTGTCATTTTGTCACGAATGAAACGACAATCTATTTTGATATGTTTGGCTCGTTCATGAAAAACTGGATTCTCAGAAATGTGGATCGCGGCCTTGTTTTCATATAAAAGTGTGGTCAGAAGAGAAGAGATAACCCCAATATCTGTTAGGAGGGAGGTGAGCCATACCGACTTAGCAATTGTATACGCAATGGATTTATGCTCAGCCTCAGCAGAAGAACGAGTCACTATATTCTGATTTTTGCTCCTCCATGTAACCAAGTTTCTTCTCAAGAATACATAGTAACCACTAGTAGAACGACGATTATCAATAGATCCAGCAAAGTCAGCATCTGCAAAGGCTGTGAGCGACAACGATGACGATGGTTTGTAGAGAAGACCCTATCCTGGAGAACCTTTGATGTATATAAGAATATGCTCAACTGCCTTAAGATGAGAGGTCAAACGATTCTGTATATACTGACTCACTTTGCTAACGGCAAAGATAATGTCAGGACGAGTGATAGTGATGTAAATAAGCTTCCCAACCAGACGTCGATATCGTCCTGGGTCAGGCAGTGGAAGATCTGAGGGAAAGCTCATTTGAGATAGGTTGACCGTGGAATTTATAGAAGTGTCTGCTGGTTTACATTCCAGAAATTCTGTCTCAGATAGAAAATCGAGTGCATATTTGCGCAAAGAGAGCTGTAATCTACCAGAATTCCGTGACACTTCAATTCTAAGAAAGTATTTAAGTGGCCCAAGGTCCTTAGTGTGAAAGTGTGAAGCCAAATGTTCTTTCACCTTGAAAATTCCAGTAGAATCATCTGCAGTAATGATAATATCATCAACATACACCAGCACAATTACCATGCCTTGAGGACGACTATGTGTAAAGAGAGATGTGTTGGTGCGGCTGCGTTTGAAGTCAATCTGTCGTAAAACCTTACTAAATTTTTTAAACCAGGCATGTAGTGACTTGCTTCAATCCATATAAAGATTTATGTTGGAGACAAACCATGGACTTCCCCGGTCGCTCAAAGTCAGGAGGATTCTGCATGTAAATGGTCTCCGAATGATTGTGATTCATAAATACTTTCTTCACATCAAGCTGATGACGTGGCCACGTCTTAGAAACAACTAAGAATATAAGAACACGATCCGAGACCAATTTAGCAACTGGCAAAAAAGTCTCAATATAATCCAAACTATACTGCTGAGTAAAACCCTTGGCCATCAATCGAGCTTTGAGACGGTTAATCGTTCCATCTGAATTTTGCTTGACAGTAAAGACCCATCGACAGTCGACAACCTTCTTATCTAAAGGCGTGGGTACCAATTTTCAAGTCCGATTAGAACGCAGTGCGGCAAGCTCCTACATAGATGCATGCCAATCTGGGTCCTGAAGTGCTTCCTGAACAGAGGAAGGAAGAGTGACGTCAGACCAAAAAGAAACAAACCGACAGTAGATGGTATCAGTCTATGATAAGAAACAAAAGTATAAATCGGATGTGCTGTGGTACAGGAACGCTTACCCTTACGTAAGGTAATAGGAAGAAAGATTTTCCTCTGAAGGCAGCAGTGGTGGAGAATCAAGAACAATGGACTGTATCGGAATATCTGCAGAAAAATCATTAGGACTAGAAACGGTGTGAGGGGGTAGGGCTTTTGGGTCACGATGATGATACACCCGTGGATAGGAGGACACAAGCTTAATACTAAGACGCACATATCAAACAGACGAATCAAGCTCCGAAGAAGGTAGGTGAGGAACATGGATAGTGGATGTGGGGTCCATGACAAGTGGTGGAAAATATGCTTGATCTTCTAAGGTCATATCACATGAAGTACAAACTTTAGAGGTGGCAGAATCAAAGCAAATATATCCTTTCTGGGATCATGAGTAACCTACAAACACTATACGAGTAGCTCGAGAATCAAGTTCGTCTACCCGAGGACCTAAAATATGAGGATAGTATAGACAACCAAACACCTTAGGAGGAATAAAAAAAGGCTTTCCCTGTGAAAACAAAATAGAGAAAGGAGAATGTTTGTTTAGGACCGGAGAAGGTATGCGATTGATATAAAAACAGGCAGCTAAGATCGTAAAATTCCACAATCGTTAGGGACATGTATATGCAAAATAAGAGAACGAGCTACCTCAAGAAAATGTCGGTTCTTCCGTTCAGCAATCCTATTTTGCTTAGGAGTATAAGAACATGAAGTTTGATTCAATATGCCATGGGTCTGACAAAAGACAGTTAACTCCGTGCTAATATACTCCTTAGTATTATCTAAACGAAAAATCTTTACGAAAATATCAAATTGATTAGCAATCTGCTACAAAGATTGTAAAGGTTGACAAAAGTTCAGACATATTACGCAGAAAATACAATCAAGTCATATGTGAATGATAATCGATGAAAGTCACAAAATATTTATAACCAAACACACTAGGAAATTTGAAAGGACCCTAAATATCGGAGCGAACTAACAGAAAAGGTAAATCATATCTTTTATTAACTGGAGGAAAAGAGGAGCGATGATGTTTACCAAGAATACAAGATTCACATCTGAGCTCTGATAAGTCAAGAGAAAGCAACATAGTATGTAAAGAAAAAAGAGGAGGGTAACTAAGTCTCCAATACCACTGGATAGTAGAAACAGCTGCAGGCGTACTGAGAAGATGATCAACGTAGTACAGTCCATTCTGTTCATACCCTCATCAATCCGCTGCATCGTCAGAAGGTCCTGTATCACAAAGTAAGAGGGATAAAATATTAAGGGGCAGTTAGAATCATTTGTAAACTGACAAATAGAAAGCAAGTTTTGTTTTAAAATGGCACAATTAAAGCATTTTCAGGTGTAAAGATAAAGTAAGTGATAAATCAGTACAGCCAGAAACAGGAGTGGTATTACCATCAACCATGTAAATAAACTTGTGAGGATTAGAAGGAAAATCAGACGGTCCATCACGAGACATGTGATGTGAGGCGCCGGAATCGGCGACCTACGAATTAGAATGAGAAAGAAACGATATATCTGACGGAGTAGAAAAGTTGGCATGAGCTACAGAAGAGAGGAGACGATGCAACTGGGCCCACTTAGTACTTGATATAGCTGGTCGGTAGAAGAAGAATCGGTTAGTAGCAACTGGTGTAGATGTCTGGCACGCTGTAGGACGTCTACGGGGACCATGAACACGAGCAATAATAAAGGAATGACCACATGACGTCCTACGACCATCAGAGACCAAATCAGAATTCATGATGAACTATGCAGAAGTAGATCACGATAAAGAGAGAATAAGATCGTCCAATATACGAGTGGGTACAATAGTAACAAAACGATCAAATTGATCATCGTCAGTAACCGAGAGGAGCGGAGATGATTGTTGCCATGCAGCTGTTGGCGAGGCTAAGACTAGAGGTCGAGAAAGCTGCGATTGGATGGAGGAGGTGGCATCATTGGAGGAGGAGACGGTCTATAAGCAAAGAGCAGCGACATAGAGGGCATATGTGCTAGTGGTGCGGGAGCAGGGTGCTGGTGGTGTGGGATCAGGTCCAGATCAGAGGAGGGTGGTGCTGGTGCAGGTGCAGAGGAGGCATGGTGAGAGGAGGGCGGTGTAGGCGTGGTGCGGGCAAAGGAGGATCGTGATGTGGGTGGAGGAGGCGTGGTGTGAGTGATGCATTGGGGGCAGAGGAGAGGGGAGGCGGCAACTAAGGCTAGGGCTAGAGAATTAGGGTTAGGCTTTGGGAAAGAGAAAATTAGGGTTTCGTCTCAATTCTTTTCAAACCTCTGATACCATGAAAAGAATCAAGAAGAAATAAATTTATTGGCATAATAATTTATGAGTATATACTAGATATATATAGAGAGGATAATAGACCACCTCTCCTAATATAGCCGATGTTGGACTAAAACTAATAACTAATAGCTAATAACTAATTATATTCAAAACAATCTAAAAGACTAATGCCATACTATTGGCACATAAAATGGGCACAACCATTTTGGAAAAAAGCTTTAAACTAAAGGATCGTGGCATACTGGTTAAATCAATCAATTGTAAACCTGCCTATGGGTCTTCAATGGCCTCAAGATTTAAGAAGAAACATGAATCATAGAAGGCATACTAAACGGGGGTCGATAAATACATCTTATTGTCAATGTCGAGTTAAGACTTTGAACTTAACTTAAAACCTTATGCCAAGATTCTGTCTGAGGTAACGACTTAACACAAAAGTAAGCTTATTTGTTTTCGGTTGTGGGTTTGTCTTAGGGGGAGGGAGGGAGTTAAAAATGTATATCACCCAATCTTAATTAAAATAAGACACTTCTTTCCTTTTCTCGGAATCACTGAGCCTTTGGCTTTTTTTGAATGTTTAGCCCTTCAACTTCACTTTCATAAACTTTAGCGACGAGCTTTGTCTGCTGTTCGTAATCTTTTAAAACCTTTTCTTTATAGTTTGACGTCAAATTTCTTAGCAGCTTTGTATTTATTGATAGAGCTTCAAGTTGTAAGTCGATGTCGCACATCCCACGTGGTTTGTAGGGAGGCAAAATTTACAAAAAAACGATTTTATACTTTGCAATATGGACCAAACATCCAAGATCTTTCAGAAACCCTAACTAGCAAAACACATAGAGGTTCTAAACTACTATGGTAGAGTATTATACCTCCAAGAATCTAGTCCTTCGGGTCTTCTCATCCTTTTGAGCTCCTAGAAGATGTGGATCTAGCTCGGTCGTCGGCCTCCTCGTGTCGAAGACGATCCACCCGAGAGTTTATGGTTCAAGCTCCAACCTCAAGAATAAGGTAACTAAAGTACGTAGTTTGCTAATTTAGATAGCTTAGCAGATGTAGAGAGTTAATTGGACTATTTTATCTCAAAGAATCATAGGATTCACAACACATGTGAGGATTAAGGTTTGAGGAAGGAGGAGAGCAAAAATGGAGAGAATGAGAAAACACAAATGACCAAGTCTTGTGAGCAAGTGAAGAATGACCAACACTTTTCCAATAATCAAGCACGCAATATTTTTCCATAGAAAAATACAACCATGCTTGAATAGTAAAGTCAAATGAAATAAACAAATGAATTAGCTATGCTTCAACCATGCCACAAATATCTCCATTTCCACCTCATTAATCTATTTTCCAAAAATAGATAAAACAAAAAATGAGGTGTCCCCTTCTAGAAGCACCTCTTGTAAAATTACAAGAATGCCCCCACCTTATATACATACCCGTATTCGTACTGCAAAAAATATGAATACAAAGAAATAAAAATAATCCAATAATATAATACTAGAGTGCGGCTTAATCCTAAGCCCACTGGTATTATCCGTCCGAATATCATCCGTGTAGTTAGTACATGTATATGATCGGAACCCTGCACATAAAACCATACGGCCTCTAAATCGTTTCGCCTGAACTATGGAAACCCTCTGTGTGGGACTCTAAACACTCGACAGTATACTGACAGTGGGTTTAACCATAAGTCCGTCAGTGGCACTAACGGTACGTAACAGTTAACCAGGTACCTGTCGAAAAGAAGGCCGACGAGCGAACTCACTGAACCTCTATTGAGCCTGTCCATGACAATATTCATACAGTCCGATCTATTTGTCTCAGAGTATCGCATGCCGGGTCTGGGGGTGGAAAACATCAGACCCCTAATAACCTAACAAGTCATGCCGGTGTGGCTCAAGACCATCCGAGAATCTACTCGTCCAACTACCAGCAATTTTCAATCCGTCCTGGCCACAGACTTATGGTGTTGGCCAACCGAATATAGCTCGACACCGACTCCCTATACCGGGAGACACGAATTCCCAACGGTCTGTCACGCCCCGCTTCCCAGAGTACGCAAGTTTGGGCACGTGACATAGCCAACCATGCTACCTGTGGGTAGGAAGTATCCATCCACAGTCACATTACGGTTGTAAAGATATCAAGAACAAGATAATAAGCTAATCTAATACATGTCCAAATCCATAACAACAAGAATCAATAAACAATAAGTGCGGAAGCTAATGATCCAATACAATGAAAATAACAGTACGTCCCATAATGCGGGCTCACATCTGGAAATGAAAAGCAATAAATAAACTAAATCCTAAGGACTCACTGTTCAGCCTGCTGGCTGAAGTACTCCTGCTCGGTCGACGACAAAGGTACGGAATCTGAGCCATGCAAAACCCAGACGTCAGCGCGTCATGATATCAAGTATACAGTAAAACATGGTAATAAACAATGCAAGCATGAACATGAATAAAACAGTAATAAGAAGTAACAAGCAGGGTAATGTGCAATGGTGACTAAACTGTCCTATCAGGTTTTCTACTCTATAGTCTTTGAAACCAATTGATGAATCGTCGATGTAACTCAATAGTATCCCGTGCGTGCCCGGGACCACGGTCATGATCCTCGGGGCTGAATCCGAGACGTGCCGCTAAGCAGTAAAAGGTAGTAGGATGGATGAGTGATGTCAGCATCAACACTCCGGAGCTGGCCAAGCCCGTAAGACTGATCAGAACAATGTATCGAACTGTTGAGTTACAAGTCGGTTTCACCTTTGATTTCCCCATACCCCCAAGCTATGTATGTCGGTCAGGTATTCAGTAGTCAAGGACTAATGCCAACACAAGGTCGAGTAAAAGTAGGTCTGTCTGGATCGACGGCAGGAATGGTTAGGTTTGTCGGCACTAGGCATGAAATCATAAAACAAGTAATGTCATGGTACAACAGGATGAGTCGGTATGTATGTATAAGTCAGGTGTAGCAGGGTCAGGCCAATATGTCGTGCAATCGGGTAAGTGCTCACAACCGGTATACAATCAATAAGGAAAAGCAACAGGAAACAATAATTTACCACAATATTCCATATAATCACAGTGATGTTTGTATTCTCTTATTAACAGGTTCAATCATCTTTAGGGTGCAATAGCCACAAGTTAAAGCAATATCCACAATTATAAATTTAGGAACTACATGAAATTATACTGAAAATAATAATTGTCTCAAGAATGGTTTAACAGTTCAAGCAGATATGATTCAGTCGTTTTATTTAGTTAAAGCATGGATTGATGTGGGTTAATTAATTACGAGGAACTGTTGTACGATTCCAGGTTAAGATAACAGCAATAGTACGACATCAAATGCCCTCATTAAGTTACGGTATTAAATAGTTTGAATTAAAATGCGTGGCAAGACTAGATCTCGCACGCTAGCATGTTCAAGCAAGTATTCAGATACTTGCCTCGACGGTCAGCAGACGGAAACCCGGATGCGATGTCGGCAGAAAACGCGATATGAAAGCACTGGCCACGGATCGAGTCCCAACAGAGGTCTACGGGATCACACGGACCAGGGGACTTCGCTGGAGCGTCGGGTTCGTCAGACGGCACGGTCGGATTCCGGCAAAAGTTATCGGCAACAAGTTAGCAATAAGATAAACATACAAGATCAGCGGGGTTTTGCACCAAAGGGAGTAAAGTGATGCTTACAGAGGAGAAACATGGGTAACTATGACGGGCCCGACGGCGATGGACCCACCGGCGGTGAACAGGAGGTGCGACGAGGGTGCTGGAACGGCTGAAAGGGCTCGGGGTCGCTGGAAAGGGGTGCTGCGGTGAGTGGGGAAGAGTGTGGTCGGCTCTGGTGGTCGGGGGAGAGAAGGAGGTGGTCGGAGGTGGTGTCGACGAGGTCGCCGGCGCGTTTCTCCGGCGAACAGCGGGGTAGGCGATGGGTTAGGGCTCGTGTTGGGTGTTCCGGCGAGGGGAGGAGGGAAACGACGACGAGGTCGGGTCGAGTAGGGTGAGAGGGTGTCGCGGGAGGCGTCGGCGGCGAGGGGCGGCGTCGACGTCTCCTATGCAGGGTTGGAGGCGAGGTCGGGAATGGGTGCAGGTGCGGGATCGTCGGGAGAACAGGAGGAGGAGGGTGCGGCGGTCTCGTGGTGGCGAGGGCGGCGACGGCAAGGTCTTGGGGAGGTCGGCGGTGAGGTCTGCGGTGAGCTAGGGTTAGGGTTTGATGGGTTCTCTCGTGATGGGTAATGAGGGAGGAGGCGGCTGCATGATTTTAGAAATATAGGGGAAGAGAGAGAGAGGTTGATGAGATAGAGAGAGAGGGAGATTTGAGAGAGATTGAGGGAGGAGAGAGAGAGATAGGGAAAAGGAGGTGGGGCCCACGCGGTGGGTTGGCGGCCTGTGATTGGCCACGAAAGGATTTGAGAATGAAATGCGTTAGGATCTGTGAGGGATTTAAGTTAAGGAATTTAGATTCGTATATAGATATAAAGTTTTATATATTAAATTAAAATGGGCCCTTTTTGGCGCGAAATGAAACATTTCCAAACCGCGCCCGGGTTGCGCCCAAATGATCCAAATTCAAATTATAAGATTTTAAGCGGGTTCCAAATTTTGAAAATAGGTGTTTAATGATTAAAATGCATACCCCCAAGTCGGACACTTGCACGCGCGCGTAGTTGCCCAAACTGGCCCGTTTAACCAAACGGAACGGAATCTCGACACGCGGACGCTACCACGCGACTAGTGGCGACGAGTAGGCCTACATGGACATCTTAAATTTCATTTTAGGAGTTAAAATTTGTTATGTGCCAAAATGACTTAACCGGGTAAAATTTAGCAATAAACATCAGAAAATCAGGAAAATTGGAATGAGCAATAAATAACCCTCAACTAGTAATATAAATAGTATTATTGGGCTCGGGTGTTACACGGTCGCTCACTGTCTCCATGTGGCTCGGGACTGTACCTAACTAAAACCTATTTGCACGACTCGGTAGAGCCGTGGTAGGATAGCAATCAAAGCACAGTGGGAACTCACATGAGATAAATGACGATCTCAGGTCGAAAGACTATCTGCACTCATATCACCAGAGAACTTCCATCTAACGCTAGATATAATACCATCTAGCCAGTTCTCGGCAAGTCCGTCCAGTGTACTCATCCCCAGTGAGCACCTGTATACAATCTTAGGTGCACCACACCAATATCTGCGAGACCAATCCATCGCCTCTCATCAGGGTCTGGATATGTATACACTAGTTTACTCTGAAGTATCGATGCCCAGTCTCGATACTCCCACGACTAGAGATATTTTAAAGATGTGCTTATTGACTATCCAGCTCCCACAAGTATGATTGCCATCACAACGCTGGTAGTCAAGCAAGGATCCTACGGGGTTTATCAATATGTATACAAAATATGAAATAACTAGTAAAACATATCACACGTTAAGATAAATGCAAACCAAATAGCATACTATCATATCGAGTAAATTGTCATGTATATACATATCCCTAGCATCCTATACAATGAAAGCCTTTATGGCATACATATCCAACAATCTCCCACTTGCACTAAGATCTGTAATTGGCGTATTAAGTACCCAACGTCTGTACTAGAGTCAGTTGCTGGTGTACCGTATATCCAACATCTCGAACAATCTCTAACTGGACTTGAGGGATGACCTTGGTGAATGAATCTGCTGTGTTGTCTTTTGTATCTATTCTCCACACCTCGATCTCATGGCGATCCATGATCTCCCTGATCAGGTGACATCGCCTCAAGATATGTCTGGATTTCTGATGGGATCGTGGTTCCTTTGCCAAAGCCATGGTTCCATTGTTATCGCAATATAAAGGTATTGGATTAGCAATGGATGGAGCCACCTGAAATTCAGAAACGAACTTCTTCATCCAGATTGCCTCTTTTGCGGCATCGTTAGCAGCATGTACTCAGCCTCCATCGTCAAGTCTGCTATGGTGTCCTGTTGGGAACTCTTCCAACAGACCGTCCTTCCGTTGAGGGTAAATACACAACCCGAGACATATTTAGAGTCATGCTTATCACTTTGGAAGCCAGCGTCGGTAAAAGCCTTGATCTGGAGGTCTCCAGCCGTACACCAAGAATATCTGCTTAGTCCTTCTCAGGTACTTAAGAATGTTCTTTATTGCTATCCAATATTTTTCATCTGGGTTAGATTGATACTTACGACGCTAAGTGCGTAAGCTACATCTGATCTGATATATAATATCGCATATATTATCGACCCTACCGCCGAGGCGTAGGACGCTATGCTCATGCGAGCCCTCTCCTCACCAGTCTTGGAAGACATCTTTTTGGAGAGAGTGATTCCGTTACAAGCGGATAAATTACCATGCTTAGAATCTTCCATACTAAACCTCTTTAGTACAGTATCTATGTACTTGGACTGTGAAAGTCCCAATATTCTTTTAGATTTATCACGATAGATCTTAATCCCCAGAATGAACATGGCATCACCCGGGTCTTTCATAGAGAACTTCTGTGACAAGAACAGCTTGGCCGATTGTAACATAGGAATATCATTTCCTATCAGGAGAATGCCATCCATATATAAAACGAGAAATACCACAGTTCTCCCTACAATCTTCTTATAAATACAATATTCATCTATATTTTTGATAAAGTCAAATTTCTTGACCATCTCATCAAAGCAGATGTTCCAACTCCGTGATCCCTGCTTTAATCCATAAATGGATTTAAGCAACTTGCACACTTTTCCGCTGCGCCCACTATCTATGAAACCCACTGGTTGATCCATGTAAACACTTTTCTAAACTTTCATATAGAAAAGCGGTTTTTAACATTTATCTGCCAGATGTCATAGTAATAGAAGGTTGCAATGGCAAGTAGGATCCGAATGGATTTAAGCATAACCACTGATGAAAAGGTTTCGTCATAGTCCAATCCTGGTCTTTGACAAAAATCTTTAGCAACAAGTCTAGCTTTGTAGGTTTCTATCTGACCATCTACACCAATCTTCTTTTTGAAGATCCATTTGCATCCTACGGGTTTTACCCAATAGGAGCAAAATCCAAAGTCCATACTTGGTTTGTGTATATGGATTCCATCTCGGATCGCATAGCATCCAACCACTTTATCGAGTCTCTACTCATGATAGCTTGCTGAAAACTAGTTGGCTCATCATCATCGATGATGCAATCTTCTCGATCCCTGTCAACGAGAAAACCGTAGTATCTCTTGCGGGGATGAGACTGCCTGCTAGATCTACGGAGTGGCGTAGGTACGCCCGGTTCTATTGAAATCTTAGGTTCTACTAAGTTTTCAGTAATAGTTTGTGGTTCTGGAATTTCTTCCAGCTCTATTGCGCTCCCACTTATCTCCTTTTCAAGAAATTGAGTTTCCATGAAGCGGGCATGATGAGAAACAAAAACCTTTTGTTCCTTAGCGTAATAGAAATAATACCCTCTGGAGTTCTTGGGTATCTCACAAACTTACACAACACTGAACGTGTCTCGAGTTTGTCCGGATGAACCTTTTTGACAAAAGCAGGACAACCTCATATCTTAAGATACTTAAGACAAGGTTTCTTCCTACTCCACATTTCATATGAAGTGGTAGGCACAGACTTAGTTGGAACTTTATTCAATAGGTATGCAGCAGATTCTAGTGCAGAACCCCAGAAGAACGGCAGCAACTCAGTATTACTCATCATGGAACGCACCATATCAAGTAAGGTGCGATTTCGTGTTTCTGATACACCGTTGTGTTGTGGTGTGTATGGAGGAATAAGCTGAGAGAGAATTCCATTCTCTTTTAGATATTCCAAGAACTCGGCACTTAAGTATTCACCACCCCGATCAGATCGGAGCATCTTGATACTTTTGCCGGTTTGTTTTTCCGCTTCATTTTTATACTCTTGGAATTTCTCAAAGGTTTCGGATTTATGTTTCATTAAGAATACATGTCCATACCTTAAGAAATCATCTGTGAAAGTTATGAATAGGAATAACCACTTCTTGCATGCGTAAACATTGACCCACACACGTCGCTGTGTATGAATCCCAGGAGCTCAGCAGTTCTTTCTCCGTGTCCAGTGAACGGAGTTTTTGTCATCTTTCCTTTGATGCATGATTGACAAGTTGTATATGATTGATACTCAAACGGATCTAAGTATCCATCTTTATGTAACTTGGCCAATCGTATTTCATTGATATGACCAAATCTACAATACCATAAAAAAGTTTGGTTTGATTCTGAAGTCTTTCTTTTTAATGTGTTTTGGAAGTTTAAAACTTGATATTGATTGAGAATATATATTCCGTTATTAAGTGTACCCGACCCAACCATTTTATGATTTAGGTGAATGTTTATGAAATTGCTTTCAAGTGCAAAATTATATCCTTCATTAGATAACAAAGATACAGATATAATATTACACATCATATTGGGTACACGAAGCAGATACACAATAACAAAATATGTCTACTCGCCAATCCTAGGTGATATTCTCCTACTGCAACAGTATCCACACTTGATCCGTTGCTAACCCTGAGAGTCATATCACATTTCCTCAAAACTCTACGGTTTCTCAGCGCCTGCAATGAATTACAGATGTGAGATCCTGATCCGGTATCCAATACCCATGAAGTAGAGTTTATAGAGAAACGGTTTTCAATCATGAATACACCTGAAACCAAATCCACAACTTGCTTCTTGTCCTGATTCTTAGCTTTTAGGGCCCAGCAGTCCTTCTTCCAATGTCCCTTTTTCCGACAATAGTAGCATTCTTTCTTTGTGGCTACCCCCCATTCTTTTCCTTTTCCTTCCCTGCACCTTCTGCACATCTTCCCTCGGTTTGGTGGGGACTTTCTTCTTCTTCACCTTGGCCTTAGCCTTGGATATAGTAGAAGAAGATTCCCCAATAAACAGAGCGGGTGTTTCCTTAGTTTTCTTCAAGGTACACTCTGCCACCCTCAGCATGTTGAGGAGCTCAAGTGAAACTTCCATTTTTTTGCATATTGAAGTTCAATATGATTTGGGCATAGGTGGAGGGAAGGGACTGTAGAATCAAGTCGATGCACAACTCATTCTCCAACGTAGTTCCCAGATCCGCGATCTCTTCTATGAGAGAAATTATCTTTAGGACGTGGTCCCCAACAGATGATCCGATAGCCAATCTCGCTTGAAACAATTTTTTCGAGGTCTTATATCTTGCGACACGAGATTGCTCTCCATATAAATCTTTGGAATGGAGGAAGATGGAAGCAAGATCCATCTTTTCGTGCCGCCGCTGATGTTCATTATCCATGAGGCCAGCACGACGCACTTGGATTTCGTACAATCAAGATCCCAGATCTTACGGACCTCAATGTCCGCGACCGAGGATTCTGGACCGGGAACAGGGAAGCTTTCGCCGTGAGGACGTATGCGACCTTATCATATGTAAAGGCCATATGAACATTCCTCAGCCAGTCTTTATAATTTGGCACTGCGAGTTTATTTTTATCTAGTATTAGTTTAAAACCCGTCATGGTCGTTGCAATAAGGAGAGAGAAAAGAAACACTCAGCATATGCTCTTGCAAGTTTAGAATGGTTATTAGTTTATTTAAACAGGATGACTCCCACTGTTTTCTCGAATTCTTTTTCAAATCCTAAAAGAAGAATTAGTCAGGATTAATCGTACCCTACAAGTTCGCTTATCTTTTAGCCAGGCCAGTGTTGGTACTTCGGAGGGAGGTTCCCCGTGCTTTCGCATGTACCTAATTAATAACCTCGTTTTCCCAGAGGCGTAGCCCCGTTAACATCTTTCTAGACACCTACTTGATTAGCTAATTGCAAAGTGAAAAATTCTCCCGAAGAGTAGCGGATACTCACAGTAGGATCATGACCCAACTATCATTGTGTGATAATTTTGAAAGAAGCCTACCAAAAATACCACACTCCAGAAGGTATGCAACACTAGCAAGTTTCCTGTATGTTTGAAACTCCTGATATGATTTTTGCCCCGAGCGCTTATAACCTTGACGAAGGTCAAAAATCACAAGTCGCAAGTCAAGTTCAATCCGTCGTTGTCCATATTAATCTAGACCCATTCGTACAGGCTCTTGACGAAGGTCAAAACAGATATACGCCTGTCCTAGATTAATATATCTATCTATACTACAGATAAGCACCCACTAGCTACCAAACACTATGCCTTGACGAAGATCAAAACACATAGCATGAATACTAGTAGATGCCTATCTGAAATGACGGAGGGCTGCGGCTGGTTTTGGCGAAAACCGTTAACGTAATGAACTTGATATAGTCGAAGGAACCGAATAGCTTTTGAAAAGGAGTGGTTTAAGCTTCACTTTTTAAAAGTTGTTTTTGAAGAAAACCGAGTGGTTTTGCAATTGTTCCAACGTCGTCAGATTTTAGATTTAATACTTTGCATTAATCAATATTAATGCGGTCTCATCAATTAACCTTATCATTGCAGAAAGAAACGAAAATAGAACGTACGCTTATACCATCCGCATTTGCTACTGGGCTCCGTCATGCACCATTAGGTTACTTAACTAACGGCAGAGCGGGGGCTGGACTAGCGCGGGTGCAAAACATAAGCAACGTTTTTATATATATAGCTATAAGTCACGCAATAATATCCATTCTAGATCACAGCAACAACACAGATGAATATATTGGATATACTAGGATTTCCGTGTTTCGTTTTACCCTATAACGAAAAAAGTATTCCATGGTCGTGATGAATAGTCAAACCCCATGCTAGACCTTTACGGGTGTGGCAAACTACCCGCCAAATTCCCGAAGTGAAGCAACCTCCTTCAATGAAATGAGTAGGCCACTCGGCACTTCAAGAACCCAGTAATTTGTGCACCCCAACTTGGGTCTATCCTAGATGCAAGAAAAATTAAATGAAATAATACAACGGTGGTTACAACCTCAACCCGGATGTGCCCCGCAAAAGAATATTATATCAATTTTACAAATTTACATGAATGAAAGAAAATAATACTCTTCTCACATCCCGGCTATTCATTCACGACGATCGAATACTTCATATCCATAAACCATAAATAAGATACAAGATATATGCAACCCCCACTAATCGGCATATAGCAATTAGTAGACGTTTAGAAAAACATATACAAACAAAAATGAATAAACGATGTTAAAATTTCCGACTTCGAAATACTCCGTATTTCCCAAGCACAAAGATAACGGAATATGAAATCTGGGCAAAATCAAACAATATCATAAATCCTAAGTCCAAGAGTACAAAACACCACAAGAAACTCAAGACACAACTCCACAGTAAAACCGGTGACGGCGGGAAAAAGGCCATTTTCGGTTCTATTTTGGAGTTTGTGCCTCGTTTTTCTATGGTATTCTAGTTGCAATATAACGAGCACTCTGCAATTGTTTTAAAAAAATTTAGAGGCTCCAAAAAAATTGATAGAAACTTGGACTTTGAATTCATCGACTCGGAGTTATTTCGGTTTCGTAATTCTAAATTTCGTCTAATGAGCTAGTTAACGTTTGAGTAGGCTCCGATACCAGTGTAAGTCGATATCGTACACCCCACGTGGTTTGTGGGGAGGCGGAATTTATAAAAAACGATTTTTTACTTTGCAATATCGACCAAACATCCAAGATCTTTCAGAAACCCGAACTAGCAAAACACATAGAGGTTCTATAGTACTATGATAGAGTTTTATACCTCCAAGAATCTAGTCCTTCGGGTCTTCTTATCTTCTTCTTGAGCTCCTAGAAGATGTGGATCAAGCTCGGTCGTCAGCCTCTTCGTGTCGAAGAAGATCCATCCGAGAGTTTATGGTTCAAGCTCCAATCTCAAGAATGAGATAACTAAAGTACCTAGTTTGCTAATGTAGATAGCTTAGGAGATGTAGAGAGTTAATTGGACTATTTTATCTCAAAGAACCTTAGAATTTACAACACATGTGAGGGTTAAGGTATGAGGAAGGAGAACAAAAATGGAGAGAAAATGAGAAAACACAAATGACCAAGTCTTGTGAGTAAGTGAAGAATGGCCAACTTTTTTCCAATAATCAAGCATGCAATATTTTTCCATAGAAAAATACAAACATGCTTGAATAGTAAAGTCAAATAAAATAAACAAATGAATTAGCCATGTTTCAACCATACCACAAATATCTCTATTTCCACCTTATTAATCTATTTTCCAAAAATAGATAAAACCAAAAATGAGGTATCCCCTTCTAGAAGCACCTCTTGTAAAATTACAAGAATACCTTCACCGTATATACATATCCGTATTTGTACTGCAAAAAATACGAATACAAAGAAATAAAAATAATCCAATAATATAATACTAGAATGCGGCTTAATCCTAAGCCCACTAGTATTATCCGTTCGAATATCATCCGTATAGCTAGTACACATATATGATCGGAACTCTGCACGTAAAACCAAACGGCCTCTACATCGTTTCGTTTGAACCAGGAAAACCCTCCGTGTGAGACTCTAAAGACTCGACAGTATGCTGGCAGTGGATTTAACCACAATTCCGTCAGTGGCACTAGCTGTACGTAACGGCTACTCAGGTACCTGTCGAAAAGAAGACCGACGGGAGAACTCATCCGAACCCCTACTGAGCCTATCCATGACAATCTTCATGCAGTCCGGTCTGTTCGTCTCAGAGTATCGCATGTCGGGTCTAGGGGGTGGAAAACGTCAGACCCCTAATAACCTGACAAGTCGTGCCGGTGTGGCTCAAGACCATCCGAGAATCTACTGGTCCAATTACCAGTAATTCTCAATCCGTCCTGGCCAGGGACTTATGATGTTGGCCAACCAAACACAACGCGATATCGACTCCCTATACCGGGAGAGACGAATCCCCAACAGTCGCTCACTGCCTCCATGTGACTCGGGACTGTACCCAACTAAAAGCTGTTTGCATGACTCAGTATAGCCTGGTAGGGTAGTAATCAAACACAGTGGGAACTCACACGAGATAAATGACGATCTCAGGTCGACAGACTATCTGCACTCATGTCACCAGAGAACTGCTATCTGACGCTAGGTATAATACCATCTGGCCAGTTCTCGGCGAGTCCGTCCAGTGTACTCATCCCCAGTGAGCACCTGTATACATTCTAAGGTGCACCACGCCAATGGCTGCGGGATCAATCCATCGCCCCTCGTCAGAGTCTAGATATGTATACACTAGTCTACTATGGAATATCGATATCCAGTCTCGATACTCGCACGACTAGGGACATTTTAAGGATGTGCTTATTGACTACCCAGCTTCCACTAGTATGATTGCCATCACAACGCTAACGTTGGTAGTCGAGTAAGGATCCTACGGGCTTTATTAACATGTATACAATATATAAAATAACAAGTAAAATATATCACACGTTAAGATAAAGGCAAATCAAATAACATACTATTATATCGAGCAAGATTGTCATGTCCATACATATCCCTAGTATCTTATACAATGAAGGCCTCTAGGGCATACATATCCAACCCAAGTTAAATCTATAGTATATCAGTTCAAGTAACTAACATGACCCAATGACCAATACACACCTGACAACGTTGCCAGCAGCTTCATCTACAACTATTATTTAATGTTGTAGTTACTTTTACCCTTAAGTACCATTCATTTGGCTATTTTATCTTCGTATTCCGAACCATTACTAATTTGGTACCTGTATAGGCTTAGATAAACAAAATGCATGACAAGGCTTCTTGTGAACAGTATGCTAATCATTCTATACATTTAAGAAAGAATTCTGTAATGCCAAAGCTAGTAATTGATGGATGTCTGCTATAATGTATGTGGTGGATCCTTTGTTGGCTATTCTGTTGATGTTCAACTTATTAAATTACTCAAGCATCACTTAAAAATTTCATTCACTTTTTTTTCTACTCCAACCCAGGAAACACACCACTATTTACATGAGATTTATGTTCAGAAATGTTAACCTGTTATATGCACCTGTAGGACTAGTTTCTTCTCAATTGGAATATAAATAAATAACATTGTATTTGTTTATTATGGGAACCATATGGTTGGGCATCTGACCTGACTGTTCCATCAGAGAATTATAAAGCGTCAGAATTCCTTGCGTATTCCAGAAATGAAGTTTTCATTGGAGAAATACACGCAGTCTTTGCTACCTTTATATCTTCTCGGTTAACGCATAAACACTTACAAATATTTAATTAACACTATACACCGTAACAGACATGTCTCTCTCTCTCTCTCTCACACACACACACACACACACAACAATCTGCACACTTTGATTGATGCATCTCGTAACGAGGATTTCCTTTGGATACCAACATGCATGTAAGCATTGGAAAACATCACATTAGCTACCTTTATATGCACATCTCATTAGTTAACCTTACATGCACATGTGTGGCATGCATGGACTTTGCTTTGTGTGAGCCGCAATATTACTCAAGCTTTGCAAACCACTTGAAGGGTTATGTGATTTGCGATTTGACAAAAATATTGGAGCTATACCTAGTGCACCAATATGGAGACTTTCCTTGGAATAGCTAGGTGTTAAAATGCATAGTTAACTGTAAAAGAAGGTCGAGACCATGGTTCATATTCTATACATTACAAAACATGGTAACTAGAACTCAACAGAGTTGTTTACTCTTAGCACATGAATTATTTCTTTCTATATGAAGCTATGCTTGTGTAATATATTATACATGATGTATCTACCATCTAAACTCACCGTTGGCAGTCTGAAAATGATTCAGACATAATATGGAACAAAATGGCTAGTTCTATCAAGAGAGTAGTTAGAGATCTACTTGGTGAGTCGAGAGGTGGCGCTCCACCGTCTAAAGGACATATCATGGTGGAATGAAGAAGTAAATACTGCTATTAAAATTAAGAGATATTCTTATAAAAATTTGAAGAAAAGTAAAGATACAGAGAGATTTAAGAAGTATAAAATAGTTAAAAAGGAAGTTAAGAAAGCTGTTTGGGAAGCTAAATCTAAGGTCTATAAGGAGGTGTACGAGAAGTTAGACACTATGGAGGCTGAAAATAATATATACTGGATTGCTCGGATGCGGAAAAGGAAGACCAGAGACTTATGTACGGTGAAGTGTGTCAAAAATGAAAATCAGAAGTTTTTAGTTCGAGATGAGGATATCAAGAAAAGGTGGAGAGATTATTTTGACAAATTGTTTAATGAGAGCTTTACTAAGAATTTGGATGGACCTGTCATTCAATCTCAAGATATAAACCGTGATTTCATACGTAAAATAAGACTACATGAGGTTAAAGAAGTTTTGAAGAGAATGAGATCAAGAAAAGCGGTTAGTCCAGACGGGATTCCTATCGAGATTTAGAGATACTTAGAAGAAATAGACGTTAAATAGCTGACAGATCTGTTTAATAAGATTTGGTAGACCAAAAAAATACCAAGTGAATGGAGGAAAAGTATCCTTATACTTATTTATAAGAACAAGAGTGACATTCAAAATTGCTTAAATTACCGTGGAATAAAACTTATGTGTCACACCATGAAATTTTGGGAGAGAGATTGAACACAGGCTAAGCAAGGATATTAAGATAACAAAGAACCAGTTTGGGTTCATGCCTGGACGATCGACGACAGAGGTTATTCATTTGTTTCATCAGCTTATCAAGCGTTTTCGAGAAAGGAGAAAAGATTTGCATATGATATTTATTGATTTAGAGAAAGCGTACGACAAGATACCTAGAAAGATATTATGGGGGCCAATGATGAAGTAGGGGGTCCCCGTCAAGTACATTGACATAATCAAGGACATGTACGATGGAGTAGTGGAAAATGTTAGAACTTGCGGTGGCCTAACGAGTGATTTTCCGATTACAATTGGTTTATATCAAGGATCTGCATTAAGTCCATTCCTGTTTACTATCGTGATAGATGAGCTTACTAGAACCATCCAAGATAAGGTATCTTGGTGTGTGCTGTTCACTGATGATATTGTTCTAGTAAATGAGACGAAAGCAGGGGTTAATACCAAATTGGAGTTATGGAGGCAAACATTGGAATCTCGGGGTTCAGATTGAGCAGGTCCAAGACAACATATTTGCATTGCAAATTTAGCTAACAGAGAAGTCAAAACCATATTGGTATTATATTGGAAGGGCAAGAGATATCACTGAGCGATCAGTTTAGATATCTAGGTTCTATCATCCAAAAGAACGGGGAGATCGATAGCGATGTTAATCAAAATATCCAAGCTGGTTGGTTGAAATGGAGGAGTGCAATATGGATTTTGTGTGATCGTAACTTTCCGTTAAAGTTGAAAGGGAAGTTTTATCGGAGCGCTATTTGGCCTGCGTTATTATATGGTACAGAATACTGGGCTCCTAAGAAGTATCATACACAGAAAATGCACGTAGCGGAGATGCGCATGCTTCGTTGGATGTGTGGTAATACTAGAAAAGATAAGGTGCGAAATGAGGATATTCATGCAAAAGTTGGTGTCGTACCTGTGGAGGAAAAGATGTGGGAAAACCGGCTAAGATGGTTTGGTCATGTGTGACGCAGACGTATGGAAGCACCGGTTCGATGAATGGATACTCTCGATATAGGCAATGTCAAAAGGGCGAAAGAGAGACCGAAGAAAACATGGATGGAGGTGATACAACAACATATGGTTGCCAAAGGCCTCAATGAAAGTATATTGTTCGATAGGAGTGAGTGGAGGCGGAGGATTCATGTGCTGGACCCGGCGTGATTCTCCTGTTAGTTCATGTTGCCTACCCCATATGCTTGGGATAAAAGGCTCAGTTGTTGTTGTTGTTAATGTATCTGCCATCTACTCTTATATCATGCAAGTCACACGGGTCTTTATGAATTTAACCAGCATTAAGACATATCAGAATTTGTTTAATTTTATTAATTACTTTTTCTTCATCCTTTCAGAGAAACTTTTTTTTAAAAGGCTGATTCTAATAATCTGGAATAAATAATGAAGGAAGTGTACAATTTGGGCTGCAATGTATATAATGTCTTTAATGTTTATGTGATAGTTGATCATTAACATGTCATATATGATGCAATTCCAACTCAGGCCTATCTTATGTTGGTTAATTCATTTTGTTGGTGGGAATAGTCTTTCTTGTCACTGCCCTTGTCATCACTGAGTTTTACCATGTTTTGTTTCCTCACAGTTTTTATTTAGAAAAATGTCTGGAACAGCTCTTAGAGATCTCAATATACTGGAAAATTCAGGATTAGAGAAGAAAAGTGACAGTTCTAGTAAGGGAGGGTTTGCGAAGGCTGCTACTGAAAATACCAATGAAACTCTTGAGAGGAGGAAGAATAAGATTTCCGCCGCCCTGCCATCAGCTCTGGTGCAAGAATTTGATTTGGCGGGTAATGGCGTGGAGGCTGGAACTTCAGAAGTTGAGTATATTGAATCTGAGAACCTGCCAGATCTTTCTTCTGTGGATGCATATCTCAGCGTAGGGGCTGTTACTAATCTTTATTCTCCTTTTGTCTTAAGGCTTGTGTAGTTGTTTTTCTTCATGTTGTATATTTCATGTTATTGAGAGAAACAATTTCCTCATTCTTCTTATTTTTACTGTTGTTGATGTATGGTGTAGACACTTTTAACAAGATTGAACTCAAAAGATTGGGTTTTGGTATGCGAAGCACTCAACAATGTACGCCAGATATCATTGTATCACAAGGAAAAGCTACTTGAGATATTGTAAGTCTTGCTCTCTTATGGTGTACTTTTTCCTAGACATATGTTTGAGGAACAAAGATGTTTTGTTTTGAACAATGATACAATGTTACGTGATATGTCATCTCCTTATGCCATTTAATTTCTTATGTCTTGGATAACAGGGGAGATGTGATTCCACTTGTTGTGAAATCCTTGAAATGCCCGAGAAGTGCCGTCTGTAAAACTGCAATTATGACATCTACTGACATCTTCAAGGTTTACGGCAATTCAGTAATTGATGCACCTGATCCGATGGTAGAATACTCACTTCTATTTCCTTCGTGATGATTCAACCTTGGCAAATACTCTTTTTCTTTATGTATTTCATGAATATATTCTGGTCGCAGCTTTATCAGCTGCTTCTCAAATCTTCACAAGACAAGCGCTTTGTTTGTGATGCTGCTGTAACAGCTTTAGTAGCAATGACAGCTTGGGTGTCTCCTTCCTTGTTATTACCAAAGTTGCTACCATATCTTAAGAACAAGAATCCTCGAATCAGAGCAAAGACATCAATGTGTTTTAGCCGAAGTGTATCAAGACTCGTGAGTTTTAATCTTATTTAATTTGGTTTAATGATGGAGCTTGATTATGGTTTAATATCATTATTTTTTTAATAACGAAAATAGCTTGTCATTCCCCTTATATGTTTGCCAGCATTATTTTCTACCAATATGTGTAGTTAACATCTATAGGGCTTGATGTATATTTTCTATGGTTTACCAATCTAATCTTTTGCTTTAGCACTCACAGCCACCCAAACCTCTATATGAACATTATAATTTAATTACAACTGATCTTCTTTCTATAGTTAAATTTCTACTTATCTATGTTCTTTATCCTTCGCTGATATTAGGACTTATTTTCCTAATCTAATGTTAAAAGGTAACATTATTATGTCCTGTTTAATGAATTTATAGAATTAATAGTCTTTTCTAAAAAACAAGCTCAACAACAAGCTCTTTCTATTGCTGGAAGGTTATTGCAGATTGCAAAACAACTATTATTTCTTATGCTAGCAGAAAAAGAATAGTGCCCTATGCTGTCAATGCTCTTACTTTTGGTCCTTGTTTTTGTATTATCATACATAGGGCCCAGGAAGTTGCTTTTGACATAATCCTCTTTGAATAAATGAGTAAGCTGTCGAATTCAACCTTCAGCATTACATGCTGTTTTCTTTGGATGCTTGACTAACTTGCACCCTGGATTACTAATTTATAAAATATGTGGAACACATGTATATTCTAGAAGGCAGGATTATGTTCATTGATGTCTTTAATTGTTGTCCCCTTGTTATCTTTTATCAGGGAAGTGATAGTTTGTTTGCCATAGGCAGCCACACAGTTTGCATTCCGAGAGTTTCACAATGAAGGATAGCTTATATTTGATTGTAGATCTCTACTCTCGAGGTCTAAGTAAGGTGCTCATCATCTTATAACATAGAGATAAGGAAACAGATTGAATCATCGCCAGAAACTTCAGAAGTTTCCAGTATGGTATAATGATAAAAAAAGGGGAAATTGCCCTTGTGAGTGCTGAATGGCGATAAAGAATTCAAATAGCCAAGCACAACAATTTGGGTTTACCCTTTTCTTCTGTAGTCGCGGCATGATTATATGTAATATACTTTCAAGCATTTCTCATGTCTCATCATCAGATGCTAACTATGAATTAAAGACTCCTTAAAAAAATGACACTTGTTTTCCAACTTGGGACCCATCGTCAACTCTCTCATAGTTAGTGCTAAGTTCCTGTTTAGGAAATCATGGACGAGAGCGAGAGTCTTACCATATTACTGAGTGACCAAAGAAGTCTTAGAAGAAGAGAGCGAGATGATAGATATGCAATAGGGAATCATGTTCAACTCGAAAGTGCATATAATACCAAGAATGAAACATATCACATGCCTACAAAGATGATGTTGTTGATGATGCCGACAACGATGATAAGTCATCTCTCACATTTAAATGTCGTATTTGTGTACTGGTAACGTGATGCTATTTTAAGCTAGCTGCCCATTTTCCTTTATACTCATTTCCAGTCACTTTCTTGAAACCGTAAGGTATTATGTAAATATAAGCATATTGCATATTACTTATTTAATCTGGTTTGTTTTTATGTACATATTGACTGGTGCTGTCTATGAATTATGTTATATACTCATTTTCATTTTCAGTCACATTTTTGAAAATATATGGTTCTATGTGATATAATAATATTCATGTCTGACAATTAATGTGAATCATATTTGTATACCGATAATATTATGATCTAGTCGTTCATGTTCCTTTTACGTACTGGCCCACCCTATGTTTGAATTATGTATGCTCATGAACCATATAGTCTTATCTAAGTCTAACTGTCCAGGCAGTAATTATAGTATCTTGGACCTAAACCGGTGACTCACTTTTTCTAGGTAACGGGTAAGAGGACCAAAACAATATAAGCATATTTCATATCACATTTAATGTTACCTATCTATCAATAATATTTTAAGCTAGTTGCATATTTTCCTTATATGCATTGGACCATTCTAACTACGAATCATATCGCCTTGCTTCGCTTTTGTGAAATCACACTGCTTTAAGCATTTTTTTTGACTGGATCTTTTACTTTTTCTTTTAGTTCTGTAAATGTTTGCGTTCCTGGAATTTTCATTTCCAATCACTATCTACTATCTCAGGGAACCGAAGGAATTAAAGCTTATGGTATCGATAAGCTAATCCAAGTTGCCGCATCTCAGCTTAGTGACCAGCTTCCCGAGTCACGAGAGGCTGCTCGAAGTCTTGCATTGGAACTACAGACAGCTTTTCAACAATCACAAGCATCCTCAACAAGTGAAGAAATGGAAAACAGCACTACTGAATCATGGGAATCCTTTTGCCTGGCTAAACTCTCTCCTCTTAGTGCTCAGGCGATTCTCCGTGTTACCTCTGCACCCAAAGATGTCAGTTGCTAGCCTATGCCATCCGATGGCTTTATAGATATATACCATTCTTTTAAACTTGGTTCTTTTAATTTGTATCTAGTAAGTTTTCGTCATTACTACTTGCATGTCTGCACTTTTTACGCGTTCGAACATTTTTATCTTCTCTTGTTGTAGTAAAAAGCCGGACAGGATTTGGAGTATTCTGTGGATATTCTGTCTCAAAGCACATATTCTTGTATTTGCTGCATGCTTGGCATTTTTTTGAAATTTTCACTAGTTTCATCATCAATTATTAAACTGAGTTTTGATTCAAATATTTGCAAGACTTATTGAGAGGCTTAGGAGGTTGCTATGTTTTGTTTCTAAGCAATGCGATTCCGTGTTAGTAGCTATTGAGGCTTAGGGAAAATCAATTGATGTTTGGATATTTTTCAATAGTGATGAGCTCTGCATAATATTTTGGGATTTTTAGAAGGATGAACAGCATCTACAGTATTATAACAGCGAGTTATCTAAGACCCCACCCTACTTCTATTGAATGTGTTGATGCTTGCAGTGATGTTGTGCACCAATCACATTCTTCTAAAACTACTCTACTAAAAGAAAACGAAGAACCGGGTTTGGTAGTACTTTTCTCTATTTCCATTCTGTATTTTTTGTGTATACTATTTTATGGAGAGGAAATGTATGGTAGACGAAAGAATTATAATAGTTCAATATCTGCTTTTTAGAGCAACAATGAAGCATGAAAAATTAAAAAAGTTCTTGCTATAATTTTCCTATCTTGTCTCTTAGACTATTTATCTGAAATCGAAAGAATTATATATAATAGTTCAATATCTGCTTTTTTGGAGAATAAAGGTGTTAAAAGGGTTCAATAACAACAACCATTCAGCGTTCAAGGTGTTGAGTGCTCAAAATTGCTTTTCTGAAATTTAATTCACAGATCTTACAAAATTTTAAGGAAAGAGTTTGCAGTTGCCAATAGAAAAAAGAAAGAAAGCATGTGTCACCAACCGTCCACAACTTTTAATTTTAAATAAACAAATAAATTTTGTAATTGCTTTGAATCGTTTTCCTCTGCTATGAAAAATCAAATAAATTGAATGGAACTGCGTGCAAGCATAGTCACAAATTCGTCTTTCGGGAATAATTCGGCGAGGTCGAAAATTCGGATTCGGAGAATTATTCGGAAAAAATCGGCAGGTATTCGGGAAAGATTCGGTAAGTGTTCGGGAAATGTTCGGAAAGGATTTCGAGCAATAAATTAATATATGAGACACTAGGTTTTGATTTTGTGAATTATTTGCTGTTTTTTGAATTATTCAGTGTTTTATCACATAATTCGGGAATAATTCGTGAATTATTCGCGAATAATTCGCGAATTATTCGCGAATTATTCGGCCAGTTCGGCAATGGCGATTAATTCGGAGATTAATTCGTCTGATCAAGAATTCGCGAATTATTTGCGAATTCGGCGAATAATTCGCGAATTATGTGACTATGCGTGCAAGAGACACTTGCCTTGCCGCTCGTAATACTATATCTGCATCTAATATTTCGAGAACTATAATTTGCATGTAGAGATATAGAGATGCATAAATGTAGGAATTGTCTCTCAAATGAGTTTTTTTTTATGAAAAAAAGAAGAAGATCAATTTCCATCATAATAATCAACACAAGAAATACACATTGAATTTTTTTTTTCAAATCTTCGATTAGTCAAACACTGTTTAAATCCAGTATTCCAATGAAATGCTCAAGCACAGATATCTGTCTGTAAGGATAAAACAATGTATATGGTTCAAATCAAAGTATGAGAAAATATATACAAGAAAAGCAAATATTATGCTAACTATTATCTTTTATGGATTGGAATTATTAGGCCTCGCCAGGAAAGAATTCTTAAATTCTGTCTTTCGTGGGTTCGGAAAAATATAATCAACTATATTGCAGTTCTGACTTAATCTTCTTTGACAATAAAAATTCATACAAAAGCATAATCTCCTAGCAATGAGAAATTCTTCTAAAGCATGCAGCAAGTTGATAGTAACAAAAATAGTTTTCTCCGAACCCACAAAAGACAGAACTGTTGCTTTTGTATGAATTTTTTTTATATATACCTTTAAGTGGATAGTAACAAAAATATTAATGGAAATAGCACAAGTTAGGTACACTATTGTCGGGGGTCATTCGTAACGGTAAAAATCGTTATATAAACCCCTGTTGGTAACAGTTTTAACCATTATACAACTGTTACAAATAACCCCGTAACAACAGAGTATGGTAACGGTTCCAACCGTTATAGTAAAAAAAAATTGATAATGGTTGGAACCGTTACCATATAAATATACAGGGTAATGATATCTGAAACATATCAAATATCTGCCACCTATTGGTAACGGTTCCAACCGTTGCTAATAAGTTGCCGTTACCAATATGTACCAGATATCCAACATGTTTCAGATATGAGTACCTAGTACAGCCGTTACCAACCTATTTGGTAACGGTTATAACCATTATTAAAGAGTTAATGGTAACGGTCAAAACCGTTACAAAATATATATATTAAATCCGATGAACGCACTGCTTTCATTTACAAATAGGAATAGAAATAATAATATCATCAAATTTCACACGTAATTATAATAATCAACAAATAATATAATCAATAAATCACACGCAATTATAAAAAAAAAATATGTACAAATAATATAATCAATCAATCAACAAAACAAATGTTTATATCTAAGCTCATTGGGAAGATCCACCTCCGTCGTTCCGTGACCTGAAGAGAGCGTCAATCACGTCTCGTAACACCCGCCGCATGTAATCATCCTGCTGTCGCGTCAGCTGCGTGACTTGCTTCGAAAGCGCCTGCAGCTACTGTTGCGTCTGTTGATGAGCCTCCTCCTACCGCATCATTCGCTTGTGGAACGATCGAATCTCCGCTGCCGACGCTGCTGCCGCATCTGCCCACGTCTGGATCACAACGTACTCGTGGACGGCCTCACGCCCAGCAAAGAGGCGGCGGGCCTCAGGAACAACCCCGCACTCATGCCCACCATGATGTCTGCCTAATAGCTCTTCGATGACAGGGGAAATGGCAGTAATCGAGTCGTCGAGGCCAAGTCCTAAAAGGGTCGTCCTCTCTCGAAACTGGCACTGTAAAGAGTATATATAGATATATAGATATGTGTTAAATTAAAATATATAATCAACTTGATTATATGAAACTTACCATGTATTTGCAGGTGCCCTTGTGTAATGCGGCTCATCCCTTGACAAGATTGTAGTTGGCAGGATCTTTCTGTTTCTGCAATAAAATTAGAATTTATTTTAATAAGTAATCCGCGACAAAGAAAACATATATTGTTAAGTGTCGAAGTACTCACGAGGAGGAATTGCGAGATGGCCCGCATGCGCTTCCCTTGGATCGGGACAACACGGGATCTCACACTATTGTTTCGGTTCTGCTTATTGCGATCTGACTCTACCTTGCAATTATAAAAAAGATTATATTATATTTCAGAATATGATTTCATGTTATATTGTTATAATCTTTAGAATTAAATTTATACCTGAACATCGGTGCGAGAATAGCACTCGACCAGCTGCGGCCAATCGGGTCTCAGGACGTCCACCGCTATCCGATCCATCATCGACCCTCGTTGCTGCTCAGTCGCCGAGGCCCATGCATCATAGTAAAGCCGCTTTACTTCATATCGGCGTCTCCTCTTGGTATTCTGACACTCCTCTACGACCCAGGCAAGGTCGCGATGTGCATCGAACGGAACATGCACGCCATCTGTGCCGGGAACACCGATGAACCTGTAATGTCGCCGGGTCTGAAATTACAAAATTTTAAATAAGTGTGTGTGTGTGTGACGACGATTGAAATTTAAATGTTTAAAAGGATATGTGATACCGTTTCCGACTCAAAAAAAGCCCGAACATTAATGGTCTGGCACGGGTCCTACCTTTGATGGAGCAGGTACTTATGGTATGTATTGACCACGTGGCCCATATAAGCCCCCCACTCAGTGGATTTTTCGCCAACAGCCACATCTTTCGCCAAATTTTCCAAATTTAATTTACAATCGTTATTTAAAATCTTTTAAGCAATAACAATTATACCTGCCCCTGATGTTGTTGGCGTGCTGCTAGAACCGGCACTCGACGTCATCCCGCCAGTAGAACGCGGATCTACAAACAATAAACTGTTAAATGATTCAATAGAATTTAATAGATAACTAAAAGTTCAATAAATAACTACATTGTAATGATGTATTAAATTTTTAATGAGTAAATTATATACCATGTGTAGGAGTGACTGGGGTGCCCAGATCTGCTGAGGCGCTAGTAGGGGTAGGCGGGGCTGCTGGGGCGCTAGTAGGGGCACTGGTAGGGATAAGCGGGGTTGTTGCGGCTGCTGCGGTTGCTGTGGCGCTAGTAGAGGAGCTGGTAAGGATAGACGGACCTGCTAAAGCTCCTGGGGCTGCTGAGGCTCCTGAAGCAGTCTCATCGGTGGGCCTAAAGCTCCGGCCAAGAACATCTAGATGTTTTTTCTTCTGACGTCCAGATCTTCCTGGGCCTGCCATCAGACCCTACATGTATATCCAAATATTATTTCATCACTTATAATCATTATACAATTTAAAACATTTATTTAAATTTCATTACCTAACACGTTTCTTCGGTACATTAGCTGAAGATATCTTAGATGGATTCTTAAAATCTTGAGCTGTGATAATCAATTGGCCGATATCACGTCTTACTAACGTATTGATCGACGGCGCAGAAGATTGATCATTGGTACGTTCAATAGAAGGACTGAGACGTGTTAGCGTCTCTTCCTCGTCACTCACATCATCAAAGACATTCAACATTGGCACATTATAATAATCTCTCGGTTTCCAACGACAAACAACACTCTAGTCAACCTTCCTCAAGTCCCGAGAATAATATATTTGTGTTGCCATTGAGGAAAAGATAAATTTATCGTATTCGTAGGCTGTTCGCTAGGTGTTAACCAAAGTGAGACCGTATTCATCGATCTTCATACCCCGTTTAGACTTGGTATCGTACAATCTGCATTAGAATATATAAAATGGGAGCTATAACTTCATCAAGAACACCGAAGCTGGGTTTTCCTTTATCGTCGACGGTTGCGACGCCGCTATTTTGTGTAGCTATAATACGTTCCGTCCTTTCGATCTCAAATTTGTAGCTGGAAACCCCGTACTCATTGTAAAATGTAGCTACCGTAATCTGGTCGCTTAAAAAGTCTTGAACCTCTCTATCAATCTGCTCTCCACGATTCAATTGTCCGTCGACTTCTTGTCTACACTAAGTGGCGAGAGTGTCCCTCTGTTCTTTTTCGATCCTATCGGTCGACCACCTAGGATTCTGTAACGCTTTAAAAATTGTTTAGGTTAATTGTATGATAATTAGTAGTACAACACGTGTTTTCCGTAAAACCAGCCTTTATCGTCTAGTATGCCACGGTATCTAGTTTGGAACTCTTCCAATCACACCGTCCCTCCACTGAGGGTAAAGACAATGCCTGTGACCGACTTTCAGTCGTCCTTATCATTCTGGAAGCTCGAACCAAGAACTTTCTTTTAGTGCTTCTCAAGTACTTAAGAATGTCCTCCACAGCTGTCCAGTGATTCTCTCAAGATCCGATTGATTCCTAGTCACTATACCTAGTGAGTCATCTACATCTGGTCTGGTATATAACATCGCATACATGATAGAGCCTACTGCCGAAGCATAGGATATCCCTTGCACGCGAGCTCTCTCCAAATCAGTCTCGGAAGATATCTTTTTGGAGAGAGTGATTCCTGAGGTAGTGGGCGAACCACCACGCTTAAAATCCTACATACTAAACCCCTTTAGTATGGTGTTAATGTACCTGGATTTGGGACACTTCCAACATCCACATAGATCTATCATCATAAATCATAATCCACAAGATGTAGTAGGTATTATCCAGATCTTCTATTGAGAATCCTCATAATAAGAGGAGCATGACCGAGTGTAGCATAGGAAACCATTTCCTATCAAGAGTATGTCATCTACGTACAATACGTGTAAGACAACCTCACTCTCTACAACCTTCTTGTATATACAAGGTTCATCTACTATTTTGATGAAGTCAAACTCTTTGACTGCCTGATTGATGTGAAAATTTGTGTTTGTTTACCGCAATCAATAACGGTGTCGCTCGTAGCTAGACCGAGATGAGTACGGGTCGTCCTCTGGGAAACGTGGAACCTTTTATTTTTACTTTAGATGTGTTGAGAAAGAGAGGAGGAATAAAGAATTTTGTGAGAAGTTTCTAGATCTACTTTAAACAAGAATGTAAAATATAGATCTAGATTATTTTAGAGATTTAAATAATATAATAATAGGGCTTGTAGGGTTCGTTAGGATTTAGTAGTTATGGAAGATTAATTAAAAGTTACCCTTTTTATCCATTAATAGATTTAGAACTAGAACGACGGTGATGCGTGTAGATTAGGGTTTCTGGAGGGAAAAAAAATCCCACTCGTAACCCTTATCTCGACACGGAACTCCGTTCATATCTAGCCTTTACCAAAACAATCATTAATCTAATCTCTAATCGCGGTCGGAAATAGCAAGGAATTGCTAGCGCGCCCGATTAGGATGTTAATGATTATTTTAATAAAGTTCCTAAACTTTATAGGACTTAAAAAGGGTTTAATTATTTTCATCGCCCATTAGCCTACCCTAATCCTACGAACCCTAACAAGCGGAGAATTACTCGCGCATGTTGGGAGAAGAAGATGAAAAGAAAGAGAGGGGAAACATAATGTAAAAAAAAAAAAACAATTAAATAAAAACTACCTTTATTAATCAACTCCTTCAAGCTACACTTTTAATCCATAGAAAATGATTACAAAACTTGATTTGCATCTCGATCTTTCCTAAGGAGGTAGTCGAACAGTCAATGATCAGCCTGGATGCGTGAGCGTCGGGAGCTTCGTGATCTCTTCGGCTTGATAGCTTTTCCAAGAGGCTCTCGGTACCTTTTTATAGTGCAAAGCCAGAATCTTTTGCTTCAAAAATTGGTAAAATATAGCAGAGGTTGATCTCCAAAAATATTGCCTTCCAACTCCCTATTATTGCGGCGGATCCGTGGCCCAAGGGTGGGTTTGGCCGCGGATCCGCGCTCAAGGGTGGGGATCATTTGATGATTTTTCTTGTGCTTTCATCTGGTGACATTTGGCAATTCTAGGCATCTTCAGAATCTGAAAATCTTTTCTCGGTTGCTTCCAGACTTGGTCTCCAAGTTTTGCTTCTTAATTTGGCAAGATTTCTTCAACAACTTGATTTGCTTGATTCTAGCCTTGGAAAATTCTGCACAACTTGCAAATATTCTGCACAACAACTCAAATAAGATTTTAGTAGACTTTGTTCTACTAGGATTAGGTCAATAATATTATTTGCATACATTTTCCTACCAAATGATAATAAAAATATATTAACACATGGAAAATAATGTTTTTACACATAAACCCTCATATGTATAATATATCATATTAAAGTCCTTTTTTTAATATAAAAATGGTAGGAAAAATGTAATACAAATGTGCAGTTTTATCGACTGAACAAATACCCCCAAACTTATCTTTGATCGTCCCGAGCAAACTAGTTTATTTAAGAGGAGAAAAAGAAAGGAGAAAACTAAGCACACTTTCGTAGGCAGACACGATTGCACTGAGCACGCGCAACAAGCCGTTAAACCTCTAGGTGTCCCTAGTAGGAGGAGTGTTGTCTCCTGAGGGTTTTCAGCGGATTACACCCACAAAATCCTATAACAAAAGAGAGATGGTGAAATCTACATATAAAGATAAGAACCATAAAAGAAAGGCCTTGAAAAGAAGAGTTTCCAACTATACTAGCTTTTCAGTTGTCATGAGCCCTATCTTAATAGTCATGAAAAAATGTTAGAAATCACATTATCCCTCAATAAAACATCGTATTTATTCTTCATTTCTACCTTTCATCCAAACATTGATCATATAACCCCACGTGTGTGTAAAGAACATCCCTACACTCGGAGAATTCAATTCAAGCTATCATACTCTTGTCCATCTACCTTAGTACTTTTTAATTTGATGAATATTAAGATTTGCTCACACATTTTCATGCGACCGTTAATACTTCTTGAGGTACTAACAGACCGATTACTCATGTGCTTGCTGATTCGGTGATAATATTTTCCTCGTCTTGCACCACCTAAGGCTTAGCAGTGACTCCCAGACCAGTTGGCCTTAGGGCACTAGGTGAAGAGGCACCCTCGCTATATTTTTTTATTGCTGCCTTGGCGATAACAAAACCAGTGTTCATTTTTTTTCTTTTCACCCTTTTTATATTTTCTTCATTTTATTTTTTTTATTTCCTTCATACTTTGGCTTTTAGACAAGAGTATTTCAAGGTATCCTCTACTATCCCGAGTTTCAAGACGTGTGTAAGTGCATATAGTAGGGTATCAACATTCAAATGTTTGGCTTCCAGAATAGAAATTATTTTTCAGACTTATTTTTATCCTCAGATTAGTGACTTCCTTCATTTTACTAACCCTTGGGACGACAGCTCATAACTACTTATTACCAGTTCGTTTAAGAAAACTTTTAATTTTTCTTGGTTTTCTTAAACTATTCCTATCTTTTGGATGTAATTTTTCACTTTCTACTCTTTTGTTATAAAAGAATTTTTTTTTTGAAAATGTTGTGCTTATGCAAAATATGATGCAAATTGATGCGTAAATAAGCACAAACCTCCCCCAAACTTGTTTTCAACAGTGTCCTCACTGTTGTCATCCGTTAAACTCAAAAACCTGTAGACTTGGGAGGAAATTATTAATGGGGGCAAGAATATATGAAAGTGAAAATCCTCCCCCAAACTTATTTTAGGCTCATAATTTTGTAGAAATCATTTTCTTTCAAGAGCCAAAATATACCACCCCTCCCCCAAACTTGAGTTAAACATTTTTAATCTTTTAAAATCACACGAGGGGGTCAAGATTATTGGTCAATGCCAAGCTTTGCAAAGACCGAAGGTCAACACCAACCATTCAAAAATTTTATCAATGAAGCACCAAGGTTGGTGGAAGAACATGTCACCTATTGACGTGAAGAAGTGGGGAGGTGACAAGAGGTGTAATGGAAAAGGATTGCGTCTCAATTTGGAGAGACGACACAGTGATAGTAATGATGGACTACCCGCATTATCATGATTGTCCAAAAGAGGGGGTGGAGGTCCAATTTCTTCATCTTGGAGTTGATTTATCTCAACACCCGTATCTTTTAAAAATGCGAGTTCATCAGCGAAAATTTCCTCAAAGCTTTCATCGATACCCCGAAGAATAATATCATCAGAAAAAATGGGGCGATCGTCAGACTCTATAAAAAGTTCCTCATCAGTGTTGGATGTTGACCCGGACAACTCGGTGGAGGAGTCCGTATCAAGCAACAACATATGAAAAGAGTCAGTATCATGAGATTGATCAAATTCGCTGCTGTCGACATCCATTAATTCAACAGAACATACATGAGCATAGGGTTCGGAGGGTTCACTTCCCAACTTGTAAATATTAAGCTCAATTGACTTCTTTCCAAAGGATAGGGTCATAGAGCCGTTTCTACAATTAATTACTGCGTTGGAAGTGGCCAAAAAGGGTCGACCGAGTATCACCGGGATTTGATTGCGTGGGTTCGCTACAGGTTGTGTATATATAACGATAAAGTCCACAGGGAATATGAATTCCCCGACTTTGATTAACACATCCTCTAGCTCACCCCTTGGTTGGGTGATAGATCGATCGGCCATCTGAAGAGTGCAATGTGCAGGTTTTAACTCTCTGATCCCTAATTGCTCATAAACCGAATACGGAAGCAAGTTAACACTAGCACCTAGATCGAGTAGAGCACGATTAATATTTTTACCCCCAATAGAAATAGAAATTGTAGGACTTCCGGGGTCCTTTCGTTTCTTGGGTAGTTGTTGTGTAAAAGCAGTGCTCACATTACTCGCAAAGAAAACTTTTTTAGGTACTTGAACTTTTCGCTTCCTAGTGCACAAGTCCTTTAAGATTTTTGCATATGACGGAACTTGTTGAATAGCATCTAGGAGAGGAATATTTATGTTAACTTGCTTAAATTTCCACAATCTTCTCCATTTGTGGACTTGGTCTGTTGCCCCTCAACCTGTTTGGATAAGGTGCTTGATCAATAAGTTTTGGGTCCAATGTTTGTGGAGAAGACTGTGGGGATGGATTCGATCCCAAAACTGGAGTGGGAATCGACTTAGATAGATTTGGCGAAATGGGCGAAGGGTTCGAGCCTTGGGGAAAACGGAGAATAGGCTCGGGTGAAGGTGGGAGACTAGACGAATTAGGGGAAGAAGAAAAAGCTGGGGTATCATTGGTGTCACTATCATCACATTGCTCACCCACTCGGTCATTCAGCACTTTTCCCGATCTCAACGTGGTAACAGCATTCACATTATAACTTTGTGAGTGACCAGGATTAGGTATGGGTTGAGATGGGAGTTTCCCTTTCTCTCTCGCACTCATTGCGGCGTTTAACTGTGCGATTTGGTTTTCTATTGATTTGATACTCTCACCATGGGAGGAGGAGTTTTTCGTTAGGGTATCAATAGAAGACCTTATCTCAGCCGAATTTTGCATGGATTGTTTCATGAACATATCCAAAGTTTGTGCAAGTGAGTTGTCAGTACCGGCCACTTGTGGTGTAGAAATGTTGGCCGGATTTTGGAAATTTTGTGACTGAAAGGGGGGCTAATTCTGTGTTTGTGGTTGCTGTGGAGGAGGTCTTTGATAATTGCTTTGTTGGTTTTGATTCCAAGCAAAGTTAGGATGATTCCTCCATCCTTGATTGTATGTGGAAGAATAAGGATCGTTTCTAGGTCGCTGCTGAAAAGCAGCATTAGCTTGAAACGATGCATTCATAGAACATTCTTCCGTTAAGTGTGAAGGATCCGAACAGCAACCACAGACGGTCTTAGGAAGCGTGACCTGATTTAGGGAGAATGTTGACAACTTATTTTCAATGGCATCGAGTTTCTTCTGAATCGCTGCCATTTCGGCTTTTACTGCGATAGAAATATCGAGCTGGTGAATACCTCCCTTAGTTGAAGGTGGTCTTACGCTTTCCCACTGCAACGTGTGTTCAGCAAGGTCTTCCAGATATTTCCAAGCTTCACCGTCATCTTTAGACATGAAATTGCATTGACACATTGTTTCAAGCATCTGCTTTGTCGCTGGATTAATGCCCTCATATATAATCCGACATAAATCCCATCTTTGTATTCCGTGATGGGGGCATTGGACAAGCAAATCCTTGAAACGTTCAAAGCAGTTCCAAAATGGTTCATTAGGAAGCTGGGTGAACTGGTTAATCTCGCTCCTAACATGTGCAGTCTTATGATTTGGGTAAAACTTCTTAAGAAATGCTACGACGAATTCATCCCAATTAGTGATAGAGTGTGCGGCAGTATTATAAAGCCATTTTTCTGCCAAGTCGCACAGTGTGAATGGGAGAAGACGTAAGCGCATAGCATCTAAAGTCAATTGTGAAGTACCCATCATTGCGCATACGTTTTCGACTTTGGTGATGAAAACGTACGCGTCTTCCGACTCAAGCCCGTGAAATTTAGGCAGCATATTGATGTAGTGGGGTTTAATTTCGAAATTATCCCCGTTAGGTGGTGGAAGAGATAGACAAGTAGGAAGGGGACCACGAATAGGATAGCATCTCTCTTGGAGAGAGATGCGCGGTGGATTCTGCGCACCTTCGGGCGGTGGCAGCGTGGTGTTATAATTAGATGGAGTGCCGTCCATCACGGTCGATGTGGTGTGTGGTGGGGGAAAAGAAGATGAAGAAGTACCGACTTCGGCGTCGATAGCAGGAACGCGGACAAGACGGGCACTAGGATCCCGTGTCCAGCCGAGCATGCACTAAGCGGGTTTAGTGCAAGTGGCAGCGTGTGTGTGATTTAAAATTGGTTTGTTTTGAAAAATGTGGGACTCAAGACAAATCTCCCTAAGATGCACAAGCAACCCTAGAACTAAGGTCACCTAGGTCCAGTCTCTAGACCGCTCCTAGACTTCCAAAGGACAAGCCGCAGGATAAATCCTCTACCGCCTCCGTACTACCCTTGTAGCGAGGTAAGTGCCAGGTAAGTGGGAAGGAACCACCACAACAGTGGGCCTAATTAAAAACCACTAGCCTTTGTCACACTTGCCTAGGCACTACAAAAGTAATGCGGATAAACGATAGATTACCCACGACCTTCCTCTGTCCTTATTGAGCGCGACAGTCCTTAGAGTCTGGTCTAGATATTTTTTAAATTAATGAAGGGTTGATCTATATGCTCGGTTTGTGATTTGTGGGGCTTAGTAAGGGTGATGAAATCCCCACCTAATCTTGATTTGGTCTTTGCCCCTTAAAGTCCGTATTAAATATGCAAAACAAAACCAATTACAAAACTTTTGCAAAAAGATTTTTGAGCGGCGCAATTTTGCAAAGAATCCTGCAGAAAATAGATTTTATTGGATTTGAGGAGAGAGAGAAGGAGTTGAGAATCTTACCAGAGAGTTCTGTAGCCCTAATCCCTCCAAGCAGCCGCGTTTCCGCCGCAGAAAGCACCTTTGTGCCGCGGTTCCGCCGCGAGGTGTATGGAACAGTTGATGAAAATTTTTCTCAAGCCCTCTGTGCTCCTCTGGATCTCGATGAATGCCTCTGTCTTCTGTTTTCCTCAATTCTGTAACTCCAGATCTCCTTGCAAAATTCACGCACAAATCGTTAAATATGCAATTTGCAGTTTTGTGTTAATAATGATATGAATCGTCTAAGAATTCAACACAAATAGTAAAAATAAAAAATTACGCACGTATCCCCGGCAACGGCGCCATTTGATTGATGTGAAAATTTGTGTTTGTTTACCGCAATCAATAACGGTGTCGCTCGTAGCTAGACCGAGATGAGTACGGGTCGTCCTCTGGGAAACGTGGAACCTTTTATTTTTACTTTAGATGTGTTGAGAAAGAGAGGAGGAATAAAGAATTTTGTGAGAAGTTTCTAGATCTACTTTAAACAAGAATGTAAAATATAGATCTAGATTATTTTAGAGATTTAAATAATATAATAATAGGGCTTGTAGGGTTCGTTAGGATTTAGTAGTTATGGAAGATTAATTAAAAGTTACCCTTTTTATCCATTAATAGATTTAGAACTAGAACGACGGTGATGCGTGTAGATTAGGGTTTCTGGAGGGAAAAGAAATCCCACTCGTAACCCTTATCTCGACACGGAACTCCGTTCATATCTAGCCTTTACCAAAACAATCATTAATCTAATCTCTAATCGCGGTAGGAACTAGTAAGGAATTGCTAGCGCGCCCGATTAGGATGTTAATGATTATTTTAATAAAGTTCCTAAACTTTATAGGACTTAAAAAGGGTTTAATTATTTTCATCGCCCATTAGCCTACCCTAATCCTACGAACCCTAACAAGCGGAGAATTACTCGCGCATGTTGGGAGAAGAAGATGAAAAGAAAGAGAGGGGAAACATAATGTAAAAAAAAAAAAACAATTAAATAAAAACTACCTTTATTAATCAACTCCTTCAAGCTACACTTTTAATCCATAGAAAATGATTACAAAACTTGATTTGCTTCTCGATCTTTCCTAAGGAGGTAGTCGAACAGTCGATGATCAGCCTGGATGCGTGAGCATCGGGAGCTTCGTGATCTCTTCGGCTTGATAGCTTTTCCAAGAGGCTCTCGGTACCTTTTTATAGTGCAAAGCCAGAATCTTTTGCTTCAAAAATTGGTAAAATATAGCAGAGGTTGATCTCCAAAAATATTGCCTTCCAACTCCCTATTATTGCGGCGGATCCGTGGCCCAAGGGTGGGTTTGGCCGCGGATCCGCGCTCAAGGGTGGGGATCATTTGATGATTTTTCTTGTGCTTTCATCTGGTGACATTTGGCAATCCTAGGCATCTTCAGAATCTGAAAATCTTTTCTCGGTTGCTTCCAGACTTGGTCTCCAAGTTTTGCTTCTTAATTTGGCAAGATTTCTTCAACAACTTGATTTGCTTGATTCTAGCCTTGGAAAATTCTGCACAACTTGGAAATATTCTGCACAACAACTCAAATAAGATTTTAGTAGACTTTGTTCTACTAGGATTAGGTCAATAATATTATTTGCATACATTTTCCTACCAAATGATAATAAAAATATATTAACACATGGAAAATAATGTTTTTACATATAAACCCTCATATGTATAATATATCATATTAAAGTCCTTTTTTTAATATAAAAATGGTAGGAAAAATGTAATACAAATGTGCAGTTTTATCGACTGAACACTGCCACATCAAAACAGATGTTCCAACTCCGCGATGCGTGCATTGATCCTGATGGACTTAAGCATAGCTTTGAAAGTCTCAACTTTTCCATCTACACCAAGAATCTTCTCAAGATCCATTTGCTCCCAATGGGTTTTACCCATTCAGGTGAAACATGCAAAGTCATACTTTGTTGGTGTACATGGATTCCATCTTTGATCGCATTGCATCCAACCATTTCATAGAGTCTCCACTTGTGATGGCCTGTATGAACCTAGTTGGGCCATCATTTACCATGATGCAATCTACGCTCCCACTGTCACTGAGAAGACCGTAGTATCTCTCAAGTGGATGAGGAACCCTACCAAATTCGCGGAGAGGCTGAGGTTCGTTGGAGACTATTGAATCCTTTGGTTTTACCAAATCATCAGTTGTTAGTTTGTCTAGCTCGAACTCCTTCCAGTTCTACCTCATGACCACTAATTTCTTCACAAGAAATTACTTTTCTAAAATTGTGGCATGCTAAGAAAACAAAACACATTTTTCTCCTCAGTTAGGTAGAAGATATACCCTCGCAAATGTTTGGGATATCCTAACAAACTTACAGAACTGGCCTTGCCTTGAGTTTGTCCGGATTTTGCTTTTCAACATAGGCCGGACAACCCTATATCTTAACTCGTTTAAGACATGGTCTCTTCCCATTCCATATCTCATATGTAGTGGTAGGCACTGATTTGGACGGAACCCTATTCAATAGGTATGCAGCTTCTCAAGTGCATAACACCCAAAAGGAAACAAGTAACTCAGCAGTACTCATCATAGAGCGCACCATATCTCATAGGGTGCGATACCTCCGCCCAGATACACCGTTGTGCTGTGGTGTACACGAAGGAGTAAGCTCTGAGAGAATCACATTTTCCTTTTAGAAACTCCAGGAGCTCTAAGTGCAAGTATTCTTTTCTCCGATCATATCGAAGGACATAATACTTCTACCCGTCTGGTTCTTTAACTTCAAGCTTATATTTCTTGAATTTCTCAAAAGTCTCAGACTTGTGTTTCAACAGGAACATATGTCCGAATCCTGAGAGATGATCAGTGAATATAATGAAGTGCGAAGAATCAATCTTGGCATTTGTAGACATAGGACCGTATACATCATCATGTATCCGTCCCAAGAGTTCAGTAACTCTTTCTCTGTTTCCAGTAAACGGAGTATTGGTCATTTTACCTTTGAGACAAGACTGGCAAGTATCATAAGATGAAAATTCGAACAGATTCAAATATTCATCCTTATGTAACTTTAGCTGGTCGTGTCGCATTGATATGACCTAGTCTACAATGCCATAAGAAGGATTCGTTCATTTCTGAACTATTCCTCTTGTGTGTGTTCTATACTTTGAACTGTGGTTTGATTTAAAACGTATATGCTATTATATAACGTACCTGATCGAATCAACTCTTAATTCAGGAAAATGTTCACAACATTATCCTCCAATACAAAATTATATCCTTCTTTAACTTAATAAAGAAACTGATATAATGTTGTATATCAGGTTCGGTATGTAATAATATTCGTTCAGAATCATTGTATTAATACAAGGTGATATTTGCCAACTAACTTGGCTGCAACACTTGCACCATTCTCTACACTTAGAGACATATCACATATTCTCAGTTCTCTACCTTCCTGTAACCCATGTAACATATTACATATGCGGGATCCCGATCCGGTATCACATACCCAGGACGTAGAGGATGCTGAGAAACAGTTCTCGGTAATGAACACACCCGAATAAGATGCATCATCATGCACTTTCTTCAATTGGGTAGCATGGGAATCCGGATATTCCCCTATTTCCTGCTCGGACTTATAACAGTTATAAGATAGAGCGGAACCAACGTTCCCTAGCACAGTATAATAAGCAGATTCGGTCAATGCATTCATATTATTATCTTGATTAAGCCGTGACATGGTCGTACCAGGAGAGAGAGAGAGAAGAAAACACTCTGCGTGCACTCTTTGCAAGATTAGATTGGTTATTATTTTATCTAATCATGATGGCTCCCGCTATTTTTGTCAAATCTTCCTTCAAACCCTAAAAGGTAAGACTAGCCGGGATTAATTGCACCCTACAAGTTCGTCAATCTTTCGACCAGGTTAGTGTCGGTACTTTGAGGGAGGTTCCCCTTGCTTTCGCACGGACCTAATTAAAATAAATCTCGTTTTCCCAGGGGCGTAACCCCGTTAACACCTTTCTAGACACCTACTTGATCGGCTAATTGTAATGTGCAAAACTTTTCCAGGAGTAACTCTTACTCGTAGTGGGTATCGCGATCCAACTATCTCATAGAAGGTATGCAATCTCATTGCAAATTTCAACACTTGAAATTCCCGATAATAGTTTTTACCCATAGTGACTTATGACCTTAACTATGGTCAACAAATCATAAGCATTAGTCAAGTTCTACCCGTCATTTCATGATTAATTAGACCCACCCACATGACCCTTAAGTATGGTCAACAAAGTCACATGACTGTCCTAATTAATCGCATTATATGCTGTGCAGGAAGACATCACTTAGCTACCGCACACTACGTCTTAACTATGGTTAACAAACGTAGCACGAATACTAAGTACTCTACTTCCTAAAATGACGGAGGGTTACGACAGGTTTTTAAGAAAACTTTTTGCGTAATGAACTTGATATCGTTGTAGAATCGTGTGATTTTGAAAATGAGTGTTTTTGAGGCTTTTACTAGTTTTTCTAAAGAGGCCACTCCCGGTGAAGGGATCTCGGCTCTTTCCTTATCGAATAAGGTGCAGGATATTTCATAAATACCACTATGCAAAGCAAAAACTATAGAAGCAATCAAAAGACAAATCGAGTGGGTTGTAGCATCTGCTAGTTTCGCTAAAGAGGTCACTCCCGGTGAAGGGATCTCGGCTCTTTCCTTATCGAATAAAGTGATGGATATTCTACAAGGAATACCGCTATGCAAAGCAAGAACTAGAGCTACCAGTTTTTTTAAAACAAGTTTCTACAACAACTTTAGGTTTCTTTTTCTTTCATTAATCTCATTAATGAAGTCACATTATTTATGCTTCATAAGCATCACAGAAGAAACGAAAACATCAATATTTATTATATATCATATATATAATATAGGCATTCATCTCAGAACATATAAAGTGATTACATCACAGAATATCAGCAGCAGAAGAACACATATGAAATATTGGATATACCAGGAATTCCGTGTTTTAATTTAAGCATGTATAAAATACGGATTCCACGGTCGCAATGAATAGCTAAACCCACATCCCTATACCCCTATGAGAGCGGCAAACAACCTTACCAATTCTAGAGTTAGGAGACCCGGTCTCGACTCCTCGAGATGGTCTCCCACTGGACCCTAGAACCCGGTTACTTGTGCTCTCCACCTTGGGTCTATCCTAATGCGGAAAAGTAAATAATATACATCAATGGAGACATCATCCTCAACCCGGAAGTGCCCCAATAAAAGAATATTACATACAAGCTTTTACATGAATGAAAATGAAAAACTCTCATTTCACATAAAAAAACCCGGCTATTCAAAACACGACGATCCAATATAACATATCACAACAACACATAACATCACATGTCATCAACGTAAGTAAATATGCGTATCCCAGTTGTCGTTGACATATAGCACCGAAACCGGCGATACACCACATATTATATTTACGGTCGCAGAAAAGAAAGTGAAAAACTACAACAATTGGAATCCGTAACTACCTTAGACATCATAAACCCAATGTATCACATACTTTGGATTTCATACCTAACCAAATGAATTCCTTAGACATCACATGCCTAACAATTATAAACCCCGCATTTTAGTCTCGATATTGAAAACACTTTTCAATAACCTGTCGGGTAACTCAATAAGATTCTCGATAATCTGATCGAATGCTTGTCGGAAACTTTAGTAGACGGACGCATCCCCCGATACCGTCGACGAAGTGCACTAAGGCGGAACACCGCAGCCGCGAGCACCCGAACGGATGTTTTTGGCGACGGGGTTCTCCTACAGTCACTTGGTCGGGTCTATGGGGCCTGACTATCTAGTAAGGTTACCCGGCGAGTATCCGCGTACACTACGTAATTGCGACGGAGTTTTGATCACATCAAAATCCCGTGGCAATCGATCAAATGAGACTAAATTGCTAGATTTATAAAATTCAAACTAGTTATCTCATATCTAATTATGTGGATTTCAAATATTATATCATAATCACAGATAGCTAGACGAAGTTAAACTTTTCGATCGAATAAGCAAGCACCCAAAATTTCCCTACAAACTCAACACTTGAGCAGAGTTCAAAAAGTGCCCAGAACATGCCACAGCTCCTATGAACCAGTCGTAGAAGGGTCAACCAATGTCTCACATGTAGCACCGCTGAACTACCACAAACCCTAGGGTTTAGTGGCGGTTCTGAAGGTCACATAATCGAGTTAAGGTTTCGTTCTTCTAGAGAGTTTACATAACCGCTTGCATGATTTTCTGAAAGTTTTAAACTCGGGAAAAATCCAACACTTGGAAAATTTCCAGCGGGGAAAAATTGGGTTATTGATATCCGTTCAAACATTTTAACATCGTCTAAATAACCCGAATACATGTTAGAATTACGACTACGAAACACTCCGAGTTGCCTTTACATAAAGTTAACATCACATAAAAATTTAGCAAAACCAAACAACACCGGAAACACCAAAACCCAGACCGTGGAACACTGAAAAAATTTGAAGCCCAGAACCCTCCAAAGGGCCGACCTCCTCGGAATTTTAGCACTTGTGCTCAGCCAAAATTCGGCCAAGTTGCCTCAAATTTGTTCTGTGTTCATGTCATATCACATACAACATTCTGCAGTTGTTTGAAAAAATTTTAAAGGACTTTAAAAAAACGACAGAACCCAGATTTAGTGTTTCAAGTTTCGGAGCAGTTTCGGTTTCGTAATCTAACAAACATCGTTTAAATCTCTAGCTTGGCTCTAATACCACTGTAGGGTTTCCTAGGTCAGCAGCAAGATTTCGGAAGGCATCGTCCATACCGTTTTCAAATTTTTTTCGTTCTAAAGAACCCTGACCTAGAATCTTTAACTAAAGTTTTAAACAATCAAGCAATGTTAACATCTTAATATCTAAGTGAATGAGGAATACAACCTTTATAGACCGGTCATTCACTTCTAAAGCTCCATGTAGTAGTCCCTTCGCTCCAAGTCATGAACACCTGAACTCTAGAAAGGATTCTCCCGGATAAATGAACAAACTTGCTTGAAGTCTTCGAGGTCGAAAAGGATCTACGTCGAGGAGACTCAAGCTCATGCTACCTCTTCAATAATTGTAAAATTAGTGAAGCAAACACCCTATACTAAATAGCAAGTAGTAAAGGATGATGAAGTAGGAAATGGGCTCACTTTAGTTTTATTTTTCTCACAATATTTTATCGCCTTAGAAAAAGCTAGCAAGATTTCTCTCATGAGGAAGAAGAAGCTCAAGTGAAGAATGAGAGAATGAACTCATGAGGTGAGAATAGCAACCATGGGTGAGTTAGTGTCATACACTAACTCATGTAGAGAATAAACCAAGGCTAACAATAATGGTTAGGTTAATAAATATCTACAAGTAAAACAAAAAGAGTGGACTTAGTCAAAGATGCTTCAAGCTTCTCCAAGCTTCCAAGCATGTGACTAATTACCATTAATTTTGATTTACTTTAAATAAATAAAACCTTATCATTATTATAAGCATGGTGTAAGTCTCATATACCCATGTTGCATGTAGCATCAAGCATGACACAATAGTTGTACATTAATATACATCACACACACACACACACATGCACACAAGTGAGAAAAAGAAATGTTTAAGTGAGCTAATATTAGTTAATGTAAATTAATATATCACATATATAATTATACATTAAATTATTAAATCAACACTTGATTTAATAATCCGGCTATATCATATATAACCGACTAATATCAAATGCAACGACTTATCGAATCAACAATTGATCCGATAACCCGGCTATATCACATATAACCGACTAATGTCACAAATCGCGAGAATAGAATACGGTATCACATACGCGCATTAATATCGGTCCCGCACATATCTCATATGTGCTCCTACTTCGTTTCGCATGAACCAGGAAACCTCTGTATAGGACTCTAAAGACTCGTCAATACTCCGGTAGTAGGTGATGATCATATCAAACACCCACAAGCCGCAAGCAGTCTGCTAAACTTAACGGCCACCCGGGTATTGAGCGATCAGAAGATCAACAAGCAAGCCTGCTCGTACTCCTGTGAATCCAATCAGTAACACTACCGTATAGTCCGGTCTCTTCGTCTGATATGTCACATATCAACAGCCTGGGGGTGGTATAACGTCAGACCCCAATAGCCTGATAAGTCATGCCGATGTAAGGTCCATAACGGTTCAAGAAACTACTGATAACACTTACCAGTAAATCTCAACAACCCTGACCAGGGATTTCATGTTATGGCCAATCGAGCACAGTGCAACATCAACTCCCAATACCGGGATAGACGAATCCCCTCCTATCGCTCATTGCTTCCATGTGACTCGGGACTGTACCCAAAAACCATCTTTTTGCACGATCTCTTGACCGTGGTATGGTGGAAATCAAAGCACAGTGGGAATCACACGAGACTCTATGACGATCTCGGGTCGACAGACTAACCTGTACCAGTGTCACCAGAGAAATGGTATCTGACGATATGTATAATACCATCTAGGAGTTCTCGGCGAGTCCGTTCAGTGTATCCAGTCTCCACTGAGCACCCGTATACCTTCTCTGAAATCAAACACCAATGAAGCAGTACATATGGCCGGCCACTTCAAAGTGTAAGTGCACGGCAGCGCCCCGGCCGTCAATCCGAGGCCAAAATGCGGAAACGAAACTTTTCAAAACAAGAAAACTGGCACTACCGCGCACTATAAAACCCGGATCGGGCCATTAACCTACTACTAGCAAATAAGAGAAAGGGTAGAAAGCTATACCGAGCGATCCGTGTCCTTCGGTCTTCGGCCTCCACTCCGATCTCCTCGCGGAATCTCCGGTCTTTATCTCCTCGTCGGAACGGGCACCAAATCGCCGGGTTCTTTTACGGGCTCTCACCTCTGGACCGAGGCAACTCGGACACGAAGTTGGCGAGTCGACGTGTCTAAGAATGCTGTAGGCTAGTGTAGAATCACTTTGTCTCAATGGGGTGGTTGAAGTTACCATGATAGTGTGGAGGAAAGAACAATGGAAATGAGCTTAGGATTTTTGGTGCAAGCAAAAGAGATGAGATGAATAATTTCCCACCACCAAAAATGAATCCTCTTCTCTCACCAAGAAGTGGTCGGCCCCTCTAAGGAAAAATGGGAGTGGGAAAAATACAAGGGAGGTGAGTGTAGGAAATCAAAATGGTGACCATAAGCCAAAAGTGAACCTCACATCAAAATCCAAATCAACCCTCATCTCATTCCCATCACCATTAATGCAAAACATGATGAAGGAAAAAGCAAAGATGCTAAAACATCATAATCATCCAATTACAAGAAACCCCTCCACAATTGCTAATTTGCATATATGCAAATTAGCCCTTCCATCAGAAAAATCCGGCCGTGAAGGAACAAAGGAAAACTGGCCGAAACGGAATGCAAACTGGCAACTTCAAAAAACTGATCCGGTAATAAATTACAGGAAAACCCTGCTACATACCCGCATTTGTATTCCCACTGAATACAAATGCAAAGAGATAAAATCTACACTCTACAATACTAGGATCCGGCTTAAACCAAAGCCTGCTAGTATTATCCGTCCGATTATGATCCGTGCAATACCGCACGTATCTGATCGAACCCTGCCATATCTCCATACGGTCTCTACAGTGTTTCGCCCGAAACTTGAGAAACGGTCTGTGGGGGACTCTAAAGACTCGTCGATCCTTTGGCTGTGGATTTAACCACTAGCACGTCAGAGGTATTAGCTATACGTAACGGGCTACCAGGTATTGACCAAAAGGGATGTCGATGAGCGAACTCATCCTGACACCCTACTGAGCCTGTCAGTGACAATATCCGTACAGTCCGGTCCGTTCGTCTATGAGCATTGCATGGCGGGCCTAGGGGGTTGGTAAAAGTCAGACCCCCAAAAGCGGTACAAGTCGTGTCGGAGTGTAGCCCAGAACACCCTGAGATATTACTGGAATACCTACCAGTAAATCTCCTGCCTTGGCCAAGGACTTCGTGTAATGGCTCTCCTAGACACAGCGCGACCTCACCCCTAATACCGGGAGAGACCAACCCCTGAAGATCCGCTCACTGCCTCCATGTGGCTCGGGATTGTACCCAACTAAAACCTGTTTGCACGTCTCATTTGAGCGTGGTAGGGTAGTAATCAAAGTACAGTGGGAACTCACACGAGACAAATGACGATCTCAGGTCGATGAACTAACCTGTACACATGTTACCAGGGAACTGCTATCTGACGTCTGGTATAAGGCCAACTAGCATGTTCCCGGCGAGTCCTGTCCGGTGTACTCATAACCCAATGAGTACCTGTATACATCTTAAGTGGACCAACTGACACTAGTGGCTTGTGAGACCGGCCACCGCCCCTCGTCGGGGTCTCAACTGTATACACTAGTCTACTCTGGAGTATCGATGCCCTGTTTCGAAACTCCCACGACTAGGGACCTTTTAAGGATGTGCTTATAGACCCCAGCTCCCACGTATATGATCGCCCTCATACTGCTGGTAGTCAAGCAAGAATCCTAGGGGCTCTATCAACGTGCAATAGTGATCAGTAATGTCACCTGAAGCAGTACACGATGATAAAGATAAACCAGATAGCATACTATCATCTTGAGTAAGACTGTCCTACCGGTATAGGTCCTCCCTCAATCATTGCAATCACGTGCCTGTGATCCAATAATTGACTCTGAGGGCACTATATCCAACACATCCATCGCCCATCATATGGGTCGAGAAGTGTATACGCTAGTCTACTCTGGAGAATCGATGCCCTGTCTCGATACTTCCACGACTAGGAACAATTATAGGGTGTACTTGTAGACTACCCTTGGCCCCACTAGTATGATCTCCATCATAGTCCTGGTAGTCAAGTACGCATCCCAAGGGCTTTATCAACATGTGAGAGCAAGACAGCATCACTTATACAAGTCAACATGTTAAGATAAAGTGCAACCAGATAGCATACTATCATATCGAGCAAGAAATTCCTCCTTATATATGTCCAAGCATCCACTACAATATACATCCCATGTCCAGTAATGGCCTCTAGGGCATACATATAACTAAAATATGTGCGGGACCGAGATTAAAGCGCGTATGTGATACCGCATTCTATTCTCGCGATTTGTGACATCGGTCGGTTATATATGATATAGCCGGGTTATCGGATCAAGTGTTGATTCGATAAGTTGTTACATATGATATTAGTCGGTTGTATGTGATATAGACGGATTATTAAATCAAGTGTTGATTTGATAATTTAATGTATAATTATATACGTGATATATTAATTTACATTAACTAATATTTGCTCACATAAACATTTCTTTTTCTCACTTTGCGCTTTAATATATATATGATATATATTAATGTACATTTTATTGTGTCATGCTTGATGATACATGATACATGGGTGTATAAGACTTACAATATAGTTAGGATAATCCTAGGGTTTTTAATTTATCAAAGTAATTCAAAATTGGTTGGATTTTGTCATGGTAGAAGCTTTGAGAAAGCTTGTGGATAACCATTGACTAAGTCCACCATTTTTGTTTTGCTAAAGATATTTATTAACCCAACCTTTTTCCTTACCCTAGTTAAGTCTCTACATGAGTTAGTGCATGACACTAACTCACCCATGGTTTATATTCTCACCTCATGAATTCATTCTCTTGACTTGATTTCAATTCTTCACTTGATCATCTTCTTCTTCATTGAAAAAGCTCACTAGCTTTTTCTAAGGTAAGAAAATATTGTGAAAATAAGAATACTAAAGAGAGCTCATTTCCTACTTCATCATGCTCTACTATTAGCCATTTAGTTTAGGGTGTTTGCTTCACTAATTTCACACATTAGTGAAGAGGTAGCATGAGCTTGAGTCTCCTCGACGTAGATCATCTTCGGCCTCGAAAACTTCGAGCAAGTTTGCATCTTTCACCTTGTGGAGCCTCTCATGAGTTCAGGAGATTCTTACTCGCAGCGAAGGGACTTCTACATGGAGCATTTGAAGTGAAAGACCGGTCTACAAAGGTTGTATTCCGTATTCACTTAGTTTGCAAAGTTGTTTGCATATTGTTTTGTTTAAAACTCTAGTTAAGATTCTATGTTAGGGTTCTTTAGAAAGGCAATAATTTGAAAACGGCATGGACGATGCCTCCCGAAACCTTGATGCCTTGCTAAGTAACCCTACAAACATATAAATCCATTCTATATCTAATATAGAAACAAAGACACTAATTTAATTGGAACCAGATTCAAAAACATGCAGCTATTTCCTGTGCATTCCAACTAAATAGAAGAAGGCCATGAAGCATTACTCATCAAGGAGTGCACCCACGGATGAGTAACATAAGAGAGAAGCAAGTTATTAAATATATTACTTACGACGAAATATCTAGCATAAGTATCTACATCTTCGATCACCTCGAAGAATCATGATATTTGCAACCCATGGTTCTCTACTTTATTCTTATACCTATAACTTCTCAAAATTTGGGCCTTGTATTTCAACGAAATGCGTGTCTAAAAATAGAGAAGTCATAAGTAAACGGAATATAGTACGAGTACCAAACCCCTTTGTCCTAATGGATATCGGACAATATACAATACTTTGTATAAGTCCTCTGAGTTTAAGAACTCAAACTCTGTGCGTCGTAGGTTAAAAATTGTGTTATTGTTAAGAAAAATTACACCGTTATTGAATGCACCTTACCTAATCATAAACTGATATAGGTAAATGTCATAAACATAATTTCAAAAACTAATATCTCACTTTATAAAATAAACGTACAGATATATTAGTTTGAAATTGGTGCATAACAACGGATATTCAAAACCAAATATTTTCCGTTAGACAAAACCCATGTGACTTCCTCAAATATCACCAATTACAAAGAATTCTGATATTGAGAATCTAATCACCTAATTCCTAATATTCTACTCCCACTCAGCATCTGTAACACCATACAGATGTGAGAATCAAGTCTGATAAATACATACCCTGGAGTCATAATCTAATTAGGAAAGCAGTTTTCAATTAACACCGTACAGTAAAACTGAAACATGAAAATGTTTCGAGAAGGTTGCCGGATATTCCTAGTAATACCACTTCCACTATCCAGATTCATGACAGTTAGTCGCAATTTTCTTTATCCTCACTTCAATCCTTTTATATGTCTCTACATCTTACCTTTTGTACACCATACTTAGGCTAATTGGTTTTCTTCCTTCCCCACCTTTTGGCACATGCCTAATGTTTAGAAGAAGACTATCCAATAAGTATAACTGGTGTACTTTTCTAATATAAGGAGCTCTCACAATCTAAGAGAAGGTAAAGGGAAAAGAAAACGGAATAATCCTATTCAATTTCCCCAGAATCGGAATCCATCTTCGAACTGAACAAGTTCCTTCGAGTCCGTATGTAACTATATGATGGCATTTCCAAGCAATATGGATCTCCGTAGTGATACGGGGTATTCTGGAGAAATGCAAAGGGGAAGTAGGAGTGGTAAGGATATATGCGACTTTGTCGTGAATCTTGACAATCCAAAACCAAAGTGTGTAAAAAGGTTCGATTAACTTGGTTCAAGAGTTTTAGTTTAAGTTATGGTCGCAAACCAGAGAGAGAAAAGAAACACTCAGCGTGCACTCTATCAAGATTAGATTGGTTAACCACTTTATCTAATCAGAATAGCTCGCACTGTTTTCTCAAATTCTCCTTCAAACCCTAAAAGGAGAACTAGTTGGGGTCATATACACCTTACATGTTTGCTATCCGTTCAGCCAAGTCAGTGTTGGTACTCCGAGGGAGGTCCCCAATGCTTTCGCACGGACCCAATTAAATAACCCCGTTTCTGCAGAGGCATAACCTCATTAACACTTTCTAAACACCTAATAGGCTAGCTAATTGTGAAGTGAAAATCTCCCGAGGAGTAATACCTGGGAATCGGGACCCAACTATCATTGTATGATAACTTTGATGGAAACCGACCAAAATTACCACACTCTGGAAGGTATGCATAAACTTGGCAAGTTTCCTTTATATTTGAAACTGCCGATATAGTTTTTGCCCCTAGGATCCAAGTGACCTTGACACGGTCAACAAATTAAAGAGTCCTACTCAAGTTCAACCTGTCATTATCTTGATTGTATTAAACCCATCTGCACAATCCCTTGAGACAGTCAACAAGGTCGTACAACTGTCCTAACCAATCACATCTATATGCTACAAACAAGCACCACTTGGCTACCGCACATTACGCCTTGACACAGTCAACAAACGCAGTAAAACTACTAAGTACTACACGTAAGAAATGATGGAAGGCTACGGCTGGTTTTTGGCGAAAAACCTTTAACGTAATGAACTTGATATCATTGAAGCAACCGAGTGGTTTTACAAATATATAATGGCGCAAACTTTTGCCAAAGAGGTCACTCCTTGTGAAGGGATCTAGGCTCTTTCCTCATCGAATGAGGTGCTAGATATTCCTAACCGAATACCTCTATGCAAAGAAAAAGAATCGACTATAGTGAAGTTATTACAGTGACGCAAACTTTTGTTCAAGAGTTCACTCCCCGTAAAAAGATCTAGGCTCTTGCCTCGTTGAATGAGGTGCAGGATATTCATGACCGAATATTGCTGTGCAAAGAAAAAGGAAACGCCTGTAATGTCAAATTTAAAATAAAATCGGTTCCTGCAACATCATTTAGGTTTGTTTTACTTGCATTAATCAGAATTAATGTAGTCCCATCTATTAATCATATCATGCCAGAAAGAAACGAAAATAGGCACGCACATATATGTTATCCACATGCGCCATAGGGTCCCGGGTCTTCACCGTAAGGTTACTTAACTTAGGGCAGGCCGGGGACAGGACTAGCGCGGATCCAAAACATATATATCGTCTACTAAATATATAATATATATAGCAGCATTCGTCTCACGCATGATATCAAGTAACATCACAGAAATATCACAGCAGAAGCAAACACGGTATGGAAATGTGGATAATATAGGAAAAGTACATTTCAATGGAGCCAAATATAAAATGCAATTTTCCGATCGTGTGGATAGCCCGTAGTATCGAATCCTAGACCCCTACGAGTGCAGCAAGCCATCCGCCAATCTCAGAAGCGAAGCAACCCCAATCAACGAAGTGGATGGGCCACCCAGCACTTCTAAAATCCGGTGACTTGGGCACCCCTCCGCGGGTCAATCCTATACCCTTACGAGTGCGGCGAATAGTCCGTTAATTCTAGAGGAAGGAACCCCGGTCTCAACGTGTAACACCCGAGTTCATTTATACCTATTTCGGTTCTCGTATTTCCTTATCTGTGGTATTTTATTGATTTATCGTATTTGGGTGCGGATGGTATTTTACATTTTACATTGCATTCGACTCGACCCGCTTGCTTAAAACTTATTTGATTCATATTTATGAATCACCCTGACTTGTTATGTAGACTTGTGCATTTTCAACTTTATAGCATACTGGCATTTTACCTGGCATGGCATCTTTTACCATATAACATTTTAAGTCACGTAAAATATTTTAAAAATATATTTCATTGCCTGCATGATACCCCTAACCCCGTGGTAGCATCCGCGCATCTTGTTCTCGTCCCGTTCAGTAAAACGGACGTGTTTGGATGGCTACGCGCACGTGCGTACATCCGTTCTTGGGGGTATGCATTTTTGTTACCTGAGCATTCCTTTTGAAATTTGGTCGTTGCATATATTTTTCATATTTTAAATCTGAATTTTTGGATCCGACCCGGACGTGTTTTGGAGTAAGTTTGTATTTGCCAAAATCTCAAAACGGACTAATATTATATTATTATATTCTTTTCCTTCTAACTATTCAATTACGTTTTAACAGTAAAAGAAAATATTTGAATATGAAATCTCTCTCTCTCTCACAGGATTCCTTTTAAAATATTAATTTTTAATATTTATTTAATCATAACTTACCCGTCTCTCTCTCTCTCCTCCTTTTCTCTTTCTCTCACGCAATCTCTCTCTCTTTCTCTCTCTCCCCTTCACTTTCTCTCAGATCTCGCGATCCCTGTTCATCCGGGGATCCGCTCACCTTCCTTCTCTCCTTATAATCACCTCTCTTCTCTGTTTCTTTTCTCCTCCATATTTTTTCCGCTGCCTTCGCCACAAGAAAAACCCTAACCCTCATAGCGTCGTCTCTTGCCGCCGACCCCTCGTCTCCATCGTCTCGTATCCCTCTCCGACAACACGCCTCTTCCTCACCTCCCTCCTTTATTCTTTCTTCTTCGTTTCTTTTTTTAAAAAAAACCCATGATGAAAAAGAAAACCCTAACCCAAAAACCCAGCCGCCTTACCTTGTCGCCGTCGCCCCTCGTCGGCTTCATCCATCATCACCTCCTCCTCTTGTCTTCACCTTCTCTTCCTCCGCCTCCAACCATCACCACAACCATCACCACCATCACCCACAACCCACTGCACACCCCGACCAAAGAACCTCCATTTTCATCGCCGTTAACCCTCGCCGGAGGCCTCGTCGTCGTCACCTCTTCATCTCCTCCCTATATTCTCTCTCCAAACTCCCTAACACCAACCCAACACCAGATCATTCCTTACACCAAGAAACCCCCTGTGCACCGCGGCCACTTCCAGCCGTGGATCCCGCCGTCGACGGCCCAACGTCGTCGTCTTCGTCTCGCATGCCTAACCTCTGTCCCAGATACCCCAGGGTCTCACCCAAACCCCAGTCCTCTTCTTTCTCCTCACTCTTTCTTCTTCCTTCTCTTTCTTCTTCTTTTCTTTCTTCTATTTACTTTCTTGATTCCGTTTCCCGGTGATCGCCGGAGCCGTGCCGCTGCCGACGATCCAAGCAACCCTGTGGACGTCCCCTGCCTGCATGGTCACATTCTTGCTTTGCTTGGTTCAGTTCTGTGTGCCCATGTGTGCGTCGCGATATTTACCGACATCGTACGCGGCGTACGCACCCGTCTGAGATCCGTTCAGGCAATTGAAACCTGCTACATGCTATTAAAATTAATATATATGCTATTTGAATTATTATATCCCCATTTGAGTGTACAGTAAACCTGTAGTTTACATTTAATACCATAAGTTCCATTTAAAGTCACGTTATATCATTTTAGATTCATAACTCGAACATATCAGGTTGCATCTAGATTCTATTATACATAGTACCCATGTTCATATTTAAATCTTTTAACATTTATGTGCATAGCCCATAGTACCCCTTTATACCTTATACCTGTCGGACGGCTGTTCGCGTATTTATAACCTGATTTAAAGCCCATTGCATCTTTAGATTATTAGAACATTTTAACCTGATTCTAACATCCATATTGTTATACTGTAGTAAGTAATGTGCAACTATCCCTTAACACAAAATGATAACTGTGCGTCGATATCATGTAATGTGTATTTATCTGCTTATCAACTTACCTGATCTAGTTTATTGCTCTGATAGTACTCATGCTTGTTCATTTATAATCTTGTTTATGTTAGTTTGATTATGAGCACCCACATAACATCTTGTACACCCTGACGTGACTTGCTACACATATTACTTGACCTGACATGGTACCGTACACTCTTGACATGACATGACACCTATATACATTACTTGACTTGACCTGATGTACCATGGCCTTATCCGTTACTTGATCTTGTGTCTAATGCCAACAAACCTGACATGTAGTCCTTACGGACCGTTCCTGTTGTCTATCCAGACAAATCTGCTCTTACCTGATCCTGTGTTGGCATTAGTTCTTGATTACTGAATACCTGACTTGACATATATAACTTGGGGGTATGGGAAAATCAATGATGAAATCCTGACTTGTAACTCGACAGTTACTCGCTTATACTGATCAGTTTTAGAGGCTAGGCCAGCCTTGGGATGATGCTGCTGACATCATTCATCTGTACATATTTCATGTTTTAATGCCTAGCGGCATGTCTCGGATTCAGCCGGAGAATCTTGACCGTGGTCCCGGGTATGCACGGGATACTATTGAGTTACATCGATAATTCATCAAATTGATTTCAAAGACTTTAGAATAGATAATCTAATAGAACAGTTTAGTTTACTCACTGCACATTACCCTTCGCTGCCTGATTTACATTACTGTTACACCTGCTTTTCATTCATGATTATATTTGCATTGCATGTTACCCTGTTTGTATTTTATTACTTGATGACATGACGAGCTGACGTCTGGGTTTTGTATGGCCCAGATTCTTCTACCTTGTGGCAGACTGATCAGGAGTATTGCCGCTGTTAGACGAGCGGTGAAGTTCCTGTCGGTATGTAGTTTCACTTCCAGGTGTTTCATTTATTGTATCTTTTGGCTTCCGCATATTGTCATTCTTGACTCATTTACTCTGGCTCATGGACATGTACTAGGTAGTTTAGTTTACTTTCCTATTTCTTGATATCTCTACAGCCGTAATGTGACTGTGGAAGGATTTTTCCTATCCTTAGGTAGCATGGTTGGCTATGTCACGTGCCCATCTTAGCGTACTCTGGGAAGCGGGGCGTGACACAACGCCATGAGATGGCGGCCAGTTGCTCTCTAGAATCCGGCTACTCGAGAACTCCACCACTGGGTAATCCTAGTACATGTAATGAAAACCTGAATATACAACGGTGACTAAGTCCGCAACCAGGACGTGCCCTAAAGAATAATACAAGCCGCGATGACGGCAGTCCACATGCCGGACGCTCGCCACGCAATGAATACACACAACATCACAGAGCTATCTAATATTACGCACACCGGGTATCCATCATGACAATCCAACACAACTATAATCACAGAGCAACACAGAACATCGATGCGAATATCATGTTCGTAAACCCATCTAATTTTACATATAACAACCAGTCAGATTATACCGCGCTATGATATTCACAGTCGCAGAAACAAGTGCACAGAAAACCACGAATTTAAAATTTCGATCGATTAAAACTTTCCGCAATAACCCCAAACACTAACAGTACTCAAACACATCTGGGCCAAAACAAAACATGCCAAAAATCACAATTCCAAGTGTTGGACCACTGGAAAAAATTTGGTGGCCTAAAGCCAAAATTTGGTTTCTATTTAGCCCTAAAAGCCCTATTTGGCGGCAGTTTAGCACCCAAATTTTGTTTTTAGGCCCCCAAAATTTTTCTAGGGGCCATAAATAACCTGCACATATTTGTAAGGGTCTCAGAAAAAAGAATTTAAGCACCTTTGAAAATCCGAATAGCAAGTACTAAAATGAAATTGTGAATCGGAACAAATTCTTCGATCCATATTTTAACTTCATGCAAACAAGTCTAGCCTTTAGCCTGGCTTTGATACCACTGTTGGGAACTTAAGCGCACTAGCAAGCTAGTTTTAGAAGATATCAACATGGATTTTAAAATTTTCTAGTTTGCTAAAGTTCCAAAACCATGAATTAAAACTAAAGTATTAGAACTTGCAAACAAAAACTAGTGAGCTATGCTAATCTACTGTGTTAGCAATACTCACATCCTCAACTTTTCTTCAAGAGCTCCAATTGGGTTGGACTCTAGCTAGCTCTCAAGAGTTCCGGAATGTGGTTGCAAGCCGGTCTTCCTTCACCGAATATGATCCACCCGAGAGAACTAGGTCCAATCTCTAGCTTCACACCAAAATAACCTAGTGAAGCAACTAAGGTTCACAACTTGCTAAGAAGTGAAGCTTAGGGATGTAGTGTGAGAGTTCTAATATTTTTCTATCTCATTTTCTTCTTAATTCTCATCACATGAAAGGGTAGAAAAAAAGAATGAAGAAGGAGCTCAAGAGCAAGAGTAAGTGAAGAAAGTGTCATGGGTGAGAGGAAAAAATGAGAGCTTCTTCCAAATTCAAGCATAGCCAATTCATTTTTGATAAAAGAATTTTTCCAAAATAAAAATTCCAACCATGCTTGAATAGTGATGACAAATGAATTAATTAACCATACCCCATGCCACCTTGCATGCCACCTCATTTCCATTTAAAAATAAATGGAACAAAATATGAGGTGTTTTCCTTCTAGAAGTATTTTTGTATGTATACAAAAATACGTCCCCACAAATATATGCTCGTATTCATATCAAAATACGAATACCAAAAAAATAGAAAGATACAATGAACATAATACTAGAATATACACATCGAAATACATATATGTAAATTATTAAACCAAAACTTAATTTAATGATCCGGCTTAATCCTAAACCAGCTAGTATTATCATCCGCCTGATTAAAGTCCGAGTAGTTAGTACACATATTTAATCGAAACCCAGCACGTATCACACTCGGCTATTACACATATTCACACTCGGCTATTCATATGACCGTGGAGGACTGTGTTTCATAGGTGGCTCATTGAAATGCAAATGTTCCTAATTGATCTATTTTTCCATTCTCTGTGTTGCTTATCATGCCTGTGTTGATTATATCTGCTTGTGTTGCTTATCATGCCTGTGATGGATATGTGTGTGTGTGTGTAAATAAATGTTGTATATGTTTTGCATCCGCGCTAGTCTTGCTCCCGCTCTGCCGTTAGTTAAGTAACCTAACGATGCATGACGGGGCCCCATGGCGAATGCGGGTAGCATATACGTACATTCTATTTTCGTTCTTTTTGTGGTGTGATAAGGTTAATTGATAGGACCGCATTAATCTCACTTAATGTAAAGTAATAAACCTAACAGTGTGTGAATATACAGTCACTACATCATTTCACCTGAACTGGGAAAACCCTCCGTGCGGGACTCTAAAGACTTGACAATACGTTGGCAGTGGGTTTAACCATAAGCACGTCAGGGGCACTACCTGTACGTAACGGCTACCCAGGTATTGAACGAAAGGAAGGCCGATAAGCAAACTTGTATGTATCCCTACTAAGCATGAAAGTGATAATCTCCATACAGTCCAGCCTATTCATCTAAGAGTATCGCATATCGGGTCTAGGGGGTGATTTGTATGTCAAAAATATTTCTAAACCGCAATCAAGAACGACGTCGCTTAGTAGCTAGCCGGTGAGTACGGGTCGGTCCACAGGGATTTTGTGTTTTCCTAGTCGCTCTAACGAGTTAATTCCGATGGGTGTCGGATTGATTATTTCTAAAACCTAAATTGATTTATACTAAGATTATCTAGATCTAAGTCTTGCTAGGGTTAGGTCTAGGGTAAATTGGGAGATTGAAGGTTTCATCACCGCTTTCAATGCCCTATTTTAGATCTATTAGGTGTTATGGTAATTATCAATAAAAGGGATTAGTACCATCGGGAAGAAACGATGTTTCTTCCTCTAGGTTCTTGTCCTTCCTTTATCGATCCTTACCCTAACCTCCATGGAAAACATACACAACCGGTCCTTTATATTACGGTATCACTGTTACCTCGAGGGGTAAGGTGCCGCAGGGAGCGGTGTGTGCGTGTATGCATGGAGTTCTAATTATTATGTGTGATGGGGCAAGAAAAGGGGTGAGAGATCTCATCTCTCAAACCTTTCCCTAAAGCTAACCCTAACAAGCGAGGAGACTACTCGCTCATTAGGGAATTTAAGAACATTCTAAATTAAAAGTAAACTAAGGCAATGAAAATAAAAGAATTTACTAATTTTTATTGATGGCTCTCTCCAAACATCAACACAGTACAGATCTGAATTTATGAAATGAAAAGAGGCATACCTCAAAAGAGGTATTAGGGCTTTTATTTATAGATTCATAGAAACCCTAGGTTACAATTGACTCACACATCTGCTTTTACAAAAATAACCCCTAAGAAAAAGACCTAGTCAACGCTCCATGCACCGCCAGCGCACCGACTTTTTCTGCACCGACACGGGCCCTAGGCGGCCGCGGTTCCGCGGCCAAACCCCCTGTTTGGCCGCGGTTCCGCGACCAAATTGTGGTCTTGTTGGATGCAATCTTTTGGGGTGCTGTCTGTTGCTAATGTCTTCTGTTTTCTTCATTTTGTTCTTCAGAATGTCTTCTGGTATTCTTCCAGATTTCCATAGTGAATATAGTCTTGGACTTTAACCGTTGCTTCATGTTGAAGTCTTGAACCTTGCGCTGCCTTTGTTCTTTGTGAAATCATCTTCGTTTAGGCTTGATCAAGATTCTTCCATTTGTTGGTCGTAGTCTCACTTTAGTATCGTCTTTTATCTTTTTCACTGTTTTTGTCTTGAGATTCTGTTACCTGCAACTATGTAGCAGACATGGGTCAAAAGCACCTGTTTATTTGTAAAATAACTAGGACTGGGGAATATAATAATGCAATATTATGATATGAACAGGGGGTGGATAAAGTCAGACCCCCTAATAACACGATAAGTCTTGTCGGAGTGAATCCTATCACCCACTGAGATACTACTGATTCCAATTAGTAATTCTCATCCAACTTGGTTAAGGATTTCTAGTGATGGACACCCGTGCACAGCATGACATCTACCCCCAATACCGGGAAAGACGAGTCCCTGACAATCTGCTTACTGCCTCCATGCTCAGGACTGTACTCAACTAAAACTTGTTTGCACGACTCCTTTGAGCCATGGTAGGATAGTAATCAAAGCATAATGGGAACTCACAGGAGATAAATGACGATCTCAGGTCGACAGACTAACCTATATTCATGTCACCTGAGAACTGCTATCTGACAATAGGTATAATACCATCTAGCATGTTCCTGACGAGTCCGTCCAGTGTAACTCATAACCCAATGAGCACCTGTATACTATCTTTGGTGACTAACTGACACCAATGGCTGTGAGACTGGCCATCGCCCCTCGTCGGGGTCAAAAAACGTATACACTAGTATACTCTGGAACATCGATGGTCGGTCTCGAAATTCCCATGACTATGGAAATTTAAAGATTTGCTTATAGACTACCCAATTCTCACAAGTGTGATCACCACAATAATCCTGGTTGTCAAGCAAGAATCTTATGAGCTCTATCAATATGTAATAGTGATCCGTAATACCACATAATACATGTACATGGTAATACAGATGAACCAGATAGCATACTATCATCTTAAGTAAGATTGTTCTACCCGTATAGGTCCTCCCTCAATTATCAAAATCGCCTGCCTGCGATTACAATAATTAACTAGAGGGCACCATAGCCAAAAGGCACATCACTCGAATAAGAGTCTTTCTTAGGCTTTAATCGACTGGTCCCGCACACGGGGCAGTTTCTGAGTGTGGCGTGTTCATTCCGGAATAAAACACAATCATTCTTGCATACATGGATCTTATCACATTGTAGGACGATATTTATGATTATCTTTTGCGCCTCGTACCAGTGGTGCTTCATTTCTGTCAGGAAAAGTTTCCTTCAGTAATGCTAGGAAATTGGTGAAAGACTGGTTATTGTATCTATTCTTATACTTGATCTGAAAAAGACTTGCGAAAAATGACAGTTTTGAAACCCTTTGCAATTTGGATGTAGTGGGATTTTTGAATTAGTTTTGTACTTCTCCAATAACGAGGGTCCAGTGCCTTCTATATCATCAGGAAGTCCCACAGTATTTATAAGCCTATCCATGTCATTGATCGGCGCGAATAAAAAATTATCTTCTTCGATGGCTTGGTCTTCTTCAAAATGTCATTCATCTTCTTCCTCTTTTTCTACTATCTCTTACCACTCTTCGGTTTTCGTTTCAATGAATTCGTTTTCCGTCTCTTGCATCCAAGCCTCATCTTCCGTTACAACGACTTCTTCTTCTCAATAAAATTCCCACATAGTGTAATCTCTAACGAAAATGTCTCTCACGATATGTAACTCAACTTCCATTTTCTTGAGTAATCGCGTGTTCTTACACTTAGAACAAGGACAATAAATTTCGTATTCTTTCGATAACCCAAGACGTGTGTAGGAAAAATTGGTGAAAAAATAAACACCGTTAAGGAAAAACCCATGCACTCTCGAGAGAACATCAAGTATATCCAACTCTTGTTATGGAGGTACGAAAGTGTCATATTGGAATAGTTCGGACGAAGCAAGGTTGCTACAGACAAGAGTCATAGAATTAAGATTTCTTGATAAATACGCGATAGACGAATATTAAGAAGCGTTAGTGTTAGGTTTAATTGATGACTTGGTTAAGTTTAGTTTCAATTGACGATTCAGCTATAAAATTGGCCCCTGAATATGCTCTCTTTAAAGCAAAAGAAGTGAGGTCTAAGGATGAAAAGAAAGAAGAAGATTTACTGTAGAACGGGGATCAGAAAGAAGATTGGCCGGGACCATTCTCGACGGCTATGAAGATTATCATGGACCAAAAGCAAATGCTCATACCTCGGGAGTTGGATTCTTCTTCCAAAAAAGATGGTGATGATATTAACGGTTTTATATTGGATGTCGAGGGTAACGGCTGTCGGGGGTAAGGCATATGTCCCATTAAGAATGTATAGAGCATACACCCATTCACTTGTGCCTTCATCCATTTCAAGAAAATTGCGGCAGCACCTCCTCGTTATTCTCCGAGTACACTGTAATAGAAAAGTTGATCATTTCAATACTGTCAAATAATATTGAAACGAACATCTAATATATTTTTGTATACGGAAAACCGGTAAAATGGTACCGACAAAATATCTTAAAATAAATGAAAACACAAGTGAAGGGACGTGTTTCCTTTATACATTCTTAATTTGTCCACACTAGACAAATCTATCGGTTATCTACGATAAATCTTCACGTCACATATACTACACGATGGTTGTTAGCACCGAATGATACCATTCGATATTAACAACCTTCGTGTGGTTCTATATCACGACGAAAACGAACATATGTTAACCGATAGACGGGTTCTAAGGCACGTAATTTAGTTTCGATTGACGATTTAGTTTAGGTGTATATATGCTTTTAGTGTTAGTGTTCAGTTGACAAATTTGTTAAATTTAGTTTCAATTGACGATTTAGTTAAGGTGTATGTGTATGCTGTGGATACGGGACACGATACCTCAAAAGTTTTTCTAAACATTATAAATTTGCTCAATTTTACTAATTACACTAAAATACCCTTAGCTGTTGCTATTTTTTCACTAAATCACCTTAAAAAATTTCTAAGCAATTTATTTCTTCAATTTTACTAAATTACACTAAAATACCCTTAATTATTATTGTTTTTCATTAAACTACCTTAAAAAATTCAGTAAACAATTCATTTTCTTAAATGAACTAAATCACCATAAATTTCACTAAAATACCCCTAATTGATGTTGTTTTTCACTAAACTATCTTTAAAAATTTTACTAAAAACCCCAATTTGCTCAATTTTAATTATTTACACTAAAATACCGTTAACTATTGTTACTTTTTCACTAAAATACCCTTAACTATTGTTACTTTTCACTAAACTACCTACAAAAATGCGCTAAATTACCCGGCCCCAACCCAAACCCCAACCCGGCCCCAACGCTAACCTAAACTCATATCGCCTAACCCTAACCCTAACCCCCAACCCAAACCCCAACAGCAAAAGCAACAGTAACAGTAATAACAGCAGCAGCTGCTGCAACAACAAAATTTTTTGGAGCAAAAAATTTAAAATTAAACCAAAAAATTAAAATTAAACTGGTTTTATACTTACCTCTTGACAACCATGGAGCAGAGCAAGCTTTGAGCGGCGGCGACGAGCTTCGACGAGCTCAATCGGAGGCTAGGGCTTCGATCGCGGTCTCGACCACGGAGGCGAGGGCTTCAACGGGGGCTCGGCTACGGAGGCGAGACGGCGAAGGCTCAACTACGGAGGCAAGGCAAGGCGGTGGAGGAAGTGAGGAGAGGAGGCGTGACATTTTGGCTCGATGCTTTTTTGGGGAGAGAAAAGAGAGGGCTCGATGAATCTCCGGGAAGGAATTGGGGTTTTATCGCTCCAGGAATGTAGGGCCCGCCACATTTGACATTAGTAATGGTTCTAACATCTACCAAAACCATGGCAATCGTTACGATATATTGATAACGGTTGAAACCGCTACTGATTTCCCATTACTTTTGCCCACATTCATAGTAGTCGTACTTGAATTTATTTTTTCATGTTTCACGCAGTTTCCACTTTGCTTTAGAAGAGGTAAACTTATTTTGTTAATGTGATGATGTTGTTCTCCCAAATTTTAAAAAATTGTTTCACAAGGTTGTATTTGAAGCCTCATGTATCAATAATGCAGCTCAAACTGCAATTAATTAAAATGCGTTATGGTTGCTTGTAGCCAGTACTAACTTTTTTTAATTTATATCCTTTATTAGAGCACTTAAGATGATACAACTAGATATTTCTTTTAGAAGAATTGTTGCTTTTGTTTGCATTTATGTATGGGTGAATTCAATCGGATCTTAGAATGGAAAAAAAATCGCCTATGAAAGTTGATGTGACCCTTTGCTCGAGCGGCAATGACACTTCACAATTCCACTTGCAGTGGTAAGGAAGATTTTAAACCAATTATGTGGAGAAAGTTCTTTACGGACCTAGAGACCTGAATCCCTCCCCAGAGCCTACATGCCCAAAAAAAATAAAAAGGTTTGTAGGATCTCTGCATTTTCTACCAATTCAATCCTCTTTAATTAGATATATATATAATTTTGCACTGCAGGGTGATATATAATTTTTATAACCCAAAACTTAGAGAGCAATTTGATAATGCTAAGCTATTATTTTTAGTTATTGTGAAAGCACATTGTGCATGTCATGTCTCTATGCCCATAAAATAGATATATATGAATAAAAAACCTCATCTACCTGCCATATTATTTTTCTCCACATGTATGTCGCGTGCATAACACTAGTATACACTATATGGATTGAAGGTTAGTTTTGCACCCTCTCAGGAACATGGAGGGTGTTAATTGTGTATATTCTCTTAGCGATAGTTTCCTTATAACTAGGGTATGGTGGAACTGTTAGAAATAGTTTCCTTATAACTAGGGTATGGTGGAACTGTTAGAAATAAAAGGGGACGTCTCTCCGTAAATTTTAATTTCAATATTCAGAAGGAGGCTCATGGCGCGGTGTTTCTTTAAACAGAGCAACACTCACTTCTTTGGCTCACTCAGACCCCTTGGCATATTGTCAGCCCTCCAGTCTGATAGGGCTTGCTTGGAGTTGTGTGTTTCGTTTGTGTCTTCTTGTTTTCATTTTTAGGTTTGTGTTTGTTTGCTTTTCTGTTTTAATTGTAATCTTGGTTTGTTTCTGTTTTTTCTGGGGGGGGGGGGGGGGGGGTATTTTAGGGGGAAAAGGCCTTAACCCAAACCATTTGCATTTTTAAAAGCCTCGATCTCATAGGAGATGTAGCTTTACGGGCCGTTTGTAGCAACGGTATGCTATTAAATTTCATACGCAACGTAACATCTATGGCAATGATGTTTTAGGTGATCCCTTGTATCCAATTTTTCTATTTGATTTCGATGGCGATGTTTCAGGTGATCCTGAAATCATATTTTTTTTTTATTTGTTTTGACAGTAAACAGGACGGAATATGCATGTTTTTCCGGCTCAAATTGCAGCTAGCAAAAGATCAAACACATGTTTTGAGATTGGGTATTTAAAAAACGAAAAAAGTATTTAAAAAGTATATAACACCTACTTTTGTCTTTATCCCGATAACTTTGAGGGTCCATCTTTAAACTCGGCATCTTTTGGTCGTAGAAGGAAAGCAGCCTCCCACATTAGGTGACGTCAACAAAATTAAAATTAAAATTAAAAAATAAATTTAAGTTTGGTGCATGGATCACGAGGCAATTATTTTTTATCTTTTTCTCTCTCATTAAAACAGGGCCCACATTTTCTATGTATCCATCCAATCACCTGTGGTGCGGTTGTCCCATTGCCATTTTGGACGGTGGATATTTCGGCACGTGCTGTGCAATAAAGCATTCAAAAACATTTAATTATTGTAAATTTCAACGAACTATAAGCACTTTTCTAAAATGATACCGTAAACTTTTAAATTGATAGATTGATACCATAAACTTTCATATTATCAAAACACAACTCTAACAGCGTTAACGGGAAATTGCAAAATGACCATATTACCTCTCTCATATAATAAAAAAACTATATTTGCAAAAGAATAGGGACGGTGTTATGATCATTTTGCAATTTTCCGTTAACACCGTTAAGGGGGTGTTGTGATATTCTAAAAGTTCATGATTTCTATCCATCATTTTGAAAGCTCAAGATATTATATGGAGAAAGTGTCTATAGTACACAGTAGCAAGATGAAATTTAGACTAATTTATATTAATGAAACAAACGAAATTCAGCCTTTAATTGCCTGTGAGATTTTATATTTGAAGTGAATATATTAGAATTTACAAATACTTTTGCAAATAAAATTTTATTGCATATATACACGGTTTAAGACTTCAAAGGCTGTTTGGTAAAAGCACTATGCAAAAATCGACTGTATATATTTTTCATTTAAAAAAAGAAAGTAAATAATAATAACAATAATAGACAACCACTAAGCATTCATTTAAGCTTGAAGAAAAACTCAAAATAAAAAGGTGCAAAACCTGAAATGATACAAAGCCTTAGTTACCCTATAACTAATTCAAATTTAACTTCACTATTAAACATATATATCATCTATATAAGTAGCATCGGGAGAATGACATAAATAAAAAATGGTCCATCTAAAAGGGGCACTTGCCCCTCGCTAAAATTTTTGAAAAAAGATAGCGGATAGAATGTTGGAGATTATAGTTAAGATCTATTTCTATCATTAAGAAAACTTCATTAATGCCTAATTCAAGTGGTTGGTTGCTTTACTTCTTGGTAGAAGTCCAAGGTTTCACAAGATCTGTTAGTTATATGTATGTCCTAGAGGCCATTATTGTACATATGATATATATTATAGTGGATGCTTGGACATATATATAGAGATGACTTTCTTGCTCGACATGATATTATGCAATCTGGTTGCACTTTGTCTTAACATGTAGACTTGTATTATGATACTGTCTTGCTCTCACATGTTGATAAAGCCCTTCGGATGTGTACTTGACTATCAGGACTATGATGGAGATCATACTAGTGGGCCATGGTAGTCCATAAGTTCATCCTTTAAAAATTCCTAGTCGTGGGTGTATCGAGATGGGGTATCGATATTCCAGAGTAGACTAGCGTATACGCTTCTTGACCCATATGATGGGCGATGGATAATCCCACATCTATTGGTGTTTGACATCAAAAATGGTATACGGGTGCTCAGTGGAGACTGGGTACACTGAACGGACTTGCCGAGAACTCCTAGATGGTATTATACCTAGCGTCAGATAGCAATTCTCTGATGACACTGGTGCAGGTTAGTATGTAGACCCAAAATCGTCATAGAGTCTTGTATAATTCTCACTGTGCTTTGATTTCCACCTTACCACGTTTAAGAGAACGTGCAAAACGGTGGCTTTTGGGTACAGTCTCGGGTCACATGGAGGCAATGAGCGATGGGAGGGGATTCGTCTCTCCCGGTATTGGGGGTTGATATTGCGCTATGCTCGATTGGCTATAACATGAAGTCCCTGGCCAGGGCTGATACAGAGATTTACAGGTAAGTGTTATCAGTAATTTCTCGACCCGTTATGAGCCTCACATCGGCACGACTTATCGATTACTGGAGTCTGACGTTTACCATCCATAGACTAGATATGCGACATATCAGACCAAGAGACCGGACTGTACGGTAGTGTTACTGATAGGCTTTGCGGGAGTTTAGACAAGCTTGCTTGTTGATTTTCTGATCATTCAATACCCGGGTAGCCGTTACGTCCATCTAGTACCGCTGACGGCTTGTGGGTGATTGATATGATCATCACCTACTGCCGGCGCATTGACGAGTTTTTAGAGTCATACATAGAGATTTCTTAGCTCATGCGAAACGAAGTAGGAGCACATATGTGATATGTGCGGGACCAAGATTAATACATGTATGTGATACCGTATTCTATTCTCGCGATATGTGATATCGTTCGGTTGTATATGATATAGCCGGATTATCGAATCAAGTGTTGATTCGATAAGTTGATACAAATAATATTAGTCGGTTATATATGATATAGCCGGATTATTAAATCAAGAGTTGATTTAATAATTTAATGTATGATTGTATATATTTGATATATTAATTTTACATTAACTAATAGTTGCTCACTTAAGTATTTCTTTTCTCACATGTGCACATTCAATATATATGTGATATATATTATTTGTGTCATGCTAGTTGATACATGCAATATGGATGTATGAGACTTACACCATTCTTTAGATAATTAAAGGGTTTTATTTATTTAAAGCAATTCAAAATTGGTTGGAAATTAGTCATGGTTGATGTTTAGTGGAAGCTTGTAGAACCCATTGATTTAGTCCACTAATTTTGTTTTACTTGAGATATTTATTAACACAACCATTATCTTTATCCATAGTTTAGTCTCTACATGAGTTAGTATAGGATATTAACTCACCCATGGTTGCTATTCTCACTCAATTCATTCTCATTCCATTCACAACTTCATTTTCTTCTTCATTCCAATTTTGCTCTCTAGATTTTTGGAATGTGAAGAAATATTGTGAGAAAAATTATTCTAAAGTGAGCAAAAATCTTACTTCATCAACCTATACTAGATTAGCCATTTAGTTTAGCTTGTTTGCTTCACTAATTCCGAATTAGAGAAGAAGTAGCTTGAGTTGGAGTTTTCTCGACGTATATCATTTTCGGCCTCGAACACTTCAAGCAAGCTTGTTCCTTTCGCCTTGTGAACCCTTATTAGAGTCCGGAAGATCATTACTTGGAGCGAAGGGACTACTACACGGAGCTTTAGAAGTGAAGGACTGGTCTACAAAGGTTGTATTCCTCATTCACTTAATATAATGTTTGATTACATGCTAGCTTTGTTCGATATAGTGCCCTCAGAGTCAATTATTGGATCACAGGCACGTGATTGCAATGATTGAGGGAGGACCTATACCGGTAGGACAGTCTTACTCAAGATGATAGTATGCTATCTGGTTTATCTTTATCATCGTGTACTGTTTCAGGTGGCCATACAGGTCACTATTGCACGTTGATAGAGCCCTTAGGATTCTTGCTTGACGGCCAGCAGTATGATGGCGATCATATACGTGGGAGCTGGGGTCTATAAGCACATCCTTAAAAGGTCCCTGGTCATGGGAGTTTCAAGACTGGGCATCGATACTCCATTAGTAGACTAGTGTATACAGTCGAGACCCCGTCGAGGGACGGTGGCCGGTCTCACAAGCCATTGGTGTCAGTTGGATCACCTAAGATGTATACAGGTGCTCATTGGGTTATGAGTACACCGGACAGGACACGCTGGGTGTTAGTTATATGTATGCCCTAGAGGCCATTACTATACATAGGATGTATATTGTAGTGGATGCTTGGACATATATAGGGAGGACTTTCTTGCTCGATATGATAGTATGCTATCTGGTTACTCTTTACCTTAACGTGTACACTGATAGTCTCTCTGTTACATGTTGGTATAGCCTCTAGGATGAGTACTTGACTACCTGGACTGTGATGCGGATCATACTGGTGGGGACATGGTAGTCCATAAGTACATCCTTCAAGGTCCCTAGTCGTGGGTGTATCGAGACAGGGCATCGATATACCAGAGTAGACTAGCGTATACCTTCTCGACCCATATAGATGGGCGATGGATGATCCCATATCCATTGGTGTTTGACATCAGAGATGATATACGGGTGCTTAGTGGAGACTGGGTACACTGGACGGACTCGCCGAGAACTCCCAGATGGTATTATACCTTACGTCAGATGGCAGTTCTTTGGTGACACTGGTACAGAGTAGTCTGTTGACCTGAGATCGTCATAGAGTCTTGTGTGGTTCCCACTGTGCTTTGATTTCCATCTTACCACGTCCAAGAGGGCGTGCAAAACGGTGGTTTTTGGGTACAGTCCCAAATCACATGGAGGCAATGAGCGATAGGAGGGGATTCGTCTCTCCCGGTATAGGGAGTTGATGTTGCGCTGTGTTCGATTGGCTATAACAGGAAATCCCTGGCCAGGGTTGCTGAGATTTACTGGTAAGTGTTACCAGTAGTTTCTCAAATTGTTATAGACCTCATATCGACACGACTTATCGAGCTATTGGGGTCTGACGTTTACCACCCCTAGGCGAGATATGCGACATATCAGACGATCAGACCGGACTGTACGGTAGTGTTACTGGTTGGATTCACAGGAGTGTGAGCGGGCTTGCTCGTCGATCTTCTGATCGCTCAATACCCGGGTGGCCGTTACGTTTAGCAGACCGCTTGTGGCTTGTGGGTGTTTGATATGATCATCACCTGTTGCCGGCGTATTGACGAGTCTTTAGAGTCCTACACAGAGGTTTCCTGACTCAAGCGAAACGAAATAGGAGCGCATATGAGATATGTGCGGGACCGAGAATAATGCGTGTATGTGATACCGTATTTCATTCTCGCGATGAATGTGTCGATTGGTTGTATGCGATATAACCTAGTTATCGAATCAAGGATTGATTCGATAAATCGATACATTGTATACTAGTCGGTTGTGTGCGACATGACCGGATCATTGAATCAAGTGTTGATTTAATGATTTAATGCATAATTATATATTTGATATATTACTTTGCATTAACTAGTATCACTTTAAATGGATTTTCTCACTTGAAGTTCACAAGTTGTATATGTGATATACTTTTGTGCACTTGATTGTATCATGTTTGATGATACATGCTTACTTGAGTTTGTGTAAAGATTAAACCATGGTTATTTAAATGGTTAGGGTTTTATTTTTCATTTTCTTATTCATTCATTTATTTGTTTATTCATTTTGGAAATGATAAGAAAAGAATGGTGGCTTTATTTGTAGTTTTGTTGAAACTTCATGAAGCTTTGACCTAGTCCACCATTCTTATCTCATCCTTAACCCTAACCATTCCAACTAACCCTAGTTTACTCTCTACACTTGACTATGGTTAGGATATGATAAGTATTCATATTAGTTTCTTTTTTAAAATAAGAAACTTATCATATTCTTTCTCTTCTTCTTCTTCTTCACTTGAAGAAAGCTTCCTCCATCAATGGCAACTCTTGAAAATGAGTGAGAAATCCAATTCTAAAGTGAACCCACTTCCTATTTCTTCATCCTCTACCTCTTGCCAAGTAGTAGAGTGTGTTTTCTTCACAAGTTTCATGACTTGGTGAAGTGGGAGCTTGATCTTGTGATGCCTCGACGTAGATCATCTTCGGCACGATGCCGACGACCTTGCCCGCCCATTTCTCCGATGAAGCCGACGCTAGAGCCCGGGTTTCCATTTGGACAGCGAGGAGACTTCATTGCGGAGCTATGGAGGTGGAGGACCGGATCTACAAAGGTTGTATTTCCGTTCTCTTAGTAAAGTAGTTTACTAGTTGCATCTTTCGCCTAGACTTCTAGCCAACGATCCGTATTAGGGTTTCTCGGCACCCGTAAAATTTGAAATTGGCATGGTTGATGCCTTGTGAGAACTCTTGAGAGTGCCTAGGAACCCTACAGTGGTATCAGAGCCTAGCTAGAGCCTTAGGCGATGCGTAGACGGAGTTAGAAGTCCGATTAAACCGAAACCCTAACACAAATTTGCTCTCTGGACTTTTTCCAAAAATTGGGTTTTTTCCAGATTAAAAATATGAAGAAAATTCAGCAGGAAATTCTAAGAATTACGGTGCAAAAATTACCTAATGATCTGTCTAAAGTGCGGCGGAACCGCGGCATTAGCGTGCTAATGCGGCTGTTCCGCGGCCATTTTGTCTCTTCTCCCATTGAATTTTGCACAGTAATTCCTATTTTGCAGTGCTGGTTTTCCTGGGATATTTTTTTTCTGAACTCAAGAGTTGAGTTTTCTGGGTTGTATTGGGGACTCGGTGTTTCGATCGGATTGTCTAATTTTGTCTATGTGGCTTTCCGGATATTTTAGAATATGTTAAAAAGTTCGACCGGATATAAATACCCACCTTTTCCCCTGTCGGGAAATTTCCAAGCTTTGGATCTTTCCGTAGTTTAACGACGTTCTAAGTAGTGCAAGTAACGCGATGGTCCCTCTAGAAGACAACAAACCTTAACTCGATTATGTGACAGTCTTGAACTGCCCTTTGAACCTTCGGGTTTGGGGCAGTACGGCGTGCCACATGTGAGGCGTTGGCTTGACCCTTCTACGGCTGGACCGTTGGTACTGAGGCATGAACTGGATGTTTTAAAACTTGTTTCATGTGATGAGCTGTTTTGGGAAAACTTGGGTGTTTGCATGTTCGATCGGAAAGTTTAACATTTTCTATTTATCCGGAATGTGATACAATACTTGGAATCCACAAACAGTTATGAGATAACTGAATGAATGTTATAAACATAGCAGTTTAGTCTCACTTGATCGGTTGCCACGGAATTTTGATGTGATCAAAAGTCCGTCGCAATCACGTAGCGTACGCGGATACTCGCCGGGTAAACTTAATAGACAGCTACATCCCTTAGCCCCAACCAAGTGACTGTAGGAGAACCCCGTCGCCGAAAGCATCCATCTGGGTGCTCGCGGCAGCGGTGTTCCGCCTTGGTGCACTTCGTCGACGGCATCGGGGGTGCGGCCGTCTACTGAAGTTTGCGACGAGCATTCGATCAGGATGTCGGGAATCTTGTTGAATTGCCCGACTTGATATTGAAAAGTGTTTTCGATAATGAGACTGAAATGCGGGGTTTATAATTGTTAGGCATGCGATGTCTAAGTATTTCATTCGATTAGGCATGCGATGTCTAAAGAGGTTGCGGATTCCAACTGTTGTAGTTTTACAGTTTCTTTTCTGTGACCGTAAGTGTAATATGTGATATCGCTGGTTTCGTTGCTATATGTCAACGACAATTGGGATGCGCATATTTACTTACGTTGATGACATGTGATGTTATGTGTTGCTGGATATGTTATATTGGATCGTCGTGTTTGAATAGCCCGGGGTTTTTTATGTGAGATGAGTGTTTTTCATTTTCATTCATGTAAAAACTTGTATGTAATATTCTTTTATTGGGGCACTTCCAGGTTGCGGAAGATGTCACCCTTTGTATATTATTTACTTTTCCGCACTAGGATAGACCCAAGGAGGAGGGCACAAGTAACCGGGTTCTGGAGTCCAGTGGGAGACCAACTCGAGGAGTCGAGTCCGGGTCTCCTAACTCTAGAATTGGTAGGGTTGCTTGCCGCTCTCGTAGGGGTCTAGGGGTGTGAGTTTGGCTATTCATCACGACCGTGGAATCCGTGTTTTATACTGGCTCGTATTGAAAACACGGACGTCCTAGTATATCCAATATTTCATATGTTTCTTCTGCTGCGATATCTGTGATGTGATCATGTGATGTTCTGTGATAGTTACAGTATATAGTATATATGATATATTATATAGACGTTACTTATGTTTTACACCCGCGCTAGCCCTGCCCTGCTCTGCCGTTAGTTACCTAACCTAACGGTGCACGAGAGGACATCGAGGCGAATGCGGATGGCATAAGTATACGTCATATTTATCTGTGATGTTTAGGTATATAAATGATGGGACTTCATTAATGTGATTAATGAAAATAAAAGAAACCTAAAGATGTTGTAGAATCGAATTTCAAAATAAAATAGGTAGTTACAGTTCTTGCTTTGCACAGCGGTATATATGATATATCCTGCGCCTTATTCGATGAGGAAAGGACCGAGATCCCTTCACCGGGAGTGACTCCTTTAGCAATAACTGGCAGATGCTACAACTCTCGGTTTGTCTTTTGATTGCTGCTATAGTTTCTGCTTTGCACAGTGATATATATGATATATCCCGCACCTCATTCGACGAGGAAAGGACCGACGATCCCTTTACGGTGGGGAGTGACTCCTTTAGCAAAACTAGAAAAGCCTCAAAAACACTCCATTTCAAAATTCATTCGATCCTACAACGATATCAAGTTCATTACGCAATAGGTTTTCTGAAAAACCTGTCGTAGCCCTCCGTCATTTCAGATAAAGACTATTTAGTATTCGTGCTGCATTTGTTGACCTCTGTCAAGGCGTAGTGTGCGGTAGCTAACTAGTAATTATCTGTAAAGCATGTGATGTGATTGGATTAGGGTGGTCGTATGACCTTGTTGACCTCTGTCAAGGGTCGTGCGAGTGGGTTTGATTCAATTAAGAAATGACGGGTTGAACTTGACTAGTGCACTATGGTTTGTTGACCTCTGTCAAGGTCATGGCACACTAGGGGCAAAATATTATTGGGAATTTCAAGTGTTGAAATTTGCAATGAGATTGCATACCTTCTATGAGATAGTTGGATCCCGATACCCGCTGCGAGTAAGAGTTACTCCTGGGAGAGTTTTACACATTACAATTAGCCGATCAAGTAGGTGTCTAGAAAGGTGTCTACGGGGTTACGTCCCTGGAAAACGAGGTTTACATTAATTAGGTTCGTGCGAAAGCACGGGGGACCTCCCTCAAAGTACCGACACTGGCCTGGCTGAAAGATTGGCGAACTTGTAGTATGTAATTAATCCCGGCCAGTCTTTCCTTTTAAGGTTTGAAGGAAGATTTGATAAAAACAGTGGGAGCCATCCTGATTAGATAAAATAATAACCAATCTGATCTTGCAAGAGCGCACGCTGAGTGTTTTCTTCTCTCTCTCTCCAGGTAGCGACCATATCACGCCTTAATCAAGATAATAATACGGATATTTGATCGAACCCGCTTATTATACTGAGCTGGGGAACGTTGGTCCCGCTCCAACTTATAATTGTTATAAGACAGAGCAGGAAATTGGGGAATACCAGATTTCCCGTGCCGCCCAAATGAAGAGAGTGCATACTGATGCATCATCTTCGGGTGTGTTCATTATACAGAACTGTTTCTCAGTATCCTCTACGTCCTGGGTATGTGATACCAGATCAGGATCCCAGATATGTAATCTGTTACATAGGGCTACAGAAAGGTAGAGAATTGAGAACGGGTGATAAGTTTCATGAGGCAGAAAACGGGGCAAGTATTGCAGCCAAGTCTGTTGGTCAGTGTCACCCTGTATTACAATACATTGATTTTGAACGAATGTTATTAGATACCGAACCTGATATACAAAATTATATCAGTCTCTTTATTTGTAAAGAAATGATAAAATTTTGTATTGTTGAATAATGTTTTGAACATTTCCTATATCAAAAGTTGATCGGTTCAGGCACGTTATCTAAAAGCATTGATGTTCTAAATCAAACTACAGTTCTTCAGTATACGGAACACACACAAAAGAAAGAGTTCAGAAATGAACGGATCCTTCTTGAGGTATTGTAGACTAGGTCATATCAATGCGACCCGACTAGCTAAGTTGCACATAGATGCATATTTAAAGATGTTTGAATTTACATCTTGTGAAACTTGCCAGTCATGTCACAGAGATAAGATGACCATAGCTCTGTTTACTGGAAACAGAGAAAGAGTTATTGAACTCTTGGGACTGATACATGATGATGTATGTAAGGTCCCCTGTCTATACATGCCAGGACTGGTTCTTTATACTTCATTACATTCTCTGATGATCTTTCGAGATTCAGACCTATGTTCCTGTTGAAACACAAGTCCGAACCTTTTGAGATATTCACAGAATATAAGTTAGAAGTAGAGAACCAAAATAAGGGTATAAGTATTATGTCTTTTGATGAGATCAAGGAGGAGAATACTTGAGCACGGAAATCCTGGATTATTCTAAAGGAGAATGAGATTCTCTCTCAGCATTACTCCTCCGTATACACCATAGCACGATGGTATATCGGGGCGGAGCAATCACACCCTATATGATAAGGTGTGCTCTATGATGAGTACTACTGAGTTACATATTTCCTTTTGGGAGTTATGCGCTTGAGAAGCTGCATACCTATTGAATAGGGTTCCAATCAAATCAGTTGCCTACCATTTCATATGTGATATGGAAAGGGAAGAGCCCGTGTCTTAAGCTAGTTATGATTTGGGGTTGTCTGGCCTATGTCTAAAAGCAAAATCCGGACAAGCTCGAAGCAAGGTCTGTTATATAGAACTGGAAAGGTTCCAGCTATACAAACTGCAGCTGATAATTTGAAAGAACCACAGGATTCAGTAGATTCCAACGAACCTCTGCCTCTCCGCCGATCTAGTAGGGTTCCTCACCCACCTGAGAGATACTTCGGTTTCTCTATGACAGTGGGAGCGAGGATTGCATCATGCGTTGATGACCCAACTAGTTTCGAGCTGGCCATCAGGAGTAAGACTCTGTAAGAATGGCTGGATGCTTAGTGATCTGAGATGGAATCCATGTACACCAACAAAGTATGGACTTTAGTTGCTAAATCTGAAGGGTTAAATCCCCATCAGGAGCAAGTATATCTTAAGAAGATTACTTGGTGTACATGTAAAAGTTAAAACTTTTAAAGCTAGACTTGTTAAAGGTTTTCGTCATTGACCAGGCGTGGATAATGATGAAACCTTTTTCCAGTGTCTATGCTTAAGTCCATCCAGATCCTACTTGCCACGGCTACATACCATGACTACGATATCTAGTGGTTGGGTGTCATGACAGCTTTTCTAAATGATGATTTAGAAGAGAACGTCTGTAAGTACACAGCCAGAGGGCTTCGTAAACAGTGGGAGCAGCAGAAACGTGAACAAGATGCTTTATAAGATAAAGCAGGCATCGCGAAGTTGGAACGTCTGTTTTGATGAAGTAGTTAAAGAAGTTGACATCATCAAAATGGTAGATGAACCTTGTATATACAAAAAGGTAGTAGGGAGTATGGTGATGATCCTCGTAGAGTACGTGGATGACATACTCTTGATAGGGAAATAGTTTCCTATGCTACGCTCGGTCAATCTCCGCTTATCACAATGATTCTCCATATAGGATCAAAGTGATACCTCCTTAATCCTGAGTTTTGGATCTATTCGATAGATCTAAATGGATGTTCGGATTCTCACTAGATGTAGTGAGATGGTATCAATAGATCCTGGGAGAATCACTGGAAGTGTTCCAGGGTGATAAAGACGACTGAATGTCAGTCACAAGCATTGTCTTTACCCTCAGTAAATGGACGGTATGTTGGACGAGTTCCAAGCTAGATACCGTGGCATACTAGACGATAAAGGCAGGATACATCGCTACTTAAGATGCTACCAAAGAGGCAGTCTGGATGTATATTGGTTCATGAGATGAACTTTGTTCCTCCCATTGTGTGACAATGGAGTTGTGGCTTATGCCAAGGAACGCCGGTCCCATTAGTTATCCAGACATATTCTAAGGCAGTATCACCTGATCATGGAGATGGTTGATCTCTAAGGGATCGAGGTTAGGAGAGTAGACTCAGAGGACAACACGGCGGATCCACTCACAAAGGCCTTTTCCCAGAGAGAGATTTTTATGGGATGGTTGAGTATGAGATACTACAACCACTGCTACAGATGGCCCTAGTGCAAGTGGGAGATTGTTAGTTATATGTATGCCCTAGAGGTCATTACTATACATAGGATGTATATTGTAGTGGATGCTTGGACATATATAGAGAGGACTTTCTTGCTCGACATGATAGTATGCTATCTGGTTACTCTTTACCTTAACGTGTACACTGATAGTCTCTCTGTTACATGTTGGTATAGCCTCTAGGATGAGTACTTGACTACCTGGACTGTGATGCGGATCATACTGGTGGGGACATGGTAGTCCATAAGTACATCCTTCAAGGTCCCTAGTCATGGGTGTATCGAGACAGAGCATCGATATACCAGAGTAGACTAGCGTATACCTTCTCGACCCATATAGATGGGCGATGGATGATCCCATATCCATTGGTGTTTGACATCAGAGATGATATACGGGTGCTCAGTGGAGACTGGGTACACTGGACGGACTCGCCGAGAACTCCCAGATGGTATTATACCTTACGTCAAATGGCAGTTCTCTGGTGACACTGGTACAGAGTAGTCTGTTGACCTGAGATTGTCATAGAGCCTTGTGTGGTTCCCACTGTGCTTTGATTTCCATCTTACCACGTCCAAGAGGGCGTGCAAAACGGTGGTTTTTGGGTACAGTCCCGAATCACATGGAGGCAATGAGTTATAGGAGGCGATTCGTCTCTCCCGGTATAGGGAGTTGATGTTGCGCTGTGTTCGATTGGCTATAACAGGAAATCCCTGGCCAGGGTTGCTGAGATTTACTGGTAAGTGTTACCAGTAGTTTCTCAAATTGTTATAAACCTCATATCGACACGACTTATCGAGCTATTGGGGTCTGACGTTTACCACCCCTAGGCGAGATATGCGACATATCAGACGATCAGACCGGACTGTACGGTAGTGTTACTGGTTGGATTCACAGGAGTGTGAGCGGGCTTGCTCGTCGATCTTCTGATCGCTCAATACCCGGGTGGCCGTTACGTTTAGCAGACCGCTTATGGCTTGTGGGTGTTTGATATGATCATCACCTGTTGCCGGCGTATTGACGAGTCTTTAGAGTCCTACACAGAGGTTTCCTGACTCAAGCGAAACGAAATAGGAGCGCATATGAGATATGTGCGGGACCGAGAATAATGCGTGTATGTGATACCGTATTTCATTCTCGCGATGAATGTGTCGATTGGTTGTATGCGATATAACCTAGTTATCGAATCAAGGATTGATTCGATAAATCGATACATTGTATACTAGTCGGTTGTGTGCGACATGACCGGATCATTGAATCAAGTGTTGATTTAATGATTTAATGCATAATTATATATTTGATATATTACTTTGCATTAACTAGTATTGGTTCACTTTAAATGGATTTTCTCACTTGAAGTTCACAAGTTGTATATGTGATATACTTTTGTGCACTTGATTGTATCATGTTTGATGATACATGCTTACTTGAGTTTGTGTAAAGATTAAACCATGGTTATTTAAATGGTTAGGGTTTTATTTTTCATTTTCTTATTCATTCATTTATTTGTTTATTCATTTTGGAAATGATAAGAAAAGAATGGTGGCTTTATTTGTAGTTTTGTTGAAACTTCATGAAGCTTTGACCTAGTCCACCATTCTTATCTCATCCTTAACCCTAACCATTCCAACTAACCCTAGTTTACTCTCTACACTTGACTATGGTTAGGATATGATAAGTATTCATATTAGTTTCTTTTTTAAAATAAGAAACTTATCATATTCTTTCTCTTCTTCTTCTTCTTCACTTGAAGAAAGCTTCCTCCATCAATGGCAACTCTTGAAAATGAGTGAGAAATCCAATTCTAAAGTGAACCCACTTCCTATTTTTTCATCCTCTACCTCTTGCCAAGTAGTAGAGTGTGTTTTCTTCACAAGTTTCATGACTTGGTGAAGTGGGAGCTTGATCTTGTGATGCCTCGACGTAGATCATCTTCGGCACGATGCCGACGACCTTGCCCGCCCATTTCTCCGATGAAGCCGACGCTAGAGCCCGGGTTTCCATTTGGACAGCGAGGAGACTTCATTGCGGAGCTATGGAGGTGGAGGACCGGATCTACAAAGGTTGTATTTCCGTTCTCTTAGTAAAGTAGTTTACTAGTTGCATCTTTCGCCTAGACTTCTAGCCAACGATCCGTATTAGGGTTTCTCGGCACCCGTAAAATTTGAAATTGGCATGGTTGATGCCTTGTGAGAACTCTTGAGAGTGCCTAGGAATCCTACACCGGGAACATGCTAGTTGGTATTATACCTGACGTCAGATGGCAGTTCCCTGGTGATATGTGTACAGATTAGTTCATCGACCTGAGATCGTCATTTGTCTCGTGTGAATTCCCACTGTGCTTTGATTACTACCCTACCACGGCTCAAAGGAGTCGTGCAAACAGGTTTTAGTTGGGTACAGTCCCGAGCAACATGGAGGCAGTGAGCGGATCGGCAGGGGTTTCGTCTTTCCCGGTATTGGGGGTGAGATCGTGCTGTGTTTAGGAGAGCCATTACACGAAGTCCTTGGTCAAGGCAGGAGATTTACTGGTAGGTATTCCAGTAGTATCTCAGGGTGTTCTGGGCTACACTCCGACATGACTTGTACTGCTTTTGGGGGTCTGACTTTTACCAACCCCCTAGGCCCGCCATGCGATGCTCATAGACGAACGGACCGGACTGTACAGATATTGTCACTGACAGGCTCAGTAGGGTGTCAGGATGAGTTCGCTCATCGACCTCCCTTTTGGTCAATACCTGGTACCCCCGTTACGTACAGCTAGTACCACTGACGTGCTAGTGGTTAAATCCACAGTCAAAGTATTGATGAGTCTTTAGAGTCCCCTGTTGGAGATAGTGCCCTCAGAGTCAATTATTGGATCACAGGTACGTGATTGCAATGATTGAGGGAGGACCTATCCCGGTAGGACAGTCTTACTCGAGATGATAGTATGCTATCTGGTTTACCTTTATCATCGTGTACTGCTTTAGGTGACCTGACACGTCGCTATTACACGTTGATAGAGCCCCTAGGATTCTTGCTTGACCACCAGCAGTATGAGGGCGATCATATAAGTGGGAGCTGGGGTCTATAAGCTTATCCTTAAAAGGTCCCTAGTCGTGGGAGTTTCGAGACTGGGCATCGATACTCCATTAGTAGACTAGTGTATACAGTCGAGACCCCGACGAGGGGCGGTGGCCGGTCTCACAAGCCACTGGTGTCAGTTGGATCACCTAAGATGTATACAGGTGCTCATTGGGTTATGAGTACACCGGACAGGACTCGCCGGGAACATGCTAGTTGGTCATATACCAGACGTCAGATGGCAGTTCCCTGGTGACATGTGTGCAGGTTAGTTCATCGACCTGGGGATCGTCATTTGTCTCGTGTGAGTTCCCACTGTACTTTGATTACTACCCTACCACGGCTCAAAGGAGTCGTGCAAACAGGTTTTAGTTGGGTACAGTCCCGAGCCACATGGAGGCAGTGAGCGTATCTTCAGGGGTTCGTCTCTCCCGGTATTGGGGGTGAGGTCGTGCTGTGTCTAGGAGAGCCATTACACAAAGTCCTTGGCCAAGGCAAGGAGATTTACTGGTAGGTATTCCAGTAGTATCTCAGGGTGTTCTGGGCTACACTCCGACACGACTTGTACCGCTTTTGGGGGTCTGACTTTTACCAACCCCCTAGGCCCGCCATGCGATACTCATAGACGAACGGACCGGACTGCACGGATATTGTCACTGACAGGCTCAGTAGGGTTGTCAGGCTGAGTTCACTCACAGACATCCCTTTTAGTCAGTACCTGGTAGCCCGTTACGTATTGGCTTATACCTCTGACGTGCTAGTGGTTAAATCCACAACCAAGGTGTTGATGAGTCTTTAGAGTCCCCCACATTCAGTTACTCAGCTTTCGGGCGAAAAGTTGTAGAGGCCGTATGGAGATATGGTAAGGTCCGATCAGATACGTGCGGTATTGCACGGATCAGGATCGGACAGTCTGTACTATAGGCCGTATGCATATATGGCAGGGTTTGATCAGATACGTGCGGTATTGCACGGATCAGGATCGAACGGATATTACTAGCCGGTTTTTGGTATAAGCCGGATCCTAGTATAGTACAGTGTAGATTTTGTCTCATTGCATTTGTATTTCGATCGAGATACAGATGCGGGTGTGTATGCACAGTATCGGGGTTTTCCCGTAATTTATTACGGGACCAGTTTTCTGGAGTTGCCAGTTTGCTTTCCGTTTCGGCCAATTTCCTTTGTTCCGTTCATTGGCCGAAGATTGGTGGAGGAGGGCTTATTTGCATTGTTGCAAATAGGCATTTGCGGAGGGGGTCTTTGCATTTTGTTGTATCATGATAGCACCATCTTTTGACTTGATTTCTTCATGATGGCTTGACTTCATAACCTCATCATGGCTTGACTTTTGTATGATGATGGAGGGACATGATGGTTGTTGATGATGAGGGGTGAGGTTGGTGGAGTGTTAGTTTACACTTGTGATCATTTCCTTTTGGATGATAACCTTTCCTCTCTCTCTCTTGGATGGGTGATGATTTTTGGCCTCCCTCATATTCTTTTGATACAACCTCCTCATTCTCACTCTCCCTATTGTAGTGGCCGGCCCAAGCTTGAGTGGGGCTGTCCAAATTTTATGGAGTGGGGTTTTTGCTCATTTGATGTTCCAAAATCCCCAAAGTCCCTCCATATAGTTCTTGTATCTTTTCCTCCACCAAAAGGCACCTCCATGAACCCCAAATGAGACACAATCCTCTACTACATATTCTACAGCGAACCTTGGGCACGTCGAGTAGCCGGCTTCGTGCCCGAGTTGCCTCGGCATTGAGGTGGGAGCCCGTAAAAGAAGTAGGCGATGTGGTGCACTTCCGGCGACGAGGAGGAGACCGGAGCTTCCGCGGGAGATCGGGACGATGACGAGAAGACCGGAGGACTTGGATCGTCGGTATATCTCTATTCCCCATCTTATAGTTTGCTAGGACTAGTTAATGGTTACGATCCGGGTATTAGTGCGCGGTGGTGCCGGTTTGCTAAGTCCGCAAAATTTAAAGTTTTTCACCGCTTCCGCATTCCGGCGTCGGATTGACGGCCGGGGCGCCGCCGTGCACTTACATCCCCCACAGACAGTTTTCAAGTTTCGGGCGAAACGTTGTAGAGACCGTATGATATATGGCAGGGTTCGATCATATACGTACGGTAGTGCACGGATCATACTAGTGGGCTTTGGTTTAAGCCGGATCCTACTATTAGATTTGTTGGATTACTTTAGTCTCATCGCATTCGCATTCGGTCGGAATGCGGATACAGGTATGTATATACAGGTGAGGGGTATCCTTTTGATCCGTCACGAGTTTACTTTAGATGTTGCCATATCTTTTTATTGTTGCAAACATTTGGATTAATATTTGCATATGGAAATTATGAGCTAGAAATCATCATTAGAAGCCTTAATTGTGACACATGCACAAGTGATGACTCATGGTCTCTTTCTTTGTGCATGTGTCACATTATTTGATGGATTTGAGTCTTGATATGATAAGGAGAGAGAGAGAGGGGCTGCCATGATATGGGCTTGGTCTATTATTTTTTTCTAAGACACTCTCTCCTTTTATCATAAGAAAACACAACAAAAGAAAAAGGCTTCTTCTTTCTCTTCTTCTTTCTCCTCTAGCTCATAACCTCCATTGATGGCTTCATCTTCAACCTCCATCCATGCAATGGATGCTAGAGACAAAGTTGTCACAAACATTCTCTACTTCGCCTTGGACACTGATTGTTAGAGTTTCTGCGTGTTCAAGTTTAGTTAATTACCGCAATCAAAACGGTTTCGCTTGTAGCTAGCCGGTTGAGTACGGGTCGTCCGCAGGGAGATGGGAATCTTTTTCTATGTGCTTTAACGAGTTAAGTCCAATTTTCCAGATTTGTTTATGATTAACAAAGTGTTAAAATGATATGTAAAGAGAGCTTGTTTGGGTTAGGATTAGGTTAGTTTGAGTTAGGAGTCGCTCACTTCTTTCGTTGCCACTCTTAATATCGGTGTTACGGTAATCGGCAACAACGGGGATTAGCACGACTAGGAAGGAACTTGCGAGTATAAGCTAGGCTTTCCAATGCTTAAGTTATTCCTTTTGGTGCTTGTCCGTCCGTTCTTGGCTCTTAGCCATAACCTCCGGTTAATTCAACCACAACCGGTCTCACTACGGAATCACCGCTATCATGTAGGATAGGGTGCCGTAGGGAGCGGATTGTGGTTCAATTAACGGGAGTCGATTTAAGATGTTGGGCAAGGAAAGAGTGAGAGATTTCCTTCTCTCAAACTTCCCTTATCCTATCCTAAGAAGTATGGAAATTACTCACCCATTACAAGAAGAACGAAAAATAAAACAAAGGAGGAAGATAGAAAGAAGGAGATTAGAAGATAACAACTAGCTATTTGCGACCTCACCTCGGCAAGGATCAAGCGTAAGCATCATGGTTGTTTAAAGATAAAGGAAAAGAGAACAGGAAAGAAACAAACACAAATAACAACAACTAAGTTAACAAATGAAAATTACAAGCAATAATAATTTAACTAAAGAACAAGACAAGCATGATAAGTAAAAAAAGAACTTCTTTATTCATCATTCTTCACTCACAAAAGCTCACTACAAGTTTTAATGGAGAAAAGATGAGAAGAGGAAGAAGAACAATAAGTATTCTAAAACCTAAAATACAAGATTAAGCACCCTTGGCTTCACAAGGTTCTGTGCTATTTATAGGCAGGGAGATGGAAACCCAGGGCAAAATTCTGCTTCTACATGAAATGTCCAAAGTATCCCTGAAATCCCACCTTCTGCCGCCACAGTACGGCCGCGGTTCCGCGGCCTAAGCCTGCTATTGTCGCGGAACCGCGGCACTTTAGAGGAATTGGTTCTTCATTATTTGGTGGCTTTTCCTGGTTTGCTGTGCCCATTAGTCTGGTATATGATTTTTCTCAGAATTGCTTCACGATTTTTCCAAAATTTCTGTTGATCAAAAGATGATTGGATATGGATCTTTTTGTCATGATTTTCTTGAGCTCCGCATAGATTTCTTGGATCTTGTGTTGCCATTGAGCCTTGTGCGTGAAAATGACATTGATTTGCCATTTTGTCTTTTAAACTGGTATGCGGCAACATACGGATAGAGAGCGGAGACCCGTATTTTATCTGTGGTTGGCAGGAACCCGGGTTTTGTCGTGTTTTTCCATGAATTTCACCGTTTAGAGCCGAGAACCTGTATCCTGCAATTGACTAGCAAACACGGCTCAAGAGTACCTACCGATAAGCAATATGATAAAAATTGGGCGGTATAAAAATACAAAAATCTGATATGAACAAATACCCCCAAACTTATCATTTGCTCGTCCCGAGCAAAGCCAATTTATTCACAAAAAATTTCCTAACCTCACTTTCGCAGGGAACGCGATTGCACTGAGCATGTGCAACAAGCCGTTAAACCTCTAGGTGTCCCTAGTAGGAGGAGTGTTGTCTCCTGAGGGTTTTCAGCGGATACTACCCACAAAATCCGGTCAAACTAGTTTTGCAAAATAACTAAGATTCAAACCCTAAAGTTTTGTTTCAGAAAATAACAATTCTATTATCCTAAGTCTAGACTATCGAACCTTTATTTTTCACACCTCGCTTCTTATTTAACTACAGATTTTTTATATGTCTTTACGTGCAGTGCAAATAGTGTCGTTAAGTTCCAGAAGGATCGATTAAAGTCATCATGTCACACAATAAAGCCCGGATAAATTTTTTTAAAAGGATCACATAAGTTTTATAAAGAGTTGAGCATTTTTCAAGTTTCGTTTTTCAGTAAGGTTTCAACTTCGGAATTTATATCTTCCTTAACAGGAAACTAGGTCTTATTTTTCACTCCACCTTTTTCTTGTTTTCATTTCATACACACCTCTGTGAACGTGCAATAGTCTTAATCATAGAATCAGACCTTCATATCTCCGCTAAATTTTTTATAAAAGCCTGTCTTTTATCAAGATTATTCTCACACAAAGAACCGTTAAGACTTTTAACTCGGAGAGAACACTTGCTTGACTTTGTTTTAATCTGGACTTTCTAGGCTTCTTAGCGAGCTTTGGGCCAATGCACCAAAACCAGTTGGCTTTAGGGCATTAGGTGTAGAAACACCCCAGCGGACTTAATTACTCAAGTTACCTAGGTCCAAAAACAAAAGACAGTTTGGCGTGAAAATCATGATGATTCAATACGAACGGAGACATAACCGGCAGTTCAATTATTTTTTGGATAAAAGACGTGTTTAGTGGGTTCGGTGTGTAATCATTCCAATCAAGTTTCAGATGGGTTATTTTTCAGACTTAGTTCCAATTAAGGCATCAATAACATTCCTTCATATTCACTTTACTTCATAAACTATTCTTGATATTACTTATTTCAGAACAAACCTATTTGATCCTCAGAAAATCATTTATCCATTTAAAAGTTTTTAGACATAAAAGACTTGTCATCTAATTTCCAAAACTCACGACACGTGTAGTGTGATGTAAAGACGTATATCAGCTATAGTTAACTTCAAAGGAGAGTTATCTTTCAGGTTTTCAAAATCTAAAAATAAGATTTAGTTATTCTTATTTTATCAAACAAGACCGTCGAAATGTTGAATCAGAGTCCTCCCACTAGCTAACTTGACAAAAAAGTTTTTATGTTTTTAGAAAATTTTCTGATTTTCATGGATTTTATGGATTTTAATATGCAGATGCAAAATATACATATGAATGCGAAGCTAAGAAATGCGTACCGAGCGTACCCCCAAACTTAAACTGGACAGTGTCCTCACTGTCATTGCATGAAGAGATCATTTGAAGGGTCAAAATTGTCGGTTAGATATACACATTTTTTTTTGTGTTTTGGTTTTAAAGAAAAGAAAAAGAGAAAAAATGGAAAAGAATATCCACAAATATATACAAAATGGTATATACATACCCCCAAACTTATTTGGAACAGTGTCTACTGTTCTTGGCTGGATAACCGAAGTTTGGTGGTAAGCAGAGGAAGATTATGCAGGGTAAACCGGCTCCTGTAAGACCAGGAGCTCCTCTGTTGGTTCGGCGCTAAGGTACGGTTTGAGTCGGTGACCATTTAGTTTGAAAAATGAACCGTCCTTTGGATTCTCCAAATCCACAGCGCCATGCGGATACACATTCCGCACAAAATACGGCCCTTTCCAGCGAGATCTGAGTTTTCCTGGATGGAAGTGTAGTCGGGTGTCGTAAAGCAGTACCTGCTGACCAGGTACGAAGGTTTTGCGCAAAAGGTGTTTATCGTGAAACACCTTCGTTCGGTTCTTAACGACAACCGCGTTATCGTAAGCCTCATCCCTAAGCTCACTTAATTCGTTCAACTGCAGCTTCCGATGGCTGCCCGCATCTTCGAGAGACAGATTCAGCTCCTTTATCGCCCAAAATGCGCGATGCTCTATTTCGACAGGTAGGTGGCAAGCCTTTCCGTACACAAGCCGATAGGGAGACATGCCAAGATTGGTCTTATAAGCGGTTCGAAATGCCCAAAGGGCATCAGTGAGTTTCAGCGACCAATCTTTTCGGTTCTTGGAAACCGTCTTCTCCAGTATCTGCTTGATTTGTCGATTTGAAACTTCGGCCTGCCCGCAGGTTTGGGGGTGGTAGGGCGTAGAGAGCTTATGATTAATGGAATATTTCCGCATCAAGGCCTCGAAAGTCTTATTGCAGAAATGAGTTCCATTGTCACTAATGATCGCTCGGGGGTGCCCAAAACGGGAGAAAATGTTTTCTTTAAGAAACCTAACGACAACCTTGTTGTCGTTAGTCCGGCTGGGCACAGTCTCGACCCACTTAGAGACGTAATCAACAGCGAGAAGGATGTACAAGTTCCCAAAAGAGCTGGGAAACGGCCCCATGAAATCTATCCCCCAAACGTCAAAAATCTCCACAACCAAGATTGGCTGGAGCGGCATCTCGTTCCTCCGGGATATCCGGCCCATGTGTTGGCACCGGGAGCAAGTCTTGCAATAGTCATGAGCGTCTTTGAAGAGTTGTGGCCAGTAGAAACCACATTGCAAGATCTTCTCAGCTGTCTTTCTGGGGCCAAAATGCCCGCCACACGCTTGATCGTGGTAAAACGACAGCACACTCTTGAATTCATCGTCAGGGACACACCGACGAATAATCTGGTCGGGACAGTACTTGAACAGATAGGGTTCGTCCCAGTAAAAGTGTTTTACTTGGGATAAGAAGCGAAGTCTGTCCTGACTTGACCATTCAGTCGGTAGTAATCTTGTGGCCAAATAGTTCACAATATCTGCGAACCAGGGTTCGCAAGATACTGTCAAGAGCTGTTCATCCGGGAAAACGTCGTTGATCGGAATTGGAAGCGAAGGCGAAGAAGGAAGTCGTGAGAGATGGTCGGCAACTACATTTTCACATCCTCGTTTATCCTTAATGACAAGGTCAAACTCTTGAAGCAAGAGGATCCAACGTATTAGCCGAGATTTTGCATCTTTCTTCGCAAAAAGATGGCGCAGAGCAGAATGGTCTGTGTAGACAATGACTGGAGAGCCGATGAGGTAGGGCCTGAACTTTTCTAAAGCAAATACAACAGCCAAGAATTCCTTCTCAGTTGTTGTATAATTGAGTTGGGCGTCGTTCAGGGTTCAGCTCGCATAATAGATTACGTGTGGCATCTTGTTGATGTGTTGTCCAAGGACAACACCAATGGCAAAGTCGGATGCATCGCACATAATCTCAAATGGGTGCGTCCAGTCAGGTGAAGAAAGAACGGGAGCAGAAGTGAGTGAGCTTTTCAATGACTCGAACGCAGTCACACAGCTCGACTTGAAGTCGAATGGCGTGTCCTTGGCCAGTAGAAGAGTCAAGGGCCTAGCAATCTTGCTAAAGTCCTTGATGAACCGTCTATAGAAACCGGCATGGCCAAGGAAGGCTCGGATGTCTCGGACGCATCTGGGAGGAGGGAGATTGAAAATGACCTCAATCTTCGCTTTGTCAACCTCTATGCCATTTTGCGAGATGATATGTCCTAAGACAATACCTTTGCGCACCATGAAGTGGCACTTCTCCCAATTCAAAGTGAGGTTCTTGTCCTTACATCGGGTAAGGACAGCGTCGAGATGCATCAAACACTCGTTGAAGGAATCGCCGAAGATGGAGAAATCGTCCATGAAGATCTCCAGAAATTTTTCCACCATGTCTGAGAAGATTCCCATCATACACCGCTGGAATGTAGCGGGCGCATTGCATAACCCAAAGGGCATGCGACGATATGCAAACGTGCCGAAAGGACAAGTGAATGTGGTCTTGTCCTGGTCTTTTTCGGCGATGGGAATTTGATTATAGCCGGAGTAGCCATCAAGAAAGCAGTAGTACTCGTGTCCGGCCAATCGTTCAAGCATTTGGTCAATGAAAGGTAGCGGAAAGTGGTCCTTCCACGTTGCGGCGTTGAGTTTTCTGTAATCAATGCATACTCGCCACCCAGTTTGGGTGCGAGTAGGGATTAACTCGTTCGCCTCGTTGGTTATGACCGTGATGCCTGACTTCATGGGGACAACATGAATGGGGCTAACCCACTGGCTATCAGAGATAGGGTAAATGATACCACTATCTAGACATTTTACGATCTCCTTCTTCACAGCCTCTTTCATGACTGGGTTGAGACGTCTTTGTAGATCCCTGGCTGGTTTGGCATCATCCATCAGATGAATGTGATGTTCAACGATCAGGGGACTAATCCCCTTGATGTCCGCCATGGACCAGCCAAAAGCTTGCCTATTGCTGTGCAAGACCGCAAGAAGGGCTTTCTCTTGCTCGGGAGCTAGAGAAGACGAGATGATGACAGGGAGCATCTCGTTCTCACCTAAGTAAGCGTACTTAAGGTGAGACGGCAAAGGCTTGAGTTCGAGCGTTGGAGGTGAAACGATTGAAGGCAAGATTGGTGAAGAGGTCTCGAAATCAAAAGACTCCAGCGAAGGTTCAAAACGAGTGTAAGCGACCGAGTTAGATGGTTCAGGTAACTCATCCGGAAATTCGAAGGATTCAAACTCGGGTGGTGAGTGGCTAAGATCGTTCGTGAAAGTGAAACACTCGTAGTCATTGTCGGGCGCAGAAACAGCAGCAGGTTCGAGGAGGAACGCACTAGTGGCGTTAAGGTTATCGTGATCGAACAGAAACTCCTCGAATTCACACTCTTCAGGGGTGATCTCCTGGATTGAGCAAACGTCCAGTATATGAGCATTAGGTTCGGAGGGCTGATTCCCCAACCTAAAAATGTTGAGTTCAATTGTCATGTTTCCAAAAGAGAAGTTCATCGAACCATTGCGACAATTGATCACAGCATTTGAGGTTGCAAGGAATGGGCGACCGAGTATTACCGGAATTTGATTCCGGGGGTTAGCTACAGGCTGTGTTTCTAATACAATGAAGTCAACGGGGAATATGAAGTCCCCGACTTTGATTAACACATCCTCTAGCTCACCCCTAGGATGGGTGATTGATCGGTCGGTCATTTGGAGAGTACAGTGTGTGGGTTTCAGCTCTCCTACGCCTAATTGCTCGTATACTGAGTACGGAAGCAGGTTAACACTGGCACCAAGATCTAATAGTGCGCGGTTGATGTTCTTATCCCCAATGGTAATAGAAATCGTAGGACAGCCAGGGTCCTTCCGTTTTTGTGGTAAAGATTGGGTAAGAGCATCACTCACAGCACTAGCCAAGAAAACTTTCTTGGGTACCTGAGACTTCCTCTTTTTTGTGCATAAGTCCTTTAAGATTTTCACGTAGGACGGGACTTGTTGGACAGCATCTAAAAGAGGAATGTTAATGTTAACCTGCTTAAATAACTCCAGAATCTTCTCTATTTGTGGATTTTGTTTGGTGGACTTCAACCGGTTTGGAAATGGAACGTTTTTAAAATTGGTTGAGTCCAATGCTGGAGGTGGAGATTGTGGAGTTGGAATGGATCCCAGAGCTGGTGTTTTCGTGGAGTGAGAAGTGGGTCCGTTCAGAGCAGAAGAAGAAGAAGAAGAGGAGCCTTTTGATGAATGGAGAATAGGCTTAGAAGACGAAGAAGAAGAAGAAGAAGAAGAAGAAGCGGCCAGGGTGTCATCGTCGATTCGTGTGCCAATGTTGTTTTGCAGCATCCTTCCCGATCTCAATGTGGTCACGGCACTCACATTATGATTCTGTTGTTTAAGAGCAACATGTACATTATGTGGGTGATCGGGATTTGGGAGTGGCTGGGACGGGAGCTTCCCCTTCTCTCGCTTGCTCAAGGCCGCATTCAGCTGTGCAATCTGGGCCTCGATGGTTTTGATGCTTTGCCCGTGAGCGGCAGTGTGTTGCACCAAGGACTGAATGGAAGACTGGATGTTGGCGGTGGATTGTGTCGATTGTTTAACGAACGCCTCCAGACTTCATTCGAGCGAGGAAACCTTATCGTTGTTTGACGGAACAAAATTGTTTTGGGGAAAAGAATTGTTGGGTGCAAAGTTGTTCATCTGATTTTGAAAAGGTTGGGGTTGGAAGGGCTACTGAAACTGATGTTGAGTTTGTTGTTGCGCTTGTTGTTGCGGCGGAGGGGGCCTTTGGAAATTGTTGCCTTGGAATTGATGCTGATTCTGATTCCAGGCGAAATTGGGGTGGTTCCTCCAACCGGGATTGTAGGTGGAAGAGTATGGATCATTCCTCGGTCTTTGCTGAAATGCAGCATTAACCTGATCCTGTCCTTGCGATGGTGGATTGTAAGGACACTCTTCGGTTAAGTGAGAAGGATCGGAGCAACAAGCGCAAATGGTACGAAGGGGAAGAACAGGGGTAGGAGCAGGAGAAGAAAATTTGCTCGCTATCGCTTCAAGCTTTCTCGTTATTGCAGCCATTTCATCTTTCATCGCAATAGAGACATCAAGTTGGTGAATTCCTACCCTAGACTGACCGGTAGAATTAGAGGTAGAAGAAGAAGAAGTCGGTCTGGTGCTCTCCCATTGTAGCGTTTGCTCCGTAAGGTCGTCGAAGAATTGCCACGCTTCCTCGTCAGATTTCGATAGGAAGTGGCCCTGACAAATGGTTTCCAACAACTGCTTGGTTGCTGGGTTCAGGCCCTCGTATAAGGTTTGGCAAAGTTGCTATTTCTCTATACCGTGGTGAGGACACTGAACAAGAAGGTCTTTATACCGGCCAAAGCACTTCCAGAAGGGTTCAGAAGGAAGCTGAGAGAATTGGTTGATTTCGTTACGGATCCTTGCGATTTTATGATTCGGATAGAATTTTTTTAGAAACGCTTTAACAAACTCGTCCCAACTGGTTATGGAATAGGAAGCGGTGCTATACAGCCATTTTTCAGCAAGATCGTATAAAGTGGACGGAATGACCCGTAGCCGTATAGCATCGTCCGACAGTTGGGTAGTTTTCATCATGGCACAAACATTTTGAAATTTGTTGATGAAGATATAGGCATCTTCAGATTCAAGCCCATGAAATCGCGGAAGCATGTTGATGAAGTGGGGCTTAATTTCAAAGTTATCCCCCCCATTGGCCGGTGGAAGAGAAAGACAGGTGGGAAGTGCAGAACGGGTGGGATAGAAACGATCCTGGAGCGCGATTCGCTGCGGTGCTATAACAGGCGGTGGTGGTGGGTTATTTTCCTCCATAGGAGGTGGAGTCAATCCCGGGGGAGTCAAAGAGATATTTGGATTAAATCCTGACATCGCGGAAGAAGAGGTTGGTGATGATGAAGGTGAAGATGTATGAACAGAATTTCGGTCAACGTCGGTGTTGGCCGGCAAAGGTAAGGGTGAAAGAGGCGTGGACGGAGTTTCGACGTCTGAGTCGATCGCGTAGTCGGTAGCGACTAACGTAACGCGGACTAGACGGGCGCTAGTGTCCCGAATCCAAGAGGACATACACTAAACGAGTTTAGTATAGTCAAAGCGGAGAAGGTGAGGGTAAGAAAACATCAATGGAGAAATACGATGGGTGGTGGGTGCAAAAAAATGGATTCTGGCGACAAAGGGCAAGTTTTTATAAAAGTTTTTGATTTTTTCCTTTTTCTTTAGAAAGAGCTTTACAGAAATATGTATGGATTTATGGCTTTAAGCAATCACAAACAAGATATGCACAATCACACCTAGATCTAGGGTCACCTAGGTCAGCTAGACAGCTCCTAACTGTTCCAAAGGGCTAGAAACAGGACCTCAAACCGCCTCTTCTCCAACAATCGCGGCCAGGTAAGTGCCAGGTAAGTGGGAGGCTCCCCACTACGTAAGTAGTGGTCCTAATTAAGTAACCACTTGCCTTCGACACACTTGCCTAGGCACCGCAAAAGTCAGGATAGGATAAACGGCCGATGCCTGTAACTAGTCCTCTGTCCTATTGAGCGCGAAGTCCTTAGGGCTGAGTCTAGTATTTTTTAATTAACAATGGTCAATGCATATGCTTTTTGTGATTTCTGGGGTCCTGGGAAGGGTGATGAAATCCCCACCCAATCTGAATTGGTTTCAAGCCCCTTAAAGTCCGTATTAATGAATGCAAAGCGGTAACAAATCAACTGCAAACAATTTTTATTTTTTTTAGTGCGGCGCAAAGAATCCTGCACAAGAACAGTTTATTGGAAGGGGGAAGAGAGTTTACGCAAAGAATACTTCAGAAAACACAGTTTATTGGAGTCCAGAGGAGTTGGGAGAGGGAAAGAAACTTACCCAGAAAGTTTTGCACCCTGAAGGCACCAAACGGCCGCGGTTCCGCGGCCGAAAGATGAGATTGGGACATCATTTTTCTTGGGTTTGCTGAGTTGGGTGTCCTCTTCTGTTTTCAAGACCCTGAATCTGGATTTGCTCACTGGAACTGCTCCAGAATCTTTCAGTAGACCGTTTTATCCGTCTTGAATCTGTCGCGGTGTAGCCGTGAAATATGGGTCTATCTTCCCACGTCTTTGGCACTGAACTCGAACTTCGTATATCCCATGTCTTTGGCACTGCACTCGACCGTCTTTTGTTCCTGCACACTTGCACAAAAACTAATCAAAAATAACAAGATGGTTTTTTTTTTCAATGTATATTTTTTTTGTTTTGTTTTTTCGGTTAGCTTTATATTCACAAATTAACCCGAAATTACACAAAGAAATAAACTACCGTCTCTCCGGCAACGGCGCCATTTGATTGTTAGAGTTTCTGCGTGTTCAACTTTAGTTAATTACCGCAATCAAAACGGTTTCGCTTGTAGCTAGCCGGTTGAGTACGGGTCGTCCGCAGGGAGATGGAAATCTTTTTCTATGTGCTTTAACGAGTTAAGTCCAATTTTCCAGATTTGTTTGTGATTAACAAAGTGTTAAAATGATATGTAAAGAGAGCTTGTTAGGGTTAGAATTAGGTTAGTTTGAGTTAGGAGTCGTTCACTTCTTTCGTTTCCACTCTTAATATCGGTGTTACGGTAATCGGCAACAACGGGGATTAGCACGACTAGGAAGGAACTTGTGAGTATAAGCTAGGCTTTCCAACGCTAAAGTTCTTCCTTTTGGTGCTTGTCCGTCCGTTCTTGGCTCTTAGCCATAACCTCCGGTTAATTCAGCCATAACCTCCGGTTAATTCAACCACAACCGGTCTCACTACGGAATCACCGCTGTCATGTAGGATAGGGTGCCGTAGGGAGCGGATTGTGGTTCAATTAACGGGAGTCGATTTAAGATGTTGGGCAAGGAAAGAGTGAGAGAGATTTTCTTCTCTCAAACTTCCCTTATCCTACCCTAACAAGTATGGAAATTACTCACCCATTACAAGAAGAACGAAAAATAAAACAAAGGAGGAAGATAGAAAGAAGGAGATTAGAAGATAACAACTAGCTATTTGCGACCTCACCTCGGCAAGGATCAAGCGTAAGCATCATGGTTGTTTAAAGATAAAGGAAAAGAGAACAGGAAAGAAACAAACACAAATAACAACAACTAAGTTAACAAATGAAAATTACAAGCAATAATAATTTAACTAAAGAACAAGACAAGCATGATAAGTAAAAAAAGAACTTCATTATTCATCATTCTTCACTCACAAAAGCTCACTACAAGTTTTAATGGAGAAGAGATGAGAAGAGGAAGAAGAACAACAAGTATTCTAAAATCTAAAATACAAGATTAAGCACCCTTGGCTTCATAAGGTTCTGGGCTATTTATAAGCAGGGAGATGGAAACCTAGGGCAAAATTCTGCTTCTACATGAAATGTCCAAAATACCCCTGAAATCCCACCTTCTGCCGCCACAGTACGGCCGCGGTTCCGCGGCCTAAGCCTGCTATTGCCGCGGAACCCCGGCACTTTAGAGGAATTGGTTCTTCATTATTTGGTGGCTTTTCCTGGTTTTTTGTGCCCATTAGTCTGGTATATGATTTTTCTCAGAATTGCTTCACGATTTTTCCAGAATTTCTGTTGATCAAAAGGTGATTGGATATGGATCTTTTTGTCATGATTTTCTTGAGCTCCGCGTAGATTTCTTGGATCTTGTGTTGCCATTGAGCCTTGTGCGTGAAAATGACATTGATTTGCCATTTTGTCTTTTAAACTGGTGTGCAGCAATATACAGATAGAGAGCGGAGACCCGTGTTTTATCTGTGGTTGGCAGGAACCCGGGTTTTGTCGTGTTTTTCCATGAATTTCACCGTTTAGAGCCGAGAACCTGTATCCTGCAATTGACTAGCAAACACGGCTCAAGAGTACCTACCGATAAGCAATATGATAAAAATTGGGCGGTATAAAAATGTAAAAATCTGATATGAACAGACACGTCGGCTAGCGAATTTCATGCCCGAGTTGCTTCGGATGAAGCGGGAGCCCGTAAAAAGACTCGAAGACGTGGTGTCCTTTCCGACGAGGAGATCAAGACCGGAGATGCGGCGAGGAGCTTGGGATGGTGGCCAAAGACCGAAGGACACGGATCGATCGGTATAGCTTTTCAACCCTTTCTCTAGTTGCTAGTTGTAGGTTTGGTTCAATCCGGATTTAAAGTATACGATAGCGCCGGTTTCTAATTTGAAAAAGTTTTTCGTTTCCGCATTTTGGCCTCGGACAGACGGCCGGGGCGCTACCGTAGACTTACATGGTATCAGAGCCACGCCATTAACCTTTACTAGCTTGTTCTAACGTATTTAGAATTTCAATCGAACGAAATTTTCCAAAACTACATTTCCAATCATGAAGTTTCTGTCGAATTTTTTTTATGGTCGAAAAATTATTTGGAGTATTGCAGAAATTCGTGCAGGCTTTTCTAAGATTACTGTGAAAATTTGGTAGCCTGTTACTACTGTTGCACCGCGGAACCGCGGCCTTACCCATGCTTTGGCCGCGGTTCCTCCGCCATTCCATGTCATCAATGCACCAAATTTTCTACAGTGCTCTCTGAGTTGGAATTGGGGTTTCTGGTAATTTTTGTTTTGGCCCAGATTGTTTTGAGTACTGCAGTTGTACTTGGGGCCCACTTCGGGAAATTTTGTCGATCGGAAAATTTAAATATGTTAGTTTACAGTACTTACATTATATCTGTGACCATGAATGTCATTCGAGCGGTAAATCTTGTCTAATTGCTATAGCTCTTTTAGACGGATTTGCGAACGTGACATTCACGTTGATGTTCTGTGTTGTGCTGTGATGTTGCGGATTTGTCATGGTGGATAGCCTGGATGCAATGGTAGTACAGTTTGGTTATATATGTACATTTGATATTGCGGGGCGAGCGTCCGACATATGGACTGCCGTCACTGCCTGTTTGTATATTATTCTTTTGGGACACGACCGGGCTGAGGTTGATGTACCCGTTGTATATATTTTATTTTCTGTACTAGGATTACCCCGCGATGGGGTGCACGGATAGCCGGGTTCTAGAGGACAACGGGCCCGCATCTCATGGCTTTGAGACGGAGGGGGCTTCACTCTAGAATTGGCGGGCTATTCGCCACACTCGTAGGGGGTACAGGTAGACCCAAGAAGGGGTGCTCAAGTTACCGGATTCCGTGAAGTGCTGGGTGGTCCATTCACTTTGTTGAAGGGGGCTGCCTCGCTTCAGTTTTGGTGGGTAACTTGCCGCGTCCATAGGGGTCTAGAATTTCATTGCACAGGCTATCCACACGACCAGGGGAACGTCGAGTTTCAGTAGCGACTCTATGAAACCCGGGGATCCCAGATTATCTGTATTGTTCTATGATGCTTATTACATTTCTGTGATGTTGCATTTTATCACGCCATGAGCGAATATTATATATTGATATATATACTAGTAGATGTTGTATATGTTTTACACCCGCGCTAGTCCAATCCCCGCTCTGTCGTTAGTTAAGTAACCTAACGGGTGATGACGGAACCCAGTGGCGAATGCGGATGGCATATACGTACATCGTATTTTCATTCTTTTGTGGTGTGATTAATTTATGGGACTGCATTGATTCGGATCAATGCAAGCTAAACAAACCTAATCTGATGTTGTTGGAACATTTTTCAAAAAAACTGCTATTGTAAGGACGTTTTTTTTGTTTTGCACAGTGGTATTCGGTTATGAATATCCAGCACCTCAGTCGACGAGGCAAGGGCCGAGATCCCTTCACCGAGAGTGACCCCTTGGACAGAAGTTTGCGTCAGGGTAATAACTTCACTATAGCCGATTGCTTATTGCTTTGCATCGTGGTATTCAGTTGGAATATCCTGCACCTCATTCTACGGGGAAAGAGCCGAGATCACTTTACCGGGAGTGACCTCTTTAGCAAAGATTTTCGCCACTATATTTATAAAAAGCTATCCGGTTCCTTCAACGATATCAAGTTCATTACGTTAAGGGTTTTTCGCCAAAAACCATTCGTAGCCCTCCGTCATTCCCTACAAGTGGTACTTAGTATTCGTGCTGCGTTTGTTGACTCCGTCAAGACGCAGTGTACGGTAGCTAAGTGGTGCTTGTTTGTAGCATGGATATGCGATTGGTTAGGACAGTCATGCGGCCTTATTGACTCCGTCAAGGGCACGTACGGGTGGGTTTAATGCAATCAAGATAATGACGGTTTGAACTTAACTAGGACTCTTTGATTTGTTGACTCCGTCAAGATCACTTGGGTCCTAGGGGTAAAAACACACAACGGGAGTTTCTAAAGAAACTGAAACTTGCCAAGCATGCGCATACCTTCTGGAGTGTGGTGACTTGAGTGGATTCCATCAAGTTATCATGCGATGATAGTTGGATCCCGATTCCCACTGATGAGTTGGTTTACTCCTCGGGTGATCCCGACTAATTCTTCTTTCAGATTTGGAGGAGAATTTGACGATACAGTGGGAGGTTTCCTGATTAGATAAATTGATAACCATTCTGATCTAGGTTAGAGTGCATGATGAGTGTTTATTTTCTCTCTCTCTTTGGCAGCGACCATGACCCGATGATTGAATGAATTCTCGGTGTGTATGTAGAAAATGTATAGAAATCACAACCAAAGAAATTTTTGACCGCAATCAATAACGGTGTCAATTGTAGCGCGTTAGCGAGTGCGGATCGTCCACAGGGAAAGTATGATCCGTTCGTAATTGAATTAGATGAATTGAAGATTAAAGAAAGAAAAGAAAAGACAATTCAATTCAAGATTTATAAAATTGAAGTTCAAGAATTATCTAGATCTAAATCTAAAATCAAGAAAACATTAAAAATCAAGAATGAAGAATTGATGATATCCAATCCAAATAGTAATCAAGAATCGAAATGAGGCTTGTAGGAATCGATCGAATCTATAGACGTGATGAAATCTGTTGATTACGTTTTCTTATCCATCGATGATTTGATACTAGATCGATGATGATCAACGAGAATTAGGGATTTCTTGCGGAAACTAGAGTTTTATCATCTATCCCTTGTCCTTTCGTTGATTTCGTTCACATTCTAGCCTCTAGTAAATTCAAGAATCGATCATGGATCCTTAATTAAGAGCGAACACAATCAAGAAAGTATCGCTCGAAACTAGGTTGTCGATTCTTCAATTTACTAAGGTTTACAAAACTCATAGGACTTAAGAATCGTTTCAAGATTTGTAACATCATCATCTATTGATTCTCTCGACTCCTTCACGAGTGGAGTTTTACTCAAACATCATAACAAGAAACACAATCAAGAATTGAGATCGAATCATGATGCAAGAATGTAAAGAAAGTAAGATAAAAGAATTTCACCTTTTATTTATCAACAATCTCGTTACAATTCTCTCAAGAACTACAATGAGGAAAGCACTCAATCGTCGATTTGGCTTCGCTCGTCTTCATGAGTCGCGGATCATCTTGGATCACTTGCTCGGATGAAGATCGGCTTCGCTCCTAAAAGGTTGAAGGCTTCTTGCTTGAATTGTACTCGGTGTTCTTGATTTTTGGCTTGGTGATTGGATTAGGGTTAGGGTTTGGAGATACAAGTTGTGTCACTCAACTTATGGGAGAGATGATGATGATCCACCTAAAACCTTAGATCTAGGTTTCCTTTTATAGCCATCTTAACCTTAGATCTAAAATTCAAATTTCAAATTTCCCTCCAAAAGTTTGTTAGAGAAAGTTTCTAGAAGAAGTTAGTTGGAGCGAATATTCTAAAGCTAGGTTGTTAGGCCGAGCCTTCTGGATGAAGCCACGTGGTGTTTCTGGAGTCTTCTGGAAGCATTGTTAGTTACAGGACACCACGTGTGAAAATATGCAGCGATGACGTCATTAAAGAGCCGCGGATCCGCGGCACTATAGTGGCCTTGCTGCTTGAAATTTCTTTACTTGTTTTGGGCTGATATTCTGGCCTTTTTCTGATGTGTTGAATCTCATAATTCTTCCTTGATCACTGCCAGATCTCAAGTTTTGGACTTGGCGTATTTTTCTCAGCACTTTTGACAGTTTCGGCTTTTCTCCTGGAATTTCCTGCACAGATTCTCGAGACAAGTATTGCGCTATACAAAGATAATGCGATGCAATGATAAACACTCAATTTCCCTCAGAAATGTCGGTTATAATACATAACACATGTTATTTGGTATTTTACGGCTGTTTTGCTAATATGTGCTATATTAATACCGAACACCTCTAGATAAGTGCAAATGGTAGGGAAATTGATGTGTTAAAAATACAATATTTTCGACTGATCAAATTCCCCCAAACTTATTTTCGGTCGTCTCGAGCAAACTGTTTTATTAAAAAGAGAAGGAGAAAATAAAGAAAGAGAAAAACTAACTAACACACTTTCGTAGGCAACACGATTGCACTGAGCACGTGCAACAAGCCTTTAAACCTCTAGGTGTCCCTAGTAGGAGGAGTGTTGCCTCCTGAGGATTTTCAGTGGATTGCACCCACAAAATCCAATAATAAAAGGAAGACCGTGAATATTACATATAAAGATAAGAATTGTAAAAAAAAGACTTTGAAAATTAGGGTTTTCAACTATGCTAGCTTTTCGATTGTCATGAGCCCTATCTTAATAGTCATGAAAAAATGTCAGAAATCACATCATCTCTCAATAAAATATCGTCTTTATTCTTCATTCCTATTTTTCTTCCAAACATCGATCATATAACCCTACGTGTGTGTAATAAACATCCCTACACCCGGAGAATTCAATTCAAGTTATCATACTCTTATCCATCTGCCTCAGTACTTTTTAATTAATGAATATTTAGATGAATTTGCTCACACACTTTCATGCGACCGTTAATACTTCTTGAAGTACTAACCGACCGATTACTCATGTGCTTGCTTATACGGTGTTTTTCCTCGTCTTGCACCACCTAAGACTTAGCAGTGACTCTCAGACCAGTTGGTCTAAGGCACTAGGTGAAGAGGCACACTCGCTATATTTTTTTATTGCTGCCTTGGCGATAACAAAACCAGTGTTCATTTTTCTTCACCATTTTTATATTTTATTCATTTTTTTATTTCTTTCATACTTTGGCTTTTAGACAAGAGCATTTCAAGGTATTCTCTACTATCCCGAGTTTTAAGACGTGTGTAAGTGCGAATAGCAGGGTATCAACGTTCAAAATGTTTGGTTTTCAGAATAGAAACTATTTTTCAGACTTATTTTTATCCTCAGATTAGTGACTTCTTTCATCTTACTAACCCTTGGGACAATGGCTCATAACTACTTATTACTAGTTCGTATAAGAAAACTTCAAATTTTCTTGGTTTTCTTAAATTTTTCCAATGTTTTGGATGTAATTTTTTACTATCTAATCTTTTATTATCTTATTTATGTACAAAAATTTTAATTTTAATTTTTTTGAAATTTTTGAAATTTTTATAGGTTTTCAAAAATGTTTTGTGCTTATGCGAAGTGATATGCAAATGATGCGAAAATAAGCACAAACCTCCCCCAAACTTGTTTTCAACAGTGTCCTCACTGTTACCATCCGCTGAATCTCAAAAACCTATAAGCCTGGGAGGAAATTTATTAATGGGGGCAAAATATTTAAGTGAAAATCCTCTCCCAAACTTATTTTTGGCTCATCTTTTTGTGTAAAAATTTTCTTATCAAGAGCCAGATTGTACCCCCCCCCAAACTTGAATTAAGCAATGTTAATCTTTTGAAAATCACAAGAAGGGGTCAAGAATCATTGGTCGATGCCAAGCTTTGCAAAGACCGTACGTCAACACCAACCATTCGAAGATTTTATCAATGTAGTGCTCAGGTTGGTGGAAGAAGATGTGGGGAAAGGGTAAGTGGTGGAATAGAATGTGTGTGCGTCTCATTTTAGAGAGACGATGCAGTGAATGTGATGGATTACTCGCATTCTTTTTACAGTCCAGAAGAAGGGGTGGAGGTTCAATTTCATTGATTGGGAGATGATTCATCTCAACACCCGTATTTGCTAAGAGTGAGTCTATCAGCGAAGCTTTTCTCAAAAGTCCCATCAATACCCCGAAGAATAATGTCATCACAAAGCGCGGGGTGATCTTCAGACTCTAAAAGCAGTTCATAATCAGTGTTAGTTGTTGACCCGGACAACTCGGTGGAAGAGTCCGTATGTGTATGATACATAGTTGGGTCAAACAACAGCATATGAAAAGAGTCAAGATCAGTATCATGAGGATCGTCAAATTCGCTACTGTCGACATCCATTAAGTCGACAGAACAGACCTGAGCAGTAGGTTCGAAGGGTACACTTCCCAACTTATAAATGTTCAACTCAATTGACCTATTCCCGAAGGATAGGGTCATAGAACCATTACGACAGTTGATGATAGCGTTGGAAGTGGCCAAAAAGGGGCGACCTAAAATCACCGGAATTTGATTCCGTGGGTTCGCTACAGGCTGTGTATCAAGTACAATAAAGTCCACAGGGAATACAAATTCCCCGATTTTTATTAACACATCCTCCAGTTCACCCCTAGCTTTGGTGATAGATCGGTCGGCCATCTGTAGAGTTATGTTCGAGGGCTTTAACACTCCGATACCTAGTTGCTTGTAGACCGAGTAAGGAAGCAAGTTAACACTAGCGCCAAGGTCAAGTAAAGCACGATTAATGTGTTTATCCCCAATAGAAATAGAAATAGTAGGACAGCCAGGGTCCTTACGTTTCCTTGGTAACTGTTGGGGAAAAGCCGTGTCTACAGTACTTGACATGAAAACTTTTTTAGGCACTTGAGTCTTCCTCTTCCTAGTGCACAAGTTCTTAAGAATTTTCGCATAGGACGGAACTTGTTGTATAGCATCTAGGAAAGGGATGTTGATGTTAATTTCCTTATACATGTCCAGAAGCTTCTCCCTTTGTGCATCATGTTTGTTGGGCCTCAACCTTTCAGGAAATGGAGCTCTATCAATAAGTGTTGGGTCCAACATTTGTGGAGAAGTTTATGGGGGTGGAAAAGGTGAGGTGGGTGGAGGGTTCGAGCCTTTGGGAAGACGGAGAATAGGCTCGGAAGAAGAAGGTACATTAGACAAAATAGGACAAGAGGTAGAAGTGGGAATGGAAGTGGAAGTGGAAGCCGGGGTGTTAATGATCAATTCATCATTATCAATTTGTTCACCCATATGATTGTCTAGCACTCTTCCAGATCTCAACGTTGTAAAAGCATCCACATTAGTGCAATGTGAAGGTCCAGGATCAGGTAGGGGTTGAGCTGGAAGTTTCCCTTTTCTCTAGCACTTATTTCGGCTATTATTCGTTCAATTTGTGCTTCCATCGATTTAATATTCTCATTTTGAGTGAGAATGATCTTCATCATATTATCGACGGAAAATTGAAAACTTGCCGACCCTTGGATGGATTGTTTCATGAAAGTAACCAAGGTTTGTATTAGTGCAGAGGTATTATCAGTACCGGCCAATTGCAAAGAGTTTTCATGTGGTGCAAAAGTGTTGGCCGGATTTTGGAAATTTTGTGATTGGCAGGGGTGCTGACTCAATTGAAGTGGTTGCTGTTGTGGTGGAAGAGCCCTTTGGAAATTGTTTTGATTTGGAACCGTGTTTTGATTTTGTGATTGGTTCTAAGCAAAATTAGGGTGGTTCCTCCAATCTTGATTATATGAGGAAGAAGAAGGATCGTTTCCAGGTTTTTGCTGAAATGCAGCATTAGTGTGACCTTGAAATGGTAAATTCAAAGGACATTCTTCCATCAAATGTGAAGGGTTTGAACAGCAGCCACACACAGTTTTGGGATGTGTGTATTGGTCTAGGGAGGCTGAAGAAATTTTGTTTTCTATAGCGTCGAGTTTCCTTTGTATTGCGGCCATTTCGGCTTTCATTATGACGGAAACATCGAGCTGATTGACATCTTCCCTAGGCGATGGTGGTCTAACACTTTCCCACTGCGATGTGTTTTGAGCTAAATCTTCTAGGTATTTCCAAGCTTCACCATCATCTTTAGATAGGAATTGGCAATGACACATGGTTTCAAGCATTTGTCTAGTAGTGAGATCAATACCCTCATAGATAATTCGACACAAATCCCATCTGGAGATTCCGAAATGAGGACATTGGATAAGAAGATCCTTGAACCGTTCAAAGCATTTCTAAAATGGTTCATTGGGAAGTTGGGTAAATTTGAAGATTTTGCTCCGAACACGGCTGGTCTTGTGATTGGGATAAAATTTCTTAAGGAATGCTGCAACGAATTCATCCCATATTAAAATAGAATGTGCGGGTGTGTTGTAAAGCCACTTCTCGGCAAACTCGCACAAAGTGAATGGGAGAAGACGTAAACGCAGAGCATCCAAAGACAGTTGTGAATTTCCCATCAAAGCACATACGTTTTCGAATTTGGAAATAAACAGGTATGCATTTTCAGAATCAAGACCGTGAAATTTGGGTAACAGTTTGATGAATTGAGGGTTGATTTCAAAATTTTCCCCGTTAGCAGGTGGTATAGAAAGACAGGTGGGAAGGAGAATACGTGTAGGATAGCATCTCTCTTGGAGAGAAATGTGTGGAGGATTCTGCGCACCTGCGGGCGGTGGCAGAGTGGTGTTAAAGTTTGATGGAAATCCGTCCATCGCGGTCGTGGTGGGTGGTGGGGAAGAAGACGAAGAATTACCGACTCTGGGATCGATAAAAGAAACGCGGACAAGACGGGAAATGGAATCCCGTGTCCAGCCTAACATATGCTAAATGGTTGTAGCACAAGTGGCAGCGTTGGTAATAATTAGGGGAAATGATAAAGTGGTGTTTGTTTTGAAAAAGAATACGGATTTTTTTAAAAATGATGCAAATCACAACAAATGCACAAACAAAACCCTAAGTCTAATGGTCACCTAAGTCAAGTCTCTAGACCGCTCCTAACTGCCAGAAGATAAGTCGCAGGATCAATCCTCCACTGCCTCTTTGTCCCTCCTGTGGCCAGGTAAGTGCCAGGTAAATGGGAGGTTCTCCACTACGTAAGTAGTGGGCCTAATTAAGTAACCACTTGCCTTAGACACACTTGCCTTAGACACTACAAAAGAAACGCGGATAAGCAATAGATTACCCATGACCTTCTCCTGTCCTAAGTGAGCGTGACGGTCCTTAGAGTCATGTCTAGATATTTTTTTAACTAATGAGGGTGATGCGGATGCAGTTTTGTGATTTTCGGGGCTTAGGAAGGGTAATGAACTCCCCACCTAATCTGAATTTTGCCGTGCCCCTTAAATTCCGTATTAATATGCAAACAACCAAGATCAAACACGCACAATTTTTTTATTTTTGCGTCGCTGCGAATTTTTGCAAAGAAACCTGCAGCAAATTTGTTATTGGAGCAGGCAGAGAGAGATAAGAAAGTCAAGGATTCACCAAAAAATTTTGAACAGTGATGCTACAGTTCTGCCGCGCTTCCGCCGTAGGAGGCTTCTAATGCCGCGGATCCGCGGTTGAATGAGGAGATCACTGCAAAAAAAAACTTACAGAATGCCTCTGTTCACCTCCTGAGCTCTCTGGAATATTCAGAAAATTTTTCCACAAACTCCACAAATTCCAGATTTCCTCGCAACAAATCACAACGAATCGTTTAATGTTTGTGCGAATTTAGATCTAAAATTTTTGATGGAATAAATTTTTCAACTCAAATTTCAAAAACGAACAAATTAGCACACTATCCCCGGCAACGGCGCCATTTGATTGAATGAATTCTCGGTGTGTATGTAGAAAATGTATAGAAATCATAGCCAAAGAAATTTTTGACCGCAATCAATAACGGTGTCGATTGTAGCGCGTTAGCGAGTGCGGATCGTCCACAGGGAAAGTGTGATCCGTTCGTAATTGAATTAGATGAATTGAAGATTAAAGAAAGAAAAGAAAAGACAATTCAATTCAAGATTTATAAAATTGAAGTTCAAGAATTATCTAGATCTAAATCTAAAATCAAGAAAACATTAAAAATCAAGAATAAAGAATTGATGATATCCAATCCAAATAGTAATCAAGAATCGAAATGAGGCTCGTAGGAATCGATCGAATCTATAGACGTGATGAAATCTATTGATTACGTTTTCTTATCCATCGATGATTTGATACTAAATCGATGATGATCAACGAGAATTAGGGATTTCTTGCGGAAACTAGGGTTTCATCATCTATCCCTTGTCCTTTTGTTGATTTCATTCACATTCTAGCCTCTAGTAAATTCAAAAATCGATCATGGATCCTTAATTAAGAGCGAACACAATCAAGAAAGTATCGCTCGAAACTAGGTTGTCGATTCTTCAATTTACTAAGGTTTACAAAACTCATGGGACTTAAGAATCGTTTCAAGATTTGTAACATCATCATCTATTGATTCTCTCGACTCCTTCACGAGCGGAGTTTTACTCAAACATCATAACAAGAAACACAATCAAGAATCGAGATCGAATCATGATGCAAGAAAGAAAGCAAGATAAAAGAATTTCACATTTTATTTATCAACAATTTCGTTACAATTCTCTCAAGAACTACAATGAGGAAAGAACTCGATCGTCGATTTGGCTTCGCTCGTCTTCGTGAGTCGCGGATCGTCTTGGATCACTTGCTCGGATGAAGATCGGCTTCGCTCCTAAAAGGTTGAAGGCTTCTTGCTTGAATTGTACTCGGTGTTCTTGATTTTTGGCTTGGTGATTGGATTAGGGTTAGGGTTTGGAGATACAAGTTGTGTCACTCAACTTATGGGAGAGATGATGATTGGAGATCCACCTAAAACCCTAGATCTAGGTTTCCTTTTATAGCCATCTCAACCTTAGATCTAAATTTCAAATTTCAAATTTCCCTCCAAAAGTTTGTTCGAGAAAGGCTTCTAGAAGAAGTTAGTTGGAGGCAATATTCTAGAGCTAGGTTGTTAGGCCGAGCCTTCTGGATGAAGCCACGTAGTGTTTCTGGAGTCTTTTAGAAGCATTGTTAGTTACAGGACGCCACGTGTGAAAACATGCAGCGATGACGTCATTAAAGAGCCGTGAATTCGCGGCGGGAATGGCCTTTTGGCCGCGGATCCGCGGCATTATAGTGGCCTTGCTGCTTGAAATTTCTTTGCTTGTTTTGGGCTGATATTCTGGCCCTTTTCTGATGTGTTGAATCTCATAATTCTTTCTTGATCACTGCCAGATCTCAAGTCTTGGACTTGGCGTATTTTTCTCAGCACTTTTGACAGTTTCGGCTTTTCTCCTGGAATTTCCTGCACAGATTCTCGAGACAAGTGTTGCGCTATACAAAGATAATGCGATGCAATGATAAACACTCAATTTCCCCCAGAAATGTTGGTTATAATACATAACACATGTTATTTGGTATTTTATGGCTGTTTTGCTAATATGTGCTATATTAATACCGAACACTTTTAGATGAGTGCAAATGGTAGGGAAATTGATGTGTTAAAAATGCAATATTTTCGGCTGATCACCCGATCTTTGACTATGACTCAGTGACCAAGTTAACCGAATCTTCTTATAACTCTGGCTTTTGGATTGTCAGAGTTGCATACCTCATTGCCACTCCTACTCTTACCCTTTTCTCCAGAACACCCCGTATTACTATGAACATCCACTTCCATTGGATAAAACCATCGTATGGTTATATACGAACTCGAAGGAACTTGTTCCAAATTCGAGGATGGTTTCTGGTTCTGGAGAAAATGAATAGGACTATTCAGTTGTCTTTTCCTTTTACCTTCTCTCAGGTTGCGAGTGCTCCTTGGATTAGGACAGTACATCTATTACGCTAATTGGATAGTCTTCTACCAAACCATAGGCAGGTGCCGAATGGTAGGGAATGAAGAAAACCAATTAGCCTAACGATGGTGTACAGAAGGTAATAAGTTAAGACAAATAAAGGGATTAGTAAGAGGGCAAAGTAAACTGCGACTGCTATTCACGACCAAACCAAGTATTTCATCGCCACTCCTACTTCACCTTTGTATTTCTCCAAGACACTCCGTATACTATGAAGATCCACAGTTATTTGGATACTCCATCGTATGGTTATATACGAACTCGAAGGGACTTGTTCCAGTTCGAGGATGGATTCTGGTTCAGGAGAAATAGGAATAAGTTTTTATTCAGTTGTCTTTTATCTTCACCTTCTCTCAGGTTACGAGTACTCCTAGGACTAGGAGAGTATACCCATTATGCTTGTTGGATAGTCTTCTTCCAAACCATAGGCTGGTGCCGAACGGTAGGGAAGGAAGAAAACCATTTGGCCTTAAGGGGTGTACAGAAGGTAATGACTAAAGACATATAAAGGGATTTGGAGAGATGGCAAAGAAATATACGGTTATAGTTGTGAATCTGATAATGAAAGAGGCATTACTAAGAATACCCGGATATCCCTTCGAAACATTTATATGTTTCAGTTTCACTGTATATTGTTAAAAGAAAACTGATTTCCCAATTAGTCCTTGCTCCAGGATATGTATTTATCAGGTTTGATTCTCACATTTGTATGGTTTTACAAATGATGAGTGGAAGTAAGTTATTGGGAATTGGATGATCATCCTCATTATATCGGGAATCGTTGTAATTGGTGATATTTGAGGAAATCGCCTGGGTTGTTTGCCGGACGGCGAATATTTGGTTTTGAATATCCGTTGTTATGCACCAACTTCAAATTGATATATCTGTACGTTTATTTTTATAAAGTGAGATATAATTTTTTGAAATTATGTCCATGACATTTACCTATATCAGTGGATGGTTAGGTAAGGAGTATTAAATAGCGGTGTAATTCTTCTTAACCATAAGTACAGTTTTCAACCTACGACACACAGGGAATGAGTTATTAAACTCAGGGGACTCATACAGAGTATTGTATGTTGTCCAGTGTCCATGAGGACAGAGGGGTTGGTAGTACTATATTCTGTTTACTTATGACTTCTCTAGTTCTCAGACATGTGTTTCGTAGAAATACAAGGTCCAAGTTTTGAGAAGTTATAGGTATATGAATAAAGTAGAGAACCAAGTATTGCAAGTATCAGGATTCTTCAAGGTGATCGTAGATGTGGATACTTGTGTATGGTATTCAGTTGATAGTAATGATTATGAGAACTTTCTTCTCTTTCAGGTTACTCATATCTGGATGTATTCCTAAGTTGAGTAATGCTGAGCGGTCTCTCTCCATTTAGTTGACATGCACTGGAGACAGCTGCATGATTTGAATCTGGTTCCAATTAAATCAGTGCCTCTGTTTCTATATTGGATATAGAATAGTTCATATCTTAACAATGTTAAGGTACGGGGAGTTGTCCGGCTTATGCTTAAAACCAGACTCTGGATAACTCAAGACACGTTTCTGTAATGGCTGTTTGTAGGTTGACCCGGGCTATGACGAAGGATGACTATCTACCATCTGCAAGATCGATAGTGATATTGTTCTTGACTCGCCACAGTTTTAGTAAAATGGACTTTTTCAGAAAACAGTAGTGCGAGTATGGTAGAACCGGAAGTAATTCCAGAACCGCAAACGATTACTGAAAATTTGATAAGAATCTAAAGATTCAATCTGGTTTGATATTCCATTGGCCCTTCCGCAGATATGGTGGGTAACCTCAGGCACCCGAGAGATACTCCGGTAGCCTCAAGGACGGTGACATGGAGGTTCTTGTTTACCCAGACTTGCCATTGCTGTTGTTCCAGACTGTGAGACCCGGCAGGAGGATGAGTATAGCGTCGTTCTAAACTAGCTTTAGAAGTACACGTGTATATGACTCTGCAAGAGGATTGTCGTAGTCAGTGGGAGCAGCGGAAGCAAAGTGGACAAGTAGCTTATGTCTATTTATGGACTAAAACAGATATAGCGGAGATAGATCATCAATTTCTGATGTGACAGTCATAGGTTTGACTTCATCAGAATAGGGGATGGATCTGTTAAGAAGGTAGTAGGGTGTGATGTCCTGATATTTGGATGACATACACAGAGTAGGAAGAGAAATTCCTATTCTACGGTCGGTTATACTTTGGTTGTCACACAGTGGTTTCTCCACATAGCACTTGGATATTATATCAGATATTCTGCTTACTAGATCTATGGTTTTAGATCTAGATTTAGGTAGTTTCCCAATCTGGGTACTTAGACAGCATTCTAAAGGTGTTTTAGAATGGACGACTCCTGGCACGGTAGTGAACCTGCAGGTGATGGAGCCACCCTCTCTAAAGGTGTCTTACAGACTAAAGGGGAGAGGGATGTGCATGATTGGCAAATCACTTGCTTAGGCAATTGAGTCAATCATGAGATGTCAAGTACCACACCAGATGTTGTTTTTTGCACTAGTTGCAATAAATTGATATTAATCCTATCCTGAAGAAACGTTCGGAAGCAGTTTTAGAACATAAGTGGATGTTCTAGGGAAATGATAACGGCAGCCTCCTTCGGGAGACAGTTATCATTCCAGGCTTCCAAGGTGACCTGGATGACAGAGTGGCTATCAGAGTTATAGTTTTCCCTCTGACGAGGGGCAGTATTTTGGACAGGTGGTCTAAGCGGACACTGAGGGAGGCATGACGCAGGATACTGATTAAGTTCAGCTAACGATACAGTGTAAGAAATTTGGATTTGGAGTTCATTTATGAGCTAGGTCCCATCAGATATCCAGACATATTCTAAGATAGGTATTGCTCATTTCGGGAGATGGTTCTCTCCGCAAACTTGAGATAAAGAGAGACATAGAAAGAAACATCAGAGCGGATCCACTCACTGAGGCTATTTCTCAAACGCAATAGTTTCGCAAACGGGCTTTATGAGACTGATTAGTAGAGGAGTTTGGTGTTCGGTATCACACGGGCTGTGAGTATACGACATCGCAATAATTAGCCTTGAGTGCAAGTGGGAGATTGTTGGATATAGTGCCCTCAGAGTCAATTATTGGATCACAGGCACGTGATTGCAATAATTGACTCTGAGGGCACTAGACCGGTAGGACAGTCTTACTCAAGATGATAGTATGCTATCTGGTTTATCTTTATCATCGTGTACTGCTTCAGGTGGCCTTACAGGTCACTATTACACGTTGATAGAGCCCTTAGGATTCTTGCTTGACGGCCAGCAGTATGATGGCGATCATATACGTGGGAGCTAGGGTCTATAAGCACATCCTTAAAAGGTCCCTAGACGTGGGAGTTTTGAGACTGGGCATCGATACTCCATTAGTAGATTCGTGTATACAGTCGAGACCCCGACGAAGGGCGGTGGCCGGTCTCACAAGCCATTGGTGTCAGTTGGATCACCTAAGATGTATACAGGTGCTCATTAGGTTATGAGTACACCGGACAGGACTCGCCGGGAACATGCTAGTTGGTATTATACCTGACGTCAGATGGCAGTTCCTTGGTGACATGTGTACAGGTTAGTTCATCGACCTGAGATCGTCATTTGTCTCGTGTGAGTTCCCACTGTGCTTTGATTACTACCCTACCACGGCTCAAATGAGTCGTGCAAACAGGTTTTAGTTGGGTACAGTCCCGAGCCACATGGAGGCAGTGAGCGGATCGGCAGGGGTTTCGTCTCTCCCGTTATTGGGGGTGAGATCGCGCTGTGTCTAGGAGAGCCATTACACGAAGTCCTTGGCCAAGGCAGGAGATTTACTGGTAGGTATTCCAGTAGTATCTCAGGGTGTTCTGGGCTACACTCCAACACAACTTGTACTGCTTTTAGGGGTCTGACTTTTACCAACCCCCTAGGCCCGCCATGCGATGCTCATATACGAACGGATCGGATTGTACAAATATTGTCACTGACAGGCTTAGTAGGGTGTCAGGATGAGTTCGCTCATCGACCTCCCTTTTGGTCAATACCTGGTAGCCCGTTACGTACAGCTAGTACCACTGACGTACTAGTGGTTAAATCCACAGCCAAAGTATTGACGAGTCTTTAGAGTCCCCCACAGACAGTTTTTAAGTTTCGGGCGAAACGTTGTAGAGGCCGTATGATATATGGCAGGGTTCGATCATATACGTGCGGTAGTGCACGGATCATACTAGTGGGCTTTGGTTTAAGCCGGATCATAGTATTAGATTTGTTGGATTACTTTAGTCTCATCGCATTCGCATTCGGTCGGAATGCGAATGCAGGTATGTATATACAGGTGAGGGGTATCCATGTGATCCGTCACGAGTTTACTTTAGATGTTGCCGTATCTTTTTATTGTTGCAAACATTTAGATTAATGTTTGCATATGGAAATTATAAGCTAGAAATCATCATTAGAAGCCTTAATTGTGACACATGCACAAGTGATGACTCATGGTCTCTTTCTTTGTGCATGTGTCATATTATTTGATGGATTTGAGTCTTGGTATGATAAGGAGAGAGAAGGGGGCTGCCATGATATGGGCTTGGTCTTGTATTTTTTTCTAAGACACTCTCTCTTTTTATCATAAGAAAACACAATAAAAGAAAAAGGCTTCTTCTTTCTCTTCTTCTTCCTCCTCTAGCTCATAACCTCCATTGATGGCTTCATCTTCAACCTCCATCCATGCAATGGATGCAAGAGACAAAGTTGTCACAAACATTCTCTACTTCGCCTTGGACACGTCGCCTAGCGAACTTCGTGCCCGAGTTGCTTCGGATGAAGTGGGAGCCCAAAAAAGTCTCGAAGATGTGGTGCCCTTTACGATGAGGAGATCAAGACTGGAGATGCCGCGAGGAGCTTGGGATGGTGGCCAAAGACCGAAAGACACGGATCGATCGGTATAGCTTTTCAACCCTTTCTCTAGTTGCTAGTTGTAGGTTAATGGTTCGATCCGGATTTAAAGTATACGATAGTGTCGGTTTCTAGTTTGAAAAAGTTTTTCGTTTCCGCATTTTGGCCTCAGACAGACGGCCGGGGCGCTACCGTAGACTTACAAGCTTAACTCCTAATTTTCTAGTTAGATCCTTGGCATGGGTTGCATAGCTCTCTAGGTTTTTTAAAATTGCATACTTGATACCCCATAAATCCTAGTTAGGGTGCTATGGAAACTATTAGTGGTATCAGAGCCTAGCTAGAGCATTAGGTGTTGTCTAGGCGAAGTTAGAAGTTCGAACGAACTCCGAATACCCGATTTTCACCCTTCTCTGGAAATTTTTCAAAATGTTGGATTTTTCCATATTAAAAATATTCAAAAAAATCATGAAGGTAATTCTATGGATTCTCTAGAAGAACGATACCCAATCTCGACAACATGACCGCAGAACCGCGGCCAAATAAGGCTATTTGTGGCGGTTCCGCGGTGCCATGTGTGAGACATGGGTCAGCCTTCTACGGTTGGTCCGTAGGTACCGTGGCATGTTTTGGGTATTTTTTAACACTACTCAAGTGTTGGGCTCTCTGGGAAATTTTGGGAATTCGTTAATTCGATCGAAAAGTTTAATATTGTCTAGCAATCTGTGAAATATGATACAATATTTGGAATCCATAATAATTAGTTTTGTGAAAACTAATTTGAATTTTATAAATCTAACAATTTAGTCTCAATTGATCGGTTTCCACGGGATTTTGATGAGGATCAAAAGTCCGCCGCAATTACGTAGTGTACGCAAATACTTGCCGGGTAATGTTACTAAATAGCCACGCCCCATAGCCCCGATCAAGTGACTGTAGGAGAACCCCGTTGCTAAAGCATCCGTCTGGGTGCTCGCGGCCGCGTTGTTCCGCCTAAGTGCACTTTGTCGACGGCATCGGGGGTGCGGCCGTCTACTAAAGTTTCCGACGAGCATTCGATCAGGATGTCGGGAATCTTATTGAATTGCCTGACTTGTTATTGGAAAGTGTTTTCAATAACGAGACTAAAATGCGGGGCTTATAATTGTTAGGCATAAAATTCGGAATATGAGATATCCCGGGTTTATGATGTCTAAGGAATTCATTTGGTTAGGCATGAAATCCGAAAAATGTGATATTTCGGGTTTATGATGTCTAAAGGTGTTGCGGATTCTAATTGTTGTAGTTTTTCACTTTCTTTTCTGCGACCATAAGTGTAATATGTGGGGTATCGCCGGTTTCATTGCTATACGTCAACGACAATTGGGATACGCATATTTACTTACATTGATAACATGTGATGTTATGTGTTGCTGTGATATGTTATATTGGATCATCGTGTTTGAATAGCCGGGGTTTTTATGTGAGATGAGAGTTTTTTCATTTTCATTCATGTAAAAACTTGTATGTAATATTCTTTTATTGGGGCACTTCCTGGTTGAGGATGATGTCACCATTGTTGTATATTATTTACTTTTCCGTATTAGGATAGACCCAAGGTGGGCGGCACAAGTAACCGGGTTCTAGAGTCCAGTGGGAGACCATCTCAAGGAGTCGAGTCCAGGTCTCCTAACTCTAGAATTAGTAGGGTTGCTTGCCGCTCTCATAGGGGTCTAGGGATATGGGTTTGGCTATTCATCACGACTGTGGAATCCATGTTTTTTACTGGCTTAATTTAAAACACGGAAATCCTAGTATATCCAATATTTCATATGTTATTTTCTGCTGCTGATATTCTGTGATGTGATCACTTGATATTCTGAGACAAATGGCTTATTATATATATGATATATAATGAACGTTGCTTATGTTTTGCACCCGCGCTAGTCCTGCCCCACTATACCGTTAGTTAAGTAACCTAACGGTGCATAATGGGACACTGTGGCGAATGTGGATGGTATAAGCGTATGTTGTATTTTCGTTTCTTCTGTGATGCTTAGGAAGCATAAATGATGGGACTTCATTAATGAGATTAATGAAAAGGAAAAAAACCTAAAGATATTGTAGAATCAAATTTTCAAAAAGGGTAGCTCTAGTTTTTGCTTTGCATAGCGGTATTCCTTGTAGAATATCCAGTATCTAATTCGATGAGGAAAGAGTCGAGATCCCTTCACCGGGAGTGACCTCTTTAGCGAAACTAGCAGATGCTACAACTCACTCGGTTTTGTCTTTTGATTGCTTCTCTAGTTCTTACTTTGCATAGTGGTATTCGTGAATATACAGTACCTCATTCGATAAGGAAAGAGCCGAGATCCCTTCACCGGGAGTGACCTCTTTAGCGAGACTATTAAAAGCCTCAAAAACACTCCTTTTCAAAATCACTAGATTCTACAATGATATCAAGTTCATTACGCAAAAGGTTTTTCTAAAAACCTGTCGTAGCCCTCCGTCATTTCAGATAAGTACTACTTAGTATTCGTGCTACGTTTGTTGGCCTGCGTCAAGGCGTAGTGTGCGGTAGCTAACTAGTGCTTATCTGCAACATAAGATGAGATTGGATTAGGATAGTCGTGCGACTTTGTTGGCCTGCGTCAAGGGTCGTGCGGGTGGGTTTAATTCAATCAGGAAATGTACGAGTTGAATTTGACTAGCGGACTATGGTTTATTGGCCTGCGTCAAGGTCATAGGACGCTGGGGCAAAATATTATCGGAAATTTCAAGTGTTGAAATTTGCAATAAGATTGCATACCTTCTATGAGATAATTGGATCTCGATACCCACTGCAAGTAAGAGTTACTCCTGAGAGAGTTTTACACATCACAATTAGCCGATCAAGTAGGTGTCTAGAAAGCTATTAATGGGGCTACGCCCCTGGGAAAATGAGATTTATTTTAATTAGTTCCGTGCGAAAGCACGGAGAACCTCCATCAAAGTACTGACACTGGCCAGGCTGAAAAATTGGCGAACTTGTAAGGTGTAGTTAATCCCGGCTAATCTTACCTTTTAGGGTTTGAAGGAAGATTTGATAAAAATAGTGGGAACCATCCTGATTAGATAAGATAATAACCAATCTAATCTTGCAAGAGTATACGCTAAGTGTTTTCTTCTCTCTCTCTCCAGGTAGAGACCATGTCAGGCCTTAATCAAGATAATAATATGGATGTATTGACTGAACCCGCTTGTTTTACTGAGCAGAGGAACCTTGGTTCCGCTCCTACTTATAACCGTTATAAGTCCGAGCAAAAAATAGGGGAATATCCGGATTCCCACACCACCCAAACGAAGAATGAGCATGTTGATGTATCTTCTTCGGGTGTGTTAGTTACAGAGAACTGTTTCTCAGTACACTCTATGTCCTGGGTATTAGATACCGGATCAGGATCCCACATATGTAATATGTTGCATGGGCTAAGGAAAAGTAAAGAACTAGGAATGGGTGATCATTCTGTAAGAGTGGGGAATGGTGCAAATGTTGCAGTCAAAGCAGCTGGCGAATATCACATTGTATTACCAAATGGTAATACATTGATTCTGAACGAATGCTATTACATACCGAAACTGATATGCGATCTTATATCAGTTTCTTTATTAAGTAAAGAAAGATATAATTTTGTAGTACATGATAATGTTATGAAAATTTTTCTGAATCAAAAGTTGATTAGATCAGGCTCGTTAAATAATAGCATATACGATCTAAATCAAACCACAGTTTTTAATGTACAAAACACACACAAGAGGAAGAGTTCAGAAATGAACGAATTCTTCTTGTGGTACTGTAGACTAGGTCATATCAATGCGACACGACTAGTTAAGATACATAAATATGGATATTTGAATCCGTTCGAATTATCATCATATGAAACTTTTCAATCATGTCTCAAAGGAAAGATGACCAAAACTCCATTTACTGGACACGGAGAAAGAGTTACGGAACTCTTAGGAATGATACATAGTGATGTATGCGGTCCCATGTCTACATGTGCCAGGAATGGTTCTTCGTACTTCATTACATTCACTGACGATCTCTTAAGATACGGACATGTGTTCCTGATGAAACACAACTCTGAAGCTTTTGAGAAATCCAAAGAATATAAGCATGACGTCGAGAACCAGACGGGTAAAAGTATTAAAATCCTACGATCTGATCGGGGAGGAGAATACTTGAGCACGGAATTCCGTGACTATCTAAAAGAGAATGGGATTCTCTCTCAGCTTCATCCTCCGTATACACCACAGCACAACGGTGTATCGGAGCGGAGGAATCGCACCCTATTGTATATGGTGCGCTCTATGATGAGTACTGCTGAGTTGCATATTTCCTTTTGGGGATATGCACTGGAGACAGCTGCAGACCTATTGAATAAGGTTCCCACCAAATCTGTGCCAACCACTCCATATGAGATATGGAAAGGAAAGAGACCATATCTTAATTATGTTAAGATATGAGGTTGTCCGGCATATGTGAAAACACAAAATTCGGACAAGCTCGAGACAAGATCTTTTCTGTGTAAGTTTATTAGATATCCCAAATATTCATGAGGGTATATCTTCTACCACACCGAGAAACAAAAAGTGTTTGTTTCTCGACATTCTACCTTTTTAGAAAAGGAATTTCTTGAAAAAGAAATTAGTGGTAAGGAGGTAGAACTGGAAGAGGTTCCAGCCATACAAACTACGACAGAAGATTTGGTAGAACCAGAGGATTCGATAGTTCCCAACGAATCTCAGTCTCTCCGCCGATCTAGTAGGGTTCCTCATCTACTTGAGAGATAATACGGTTTTCTCATTGATGGTGGGAGTGAGGATTGCATCATGGAAGATGACGACCCAACTAGCTTCGAGCAGGCCATCACGAGTGGTGACTCTGTGAAATGGCTGGATGCAATGCGGTCTGAGATGGAATCCATGTACACCAACAAAGTATGAACTTTGAAAGTTGCTCCTGAAGGGGTAAAACCCATTGGGATCAAATGGATCTTTAAGAAGAAACTTGGTGTAGATGGAAAAGTTGAGACTTTCAAAATTAGACTTGTTGCAAAAGGTTTTCGTCAATGACCAGGTGTGGATTATAATGAAACCTTTTCTCCAGTGGCTATGCTTAAGTCCATCCGGTTCCTAATTGCCATCGCTGCATACCATGACTACAAAATTTGGCAAATGGATGTTAAGACCGTCTTTCTAAATGGTAATTTAGAAGAGAGCGTGTACATGGCTCAGCCAGAGGGCTTCGTGGATAGTGGGACCAGCGGAAAGGTGTGCAAGCTGCTTAATCCATCTACGGGTTAAAACAGGCATCGCGGAGTTGGAACATCTGTTTTGATGTGGTAGTCAAAGAGTTTGACTTCATCAAAAACGTAGATGAACCTTGTATATACAAAAGGTGGCAGAGAGTAAGGTTGTCTTCCTCGTATTGTACGTGGATGAAATACTCTTGATAGGAAATGATGTTTCTATGCTGCACTCGGTCAAGCTCTTCTTATCACAAAGATTCTCAATGAAAGATCTAGGTGGTGCCTCCTACATCTTGGGGAATAAGATCTATAGAGATAGATCTAAACGGATACTGGGATTGTCCCAATCCAGGTACATAGACACCATACTAAAGAGCTTTAGTATGGAAGATTCCAAGCGTGGAAATTTACCCACGATCTCAGGACTCACTCTCTCCAAAGAGATGTCTTCCAAGACTGATTTGGAGAGAGCTCGCATGCAAGGGATACCCTATGTTTCGGCAGTAGGCTCTATCATGTATGCGATTTTATGTACCAGACCTAATGTAGCGTACTCACTAAATGTAGTGAGTAGGTATCAAGCAGATCCAGGAGAGAATCACTGGACGGCTGTGAAGAACATTCTCAAGTACTTGAGAAGGACTAAAGAGATGTTCTTGGTGTATGGTAACGATGAACTCCAAGTAGAGTCCTTTACCGATTCGAGCTTCCAAAGTGATAAGGACGACTCTAAGTCGGTCTCGGGACTTGTCTTTACCTTCAATGGAGGGACGGTTTGTTGGAAGAGTTCCAAGCAGGAAACCGTGGCAGACTCGACGATGGAGGCTGAATACATCGCTGCCAACGATGCCGCCAAAAAGGCTGTCTGGATGAAGAAGTTCATAACCAAACTTGGTGTGGTTCCATCCATCGAGCATCCAATACTTTGTATTGTGATAACAATAAAGCAGTAGTTTTGGCCAAGGAACCCAGGTCCCATCAGTGATCTAGGCATATTCTGAGGCGGTATCACCTGATCCGGAAGATAGTTGATCCCCGGGAGATTGAGGTCAGGAGAGTTGACACGAAGAACAACACGGCAGATCCACTCACAAAGGCCATACCCTAGATACAATTTGAGAGACTCTTCGGGATGTTGGGTATGAGATACTACAACAACTGGCTTTAGTGCAAGTGGGAGATTGTTAGTTATATGTATGCCCTAGAGGCCATTATTGTACATATGATGTATATTATAGTAGATGCTTGGACATATATATATAGAGGACTTTCTTGCTCGACATGACAGTATACTATCTGGTTGCACTTTGTCTTAACATGTAGACTTGTATTGTGATACTGTCTTGCTCTCACATGTTGATAAAGCCCTTAGGATATGTACTTAACCACCAGGACTATGATGGAGATCATACTAGTGGGGCCAGGGTAGTCTATAAATTCATCCTTTAATAGTCCTAGTCGTGGGTGTATCGAGATGGGGCATCGATATTCCAGACTAGACTAGCGTATACACTTCTTGACCCATATGATGGGTGATGGATGATCCCATATACATTGGTGTTTGACATCAAAGATGGTATACGAGTGCTCAGTGGAGACTGGGTACACTGAACGGACTCGCCGAGAACTCCTAAATGGTATTATACCTAGCGCCAGATAGCAGTTTTCTGGTGACACTGGTGCAGGTTAGTCTGTAGACCCGAGATTGTCATAAAGTCTTGTGTGATTCCCACTGTGCTTTGATTTTCACTTTACCACGTTCAAGAGAACGTGCAAAACTGTGCCTTTTGGGTACAGTCCCAAGTCACATGGAGGCAATGAGCGATGGGAGGGAATTTGTCTCTCCCGGTATTAGGGGTTGATGTTGCGCTGTGCTCGATTGGCTATAATAGGAAGTCCCTAACCGGGGCTGATACGGAGATTTACTGCTAAGTGTTATCAGTAGTTTCTCGACCCGTTATGAGCCTCACATCGGCACGACTTATCGGTTACTGGGGTCTGACGTTTACCACCCCTAGACTAGATATGCGACATATCAGACGAAGAGACCGGACTGTACGGTAGTGTTACTGATAGGCTTTGTGGGAGTTTAGACAAGCTTGCTTGTTGATCTTCTGATCGTTCAATACCCGGGTAGCTGTTACGTCCAGCTAGTACCGCTGATGGCTTGTGGGTGATTGATATGATAATCATCTACTGCCGGCGTATTGACGAGTTTTTAGAGTCCTACACAGAGGTTTTCTAGCTCATGCGAAACGAAATAGGAGCACATATGTGATATGTACGGGACCGAAATTAATACGTGTATGTGATACCGTATTCTATTCTCGCGATATGTGATATCGTTCGGTTGTATGTGATATAACCGGATTATCGAATCAAGTGTTGATTCGATAAGTTTATACAAATAATATTAGTCGGTTATATGTGATATAGCCGGATTATTAAATGAAGTGTTGATTTAATAATTTAATGTATGATTGTATATATTTGATATATTAATTTTATATTAACTAATATTTGCTCACTTAAGCATTTATTTTTCTCACATATGCACATTCAATATATATGTGATAAATATTATTTGTGTCATGCTAGTTGATACATGCAACATGGGTGTATGAGACTTACACCATTCTTTAGACAATTAAAGAGTTTTATTTATTTAAAGCAATTCAAAATTGGTTGGTAATTAGTCATGATTGATGCTTAGTGAAAGATTGTAGAATCCATTGACTTAGTCCACTAATTTTGTTTTACTTGAGATATTTATTAACCCAATTATTATCTTTAGCTATGGTTTAGTCTCTACATGAGTTAGTATAGAATATTAACTCACCCATGGTTGCTATTCTCACTCAATTCATTCTCATTCCATTCACAACTTTATCTTTTTCTTCATTCCAATTTTGCTCTTTAGATTTTTGGAATGTGAAGAAATATTGTGAGAAAAATTATTCTAAAGTGAGCAAAAATCCTACTTCATTAAGCTATACTAGATTAGCCATTTAGTTTAGCTTGTTTGCTTCACTAATTCCGAATTAGAGAAGAGGTAGATTGAGTTGGAGTTTTCTCGACGTCGATCATCTTCGGTCTCGAACACTTCAAGCAAGCTTGTTCCTTTCGCTTTGTGAACCCTACTAGAGTCCGGAAGATCACTAATTGGAACGAAGGGACTACTTTACGGGGTTTTAGAAGTGAAGGACCGGTCTACAAAGGTTGTATTACTCATTCACTTAGTGTAATGTTTGATTATATGCTAGCTTAACTCCTAATTTTCTAGTTAGATCCTTCCTTGGCATGAGTTGCATAGCTCTCTAGGTTTTTTAAAATTGTATACTTGATGCCCCATAAATCCTAGTTAGGTTGCTATGGAAACCATCAAGATCCACTACATTTAGTTTATTTTTTTCTTTTAAACAAGTACAGGGTTTGTCGTGAGTTTAAACAGAAAAGTTTAGCGGAAAGAAAATTTTGGCCCGGCCTTGTAAAATAAGGTTGAAAGTGGTTAAGTTGATGTGACGCTATAAAGTAACGTTTGGTTATCAAAAGACTAGATTAGCAATGCATCTTGAAAAATGTTGTTGTAAGCAAAGATTATTTCTTATCTCTAATCAGTTAAATTTAAAATTTTCTTTTGTTATGAAAATTTCTTATGTTATGTAGTACGGCTTCTCAATGAATTTTTGTTATGCACGGTGATTTCTCTGGCCAAATTGTTATGTCAGTCCCTCGGCATGTATCAAATTTTTTACTCGAACAACCAAGAGATTTTTTACAATTGAAGGAAATCAAATGTATACCTCATAATCAACACAGCGGATTTCTTTTCTTATTCTTTTTTTTTATTATGAGACACGTGACGTGGGTTGGATCACGTCAAGATATTACCTTCCGTTGATCTGCTGATGACGGCGATGGACGGCCATGATTGGATCTGGAGACTGGCTCCTAAAGCGTGTGGATCTCAATGGGTTTGAGGTTGTTTGGGCCGAGCTACCTGCAAGGAAGTCCCGGGGTGGTTGTACTATCGAGGACCCTCCGACAGTCAAATTAAAGAGGAAATCCGAGCAGAGTAACGGCTTAGTAGAGTAAAAATGGCTTACTTGAACCGTCTGAAGGAGGGGTTTATATAGCGGTGGCAGCGGGCAGGCAGGCGTGAGAATCACGCCGGCCGTTACGTTCCCGACGTCACGCCCGCGTGATGGGCGGGATCCTGCATTAATGGCGAGACGGGCTCGTTAATGAGGGATCGTGATGGCGTGGAACGTGGGATGTGGCCGGCGGATATCTTGCTCATGGCGAGATTCGCGGGATGCCGGTTGCGCCTGTGAGCGGTGTCGTTGGTTGGTTGATGAGACCGAGGAAGATGACCTTGGCGGGAGAGCTCGCGGACGAGCGGGAGAGCCGAGGTATCTTGGTCCTGCGGTAGCCCGGAGACGATCTGGGAGGCCGAGGAGGCCAATTGTGCAGAGGACTCGGAGGTGAGCCAGCGTTTGTTTGTGGGACGGGCACAGGAGTGGCCTGGTCGGCCACTGTAGGTCTTTTCTTGTGAGCTTTGGGACACGTCATCTGCCATGTGTCATGATCTGGGAGATCACTGATATCGAGCATCATCATTAGCCCCCCACTCTCGTCCCGACTAGCTAACGGGTCAGGTCGAGAGTGGTCTGCCGGGTCACCCGAGGTGAGCTCCTTTTCGAAGATATCGTCGGGGCATGTTCCCGGGCAATCTGTTGTATTTTCTGGATGACGCCAGTGAATCAGGGGTGAGATCTTTGCATTAAAGAGGGTGCGTCGGATCGTGCACACGTTCACTGAAGCGACATCCCACATGTCGGGCGCTGGTTGGCTGACGCGACGGACCGCAGATTTCTGGTGTCTGATGGGATACGGCCAATGCGAGTGCAAGAGGTGGAGCGATCGCGGCTGTCGAATGCACTGAGCCGTTTCGGCAGGAGATGACTGTCGCCGTAGGATGTGTACGCTGGCAGCTATAAATAGAGGTGAGGTCCCCATCAAGGCCCATACCTCTATAAATTTTCCTCGTCCTGAGTCCTGTTAGCTCGGCGCTCTACTTTTTTAGGTCGGATCTCTGCGTTTTCTCTCCCGAGGACTTCTCTCCATCATGTTAGACGTCTTCTTTTTCTTTCTTCTGCTTCTTCTCCTTCTGAGTCGCGCATGCCTCTCCTTTTGGCAGGACAAATGGATCGATTCAGGACTCTTGGTGCCTTCGGTGCTCTGTCCCGAAGGGGGGCTGATGATGCGGCCGTGCCTCCGGCTGACCTGAGCCCCGCACCAAATGGGCCGCCAGCGGCGGGGCCATCTGCCTCGTCACGAGCTCCCGATGATTGTCCCGGCGGCGGCCAAAGGCGTCCATAGGTTCCCGAGCTCCGGACGAGGGATGCAGGAGAGGACGAAGACGGGGTTCCTCTTAAGAGGAAGAGGACGGTCTCTCGCGCGCCACCGTCGGAGATTCCTGAGGGGATTCCTGTGCAGGATGGGGACGTCCATTTCGTGGTCCCGTCTAGGCTTTCCGTTACTGCCGGCCTGCTTGCTGGTATGGAAGAGTCGGCCGGGGCAAGATTCCGCGGGGGATCCTAAGGGCCCAAATGGCGACTATAGCTCAGGAGGCGGTGCAGGTATGTACTCCCTCATGTGTTGTTTTGAGCTCCCTTTCTTTAGTTCGAGTGTCTCTAAGTCCCTCTGCTGTTTTTCGTCAGGTCCTTCAGTGCTGCGCCCTTGTTACTCGCATGGTGGCCGAGGGGGCTATCCATGCTACGAGGCCGGCGGGAGAGTCTTCTTCGGAGGCCGAGGATCTGCGACTTGAGCTGCGTCTGGAAAGGGAGAGGATGGCCGTCCTTGAAGCCCGATCGGCCGTCATGAAGCTCGCCGTTTCAAAGTGCCGGGAGTCCTATCACCGCCTAAGTGAGTCCTACCGAGTCATCGAGGTGAAGTTGATGGAACTGGCCGATCGCTTTGCAGCCATGAAGAGGGCGAGGGATGCCAGCAGGCGGGATGCCGAGGCGGCGCTTCAGGCGGCGGAGGTTGCCGAGATTCAGGCTAGAAAAGCAGTGACTGATTACAAAGGGTCGGACCAGTTTTTCGTCGACCTCGGCGAGGCCTCTGCCATTGCATGGAACAAAGCTCTTGATGCCGTCAAGGAGCAGTTCCCGGAGTTTGTCGACGGTGAGCTCCGTGCTCGGGTCCCACTTTCAGTGGTCATGCTTCCGGCTGATGGTGATGAGGGGGGTGAGGCCTAGGCTGGGCTTGCGGCCCGAACTTTTTAGCTTTTCCTCCTCTCTCTTTTGTAAGCTTCCGGGTAATTTGATAAGGCTGGGGAGCCCACAATACCCTTGTAAAGACTTTGGCTTTGTGAATAAAAACTTTTTGCAGTCGTATTTGCACACGTATTTTCCTTTGTCGGTAAACACTTGTATTTGCACAGTACTGCCTTCGTGTCTTGTCGGTTTTTTGTCTAGCGACTACGCGTCGAGTTGAATCTGTTCATTTGCCAAGCGTGCAAAGACCGGCGGGAAGATGGTATCTCCATGGCCCCGAAGTCGAGGTGGAGATCGCTCAGACGTAGATAGACCGGATGCCTCTTAGTGAGGGCTTTTGTTCCTTATTCGTAGGAGGCACGGAGAGGCATTCTAAGAATGGGCCGAGCAGGATAGCTGCTCGGTCGCCTCGTGGAGAGGGCTTAGATCCCTGGCGTTGTGGGGTAGTGAACTACCAGTCAGGGATAACCGAGCAAGGGCAGACCTGGTTGCCTTTTGGTGAGGGCTTTGATCCTTAGCGCGGGAGGGGTCGTAAGGGGCCTACTAAAGACAGGCTGAGCAGGGTAGCTGCTCGATCGCCTCATGGAGAAGGCTTAGATCCCTGGCGTTTTAGGGTAGAGAGCTACCGGCCAGGGATAACCGAGCAAGGGCGAGCCCGGTTGCTTCTTGGTCAGGGCTTAGATCCTTAGCGCGGGAGGGGCCGTAAGAGGCCTACTAAGGATGGGCCAAGCAGGGTTACTTTCCGGTGCTTCTTGGCGACGGCTTTGATCCTTAGCGCAGGAGGGGCCGTAAGAGGCCTACTAAGAATGGGCCGAGCATGGTTACTGCCCGGTGCCTCTTGGCGAGGGCTTTGATCCTTAAGGACGGGCCGAGCAGGGTTGCTGCCCGGTGCCTCTTGGCGAGGGCTTTGATCCCTGGCGTTGTAGGGTAGGGAGCTACCAGCCAGGAATAACCGAGCAAGGGCGGGCCCGATTGCCTCTTGCGAGGGCTTTGGATCCTTAGCGTGGGAAGGGCCGTAAGAGGCCGATTGATGAGAGATTTTGCGTATGCATTTTAAAATCAAGGTTAAGAATACCGCAATCAATAACGGTGTCGCTTGGTAGCCAGCCGATTAAGTACGGGTCGATCCACAGGAAAAACGTGTTCTTTTCTAATTGTTCTAACAAGTCAATTCCTATTTTTGGTAGGTTTTGAATTTTATAACAACTAAGATTGAATTTAATTTGGATTAAAACCTTGCTAGGGTTAGGATTAGGTTAGTTTGGAAAGTTAATTCTACTCACTGCTTTCTTTGCCCTAATTAAGAACATAGGTGTTAGGGTAATAATTAACAAAGGGGATTAGCACGACTAGGAAGAAACATAGTTTCTTCCTTTTGGTCCTTATCCGTCCTTTCTTAACTCTTATCCCTAACCTCTATGTAAATCAACCACTACCGGTCTAACTAAGGAATCACCGCTATCTCGTAAGATAGGATGCCGTAGTGAGCGGTGGGTGTTTGTTTTACATAGAGTCCTAATTTATAAAGTTATGAGGGCAAGAAAGGAGTGAGAGATTTCCATCTCTCAAACCTATCCAATCCTAACCCTAACAAGTGAGGAACTACTCACTCATTAGGGGAATTGCGACAAAATTTATTATTATAAATTTTCTTTTTAATTAACTAATGTACTTGCAGATAAATAAAGACAGGTAAAAATTGCAGAGAAATAAAATTGCAGATAAGAAAAATTCAAGATACAAAACTTACTTTTATTGACACCTCTTGACAATTACAATGGAATTGAAAGATTAATGTAGAATTAAAAAGAGGCATGCTCCAAAAGAAGCTGTAGGCTTTCCTATTTATAAATAGGAGAAACCCTAGGGTTTACATCTGATCCACATTTAAAATTACAAGACTACCCTAAGAAAGCCGGGTCAAAGCACCGACACCACCGACACTTTGTACCGACACGTGCTCTGCACGGCCGCGGAACTGCGGCCAGAAGCCTTGTTTGGCCGCGATTCCGCGGCCATCTTGGGGGCTCTCTGTCTCATCTTTTCAGGGTTGCTTCATGTTGGCTTTTTCTCCTGTTTTCTTCATTTGGTTCTTCAGACTCTTTTCTACTTTTTTCTAGATTTCCAACAGTGCAGAATTTGTGGACTTTTACCGTTAGCTTCGCGTTGAAGTCTTGAATCTTGTGCTGCCCTCGTACTTTATGCAATCGAACTGGTCATTGATTTTCATTTGTTCCTTAAATTGTAGACGGCATCAAACAGATTCATTTATTTGTTGGTCGTAGTCTCACATTTGTAGCGTCTTTTCACCATTTTCACTGTATTGTTCTGAGAACCTGTAACCTGTAACTATTTAGCAGACATGGATCAAAAGCACCTATTTATTTGCAATATGATTAAGAATGGGGAATATAATAATGCAAAATTCTGATATGAACAGAGGCCTACTAAGGACGGGCTGAGCAGGGTTGCTGCCCGGTGCCTCTTGGCGAGGGCTTTGATCCTTAAGGATGGTCGAGCAGGGTTGCTTCCCGGTGCCTCTTGGCGAGGGCTTTGATCCCTGGCGTTGTGGGGTAGGGAGCTACCAGCCAGGGATAGCCGAGCAGGATAGCTGCTCGGCTGCCTCTTGGTAAGGGCTTTGATCCCTGGCGTTTTGTGGTAGGGAGCTACCAGCCAGGGATAGCCGAGCGGGGTAGCCGCTCGGCTGCCTCTTGGTGAGGGCTTAGATCCCTGGCGTTGTGAGGTAGGGAGCTACCGGCCAGGGATAGCCGAGCAGGGTAGCTGCTCGGCTGCATCTTTGCGAGGGCTTTGATCCCTGGCGTTGTGAGGTAGGGAGCTACCAGCCAGAGATAGCCGAGCAGGGTAGCCGCTCGGCTGCCTCTTGGTGAGGGCTTTGATCCTTAGCATGGAAGGGGCCGTAAGTGGCCTACTAAGGATGGACCAAGCAGTGAAGCTGCTTAGTTGCCTCTTGGCGAGGGCTTTGATCAATGGCGCTTTGGGGTAGGGAGCTACTAGCCAGGGATAACCGAGAAAGGGTGGGCCCGGTTGCCTCTTGGTGAGGGCTTCGATCCTTAGCATGGGGGGGGTGTAAGGGGCTTGCTAAGGACGGACCGAGCAGGGTTGACGCCCGGTTGCGCAAGAATTTGTCCGACCCTCTATATGTGTGAACATCGGGAAGGATAATAGTCACGGATGACATGTGTCAGGGACGTACGGGGGGAAGGCGGAAAGTTTCGTGAAGTCGCGTCAGTATCACCACGTGGCGGCGTGGCATTGGAGTAGCTGCGCGATTCCCAAGATTCGAGCCAGTATGTACGAGATCCGGGTCCTTGAAGATTTGCTTAGGGTTATAAATAGAGAGGGAGATAGCAGCTCCTCCGTCAACGCTTTCTTTGAGATGACCTGGCACGTGTATTTGATCGAAGAGATCATCTCTCTTGATGATGTCACTTTGTATGACCAATCTCTGACCGAGGATGGGTACCGGGGAGTGGTTCGGCGCCTAGAGAATCACTTTGGCCGGCTTCTTCCTCGGCGGTTGTCCCTGCTTCAGATCCTGATGTACGTGATCTGGAGTGAGTCCCTGGGTTGGGATAACCCCTTCACCGAGGACCTTCTGGATGAAGCGCTCGACAAGGTGCGTTCGATCTTCCTGTTCGGCCTCATCTCGAAGGCCAGGCACGATCGATCCTTGGCTCTCATCCTGGAGTGTTTCAAGATGAGGTACGTCATAGGCCAAGGCTCAGAGGGCGGTGTGTCGGGTGCTTCTGTGGCGTCTCGGGTCCGCGCGCTGCGTCGGTGGGAGCGGGCTATAGCAGCGAGGACCCGGCTAATGGAAATCTACTCCGAGTATAACCAGGAGTACTTCCTTGATCCCGTTCTACCTTTGTTGTAACCTTATCTTTTTCTGTAAGGCTGAGAAGCCCAGAGTACCTTTTTGGATGAATAAGACTCTTCTTTTGCAATGTTCTAGCGTTTCCTTCTTGTTATTTGAATAGAAAGGACTTTTTAGAAAAATTTACATTGTCTTTGTGAAAGGAGAGGTACACACTCGTAGGTATTAATTTCACTGGTACAGGTCGAGCTTCTCAACGTTGTAAGGCCGTGGAAACTTACACCCGTCCGCGTCCTGTAAGCGGTAGGCTCCGCCGGGAAGTACCTCGGAGATGAGGAAATGACTGTCCCATTTCGGGAAAAACTTATGCAGCCTGCCTTGATCGACGAACTCATTTCGCCGCAGAACCAGATCTCCGGTCTTAAAGAAGCGACGCTTGACCCGCGCGTTGTAGTATCGGGCAGTTTACTGCTGATAGGGGGCAACCCTGATCTGAGCCCGTTCTCGTTTCTCCAGCAAGATGTCCAGGTCGGTCTGTAGTGCCGTGGTGTTTGCTTCGTGGTCAAAGTGTTCGACCCGGTGACTGGGTAGCCCGATCTCCGCTGGGTCCATTGCCTCGGTCCCGCAGCAGAGGCTGAAAGGGGTTTCCCCGGTGGGGGTCTTCTTTGACGTGTGCAGGGCCCATAAGACCCGGGGCAATTTCTCGACCCAACTGCCTTGGCGTCCTTCTAGGCGGGTCCGGAGGCCTCGGAGGACGTCCCGGTTAGCAACTTCGGCCTGCCTGTTGCATTGGGGATGTGCGACCGCGGCAAACTTCATGAGGATATGGTACTCATTGCAGAATTCCTTCACCTTCTCATTTTCGAAGATCGTCCCGTGGTCGGTGATGATATACCTCGGGATGCCGAACCGAAGTATCACATTGTTCTGCAGGAATTTGATAGTCGTGGTGGCGTCCAGTTTTCTGATAGGGACGGCCTCGACCCACTTCGTGAAGTAATCTACTGCGACGAGGACATACTTATGCCCGCCCGTACCGGTCGGGAACTAGCCTATCATGTCCAATCCCCACTGGGCGAACGGCTACGGGGAAGTTAAAGCGGTCAGCTCGGTAGCTGGAAGGTGAGGTATGCTTCCGTGGAGTTGGCAACTTTTGCATCTCCTGACGAGCTTCTGGGCGTCTTCATGAATAGTTGGCCAGTAGTAACCCTGGAGCGATGCCTTCTGGATTAAGGTTCGGGCCCCTTGGAGTGTGCCGCTGACCTCATCATGGATTTCACGGAGGACGTAGTCGGTTTCGTGGAGGTCGACACACCGGAGCAGGGGCTGAGTGAAGGATTTCTTGTAAAGGTTCCCATTGCTCCAGACGAAGTGACGGGCTTTGGCTCGGAAATGGCGAGTTGCTCCCCGATCTTCTGGGAGCGTACCAACCCTTAGGAATTCCATGAGGGGCTTCCTCTAGTCTTGGTCATCTTCCTGCGCCGTATATACATGAAGTATTGTCGCCCCGTCTTCTACGCTGGGCCGTGGTAAGGTCTCGAAGAGGATAGATTGCTTGTTGTTGGCTGAGTAGGATGAAGCCAGCTTGCTCAGGGCGTTGGCTTGGGCATTGAGCTGCCTGGGTATTTTCTCTACCTGGACTTCGTCGAAATTCTTCCGAAGTTTTCTTACCTCGGCCAGATACTTCACCATTAGAGGTTCCCGAGCTTCGAAGTGGCCGGTCACTTGGCCAATGACTAGGGCTAAGTCACTGCAGATTCGAATTGTTTTCAGCCCCAGCCCGGAGGCCATGCGCAGTCCAGCCAGCAAGGCCTCGAACTCTGCCGCGTTGTTTGAGGCCTTGAATCCGAGCTTTAGAGAATACTCCATTTCTGCCTCGTTCGGGCCCCGAATGATGAGGACGGCACCACAGCCTTCCTCGGTTGAGGACCCGTCGACGTAAATGACCACTCAAGGACCGAGTCGGGTCTCCCCACGATCGAGTGTTGATCCGCGAGGGTCGGCGTGGACTCCGGTTCCTTACTGGAGATGGTGCACTCGACGATAAAATCGACCAGGGCTTGTACTTTGATGGGCTTCCTCGGGCGGTATTTTATGTCAAATTGGGACAACACCCACCTCCACTTCTCTAAGCGGCCCGAGGATTCGGGTGAGGCGAGGATAGCCCCCAGCGGGCGCTCGGTGAGAATGAGGATAGTGTGCGCCTGGAAGTAGTACCGTAGCTTCCTTGAGGCCACAATAAGTGCCAAGACAATATTCTCTATGACTGGGTATCTCGTTTCTGCGTCTTTGAAGACGTGGCTCACGTAGTACACCGGCTTCTGCACTCCGTAGACCTCTCGAACGAGTACTGAGCCTGCTGCTTGGTCGGATACCGCCAGATACAGTGATAGCTCATCTCCTTCAACTGGTCGGGTGAGCAGCGGTGGCGTCGCAAGGTGCCTCTTTAATTGGTCAAAGGCGGTCTGGCACTCTTCTGACCACTCGAACCTCGGGATTTTCCTTAGAGCTTTGAAGAATGGGAGGCACTTTTCCCCAGACCTCGACATGAAACGGCTCAGAGCGGCTACCCGTCCTGTCAATCGCATGATTTCGACGTTGGTCTTGGGCGCGGTCATGTTGAGGATAGCGTCGATTTTTTCCGGTTTAGCCTCGATCCCACGGTGGGTGACCATGAAACCGAGAAACTTTCCCCCGGTGACCCCGAATGCGCACTTGGCGGGGTTCAGTTTCATCTTGAACTTGCGGAGTACCTCGAAGGCCTTGCCCAGGTCTTTGGTATGGTCGGTCGACAAGACTGATTTGACGAGCATATCTTCGACGTAAACTTCCATGTTCTTGTCGATCTGTGGCTTAAGCATGCGGTTGACCAACCGTTGGTACGTAGCCCCGGCATTCTTGAGGCCGAAAGGCATCACCTTATAGCAGTATATCCCCCGGTCCGTTGTGAATGCGGTAAGATCTTTGTCTGTCGGATTCATACGGATCTGATTGTAGCCGGAGAAGGCATCCATGAAGCTCAATAGCTCGTGGCCTGCCGAGCTGTCGACGAGCTGATCTATCCGAGGTAGTGGATAGTTGTCCTTGGGGCAGGCCTTGTTGAGGTCGGTGAAGTCGACGCACATGCGCCACTTCCCGCTTGACTTCTTGACCAGGACTACGTTCGCTAGCCACTCCGAATAGGGCACATTCCGAATGAAGTTGGCGGCGAGGAGCCGATCAATCTCATTCTCGATAGCCTTCTGTTTGACCGGGGCAAAGCTTTGCTTTTTCTTTCTGACGGGTCGGGCCATAGGATCTACCCCGAGCTTGTGAGATATAACTTTAGGGTCGATCCCAGGCATATCAGCAGGCGCCCAGGAAAACACGTCGGAGTTGTTTCTGAGGAAATGAACTAGGTCATATCGCCGAGTTCCTGTCAGAAGCGACCCGATCTGAACGAGTTTTTTGTCATCCCCTTCTACGAGGGGGACCTCCGTCAGAGGCTCCACCGGGGTCCCTCGGACCTCTTTTTGCTCGTCTCGAGTGTCCAGAGAACCCCTGATGTCACCTTCACCTTTGACATCGTCGACCGGCCTCTCCGATGAAGATGTTGCGGTGAAGCAAACCGTTTGCAATTCGCTGGTCTCTATAGACCAGACCTATCCCGTCCTGGTAGAGAGGGAACTTCATCGCTAGGTAGTAGGTCGATATCTGGGCCCGGAGGGAGTTCAGCGTGGGACGGCCGAGGAGGATGTTGTAGGCCGATAGAATTCTCGCTACGATGAATTCCACCGGCACTATCCGCATACGGTCGGCCTCCCCGACGTTAAACTGCAGAGTGATTACCCCTTCCGCCGGGATGGAGTGGTTGGTGAATCCTGAAAGGACGTGGGAGGTCGGTCTCAGGTCTGCCGTGGTGAGCCCCATGCGCAGAAAGCAATCGTAGAAGAGAATGTCTGCCGAGCTTCCCGAGTGGAACAGGATCCTGTGCACCTCGTATTGATGGACCCGAGCCGTAACCACCAGGGGGTCGTTGTGGGGAAGGGATATGCCGTGAAAGTCCCCGTCGTCAAAAATCATCGGCTCGGTCTCCCGGGCTTTCTTCATTGGACGGTTGTCGGCCTCCGCGGCTGGCATGGGGTGCTGAGTCTCACAGATACTCGACGTACCCCCCCACCCCCGCCGTTATGACCATGATTTTTGATGAGCCTCGGTTCCTTATGCCTCCCGGTGAGGTTGTTTTTGAACTGTCGTGGCGAGTCTCGCGTGCGTGACCCCGTCGAGGGAGGGGGTGCCGGTCATGCCTGCGAACAGGCGAGCTGACCGCCACCGCCTCGGGAGGGATAGGGGTGCGACGAGACTCGGGACGAAGCTCTCTAGCATAAGACTTCGGGGCCAAACGAAGCGGTGCCTACCGGGTTATTGAATATGTCGGTCCGGGGGACCTGCGGCTGTTGGAAACAGTAAGCGACGATCGACCGTGCCTGCACGAGCGGAGCCTTCTCTCCCTCTGTAGGGGTCCCGGTCCCTCGGAGGGGGACTGGCAGTCTGAGGATCTTGCCCTGCCATTTGGACGCGGATGAGCGCCTCCACGACGGACGCGAGTCGGTCTATCCGGCCGGCTAGGGCGTTGATGGCATTCGGAGGAGGAGATTCGTCCGTGTCTCCGTTGTGGGGGAGGCGACGGCTAGTGCTTGGATCGTCGTGATGACCGCTCGCCATTTGGTTGAGATCGGAAGATGAACTTTTGTTTTAGTAGAATCAAGTTTTCCTACAGACGGCGCCAGCTGACGTGGGTCGGATCACGTCAAGATGTTACCTTCCGTTGATCTGCTGATGGCAGTGATGGATGGCCGTGATTGGATCTGGAGGCTGGCTCCTGAAGCGTGTGGATCTCAATGGATTTGAGGTTGTTTGGACCGAGCTATCTGCAAGGAAGTCTTGGGGTGGTTGTACCACCGAGGACCCTCGACGATCAAGTTAGAGAGGAAATTCGAGCTAAGTAACGGTTTAGTGGAGTAAAAATGACTTACTTGAACCGTCTGAAGGAGGGGTTTACATAGCGGTGGCAGCAGGCAGGCAGGCGCGAGAATCACGCTGGCCGTTACGCTCCCGACGTCACGCCCGCTTGATGGGCGGGATCCCGCATTAATGGCGAGACATGCTCGTTAATGGGGGATCGTGATGGCGTGGAACGTGGGATGTGGCCGACGAATATCTCGCGCATGGCGAGACTCGCTGGATGGCGGTTGCGCCTGTGAGCGGTGCCGTTGGTGGTCGATAAGACCGAGAAAGATGACCTCGGCGGGAGATCTCGCGGACGAGTGGGAGAGCCGAGGTATCTTGGTTCTGCGGTAGCCCGGAGGCGAGCTGGGAGGCCGAGGAGGCCAATTGTGCAGGGGGCTCGGAGGTGAGCCATCGATTGTTTGTGGGACGGGCACAGGAGTGGCCTGGTAGGCCACTGTAGATCCTTTCTTGTGAGCTTTGGGACACGTCATCTGCCACGTGTTATGATCTGGGAGATCATCGATATCGAGCATCATCACGCGTCTTCAATTCCATACAATCGAGCAATCTCAAATGTTCTTGCCATCATAGTCCAAAAGCTAGACACTCAAAAGACATTTCAGAAATAAATGCTTACCAGTTTTTTCACACAAGCTGCAAAACATACGAGATGAGCCTCTGTCGTATTGAGGAGGATCTAAACAGATCTCGTCTTTAACTTGATCCATCATAAATGCATATAAAATTTGTCACGGTGATTCAACACCTCTTAATTAAGTTAATTTGTCGCAACTTTGTGCTGAAAATTTAGGTGAAATTTACGAAAATTTTTGGATGATAAGTGTTTTTTGAAAGCTGGTGGTTGTTTCATGTATATTTCAAATGTGTAATGGTGTTTGTGAGAAAAAAATAAAGTTCAAAGATTGTTATTATGTAATTTACCTAATTGTTTCATATCTTTGGCTAAATTACATTAAAATAGCCTATAACTCAAAAGTATTTTCATACTTTGCTAATTATTAAAATGCCCCTTCATACTTCATATTCACTTAAAAATCTCCCTCACTAGTTTTCCATCAAAAGTTAGCATATCTTTAGGAAGATAGAGCTGAAACTTGTATTTGAGCCGTTCTCTTACCTTTTAGGTATTTAGATAAATCTTTCTCTCATAAAAAAACCCACATTCTCTCATAATTGAAAATTGGGATTTAACGCAACTAAAAAATCAATCACCTTTCAAATGAGTTTGGCCCACGAACTCGAAACTTGAAATTGAAGGGACAACGACACTTGACAAGCTCGTTGTTGGAGAGGGTTGAGAAAGAAGAGCAGGTATTCATGATCAATTTGAGAGACCTTTGATCGAAAGTCTAATCCTAAAACCAATTTGGCGGAAATTTATGAATTTTGGTAAAAGTAGAGGAGCCGTGAATGTTTTAAAACCCTAACCCGATACTCACCGTTAGTCTCCTAATAGATTACAGGAAGATGCCAAAAAAATTCTCATTTTGACATATTAGAAGGCTTTTTCGTGCAATTAAGTTATATAGAAGGTCTTTAAAGTAAATATAAAGTTTGAAGGGACCTTTAAGTAATTATCAAAGCATGAGGATTTTAATAAAAATCCCTTAATAAAAATATTTTAAAAAGATAAAACTAGAAACCACAAATATCATTGTGAAGAATGACAACGAAGTAAAGGAAAAGAGTATCCGGAAAGTTAAAATGAAAAAGAGAGAACACGGTATGATTTTATCGATGAAATAAGCAAAACAATATATCCACAGCTCTACGACTTTTGTTAAAGCTCGTTTTGTCTTCTTGAGGACCAACATCTTCCATTGGTATTTATATGTAACAAATAAATCTATGCTATTTATCCCAAAAAAAAGACACTAAACCAAACTATAAGTTAAAGCAAGAATCAAAATTCCATCCCACATACTTTACAAACAAACAAACAAACAAACAATGTAAATGGAATTTATAAATCACAAAAGAGAGAGAGAGGGAGAGAGATGCCTTGTGCATTCTTACACTAGTTTCATTATTTTATTTTATTTATTTATTTAAAAATTCCTTCGAGCAAACACATACCATTTTTAAAACTCAATGTTTTTTCAATTGTCAAAACCTCCTGAGCCCAAGAAACCCTGGCTTTCGAAGAGGTAGTCAAAAACCCCTTGGAAAGTTTTACAGGTGTCAATAAAAACCTTGTCTGTGATATCTGTTTAGTTGCATACCATATCAAATTATTATGCGATATACAGTTGTATGCGATATGTATGACCTATTTAGATACAGCAACCAATTGTACAGATATCACATGAAAATTTTTCAGTAGGTTTTTCATAACCGTCTTGGGACCAAGTATATTTTTGTCGGCGGGAAAAACCGTTTGGGGTTTTGATAATTTACGCAAAAATAAAATTAGAAGTAAGAAAAAGAAAAATTCTAACAGTTTCCAATTTTGACAGCAACTACCCACCAAAGTTGTGATCTCAATTAAATAACCCCCAATCCCTTCGACAATTGAAAAAACATTGAGGTGATAGGAGATAATCTAGGTACCATGAAACATTACTACGTTTGTTTCAGACGTAAAATATATTTTCTGGAATATAGAATTATCTAGCAAATCAAGTGACCATATTTCATGTTAACCCTATTCCCTCAAACATGTGTCTATCATAAATTAGCACGAAATATTCCCGCCCAACATGAAATGAGCTGTGACCATCTGCTGCCGGCTTTCTTCGCCACTTACCTGCCGGCCGGCCGGCCTCGCCGTCTATCGTCGGACGTCCGCCAGCCGGTTCGCCACTGATCCAGCGTTCGGGACCTGCCGGCAGCCTGACCATTCGCCGCAGCTTGGCCGTAATTCGTCGCCGGTGGCTCCTGCCGCTCGCCGCCTAGCCGCCGATCGGTTGTTCGTCGCCGGCCTTGCCGTTATCCACCGGCCTTTCTTTGGCCTCGCCGCCGATCGACTGTTGCATATAAATATATTATAAAAAATGATTAAAATATATAAGCACGTAAATAAAAAATTCCTTGTAATAATCTTCCACTCATTCATGTACCATCCGCAACTGAGGCGTGGGCAAAACCCTCTTCAATCTCTCTCCTCTCTATTTCTCTCTCCTCTCTCTAACCCCCCATCTTCACTCCTTCATTCCCTCAACCCAATCTCCGAAAATCCCCAAAAAACTTGATGGGTATCCTTCAATTTCATGAGAAAACCAACCTTTGAACCAAAAATCAAGAAACCAAATCATGGGTCTTGCTAGATTCTTCAATCGGCATCATTTGTTATAGCAAAGTTTGAATCTTGAACCAATTCCAAAACAAGATTCAAGAAAAAGAAAGAAATGGGTACCAAGCTCTTGACCATTGCAACCCAGCTCATGGTGATGTCCATCATCATAGCAGCGATCCTCCTCTTCATTGGTGTTGGTTTCTTGGTCCTGCTTCACATTTGTATCGTGGGGAGAGCTTTCAGGAGAGGGCTGAGCACCATGACAAGAGGCGAGGAGTATGTCAATGAGGGGAGGAATGGGCTGTCCCTTGATGATTTGGAGAAGCTCCCTTGCTATGATTTCAATGGGGAAGATATTGATTGCGCGGTTTGCTTGGAGAGCTTTAGGAATGGAGATCGATGCCGGCTGTTGCCGATTTGTGGGCATAGCTTTCATAAGCATTGTGTGGATTCTTGGCTTGTGAAGACCCCGATTTGTCCAATTTGCAGAAGGAAAGCTTGCCAGCAGAAGGAGGGGGTTGAGGATGGAGTTGGGTTTGATTTGAGGGAGGCTGGAGTTGTTGTGATTGGATTCCCTGTGAGTTCTTGAACTTTCATTTTTCTTGATTTTTTTTTACTTTGGTTGTAGATGCTTTTCTTTTTTCCTTTATCTGAAGTGATGTGGTAATAGATTGTAAAATGAATACTTGCATGATCAAGTTTTTTTTTTCCCTTCCTTGTACTGTGTAGATGGGTAGAGGTCTATTTGAATCAGTTGATACCTATGTATTATCGCAAGTGTTTGATAGTTCATATAGATTCATGAAGAACATTTATTGAAGTGAGGTTTGAACCATCACCTGTCTAAAATTTACTTTGATTATAGATGTTTTAAAGGGAAGCGCGGATAGATTGTAATATGATTTCTTGCATAATGATGCATTTCTTGTATCGTGTAGATGAAAAGATTTCTAGATTGGAATCACCCGGTGTTTCCCTTTTGATTGGATATTCATCGAAATACATTTCAGTTGTTTGATGATTATTGCATGATTGATGAAGAGCATTTACTTTGATTCTAAAAGTTGCTGGATGGAGAGTTCATATAAATTGCAAAATGCATAGCTGCATGATGACGAGCTTCTTTATCTGGCTTTTGTGCTAGCGAGTAATTTTTCAGGGTCAATTGCAACAAACTCCCCTTTAGTTTACCCAGTAAGTATAAGGACTTATACCAAGTGATTTATTAGCTCAAACAACCCATCTGCTCATTAAGGAGAACCCTTTAAAACACTCAAAGAAATGATTCTCTAATTTGATTCTAGAGTGTGTGCGCGCGCGAACAAATACAATCTGTACATAAAACGCAATTTTGTATGATGGTTTCTACATGATTTCTGAAGAACATGTAATCCACTGCGATGTAAACCACAACTCCTCTAATCAATGTAGAAATAATTGAATGAAGTTCTAATAGGTTGTAAGATGTACCTGCACTATGAAATCATTCTTTCTTTGGCTCTCTGTGAATAGTTTGTTTTTCTGATTGCTATGTAGGTGAGTACTTCTTTTAGGGTTAATTTCACAAAACCCCCTTGTAGTTTTCCTCATATACCACTTATACCAATAGAGTGATTTAACAGAGCATCAACCCCCCCAAAAAAAACCAATCAAATTTTACCGTACGTAAACAATACAATCAAGTTCTAAGAATCTAAAGTTAACGTGTCCTCCTATCTTTGAAACAAGGGCCCTTTTGGTTCTGTGCGTGCTTTGAGTTATTGGTAGTTCCTCTTCTCATTTGAGTGTTTTTAAGGGGTTGAGTTCTGTTGCTCTGGGTTTGCGTTGTGTTGAGCTGCTGACATTCTCAATACTTTGTAGATGAATATAGTTAAAAAAGCTTTGATCATATTGGAGTTGAAATAACTGCATATTTGGATAAAGAAAACCGTAGTTATCTCAATTCCAAAATAGTCCCCAAAAATGGTTCAGACTACATTAGATGTTTAGTTTTCTAAAATTTATGAAATTCAACTCAACCGAAATAAACTGCTTTCCCAAACAGGGCCTTAAACTCTTCCCAAAATTTTACTGCCTTGGGAAACTTGTATTTCTTATATATAAAGCAGAACTGATACATCTCTCATCCTCATAAATTCAGCTGGCCTTCCCTTTATTGTATGGGCGATCTTCAAGAGCAGGACACGTAGCAGATGACGTGTCCCAGAGCTCAGAAGAAAGGGCCGCAGGGGTCGATCAGGCCATCCCTGTACCTGACCTGCAAGCACAAGCTGGCTCACCCCAGAGCCCTTTGGAAATTGGCCTCCTCGGCCTCTAAGCTCGCCCCGATCTGCCACAGGACCAAGATTCCTCGGCCCTCTCGCTCGTTCCCGAGCTCCCCAGCCGAAGCCATCTTCCTCGGTCCTCCAACCGACCGACTCCACCACTCACAGGCGTAACCGCCGCTCCGCAAATCTCGCCATGCGCAGATTCTCCGCTAGCAACATCCCACGTTCCACGCCATCACGGTCCCCATTAATGGGCGACCCGCTTTTTACGCAGGCGTGACGTCAGGAGCGTAACTGCCGACGAGATTCTCACGCCTGCTGCTACGTGCTACCGCCACTATATAAACCCCCATCACAGAGGGGTCAAGTAAATCATTTTTATTCCATTTAGCCGTTACTCTGCTCGGATCTCGTACTAACTTGATCGTCGGAGGGTCCTCGGTGGTACCAAACCACCCCGGGACTTCTTTGCAGGTACTCGGCGTTAAACTCCTCAAATCATCAATCTCCTCAAAACCCATTGGGACCCGAAAAGGACCTTCATCAGTTGGCGCCGTCTGTGGGAAAAACTCCACAAAAAACAAAGTTAACCTTCCGATCTCCATCCACATGGCGAGCGACCACCCTGAAGATCCAGGTACCAGCCGCCGCCTTCCCTTCACCGGAGGCGCGGATGAACCTCCCCCGGCGACCATCATCAACGCCTTGCCAGCCGAATAGATCGGCTACAGCCCCTCGTGGAGGCGCTCGTCCGCATCCAGACAGCCGGGCCAGGGGCCCAGATCGCCGCTCCTCCGCCTCCAGAAGGCTCTGCCCTCGTCGGCACGGCTGACCATCGGCAGGCTACGACCCCTGGCCACAGATCCCACGGGCCAATACTCCCTGAGGCCCGCTGGGCGCCCCACAGCTCCACGCCAAGATCCGCCGCCAAAGCGCATCGCCTCAAGCCTCCTCGCGACCCTTACCCCCCTGAGGAGATGTCGGTCACCTCGCCTGTCAACAGGCATGATCGACACCCCCTCCCTTGACGTGGTCGCACAGAGGGGGCTCGCCACGACGGCTCGAGAGCCACCTCGCCCGAGGATCTGAGGGACCTTATCGAGAGGAACCGGGGCCGCGCGCAGACGCAGGTCTCCCACAGTAGAAGCCAGGGATCACAAGGCTTCGAATCCTCGGGGTACCGCGGCCGACTCGACGCCCTCGAAAAAAAAATTGAGGGCATGCGCCGGGAAGGTAACCTTTCGGGCGACAGGGCTAAGTACGCCACCGACTCGCTCACCAAGCCGTTTACCGAGGGACTGCTCGCTGTCCACGTCTCCTCGCGCAACAAGCCCCCGAAGGTCTCTCTGTTCGACGAGAAAACCGACCCCAAAGACCATTTGGATGCTTTCACTACGGGGATGAGCTTCCAGGACCATTCCGACGCCGCCCAGTGCAGGGCCTTCCCAGCCACCCTCATCCGCTCTGGTCGGGACTGGTTCCGAGGACTCGAGCCTCGCTCAATCTCGACCTTCGACGAGCTGGCTACTCAGTTTCTCGGCCACTTCGTTGGGAACCGTCGGCAGAAGCGCACGGTCGATTACCTCTTCACAATTAAGAGCGGGGAGAAGGAGACGTTCAAGGCTTACATCACCCGCTTCTACAACGCCCTCCTCGAGATCCCCAAGCACCAAGACGAGATCGTCATCACGTCGCTCAGATCTGGTCTTAGGAACAAGGAGTGGTTGCGCTTCTTTGCGTTGGCACAGCCTAAGACCATGGCCGAGGTCAAGGCGTGGACCAAGCGAGAGGTTCAGCTGGAGTCCGAGGTGAACGCGAACCTCCCCCGAGCAGAACGGTCCGACCAGAAGAAGAGGGCTCGGGAAGAAAGGCCGGAGCGTCAGCAGCCCTATCACCCGAAGTTACAGTAGTACACCCCGCTCAACGTTTCCCTCGCAGTGTTACTAGAGGAGGCCCAAGGCGAGGGGTTCTTCAAGTTCCTTCCAATCCCGCGTCAGGCCTCGAAGCGAACCCGGGGCCCTTACTGTGCCTTCCACCGGACACTGGGCCACGCCACGGAGGATTGTAAGCAACTCCGGGACTACATCGAGGAGCTCATCCGATCGGGGCACCTCGCCGCCTACTTAAGGGATAAACGGCAGGCCGACCGGGAGCAGGAGCAGCGTCCCCATTCCGCTGAGCTGACCATCGGCCAGATCATGCTCGTCTCGGCAGATGACCAGTCCGGCGCTCGGGAAGCCCCGTACCCGGTGCCGAGCACGGAGACCAACAAGCCTCTGGGGAGCTCGGACTATGCTAATAAGGTCATCTATTAGCTTGTACTTTTCTTTTGGGGCAATGTAAACTCTTCCTAGGATCTATTGTTAATTTAATAAAGATCAACGGAACACTACGAAAAAAAGGAAAGATCTCATTTATTCCAAAAAAGGTATTATGGGCTTCTCAGCCATACATACAAAAAGAAAAAGAAAATTACAACAGCGGGGGAAGAGGGTGCAGAGAGCGCTGCTCATGATACTCGGTAAAGATCTCTGCCAGCCGAAGCCTTGCGAGATCCAACCTCTGCCCTCGGTTACCCCCGCGCGCGTTGACCCCAAGCCTCAACTCGTAGCACTCGCGGACGAGCGTATCCGAGCGAGCCAGCCGGTTCGCGGAGATCAGGCCGAAGCACCTCAGAGACCGCAGCTTGCCCACGGCCTCGTCATAGAGCTGCTCGGACAGGGGGTTGTAAAGCCCCGGCGATGCCCTCCAGATGGAGTACATCAGCAGCTGCAGCAGGGAGGAGCGTCGGGGGAGCAGCCGGCCGAAGTAGTCCTCGATGCTCCCATATACCAACTGCACCGTGTCCTCGGTGCAGTTTTGGTCATAGAGGTATACGTCTTCGAAGTGGATGATCTCGGGGACCGTAAAGGGGAAGTCCTACATTCTCGACGCTTTGTTTGCGAGGAAAGGAAGGACTAGTGCTCCTTCAGCCTTATATAGCCCGCTGCGCCCCAACGGAATTCAACGGTCGCCCGCTCTCGCCCAAGAAGTCGCTGCCATACGGCGATCATCGAGCTTTCTCTGGCAGAATCGGAGCGACGCGACCCTGGCGCTTCGCCTCCCCCCACATTCAATGCGCATGCTACGCGCACACTCGCCGCGACCGTTCCTGTTCCCCATACCTGCAACTGGATGGTCGGGCGAAACCTCATGAAGATTCGGCCGAGCAGCTACGCTGCCCGGTTATCCTTAGCCGGCCTCCTCAGGCCCCTCCAACGCTAAGGATCAAAGCCCTCCGTAGAGGCAGCCGAGCGTCTCCCCTGCTCGGCTATCCCTGGCTTGTAGCTTCCCTACCCGTGACGCCAGGGATCAAAGCCCTCGCCAAGAGGCAACCGCGCAGCTTCACTGCCCAGTTATCCTTAGCAAGCCTCGTACGGCCCCTCCAACGCTAAGGATCAAATTCCTCCGCAGAGGCAGCTGAGCGGCTCCCCTGCTCGGCTATCCCTGGCCAGTAGCTTCCCTACTCACAACGCCAGGGATCAAAGCCCTCGCCAAGAGGCAACCGCGCAGCTTCACTGTCCGGTTATCCTTAGCAGGTCTCATACGGCCCCTCCAACGCTAAGGATCAAAGTCCTCCTTAGAGGCAGCTCAGCAGCTACCCTGCTCGGGTATCCCCGGCTGGTAGCTTCCTACCACGACCGACAGGGACCAAAAGTGTAATATTTTAAAAATAATTAAATAATTAAATAAATAAATAAAATCGTTTAAGTGAATTTTATAATTTTCGGTAAAGTAAAACGTAGTTTTCATAAAACTAAACCGTAATTATTTTTCACTATAAATTTAAAAATACCTATTTTAATTATGTTATTACTAGTAAATGGTGTTTTTTAGCCACTTATAAATTTTTAGTTTAATTAAATATTTTTCTTAAATTAATTATTTTAAATATTAACATAAGCTTTATTTTTACACTAAATTAGTGTAAGTTACAAATTTGAATGGGTTAAATTTGCAAAAATGAACCATTGCATCTTAGAATCAAGTGTGTTTCATGCAAAATTTATTTTCAAAATTTTACATTGGTTCTAGACCATTCTAGGTCAAATGGAGTGAAGAAAATAAAGAATTTTTAAATAAATTCATGAAAAGACTTAATTGTGTGATATTTTTGTGAAACCTTCTACACTTTTCTTCACCTTTTCTCACTCTCCTCTCTTTTCCTCACCTCATGGCCGGCCTCACCTCCATGGGCAGCCCAAAATTTTCCCCCCATCATTTTTGCATTAAAAATCATCAAAATTCATCAAAAATTCACTAAAAAATCCACAAAATCCTAATAAATTCCTACCCTCGATTCTTTGCTCATCTTTACATGAATTTTGGAGATGGAAAGCATTCATTTTGGAGGCTTATTTTCATGATTGGATCTCATGTTGTGGAGGTATAAATCTTCTTCTTTTGATTTATTGTTATTAGATGTTTCATTTAAGCATAATTAGATTTAATAAATAATTTCTATCTACAAGTTTTAAAATTCAAGTTAGGGTTTATAAAATTAAGGTATGGTTTTTATTAATTAAGTAGGGTTATAATAACTAGTTTAACACTTTTAGAAGTGGAAAATCTTGTATGGATGATATATTGTAAATTGTTTATCCAAAATTGTTTAAATTAATCCATTTTGCAAACTAGATTTATGTATATTATATTTATTGGTGAGATAAAATTTCAATTAATGTTTATAACACTAGAGTGTGGTTTTAAAGAGAATATTAACTTGTTGGTGGAACGAAAAACTTAATTTGGTTAATAGTTTCTTTGATAATTGAAAAATACTAATAAAAATGCTATTTTTGCTAACTAGTTTTTTGGAATTCTTAAATAAATGAGAGTTAAAATCTAATTTATGGTTTCATTATACTATTATCATCATGAATTGTAGTTTAGTAAGTTAATTCATGTAAAATCATGTTTAGTTGTGATATTGTGAAATTTTGCTTAAAAGTATCGAATTCGGGTAAGTTTGCAAACTAGAAATTTCAAACTAATGTAAAGTAGGGTGTTAAAAATATGGTAATGGTTTATATAATCTAGTTAGGTTATTTAATGAATATTATGACCATTAGTTTCTTTTAAATATCGAGTTTTGAAGTAAAACGGTAAATTGGCGTTTTCGGGTTTTTCGAAATCGGACGATTTGATCGATTTTTAGGGTTTCGATGAATTAAATCATGTTTTGTATTATAAGTGATGAGTTTTAAAACTATGAGTTGTTTGTTGATGTTTATCTCGATCAATCGGCGTTTGTACGCCGATATCGAGCGATATTTGGTTCTTTTGCATGAGCGGGACATAGGTTTTAACCTATGCGCGTTTCGTGCGTCGTTTTGATGTTGTTCGTGATCCAGTTTACGATATTATATGTGTTTGCGTATAGGTACCCCTCACGTGGACTGCGGGCGATGAAGAAGAGGATAGTGACATCGTTTTCGGCAGACAAGGATCAGGTGAGTAGATATATATCTACGGGGGGAAGTCGGGTGGATGGCGTTTAGCACCCTCGCAAGCGTAGAATAGGAATAAGTAGTTATTGTCATTAAGAAGCCAGACGTGACCTTAGAATTTCGGTGAGTAGGACCCTAGTAGTGACCCTAGGTGGGACTTGACTGATTTAGAAAGACCATACCAGAGGATGAATACTTTGGAAGAGATTCGTACGTTTTAGGTAGATACACACACGCACACACTGAGACTCGACGTGGTGTATACGTGTATGTGTATATATATATAGGACTAGGTGTAGGTATATATATATACACAATACGTATATGTGATACAAGGATGTGATATGATACACGGAAATGAAACAATATAACTGGGCTGATGCCGTGATTCTTGGCTATACAGTCGTGTTTTGATGTTAGCGGATCATTAGAAAATGAGATAATGGATTTGTATACATGAACAATAATAAAGGGTGGTGACGATATTGAAGTACATGGGACTCTAAAATACAACCCTGGCCGTAACCTGTGCCTGAAATTCTGATATGATATCATATAGGTGTGACTTGATTACGACATCATATGGGTGTGACTTGATTTCGACATGATATATGTGTAACTTGATTACGATATCATATAGGTGTGACTTGATTACGATATGATCTAAGTGTGACTTAATCACAATATGATACATATATATGATATTTCTGAGAATAAATTAACGATGTATATTTATACTGGAAATGATATATGATGTATGCGATTACAGTATAGCACCTTGATCTTGACATGTGTTGACGATGATATTATACGAATATGAGACACGTAGGAGATACTTGACCCGTACCCCGATATTGCTATGCCGTACGATGGATTTTATCGTACGAGGCGTAGATATGATGATTGATCCGCCCTCTTGATTCGAGGAAGCCGTACTACGTACGTGACGCTATTGAGGCTGGATCGCCGACTATTAGAGATATGGATTCAGACCTTAGGTGGACTCTTACTTCTTATCGACTAGTTTCTTAGGTTTAGTTCCTCAGGAGGTTAGATGGACACTAGATTAGGTTCGAGTCATATAGTGGTAGTTGTACTTGTATATCGCAGATGAGTGGTTATTACACATCCGTCTTTACATTCATACCGTAATCATAATGTTGCATGTTCATACATATGTTTCTAATCAGAATAAAACTTTGCCTGTTAGGACACCAGCACCATTACCGATGATGCGCATATTCCACGCACACTTATTTGCCGGCTCACACACATCATCATCGGTAATTGCTATGTCACGTACACATTAGATCATATTATCTTTTATTGATACAATCAGCTAACAACTAGATCGATATAATATTGTGATTACTCTCTGGTGTTAGTATAGATATGGTATTTATTATTTAGATATTTCATGCATTCGCATTTTCATGTTATCATGCAGTATTATGGGGCATATGCCGACACTTATCATATACTTACGCATGATTTTGGGATTTTGGATTTCTGTGAGATTTCTGGATTTTTGGGGAAAACCGCAAGAATATATAAAAACTTCTCTCTCTCTCCTCCTGTAACAACCGAGCTCATTTATACCAATTCCAGTTCCCGTATTTACTTATCTGTGGTATTTTCTTGATTTAACGGGTTTTGGATGCGAATGGTATTTTTACATCTTACATTGCATTCGACTCGACCCGCTTGCTTGAACCTGTTTGATTCATATTTATAGATTAACCTGACTTGTTACATAGACACGTGCATCTCATGTATACTGCATACTGACATTTTACCATATAACATTTTAGGTAATGTAAAATAATTTAAAATTGCATTTCATAGCCTGCATGATACCCCTAACCCCGTGGTAGCATCCGCGCATCTTGTTATCGTTCCGTTCAGTGAAACGGACGTGTTTGGATGGCTACGCGCATGTACGTGCATCCGTTCTTGGGGGTATGCATTTTCGTTAGCTGAGCATTCATTTTGAATTTTGAAAGTCGCACATATTTTTCGTATTTTAAATCTGAATTTTTAGACCCGACGCAAGTGCGTTTTGAAATATTTTTGTATCCCACCAAAATTCAATTTATTTAATTTTAAAATTTAGTTTAAATATTTTCATACGATTTCTTTAACAAACTGAAATCTCTTATCTAAAATTTTAAATCTAAAAATCTTTTAAAATTTTAAATCTAATTTCCTAACAAGCCAACAACCCCTTTCTCTCTCTCTCTCTCCACTTTTTCTTTCTCTCATATATTCTCTCGTATTTCTCTTTATCATTCTTTCTCTTCTTACTTCATGTCTCGTTTCTCATTTTTTTTAACTGTTCTTTTGTTGCCGGAATTCCATCGTGCCGGTGACGCTTCTCGACGTTCCAGCGAGATACCCCGACCCGTGTGGTTCCTTTGTTCGTCGTTTGGGTTCATTCCGTGAACCGTGCGCCCGTCGCGAGTTTTTCCCGCCGACGGTTAACGTTCCGTTTTCCCGATTCGCGACCCATCGAGACAAGTTAATCTTGCTACATGCTATATAATTCATTTTATACCTATTTAAATAAATACCATACCTATAGTTTAAATCTAGTGCCCCATGTTTAATTTTATAACGTTTCGATGTTCCGTTTGCATCCGTTTATATCATATTAAATCTAGATCATGAAAACTTATCTTGTGACATACTAGATTACATTATACTGCATCCATATCAATTAAAATATACATCGTCGTAATATTTCTTATTATTATCTTTAATTAGTTTATAATCTGCATTTTATGATATTATATATTTAAAATATTATAGTTTACACATGAAACGTCGTTGAAAAAGCGGATACGACAAATCTGAAATTTACTGTACACGTTACCGTATAAAATTCATTATAAATCATAGAAAAATCATCAGTATACGTTCTTTAGTTCGTTACGAAGCTAACTCAGAATACTATAACTCTATGAAATATTTACTTGCAAAATAAATTGTTTAAATAACGTAAAATGCAAATGAAAATGTCTCCAAACTGCTGTCCAGGGAAATTCCAGCAGCAAACTCTCAACTTTGAATGTTCATAACTTTTTGTAGGGACAACCTGAGATGCTTATACTTATAAAACTGAAAACCTTATTGAATTATCTTTGTTTTGGTATAAGACACGTCCCTTTTGGAGAACGTTTGTTATTTTTAAACTATTTTACAAATTAGGATGACGCTGAATTTTTGAACGGAAATTTCTTGTTCATGGTTAATCAATACCACTTTTATAGTTATTAATTTCTTTGAATATGCTATCCATATTCATATTATTATATCAATATTTATATCACATATTGCTTAGTTGTACATCCCACATTACCATTTTATAGTTTTATAACTTTTCGGATACCCGTTTGCATCCATCGCATTTAAGATACATATAATTGCATCCATAGATCACATTACTACATAATAATGTGATATTAACACTCCATATTTAATAAATTGCATCCTAATTAATATTGGAACTATAAATGTAACCCTAATCGATAACTGCGCATCCATATGCTTGAAATTATATCTATTTGCATATCATATTGCATGTTCCAGTTTATTGTTCTGATAGTACTCATGATTGTTTATTTATACACATGCTTATGTTAGTTTGATTATGAGCACCCACATGACATCTTGTGCTTCCTGACATGACCTGTTACACTTCCTACTTGACATGACATGGTACCGTACACTCTTGACATGACATGACACCTTTATACATTACCTGGCTGGACCTGATGTACCATGGCTTTAACTGTTACCTGATCTTGTTTCTAATGCCAACAAACATAACATGTAGTCCTCATGGACCGTTCCTGTTGTCTATCCAGACAAACCTGCTTTTACCTGATCCTGTGTTGGCATTAGTTCTTGACTACTGAATACCTGACTTGACATACATAACTTGGGGGTATGGGGAAATCAAAGGTGAAACCTGACTTGTAACTCAACAGTTCGATACCTGTTCTGATCAGTCTTACAGGCTAGGTCAGCCCCGGAGTGATGATGCTGACATCACTCGCCCATCCTGCTACCTGTTACTTCCTAGCGGCACGTCTCAGATTCAGCCCCGAGGATCTTGACCGTGGTCCCGGGCATGCACGGGATACTATTGAGTTATATCGATGATTCATCAATTGATTTCAAATACTTTAGAATAGAAAACCTGATAGAACAGTTTAGTTTACCCACTGCACGCTACCCTGTACTGGTATGATTCATATTATTGTTATTCTTGCTGTATTCATGTTTATATTACATTGCCTGCTACACTGTTCATATTATATTACTTGATGACATGACGCGCTGACGTCTGGGTTTTGCATGGCCCAGATTCCGTACCGCTGTTGCAGTCCGAGCAGGAGTACTTCAGCCAGCAGGCTGAGCTGTGAGTTCAGTAGTAGTTAGTTTTATTTCCTGCATTTATTTCCTGATGTGAGCCCGCATTATGGGACACACTTTTCAGTTATTTGTATTGGATCATTTGCTTCCGCATTTATTTATTATTGACTTCTGTTATTCTGGATTATGGACATGTTTTAGATAGTTTTATCTTGTTATTGATATCTCTACAGCCGTAATGTGACTGTGGATGGATACTTCCTACCCACAGGTAGCATGGTTGGCTATGTCACGTGCCCAATCTAGCGTACTCTGGGAAGCGGGACGTGACATGGTTCTTTTGGTATCAGAGACATAGGATAGTCGGGTTGATTCTTTTGTAGTTGGGTATTGTACCCAATACACGAATCAGAATACCCATGTTTAGGAAACATGTCCTGCCACCTTGACTGTTTTACCATTCTTGAATCACATTCTTCCTGATTATATCTTTTATGATGTGCAAACTTCCTTTGCATATCGATTCAAAAACCTGATTCCTTGTTATCTCTAGGACTTAGGCGACTTGGATGGAGTTATGTAATTGTGGCTATGATACCGCGGCATAGTTACAATGCGGTACTCTATTTAAGTATCTTGGAGTTCTAGCCTTGATCTATATTCAAAATCTATCATCATGCTAATGTTGGGTATTTTGAGTTCAGGATTATTGCCGGTAAGAAATTGAAGACATACCAGAGGCGTGTGGACGAAGCCGCCATGCTTGGAGTGATAAGAGGAATGCTGGAGAATCAAAGAAACAGACCGAGCTGATCCAGCAGCAAGCGGACTCGTTTCGGGAAGATTTGCAGATCGTTCAGCAGTCTGTGAACAATGTTGGAGCTAGACCAGTTGACCGAGTAGGGACCGTAGCAGATTTCAGGCGGTTGGGTCCGTCTACATTTACTGGTTTAAAGGAGCCGTTGCCAGTGGAGCAGTGGCTAGTTGACACAGAGAACTTGCTTTTTGCGGCATAGATTCCAGATGACAAAAAAGTTGTTGTGGTACGCATTCAGCTAGTGGACTACGCCCGAGAATGGTGGCTTGTTGAGGAGACCGTCTTGCCCAAGACGATCAAGTGGGCGGATTTTTCTAAGAGTTTCCTGGAGAAGTTCTTCCCGCGGACTGCACGGGAGGAAATGGAAGAGAAGTTCATCGGACTAAAGCAGAAGGGGGCACCCGTAGATGTGCATGTAGCAGAATGGACGAGACTCGGTAGTTTCGCTGGACCTTTAGTTGCCAACGATGCAGACAGGGCACGGAGGTTCATGCTCAGACTGGACGTGGACATCCAGAGGCAGATTGTCTCCCTGGGTTTGACCACTTTCTCACAAATACTTGCAGCAGCCAAGAGCAGCAGAGTTTATCTGGGATGAAAGGGAGTTTGCAGCAGACAGCAGTTGCGTTAAGGAAGCAGTTCGGTCGGGCCGGTCGAGTTTAGGGCTAGGCCGATAAACAATATTCTTGCATCAATGGAAGTGATGAAGGTAAAGAGCCGGCTGTTGTTCGTGATTCTATGGACCTGTTTGAAGATATATCGGGTTTACCGCCGAGGAGAGACGTGGAGTTCGCAATTGATCTTATTCCTGATGCAGCGCCAGTATCTAAAGCGTATTATCCAATGGCGCCAGTAGAGTTGGAAGAACTCAAGAAGCAGGTTGCTGAATTGCTTGAAAAGGGTTGGATTCGAAGCAGTAACTCGCCTTGGGGAGCTCCAGTTCTTCTAGTAAAGAAGAAGGATTGCACAAGAAGGATGTGCATCGACTTTCGAGAATTAAACCGGGTGGCTATCAAGAACAAGTACCTGATCCCTCGCATTGGAGAACTTTTTGAGCAGCTTAGTGGCGCGAGGGTATTCTCGAAGTTGGATTTACGATCCGGATATCATCAGGTCCGAGTGAAAACAGAAGATATTTGCAAGACGGCGTTCCGAACTCGGTATGGACATTACGAGTACTTAGTGATGCCCTTCGGAGTAACGAATGCGCCGGCAGTATTCATGGACTTGATGAACCGAATCTTTTCACCGTTCTTGGATCAGTTCATTGTGGTATTCATTGACGATATTCTGGTTTACTCGAAGAGTTTTGAAGAGCATGCTGAGCATTTGAAGATCGCACTGCAGACGTTGAGACAGGAGAAATTGTATGCGAAGATGAGTAAGTGCGAGTTTTGGCTGGAGGAAGTAAGGTTTTTGGGGCATGTTGTGTCTGGCGATGGCATTGTCGTCGATCCAGAAAAGATTGCAGCAGTTCGAGATTGGCCTATTCCAAAGAATGTTGCTGAGATAAGAAGTTTCCTTGGATTAGCCGGATACTACAGGAGATTTGTGGAGAACTTTGCTCGTCTGGCAGAGCCGTTGACCAAGCTTACGCGCAAGGAGGTACCTTTTGTATGGGCGGATAAGTGTGTGTTAGCTTTCGAGACGTTGAAGCAGAAGTTGATAACCGCCCCTATTCTGACCGTGCCAGACAATTCCGGAGGATTGGTGATTCACAGCGACGGATCTGGGAAAGGATTGGGATGTGTTTTGATGCAGCATGGGAAGGTTGTAGCATACGCATCGAGACAGTTGAAGACCCATGAGAAGAATTATCCAACTCATGACTTGGAGCTTGCGGCTGTGATTTTCGCTTTGAAGATTTGGAGACACTACCTTTTGGGCGAAAGAGTCGAAGTTTTTACAGATCATAAGAGCTTGAAGTATGTGTTCACACAGAAGGAGCTTAACATGAGGCAGCGTAGATGGTTGGAGCTGATGGCTGACTACGATCTTGATCTTAAATACCATCCGGGGAAGGTTAATATTGTGCCGGATGCGCTTAGTCGGTTACCAGTAATTCAGGTGTTAACTACGCAGAAGGAGATCGTCGCAGATTTTCGAAGATTTGACTTGGAGGTTGTGCTACCGCGTTCTACGGGACAGTTGTTGCAGCTGCAAGTACATTCGTCTTTGATCGAGAATATTAAAGCAGCTCAATCGCAGGATCCTAGACTGCTAAAGTTTCGAGAGCAGGTTGAAGCCGGGCTACGAACTGATTTATTGATCCACGAAGATGGTTCGTTGAGGTATGGTAACCGTTTGTGTGTGCCAAAGGGTGATGTTCGTGAAGAGCTTATGAAGGAGGCACACAGTTCAGCTTATTCTGTACATCCAGGAGGCACAAAGATGTACCGAGATATTCGACAGCATTTCTGGTGGGAGGGAATGAAGCGGGAGATTGCTCGCTTTGTGGCGAAGTGCTTGGTGTGTCAGCAAGTTAAGGCTGAACATCAAAGGGTTGCTGGTTTATTGCAACCACTTCCGATTCCTCAGTGGAAGTGGGAACATATAACCATGGATTTCATGACGGCTTTACCGCGGAGTCCAAAAGGCAACAATGCAGTATGGGTAATTGTTGACCGATTGACCAAGGCAGCTCACTTTATTCCTTTTCGGGTTGGTCAATCAACAGAGACTTGGGCAGAGCGGTACATGCAGGAGATTATAAGATTGCATGGAGTACCGGTGAACATCGTGTCCGATCGGGACACTCGGTTCTTATCACACTTCTGGATGAGTTTACAGAAAAGTTTGGGGACTCGATTGAAGTTTAGCACAGCTTATCATCCTCAAACTGATGGTTAGTCGGAGAGAACGATCCAAACTCTTGAGGATATGTTGAGAGCATGCATGTTGGACTTCAAGGGGTCTTGGGAGGATCATCTACTTTTGGTGGAGTTGTCTTACAACAACAGTTTTCAGGCAACTATTCAGATGGCTCCATTTGAAGCTTTGTATGGTCGTAAATGTCGTTCACCTGTTTGTTGGGACGACGTCGGTGAACGAAGATTATTGGGACCAGATTTGGTTGTGCAGACAGTTGAGAAGGTTAACCCTATCAGAAATCATATGAAGGCAGTACAGGACCGACAGAAGAGTTGGGCAGATACGTCAAGAAGACCTCTAGAGTTCACCGTGGGTGATTTGGTATTCTTGAAGGTATCACCGACTAGAGGGGTGATTCGTTTTGGAAGTCGAGGAAAGCTTAGTCCTCGATTCGTTGGACCCTTGAGATCGTGGAGCGTGTTGGTGAAGTAGCGTATCGTTTGGCGTTACCGCAGTCCTTGGCAAATGTGCACGATGTGTTTCACGTATCTCAACTCCGTAAGTATGTTCGAGATGAAACACACGTGCTGGATCATTCGGAGCTGACTGTATGAGAAGATTTGACTTTTGAGGAGCGACCGATGTCGATTGTGGATCGAAGGGAAAAGGTTCTTAAGAACAAGGTTATCCCTCTTGTACTTGTTTCTTGGGGAAATCGCTCGCATGGAGAATCAACCTGGGAACGAGAAGATGAAATCCAGCAGAAGTTTCCACATTTATTGTTGTAGTTTCTTGATTGTTTATCCTTTCTTGTTCTTGGAATTTCGAGGAAGAAATTCTTTTTGTAGTTGGGTATAATGTAACAACCGAGTTCATTTATACAAATTCCAGTTCCCGTATTTACTTATCTGTGGTATTTTCTTGATTTAACGGGTTTTGGGTGCGAATGGTATTTTTACATCTTACATTGCATTCGACCTGACCCGCTTGCTTGAACCTGTTTGATTCATATTTATAGATTAACCTGACTTGTTACATAGACACGTGCATCTCATGTATACTGCATACTGACATTTTACCTGGCATTGCATCTTTTACCATATAACATTTTAGGTCATGTAAAATAATTTAAAATTGCATTTCATAGCCTGCATGATACCCCTAACCCCGTGGTAGCATCCGCGCATCTTGTTATCGTCCCGTTCAGTGAAACGGACGTGTTTGGATGGCTACGCGTATGTACGTGCATCCGTTCTTGGGGCTATGCATTTTCGTTAGCTGAGCATTCATTTTGAATTTTGAAAGTCGCACATATTTTTCGTATTTTAAATTTGAATTTTTAGACCTGACCCAAGTGCGTTTTGAAATATTTTTGTATCCCACCAAAATTCAATTTATTTAATTTTAAAATTTAGTTTAAATATTTTCATACGATTTCTTTAACAAACTGAAACCTCTTATCTAAAATTTTAAATCTAAAAATCTTTTAAAATTTTAAATCTAATTTCCTAACAAACCAACAACCCCTTTCTCTCTCTCTCTCCACTTTTTCTCTCTCTCATATATTCTCTCGTACTTCTCTTTATCATTCTTTCTCTTCTTGCTTCATGTCTCGTTTCTCATTTTTTTTTTAACTGTTCTTTTGTTGCCGGAATTCCATCGTGCCGGTGACGCTTCTCGACGTTCCAGCGAGGTACCCCGACCCGTGTGGTTCCTTTGTTCGCCATTTGGGTTCATTCCGTGAACCGTGCGCCCGTCGCGAGTTTTTCCCGCCGACGGTTAACGTTCCGTTTTCCTGATTCGCGACCCATCGAGGCAAGTTAATCTTGCTACATGCTATATAATTCATTTTATACCTATTTAAATAAATACCATACCTATAGTTTAAATCTAGTGCCCCATGTTTAATTTCATAACGTTTCGATGTTCCGTTTGCATCCGTTTATATCATATTAAATCTAGATCATGAAAACTTATCTTGTGACATACTAGATTACATTATACTGCATCCATATCAATTAAAATATACATCGTCGTAATATTTCTTATTATTATCTTTAATTAGTTTATAATCTACATTTTATGATATTATATATTTAAAATATTATAGTTTACACATGAAACGTCGTTGAAAAAGCGGATACGACAAATCTGAAATTTACTGTACACGTTACCGTATAAAATTCATTATAAATCATAGAAAAATCATTAGTATACGTTCTTTAGTTCGTTACGAAGCTAACTCAGAATACTATAACTCTATGAAATATTTACTTGCAAAATAAATTCTTTAAATAATGTAAAATGCAAATGAAAATGTCTCCAAACTGCTGTCCAGGGAAATTCCAGCAGCAAACTCTCAACTTCGAATGTTCATAACTTTTTGTAGGGACAACCTGAGATGCTTATACTTATAAAACTGAAAACCTTATTGAATTATCTTTGTTTTGGTATAAGACACGTCCCTTTTGGAGAACGTTTGTTATTTTTAAGCTATTTTACAAATTAGGATGACGCTGAATTTCTGAACGGAACTTTCTTGTGCATGGTTAATCAATACCACTTTTATAGTTATTAATCGCTTTGAATATGCTATCCATATTCATATTATTATATCAATATTTATATCACATATTGCTTAGTTGTACATCCCACATTACCATTTTATAGTTTTATAACTTTTTGGATACCCGTTTGCATCCATCGCATTTAAGATACATATAATTACATCCATAGATCACATTACTACATAATAATGTGATATTAACACTCCATGTTTAATAAATTGCATCCTAATTAATATTGGAACTATAAATGTAACCCTAATCGATAACCGCGCATCCATATGCTTGAAATTATATCTATTTGCATATCATATTGCATGTTCCAGTTTATTGTTCTGATAGTACTCATGCTTGTTTATTTATATACATGCTTATGTTAGTTTGATTATGAGCACCCACATGACATCTTATGCTTCCTGACATGACCTGTTACACTTCCTACTTGACATGATATGGTACCGTACACTCTTGACATGACACGACACCTTTATACATTACCTGGCTGGACCTGATGTACCATGGCTTTACCTGTTACTTGATCTTGTGTCTAATGCCAATAAACATAATATGTAGTTCTCATGGACCGTTCCTGTTGTCTATCCAGACAAACCTGCTTTTACCTGATCCTGTGTTGGCATTAGTTCTTGACTACTGAATACCTGACTTGACATACATAACTTGGGGGTATGGGGAAATCAAAGGTGAAACCTGACTTGTAACTCAACTGTTCGATACCTGTTCTGATCAGTCTTACGGGCTAGGCCAGCCCCGGAGTGATGATGCTGACATCACTCGCCCATCCTGCTACCTGTTACTGTCTAGTGGCACGTCTCGGATTCAGCCCCGAGGGTCTTGACCGTGGTCTCGGGCATGCACGGGATACTATTGAGTTACATCGATGATTCATCAATTGATTTCAAAGACTTTAGAATAGAAAATCTGATAGAACAGTTTAGTTTACCCACTGCACGCTACCCTGTACTGGTATGATTCATATTATTGTTATTCTTGCTGTATTCATGTTTATATTACATTGCCTGCTACACTGTTCATATTATATTACTTGATGACATGATGCGCTGACGTCTGGGTTTTGCATGGCCCAGATTCCGTACCGCTGTTGCAGTCCGAGCAGGAATACTTCAGCCAGCAGGCTGAGCTGTGAGTTCAGTAGTAGTTAGTTTTATTTCCTGCATTTATTTCCTGATGTGAGCCCGCATTATGGGACACACTTTTGAGTTATTTGTGTTGGATCATTTGCTTCCGCATTTATTTATTATTGACTCCTCTTATTCTGGATTATGGACATGTTTTAGATAGTTTTATCTTGTTCTTGATATCTCTACAGCCGTAATGTGACTGTGGATGGATACTTCCTACCCACAGGTAGCATGGTTGGCTATGTCACGTGCCCAATCTAGCGTACTCTGGGAAGCGGGGCGTGACACCTCCTCTCTTTTTAAAACATTAGATGCGGTTTTCTCGTGATGTATGTGTCGTCCACCATGAGATTTCATGTTTTCTGTTGGATTTCGAGACCCGATTCGAGGAGTGGATGAACCGTCTCGGGTACATGGTGGGCCCGGTATGGTACCCCGGGGCAAGAAGATCGAGTTGTAGACGATGAGCCTGGCAGGGGAGGACTACCTTCCGGTGATGTCTGGCGCGGCGGATATCCGGAGGATACCGACCGTTGTCGTGAGATTTGATGATATGGGCCGATCCAGACTGACGGAGCCCGAGATATTGAGACTATGAGACATTGAGATTATGAGGTATTGAGACTTGAGATTTACATGTTTTGTGTCGATACTTGACACGGATTTCCATGGATTTCATCGTTGATATTTCAGATTTCTATACACATTTTACCATGATAAAAGTTAAAGATTTCTTATACAGATATCTCTAGATTTCAGGATTGGTTATTTCACATTCATGGTGCATGCATACTCATTCGCATGACATAGTTCTATATGAGGCACTGATACGAGCACGGAGCATTTGCACTTACACGTAGTTTATTATCCTATCTTTACTTGATGACTAGTAGTATATTAGTATATTATTATGACCTAGGATAGCGTCGTGCATTCGATTTCTTTTCGCAGATATCTTCTACTCACGAGTTGGTAACTCACCCCCGTTGTGCCAAATTTTATTACAGGTTCGATGTACAGGTTTTCTTGGTAGCTTGCTGGAACATCTTTTCATTCAGGGTGATTTGCACGGTAGGTTGGTTCACTTGTATCTGGACCGCCATTGTACTTTTATTATTTCATTTGTATCTAGAAAGCTCCATCAACCAAACTTGTATTACCTGATAGTTTACTGGATCAGTTGTTTATTTTGATCTTAGAGTCGCGCTTGTATTATTATGATATCTGGTGGTTTGTTTTCTTTTTTTATGTTTTGAGCCTCGCCCTTTGGCGTTGTATACTATTGTGCATTGGTGTGGTCGTTTCCGCCTGTTGGCGTAGAGCTTGCTCCCGTTTGGGGATGCTTTTTATTGTTTGTATATATATTATTCTTGTTTGTACCCGTTTGGGGCCAGTTTTTACAAAGGAGACTCTGCCGAAATTTTTGAGAAAATTGAATGTTGCTTTTAAACTTGTTTTCTACATGTTTTTCTTTACTTCTTCTTCTTTTTATGGTTTAGATTTCTGGGCTTCGGCTTACTTAGGTTACGTTGCGCCTCTAGACGCTTCGTAATCTAAGTGCCGGTCACGTTCCATACTTTCGGGTCGTGACAAAAAGCCCTCCCAGAGGCAGTCGAGCCTGAGGATCCCTCGCTCGGCTATCCTTCAGGACAAAAGCCCTCGCCAAGAGGCACCGGGCAGTAACCCCGCCCGGCCAAGAGTCCTTGGTAGGCTTCTTACAGCCCCTCCCGCGCTAAGGACCAAAGTCCTCCCAGAGGCAGTCGAGTCCTTGCTCGGCTATCCCCGGCTGGTAGCTTCCTACCACAATCGACAGGGATCAAAGTCCTCGCCAAGAGGCACTGGGCAGTAACCCTACTCGGTCCCCGTCCTGAAGGATCAAAGCCCTCGCAAGAGGCAATCGAGCGGCTGCTTTGCTCGGTCAACTCCGGCTGGTAGCTCCTTACCCATGACGCCAGGAATCGAAGCCTTTGCAAGAGGCATCCAAGCGGCTACCCTGCTCGGTCGTCCCAGACTGGTAGTTGCCTACCCACGACGCCAGAGATCAAAGCCCTCGCCAAGAGGCAACCGCGTAGCTTCACTGCCCGGTCATCCTTAGTGGGCTTCTTACAGCCCCTCCAACGCTAAGGATCAAAGCCCTCGCAAGAGGCAACCGAGCGGCTGCCCTGCTCGGTCGACTCCGGCTGGTATCTCCCTACCCATGATGCCAGGGATCGAAGCCCTCGAAAGAGGCCTCCGAGCGGCGACCCCGCTTGGTTGTCCCAGGCTGGTAGTTGCCTACCCACGACGCCAGAGATCAAAGCTCTCGCCAAGACGCAACCGCGCAGCTTCACTGTCCGGTCATCCTTAGTGGGCTTCTTACAGCCCCTCCAATGCTAAGGACCCAAAGTCCTCCTAGTGGCAGTCGAGCCCGACCCTCGCTCGATCATCCCCAGCTAGCGGTCGTTGCTCGCAGCGCCAGAAATCAGAAGCCCTCGCCAAGGGGCAACCGAGCAGCTTCCTATCCATCCTCGGCACAAATACGGCGGACAGCCCTCTGCCCATCACATGCAGAGGATCCGAGTCACCAATAAGGGGCATCAGGTCTATCCAAGTCTCGAGCGATCTCCCCTCGACTTCGTGGCCATGGAGGCTATGGAGACGCCTCCTTCTCAGCAGTGCTTGGCAAGTAATCGAAATCAACTCGACGAACGATCGCTAGACAAATAGCCGACCTGACATGGAAGCCCAACAGTGCAAGAAGAAAAATTTTACGAGCGGATTTGAACGAACAGAAGATAAATTGCAAACCAAAGAAAGAAAAAAAGTTTTACTACCGAAGGCAAGTCTTTACAAAGGGTATTTTGGGCTCCCCAGCCTTGCAAACTGTCCGGAGGCTTACAAAAATTACAAAAGCAACAAAATAAAAGAAGGAGGAAGACGGGGGCTTTAGGCCTCGGGGCCGGGCACGACCTCGGGGTCCTCGACATTCACCACGGGACGAGCAGGGTCCTCGGCGACTTCCTCGTCAGGAATCTCTTTCCCCTGCTCCTCGGCGTCCGCGAGGAGGTACTCGGCCTGGAGCTCTTCGTCGGCGAACTCCGGCATCCGGGCCTTAACGGCGTCGAGAGCCTCATGCCAGATGAGGGTTGTGGCCACGGCCAGGTCATCATAGAAGTCCTTCGACTTCTTGTAGCTCTCTATCGCCTTCGCCGCCGAGAGGTCGGCCAACTTCACCGCTCTCAGGTCGGCCGACTTCGCCGAATCGGCCGCTGCCCCCAGCTCCTTCCGGAGGGTCTTCACCGTCTTCTTCAGGTTGCCGGCCAGCACCTGAGCGTCCTCAAGCTTGGCCTCGGCAGCCACGGCGGCCTCGCGGTACCGGGCAACCTCCCGTTTCCCGGCTTCCACCTCGCCCTCCAGGGCAGCAACCCTCACCATCACCGCCTCCAGCTCCCGCTTGGAGCTCTCTTCCAGCGAGGCGAGCTGGCCCGCAGTCTTCATTGCCGGGGCTATCATCTCGGCCTCTATGCGTAGAGTGAGGGCAACGTGCTGGAGAACCTGAAAGATAGGAAAGAGATCAGAAAAATGAAGGAGGCACCGAATCTCACAAAAAACCAAACACTTATCTGCACGGACTCCTGGGCGATGGACGCCATCTGGGCCGTGAAGGTCCCCCCGGGGACCCTACCCTCCGCCGATTTCTCTATCTCATGAAGCAGGCTGTCTACGACGGCACCGCGAACTGGAGGCCTCCTTCCTCCACCATGATCGGCGAGGGCGGGCCCCGGGAAGACCTCCGGGAACCCCTCTTGAGCGGCTCCGATGGAGAGCCGATCTCCTTCTCCGAGGCCGGGTCTTCCAGAATCCGAGCCCGCTTCCGGCCCTACGCTCCACTAGGCCCTGGGGCGGGATCCGCCCCGGAACGCTCACAGGACGCGACCACCAGAGGAGGAGGAGCCAGGGCGGGCTTCGAGCGGGAAGGGCTGGCGCCTTCGGCCTTCGTGACCCTCCTCGGCTGGCACATGGAGGCTTTGAGCTCGTCCATATCTATGGGTCCTGCACAAAACCAAATGTAAATAAATCAGCGACACAAGCAATATACAAGCCAAAAAGCAAGCCTAAACTTACCGACGAACTCAACGGGGCTGAGCCCGGCCCAACTCAGGACCCTCTCAGACGGCAGCATGTCGAATCGGGGGATGGGCTCCCACGACACCACTCTCACCATGACGGGGTCACTGGACTGGTTCTCCGGCAAGCATTTCTCCCTCGACCACTTTGTAGGCACGGGCCAGTCCTCGCCCTCGGGAGGGGAAACGAAGAAGAACTTCTTCTTCCAGTTGTGAATGGAATAAGGCAGGGCTACAACCCTTGTCCCGGCGGCGCCCCTGTCGCTTTCTGAAAGAGAGGTAGACCTATCTCGGGTCGCCCACTCGACCACCAGGGTGATTTTTGAAGACGAGGGAAGAATTAAGGAGGGAGAGGCTGAAGGGAACCGCCTGTAAGTTCAGGCGGATTAGGAACCCGAGGAGAATCCTCCACGAGTTCGGCACTAACTGGCCAGGGGCTAACCCGAAAAAGTTCAGCACTTCGACAACCTCGGGAGAGAAGGGCAGGCGCATTCCATCCTAAAAAGCTTCCAAATACAAGGCGATCTCCCTGCCCCGTACTTGGTCTGCCCTCTCTCCCTCCTTGGCCAGACGAAGCGTATAACGTGAGCGGATGTGGAAGCTGTTAGTGTATATGCCCTAGAGGCCATTACTGTATCATACTAGTTTGTATATTACTTGATGGAAGCTTGGGATATTCACCTTGTATAAACAATCTTGCTCAATATAGTAGTATGCTACTTGGTTTGTTTCTACTTTAATGTGTACTTGTGTTTATTTCAGTATATCACTTATACGCATTAGTGGAGCCCTTAGGATCTTTGCTTGATTACCAGCGTTGTGATGGCAGTCACACTAGTGGGGGCTGGGTAATCTATAGGCACATCCTTATACAGGTCCCTAGTCGTAGGACTATCGAGACAGGGCATCGATACTCCGGAGTAGACTAGCGTATGCGCTTCTCATCCCAGTATGGGAGATGGTCTGTCCCACAGCCATCAGTACGTCGTACTGGAGATAGTATACGGGTGCTCGTTGGGTTACGAGTACACTGGACAGGACTCGTCGGGAACTGACAGGTTGGTATTATACCTATCGTCAGTTATCAGTTCCCAGGTGACATGAGTACAGCTTAGTCCGCTGACTTGACACTGGCACTTCGCCTCGAGTGTGTTCCCACTGCACTTTGATCACTACCCTACCATGGCTCAAAGGAGTCGTGCAAACAGGTGGTGGTTGGGTGCAGTCCCGAAACACTTGGAGGCAGTGACGGTTAGACAGGATTCGTCTCTCCCGGTATTGGGGGTTGACATCGCGCTGTGTCTAGGAGAGCCATTACACGAGTAGTCCCTGGCCAGGGCAAGCGAGATATACTGGTAGGTTCCAGTGTTATCTCAGGGTGTTTTGGGCTTCACTCCGACACGACTTGTACCGCTATTGGGGGACTGACGTTTTACCGCCCCCTAGGCCCGACATGCGATGTATCAGACGAACAGACCGGACTGTACGGAGAATGTCACATTCAGACTCAGTAGGAGTTCAGATGGGGTTTCACCTCGTCAGCCTTCTTGTCGGCATCTACCTGGGGACCGTTACGCACAGCTAGTGCCGCTTGCGGTCTGTGGTTAAACCCACTGCCAGCGTAGTGTCGAGTCTTTAGAGTCCCACACAGAGGGTATTCGCCTCTGGGCAAAACAGAGTAGAGGTCGCATGGTTTTGCGACAGGGTTCGTTCTCATCCGCGCACTTGTGCACGTTTGGAGTCCGGACGGATTATACTGGCAGGCTCTGGTTTGAGCCAGATACCGGTATATGTTTTGGGGTTGCTTTTATCTCTTGGTATTCTTGTTCCTCGGAACGAGAATACAGGTGTGTATGCACAGTTGCTTGAGGCGGAGGATGAGGTTTTTCATTAGGGTTTCGGAACGGGTGCGTATGCACAGTTAACAGTCTTCATTTTCCAAACCCTAATGGATTTATATATTATCTAATAGTAATTAAATGAGAATTATGTTATGGTTGTTTTTTTGTTGACTTGTTGACCATGGTTGACTTGTTGACCATTGACCACCATCATGCTTTGAAAGATCCTCCTTGATTCATGCTTACACTTCATTTAAAGAAGCATGATAGTGGTCATTCCAAAATTACCATCAACTATTCTTATTTCAATTATTATCATTTAGATAATTCTTTTCTTTTGCATTATGGTTGCAAGAAAGAGAAATATAGCTCATTCTATCATAACCTCTCTCTCTCCTCATTTTCATCTTCTTCTTCCTCTAGCAAAGAGAAACCTTCTCATGTGTTGAGAATCCTTCTCTTTAAAAAGGAAAAGCAAACCCTAGTTACTCTCTACTCATTCTAGGTTCAAGGTTTGGCAAGCCGGGAACCCTAGTTCACTCAAAGATCGAGGAAGAGCCCAAAGGTCGAACCTTCGAGGTGGATCCATCTTCGACGGAAGAAGGCGACGAAAAGAGAACCATCAACCTCTACAAGATCTCAAGAAGAAGGAGTTCAAGTTTAGGTATAACCTTCATCCGAGTAGCTAACTCTCTTTAGCGTATTTGCTAGTTTAGTTTAGCAACGATCCCGACCTAGTTTAGTCCATGTTGCCTCTTGCGATAAAAATTTGTTTTTTATACCGTTTCCGCCTCCCCGTAAGCACCGGGGGTCGCAATATGGACTTACAGAAGCGAGCTGGTCCTCATGCCTCACCCAACACGAGGCGCCGGGGGCAGCATCTACCGCCTCCTCCCTAAGGGCTGCCCCTGCTGCACGATCCCGGGGAGAGGATCCGACCCCTACTCCCCGGGAAGACTCAGGCTCAACTAAAAGGTCCCTAGAACCTACTCCTACGACATCTACTGACTCTACAAAGGAAGACATCTAATCTTGAGAAGAGAGATCCTCGAAAAACGAAAGCAGAAGAGAGAAGGCGAGCGCCGAGCAACCAGGACAGTCCACTCCTGACCCGACCCGCTAGCTGGTTAGGGCAAGAATGGGGGGCTAATGATGATGCTCAGTATTAGCGATCTCCAAGATCAGGACACGTGGCAGATGACGTGTCCCAGAGCTCAGAAGAAAGGGCCGCAGGGGTCGACCAGGCTGTCCCTGTTCCCGACCTGCAAGCACAAGCAGGCTCACCTCAGAGCCCCTTAGAAATTGGCATCCTCGGCCTCTAACCTCGCCTTGATCTACCACTGGACCAAGATTTCTCGGCCCTCTCGCTCGTTCTCAAGCTCCCCAGCTGAAGCCATCTTCCTCGGTCCTCCAACCGACCGACTCCACCACTCACAGGCGTAACCGCCGCTCTGCAAATCTCGCCATGCGCAGATTCTCTGCCAGCAACATCCCACGTTTCACGCCATCACGGTCCCCATTAATGGGAAATCCGCTTTTTACGCAGGCGTGACGTCGGGAGCGTAACTGCCGGCGAGATTCTCGCGCCTGCTGCTGTGTGCTACCGCTACTATATAAACCCCGATCACAGAGGGGTCAAGTAAGCCATTTTTATTCCACTTAGCCGTTACTCTGCTCAGATCTCGTACTAACTTTGATCGTCAGAGGGTGCTCTGTGGTACCAAACCATCCCGGGACTTCTTTGCAGGTACTCGGTCTTAAACTCCTCAAATCATCAATCTCCTCAAAATCCATTGAGACCCGCACGCAATAGGAGATCACCTTCCAAATCCACCGGGAGATCGACGGAAAACAACATCTGTGGGAGACCCGAAAAGGACCTCCATCACCTTTCATCTTGTGCTATTCATCCATGATCACCACACACAAGCACACATCACACAACCAGAGGACTCACGAATTTGCCTCGAAAGCGTTAATTTGTGGCCACTTTCCCTCTGGGGTTTGAACTCCGCACTCTCCCCAAGAGGGAAAGTGACCACACCAACTCACCTACTGCCCATTGGTTTAATGCATCCAATTATATCTTTATAAATGAGTAAAGAAAATGTGTGTGTGTGTGGTGGGGTGGGGTGGGGGTGGGGGAAGCACTTTCATTTATTTCTGTGTGGGATTTAACGACGGAACCGTGTGATGCATATTCTGAGTCGATGTGTCAGGAACCGTCACATACATCGGTTAGAGAACACAAATCTTGTACCAAGGTGGGCGGCACAAATTGACGTAAAAAGAGCGAGATTCTCATGCTTCATGCTTCGCAAATGATCGTTAGCCAACATCTTCAATTTTCTGTACTTTATTTCATTTTATACATCTTTTATATCTTTATGGTTCCATTGTTAACCACCTCTAGCAAAAAGTTCATTCATGATGGTGATTTATACTTTGTGGTTTCATTCCAAGGATGCGATTTCTTGAGCTGAGAAAAAGATAAATATGATTAGTAAACTACATTTTCAATTATCTTTTGATAATCTATAGAATCAAAATGGTTTTATTTAATCTTCACTGGGATGGGATTTCCTTAAGCAACCTCCTTTTTCTTTCTGGGGATTGAGAAGAAAACTTATTTCAAATTACTGTGATTGTAGCTCATGTCATTAATTGATGCTCTCTCTTTTTTAATAAAAGAATTCAAGAAATGAGAAAATCCTCCAACATATTCTCATTTAAAACTATCCGTATCATCAAAAAGTTATTTCATGGTGATACGTAGATTGACATACACATATTTAATGACATAAAGATTAAGAAGGTTGATGGCGATAATTAAAAAATTGACGGATGATTAACCTTTGCTGCCTCCAATATAAGAAATTTCATGGTAATATGTATATTTGCTGAAAAATGATAATTTATACTAATGCTAGAGAAACAAACAAAATATAATTAATGCAGCGATTCCCTAATCTCATATATCTATGAAGAAAACTCAATCAGCCAACAAAGGAAGACTGGGGTTAGTCAACTGTAACTAATGGTTGGAATTGAAACATATACTGGGATAATAAAGTTAGCTGAAATTAAAAATTCTATTTTTTTGGTTAGTCATGAATGAAATTAGAACTGGACTGATAGATCAAAAATTCTAACTTTTGTTCGACTATATAACGACTCTCCAACTCTATTCCTTAAAATTATCCCAACTATTTCTGTTGAACTTAATCATCAAATCAGAACTCTTTCTTTTCGCTCTTCCTATCCTACGCACGTTATTATTATTATTATTATTTTAGGATTTCTTCGACCCCTTCTCTCTTCCTTTGATTTCTCTTTTTCTCTTCTTCAAGTCAATGAATATTTGGATCAAAGATAAACACTAAAAATTAACATCTGTATCTTTTCATAACTTTTTAATTTCTTACATCATGAGATCTATTATTACAACTTATATGATTAACTTTTTTATATATTTATTGAGCCGCTAATAAATTTTTTGTAATAATTTCTTTTCCCAATATGATAAACGCTAATTTTGATAAAGTTTATTTGACAGAGATAAACATAACATTCAACTTACATAATCAAAAATCATAGAAGTTTGGAAAATTATACACCTTATTTTTATTGTACTCTGTTTAATTTGTAATCTGACACACATATTTTTTTTTGCCTAATCAAGTTGTATTTCCTAGAATATGATACCAAAAGGATTCTTGTTTGTTTGATATAAAACAAAACTAATGCGATCAAATTTTTTCTACATGCATGTATCCAAGCTTATTCATATGTAAATGTTTATATATTTATTATATACATCTTTTATTAAAAAATTATTATTTAAATCATTTTAAGTGTTGTTTTTATTATTTATATGGATGGATTATATAGTTTTTATTATGTATTAATAGAGGTATCTTTGGCATATCTTAGATATTTTCAAAGCAAGATTTACTATTTTCCAAAGTTGTCAAATCGTGAAAGTTTCGTATTTCGTTTTCTTATTTATCGTATCGTGTATCGTATCATATTTCATATCGTAAGAAACAAAATTTCTCGTTACAATAACGAAGTAAGTATGTATAGAACCAATTATAATTTTAAAAATGATCAAATTAGCAATATAGAGCCACTTACAGGCTAAAGCAAATTACGGAATTGCAACTGCGCAAATACATACATATAAATCATACAAACTCAAGCATTTGATAATCAAATAATACCAAAACAATCCAATATATCCATCCATGTATTATAATTCAAAAACATAAACATGATAAGTTTTATAATTCATACCTAAAATATTACAACCAAGTTGTCAAAATATCACTATCAAACAAAGTTATGGGACAAAAAATCATTCTTCTCCAATTGATTAATAACCATCATTAATATAAAAGTATTATTCTATTCGCTTGATATACATTGTTTACCTACAAGCTAACAGTTTAAATTTTTGGGTAAAGTGGTTTTTGACATGGTATCAAGCCACAAAGAGATCCTGACACTACAAGGAAATGGGGGAAATTTCGACGGTCATTTATTTATAATTTATTTCGACGGAAATCTGCCGTCGAAATAGTTGACAAATATTTGAAATTTTGTCGACTTGGGTCAACAAATTTTCCCCCCACCACCTTAACTAAAATTTCATTTCCCTCAAAATTTTCCCTTCTCCCTCCTAAAAAAATTGCCCTCTCCCGCATTCACTGGCCTCCACCCCTCCGATCCACCCTCTCTCCCTATGTCGACCTGCCACCGAACCCGCCTCCGATCTGCCGACCCTCTTCTCTCCCTCCTCCTCCACCCGATCCCATTCTCCCCTCCTCCACCCAATCTGGCATCGAGCCCTCTCCTTCCTTCCTCCTCCACCCCATCAATCACGTTGTATCCCTTTCTCCCTTCCTCCTCCACCGGATCCGACCCTGACCCCCCTCCTCAACGAGCCCCCTCGGCTCCGGCTATGAAAATCTGGTTAGTTTTTCACTTAATTTAGTTAATTTTTTGATATTTTGTTAATTTTATTTAGGGTTTATGATTAATTTTAGGTTGTGGTTAGGGTTAATTTTAGGGATTAGGTTAGGGTTACAATTAATTTTGTTGTTAGGGTTATGGTTAGTGTTAGGGCTAAGGTTATTTTTGGGTTAATTTTTTAATTTTTAGTTAATTTTAGTGTTAGGGCTGGGGTTAATTTTAGGGATTGGGTTTGGGGTAATTTCTAATTAGTGTTAATTTTAGATTTAGGATTTGAATTAGGTTGCTAATTTTAGTTAATTATAATTAGGAATATATATATATATATATATATATATATATATATATATATATATATATATTGTTGTTATTTATAGAGATGTATAGCATATGTAACTAAAAATTTGTGTGATTGTAGGTTTGACGTCGGTGTGATTGCTCATATTTCTTCGCATTCTATATACGTCAGTTTCCGGTACACAATTTTATCACTTTTAAATCTTAAATGCTAAAGTCAGCCTGAGTCACCATATCTAGATTAAGTCACCAGTTAAATATTAATTAAACCGAAAATATAGATACTTGACATGCCATAAACCAATTAGCTTTATACATACTAAATTTAGCCTAAAGACGTGTTTGTGTGTGAGAAAAGAGAGTGTGAGACTTACCTTTATCTAATTTTTGTTGTATGGATGCGTGTTTATTTTAATGAATGCAGATGCTTCGTTAATAATATCAATTGTTTGAGAACTTACCATTCAAACTGAAAATTCTAAAACTTTAAACAAAATAGTTAAATAACCGATGATATTGAAACGATAACCATTAAAACCAATCTAATTAAGTGCATGATACTCGATGATAAAATAAGTAAACCGATACATATCGTCATCGAGTTTCTCACATTGAAAAAATATCGCGACTTAGAACCCGTCTATCAGTTATATGCATACGGTTATTTTCGTGATATAAAACTACGCGTGCGTTATCAACCTCGAACGTTAATCGTTCTTCGTTGACAACCATCTCGTAGTTTATGCGACGAGAATACTAGTCGTACTATAACCGATAGATTTGTCCCGTTTTGGACAAATTAAGTGTAGGGTTCCTAGGCACTCTAATGAAGTCTCACAAGGCATCAACCATGCCAATTTCAAAAATTATGGGTGCCGAGAAACCCTAATACGGATCGTTGACTAGAAGTTTAGGCTAAAAGATAATCTAGTTAACTACTTAACTAAAAGTTAGATGCTACAACCTTTGTAGATCCGGTTCTCCACTTCCTTAGCTCCACGTGGGTGTCCTCTCGCTGTCCATCATGAATCCCGAACTCATTCGTCGGCTTCATCGGAGAAACGGGCGAGCTAGGTCGTCGGCTTCGTGTCAAAGACGATCTACGTCGAGGCATCACAAGTTCAAGCTCCGACTTCACAAAGTTGTGAAACTTGTGAAGAAAACACCCAAAACAACTTGGCAAGAGGTAGAGGGTGAAGAAATAGGAGGTGGGTTCACTTTAGAATTGGATTTCTCTCACTAGAACTCAAGTTGCCATTGATGGCATCAAGGTTTCTATCTTGAAGAAGAAGGAGAAGATGAAGCTAGTATTATGATAAGTGTTTTAAAATGAAAAGAAAATTCATACTTATCATAATCTAACAAGGGTTAAGTGTAGAGAATAAACCATGGTAAGTGGATGGGTTAGGGTTAAGCATGAAGACAAAATGGTCTCTTTGGTCAAACCTTCATGAAGCTTCAACAAGCTTCATGACAAAAACAAACCATTTTATTTTCATTTATCCAATAAAATAAATAAAGAAAGGAATAAATAAATGATAAGGCAAAACCCTAATTATCATTTAACCATGGTTTAATTCTTCACACTTAACCAAATGATCAAGTATCATCAAACATGATACAGATATGTGCACAAAAGTATATCACATATACAACTTGCACATCAAGTGAGAAAATCCGTATAAAGTGAACCAATACTAGTTAATGCAAAGTAATATATCAAATATATAATTATACATTAAATCATTAAATCAACATTTGATTCAATGATCCGGTCATGTCGCACATAACCGACTAGTATTCAATGTATCGATTTATCGAATCAATGATTCGATAACTAGGTCATATCGAATATAACCAATCGAAACATTTATCGCGAGAATGAAATGCGGTATCACATACACGCATTATTCTCGCTCCCGCACATATCTCATATGCGCTCCTATTTCGTTTCACTTGAGCCAGGAAACCTCTGTGTAGGACTCTAAAGACTCGTCAATACGCCGGTAGCAGATGATGATCATATCAAGCACCCACAAGCCAAGCGGTCTGCTAAACGTAACGGCCATCCGGGAATTGAGCGATCAGAAGATCGACGAGCTAGCCCGCGCACACTCCTGTGAATCCAACCAGTAACACTTGCCATACAGTCCGGTCTGTTCGTCTGATACGTCGCATATCAAGTCTAGGGGTGGTAAACGTTAGACCCCAATAACCGATAAGTCGTGCCGATGTGAGGCTCATAACGGGTCGAGAAACTACTGGTAACACTTACCAGCAAATCTCTGATCAGCCCTGGACAGGGACTTCCCTGTTACGGCCAATCGAGCACAGCGCAACATCAACCCCCAATACCGGGAGAGACGAAACCCCTCCTATCGCTCATTGCCTCCATGTGACTCGGGACTGTACCCAAAGACCACCGTTTTGCACGCCCTCATGGACGTGGTAAGGTGGAGATCAAAGCACAGTGGGAATCACACAAGACTCTATGACGATCTCGGGTCTACAGACTAACCTGTACAAGTGTCACCTGAGAACTGCCATCTGACGTGAGGTATAATACCATCTGGGAGTTCTCGGCGAGTCCGTCCAGTGTACCCAGTCTCCACTGAGCACCCGTATACCATCTCTGATGTCAAACACCAATAGATATGGGATCATCCATCGCCCATCTCATGGGTCGAGAAGCATATACGCTAGTCTACTCTGGTATATCGATGCCCCATCTCGATATACCCATGACTAGGGACCCTAAAGGATGTACCTATGGACTACCATGTCCCCACTAGTATGATCTGCATCATAGTCCAGGTAGTCAAGTACACATCCTAAGGGCTTTATCAACATGTAACTATAAGACAGTTTAAAGAGACAAGTGTACACGTTAAGATAAAGAGTAACCAGATAGCATACTATCATATCGAGCAAGAAAGTCATCTCTATATATGTCCAAGCATCCAATATAATATACATCATCTGTACAATACTGGCCTCTACGGCATACATACAACTAACAATCTTCCACTTGCACTAGGGCCAACTGCTGTAGTATCGCATACCGAGCATCCCGAAGAGTCTCTCAAACTGTATCTGGGGAATGGCCTTCGTGAGTGGATCCGCCGTGTTGTTCTTCGTGTCAACCCTCCTGACCTCGATCTCCCGGCGATCAACTATCTCCCGGATCAGGTGATACCGCCTCAGAATATGCCTGGATCGCTGATGGGACCTGGGTTCCTTGGCCAAAGCCACTGCTCCATTGTTATCGCAATACAAAGGTATTGGATGCTCAATGGATGAAACCACACCAAGTTCAGTAATGAACTTCTTGATCCAGACAGCCTCTTTGGCAGCATCGTTGGCAGCGATGTATTCAGCCTCCATCGTCGAGTCTGCCACGGTTTCCTGCTTGGAACTCTTCCAGCTAACCGCCCCTCCATAAAGGGTAAAGACAAAACCCGACTGCGACTTAGAGTCGTCCTTATCACTCTGGAAGCTCGAATCGGTAAAGGACTCCACTTGGAGTTCTCCGTTACCATACACCAAGAACATATCTCTAGTCCTTCGCAAGTACTTGAGAATGTTCTTCACAGCTGTCCAGTGACTCTCTCCAGGATCTGCTTGATACCGACTTACTACACTTAGTGAGTATGCAACATCGGGTCTGGTACATAGCATCGCATACATGATAGAGCCTACTGCCGAAGCATAGGGTATCCCTTGCATGCGAGCTCTCTCCAAATCAGTCTTGGGAGACATCTCTTTAGAGAGAGTGAGTCCAGAGATTGTGGGCAAGTTCCCACGCTTGGATTCTTCCATACTAAACCTCTTTAGTATGGTGTCAATGTACCTGGATTGGGACAATTCCAATATCCGTTTGGATCTATCTCTATAGATCCTGATCCCCAATATGCAGGAGGCATCACCAAGATCTTTCATTGAGAATCTTTGTGATAAGAAGAGCTTGACCGATTGCAGCATAGGAATATCATTTCCTATCAAGAGTATGTCGTCCACGTACAATACGAGGAAGACAACCTTACTCCCTGCCACCTTCTTGTAAATACAAGGTTCATCTTGGTTTTTGACGAAATCAAACTCTTTGATAACGACGTCAAAGCAGATGTTCCAACTCCGCGATGCTTGCTTTAATCTATAAATGGATTTAAGCAGCTTGCACACCTTCCCGCTGCTCCCACTGTCTACGAAGCCCTCTGGCTGAGTCATGTACACGCACTCTTCTAAATCACCATTTAGAAAAGCGGTCTTAACATCCATTTGCCAGATTTCGTAATCATGATATGCAGGGATGGCAAGCATGATCCGGATGGATTTAAGCATAGCCACTGGAGAAAAGGTCTCGTCATAGTCCATACCTGGTCTTTGACGAAAACCCTTTGCTACAAGTCTAGCTTTGAAAGTCTCCACTTTCCCATCTACACCAAGTTTCTTCTTGAAGATCCACTTGCTCCCAATGGGTTTTACCCCTTCAGGAGCAATTTCCAAAGTCCATACTTTGTTGGTGTACATGGATTCCATCTCGGACCGCATAGCATCCAGCCATTTCACTGAGTCCCCACTCGTGATGGCCTGCTCGAAGCTAGTTGGGTCATCATCCTCCATGATGCAATCCTCGCTCCCACCGTCCATGAGAAAACCGTAGTATCTCTCAGGTTGGCGAGGAACCCTACTAGATCGACGGAGAGGCTGGGGTTCATTGGGAGCTGCTGAATCCTCTGGTTCCACTAAATCTTCAGTTTGCGTTTGTGTAGCTGGAATTTCTTCCAGTTCTACCATATCCCCACTAATTTCTTTTGCAAGAAATTCCTTTTCTAAAAAGGTGGCATGTCGAGAAACAAACACTTTTTGTTCCTCTGTATGGTAGAAAAGATATCCATGTGAATGTTTGGGATATCCCACAAACTTACATAGAACTGACCGTGCCTCGAGCTTGTCCGGATTTTGCCTTTTGACATAGGCCGGGCAACCCCATATCTTAACTCGTTTAAGACATGGTCTCTTCCCACTCCATATCTCATATGGTGTGGTAGGTACAGATTTAGTTGGAACTTGGTTCAATAGGTATGCTGCTGTTTCCAGCGCATATCCCCAGAAGGAAATAGGTAACTCAGCTGTGCTCATCATAGAGCGCACTATATCTAATAGGGTGCGGTTCCTCCGTTCTGATACACCGTTGTGCTGTGGTGTATATGGAGGAGTCAGCTGAGAGAGAATCCCATTCTCTTTTAGGAAGTCCAGGAATTCATTGCTTAAGTATTCTCCTCCTCGATCAGATCGAAGGATTTTAATACTTTTTCCGGTTTGGTTCTCGACTTCTTGTTTATATTCTCTAAATTTCTCAAAAGCTTCTGATTTGTGTTTCATCAGGAACACATATCCGAATCTAGAGAGATCGTCAGTGAATGTAATGAAGTACGAAGAACCATCCCTGGCATGTGTAGACATCGGACCGCATACATCACTATGTATCAGTCCCAAGAGTTCGGTAACTCTTTCTCCGTGTCCCGTAAACGGAGCTTTGGTCATCTTGCCTTTGAGACATGACTGGCAAGTGTCATAGGATGAAAATTCAAACGGATTTAAATATCCATCCTTATGCAACTTAGCTAGTCGTGTCGCATTGATGTGACCCAGTCTACAATGCCACAAGAAGGATTCGTTCATTTCAGAACTCTTCCTCTTGTGTGTGTTAGTTATGCTCAGAACTGTTGATTGATTTAGAACATAAATGCCATTGCACAACGTGCCTGATCCAACCAACTTTTGGTTACGGAAAATGTTCATAACATTGTCCTGTAATACAAAATTATATCCCTCTTTACTTAATAAAGAAACTGATATAATGTTGCATATCAGGTTCGGCATGTAATAGCATTCGTTCAGAACCAATGTACTACCAGTTGGTAATGCAAGGTGATATTCCCCGACAGTCTTAGCTGCAACAATTGCACCATTTCCAACTCTAATGTCTTTATCACCTTCTCCAAGTTCTCTACCTTTCCTAAGCCCATGTAACTGATTACATATATGGGATCCTGATCCGGTATCTAATACCCAGGACGTAGGGCAAATGGAGAAACAGTTCTCTGTAACGAACACACCCGAAGAAAATGCATCAACATGTACTTTCTTCATTCGGGTGGCATGGGAATCCTGGTATTCCCCTATATCCTGTTCATTCCTATAACTCTTATAAGAAAGAACGGAACCAACGTTCCCCAGCACAGTATAACATGCGGGTTCGGTCAATACATCCATATTATTATCTTGGTTAAGGCATGAAATGGTCGCTACCTAGAGAGAGAGAGAAGAAAACACTTTAGCGTAAGCTCGTGCAAGATCAGATTGGTTATTGTCTTATCTAATCAGGATGGCTCCCACTGCTTTTTATCAAATCTTCCTTCAAACCCTAAAAGGAAAGACTAGCCGGGATTAATTACACACTACAAGTTCGCCAATCTTTCAGCCAGGCCAGTGTCGGTACTTTGAGGGAGGTCCCCCGTGCTTTCGCACGAACCTAATTAATGTAAACCTCATTTTCCCAGAGGCGTAACCTCGTTGACACCTTTCTAGACACCTACTTGATCGGCTAATTGCAATGTGTAAAACTCTCCCAGGAGTAACTCTTACTCGCAGTGGGTATCGGGATCCAACTATCTCATAGAAGGTATGCAATCTCATTGCAAATTTCAACACTTGAAATTCCCGATAATATTTTGCCCCTAGCGTCCTATGACCTTGACAAAGGCCAACAAATCATAGCATGCTAGTCAAGTTCAACCCGTCATTTCTTGATTGAATCAAACCCACCCGCACGGCCCTTGACAAAGGCCAACAAGGTCGTACGACTACCCTGAAACAATCTGCATCATATGCATAAGCAGATAATCACTATTCAGCTACCGCACACTACGCCTTGACAAAGGCCAATAAACGCAGCACGAATACTAAACAGTTCTTATCTGAAATGACGGAGGGCTGCGACAGGTTTTTCTGAAAACCTATTGCGTAATGAACTTGATATCGTTGTAGAATCAAATAAAGTTTTAAAATGGAGTGATTTTTATGCTTTTCCAGTTTTGCTAAAGGGGTCACTCCCGGTGAAGGGATCGTCGGCCCTTTCCTCGTCGAATGAGGTGCGCGGGATATATCATATATATCGCTGTGCAAAGCAGAAACTATAGAAGCAATCAAAAACAAACCGAGTGTGTAGCATCTGCCAGTTATTGCTAAAGGAGTCACTCCCGGTGAAGGGATCTCGGTCCTTTCCTCATCGAATAAGGTGCAGGGTATATCATATATACCGCTATGCAAAGCAAGAACTGTAGCTACCTGTTTTGTTTAAAATTTGATTCTACAACATCTTAGGTTTCTTTTCTTTCATTAATCACATTAATGAAGTCCCATCATTTAAATACCTAAACATCATAGATAGATATGACGTACACTTATGCCATCCGCATTCGCCTCGATGTCCCCTCGTGCACCGTTAGGTTAGGTAACTAACGACAGAGCAGGGCAGGGCTAGTGCGGGTGCAAAACATAAGTAACGTCTATATAATATATCATATATACTATATAAAGTATCTATCACAGAACATCACATGATCTCATCACAGATATCGCAGCAGAAGAAACATATGAAATATTGGATATACTAGGACATCCGTGTTTTCAATACGAGCCAGTATAAAACACGGATTCCACGGTCGTGATGAATAGCCAATCCCACACCCCTAGACCCCTACGAGAGCGGCAAGCAACCCTACCAATTCTAGGGTTAGGAGACCCGTACTCGACTCCTCGAGTTGGTCTCCCACTGGACCCCAGAACCCGGTTACTTGTACTCCCCTCCTTGGGTCTATCCTAGTGCAGAAAAGTAAATAATATACACAGGGTGACAACTTCCGCAACCTGGAAGTGCCCCAAATAAAAAGAATATTACATACAAGTTTTTACATGAATGAAAATGAAAAACACTCATCTCACATAAAAAACCCCGGCTATTCAAACACGACAATCCAATATAACATATCCAGCAACACATAACATCACATGTCATCAACGTAAGTAAGTATGCATACCCCAATTGTCGTTGACGTATAGCAACAAAACCGGCGATATGAACATACTACACTTACGGTCACAGAAAAGAAAGTGTAAAACTACAACAGTTGGAATCCGCAACCTCATTGGACATCGCATGCCTAATCAAATGAAATACTTAGACATCACATGCCTAACAGTTATAAACCCCGCATTTTAGTCTCATTATCGAAAACTCTTTTCAATATCAAGTGAAACTAAAGTGCTAGACTTATAACATTCATTCAGTTATCTCATAACTGTTTGTGAATTCCAATTATTGTATCCCATTCCAGATAAACAGAAAATGTTAAAGTTTCCGATCGAACAGTCGAATACCCAAGTTTTCCCGATACAGCTCAACACATGAAACAAGTCTAAAAACATTCAGTTCGTGCCTCAGTAGCAACGGTCCAGCCGTAGAAGGGTCAAGCCAACGCCTCACATGTGGCATGTCGTACTGCCCCAAATCCGAAGGTTCAAAGGGCAGTTCAAGACGGTCACATAATCGAGTTAAGGTTTGTTGTCTTCTAGAGGGTCCATCGCGTTACTTGCACTACTTAGAACGTCGTTAAACTACGGAAACATCCAACACTTGGAAATTTCCCGACAGGGGAAAAGTTGGGTATTTATATCCGGTCGAACTTTTTAACAAATTCAAAAATTATCCGGAAATACACAAAGGCGAAATTTGATAATCCGGTCGAAACACCGAAGCTCCAAAACAACCCCAGAAAATGCAACTCTTGAATAAATTTTAAAAATTCCCAGGAGAACCAGCACTGGAAAATAAGAATTACTGTGCAGAATTCTCTGTTTAATGAGGCCGTACGGCCGCGGAACCGCCGCATGAGCCATGCTCATGCCGTGGAACTGCGGTGGTTTGGTGGATTTGGGCTGTCGAATTTCACAGTAACTCTTAGAATCACCTGCTGATTTTTCTGCATATTTTTAATTTTGAAAAATCCCAGATTTTAGAAAATGTACAGAGAGCATTTTGTGAGTTAGGGTTTCGGTTCGTTCGGACTTCAAACTCCGTCTAGACTTCGCCTAAGGCTCTAGCTAGGCTCTGATACCACTGTAGGGTTCCTAGGCACTCTAATGAAGTCTCACAAGACATCAACCATGCCAATTTCAAAAATTATGGGTGCCGAGAAACCCTAATACGGATCGTTGACTAGAAGTTTAGGCGAAAAGATAATCTAGTTAACTACTTAACTAAAAGTTAGATGCTACAACCTTTGTAGATCCGGTTCTCCACTTCCTTAGCTCCACGTGGGTGTCCTCTCGCTGTCCATCATGAATCCCGAACTCATTCGTCGGCTTCATCGGAGAAACGGGCGAGCTAGGTCGTCGGCTTCGTGTCAAAGACGATCTACGTCGAGGCATCACAAGTTCAAGCTCCGACTTCACAAAGTTGTGAAACTTGTGAAGAAAACACCCAAAACAACTTGGCAAGAGGTAGAGGGTGAAGAAATAGGAGGTGGGTTCACTTTAGAATTGGATTTCTCTCACTAGAACTCAAGTTGCCATTGATGGCATCAAGGTTTCTATCTTGAAGAAGAAGGAGAAGATGAAGCTAGTATTATGATAAGTGTTTTCAAAATGAAAAGAAAATTCATACTTATCATAATCTAATAAGGGTTAAGTGTAGAGAATAAACCATGGTAAGTGGATGGGTTAGGGTTAAGCATGAAGACAAAATGGTCTCTTTGGTCAAAGCTTCATGAAGCTTCAACAAGCTTCATGACAAAAACAAACCATTTTATTTTCATTTATCCAATAAAATAAATAAAGAAAGTAATAAATAAATGATAAGGCAAAACCCTAATTATCATTTAACCATGGTTTAATTCTTCACACTTAACCAAATGATCAAGTATCATCAAACATGATACAGATATGTGCACAAAAGTATATCACATATACAACTTGCACATCAAGTGAGAAAATCCGTATAAAGTGAACCAATACTAGTTAATGCAAAGTAATATATCAAATATATAATTATACATTAAATCATTAAATCAACATTTGATTCAATGATCCGGTCATGTCGCACATAACCGACTAGTATTCAATGTATCGATTTATCGAATCAATGATTCGATAACTAGGTCATATCGAATATAACCAATCGAAACATTTATCGCGAGAATGAAATGCGGTATCACATACACGCATTATTCTCGCTCCCGCACATATCTCATATGCGCTCCTATTTCGTTTCGCTTGAGCCAGGAAACCTCTGTGTAGGACTCTAAAGACTCGTCAATACGCCGGTAGCAGATGATGATCATATCAAGCACCCAAAAGCCGCAAGCGGTCTGCTAAACGTAACGGCCATCCGGGTATTGAGCGATCAGAAGATCGACGAGCTAGCCCGCTCACACTCCTGTGAATCCAACCAGTAACACTAGCCATACAGTCCGGTCTGTTCGTCTGATACGTTGCATATCAAGTCTAGGGGTGGTAAACGTCAGACCCCAATAACCGATAAGTCGTGCCGATGTGAGGCTCATAACGGGTCGAGAAACTACTGGTAACACTTACCAGCAAATCTCTGATCATCCCTGGCCAGGGACTTCCCTGTTACGGCCAATCGAGCACAGTGCAACATCAACCCCCAATACCGGGAGAGACGAAACCCCTCCTATCGCTCATTGCCTCCATGTGACTCGGGACTGTACCCAAAGACCACCGTTTTGCACGCCCTCATGGACGTGGTAAGGTGGAGATCAAAGCACAGTGGGAATCACACAAGACTCTATGACGATCTCGGGTCTACAGACTAACCTGTACAAGTGTCACCTGAGAACTGCCATCTGACGTGAGGTATAATACCATCTGGGAGTTCTCGGCGAGTCCGTCCAGTGTACCCAGTCTCCACTGAGCACCCGTATACCATCTCTGATGTCAAACACCAATAGATATGGGATCATCCATCGCCCATCTCATGGGTCGAGAAGCGTATACGCTAGTCTACTCTGGTATATCGATGCCCCGTCTCGATATACCCACGACTAGGGACCTTAAAGGATGTACCTATGGACTACCATGCCCCCACTAGTATGATCTGCATCATAGTCCAGGTAGTCAAGTACACATCTTAAGGGCTTTATCAACATGTAACTATAAGACAGTTTAAAGAGACAAGTGTACACGTTAAGATAAAGAGTAACCAGATAGCATACTATCATATCGAGCAAGAAAGTCATCTCTATATATGTCCAAGCATCCAATATAATATACATCATCTGTACAATACTGGGCTCTAGGGCATACATACAACTAACATTAAGAATGTATAACGTATACACTTCTCTGCATACTTATGCTTTTCATTTGTTTCGAGATGAGTTTCGTCAGTACCTTTTCGCTGGTTCTCCGTGTACAAATATAGTTGAGATGATCATCTTAATACTGATAGTATTGAGATGTTTATCCCTTCTATTGCAGTGTACTCGAAGAACAGCGGGGAGGTGCTACCGAAATTTTCTTGAAGCGAATGAAAGCAATATATCAAAGGGTGTATGCGTTATACATTCTTAATGGGATAGAAGACTTACCCCCGACAACCATTACCCATTGACATCCAAGATAGAAGCGTTAATGTTATTTCTAGCCATGATAAATTACTCAAATGTATTTCCGAGACACTGTTGTCATTATCTTCTTTGTTTATAACCATCTCATTCTTAACTTTCTCACCGTGGGTTAGAATTATTAATATCGTATATAATTTTAAAATGTTTGTTATGATATAATAATTAATTGTAATATATATTAGGTTTTACGTATCGGACAAGAATGGATAAGACTTGGATAAATAAAAACAAATTTGGCTCTGATTTTAAAATCGGTGTAGAAGAGTTTATGCAATTCTCGTTAAGAGTGGGTGGTAGTCGGATCCCCTGTCCCTGTAGGAAATATTGTAATGGTAGAAGTGATAGTCAAGGGGCGGTTCAACTGCATATATTTACTAATGGATTCTGTGAAGGTTACACTATTTGGCACTTGCATGGAGAGGTCGTGGACTATAGAATCAGTGCACATCATCTGTTACCGCCATCTATAAGAACCCCATCAACCATCGGTTTAAATGATATGATAGACGAGTTATATGATGGCATGAACGATGATACTCCTACGGATGATGCGGTTCCAGATTCCGAATCTGCTAGTTTTTTTAAATATATGGAGGATGCTAAGAAACCTCTTTATGAAGGTACGACAATAACGAAATTGGATTGGATGGTTCGCATGTTTCATCTTAAATGCAAAATTTTATAGATCAACATATCGGTTGATGACTTTCTAAAGATAGAGAAGGAGGCTTACCTGAATTCTGATCTCCCTGCAAATTTTTAAGAGATGGAGAAGATTATTGCCGACATCTGTTTCGGTTATCAAAAAATCGATGCATGTTCAAATGACTGCATGTTATTCATGACATATGATGATAGAAACATAAATAAAGTGTAGAACTTATGGGGAATAGAGGTGGATATTACCTAAAAGGCCGCCGAGGGACGAGGAGTCAATTCCGGAAATTCCTGTGAAGGTGTTGCACTTTTTTCTATTAAGAAAAGACTACAGAGATTATTTCTGTCGTCAAAACCGCCGAATATAAGAAATGACATTCAAATGGTCGCAGAAAGGATAGAGTCTTACGGCATCCCGCTGATGGTGAAAAGTGGCAAAAATTTAACGTTCAATTTCCCGCGTTCGCTGCGGAAGCTCATAATGTGAGACTTGGATTATCGACTGATAGATTGGAACCGTTTAAAAAAGGTGCATCTCACAGTGTATGACCCGTTACACTAGTAGTTTATAACCTCCCGCCGTAGATGAGTATGAAACAATCTTATATCCAAATGCCTCTGTTGATCCCTGGAAGCAACTCTCCTGGTATTGATATCGATATTTATCTGAAGCCGTTGATCGATGAGTTGAATGAGCTGTGGGAGACCGGCATCGTTGCTTATGATGTCCTCAGAAAGGAAAGATTCACACTGCGCATGGCGTTGCTTTGGACAATAAATGATTTTCTGGCATATGCCATGTTGTCGGGATGGAGTACGAAAGGTTATCATGCTTGCCCCTGTTGTCAAGAGAATACCGTCTGTGAAACGCCAGTAAATCGGATTTTCTGTTACACTGGACATCGTCGTTAGCTAGATGTTAATCATCCTTATCAATGCAATAGAATCAAGTTCAATAGTGAGCAGGAGAATCGGCCCCCTCCTCCTGAGCCAAACGGGATAAAGGTGTTTGTGGACGTAAAGCACATCAATATTGTTTTTGGTAAGAAACTTAAGCATACTATTCTGAATGAGATATCAAATAAATGGAGAAAGAGATCTATATTTTATGATTTTCCATATTGGCATTTTCTTAATCTTCGCCATAATTTGGATGTCTTGCACATCGAGAAGAATGTCTGTGAGCTTTTGCTGGGTACCCTGTTAAATACCAAATTCAAGAACAGAGACACATTAGCGATACGACAATGGTTTGCTACAAAGAATTTGCAGCCCGAATTGCATCCAACTCCGAAAGAGAATGGTAAATGGGCTATTCTACCAGCAAAGCACACAATGTCCGATAATAAGAAGCTGAGTTTCCTTAAGGTACTTAAACAAGTAAGGGTACCGGATGCATATTCTGCGAACATTAGTATATGCGTAAACTTGAAAAAGAAAACTCTCGTCGGCCTGAAAAGTCACAACTGCCATGTGATCATGCAGCAAGTGCTTCTCATTGCTGTTAGGGCGTTACCAGATAACGACGTATCAGTTGTGACTGATTTGTGTCATTTCTTCAGAGAGTTATGCTTCAAAGATTACTCAACAAATGATTTTAGAACCCTGGAGAATAAAATACCTCGCATACTTTGTTGAATGGAGATGTTGTTTCCGCCTTCTATTTTCACCGTAATATTGCATCTCATGGTTCACCGTGCTCAAGAGGCACATTTAGGTGGTCCCGTGAATTATCGGTAGATGTATCCGCTCGAAAGGTAAAACTTATATAACAACTCTTTACTATTCATAATAAATCGAATATTTATAATAAAACTAATTAAATTTGTTTGCTTCCGTCAGATTCATGTACAAAATGAAATGATACATCCGTAACAGGAGTCGGCCTGAAGGGTCGATCGCTGAAGAGTTTCTCGCGGAGAAATGTATGACATTCTGTTCTATGTATCTAGAAAGTGTTGGGACTGCATTTAATAGGCCGAGACGTAATGAGAACATGGTTGACAATAGACCTGTAATATCCGTCTTCCGGGCCCAAGGAAAGAAACTGGGTAAACCGAAGCCGGGTCACATTGCATCTGAGCAACTCGGCATGATTCACCGTTACGTTTTATCTAACTGTTTAGATGTGAACAGTTTTATCGAGTAAGTATTTATTACTTTTTTCTTAACATAATTATAGAATATCTTCAAGTCAAAATTAAATGTTTATTTGCGATATATACAGTGTTTGGAATGCTCAATACCATCCACCTATTAAACGAACTCGGTAATGGGATATCGATAAGGAGCGACATAAATACTTTCCTGCTTGGTTGAAAACACGTGTAAATTGTAAACTACAAAAACTAAACTACAACTCATGTTGATACACACACATACACACATAACTTAATCCGTTTTACCCTAATAGGTTGAAAGAAATCCCAATGATAGACATATTTCAGAAGATATAAAAGCGCTAGCATATGGTCCAGATGAACAAGCTGAGTACCTCTTCGGTTACGTTGTTAACGGATTTAGATTTCACACCAGAAAAAGAGATCAAAATAAAAGGTTTCAGAATTGTGGCGTCTTTGTCACATCCACCGTTACTGGATATTCATCTTCTAGAGATTCAAATCCAACCACGGGAAAATTGGACTATTACGGGGTGCTTAAAAAATAATTCGGGTGCGTTATCATGAATAGACGGTTGTCATGTTCAAGTGTTTGTGGTACAATGTTCATCATGAACATACCGGGTTCAAAATTGAAAATGGCATAGTTTTACTCAATTCATCGAAACTCGCTTTTGGTGAAGAGCCTTATATTCTCGCCAGCCAAGCCCGTCAATGCTTTTATGCCGCAGACCCCAAGGATGCCCAGTGGGATGCTGCTGTTGTAGCGAATCCACGAGACTATTACAACATGGGTGAAAGTGATGTAAGCGAGATTAGTTGTCCTACAATCCCGGTTATATAATATGATGCTATTCCTATCGAATTCAACAGCGGTTTATCAAGAACAGATATAGAGCCGGAAATAGTCTCTGATGTGTCATCGGCGGTTGTAGAACCAAAAGTCTAATTAAGACTTTAAATATCTTGATATATTAACTCGCTCTTATATGATACTCATAATTTAAGTAATGTGAAACCTATAATTTATTGAATCTTTCTTTCCTCATATTATTTCGTACATTTTATCTTTTTCCGCATATTATTTCCGCATATTATTTTCTACAGTTTCGAATTCTAATGTACAGGGATTTTCAAGTTAATTTATATTATTTCTGTATTTCATTTTTTCTCCAGCATATTATTTCCACCATTTATTGCTTATGTATGATATTCTTTTCAGTTATAATTTTCACTATTATTTTTTTATCTAACATATTAAACTGTATTCCATGAATTTTTTTAGATATGTCAGGTTCAGATAGCAGGACTGATCATTCTTCCGGGGGCGAGGACAGTCCTCTCAGAAAAAGAAACGGACTGGGAGAGGACCCATACGGGCCAGTGATATATGGAGGAGGATGCCACATGTTCCTGGCAAACCGGTTGTATACCTTGCGTTCACAGGGGATATTGTGACAGGAGCCAGTAAAGAAGTGAAAAAATGATGTCGTCGATAGTAAACAGTGAGGACCGCATGCCTCATTTGTTGAAAGACGAAGATGACGAGTGGGAGGTCCTAAATTGGGACAGTGAAGCGTAAGGGCTAAAGAAACAAGTCACTATATGGGAGATGATGGTTAGATTTCTTTATACAATTCAATACTACACTTTTTTTGATATGCACACATGTACACACACATACGCATATATCACACACACACACACACACACATACACATTTACTAAATTACTATAAAATACCCATACAATGATGAATTATCCCGTTTCGCAGGCTCGGTTCGAGTTTCGGCGGGTTGGCGTAAAGGGCCCCCAGAGGGTTTGCGATGAACGCGCGGTCTATGATAAGATGTGTAGTCATGTGGCGAAGAATTGGAGAGGCCATAAGAACAAAATCTTTAGAAAGCTTGAAAACTGCGCTTCACCGGATGAGATGTATTCGATTAAGCCGGATCCAGATTGGTCCAACGAATACTGGCATGCCTTGGACGATCATTTCTTGTCCGGAGAGTTTAGGGTATGTCTTTGACGATACCTTTTTACTATTTTATAGAAACTCAGTAAACAATATTTGATATAACTGCAGGAGAAGAGCGAGCGAGGAAAAGTATCTCGCGCTCAGCTGCACGATATTTATAGGGGTGGGAGCAAGAGTTCCCAACAGGTTGCCATCGAACATGTAAGTATCGTATTTGATATTAATACATTAAAATTATCTTAGAATTTTATGTATGAACTTTCTAAACGTTATATGCAAGAAGAAAGCCATGGTAGAGAGTCTCTTGATCATATCGAAATCTACCGGGCTCAATTTGTACGGGACGACGACGCGCCTGTATCGATTGAGGCACGTGATATATATATAAGACTCTACATATGCCGAGCTTCTTAATTATTTCAGAATAATTATTGTGTAGATTTTAGAATGGCAGTAATACATTTCTTCTATAAACAGGCGGCGATGACGGCTGAGAGAGATTGGTTGATCCAGGAGATGGAGGCGGAGCAGGGACGTCCGGTTGATGACGCGCAGAGAACATTCATCGTAAATAAGCCTTTCACGACATTTAGGCCGGATCGTCACGGGAGAGTACATTGCGTGTCCTCCAAGATCACTCCATGTCAGTATAACACTCATTTTTAGTCGACCGGGCATCCACCTCCTAAGTTTCAGCCAGCTGACGAATCGCTTTCAGAGATGCCGATACAGACCAGGGCCTCTAGGACCAGGACCCTTGTGTTTCATGGATCGCCCCAGGAGCGGACGCTGGAATCCGGCGGTTCCTTACGCTTATCAACTACCGCTCCCGATCCCTCTGCTGCTCCCGCTCCCACTGCCGATCTATTTGCTGGTTGGACTCTCGAGCAAAGACTTAATCTTATCGACGTGTACGTCCAGACTGGGAGGCCCGTACCTCCGATAAGTTTAATAACCATTACATATATACACACATACGCACATATCACAAACACACACAATCATACATACACACATACACGCACAAGCATACACACACATGCATACATACGCACATATACACGCACAAGCATACACACACATGCATACATACACACATATCACATACACACATGCATTCATATCACATGTCACACACACACACACACACATGCATACGTACGCACATATCACATACACACATGCATACATATCACATGTCACACACACATGCATACATACGCACATATCACATACACACATGCGCGCGCGCGCACACACAGGCATACATACATGCACAATCATACACACACATATACACACATGCATACATACGCACATATCGCATACACACATGCATACATATCACATGTCGCATACACGATCATACACACACATGCATACATACACATATATCACATACACACACATGCACACACACACACACACATGCATACATACATGCACGCATACACAGACACAAACACACATGCATACATACGCAAATATCATAAACACACATGCATACATATCACATGTCACATACACATAATCATACACGCATATACACATGCATACATACGCACATATCACATACATACACACATGCATACACACATACACAAACACACATGCATGTGTAGGGTTACTAGGCACTCTCACAAGGGTCTATAAGGCATCAACCATGCCCGATTTAAAATTTAGACGTGCCGAACAACCCTAATCAAGATCTTTAAACTAGAGATTAGGCAAAACAAAGCATGTTAAACACTTTAATATCTAAGGGTTTGGGATTACAACCTTTGTAGTCCGGTCCTTCACTTCTAAAGCTCCGTGTTAAAGTCCCTTCGCCGCGATCATCATGTACCCGGACTCTAGAGAGACTCCACGAAGAGAATGATGCAAATTTGCTTCCGATCTTCGATAACAAAGATGATCTATCTTGAAGTTTCTTTAACACAAGCTCTCACTCACAAATAAAGTGAACACCCTAATCTAAATGGCTAGGATAGATTAGGATGATGAAGTAGGATTTTAGCTCTCATTTTTTTTCTATTTCTCACTCAAAATCATCACTAATGAAAAAGCTAGTAACCATTTCCATTGAAAAAGAGAAGGAAGAAGAAGAACAATTCTTTTGTGATGAATAATGAAAGTCAAGTGATAATTACCAATGCAACCATGGTTGATAATGAGAAGGCTAACCATTGTAGAGAGTTAACTAGGGTTAAGAGTTTGGGTTGGGTTAAAGAATGCGTCACTAAAATATCAACCATAATATCTTAGCTCAAAACAAAAGAAAACCTTCTAGAAGGTTCATGAAAGAACTAACCCAAATCAAACCCCAACCATGTTTAATCTTCACTAATCTTGTTGCATTAGTAATTATAATATATTACAATATTATATATCACATATATAATATATTTTGTAACAAAAGAAAATAATACAATTAACATATATCGTATATATATCAATGTATTACCCGAGTGAGAAAAAGAATCTTTTAGTGAGCTTATATTAGTTAATGTAATTTAATATATCAAATATATAATTATACATTAAATTATCGAATCAACACTTGATCCGATAATCCGGCTATTTCATAAATAACCGACTAATATAATCTGTATCAGTTCATCGAATCAACACTTGATCCGATGACCCGGCTATATCTCATATACCCGGCCGATATCTCATATCGCGAGAATCTAATACGGTATCACATACACGTATTGTTCTCGGTCCCGCACATATTATATATGTGCTCCTACTCCGTTTTGCCTGAGTCAAGAAACCTCTGTGTAGGACTCTAAAGAATCGTCAATACGCCGGCAGTAGGTGATGATCATATCAAACACCCACAAGCTGCAAGCGGTCAGCTAAACGTAACAGCCACCCAGGTATTGAGCGATCAGAAGATCAACAAGAAAGCCTGTACATTCTCCTGCGAATCCAATTAGTAACACTCCCGTACAGTCCGGTCTCTTCGTCTGATATGTCGCATATCTCGCCTAGGGGTGGTAAACGTCAGACCCCAGTAGCTTGATAAGTCGTGTCGATATGAGGTCTATAACAGTTCGAGAAACTACTGATAACAATTACCAGTAAATCTCAGCAACCCTGGCCAGAGATTTCCAGTTATAGCTGTTGGGTTCCTAGGCAGTCATACAAGGGTCTATAAGGCATCAACCATGCCCGATTTAAAATTTAGACATGCCGAAACAACCCAAAGCCGGGATCTTTGCTAGATTATTAGGGTTTAACATGCAAGTAAATATCTTTACAACTAAGAGTGAGGGATTACAACCTTTGTAGTCCGCTCCTTCGCTTCATAAGCTCCGAGTAGAAGTCCCTTCGCCGCGATCCACGATCTCCCGGACTCAAGAGAGGCTCCACAACTCGAACGATCCATGCTAGCTTGTAGTCTTTCTTTTCTCCGATGATCTACCTCGAAGTTTCTATAATTCAAGCTCTCTCTCTCTAATGAGGTGAACACCCTAATCTAATTGGCTAGATTAGATGAGGATGATGGAGTAGTATTTGTGCTATCTTTTCTTATCAAATTCTCACTCTCAATCATCAGAAAATGAAAACCTAGCAAGCTTTCTCAAAGCTCAAGGTTGAAGAAGAAGAAAAATGAATTAATTCCTTTTGTGATGAATAATGAAATGATATATGATTAATAATGTAACCATGGTCAACTATGACAAGGCTAACCCATGTAGAGAATTAACTAAGGCTAAGGGTTTGGGTTGGGTCAAGAATGAGTCACTAGAAAATATCAACCATAATATCTTAGCTCAAAACAAAAAGAAACCTTCTAGAAGGTTCATGAAAGAACTAACCCAATTCAAACCCTAACCTTGTTTAATCTCCACTAAACATGTTGCATTAGTAATCATATCATGTTACAATAATATATATCACACATATATTATATATTTGTAACAAAAGAAAATAATACAATTAATATATATCGCATATATATCAATGTATTATCCGGTGAGAAAATGAAATAATAAAGCGAGCCAATATTAGATAATGTAATGCAATATATCATATATATTATTATACATTAAATTATCGAATCAACACTTGATCCGACAATCCGGCTATATCGAATATAACCGACTAATATATCATGTACCGATTCAGCGAATCAACACTTGATCCGATGACCCGGCTCATATCTAAATATCGTGAGAATATAATACGGTATCTCATATCGCATTATCCTCGGTCATGCACATATCACATATGTGCCCCTACTCCGTTTTGCCTGAGTCAAGAAATCTCTGTGTAGGACTCTAAAGAATCGTCAATACGCCGGTAGCAGGTGATGATCATATCAAACACCCACAAGCTGCAAGCGGTCAGCTAAACGTAATAGCCACCCAGGTATTGAGCGATCGGAAGATCAACAAGCTAGCCTGTACATTCTCCTGTGAATCCAATCAGTAACACTCCCGTACAGTCCGGTCTCTTCGTCTGATATGTTGCATATCTAGTGTAGGAGTGGTATACGTCAGACCCCAGTAACTGATAAGTCGTGTCGATGTGAGGCTCATAATGGATTGAGTAACTACTGGTAACACTTACCAGTAAATTTCTATATTAGCCCTGGCCAGGGACTTCCAGTTATAGCCAATCGAACACAGCACAACATCAACTCCCTATACCGGGAGAGACGAATCCCCTCCTATAGCTCACTGCCTCCATATGATTCGGGACTGCACCCAAAAGCCACCATTTTGCACGCCCTCTTGGACGTGGTAAGTTGGAAATCAAAGCACAGTGGGAATCACACAAGACACTATGACGATCTCGGGTCTACAGACTACCCTGTACCAGTGTCACCGGAGAACTGCCATCTGACTTATGGTAAATCACCATCTGGGAGTTTTCGGCGAGTCCGTCCAGTGTACCCAGTCTCCACTGAGCACCCGTACACCATCCTTGATGTCTAAACACCAATTGATATGGGATCATCCATCGCCGATCAAATGGGTCAAGATGCGTATACGCTAGTCTACTCTGGTGTATCGATGCCCTGTCTCGACACACCCTCGACTAGGAACAGTTATATTGGGGATAGTGCCCTCAGAGTCAATTATTGGATCATAGGCACTTGATTGCAATGATTGAGAGATGACATATACCATTAGAACAGTCTTACTCAAGATGATAGTATGCTATCTGGTTTATCTTTATCATCGTGTACTGTTTCAGGTGACCTTACAGGTCACTATTGCACGTTGATAGAGCCCTTAGGATTCTTGCTTGATGGCCAGCAGTATGATGGCGATCATATACGTGGGAGCTGGGGTCTATAAGCACATCCTTAAAAGGTCCCTAGTCGTGGGAGTTTTCGAGACAGGGCATCGATACTCCAGAGTAGACTAGTGTATGCAGTCGAGACCCCGACGAGGGGCGGTGGCCGGTCTCACAAGCCATTGGTGTCAGTTGGTTCACCTAAAATGTATACAGGTGCTCATTGGGTTATGAGTACACCGGACATGACTCGCCGAGAACATGCTAGTTGGTCTTATACCAGACGTCAGATAGCAGTTCCCTGGTGATATGTGTACAGGTTAGTTCATCGACCTGAGATCGTCATTTGTCTCGTGTGAGTTCCCACTGTACTTTGATTACTACCCTACCACGGCTCAAAGGAGTCGTGCAAACAGGTTTTAGTTGGGTACAGTCCCGAGCCACATGGAGGCAGTGAGCGGATCTGCAGGGGTTCGTCTCTTCCGGTATGGGGGTGAGGTCGCGCTGTGTTTAGGAGAGCCATTACACGAAGTCCTTGGCCAAGGCAGGAGATTTACTGGTAGGTATTCTAGTAGTATCTCAGGGTGTTCTGGGCTACACTCCGACACGACTTGTACCGCTTTTGGGGGTCTGACTTTTACCAACCCCTAGGCCCGCCATGCGATGCTCATAGACGGACGGACTGGACTGTACGGATATTGTCACTGACAGGCTCAGTAGGGTGTCAGGATGAGTTCGCTCATCGACGTCCCTTTTGGTCAATACCTGGTAGCCCGTTACGTATGGCTAATATCTCTGACGTGCTAGTGGTTAAATCCACAGCCAAAGTGTTGACGAGTCTTTAGAGTCCCCCACAGACAGTTTCTCAAGTTTCGGGCGAAACGCTGTAGAGGCCGTATGGAGATATGGCAGGGTTCGATCATATACGTGCGGTATTGCACGGATCATGATCGGACGGATAATACTAGCGGGCTTTGGTTTAAGCCGGATCCTAGTATTGTAAAGTGTAGATTTTGTCTCATTGCATTTGTATTCGGTCGGAATATAAATGCGGGTATGTATGTACAGTCGCGGGGTTTTCCTGTAATTTATTACAGGATCAGTTTTTTGAAGTTGCCAGTTTGCATTCCGTTTCAGCCATTTTCCTTTGTTTCTTTCTTTGGCTGGATTTTGGTGGAGGGGGTTATTTGCAATTGTGCATTTTATTATGGAGAAGACTTTTGTGATGATGGCTTTATGATGGTTCAACCATCATTTGACTTCTTGGTTCATGATTGTTTATGATTGCTTGACTTTTGCTTGATGAGATGGTTGATGAGGATTGGACTTTGTTGGTAATCATCATTCCTAATGGTCACCACTCACTCTCTTGTGCTCAACCCCTTGAGATTTTTCCTCCTCTTTTTAGTTAAGGGCCGGCCACACTTTGTGAGGGTGAGAGAGGATTTTTCATTTGGTGAGGAAAAATGTTCATCTCATATATATTTTTTGCTTGCTACAAAAATCATTCATCTCCATATCTCCTTTCCCACTTCCAAAAATGGCAACTTTAACAACCCTTAGAGACATAGTGATCTACACTTAGCCTACAACATTTCTTGGACACGTCGGCTCGCCAACTTCGTGCCCGAGTTGCCTCGGTCCAGAGGTGGGAGCCCGTAAAAGAACCCGGCGATGTGGTGCCTTTTCCGACGAGGAGATGAAGACCGGAGATTCCGCGAGGAGATCGAGATGGAGGCCGAAGACCGAAGGACACGGATCGCTCGGTATAGCTTTCTACCCATTCTCTAGTTAGCTAGGAGTAGGTTAATGGCCCGATCCGGGTTTTTAGTACGCATTTTGGCCTCGTTCAGACGGCCGGGGCGCTGCCGTGCACTTACACTGGTATCAGAGCCACGCCATTAACCTAGTTTAGCTTGCTCTAACGTGTTTACAAGTTCGATCGAACGAATTTTCAAAAACCGCGTTTCCAATTGCATCAGTTTCTGTCGAATTTTTTTTGGCTCGAATAATTATTTTAAATTTTGCAGAAATTCGTGCAGGCAAATTTAAGAATTCTGTGAAAAAATGGTAGTGTGATACTGTAGCTGGACCGCGGAACCGCGGCCAAACCCCTGTTCTGGCCGCGGTTCCGCCGCAATACAGTGTCTTCACTGTACCATTTTTTATACAGAGCTCTTTAAACTTGGAGATTGGGGTTTTGGTATATTCTGTTTGGGCCCAGATTTTCTTTGAGTGCTACAGTTGTGCTTGGGGCCCACTTCGATAAATTTAGTCGATCGAAAATTTTAAACATGTCAGTTCACAGTATTTACATTATAACTGCGACCGTGAATGTCATTTGATCGGTAAATCCTGTCTAACTGCTATAGCCCTTTTAGACGGATTTGCGAACGTGACATTCACGTTGATGTTCTGTGTTGTGTTGTGATGTTGCGGATTTGTCGTGGTGGATAGCCTGGATGCAATGGTAGTAAAGTTTTGTTTTATATGTACATTTGATATTGCGAGGCGAGCGTCCGACATGTGGACTGCCATTACTGCCTGTTTGTATATTATTCTTTTGGGGCACGATCGGCTTGAGGTCGATGTACCCGTTGTATATTTTACTTTCTGTACTAGGATTACCCCGTGGAGGGGTGCACAGATAGCCGGGTTCTAGAGGGCAACGGGCCCGCATCTTATGGCGTTGAGATGGAGGGGGCTTCACTCTAGAATTTGCGGGCTATTCGCCGCACTCGTAGGGGGTACAGGTTGACCCAAGGAGGGGTGCACAAGTTACCGGATTCCGTGAAGTGCTGGGTGGTCCATTCACATTGTTGAAGGGGGCTGCCTCGCTTCAGGTTTTGGCGGGTAACTTGCCGCGCCCGTAGGGGTCTAGGATTTCATTGCACAGGCTATCCACACGACCAGAGGAACGTCGGGTTTCAGTAGCGGCTCTATGAAACCCGGGGATCCCAGATATCTGTATTGTTCTGTGATTCTTATTACATTTCTGTGTTGTTGCATTTTATCACGCCTTGAGCGAATATTATTGTCACGCCCCGCTTCCCAGAGGACGCAAGATTGGGCACGTGACATAGCCAACCATGCTACCTGTGGGTAGGAAGTATCCATCCACAGTCACATTACGGTTGTAAGGATATCAAGAACAAGATAATAAACTAATCTAACACATGTCCAAATCCATAATAACAAGAGTCAATAAACAATAAGTGCGGAAGCAAATGATCCAATACAATAAATAAACAGTACGTCCCATAATGCGGGCTCACATCTGGAAATGAAATGAAATAAATAAACTAATCACTAAGGAACTCACAGATCAGCCTGCTGGCTGAAGTACTCCTGCTCGGTCGTCGACAGTGGTAAGGAATCTGGGCCATGCAAAACCCAGACGTCAGCGCGTCATGTCAACCAATAATATAATATAAACATGGTAATAAGCAATGCAGGTATGAACATGAATAAAGCAGTACTATGAAATAACAGTGCAGGGTAATGTGCAGCGGTAACTAAACTGTCCTATCAGGTTTCTACTCTAAAGTCTTTGAAATCAATTGGTGACTCGTCGATGTAACTCAATAGTATCCCGTGCATGCCCGGGACTACGGTCAAGACCCTCGGGGCTGAATCCGAGACGTGCCGCTAGGCAGTAAATAGGTAGCAGGATGGACGAGTGATGTCAGCATCATCACTCCCGGACTGGCCAAGCCCGTAAGACTGATCAGAACAGGTATCGAACTGTTGAGTTACAAGTCGGTTTCACCTTTGATTTCCCCATACCCCCAAGTTATGTATGTCAGGTCAGGTATTCAGTAATCAAGGACTAATGCCAACACAGGATCAGGTAACAGGTCAGGTTTGTCTGGATAGACAACAAGAATGGTCCATGAGGACCCCAAGTCAGGTTTGTTGGCATTAGGCATGAGATCAGGTAACAAGTCAGGTCGTGGTACAACAGGTTGAGTCGGTATGTATATATATGTCATGTGTAGCAAGGTCAGGTCAATATGTAGTGCAATCAAGTATGCTCACAACAGGTATACAATCGAATAATGAACAGCAGCAAGAATCTCAAGTAAACAGCAATAATAGTCACTTAATCACAATGGTGCTTTGTATTATCTTATTAACAGATTCGAGCACCCTTGGGTTGCAATAATTACAGGGTAGCGCAATATTAATAACAGCAGGTAATGAAGATATAAGTGTACGACTATCGTCCTCTAAATAACAAAATAATTAACAGGTAGTTGTTATTAAGGTTATGGTGGCAAAATACGATTTAGATGGCAGTATTATGATGTATATCATATTTCGTCCAATGAGACAAGTAACTATACTTAGTTAATATTGCAAGTTTTAAGAGTCAAACACTTAATTAGTTTAACGTAGCATGTAGCAAGAAATCTTGCCTCGACGGTTCCGCAAACCGGAAAACACGAACGCAACGTCGGCGGAAAACACGCGACGGATGCACGGGTCACGGATCGAGTCCAAACAGCGAACAGCGGAACCACACGGACCAGAGTGCTTCGCTGGAGAGTCGGGTCCAGTCGTCGGCACGGCCGGAATCCGGCGAAATGTGAAAACGGCGACTAATTAGCAAAATACGACACACGGACACTAAAGACCAGCGAGGTGGTTGACACGAATGGAAAGGTAAAGAGATGCTTACAGGGAAGAACCAGGGGGCAACCACGACGGGTTCGACGGTGATGGGGCGCCGGCGAGGCAGCGAAGGCTGAAGGTTGCTGGGTTCTCTGGAAAGGGATGGTGCGGTGAGTAGAGGGGGTGCTGGCCTGATCTGGTGTTCAGGGGGAGAAGGAGGTGGTCGGCAGTGGCTCTGGCAACGACGGCGAGGGTCGACGGCGACTTTCCGGCGAACTAGGGTTAGGTGATAGGGTTTGGCTCGGGTTCTGTCGTGGGTCGGCGAGGGAAGGAGGAAGACGAGGAGGTCGGGACAAGGGTGAAGGGATGAAGGCTCTGGCGTCGTCGGCGATGGGAGGCGGCGGCGACGGCGAGCACTGCGTGCAGGTGGTGGCGTCAGGGTTGGGTTGCAGGCGCTGAAGGAGGGAGGAGAGGAGGTAGAGTGCTGTCGAGGCCGAGGAGGCGAGGACGACGGTAGTGGTGGTGTGGTCGGCACGGGGACTGCGGCGGCAACGGCGACGAGGAGGGTTCTGGGGTTAGGGTTCTCGCGAGTGTTTTCTCGTGGGGAGAAGGAGGAACAGTAGGGAATTTATAAATGAGAGAGAGAGAGAGAGAGACAGTTAGAAAGAGAGAAAGATTTTAGGAGAGAGAGAGAGAAATATTAGAGAGAGGTAGAGAGAAGATTGAGAGGCAGAGAGAGAGAGAGAGAGTGGGTTGGGGGGCCCACGAGGAATATAATCCCTCGTGATTGGCTGGGATGGCTACGGGGATTGTAAAGGAAAATTTTTAAAGATTTTAAAAAAGATTTATACGTTAAAATATAACAGAATTATATATTATATGGTTTAAATATATTTAATTAAATGGGCATTTCGGCGCTAAATGAAATATTTCCAAATCGCGCCCGGTTTGCGCCCAAATGTTTCAAATTCAAATTATAGGATTTTAAGCGAGTTCCAAACTTTAAAATGAGGTGTTTTATGATTAAAATGCATGCCCCCAAGTCGGACACTTGCACGCGCGCGTAGCCGTCCAAACTTGCCCGTTTCGCCGAACGGGATGAAATCTCGACGCGCGGACGCTACCACGCGACTAGTGGCGACGAGTAGGCCAACATGGATATTTTTAATTTCATTTTAGGTGTTAAAATTTGTTATGTGCCAAAAATGACTTAACCGGTTAAAATTTAGCAATAAGCACCAAACGATCAGGATAATTGAAATGAGCAATGTATAACACTCAACTAGTAATAGAAATAGTATTATTGGGCTCGGGTGTTACAATTATATATTGATATATATACTAGTAGATGTTGTATATGTTTTGCATCCACGCTAGTCCAGTCCCCGCTCTGTCGTAAGTTAAGTAACCTAACGGGTGATGACGGGACCCAGTGGCGAATGCGGATGGCATATACGTACATCATTATTTTCGTTCTTTTGTGGTGTGATCAATTGATGGGACTGCGTTGATTCGGATCAATACAAGCTAAACAAACCTATTCTGATGTTGTTGGAACATTTTTCAAAAAAAGCTGTTATTGCAAGGACGTTCTCTTTTATTTTGCACAGTGGTATTCGGTTATGAATATCCAGCACCTCAGTCGACGAGGCAAGGGCCGAGATCCCTTCACCGGGAGTGACCCCTTGGACAGAAGTTTGCGTCAGGGTAATAACTTCACTATAGCCGATTACTTTTGCTTTGCATCGTGGTATTCAGTTGGAATATCCTGCACCTCATTCTACGGGGAAAGAGCCGAGATCCCTTCACCGGGAGTGACCTCTTTATCAAAGGTTTTCGTCACTATATTTTTATAAAAACTATCCGGTTCCTTCAACGATATCAAGTTCATTACGTTAAAGGTTTTTCGCCAAAAACCATTCGTAGCCCTCCGTCATTTCAGACGGGTAGCACATAGTATTCATGCTATGTTTGTTGGCCTTCGTTAAGGCATAGTGTATGGTAGCTGCTTGTTACCTTTCTGCTGCATAGATAGATGCGTTGGTTTGGGACAGTCGTACTGCCTTGTTGGCCAAAGTCAAGGGTAGGTACGGGTGGGTTCAAATTAACCTGGACAATGACGGGTAAAACTTGACATGTGACTTATGATTTGTTGATCTTCGTCAAGGTCATAAGAGCATGGGGCAAAAATCACATCGGGAGATTCTAAAGAAACTGAAACTTGCCAGATATGCGCATACCTTCTGGAGTGTGATAACGTGAGTGGATTCCATCATGTTATCATGCGATGATAGTTGGATCCCGATTCCCACTGATGAGTTGGTTTACTCCTCGGGTGATCCCGACTAATTCTTCTTTCAGGTTTGGAGGAGATTTTGACGTTACAGTGGGAGGTTTCCTGATTAGATAAAGTGATAACCATTCTGATCTAGGTTAGAGTGCACGCTGAGTGTTTCTTTTCTCTCTCTCTTTGGCAGCGACCATGGCCCGACCCTTGACTATGACTCAAGTGACCAAAATTAACCAAACCTTCTTAAAACACTGGCTTTTGGATTGTCTGAGTTGCAAACCTCATTGCCACTCCTACTTTTACCCTTTTCTCCAGGACACCCCATATTACTACGAACATCCACTTCCATTGGATAAAACCATCGTATGGTTATATACGAACTCGAAGGAACTTGTTCCAGATTCGAGGATGGTTTCCGGTTCTGGAGAAAACGAATATGACTATTCAGTTGTCTTTTCCTTTTACCTTCTCTCAGGTTGCGAGTGCTCCTTGGATTAGGGGATAGTACACCTGTTATGCTTATTGGATAGTCTTTTTCCAAACCTTAGGCTGGTGCCGAACGGTAGGGAATGAAGAAAGCCGATTAGCTTAAGTATGGTGTACAGAAGGTATTAAGTAAAGACAAATAAAGAGATTAGTAAGAGGGCAAAGTAAATTGCGACTGCTATTCACAACCAAACCAAGTATTTTATCGCCATTCCTACTTCACCTTTGTATTTCTCCAGAACACTCCGTATCATTACGAAGATCCACAGTTATTTGGATATTCCATTGTATGGTTATATACGAACTCGAAAGGAACTTTTTCCAGTTCGGGGATGGATTCTGGTTCAGGAGAAATAGGAATAAGGTTTATTCGGTTGTCTTTTATCTTCACTTTCTCTCGCATTGCGAGTGCTCCTAGGATTAGGACAGTACACCCATTATGCTTATTGGATAGTCTTCTTCCAAACCATAGGCTGGTGCCGAGCGGTAGGGAAGGAAGAAAATCATTTGGCCTAAAGGGGTGTACAGAAGGTAATGAATAAAGACATATGAAGGGATTTGGAGAGATGGCAAAGAAATATACGGTTACAGATGTGAATCTGGATAATGGAAGAGGCATTACAAGGAATACCCGGATACCCCTTCGAAACATTTCAATGTTTCAGTTTCACTGTGTATTGTTAAAAGAAAACTGATTTCCCAATTAGACACTTGCTCCAGGGTATGTATTTACCAGATATGATTCTCACATCTGTATGGTTTTACAGATGATGAATGGGAGTAAGTTATTGGGAATGAGGTGATCATCCTCATTATATCGGAATTCGTTGTAATTGGTGATATTTGAGAAAATCACCTGGGTAGTTTGCCGGACGGCAAATATTTGGTTTTGAATATCCGCTGTTATGTACCAATTTAAAATTGATATATCTGTACGTCTATTTTTATATAGAGTGAGATATACCATTTTGAAATTATGTCTATGACATTTACCTATATCAGTGGATGGTTAGGTAAGGAGTATTAAACAGCGGTGTAATTCTTCTTAACCATAAGTACAGTTTTCAACCTACGACACACAGGGAATGAGTCATTAGACTCAAGGGACTTATACAGAGTATTGTATGTTGTCCAGTGTCCATTAGGACAGAGGGGTTGGTACTCGTACTAGATTCTGTTTACTTGTGACTTCTCTGGGTCTTAGACATGTGTTTCGTAGAAACACAAGGTCCACGTTTTGAGAAGTTATAAGTATATGAATAAAGTAGAAAACCAGGTATTGCAAGTATCGGGATTCTTCAAGGTGATTGAAGATGTAGATACTTGTGTATGGTGTTCAGTTGATAGTAATGATTGAGAGAACTTGCTTCTCTTTCAGGTTACTCATAATTGGAAGCACTCCTAAGTTGAGCAATGCTGATCGGCCTCTTTCCATTTAGTTGACATGCACTGGAGACAGCTGCATGATTTGAATCTGGTTCAATTAAATCAGTGCTTCTGTTTCTGTATTGGATATAGAACAGTTCATAACTTAATGATGTTAAGGTACGGGGAGTTGTCCGACTTATGCTTAAAACCAGACACTGGACAACTCAAGGCACGTTTCTGTAATGGCTGTTTGTGGGTTGACCCGGGCTATGACGAAGGTTGATTTTCTACCATCTGGAAGATCAATAGTGATATTGTTCTTGACTCGCCACAATTTTAATAAAAATGGATTTTTTCAGAAAACAGTAGTGGGAGTATGGTAGAACTGGAAGTGATTCCAGAACCGCAAACGATTACTGAAAATTTGATAAGAACCTAAAGATTCAATCTGGTTTGACGTTCCATTAGCCACTTCGCAGATATGGTGGGTAACCTCAGGCACCCGAGAGGTACTCCGGTATGCTCAAAGACGGTGACAGGGAGGTTCTTATTTACCCAGACTTGCCATTGCTGTTGTTCCAGACTGTGAGACCCGGCAAGAGGATGAGTATAGCGTCGTTCTGAACTAGCTTTAGAAGTGTACGTGTATATGACTCTGCCAGAGGGTTGTCGTAGTCAGTGGGAGCAGCGGAAGCATAATGGACAAGTGGCTTATGTCTATTTATAGACTAAAGCAGATATAGCGGAGATAGATCATCTATTTCTGATGTGACAGTCATAGGTTTGACTTCATCAGAATAGGGGATGGATCTGTTAAGAAGGTAGTAGGGTGTGATGTCCTGGTATTTGGATGACATACACAGAGTAGGAAGTGAAATTCCTATACTATGGTCGGTTATACTTTGGTTGTCACACAGTGGTTTCTCCACATAGGAGTTGGACATTATATCAGACATTTCGGTTACTAGATTTATTTTTTTAAATCTAGATTTGGGTAGTTTCTTAATCTGGGTACTTAGACAGCATTCTAAAGGTGTTTTAGAATGGATGACTCCTGGCACGGTAGTCTACCTGTAGGTAATGGAGTCACCCTCTTTAAAGGTGTCTTACAGACTAAAGGAGAGAGGGATGCGCATGATTGGCAGATCACTTGCCTAGGCAATTGAGTTAATCATGAGATGTCAAGTACCACACCAGACGTTGTTTTTGCAGTAGATACAATAAGTTGATATTGATCCTATCCTGGAGAAACATTCGGAAGCAGTTTTAGAACATAAGTGGATGTTCTAGGGATATGATAACATCAGCCTCATTCAGGAGACGGTTATCATTCCAGGCTTCCAAGGTGACCTGGACGGCAGAGTAACTGTCAGAGTTATAGTTTTCCTTCTGACGAGGGGCAGTACTATGGACAGGTGGTCCAGGCGGATACTGAGGGAGGCATGGCGCAGGATACTGATTAAGTTCAGTTGACGATACAGTCTAAGAAGTTTGGATTTGGAGTTCATTTATGAACTAGGTCCCATCAGATATCCAGACACATTCTAAGAAAGGTATTGCTCATTTCGGGAGATGGCTTTCTCCGCGAACTTGAGATAAAGAGAGACATAGAAAGAAACATTAGAGTGGATCCACTCACTGAGGCTATTCCTCGAACGCATTAGTTTCGCAAGCGGGTTTTGTGAGACTGATTAGTAGAGGAGTTGGGTGTTCGGTATCACACGGGCTGTCAGTATGCGACATCGTAATAATTAGCCTTGAGTGCAAGTGGGAGATTGTTGGAGATAGTGCCCTCAGAGTCAATTATTGGATCACAGACACGTGATTGCAATGATTGAGAGAGGACCTATACCGTTAGAACAGTCTTACTCAAGATTATAGTATGCTATCTGGTTTATCTTTATCATCGTGTACTGTTTCAGGTGACCTTACAGGTCACTATTGCACGTTGATAGAGCCCTTAGGATTCTTGCTTGACGGCCAGCAGTATGATGGCGATCATATACGTGGGAGCTGGGGTCTATAAGCACATCCTTAAAAGGTCCCTAGTCATGGGAGTTTTCGAGACAGGGTATCGATACTCCAGAGTAGACTAGTGTATACAGTCGAGACCCCGACGAGGGGTGGTGGCCGGTCTCACAAGCAACTGGTGTTAGTTGGTTCACCTAAGATGTATACAGGTGCTCATTGGGTTATGAGTACACGGGACAGGACTCGCCGGGAACATGCTAGTTGGCCTTATACCAGACGTCAGATAGCAGTTCCCTGGTGACATGTGTACAAGTTAGTTCATCGACCTGAGATCGTCATTTGTCTCGTGTGAGTTCCCACTGTACTTTGATTACTACCCTACCATGGCTTAAAGTGTTAGTTATATGTATGCCCTAGAGGCCATTACTGTACATTGGATGTATATTGTAGTGGATGCTGGGACATATATAGGTAGGACTTTCTTGCTCGACATGATAGTACGCTATCTGGTTGCTCTTTATCTTAACATGTATACTCTCTGTCTCTCTTATTACATGTTGATAAAGCCCTTAGGATGTGTGCTCGACTTCCAGGACTATGATGTAGATCATACTAGTGGGGCCTGGGTAGTCAATGAGTACATCCTTCAATGTTCCTAGTCGTAGGAATATCGAGACGGGGCATCGATATTCCAGAGTAGACTAGCGTATATCTTCTCGACCCATGCGATGGGCGATGGATGATCCCATATCCATTGGTGTTTGACATCAGAGATGGCATGCGGGTGCTCAGTGGAGACTGGGTACACTGAACGGACTCGCCGAGAACTCCCAGATGGTATTATACCTCACGTCAGATGGCAGTTCTCTGGTGACACTGGTACAACTTAGTCTGTTGACCCGAGATCGTCATAGAGTCTTGTGTGTCTCCCACTGTGCTTTGATTTCCACCCTACCACGGCTCTACTGAGTCGTGCAAACAGGTGGTTTTTGGGTACAGTCCCGATTCACATGGATGAAATGAGCGATAGGAGGGAATTCGTCTCTCCCGGTATTGGGGGTTGATGTTGCGCTATGCTCGACTGGCCATAACAGGAAATCCCTGGCCAGGGTTGCAGTGATATACTGGTAAGAGTTATCAGTAGTTTCACGATTGTTATGGACCTTACGTCGGCATGACTTATCAAGCTATTGGGGTCTGACGTTTACCACCCCTAGGCAAGATATGCGACATATCAGACGAACAGACCGGACTGTACGGTAAGTGTTACTGGTTGGATTCACAGGAGTGTGAGCGGTCTTGCTCGTCGATCTTATGATCGCTCAATACCCGGGTGGCTGTTACGTTTAGCAGACCGCTTGTGGCTTGTGGGTGTTTGATATGATCATCACCTGCTGCCGGCGTATTGACGAGTCTTTAGAGTCCTACACAGAGGTTTCCTGGCTCAAGCGAAACGAAATAGGAGCGCATATGAGATATGTGCGGGACCGAGAATAATGCGTGTATGTGATACCGTATTCTATTCTCGCGATGAATGTATCGATTGGTTGTATGCGATATAACCTAGTTATCGAATCAAGGATTGATTCGATAAGTCGATACATTGGATACTAGTTAGTTATATGCGACATGACCGGATCGTTGGATCAAGTGTTGATTTAATGATTTAATGTATAATTATATATTTGATATATTACTTTGCATTAACTAGTATTGGTTCACTTTAAATGGATTTTCTCACTTGAAGTTCACAAGTTGTATATGTGATATACTTTTGTGTACTTGTTTGTATCATGTTTGATGATACATGCAAACTTGCTTAAGTGTATGATTAAACCATGGTTATGTAATGGTTAGGGTTTTGATTTTATTAACTATTTATTTATTTATTATTCTTTTTTTTGAAAGATAAAGAGAAATGGTGGCTTTCTTTGTTTGTTGTTGAAGCTTCATGAAGCTTTGACTAAGTGACCACTTTGTCTTCATGCTTAACCCTAACCATTCAAACTAACCATAGTTTATTCTCTACACCTAACCATGGTTGGTATATGATAAGTATTCATTTTATTTTCTATTTGAAATATACTTATCATATTCTTTCTTCTTCTTCTTCTTCATCTTCAACAAAGAAGAAAGCTTGCATCCTTTAATGGCAACATAAGAAAAAGAGTGAAAAATCCAATTCTAAAGTGAACCCACTTCCTATTTCTTCATCGTCTACCACTTGCCAAGTAGTATAGGGTGTTTTCTTCACAAGTTTCATGGCTTGGTGAAGTTGGAGCTTGATCTAGTGTTGCCTCGACGTAGATCATCTTCGGTATCGAAGTCGACGACCTAACCCGCCCATTTCTCCGATGAAGCCGATGCTAGAGTCCGGGATCCGATATGGACAGCGGAGGGACGTCATCATGGAGCCTAGGAGGTGGAGGACCGGATCTACAAAGGTTGTAATCACTTTCCTCTTAGTTAAAGTAGTTAACTCGCATTGCATCGCCTATACATCTAGTTAACGATCCGTATTAGGGTTTGTAGGCACATGGAAAATTTTGAATTAGCCATGTTTGATCACTTGTGAGACCTCATTAGTGTGCCTAGGAACCCTACAGTGGTATCAGAGCCTAGCTAGAGCCTTAGGCGATGCGTAGACGGAGTTAGAAGTCCGATCGAACCGAAACCCTAACTCCAAAATGCTCTCTGGACATTTTTCAAAAACTGGGTTTTTTCCAGATTAAAATTTCTTAAAAAATTCAGCAGGAAGATCTAAGAATTATGGTGCAAAACGTGCTCCTGATTCATTTAAACCGCCGCGGAACAGCGGCAGAAGCTTGGATTCTGCGGCGGTTCCGCGGCCGTTTGGTCACATTACCCAATAATTTTTGCACAGTAATTCCTATATTTTGGTTCTGGATTTTCTGGGATTTTTTAATATTTATTCAAGAGTTGAATATTCTGGGTTGTATTGGGAGTTCGTAGATTTGATCGGATTGTCAAACTTTGTCTATGTGTAGTTCCGGGTAATTTTAGAATATGTTAAAAAGTTCGACCGGATATAAATACCCACTTTTTCCCCTGCCGGGAAATTTCCAATTGTTGGATTTTTCCGTAGTTTAACGACGTTCTAAGTAGTGCAAGTAACGCGATGGTCCCTCTAGAAGACAACAAACCTTAACTCGATTATGTGACCGTCTTGAACTGCCCTTTGAACCTTAGGGTTTGGGGCAGTACGGCGTGCCACATGTGAGGCGTTGGCTTGACCCTTCTACGGCTGGACTGTTGGTACTGAGGCACGAAGTGAATGTTTTTAAACTTATTTCATGTGTTGAGCTGTTTCGGGAAAACTTGGGTGTTCGATTGTTTGATCGGAAAGTTTAACATTTTCTATTTATCCGAAATGTGATACAACATTTGGAATTCACAAGTAGTTATGAGATAACTGAATGAATGTTATAAACATAGCGTTTTAGTCTCACTTGATCGGTTGCCACGGAATTTTGATGTGATCAAAAGTCCGTTGCAATCACGTAGCGTACACGGATACTCGCCGGTAAACTTAATAGACATCTACGCCCCAAGCCCCAACAAAGTGACTGTAGGAGAACTCCGTCGCCGAAAGCATCCGTTCGGGTGCTCGCGGCAGCGGTGTTCCGCCTTAGTGCACTTCGTCGATGGTATCGGGGGTGCGTCCGTCTACTAAAGTTTGCGACGAGCATTCGATCAGGATGTCGGGAATCTTGTTGAATTGCCCGACCTTATATTGAAAAGTGTTTTCGATTTTGAGACTAAAATGCGGGGTTTATAATTGTTAGGTATGCGATGTCTAAGTATTTCATTTGATTAGGCATGCGATGTCTAAAGAGGTTGCGGATTCCAACTGTTGTAGTTTTACACTTTCTTTTCTGTGACCGTAAGTGTAATATGTGATATCGCCGGTTTCGTTGCTATATGTCAACGACAATTGGGATGCGCATATTTACTTACGTTGATGACATGTGATATTATGTGTTGCTGGATATGTTATATTGGATCGTCGTGTTTGAATAGCCCGGGTTTTTTTTATGTGAGATGAGTGTTTTTTCATTTTCATTCATGTAAAAACTTGTATGTAATATTCTTTTATTGGGGCACTTCCAGGTTGCGGATGATGTCACCATTTGTATATTATTTACTTTTCTGCACTAGGATAGACCCAAGGAGGAGGGCACAAGTAACCGGGTTCTAGGGTCCAGTGGGAGACCAACTCGAGAAGTCGAGTCCGGGTCTCCTAACCCTAGAATTGGTAGGGTTGCTTGCCGCTCTCGTAGGGGTCTAGGGGTGTGGGATTGGCTATTCATCACGATCGTGGAATCCGTGTTTTATACTGGCTCGTATTAAAAATACGGACGTCCTAGTATATCCAATATTTCATATGATATTTTCTGCTGCGTTATCTGTGATGTGATCATGTGATTTGTTCATATAGATATGGTATATAGTATATATGATATATTATATATGCGTTGCTTATGTTTTACATCCGCGCTAGCCCTGCCTCGTTCTGGCGTTAGTTACCTAACCTAACGGTGCAGACGGGATATCGAGACGAATGCGGATGGCATAAGCGTACGTTATATTTATCTGTGATATTTAGGTGGACTTAAATGATGGGACTTCATTAATGGGATTAATGAAAGAAAATAAACCTAATTGATGTTGTGGAATCGAATTTCAAAATAAACAGGTAGCTACAGTTCTTGCTTTGCATCGCGGTGTTCATTGTAGAACATCCTGCACCTTATTCGATGAGGAAAGGACCGAGATCCCTTCACCGGGAGTGACTCCTTTAACAATAACTGGCAGATGCTACAACCCTCGGTTTGTCTTTTGATTGCTTCTATAGTTTCTGCTTTGCACAGTGATATATATGATATATCCCGCACCTCATTCGACGAGGAAAGGGCCGACGATCCCTTCACCGGGAGTGACCCCTTTAGCAAAACTAGAAAAGCCTAAAAAACATTCCATTTAAAAACCATTTGATTCCGCAACGAGATCAAGTTCAAAGCGTTAAAGGTTTTCATAAAAAAACCATTCGCAACCTTCCGACATTTTAGGAAGTAGAGTACTTAGAATTCGTGCTGTGTTTGTTGACCTTAGTTAAGGCACAGTGTACGGTAGCTAAGTGATGTCTTCCTACACCGCATATGATGCGATTAGTTAGGACAGTCGCGTGACTTTGTTGACCTTAGTTAAGGGTCATGTGGGTGGGTCTAATTAATCACGAAATGACTGGTAGAACTTGACTAGTGCTTATGATTTGTTGACCATAGTTAAGGTCATAAGTGCTAGGGGTAAAAATCTAAATCGGGAGTTTCAAGTGTTGAAATTTGCAATGAGATTGCATACCTTCTATATGATAGTTGGATCCCGATACCCACTGCGAGTAATTGTTACTCCTGGGAGAGTTTTGCACTTTGAAATTAGCCGATCAAGTAGGTGTCTAGAAAGGTGTCAACGGGGTTACGCCTCTGGGAAAACGAGGTTTACTGTAATTAGGTCCGTGCGAAAGCACGGGGAACCTCCCTCAAAGTACCGACACTGGCCTGGCTGAAAGATTGGCGAACTTGTAGAGTGTAATTAATCCCGGCTAGTCTTTCCTTTTAGGGTTTGAAGGAAGATTTGATAAAAACAGTGGGAGCCATCCTGATTAGATAAAATATATAACCAATCTAATCTTGCAAGAGCGCACGCAGAGTGTTTTCTTCTCTCTCTCTCCAGGTAGTGACCATGTCACGCCTTAATCAAGATAATAATATGGATGTATTGACCGAACCCGCTTGTTATACTGAGCTGGGGAACGTTGGTCCCGCTCCAACTTATAATTGTTATAAGACAGAGCAAGAAATAGGGGGAAAACCAGAATTCCTATGCCGCCCAAACGAAGAAAGTGCATATGATGCATCTCCTTCGGGTGTGTTCATTATACAGAACTATTTCTCAGTATCCTCTGCATCCTGGGTATCTGATACCGGATCAGGATCCCAGATATGTAATCTGTTACATAGGGCTGCATGAAGATAGAAAACTGAGAACGGGTGATAAGTTTCATGAGACAGAAAACGGGGCAAGTGTTGCAGCCAAGTCTGTTGGTCACTGTCACCCTGTATTACCAATACATTGATTCTGAACAAATGCTATTAGATACCGAACCTGATATACAAAATCATATCAATCTCTTTATTAAGGAAATGATAAAATTTTGTATTGATGGATAATGTTTTGAACATTTCCTATATCAAAAGTAGATCGGTTCAGGCGCGTTATCTAAAAGCATTGATGTTCTAAATCAAACTACAGTTCCTAGTATACAGAACACACACAAGAGGAAGAGTTCAGAAATGAACGGATTCTTATTGAGGCATTGTAGACTAGGTCACATCAATGCGACCCGACTGGCTGAAGTTACATTTTAGATGCATATTTAAATCAGTTTGAATTTACATCTTGTGAAACTTGCCAGTCATGTCACAAAGATTAGATGACCATAGCTCTGTTTATTGGAAACAGAGAAAGAGTTAGTAAACTCTTAGGACTGATACATGATGATGTATGTAAGGTCCCCTGTCTACACATACCAGGACTGGTTCTTTATACTTCATTACGTTCTTTGATAATCTCTCAAGATTCAGACATATGTTCCTGTTGAAACACAAGTCCGAACCTTTTGAGATATTCACAGAATATAAGCTAGAAGTAGAGAACCAATACGGGGATAAGTATTATGTCCTATGATGAGATCAGGGAGGAAAATACTTGTGCATGGCATTCCTGGACTATTCCAAAGGAGAATGAGATTCTCTCTCAGTGTTACTCCTCTGAATATACCACAGCACTACGGTGTATCAGGGCGGAGTAATAAGCACCCTATATGATATAGTGCGCTCTATGATAAGTACTACTGAGATTCCTATTTCCTTTTAGGGAGTTATGCACTTATGAAGTTGCATACCTATTGAATATGGTTCGATTCAAATCAGTGCCTACCACTCCATATGAGATATGGTATGGGAAGAGCCTATCTCTTAAATAAGTTAAGATTTGGGATTGTCCGGCCTGTGTCAAAAGCAAAATCCGGAAAAGATCGAGGCAAGGTCAGTTCTGTAGAACTGGAAAGGTTCCAGCTATACAAACTGCAGCTGATGGTTTGACAGAACCAAAGGATTCAATAATCCCCGACGAACCTTAGCCTCTCCGCCAATCTGGTAGGGTTCCTCACCTGCCTGAGAGATACTTCGGTTTCTCGATGACAGTGGGAGCGAGGACTGCATCATGAGATGATGACCCAACTAGATTCGAGAAGGTCATCAAGAGTAGGGACTCTGTAAGAATGGCTGGATGCTTAGCGATCTGAGATGGGATCCATGTACACCAGCAAAGTATGGACTTTAGCTGCTATATCTGAAGGGTTAAATCCACATCAGGAGCAAGTATATCTTGAGAAGATTACTTGGTGTAGATGGAAAAGTTGAAACTTTCAAAGCTAGACTTGTTAAAGGTTTTAATCATCAACCAGGTGTGGATAATGATGAAACCTTTTCTAGAGACTATGCTCATATCCATCCAGATCCTACTTGCCATTGCTACATACCATGACTACGATATCTGGTGGTTGGGTGCCATGACTACTTTTCTAAATAGTGATTTAGAAGAGAACGTCTATAAGAACACAGCCAGAGGGCTTCGTAAATAGTGGGTGCAGCGAAAACATGTGCAAGTTACTTTACAGGATTAAAGCAGGCATCGCGGAGTTGGAACGTCTGTTTTGATGTGGTAGTCGAAGTGTTTGACTTCATCAAAATAATAGATGAACCTTGTATATACAAAAAGGTAATAGAGAGTAAGGTGGTCATCCTCGTATTGTACGTGGACAACATACTCTTGATAAGAAAAGAGTTTCCTATACTACGCTCGGTCAATCTCCACTTATCACAAGGATTCTCCAATAGGATCAAAGTGATACCTCCTAAATCCTGGGTTTTGGATCTATGAGATGGATCTAATTGGATGTTAGGATTCTCACTAACTGTAGAGAGATAGTATCAGTTGATCCTGGGGAGAATCACTGGAAACGTTGCAGGGTGATAATGACTACCGAGTGTCAGTCACAGGCATTGTCTTTACCCTCAGTAAAGGGACGGTGTGTTAGAAGAGTTCCAAGCTAGATACCGTGGCAAACTAGACGATAAAGGCTGGTAACATCGTTATTAAAGATACTACCAAAGAGGCAGTTTGGGTGTATATTGGTTCATAAGATGAACTAGGTTCCCACCATTGTATGACAATGGAAGTGTGGCTTTGGCCAAGGAACCCCGATCCCATCAGTGACCCAGCCATATTCTGAGACAGTATCACCTAATCATGGAGATAGTTGATCTCCAGGGTGATCAAGGTTAGGAGAGTAGACTCAGAGGATAACACAGCGGATCCACTCACAAAGGATTTTTCCCAGAGAGAGACTTATATGGGATGGTTGAGTATGTGATACTGCAACCACTACTACAGATGGCCCTAGTGCAAGTGGGAGATTGTTAGTTATATGTATGCCCTAGAGGCCATTACTGTACATTGGATGTATATTGTAGTGGATGCTGGGACATATATAGGTAGGACTTTCTTGCTCGACATGATAGTACGCTATCTGGTTGCTCTTTATCTTAACATGTATACTCTCTGTCTCTCTTATTACATGTTGATAAAGCCCTTAGGATGTGTGCTCGACTTCCAGGACTATGATGTAGATCATACTAGTGGGGCCTGGGTAGTCAATGAGTACATCCTTCAATGTTCCTAGTCGTGGGAATATCGAGACGGGGCATCGATATTCCAGAGTAGACTAGCGTATATTTTCTCGACCCATGCGATGGGCGATGGATGATCCCATATCCATTGGTGTTTGACATCAGAGATGGCATGCGGGTGCTCAGTGGAGACTGGGTACACTGAACGGACTCGCCGAGAACTCCCAGATGGTATTATACCTCACGTCAGATGGCAGTTCTCTGGTGACACTGGTACAGCTTAGTCTGTTGACCCGAGATCGTCATAGAGTCTTGTGTGTCTCCCACTGTGCTTTGATTTCCACCCTACCACGGCTCTACTGAGTCGTGCAAACAGGTGGTTTTTGGGTACAGTCCCGATTCACATGGAGGCAATGAGCGATAGGAGGGGATTCGTCTCTCCCGGTATTGGGGGTTGTTGTTGCGCTATGCTCGACTGGCCATAACAGGAAATCCCTGGCCAGGGTTGCAGTGATATACTGGTAAGAGTTATCAGTAGTTTCACGATTGTTATGGACCTTACGTCGGCATGACTTATCAAGCTATTGGGGTCTGACGTTTACCACCCCTAGGCGAGATATGCGACATATCAGACGAACAGACCGGACTGTACGATAAGTGTTACTGGTTGGATTCACAGGAGTGTGAGCGGGCTTGCTTGTCGATCTTCTGATCGCACAATACCCGGGTGGCCGTTACGTTTAGCAGACCGCTTGCGGCTTGTGGGTGTTTGATATGATCATCACTTGTTGCCGGCGTATTGACGAGTCTTTAGAGTCCTACACAGAGGTTTCCTGGCTCAAGCGAAACGAAATAGGAGCGCATATGAGATATGTGCGGGATCGAGAATAATGCGTGTATGTGATACCGTATTCTATTCTCGCGATGAATGTATCGATTGGTTGTATGCGATATAACCTAGTTATCGAATCAAGGATTGATTCGATAAGTCGATACATTGGATACTAGTCGGTTATATGCGACATGACCGGATCGTTGGATCAAGTGTTGATTTAATGATTTAATGTATAATTATATATTTGATATATTACTTTGCATTAACTAGTATTGGTTCACTTTAAATGGATTTTCTCACTTGAAGTTCACAAGTTGTATATGTGATATACTTTTGTGCACTTGTTTGTATCATGTTTGATGATACATGCAAACTTGCTTAAGTGTATGATTAAACCATGGTTATGTAATGGTTAGGGTTTTGATTTTATTAACTATTTATTTATTTATTATTCTTTTTTTTGAAAGATAAAGAGAAATGGTGGCTTTCTTTGTTTGTTGTTGAAGCTTCATGAAACTTTGACAAAGTGACCACTTTGTCTTCATGCTTAACCCTAACCATTCAAACTAACCATAGTTTATTCTCTACACCTAACCATGGTTGGTATATGATAAGTATTCATTTTATTTTCTATTTGAAATATACTTATCATATTCTTTCTTCTTCTTCTTCATCTTCAACAAAGAAGAAAGCTTGCATCCTTTAATGGCAACATAAGAAAAAGAATGAGAAATCCAATTCTAAAGTGAACCCACTTCCTATTTCTTCATCCTCTACCACTTGCCAAGTAGTATAGGGTGTTTTCTTCACAAGTTTCATGGCTTGGTGAAGTTGGAGCTTGATCTAGTGTTGCCTCGACGTAGATCATCTTCGGCATCGAAGTCGACGACCTAGCCCGTCCATTTCTCCGATGAAGCCGATGCTAGAGTCCAGGATCCGATATAGACAGCGGAAGGACGTCATCACGGAGCCTAGGAGGTGGAGGACCGGATCTACAAAGGTTGTAATCACTTTCCTCTTAGTTAAAGTAGTTAACTCGCATTGCATCGCCTATACATCTAGTTAACGATCCGTATTAGGGTTTGTAGGCACATGGAAAATTTTGAATTAGCCATGTTTGATCACTTGTGAGACCTCATTAGTGTGCCTAGGAACCCTACATAAAGGAGTCATGCAAATATGTTTTAGTTGGGTACAGTCCTGAGCCACATGGAGGCAGTCAGCGGATCTGCAGGGGTTCGTCTCTCCCGGTATTGGGGTGAGGTCGCGCTGTGTCTAGGAGAGCCATTACACGAAGTCCTTGGCCAAGGCAGGATATTTACTGGTAGGTATTCCAGTAGTATCTCAGGGTGTTCTGGGCTACACTCCTACACGACTTGTACCGCTTTTGGGGGTCTGATTTTTACCAACCCCTAGGCCTGCCATGCGATGCTCATAGACGAATGAACCGGACTGTACGGATATTGTCGCTGACAGGCTCAGTAGGGTGTCAGGATGAGTTCGCTCATTGACGTCCCTTTTGGTCAATACCTGGTAGCCTGTTACGTATGGCTAATACCTCTGACGTGCTAGTGGTTAAATCCACAGCCAAAGTGTTGACGAGTCTTTAGAGTCCCCCACAGACAGTTTCTCAAGTTTTGGGCGAAACGCTGTAGAGGCCGTATGGAGATATGGCAGGGTTCGATCATATACGTGTGGTATTGCACGGATCATGATCAGACGGATAATACTTGCGGGCTTTGGTTTAAACCGGATCCTAGTATTGTACAGTGTAGATTTTGTCTCATTGCATTTGTATTCGGTCGGAATACAAATGCGGGTATGTATATACAGTCGTGGGGTTTTCCTGTAATTTATTACGGGATCAGTATTTTGAAGTTGCCAGTTTGCATTCCGTTTCGGCCATTTTCCTTTATTTCTTTCTTTGGCTGAATTTTGGTGGAGGGGGTTATTTGCAATTGTGCATTTTATTATGGAGAAGACTTTTTGTGATGATGGCTTTATGATGGTTCAACCATCATTTGACTTCTTGGTTCATGATTGTTCATGATTGCTTGACTTTTGCTTGATGAGATGGTTGATGAGAATTGGACTTTGTTGGTAATCATCATTCCTAATGGTCACCACTCACTCTCTTGTGCTCACCCCCTTGAGATTTTTCCTCCTCTTTTTAGTTAAGGGCCGGCCACACTTTGTGAGGGTGAGAGAGGATTTTTCATTTGGTGAGGAAAAATGTTCATCTCATATATATTTTTTGCTTGCTACAAAAATCATTCATCTCCATATCTCCTTTCCCACTTCCAAAAATGGCAACTTAAACAACCCTTAGAGACATAGTGATCTACACTTAGCCTACAGCATTTCTTGGACACGTCGGCTCGCCAACTTCGTGCCCGAGTTGCCTCGGTCCAGTTGTGGGAGCCCGTAAAAGAACCCGGCGATGTGGTGCCCTTTCCGACGAAGAGATGAAGACCGGAGATTCCGCGAGGAGATCGGGATGGAGGCCGAAGACCGAAGGATACGGATCGCTCGGTATAGCTTTCTATCCATTCTCTAGTTAGCTAGGAGTAGGTTAATGGCCCGATCCGGGTTTTTAGTACGCGGTAGCGCCAGTTTTAAAAGTTAAAGAAAAGTATCGTTTCCGCATTTTGGCCTCGTTCAGACGGCCGGGGCGCTGCCGTGCACTTACAAGTTATAGGATGTACTCATCGACTACCGTGGCCCCACTAGTATGATCTCATCATAGTCCCAGCAGTCGAGTACAGGTCCTAAGGGCTTTATCAACATGTGAGAGTAAGACAGTAAACATATATAAGTCAACATGTTAAGATAAAGGAAAACCAAATAGCATACTGTCATGACGAGCAAGAAAGTCCTCTCTATATATATCCAAGCATCCATTATAATATACATCATATGTACAACAATGGCCTCTAGGGCATATACATAACTAACAATAGCCAATCGAACACAGCGCAACATCAACTCCCTATACCGGGAGAGACGAATCCCCTCCTATCGCTCATTGCCTCCATGTGATTCGGGACTGTACCCAAAAACCACCTTTTTGCACACCCTCTTGGACGTGGTATGATGAAAATCAAAGCACAGTGGGAATCACACAAGATTCTATGACGATCTCGGGTTTACAGACTACTCTGTACCAGTGTCACCAGAGAACTGCCATCTGACGTGGGCTATAATACCATCTGGGAGTTCTCGACGAGTCCGTCCAGTGCACCCAGTCTCCACTGAGCACCCGTATACCTTCTCTGATGTCAAACACCAATGAATATGAGATCATCCATCGCCCATCATATGAGTCAAGAAGCGCATACGCTAGTCTACTCTGGAGTATCGATGCCCTGTCTCGGTACTCCCACGACTAGGAACATTTGAAGGTTGTACTTGGCGACTACAGTAGCCCCACTAGTATGATCTCATCATAGTCCCAGTAGTCGAGTACAGATCTTAAGGGCTTTATCAATATATAACATAGAGACAATCAGTGTGCATGTTAAGATAAAGTACAACCAGATAGCATACTATCATGCCGAGCAAGAAAGTCCTCCCTATATATGTCCAAGCATCCATTACAATATATATCATATGTACAGTAATGGCCTATAGGGCATACATATAACTACCAATCTCCCACTTGTACTAGGGCCATCTGTTGTGGTATCACATACCCAACAATTAGCTGTGGTTGAAGTATCTCATACTCAACCATCCCATAAAAGTTTCTACAGGCCTTTGTGAGTGGATCCGCGCTATTGTCCTCTGTGTCTACTCTCCTAATCTCGATCTCCCTGGAGATCAGCCATCTCCATGATCAGGTGATACTGTCTAAGAATTATATCTGGATTTCTGATGGGACGGGGGTTCCTTGGCATAAGCCACAACTCCATTGTCACACAATGGTAGGAACGAAGTTCATCTCATGAACTTATATCTATCCAGACTGCCTCTTTGGTAGCATCCTTGGTTACGATGTATCTTGCCTTTAATCGTCTAGTAAGTCACGGTATCTAGCTTGGAACTCTTCCAACATACCGTCCCTCCACTGAGGGTAAAGACAATGCCTGCGACTGACATTCAGTCGTCCTTATCACCCTGGAACCTTTCCAGTGATTCTCCCCAGGATCGATTGATACCATCTCACTACAACTAGTGAGAATCCCAACATCCAATTAGATCTATCTCATAGATCCAAATCCCAGGATTTAGGAGGTATCACTTTGATCCTATATAGAGAATCTTTGTGATAAGCGGAGATTGACCGAGCGTAGCATAGGAAACTCCTTCCCTATCAAGAGTATGTCATCCACGTACTCTACGAGGATCACCACCATACTCTCTACTGCCTTTTTGTATATACAAGGTTCATCTATCGTTTTGATGAAGTCAAACTCTTTGACTACCACATCAAAACAGACGTTCCAACTCCGCGATGCCTGATTTATCACATAAAACATCTTTCTCACGTTTCCGCAGCTCTCACTGTCTACGAAGCTCTCTGGCTTTGTACTTATAGATGCTCTCTTCCAAATCAACATTTAGAAAAGCAGTCATGACACCCAACCGCCAGATATCGTAGTCATGGTATGTAGCCGTGGCAAGTAGGATCTGGATGGACTTAAGCATAGTTTTGAAAGTCTCAACTTTTCCATGTACACCAAGTAATCTTCTCAAGATATACTTCCTCCTGATGGGGATTTAACCCTTCAAATAAAACAACCAAAGTCCATACTTTGTTGGTGTATAAGGATTCCATCTCAGATCGCTAAGCATCCAGCCATTCTTACAGTGTCCCACTCCTGATGGCCTGCTCGAAATTAGTTGGGTCATCATCTCATGATGCAATCCTCGCTCCCACTGTCATAGAGAAACCGAAGTATCTCTCAGGTGGGTGAGGAACCCTACTAGATCGGTGGAGAGGCTGAGGTTCGTTGGTTACTATTGAATCCTTTGGTTCTACCAAATCATTAGCTGCAGTTTTGTATAGCTGGAACTCTTTCCAGTTCTATCTCATGACCAATAATTTCTTCACAAGAAATTCCCTTTCACAAAAGTGGCATGCTGAGAAACAAAACATCTTTTGTTCCTCGGTTTGGTAGAAGATATTCCCTTGCGAATGCTTAGGATATCCAACAAACTTCCACAGAACTGACTTTGCCTTGAGCTTGTCCGGATTATGCTTTTAGACAGAGGCTGGACAACTCCAAATCTTAACAAACTTAAGATATGGGCTCTTCCCATTCCATATCACATATGTGTAAGTCCATGCTACCTCTCCCGGTACTTTCGGGCATGCGGAATTTGATGAAAAACAATTTTCTAGAGGCAGTAACATGGACTCAAAACCGGATCTTTGTTAAATATCTAACTAACAACCTAACTAGGAGTTGTTAACTACTCGGTTAGGGGGTTATACCTTTCTTTCTTGAACTCCTTCGTCTTCAAACCTCGATGGTGTACGGATCGGCTTCACCCCGTCGTCTCCTTGCGCCGAATATCGATCCACCCGAAAGCTTCTACCTTTGGCTTCTTCTTCGAGCTTTGAAGAAACTAGTTCACTCGGTTTGCTAAACCTTATGAACTAGAGTGAGTAGAGGAGAGTTTGTTGGGATTTTTCTCTATGGTTCTTGGTTCTCAACACATGAGACAAGTGAACCATAGACTAAAGAGAGGGAGAGCAAGAGGAAGAAGATGAGAGCTCAAGAACACAAGAGAGAGAAAGGAAAATGAAAGAATGAGCAAGACTTTTCTCTCTTGGCTCTCATAATCCAAAACTATCATAACCAATAATATCAATCAAGTATTAGTGATGGTTTAAGCTACAATAGCCATATCATTTCATGCACTCATTTTGCACAAGAGAACAAGCAAGCAAAAGTCTTTGTCATGAAATGATAGCCATTGTCATCATGATGGTCAACTAGTCCAACCTAGTCAACCGGTCAACAAAGTCAACCCCTCAACAACCATGTTACTATAATACTTAATTAATATTATTGTTAATTACATATCATATTCTCATTAGGGTTGAGCAAAAAGTCAATAGTCAACAGTCAACGGTCAACAACCCTAATGAGAATCCTCTGCCTCTGTCTCTCCGTCAACTGTGCATACACACCCGCATCCGCGTTCCGAGGAACACGAATACAAACGAGATAAAACCAATCCCAAAACATACACTAGGATCTGGCTTAAACCAAAGCCCGCTAGTGTTAACTGTCCGGACACTGTACGTGCACAAGTGCACGGATGTGACCGAACCCTGTCGCAAAACCATGCGACCTCTACTCTTTTGCCTAAAGGCGAATAGCTTTCTGTGTGGGACTCTAAAGACTCGACACTATGCTGGCAGTGGGTTTAACCACAGACCGCAAGCGGCACTAGCTGTGCGTAACGGTCCCCAGGTAGATGCCGACAAGAAGACTGACGAGGTGAAACCCATCTGAACTCCTACTGAGCCTGAATGTGACGGTCTCCGTACAGTCCGGTCTGTTCGTCTGATACATCGCTTGGCGGGCCTAGGGGGCGGTAAACATCAGTCCCCTAATAGTGGTACAAGTCGTGTCGGAGTGAAGCCTAAAACACCCTGAGATAGCACTGGAAGCCTACCAGTATATCTCGCTTGCCCTGGCCAGGGACTACTCGTGTAATGGCTCTCCTAGACACAGTGCGATGTCAACCCCCAATACCGGGAGAGACGAATCATGTCTAACCGTCACTGCCTCCAAGTGCTTCGGGACTGCACCCAACTACTACCTGTTTGCATGACTCCTTTGAGCCGTGGTAGGGTAGTAATCAAGGTACAGTGGGAACACACTCGAGGCGAAGTGACAATGTCAAGTCAGCAGACTAAGCTGTACTTATGTCACCTGGGAACTGATAACTGACGATAGGTATAATACCAACCGGTCAGTTCCCGACGAGTCCTGTCCAGTGTACTCGTAACCCAACGAGCACCCGCATACTATCTCAAGTACGACGTACTGACGGCTGTGGGACAGACCGTCTCCCACACTGGGATGAGAAGCGCATACGCTAGTCTACTCCGGAGTATCGATGCCCTGTCTCGATAGTCCTGCGACTAGGGACCTGCATAAGGATGTGCTTATAGATTACCCAGCCCCCACTAGTGTGACTGCCATCACAACGCTGGTAATCAAGCAAAGATCCTAAGGGCTCCACTAATGCGTATAGGTGATATAATAAAATAAACACATGTACACATTGAAGTAGAAACAAACCAAGTAGCATACTACTATTTTGAGCAAGATTGTATATACAAGGTGAATATCCCAAGCTTCCATTAAGTAATATACAAACTAGTATGATACAGTAATGGCCTCTAGGGCATATACACTAACAATATGAAGTGGTAGGCAACTGATTTGATTGGAACCCTATTCAATAGGTATGCAGCTTCACAAGTGCATAACTCCCAAAAGGAAATAGGAAACTCAGTAGTACTCATCATAGAGCACACCATATCACATAGGGTGTGATTGCTCCGCCCCGATACACCATCGTGCTATGGTGTATATGGAGGAGTAATGCTAAGAGAGAATCTCATTCTCCTTTAGAATAGTCCAGGAATCCCATGCTCAAGTATTCTCCTCCTTGATCTCATCAAAAGACATAATACTTATACCCGTTTTTGGTTCTCTGCTTCTAACTTATATTCAGTGATGATCTCAAAAGTTTCGGACTTGTGTTTCAATAGGAACATATGTCTGAATCTTGAGAGATCATCAGTGAATGTAATGAAGTATAAAGAACCGGTCTTGGCATGTGTAGACAGGGGAACTTCATACATCAGCATGTATCAATCCCAAGAGTTCACTAACTCTTTCTCTGTTTCCAATAAACGGAGCTGTGGTCATCTTATCTCTGTGACATGACCGGCAAGTTTCACATGATGTAAATTCAAACTAATTTAAATATGCATCTTTATGTAACTTCAGATAGTCGGTTCGCATTGATATGACCTAGTCTACAATGCCTCAAGAAGGATTCGTTCATTTCTGAACTCTTCCTCTTGCGTGTGTTCTGTACGTTAAGAACTGTGGTTTGATTTAGAACGTCAATGCTTTTAGATAACGTGCCTGAACCGATCAACTCTTGATATAGGAAATGTTCAAAACATTATCCAACAATACAAAATTATATCCTTCTTTTCTAATAAAGAGACTGATATGATGTTGTATATCAGGTTCGGTATCTAATAACATTCGTTCAGAATCAATGTATTCTGGTAATACAGGGTGATAACTACCAACAGACTTGGCTGCAGCACTTGCACCATTTCTATCTCATGAAACTTATCACCCGTTCTCAGTTCTCTACCTTTCTGTAGCCCATGTAACAAATTACATTTGTGGGATTCTGATCCGGTATCTCATACCCAGGACGTAAAGGATACTGAGAAACAATTCTCGGTAATGAACACACCCGAAGAAGATGCATCAGCATACACTTTCTTCGTTTGGGTGGCACGGGAATTCTGGTAATCCCCAATTTCCTGCTCTGTCTTATAACAATTATAAGTCGGAGCGGGACCAACGTTCCTTAGCGCAGTATAACAAGCGGGTTCGGTCAATACATCCGTATTATTATCTTGATTAAGACGTGATATGGTCGCTACCAGAAGAGAGAGAAGAAAACACTCAGCGTGTGCTTTTACAAGATTAGATTGGTTATCAATTTATCTAATCAGGATGTCTCCTACTGTTTTAGTCAAATCTTTCTTCAAATCCTAAAAGGAAAGACTAGCCGGGATTAATTACACTATACAAGTTCGCCAATCTTTCAGCCAGGCCAGTACCGGTACTTTGAGGGAGGTTCCCCGTGCTATCGCACGGACCTAATTAAAATAAACCTCGTTTTCCCAGGGGCGTAACCCTGTTAACACCTTTCTAGACACCTACTTGATCGGCTAATTGTAATGTGTAAAACTCTTCCAGGAGTAACTCTTCCTCGCAGCGGATATCGGGATCCAACTATCTCATAAAAGGTATGCAATCTCATTGTAAATTTCAACACTTGAAATTCCCAATAATATTTTTACCCCTAGCGTCCTATGACCTTGACGGAGACCAAACTACCCATAGTCCGCTAGTCAAGTTCAACCCGTCATTTCCTGATTGAATTAAACCCACTCGCACGACCCTTGACGGAGGCCAAACTATGCCGTACGAATACCCTAATCCAATCGCATCGTATGCTAGCAGATAAGCACTAGTTAGCTACTGTACACTACGCCTTGACGGAGGCCAAACTACCGCAGCACGAATACTAAGTAGTACTTATCTGAAATGATGGAGGGCTACGACAGGTTTTTTTAAGAAAAAACCCTTTGCGTAATGAACTTGATATCGTTGTAGAATCGATTGATTTTAAATGGAGTGTTTTTGAGGCCTTTTCTAGTTTTGCTAAAGAGGTCACCCCCGGTGAAGGGATCGTCGGCTCTTTCCTCATCGAATAAGGTGCAGGATATTTCACAAATACCGCTGTGCAAAGCAAAAACTATAGGAGCAATCAAAAGACAAACCGAGTTTGTAGTATCTGCTAGTTTCACTAAAGAGGTCACTCCCGGTGAAGAGATCTTGGCTCTTTCCTTATCGAATAAGGTGCTGGATGTTCTACAAGGAACACCGCTATGCAAAGCAAGAACTAGAGCTACCAGTTTTTAAACAAGTTTCTACAACATCTTTAGCTTTCTTTTATTTCATTAATCTCATTAATAAAGTCCCATTTTATTATGCTTCACAAGTATCAGATATGAAACGAAATCAACAATATATAATATATATCTCATATATATAATATAAACATTCGTCTCAGGCAGTAATATGATCTCATCACAGAACATTACAGCAGAAGAACATATATGAAATATTGGATATACTTGGACGTCCGTGTTTTTAATACGAGCCTGTATAAAATACGGATTCCACGGTCGCGATGAATAGACAAACCCACATCCCTAGACCCCTACGAGAGCGGCAAGTAAAACTGCCAATTCTAGGGTTAGGAGACCCGGTCTCGACTCCTCGAGATGGTCTCCCACTAGACCCTAGAACCCGGTTACTTATGCTCCCCGCCTTGGGTCTACCTAATGCGAAAAAGTAAATAATATACAACGGTGAGATCATCCTCAGCCCGGAAGTGTCCCAATAAAAGAATATTACATACAAATGAATTTTACATGAATGAAAAAGAAAAACTCTCATCTCACATAAAACCCCCGGCTATTCAGAACGCGACGATCCAATATAACATATCACAGCAACACATAATATCTCATATCATCAACGTAAGTAAATATGCGTATCCCAATTGTCGTTGATGTATAGCAACGAAACCGGCGATACACCACATATTACACTTACGGTCACAGAAAAGAAAGTGTAAAACTACAACAGTTGGAATTCGCAACCTCCTTAGACATCGCATGCCTAACTAAATGAATTTCTTAGACATCGCATGCCTAACAATTATAAACCCCGCATTTTAGTCTCATTATCGAAAACTCTTTTCAATATCAAGTCGGGCAATTCAACAAGATTCCCGACATTCTGATCGAATGCTCGTCGCAAATTTTAATAGACGGCCGCACCCCTGGATGCCGTCGACGAAGTGCATTAAGGCGGAACACCGCTGCCGCGAGCACCCGAACAGATGCTTTTGGCGACGGGGTTCTCCTACAATCACTTGGTCGGGGCTATGGGGCGTGGCTGTCTATTAAGTTTACCCGGCAAGTATCCGCGTACGCTACGTGATTGCGACGGACTTTTGATCACATCAAAATTCCGTGGAAACCGATCATCTGAGACTGAACTACTAGATTTATAACATTCAAATTAGTTATCTCATAACTACCTGTGGATTCCAAATATTGTATCACATTCCAGATAAAAAGATAGTGTTAAACTTTCCGATCGAATAATCAAACACCCAAGATTTCCCAAATAGCTCAATACTTAAGCGGAGTTCAAAAAATATCCAACACATGCCACAGTACCAATGGTCCAGCCGTAGAAGGGTCAAGCCAACGCCTCACATGTGGCAACGCCGTACTGCCACAAACCCTAAGGTTTAAAGGCGGTTCAGACGATCACATAATCGAGTTAAGGTTTGTTGTCTTCTAGAGGGTCCACCGCGTTACTTGCATGATTTTCCGGAAGTTTCAAACTCGAGATGCAATCCTCGCTTTGGAAAAATTTCCGACAGGGGAAAAAGTGAGTTATTGATATCCGTTCGAACTTTTTAACACGTTCTAAAATTATCCGGAAAAAACTTAAACAAAATTAAATTATCCGATCGAATCAACGAGCTCCCAATACAACCCAGAAAACTCAACACTTGAGTGAAATAAAAAATTCCCAGAAACAATAAGGAAATTGGTACGGAGATTATTGTATAAAACCAAAACCCTAAATCTACTGTTTAGCCGCGGAACCGCCGTGCAAGCAGGGGTATTGCCGCGGTTCCGCGGCGCAATAAAGGGATTTGGGGCTCGTTTTTTACAGTAACGCATACAATTACCCGCTGAATTTTCTGAGTATTTTTAATATGAAAAATATCAACTTTTTGAAAAATTTCCAGAAAAGGGTATTAACCGGGTATTCGGAGTTCGATCGGACTTTAAACTTCGCCTAGACTTCACCTAAAGCTCTAGCTTTGCTCTGATACCACTGTAGGGTTACTAGGCACTCTCACAAGGGTCTATAAGGCATCAACCATGCCCGATTTAAAATTTAGACGTGCCGAACAACCCTAACCAAGATATTTAAACTAAAGATTAGGCGAAACAAGACATGTTAAACACTTTAACATCTAAGGGTTTGGGATTACAACCTTTGTAGTCCGGTCCTTCATTTCTAAAGCTCCGTGTTGAGGTCCCTTCGCTGCGATCATTATGTACCCGGACTCTAGAGAGGCTCCACGAAGAGAATGATGCAAATTTGCTTCCGATCTTCGATAACAAAGATGATCTAGCTTGAAGTTTCTTTAATACAAGCTCTCACTCACAAATGAAGTGAACACCCTAATCTAAATGGCTAGGATAGATTAGGATGATGAAGTAGGATTTTAGCTCTCATTTGTTTTCTATTTCTCACTCAAAATCATCACTAATGAAAACGCTAGTAAGCTTTTCCATTGAAAAAGAGAAGGAAGAAGATGAACAATTCTTTTGTGATGAATAATGAAAGTCAAGTGATAATTACCAATGCAACCATGGTTGATAATGAGAAGGCCAACCATTGTAGAGAGTTAAATAGGGTTAAGAGTTTGGGTTGGGTTAAAGAATGAGTCACTAAAATATCAACCATAATATCTTAGCTCAAAACAAAAGAAAACCTTCTAGAAGGTTCATGAAAGAACTAACCCAAATCAAACCTTAACCATGTTTAATCTCCATTAATCTTGTTGCATTAGTAATTATAACATGTTACAATATTATATATCACATATATAATATATTTTGTAACAAAAGAAAATAATACAATTAACATATATCGCATATATATCAATGTATTACCCGAGTGAGAAAAAGAATCTTTTAGTGAGCTTATATTAGTTAATGTAATTTAATATATCAAATATATAATTATACATTAAATTATCGAATCAACACTTGATCCGATAATCCAGCTATTTCATAAATAACCGACTAATATAATCTGTATCAGTTCATCGAATCAACACTTGATCCGATGACCCGGCTATATCTCATATACCCGGCCAATATCTCATATCGCGAGAATCTAATACGGTATCACATACACGTATTGTTCTCGCCTATCATGTCAAACTCTGGGGCGGCTGCTCTTTCGTCCTCGAAATCGCTGTTTCCGAAAATGACCTGGGGACCGTTGATCTCATCGTCAGAACTCATCAGCGTGTGGTCTAAGGAAACGCATGATTGTGCATCCTCCTCTAGATGCGGTGCTGCTTCGGGGTGGGCCATGGCCTGAAAAGAAAGAGTCATGATCAGACAGTGGAACACATCAGAAAATAGCTAAGGATATGGAGTACAGGAAAATATGCTGTGGGCAGGAACTGAAGGATCAGAATTAAAATGCTGTGGTAATGAATAGTATAAATAAGGGGAAAAAGCAAGAGAATGATACATATATTACGATTCAAAGTTTTTATTGCATTCAACTAAAAGTTCGACGGATACAAGATTTTAAACGAAAAGAAATATTTATAAGAGGATGACAACATTTTATTAAAAGCAGAAAACGTGATAACTCTTCTTCGATTACTAAGCCGCTACAATCTCGTCACGCGAGTTGAATCCTGTGCTGGGTCCGTCTTATCCTCGAAGTTCGAACTACGCAATAATCGTCACTTGGCAGACGTGGAGAGTGTGGACGAGTCTCCTCCTTGTAGTTCCTTCCTTTTGGGGCAACCGTTGATAAGATGTTCGCTGGATCCGCAAATTAGACATTTCCCTTGGGCGCGGCGACAATCCCTCTGAAGGTATCCTGGCCTCTTACAGTACCCACAACATTAGGTCTTCTGCTGCTTCTGTCTCGGGGAAACAAATGGGCGCTTCATCTTCTTCTCTTTTGCCCGTCTAACAGGGATCCCTTTACGATTGGAGACTCCCGCTGGTGCCTGATTCACCTGCCTTCTCAGTCCCTCAGCAAACAAGTCGTTCGTTCGCTCCTGGGCTTCCTTCAGACCTTGCAGTACACTCAGAATCTCAACGGTCTGATTCTGGGGAGTGGAGATAGAGAAAGAGTCGTTGGACGACATGATCCTGAAACAATAATTTTGAGGACGATATAAGGCACAAGCTATAAGAATCAAAATATAATACGGATTGGGCAAGGATTCAAGAATATCAGATGTGATGAGGTTCATTACAAATGGAAATCAACTGTATGACTCTAAGTCACTTAAACAGAATACGATAGGGTAACCATTATGTAGTTCACAATTACAACCAGGTAACTTTGCCAAGTCACCCGAAACCCTAGCAAATGGATAGCAGAACAAACAATGTGAAGATGGATCAAGAATAACAAGTTTACAACCTAGACCGAGGAATGTCTTAGATTGTCAAGCTATACACGGAAAACTGCAATCCCAATCGAAGCAAAACCTGGGCTCTGATACCAATTAAACCATGTCACGCCCCGCTTCCCAAAATACGGAATACGAGGGATTGACAAGGCCAGCCATGCTCCTACGGCCAAGGAAATATCCTGCCGTAGTCACACTTCGGCTTCTAGCTTTACGTGGTAAACAGTAAACAATGCTCAGGTAATGAGAAATGCAGCAACTGAAACAAACAATACAAAGAACTGACCTGATGGAAATCAAAAGGGTGTGACTCTGGATAGCTGATCAGGATGTCCGCGATGTACGTCTAGTCCTGGTCCAGGCTAGATCCACTCCTCACACTGAGCATGCATACTCAGGTCGTCAGAGCGACACTATAGCAAATATATATAAAGATGCAAGTGGCAACTCGAACAGTAATAACGGATATATAACAGTAAATCAAGACAGTAAAGGTATAAACATGGAGTAATCAATGCAGTGGGACAGTAAAAGCAGTAAACTAGTATGCCAGGTATGCCAACACAGTAAGTAATGTATATCAATACCATCATCCCTATCAGTCTCTAAGTCTCACTGTACAGGTCACTAAGCCTATCGTCAGTCCAAGTGTGAGAGTCAACCACTCGCGAGTGTCCTCCACCCAAGGGTAGGACCCAAGGGCAAGGGACCACGGGCCCAACATATAACTCACGGTAATAATCATGTATCCTGTAAATCTCCATATATCTCCATATATATAAGCTGGCATGGGACTCCCGAGATTCTGTTGAACTCACACTCAAACTACCCCACACCCCGTAGTCTACATCAAACGCTAACCATAACTTCAAATACCAATCGGTCTGTGACAAGTCTGCGCGAGAACTGGAGACAGGATCTCCATCAAGCACGTCCCGACTAATACCTAAGATAAATGGCAGTGTCTGGTGCCTTATCTGTGACACTCATGCAAGAGCTTCCATAAGTGTCCCATACCACTTATAGTCACACGTACACACGTCCCATAGACATCGACAATGCAATAGAATAATAAGGTTCACTGATTGTGTACAAGTACGTGTCACTTACACTTATTCACTCATGCACGAACACTAACGTACTTGCCAAAATCATCACTAATACCTAACACTGCGTAATGCACATGATCACTAGGTTATCAATGCAGTGACATAAGTATGATATGATGAGGAAACAGTATCTAAGGCAATGATTAAGATGTCATAAAACAGTATTCTACCACTTGCATAATTTGTCATAAATCATACGTGTACAGTTTAGCGAAACGATGAACGGGGAATAAATATTATATTTGAATATCTATCCAGCGAATTTAGTTTCATGTCAATCGGGTTTCAGGATCACTAGTTATGGCCATTTCACTTTAAGCGTTCACGGCTGGAAATCCGGTTTCAGAATCGGAAGTCCGTTTTGCAACGCATTTTAATCCCATTTGGGATCAGAATTTAGCGACGCTACAGTTGAATGGAATCTAGGGTTTTCAGTAAGGTTTTCAACGCAATAGACGGATTCTCAATCGCATCCTTACGTCAGGAGTTATACACTGTTCAATACTAGTATGTCAGTTCTGATTCTGTTGGGACTGTTATACGTCCCGATCTTTTAAATTACAGATTAAATAGAAAACGATGACGAAACAGGATGAAACCACTTGTGTTATCTAGCTAACAGATTCACCTTTAACAAACAGTGGAGTTCCGCAACCTACGAGTTAAGGAAACAGGGTGGTACCCATTATGGGACAGTAAACAGCAACTAGAGTCGCTCTGGACTGCAGTCCAGAGTCGCACTCCGATCTAAATATTATCATAATTTAAGTACAGAAACCAAGAGAAACTTACACAGAGTTATAGTTCATCGAGTCGGCTTCGATTTAAGCCCTCGAACGCATCAATCCAGTATGTACATAATTTATGGTGATTTTAACGGTTTTCAGATACCAGAAATTTCCAGTTTTACAGGTATACTTAGGGGTAATCGTTTTAGTCATTAATAGTCGTATTATCCAGTGAAATTTATACATAATATTCAAAACCACATGGGCCAGCAAATGCCCTCATGTTCCGTCAATTTAAATGAGGGTTTCCATTGAGATCATGCATCGAATGGTTACATCATATAGTTTAACGAAAAAAATAGTAAATGTGGAATCTATACGATTGTGGTTTGTAATTAACATAAAATAGCATGTAACAAGTAGGGAACTTGCCTGGAGACGATGAATTGATGGCACGACAGTGAAGGTAGTAGTGACACGGCACGGGCACAGAGTAGCAAGCACACGACGAGTCTCGGCTAGGTTTGGGCTTGGTTCGAGCTTGGTGACGGCTGTTGCGGCTAGGACATTGGGTGAGACGAGGCGAAAGAGAGAGAGAGAAGTAGAGAGAGAGAGAGAGAAGTGTAGAGAGAGAGAGAGAGAGTTAAGCAAGGAGAGAGAGAGAGATTTAGAGGGAGGGAGAGAGACACACAGAGAGAGATTTAGAAGGAGAGAGAGACATATAGAGAGAGAGGGGAGACAGAGAGAGATGTAGAGAGAGAGAGAGAGAGAGAATTAGGGGGGGAGAGAGATGATGGCGACGGCGACGATGACGACGACGATGATGATGATGCGGTCGACGATGGTGCGGGGGAGTCGACGATATGCAGTGGGGGCTCGCCGGCGAGAGGCGCAGGGGCTCGAGCTCGGGTATGCAGGGGGTTTTGGTTGGTGGGTGCAGTGGAGTGGGAGAGAGGAAGTGGGGTGCTCGGATGTGGATGTATGGGGTGATGGTGGTGCTGCTGACGATGAGGAGGGTGCGGCGGAGAGAGAGAGGAGTTTCCGGCGGGAATGCAATGGGTTAGGGTGGCCGGTGATGGGTGCAGGGAGGAGGAAAGAAGAGGGAGCTCGATGTTTCTGGAGAGAGGAGGGAGGAGCGAAGAGAGAGAAGGGAAGGCGAGGGTGGTGTCGACGGCGACGAGGCGAGCACGGCCGTGGGTTCGAGAGAGGGAGCGGGAACAGAGAAGGGAGAGAGAGTGAGAGATGAGAGAGAGTGTGTGTGTGTGGGTGTGTACGAGAGAAGAGAGGTGGTGAAGGGTAGAAAGGACAAGGGGTGTGCGTCGTGGGTAACGCTCGCGAACGTGGGCGCGAGGAGCGACGACGAGGGCGCAACGGGAAGATTCGCGTGAGAATTATGGAGAGACGTTGGGGAAGAAGGAGAGTCGGGCGTGGGCCGGGTCGGGTTGAGGAAGCGGGCTGAAAGGGAGTGGGCCGGGGTTTAAAATAAGGTAAAAGAATTATAAATATTGGAAGAGGGCCGGGCTACTGGGCTCGGGGAAATAAAGTGAAAAATGGTGAGAAAAGAGAGTGGGCCGGGCCAGGAAAAATGGTTTTCATTTTGATGGGGAAAAATTTTCTATGGGCTGAGGGATTAAAACTTGGGCTGGGGTTATGAAATATAGTTTGGGTTTTAATTTAATTAAAATATTTCCTTTGGCCTGGGTTGCTTGGGCCGGCTAAAAATAAAAGGGGAAAAAGGGTTTAGATAAATTAGGGTTAGGGATTTTAAAATAATTTTTATAAAAATAAATAAACTTTAAGAGTAACTTAAATACACATATTGGTAGAAAAGGGACTGGGTATTACAGATCCTAAGGGCTTTATCAACATATAACATAGAGACAATCAGAGTACATGTTAAGATAAAGTACAACCAGATAGTATACTATCATATCGAGTAAGAAAGTCCTCCCTATATATGTCTAAACATCCATTACAATATACATCATATGTACAGTAATGGCCTCTAGGGCATACATATAACTAACAGCATGCATACGCACATGTCACATACACACATGCATACACACATACACAAACACACATGCATGCATACGCACATATCACATACACACATGCATACATATCACATGTCACATACACACAATCATACACACACATGCATACATACGCACACATCACACATACACACATGCATACATACACGCGCACGCACACAAGCATATACACAAACAAACACACGCGTGCGTGCACAAGCATACACACACACAAACAAACGCGCACGCGCGCACAAGCATGCATACACACGCACACAAACAAGCGCGCGCACACATTTGATTAATATAAAATATCTATATTAATTCATGTATTTTAAACTTTTAATTGCATGGGCTTTACCCAGGAAATCCATGAGCGCCCCTTCGTGATCGATTCTCCCACCTTTCGTCCTCCGTTGATTTTTCATTTCCCGCTTTTGTAAATATATGATGTTAAGATTGTAAAGGAACGCGTAGTATGTATTGTAATCGTATTTGGATAATCGATATTTGAATGGAATGGAATTTGTATTAGAATCGTTATTTGATTGGAATGGAATCGATATTAAATTGAAATAGATTGGATTGGAAATTTTCTTGGCTGTTTTAAAATTTTTTTTACTGCAATCTACTCTATTTCGACGGGAAATTGCCGTTGAAATAGACTATTTCAACGAAACTGGCCTATCGAAATAGTCTTATTTCGACGGCAATTTCCCGTCAAAATATAGAAAAGGATTTTTAAATGATTCCTGAAATATTTTTTTTAACTTAAAAAACTTATATATTTCGAAAGAAATTACCCGTCGAAAAGAAACCTATTTCGACAGGAATTAGCCGTCGAAATAATTTTGATTATTGCGACGAATTATAGCCATCGAAATAAGCTATTGCGACACAACTTATTGCGTCGGCGTTCCTTCGTGGCTATTTAATGTCAGACCTATTTTGACGGTATATTGCCGTCAAAATATATGTCTATTTACTATAGTATGGGTTCAAACCTCACCATTATCAATTTAAAATATACTTATATCCCCTGTTTATTCGGCCTTTACTAGAGGCACTTTCCTGTGGCCTTGATTTCAAAGGCCTATTTGAAGGAGAGTATTAAAATATTATTCTATTCATTTGATATACATTATTAATCGACAACCTAAGAAGCATAGACATTTCTATTTGCTCGCGGTGTCCGTATCCGACATGTATTGGATACTCCGTTGGACGCCGTATCCAGCACACTTGTGCCGTGTCCACCCAAATTAGACGTGTCCCACACTTCTACAAAGTGTAAAGAGTTGAAAAACAAGAACGTTTATGTGTGTGGACTACTTTGATATCTTGGGTACAAGAATATAAATTTTTTCAATATATTTCTTGTCAGACTAGATCTATAAGTAAAGATTCATATTGATGCAATGAAGTTGGTTCTATGAAAGTATGCTCCAATTAAAAAGTGTTAATATTTTGTTTATTTTTACTATAGTAATTTTATTCTTGTGTGTTTTATTTTAAGTTTTATACATGTATTTGTTTATGTTTAAGAAAACTTATAATTATAATAATTAATATAGCCTTGAATTATTTTTCTTGTGTTTCTTTTCGTAGTTTATTTCTATTTTGTTATATATATATAATTAAATATATAAAATATTATAGCTGCGTCCCCGTATCCTCCTTTTTACATATTTACTGTGTCCCGTGTCCGTGTCCGCACACGTACTCGTACCCGTATCCGTATCGGTGCTTCATAGCCGACAACTTAACAGCTTAAGATTTTGGATAAAATGGTTTTTGACAATTATAATAACAAGAGATGACTTCATTCTCTTGAATCTTCTCCTCATTCTCTTGAATCTTCTCCTCTTCCTCATCAGTATGCATTTTGAATATAGTCAAATAGCCCGTATGGGTTATTATATAATTTGATATAACCTAGAGGGTTTTAAATCCGAATATCCGACCCGATAAGCATTTTAATAGTTAAATAGCGTATCGTGTATTTCGTATCGTTTCATTTCATTTTGTATGATACAAAATGTGTTTCGACCGATAAATTAGTAACTGATACAGATCTACGATACGTTTCGAATTGTCACTGTTCGTATCGTTTTGTAAGATACGTTTCATGTTTCGTACGAAACTAACAACACTGCTATTTTCAAGACATAAACTCCTGGATTTCGATACAACACAAAAAAATAAATGGTCTTGGCATGTGTCGGACTACATAATTTTTTGAAGTTGGAGATTCGAACGATAATTTTTATATTTCTGATATTCGATAGTCCAAAAGAAGCTCCACAAAATATTGCATCTCTTGATGTTAAGTCTGATGAGAATGACGATTTACAGAGTCAACAAACACAAAACATAGATACGGGAGCTTGGAGAGATTCCATAGCGAATGTAAACTGACGGAAAACACGTATCATTATAGATTTAATATTATATATGTGTAATCAAACCTTATTTGTGGTTATGAATTTTATAAGCTTTTGAAACCATTTTGATTCAATATATTTCATTTAAATAATGCAACCTTTGATATCATGAATAATATATTATTAAAGTTATTCTCCATTGAGATAATACTAATATAATTTATACCGCTAATTATTAATTTAAATTATTTATAAAATAGTGTCATATTCTCCGATTGTTATATATAAACTAATAAAACATAAATACTAATTAATTAAGTTTACTAGAAAATAATATAAATAAATAAAGCTAGTTGCCACATAAAAAACGAAATAAGATGCATTCATAAAAATTTAATACTTTACGACAGATATAAAATAAAATAAAAGGATAATGCATAAGTAAAATGTTACAATAAAGTTCTAAATTTTAGTTCCAGCTGGTCCAGAATCCTTAGAAAAAGTCTCAGTTCCAATGAAAATCCAAAAACAAGTCTATGTTTTCAAAGTACCAGTTCTGTATGAAACTTACAATTGAATAGCTGGGCCTAAGTTGGAAAATCCCTGGGATTAAAGCTCAACATTATATCTACTCCATTATGTTTGTAGCAAAGCTTAAACTTTTTTCTATTCAGATTTATTCTCAGAGTCAGAATAGGATTCCAGAACAATTATTTTTGTACTGATTTCAAAACTAGGAACTTGTTGTTGAATGGGGGCTAGCTACCCACCATATATCGATTTCACTTTCTCAAGATTAAATATAAGACTCAAGCATGTGAAGAAAATGTACAAATTTACGACAACTTTAACGTCATAACAATAATTAAGTAAAGATTCCAAAAACATGTCCATAAATGTTTTGTTGTCTTTATTTGTTTGATTATATATATATATATATATATATATATAGATATGCTAAAAAAAAAACTATGAATATTTCATGCGTACGTTTTTTGAGTAGACGGGGAGGCTCTACTCATTATAAGATTGTCTTTTATCTTCGAAAGTATTATAATTTCCGTAACAGTTGGTGAGGTTCATAGTCTCCAGGACCATTGAATTCTTAACTACGAACCTCGCCATCTCACTACAGGAATACATAGCCTAATTCGACGGTTATTACCCGTCGAATTAGGTCTATTTCGACGGGACCTTCTAAATTGCGGCGGAAGACCCACGCCGAGTTTAATTTCGTCGCTGTAGAGCTAATTTGACGGATCCTACATGTCGAATTACAATTTATTTCGACGAGAAACTCGCGTCTAATAAGACTTGATTTTATATGTATAGAATATTATTAAATAATATAATAATAATTTTTAAAATCTAATTCGACGCCTCTTGAATTAGACTTTATTTCGACGAGTCATACTCATCAAATTAGGTGTAAACAACAGAAAAAAATAAATTGCAAAACAGAGAATCTGGAATTCCAATCAATTCCATTTTAAATTCCAATCCAAATCCAAACACATTCCAATATCAATTATAATTCTAATCCAAATATGTTCCAATATCAATTCCAATCCAATCCAATCCTAAAATCATTTGACAATTGAATCAAGCAATCAATACAAACACATAGATTCATACAGACGCGAAAATTAGAAATGAAATCATAATTAATAACTCAAATATATACATATATATATAGACACACATGAAAGATAGAAGTTTAGATAATACTAAACTACGAGAAGGTCGATTATAGGGGAGGGAGAAAGTTGATCACAGGGGAGGGAGGCATATCATCTTCATCTTCATCTGGAGGGTAAAGCCCATCCGATTAAAAGTTTAAAATACATAATTTAGTGCATATGATATTTATATATTATTAAGTTAGGATTAGCGAACTTACAGGAGATACTAGGTCCCCTCGTTGTGCATACATACGGATAAGACGAAGCCTCCGGCTTGTGCTAAAACCACTAAATGGATCGCCAGCGGGAGCGGAGACCGATCGGTATGAAAAACCACTGATATCCGGCGTCCGATCAACCTAAGATCCACCATACATCGGGGTTTTGGTCCTACGTGACATCTTCGATTCCACGTCATGTGCCCGACTATATGTAGGAGGTGGATGCGCAATCGGCCTATAAGGAGCGTTATACTGGGTGAGAGAGATTTTGGCGGACACACATTGGACTCTCTCATGGGTATCCGGTCGATACGTTGTGAAATCCCTATCTGCAGCGAACCGTCTTTTCCCGTCATCAACCAGATATCCCTGCTCCGTCTCTATCTTCTCAATCAACCGGCCTTTCTCACCCACCATCAGCTCCTGTTTAGAGAAGAAATATATTACTGTCGTTCTAACAGGTACACAATAATTATTCTGAAATAATTAAAAAACACGATATTAGTGGAGTCTTATATATTGCACTACAGCGCAACCGATGCAGGCTTACCATCGTCCCATACAAATCTGGCCTTGAAGATTTCGATCCAATCAATGGGGACTCCATTATGTCTTTCTTGTTGCATATTACATTTAGAAAGTTAACATATAAATTTCTAAGATATATTTTGTATGTAATATAAAATATTGATTATCGAAACTTACGTATTCGAAGCAAAACTGTTGGGAACTCTTATTCCCTCCTCGGTAAATATCCTGCAACCCATCGCGAAATGATTTGCTTCGTGCGCTCCTCTCTGCAGTTTCATCAAATATTATTTATTGAGTTGCTATAAAAGAATAAAAAATTATTGTCAAAAGACATAACTTAAACACATCTTTCATGTAATGGCCGACTATGGTACGCCAATAGTCGTTGGACCAATTTGGATCCGAATTCATCGCATACATCTCCTCCGGTGTATGGTGGATTCAAGTTCTTTGAAGACCTTGTTCTTATGATATTTTCAATTCTTCGCCATATCCTTAAGCAGCTTATCGTGAACTTCTCGTTCATCGACAACCGTCTTGGGACCCTCTTTTCCATACCACCGGAAGTCAAATCGACTCTACAAAACATGATAATTCATCATCGTATGGATAGACGTATTTAAACAAATAAAAATACAATTCAGTATTGAATATTATAAACAAATCTCACCATAACCTCTCATCCAGCAATGTTCTTGTTCTGCGTTAACTTTGGGCTTTCTCACCCAAGGGCCACCCACTCTCCATCGTCATCCTCGATCACACGAGCATGCGTTCCTCACTGTTCACTATAGACGACATCATCTTCTTCGCATTAGTACAACTCCTATGGACAAGGTCCCATGAATATGAAAGATATGTAATCGGCTTATTGGGGGCATTTGGTATACTCTTCCAGATCTCAGTATCCCGTGTGGGTCCTTTCACACCTTGTGTCCATGGCTGGGAAAGTTGTTCCTGTTAGTTTTATGTATGCCCTAGAGGCCATTATTGTACATGTGATGTATATTATAGTGGATGCCTGGACATATATATAGAGGACTTTCTTGCTCGATATGATAGTATGCTATCTGGTTACTCTTTATTTTAACATGTTGACTGGCATTCTCTATTGTCTTGCTCTCACATGTTGATAAAGCCCTTAGGATATGTACTTGACTACTAGGATTATGATGAGATCATACTTGTGGGGCCATGGTAGTCCACAAGTGTTAGTTATGTATATGTCCTAGAGGTCATTATTGTACATATGATGTATATTATAGTGGATGCTTGGATATATATAGAGAGGACTTTCTTGCTCGATATGATAGTATACTATCTGGTTGCTCTTTGTCTTAACATGTTGACTTGTATTGTGTTACTGTCTTACTCTCACATGTTGATAAAGCCCTTAGGATGTATACTTGACTACTAGGACTATGATGGAGATCATACTAGTGGGGCCAGGGTAGTCTACAAGTATATCCTATAATTGTTCTTAGTCGAGGGTGTATCGAGACAGGGCATCGATACTCCAGAGTAGACTAGCGTATACGCTTCTTGACCCATATGATGGGCGATAGATGATCCCACATCCATTGGTGTTTGACATCAAAGATGGTATACGTGTGCTCAGTGGAGACTGGGTACACTGAATGGACTAGCCGAGAACTCCTAGTTGGTATTATACCTATCGTCAGATAGCAGTTCTCTGGTGACACTGGTACAGGTTAGTCTGTAGACCTGAGATCGTCATAAAGTCTTGTGTGATTCCCGCTGTGCTTTGATTTCCACCTTACCACGTTCAAGAGAACGTGCAAAACGGTGGCTTTTGGGTACAGTCCCGAATCACATGGAGGCAATGAGCGATAGGAGGGGTTTCGTCTCTCCCGGTATTGGGGGTTGATGTTGCGCTATGCTCGATTGGCTATAACAGGAAGTCCCTGACTAGGGCTGATATGGAGATCTACTGGTAAGTGTTATCAGTATTTTCTCGACCCGTTATGAGCCTCACATCGACACGACTTATCGGTTACTGGGTCTGATGTTCACTACCCCTAGACTGGATATGCGACATATCAGACGAAGAGACTGGACTGTACGATAGTGTTACTGATTGGATTTGCAGGAGTATGGACATGCTTGCTTGTTGATCTTCTGATCGCTCAACACCCGGGTGGCCGTTACGTTTAGCTGACCGCTTGCGGCTTGTGGGTATTTGATATGATCATCACCTACTGCCGGCGTATTGACGAGTCTTTAGAGTCTTACACAGAGGTTTCCTGGCTCAGGCGAAACGGAGTAGGAGCACATATGTAATATGTGCGGGACCGAGATTAATATGTGTATGTGATACCGTATTCTATTCTCGCGATATGTGATATCGGCTGGTTATATGTGATATAGCCGGGTTATCGGATCAAGTGTTGATTCGATAAAATGATACATATTATATTAGTCGGTTATATGTAATATAGCCAGATTATTAAATCAAGTATTGATTTAATGATTTAATGTATAATTATATATTTGATATATTAAATTATATTAACTAATATATGCTCACTTAAGTATTTATTTTTCTCACTTATACATTTAACATATATGTGATATATGTTTAATGTATTGTTTTCTTTTGTACATAAATATTATATATGTGATATATAATATTGTGACATGATAGGTTATACATGCAACATGGGTGTATGAGATTTACAACATGGTTATGATTATGGTTGAATTTATAATTATTTTTAGTAATTCAAAATTGCTTGGAATTAGTCATGGGTGAGCTTTAAAGAAGCTTATAGATTCATTGACTAAGTCCACCAATTTTATTTTAACCTAAGATATTTATTGACCTAACCCTAATCTCTTAGCCATGGTTTATTCTCTACAAGAGTTAAAAATGACATAACTCACCATGGTTGCATTTCTAACCTCATCTCAATTCTTCATTCATCTTCTTCTTTCTTCATCTCTTTCAAGCTCTCTCTCTCTCTGATTTGAGGAGATAAAGAAAAATAGTGAGAAAATAAATTCTAAAGTGAGCAAAATTCCTACTTCATCATCCTCTTCTATACTAACCATATAGTTTAGTGTGTTGGCTTCACTAATTAATTATTAGTGAAGAGATAGCTTGAGTTCGTGTTTCCTCGAAGTCGATTATCATAGACTTTGAAGACTTCTAGCTAGCATGCATCATACATCTTGTGGAGCCTCTCAAAAGTCCGGGAGTTTGTTGATCGCGGTGAAGGGACCACAACAAGGAGCTATAGAAGCGAAAGAACGGACTACAAAGGTTGTAATCCCTACTCACTTAGTTGTAAAGATGTTTACATTTCGTTTTCGTATAATTCTCTAGTTAAACATCCTAGGTTAGGGTTCTTTTAGATGGCAAAATTTTAATTTGGCATGGACGATACCATCCGAAACCTTGCTGTCGTGTTTAGGAACCCTGTTCGCCGCCGAAAGACGCGATCGGGACGTTGGGACGTCTGGCTTGAATTTTGGGGGCAGATTCTATTTGGTGATATCCGTCCACCTCTCCGAAGCCAAGTTGATTTATGACACCATGTATTGAAGGTTTAGACGGATGCGGCCGATGTAGCAGATTTCGTCAGATTCCCCCTCGTTGTGAGGGGTTTTTGATTGCGGGGACGCTTTTCCCTGCAGGCGCAAGCCCTTGCAGTTAATTACGCTACTGCATCACGATAACCACTTTCTCTTTCTCCAGATGGTCACTTCGTGTCGTGTTTGTTTGTTTTGCTATTGGTTGCCCATGGATTGTATACGGAGACTAAATTATGTTGTTGCCCGTAGAGCGTGGATTAGTCCAAATCCGTATTTTCTTAGATTTGGGTTTAAGGATTGTCAATCTCATTGAGATTAAGGTCAGCTTAAACATTTGTTAAGGATACGTTAGTCTAATTTTAGACTAAGATCTACTCAACATGATTTTAGGATCATTTAGATCCAATAAAAGAGCATTTAAACTCTATTGTTTTAGTTTAGAGACATTGCGGTCCATAAGTCTAAGGACATCATAGTCCATGGAGTTTAAGGACATCATAGTCTATAGAGTTTAGTTTAGGGACGTTGCGGTCCATTGGGTTTAAGGGCATCATAGTCCATGGTTTAAAGACGTCATAGTCTATAGAGTTTAGTTTAGGAACGTTGCGGTCCATTGGGTTTAAGGACATCATAGTCCATGGAGTTTAAGGACATCATAGTCCATAGTTTAAAGACGTCATAGTCTATAGAGTTTAGTTTAGGGACGTTGCGGTCCATTGAGTTTAAGGACATCATAGTCCATGGAGTTTAAGGACATCATAGTCCATAGTTTAAAGACGTCATAGTCTATAGAGTTTAGTTTAGGTACGTTGCGGTCCATAAGTTTAATGACATCATAGTCTATGAGTTTAAGGATCTCACAGTCCATAAAATTTAAGGACATCATAGTCCATGAGTTTAAGGACATCATAGTCTATAAAGTTTAAGGACATCATAGTCCATGAGTTTAAGGACCCCACAGTCCGTAAAGTTTAAGGACATCATAGTCCATGGAATGTCTGGTTGTCGGGACCCGCCACCTCTCTGAAGACGTTGAAGAATTACGACACATATCAGAGGAATGAAGAGATGTACCCTTGAACCAATGTTGGTTGGGAGTTCTGTAGTCAGGTTTGGGACTAAGACCAATTAGGGAAATTATGAGCACATGGGCTCGGTTGGTCTGAGCTTGGGACTTGTGGCCAACTTGGGCTCAGCCCACTCAGTTTAAATAAAATGTTGAACATTTATTTGGGTGTTGAACGTTTGTTTGGGCTTAGCCTCTTTTGTTCAATAATGCTGAGCATTAATTTGAGTGCTGAGCACTCCTTATGGCTCTGGGGCTTTATTTAAAGAACACTTTGTGTTCTCTCAACGTCCACGTGAGGAGCACGTGGTGCTCTTGGCGCTGAGCGCCAGACTTGGAGCGCTAATGCGTTTCTTATGAAATAGCGCACACGTGAGAAGCACTGGTGTGCTTGGCGCTGAGCGCCAGACTTGGAGCGCTAATGCGCTTTTTATGAAATAGCGCACACGTGAGGAGCATGTAGTACGCTTGGCGCTGAGCGCCAGACTTGGAGCGCTAATGCACTTCTTGCGAAATAGCGCACACGTGAGGAGCACGTGGTGCGCTTGGCGCTGAGCGCCAGACTTGGAGCACTGATGCGCTTCTTATAAAGTAGCACACATATGAGGAGCACGTGGCGCGCTTGGCGCTGATCGCCAGATTTGCAGCGCTAAGGCGCTTCTTATGAAGTAGCGCACACATGAGGAGCACGTGGCACGCTTGGCGCTGAGCGCCAGATTTAGGTGCAGAGCTCCCTTTATCAATTCTGTGCTCTGAGAATTAAGTTCTCGTTTATAAGAGACTTTGTCTCGTAGATCTAAGAACAAAGTTCTTATTTTATAGGAGATGCTATGATCTCTTCTGTTTTTTGTAAAAAAAACTTTGTTTTATAGATCTGTGATCTAAAGAGAACTAAGTTCTTCTCCCTCCCTTTTTATGATGAGATGCTCCAATCTCTTTTTCTTTTATGAAAGACTTCTGTCTTTGTAGATCTATGATCTAGAAAAAGAACTAAGTTCTTTTTTTATGAGATGCTTTGATCTCTCTGTTTTATTTATCTTGAAGAAGTTCTTCTTTTCAGAGCTTTCTCTTCTCTTTTTCTGAAGTTTATAGGGGGGTTCCTCCATGCAAGACTTGAAGTCTTCGATCCTTTATATAGGGGAGGCTGAATCAGTTAAGGAGATCTTTTCTCTGATTGATTTGGGGGTGTTTCCCACCGTTGGATCTTTGATCCTAGGGATTCTGTTTTACAGAAGACTTCTTGTTAGTTAACAAGATTGGGAAATTATTTTCCCATACAGAGATTGTTCTGTATCTTGGTGATTTTTAAGCACCATTGGATCTTTGATCCAACGGTACTCTGATTTATAGAGCACAATCTTTCTTATTTGGAAAGATTCTGAGGAGTATTTCCTTAACAGAATTTTATTCTGGTAATTTGATGATTTATCATCTTCGTTAGATCTTTGATCCAACGGTGGAGAACATTTAGTTCTAGCGCTTGGCGCTCTCGTGCCTTGCACGTGAGCGCTGCTTCAGAGTTTTTGACTCTTAGCGCCGGCGCACTTGGTGCTAGCGCTCTCGTGCTTTGCACGTGAGCGCTGCCTCAGAGTCTTTGACTCTTAGTGCTGGCACTCTTGGCGCCAGCGCTTTTATGAAGCACTGCTTCAATTCAAATTTCAAAATTTGAACAGAGCTTTGCTCTGATTGGGGGAAACAAACCCTACAACAAGCACATCCTTTAATCAGTTCCTAGTCGTGGGAATATCGAGACCAGGGCATCGATATTCCAGTGTAGACTAATGTGTACGTTTCTTGTCCCTTAGAGGGCAATGGTTGATCCCACAACCATTGGTGTGTGAAATCAAAGATTGTACACAGGTGCTCATTGAAGAATGGGTACACCGAACGGGACTCGCCGAGGACTCCTATGTGGTAGTATACCTATCGTCAGATAGCAGTCCTATTGTGACACTGGTACAGGTTAGCCTGTAGACCCGAGATCGTCATAGAGTCTTGTATGGCTCCCACTGTGCTTTGATTTCCTCCCTACCATGGCTCAAAGGAGTCATACAAACAGGTGGATTTTGTGTACAGTCCCGAATCACATGGAGGCAATGAGCGATAGGAGGGGTTTCGTCTCTCCCGGTATTGGAGGTTAATGTTGCGCTATGCTCGATTGGCTATAACATGAAGTCACTGGCCAGGGCTGCTGCTGAGATTTACTGATAAGAGTTATCAGTAGTTTCTCGAACCGTTATAGGCCAGACATCGGCATGACTTATCACATTACTGGGGACTGACGTTTACCACCCCTAGACATGATATGCGACATATCAGACGAACAGACTGGACTGTACGTTAGTGTTACTGATAGGCTTCATGGAGAGTACGGACAAGCTTACTTATTGATCTTCGTATCGCTCAATACCCGTGTAGCTGTTACGTCCAGCTAGTACCGCTGACGGCTTGTAGGTGATTGATGTGATCATCACCTACTGCTGGCATATTGATGAGTCTTTAGAGTCCCACACAGAAGTTTCCTGGTTCAAGCGAAACGAAGTAGGACACATATGCGATATGTGTGTGGGCCTGATTAAATATGTGTATGTGATACCGTATTGTAATCTGGCAATTATCTGTTATCGGTTCGGTTATATGTGATATAACCAGATTGTCGAATCAAGTGTTGATTTGATAATGTGATATACAGATAAATGATATTAGTCGGTCATATATGATATAACCGGATTATTAAATCAAGAATTGATTTAATAATGTAATATACATTATATGTAATATAATTATATCTTAACTAATATCATTAGTTCACTAATTATTATTCATTATATATATATATATATATATATATATATATATATATATATATATAAAATAATGAAGCATGGCTTGATTTTCTATTTTTGAGAAAAATAGAAAAGAGGTGGAAAATGAGAGCATGGTTGCAAGCATGGGGATTATTCATAGTTTATTCATCTTGACTCAAGCATGGTTGCTATTTTATATTGCGAAATTCCATGCTTGAATGAGTGGGGGTCAAGAGTTGCCTTCATTCTTAGCTCATTCCAACACTTAGCCATTTTTTCCATGCTTGCTTCTTCTTGAGCTATCTAGCTCTCATCTTCTTCTTCCACATATTACTTCAAAAATCCAAACCCTCACATGTGATGAGTGTAGAGTGTTTTCTTCATTAGTGAGCAAATCTAATCCCCTACTTCATCATTCTACACTTGACTAGCTATCAAGTGTAGAGTGTCTTCTTCACCAAAGTGTTTAGTGAGGAAAGAGCTTGGCCTGGTGAGGTTCGGGTGGATCATCTTCAATGCGAAGATCTAAGAGGAGGTTCATTCAACTCCAAGTGGATTCTAGAGGAGTCAAGAGGACTACTACAAGGAGCTTAAGAAGAGAAGGACTTGATCCTATAGGGTATAACTCCTTAAACTTTCTTAATTTGTTCACATCACGTAGCTAAAGACCCTAAAATTCTAGTAATGATCTTGTTAGTCTAACTTAGCACCTAATAAAAATTAAAATGTGGCATGCTTGATGCCTCTAGAATCTCATTGTTACGCTCTGCTTTCCAAAATACGGAATACGAGGGGTAGACAAGGCCAGCCATGCTCCTACGGTCAAGGAAATGTCCCACCGTAGTCACACTTCGGCTTCTAGTTTATCATGGTAAACAGTAAATGATGCGCAGGTAATGAGAAATGCAGTAACTGGAATAAAACAGTGAAATGAACTGACCTGATGGGAAACAAAAGATATAACTCTGAATAGCAAGTCAAGAAGTCTGTGATGCACGTCTAGTTCTGGTCCAGGCTAAATCTTCTCCTCACACTGAGCATGCATACTCAGGTCGTCAGAGCGACACAATAGCAATATAATATGTATAAAAATCAAGTGACAGTTCTAACAGTGTTAATAGATGTGTGAAGCAGTAAATCAATGACATCATGAATATGAATATGCAGTAATCAATACAGCGGAACAGTAAAGCAGTAGAACGATATGTCACGTATGTCAACACAGTATATAAGGAATATAAATGCCAGTATCCCTATCAGTCTCTAAGTCTCACTGCACAGGTCACTAAGCCTATCGTCAGTCCAAGTATGAGAATCAACCACTCGCGAGTGTCCTCCACCCAAGGGTAGAACCCAAGGGCAAGGGACCACGGGCCCAACATGTAACATGTATATCACGGTGTATATCACATACCCTGTAAATCTCCATATATATCCCTAAATATATAAGCCGGCATGGGACTCCCGAGATTCTGTTGAACTCACACTCAAACTACCCCACACCCTGTGGTCTACATCAAACGCTAACCATAACCCTAAATACCAATCGATCCGTGACAAGTCTGCGCGAGAATTGGAGGCAGGACCTCCATCAAGCACGTCCCGACTAATATCTAAGATAAATAGCAGTGTCGGATGCCTTATCTGTGACACCCGTGCAAGTGCTTCCATAAGTGTCCCATACCACTTATAGTCACACATACACGCATCCCACAGACGTCGACAATGCAATAGAATAATAGGGTCACTGATTGTGTACAAGTACGTATCACTTTCACTTAATCACGGATACATGAACACTGAAGTACTTGCCACAATCATCACTAGAATCTAACACTGGGTAAATGCACGATATCACTAGGTTATCATTACAATGATATGGGTATAATATGATGCATGAACAATATATAAGCACGATTAAGGTGTCACAAAAACAGTATTTTATCACTTGCACGATTTATCATGAAACGTACATATATAGTTTAGCGAAACGATAAACAGGTAGTATTTAGTATGTTCAGTTGTCCATCCATCGAATTCAGTTTCATGCCAATCGGATTCCAGGATTACTAATTATAGCCATTTCATTTTAAGCGTTCACGGCTGAATATCTGGTTTCAGAATCAGAAATCCGTTTCGTAACGCATTTTAATCCCAGTTGGGATCGGATTTTGGCGACGCTACAGTTGGATGAAATCTAGGGTTTTCAGTAAGGTTTTCAACGCAATAGACGGATCTTCAATCACATCTGTACGTCAGGAGTTATACACTGTTTACTATTAATATGTCAATCCTGATTCTGTTGGGACTGTTATGCGTCCCGATCTTCTAAATTACAGATTAAATATCAAGCGGTAACAAAACAGAATGAAACCAATTGTGTTGTCTAGCTAACAGATTTACCTATAATAAACAGCGGAGTTCCGCAACCTACAAGTTAAGGAAATCCTGTGGTACCCAATACGGAACAGCAAGCAATGACTGGAGTCGCTCTGGACTGCAGTCCAGAGTCGCACTCCGATACGAATATCATCACAATTTAAGTACAGGAATATCAGGAAACCAGTATAGGATTAAAGTGCGTCGAGTCAGCTTCGATTTGAGCCCTCGAACGCACCATTCTATTATGTATATGATTTATGGTGAATTTAACGGTTTTCAGGTACAATAAAATTACAGTTTTACGATTAAACTTGGGGGTAGTCGTTTTGGTTATTAACGATCAAATTTTCCAGCAAAATTTGCACACGTTATCCATCCCTACAAGTGCCAATGTAATTTATCCAGTTCCGCCAATTTAGAAAAATATTCCCTTTGGAAACACGCGTCGAGCAGGTTATGGCACATAATTAGTTAAACTGTAACCTAGAACCTATATATTTAGCGATTGTAACTTGGGCAAAAATAGCATGTAAGCAAGTAAAGAACTTGCCTGGAGACGTAAAATTGATGGCACGGTATGCACGGCACGACCACGCAGCAACAGTGTCAAGAATTTGGCCTCGGCCTCGAATTGAGCTTTGTGCAATGGCTCAGCAGTGACGATGAGCTCCGGCTTGGATGCTGAGGGTCGGCTGTTCGGGCTTCAGAGGAGGGGTTGTTGCGAGTTCAGGTGGTGTTGGGGCTGGGGATCGCTGATGCTGTCGAGGCCGACGGAGAGAGATTGCAGAGGGAGAGAGGAAGTGTGTGTATGCAGAGAGAGAGATGAGTGAGAGAGAGAGAGAAAAGACTGAGAGAAAGAGAGAGAGTGCTGAGAGGGAGAGAGAGATCACAGAGGGAGAGTGAGAGAGACAGAGATTAGAGAGTGAGGGAGAGAATTGAGAGAGAGAGAGTGAGAGCAAGAAAGCAGAGGGCGAGAGAGAGGGACATAGGGGTAGAGAGTGAGAGCGTGCAGGCAGAGAGGGAGAGAGAGTGAGAGTCTGCGAGAGGGAGGGAGCGAGAGTGGGATGGTGAGAGAGTGTGACGTTGACGACGACGTCGACGACGATGATGATGGGTTGATGATGGTGCAGGTGAGGAGATGGGTTGCTGGAATCGAGATTCTATCGTGGGGGTGATGGGGCGACGAGGTTAGAGAAGATGAGGAGGTCTCGATGGCGATGGCTGAACGACGGTGAGGAGACGGCGGAGAGCGCGACGCGCTGGCGTGAGCGTGGGTTCGAGGGAGAAACAGGGAGGGAAGGAGAAGCAAGAGGGGAGCGAGTGAGGAAGAGGGAGTAGTGGGTAGAGGAGAGAGGGTCGTGGGGGAAAGATACGCGTGTCGTGGGTAACGCTCGCGCTAGCGAGGGCGGAGGAGGCGGATCGCGAGGGACAGGGAGCGGGAAAATGGGAGAGAGCCGTTGGAGGAAGATGGAGAAGGCGGGTCGGGTAGGGTGTAATGGGTGCGGGTGTGAGGAAGTGGGCTGCGTCGAAGGGAAATGGGCCGGGCTAGTGGAAATTAGGGGAATTATATGGAAAAGAAAATGGGCCGAGAGCGGGCTGGCTAGGGAAAGGTCGAGTTGGGTTGGGTGTATGGAATTTTAGAGAAAAGGAAAAGTAGTGGGCTTAAGGAAAGAAGGGTTTTAAAGAATTTAGAGTTGGCTGGAAGAAGGAAAAAAAAGGTAAAAGAAAAGTGAATTTATTTAAATTTGATTTTTATGTTGTTGGGTTGGGGATGTGGCTGAGTGAGAAAAAGATTTAGTTTTGGGTTTTAAATTTTCAAATAGAATAAATGGGACTTAAATTAAATAAATAATTATTTAAAAAAAGATAAAATTATAAATAAGAATAAATAGGAATCTAGAGTAATAAAATACAGATTTTGGTATAACAGGGGCTGGGTATTACATCATACCACCCTTACAAAAATTTCGTCCTCGAAATTTCAAAGAACGACAAACTATAAATAAATAAGCGAAAAGTTACTATATTGGACACTAGTGGTTTACTTTAAACGGGTGGATAAATTTTGAAGGTATATATATGTAATACTAACATACCAAAAAGATAGGTAGAAAATATAATGCAAGCGCAGTCAATAAAACAACTACATTTATACGAGAATAGAAATAATAACAGTAACGAACAATAATATTTAAAATGTACTAGGTAAATTCGAAACCCCAAATATGTGCACATATAAGTATATCAAAAGTAGCCCTTCAGAAATAATAGGTACAGGGCAAAACCATTTATACTGGTAAACATGGGTACAAAGCCCGAAAATAAAATAACGGGAATAAAGTAGTGAAAATTAGTCGGTAGGTTAAAACATTTTAGGACGATATATCGATCAGATAGTTTTAAAATAACTTAGAAAACTCACATAATGGAAATGAGGAATATGGAACAAAATATGCGCGGTGCAAGGTTGCGCTGTTGAAAATAAAGATAATAGTAAGGTGCTTCGAAATACATAAAGCTAAGTAGTCAATAATACGCACTTTTCGACAAATACAAGATAATGAAAACCAAATTTTCGAATAATAACGTCTTTAAATGTACATAGGGTAATAAGAGAACACACAAAAAATGTATAGGACTAGATAGGGTAAGGATCAAAGGTTGAGGGATGGCGGCTTTAGGCTGAAAATCAAGGAGATTGGGATCGGGTCAGCCCAGGAAGTAATGGTGAGCAACAAAGGACTACCAAGGGAAAGTATGGGGAGAATAACGGTCGGTATATCTTATGATTCAAAAAATATGAAGGGTTAGCTAACTCGGAAATTCATAAGAAAGGTCCTCATCCCAGAAGGGTCTCAAACGAGACGCAGACAAAGGATAGAGGATGCAACTCAAAAGATCGGGTGTGGTACTAGTTAATCTGAGTGAGGGTCGAAACGGCACGGGGGGTAGGTGTGGACAGTAAGGGTCTCAGGAGGAAAAACGGAAAAGGAACAAATCGAAGCATCGAGTGAAACAGTAAATAAAAGATTTGCGAACTCAGAAGATTTATTTCATTCAAGAAAATTTGAAACAAGGCATTCCCAAAGGCGAAAAGTGGCCCTAAACTATACACATTTTATTTGGCCAGAAAGACAATATCAAAAGAAATTCCGTCAGTCGCGGTTATGGAGATTCAGTAGGTTGCGGTAGGCTCGCGCACTCAGGTAGGGGCGTCCATTTCCATATCGTCTTGCAGGCATTGCCACTGGAAGTTCTTCCACAGCAGGGTCTTGATTTTCTGGTCCTTCTTCCTCGGATGGAGCTTCTTCCTCGAGGTCCGATTCCATGTGATTCTCTTCTTCTGGATTTTCTTCCACGGGATTTTCCTCAACTGGATTTTCTTCTATCGGGTCTTCATCGGGATCTTCCTCTATCGGGTCTTCCTCTATAGGGTTCTCTTCAGGATCTCTTGCTTCTTCGTCGGAATCAGCTATCATGTTAAACTCTGGGGCGGCTACTCCTTCGTCCTCTGAATCGTTGTTTCCGAAGTTGACCTGGGGACCGTTGACCTCATCATCCGAACTCATCAGTATGCGATCTAAGGAAATGCATGACTGCGTATCCTCAACTAGATGCGGCGCTGCTCCAGGGTGGGCCATGGCCTGAAAAGAAAGAATCATGATTAAGCAGTGTAATACATCAAGAAGAATAGTTAAGTGTACGAAGCATAGAAAGATATGCGGTGGCGGGAACTGAAAAATCAAGATTAAAATGCTGTGATAATGAATAGAATTTGATATAGAGAAAACATGAGAATGGTACATATATTTGATTCAAATTTTATTGCATTCAATCAAAAGTTCAGCGGATACAAGATTTCAAATGGAAAGAAATATTCAAAAAAATGACAACATTATTATTGAAAGTAGATAACATAAAATTCTTCTTTGATTGCTAGACCGCTGCATTCTCGTCATGCGAGTTGGATCCTGTGTTGGGTCTGCTTTATCCTCGAAGCGCGAACTACGCAATAATCGTCACTCGGCAGAAGTGGGGAGTGTGGACGAATCTCCTCCTTGTAGTTCCTTCCTTTCTGGGCAACCGTTGATGAGATGTTTGTTGGACCCGCATATCAGACATTTTCCCTGGGTGCGGCGACAATCCCTCTGAAGATGTCCTGGCCTCTTACAGTATCCACAGCATGGGGTCTTCTGCTGCTTCTGTCGCGGGGAAACAAATTGACGCTTCATCTTCTTCTCCTTTCTCGTCTAACGGAAATCCCTTTATGATAGGAGACTCCCGCTGGGGTCTGACTCACCTGTCTTCTCAGCCCTTCAGCTAGTAAGTCGTTAGTTCGCTCCTGGGCTTCCTTTAAACCTTACAGTACGCTAAGGATCTCAACAGTCTGATTCTGGAGAGTGGAGATAGATGAAGAGTTGTTGGAAGACATGATCCTGAAACAACAATTTCGAGAATGATATAAGTCACATGCTAAATGAATCAAAATATGATATGGATAGGACAAAGATTCAAGAATATCAGAGGTGATGAATTTATTACAAGTGGAGAATCAACTGTATGACTTTAAATCACTTGAATAGAGTACGGTAGTGCAATTGCAACCACGTATCCTTGTCAAGTCACCCGAAACCATAGCGAATGGATAGCTGAACACACGATGTGAATATGGATCAAGAATGACAAGTTTACAATCTAGACCGAGGGATGTCTTAGATTGCCAAACTATACACGGAAAACTGCAATCCTAATCGAAGCAAAACCTGGTCTCTGATACCAACTAAACCATGTCACGCCCCGCTTCCCAAAATACGGAATACGAGGGGTAGACAAGGCCAGCCATGCTCCTACGGTCAAGGAAATGTCCCACCGTAGTCACACTTCGGCTTCTAGTTTATCATGGTAAACAGTAAATGATGCGCAGGTAATGAGAAATACAGTAACTAGAATAAAACAGTGAAATGAACTGACCTGATGGGAAACAAAAGATATAACTCTGAATAGCAAGTCAAGAAGTCTGTGATGCACGTCTAGTTCTGGTCCAGGCTAAATCTTCTCCTCACACTGAGCATGCATACTCAGGTCGTCAGAGCGACACAATAGCAATATAATATGTATAAAAATCAAGTGACAGTTCTAACAGTGTTAATAGATGTGTGAAGCAGTAAATCAATGACATCATGAATATGAATATGCAGTAATCAATGCAGCGGAACAGTAAAGCAGTAGAACGATATGTCACGTATGTCAACACAGTATATAAGGAATATAAATGCCAGTATCCCTATCAGTCTCTAAATCTCACTGCACAGGTCACTAAGCCTATCGTCAGTCCAAGTATGAGAATCAACCACTCGCGAGTGTCCTCCACCCAAGGGTAGAACCCAAGGTCAAGAGACCACGGGCCCAACATGTAACATGTATATCACGGTGTATATCACATACCCTGTAAATCTCCATATATCTCCCTAAATATATAAGCCGGCATGGGACTCCCGAGATTCTGTTGAACTCACACTCAAACTACCCCACACCCCGTGGTCTACATCAAACGCTAACCATAACCCTAAATACCAATCGGTCCGTGACAAGTCTGCGCGAGAACTGGAGGCAGGACCTCCATCAAGCACGTCCCGACTAATATCTAAGATAAATAGCAATGTCGGATGCCTTATCTGTGACACTCGTGCAAGTGCTTCCATAAGTGTCCCATACCACTTATAGTCACACGTACACGCATCCCACAGACGTCGACAATGCAATAGAATAATAGGGTCACTGATTGTGTACAAGTACGTATCACTTTCACTTAATCACGGATACACGAACACTGACGTACTTACCACAATCATCACTAGAATCTAACACTGGGTAAATGCACGATATCACTAGATTATCACTACAATGATATGGGTATGATATGATGCATGAACAATATATAAGCACGATTAAGGTGTCACAAAAACAATATTTTATCACTTGCACGATTTATCATGAAACGTACATATATAGTTTAGCGAAACGATAAACAGGTAGTATTTAGTATGTTCAGTTTTCCATCCATCGAATTCGGTTTCATGCCAATCGGATTCCAGGATTACTAATTATAGCCATTTCATTTTAAGCGTTCACGGCTGAATATCTGGTTTCAGAATCAGAAATCCGTTTCGCAACGCATTTTAATCCCAGTTGGGATCGGATTTTGGCGACTCTACAGCTGGATGAAATCTAGGTTTCTCATTAAGGTTTTCAACGCAATAGAAGGATCTTCAATCTCATCTGCACGTCAGGAGTTATACACTGTTTACTATTAATATGTCAATCCTGATTCTGTTGGGACTGTTATGCGTCCCGATCTTCTAAATTACAGATTAAATATCAAGCGGTAACAAAACAGAATGAAACCAATTGTGTTGTCTATCTAACAGATTTACCTATAATAAACAGCAGAGTTCCGCAACCTACGAGTTAAGGAAATCCTGTGGTACCCAATACGGAACAGCAAGCAACGACTGGAGTCGCTCTGGACTGCAGTCCAGAGTCGCACTCCGATACAAATATCATCACAATTTATGTACAGGAATATCAGGAAACTAGTATAGGATTAAAGTGCGTCGAGTCAGCTTCGATTTGAGCTCTCGAACGCACCATTCTATTATGTATATGATTTATGGTGAATTTAACGGTTTTCAGGTACAATAAAATTACAGTTTTACGATTAAACTTGGGGGTAGTCGTTTTGGTTATTAACGATCAAATTTTCCAGCGAAATTTGCACACGTTATCCATCCCTACAAGTGCCAATGTAATTTATCTAGTTCCGCCAATTTAGAAAAATATTCCCTTTGGGAACATGCGTCGAGCAGGTTATGGCACATAATTAGTTAAACTGTAACCTAGAACCTATATATTTAGCGATTGTAACTTGGGCAAAAATAGCATGTAAGCAAGTAAAGAACTTGCCTGGAGACGTAAAATTGATGGCACGGTATGCACGGCACGACCACGCGGCAACAGTGTCAAGAATTTGGCCTCGGCCTCGAATTGAGCTTTGTGCAATGGCTCAGCAGTGACGATGAGCTCCGGCTTGGATGCTGAGGGTCGGCTGTTCGGGCTTCAGAGGAGGGGTTGTTGCGAGTTCAGGTAGTGTTGGGGCTGGGGATCGCTGATGCTGTCGAGGCCGACGGAGAGAGATTGCGGAGGGAGAGAGGAAGTGTGTGTATGCAGAGAGAGAGATGAGTGAGAGAAAGAGAGAAAAGACTGAGAGAGAGAGAGAGAGAGTGAGAGAGAGAAAAGACTGAGAGAAAGAGAGAGAGTGCTGAGAGGGAGAGAGAGATCACAGAGGGAGAGTGAGAGGGACAGAGATTAGAGAGTGAGGGAGAGAATTGAGAGAGAGAGAAAGAGTGAGAGAAAGAAAGCAGAGGGAGAGAGAGAGGGACAGAGGGGTAGAGAGTGAGAGCGTGCAGGCAGAGAGGGAGAGAGAGTGAGAGTCTGCGAGAGGGAGGGAGCGAGAGTGGGATGGTGAGAGAGTGTGACGTTGACGACGACGTCGACGACGTCGACGACGATGATGATGGGTTGATGATGGTGCAGGTGAGGAGATGGGTTGCTGGGATCGAGATTCTATCGTGGGGGTGATGGGGCGACGAGGTTAGAGAAGATGAGGAGGTCTCGATGGCGATGGCTGAACGGCGGTGAGGAGACGGCGGCGAGCGCGACGCGCTGGCGTGAGCGTGGGTTCGAGGGAGAAACAGGGAGGGAAGGAGAAGCAGGAGGGGAGCGAGTGAGGAAGAGGGAGTAGTGGGTATAGGAGAGAGGGTCGTGGGGGAAAGACGCGCGCGTCGTGGGTAACGCTCGCGCGAGCGAGGGCGGAGGAGGCGGATCGCGAGGGACAGGGAGCGGGAAAATGGGAGAGAGCCATTGGAGGAAGATGGAGAAGGCGGGTCGGGTAGGGTGTAACGGGTGCGAGTGTGAGGAAGTGGGCTGCGTCGAAAGGAAATGGGCCGGGCTAGTAGAAATTAAGGGAATTATATGGAAAAGAAAACGGGCCGAGAGCGGGCTGGCTAGGGAAAGGTCGAGTTGGGTTGGGTGTATAGAATTTTAGAGAAAAGGAAAAGTAGTGGGCTTAAGGAAAGAAGGGTTTTAAAGAATTTAGAGTTGGCTGGAAGAAGGAAAAAAAAGGTAAAAGAAAAGTGAATTTATTTAAATTTGATTTTTATGTTGTTGGGTTGGGGATGTGGCTGAGTGAGAAAAAGATTTAGTTTTGGGTTTTAAATTTTCAAATAGAATAAATGGGACTTAAATTAAATAAATAATTATATAAAAAAAAGATAAAATTATAAATAAGAATAAATAGGAATCTAGAGTAATAAAATACAGATTTTGGTATAACAGGGGCTGGGTATTACACTCATGGTGGTGTTAAGGTCGACTTTCATGGTATCAGAGCTACTAGGCATTCGATGTCGACCTATGAGGGGTTCTCACTGTGTGACAGTGTGGCAAAGTATAGGCTCTTACCCCCAGGGTGTCTCGAGACCGAAAGGTGTTCCGGCGGGTTGTAGTCCTCGCGAGGGGGTATGCGTAAAAAGTAGTTGCTGAGGGACCTGTAGGTGTCACGGCGATCCCATTGGATGGGGTGGCTGCTTGACTTTCATGGTATCAGAGCCAAGCTAGAACATTAGGGTAACATGTCGCGACGTTAGAAATCCACCGTTTTTATCGCGCAAAAACTGCTGATAAAACAGTTTTCAAAATTGATATTTTAAGTTGTTTGTACACCCCGTGGGCTCACAGTTTGAACCGAGAAGCCGCAAAGTGGAGCGTTCGCACCTCGGGGACACCCGGGGGGGACCAGAGGCCGGACCCACACCCCAAGACCACCACTTGGTAGCCTTGTGGGTGGGTGACCCGAGAGCACCCCAAATAGGTGCTCTCGGGTCTGCCAACTTTTGGGGGCCACCTCGGGGGTGGGTATCCCCCTGAGGCCCCTCTTTCGATACTTATTTTTGGGTCTTCGCCCCCGCGAAGATTCGGACGGGTTTCGAGTTCGTTTCGACTCCCGGATTGGCTTAAAACGATCGGTTTTGAAACTTTAGCTCACTGGATTTTTCAAGTGTTGAAAAAAATTGGTTTAGTGTGCTAATTGCGTGAGGAATTCTAATGTCGCTGTTACTTTACAAGCTTTGTGATGTGTGTGATACAATTATTAGAATCCGGATTAATTAGTTTTATGAAAACTAGTTAATATATTGTAAAACTAGCCGTTTAGTCTCAATTGATCGATTGCCAAGTTTTGATTTGGATCAAAACTCCGTCCCAATTGCGTATTGTACACGATCACTAAGCCGGGAATCTTGTTGAATTATCCGACAACGAATTGAAAATAGTTTTCAATTTAAGACTAAAATACAAGTTTTATAAGTTAGGCATGAAATCCGGAATATGAGATATTCCGGGTTTATGATGTCTAAGCATATGTGGGGTATCCTGACTTTCATAGTTTTCTGTTTTCATTTCTGCGACCGTAAGTGTAATATGTGGGGTATCCTGATCTGGTTGCTATATGTCAATGAGTTTCGGGATACGCATATTTACTTACGTTGATGACATGAGATGTTATGTGTTGCTGTTGATATGATTTATTGGATCGTCGTGAAAGAATAGCCGGGGGGTTCTATGTGAGATGAGAATTTTTATTTTCATTCATGTAAAATCTGTATGTAATATTCTTTTATTGGGGCACTTCCGGGTTGAGAATGATATCACCACTATTGTATATTATTTACTTTTCCGCATTAGGATAGACCCAAGGCGGGGAGCACAAGTAACCGGGTTCTAGAGTCCAGTGGGAGACCATCTCAAGGAGTTGAGACCGGGTCTCCTAACTCTAGAATTGGCAGGGTTACTTGCCGCTCTCGTAGGGGTCTAGGGATGTGGGTTTGGCTATTCATCATGACTGTGGAATCCGTGCTTTACATTATTGGCTAAATTTATAACACGGACACCCTAGTATATCCAATGTTTCATATGTTGCTTCTGCTGTAATTCTGTGATGTTGATCATATAACTGCGTGAGACAAATGTAATATTATATATATGATATATAATAAACGTTTCTTATGTTTTGCACCCGCGCTAGTCCAGCCCCCGCTCTGTCGGTAGTTAAGTAACCTAACGGTGCATGACGGGGTCCCGTGGCGAATGCGGATGGCATAAGCGTATGTTCTATTTTCGTTTTATTTTTCTGTAATGTTTAGGAAACATTATTTGATGGGACTTCATTAATGTGATTAATGAAAAGAAAGAAACCAAAAGATATTGTAGAATCAAATTTTCAAAGAGGATAACTCTAGTTCTTGCTTTGCATAGTGGTATTCCTTGATGAATATCCAGCACCTCATTCGATGAGGAAAGGGCCGAGATCCCTTTACCGGGGGTGATCTCTTTAGCAAAACTAGAAAATGCTACAATCCACTTGGTTTTGTTTTTTGATTGCTTTTTTAGTTCTTTCTTTGCATAGCGGTATTTCTTGTAGAATATCCAGCACCTCATTCGATGAGGAAAGAGCCGAGATCTCTTTACCGGTAGTGACCTCTTTAGCGAAACTAGTAAAAGCCTAAAAAATACTCCTTTTCAAAATCACTCGATTCTACAACGATATCAAGTTCATTATGCAAAAGGTTTTCTTAAAAACTGTCGTAGCCCTCCGTCATTTCAGATAAGTACTGTTTAGTATTCGTACTTCGTTTGTTGACCTTTGTCAAGACGTAGTGTGCGGTAGCTGATTAGTGCTTCTCTGCAAAGCATGTGATGCGATTGGATTTGGGTAGTCGTACGACCTTGTTAACCTCTGTCAAGGGTCGTGCATGTGGGTTTAATTCAATCATGAAATGGAGGGTTGAACTTGACTAGCGCACTACGGTTTGTTGACCTCTGTCAAGGTCGTAGGACGCTAGAGGCAAAATATTATTGGGAATTTCAAGTGTTGAAATTTGCAATGAGATTGTATACATTCTATGTCACGCCCTGCTTCCCGGTATACGGCGAAGGGGACGCGACTGGTCCGCTACGTATTTACTGTGAAGTAAATACGCTAAGCGTATCTAAGCAATATAAAAGTAATCACAAGAGACAAGAGATATAAAAAATATCAGCAACTTTATTTATTAACATTCTTTTGTACAATGCATGAAAAGGAAATACAACTGAAGTAAAAATGATGCCTAAACAATGGCATAATAGGAAATTAAAGGTACTGAATGGAAATGTACAATGTCCAGAGTTCGGGGTCTTCGAGGAACTGATCCAAGTCTTCACTGGTGGGCTCGATCTCTGCTGTGTCCAGATCACCTGACGACATTCAAAGAAGAAAGAAATAGAATGTCGTCAGCGAACAGGTCGCTCGGTAAGTCCCAAAGTTAAGGGAGAAATAGAAAAGACAGAATAAGAATGTATCTTTTAAAGTTGTATAATATTGTAAAATATTGTGTTAACGCTGTTGTTTGTAGCTTGGTACATAAGGATGCCAGTGTATACGAGAGGGGTCTCTATATGCTAGAGACCAGGGCAAACTGAAAGTACAAGGAACCGTTATGCCACGGTACAACAGCAACAGGATTCATATTAGATGTCTTAATCTTACTGTCTCGTGCCACTTTTAACACCTTCCGTACCAATCTACCCCTTAAACCCCGTAGTGTTTTGATTGTATTGTTATATTGTATTGTATAAGTTGTATAGTTGGACGACTGACCGAAACCATGATATCAGTAACGGATGTAATGGATGTAAACTGGAATCATGTAAATGGAAAGTATATCCATGGTTTGGTTCAGTCAAGTTGAATAGATTGATAACTGGATTCATGGATTCGTGTGTTCATGTTGAATTGTAATATTGTAGATTTATATGGTACTTGAATCATATTCAAGTCGGATTATGATCAGACTCAAACCCGAGTCAGACAGTAGAAATGTAAATCGAAGTCCTATATTTACTAGGGTCCTTAGGGTAATTTATAAAACTTGAGGGGGGTTTTATGTAAAAATACTTTTGTATAGTTTTCAAGATGCCCCCCAAATATTTATTATTCATCTTTAGAGTTGTAATGAATGTGGATTTTATATTGTGATATTTCTAGTGAAAATATCCTAATTTCATAAATAAAGGTATTTATTTGTAATATTGATTTATGTGGAATTTATGGTATTTTAGTGTAAAAATTGTTCTTGTGATTTTTAGAAAAAGGTGGAATATTTATATCATAACAAAATAGATATTTTAATGATAAATATACATATATTTATACAAAATTAATTTTAATAAATATTTTATATTCTAAAAATCTCATTTTCTTAAAATGTCGAATTTTAAATCTTTCGAGACCGAATGCTCCTTGCGGAGGTCTGAATCTCGCACTACTAAACACGAGGATGTGCGATAAACCGCACCATCCCAAACGGGTTCCCCAAAATGGGTTGTAGCGGCGCTTTGCAAAGATTTTATAAATACTAATCCTTTAGAATACGATTTTATTAAGTAAATGGTATTTATTTCTAAAGATGTCGATTTCCCGTATTTTATGTCAAGTTGTGAGATAACTCAAATCGCCTCTTCACCGCCAATTATGGCCAGGTAAGTACAAGTGAAGAAAGGAGCGATCCGCTCACGAATCACCGTGAGACGGGCCTTTTAAAATTACCTTTCCCACTTGTCTAGCCTAGACACCACAAAGTCAGGTTTAGATAAATGACCGATGTCCACAACCTTACTATGTCCTAATGAAGGCGACGATCCCTAATTGACTGAGTCTAGATATTTTTTATTAGTTCCAAAAGTTATTTATTTATAAAGATGTATCAAAATTGGTTTTTATTAAGTAAAGGGTATTTAAATGAAATTGTTTTATTTTCCGTATTCTAAGTTCTCAAGGTAGCGTGTTATGTTTGCATATGAGTGTGTGAGGAGGTAGGTCATTACCTCGTGATCTACTTTAAGGTATAGCAATTTAAATGGGGTTAAAGGCGTATTGAAACCATGTGGTATTTAAGTGAAAATACGGTAGAATGGAAATAGCTATCATTTTATAAACTTAACTTTGATCAATTTAGTTGTTTAGTGTTTAATAGTCAACATGATAGTGTTTAAACATAATTGAAATAATGAGAAGTGAAGTTTATAAGAAAACCGAATCGGAAATCGGATTTGTGCCGATTCCGTCGGGTTTGTAAATTCGTATTTTTTTTAGAAAAGAAAAGAGAAGCTAGAAAGGGACTTACGGGTTTGGACAAACACGAGAGTGATTAGGAAGAAGAGGGTTCGCCGGTGCGTCGATTCGTCGCCGAGAGTTCCTAGCACGATCACCGGAAGTTCGACGTCGATTTCGTCAGGGCTTCGCCTTTCGCTCGTTTTCAAAATACACAAGGTTTTCTTGAGATTTTGAGAGAGTGTGCTTAGAATTTTGGGATGAGAGGGTAGGAGGTAGGGGTGTATTTATAGGGTTAGGGTAGGTGTAGGGTTTTTAATTAAAAAAAGTAAAAATAATAGGAAAAATTTATTAAAAATGGATTGAATGAGAGTTAATGTGCTCTCTGGAAATTATTACAGAATTTAGAGTATGCACGGGGGTGGGTAGCCCAAAAGCCAACTTTTCTCTGTTGATGACTCGGCCGACCGGCCAAGTCCGGCCGGCGGCGCCGGCCTGAGTCGGCCGGTCCGCCGGCCGAGTCGGGCTGAGTCGGGGTGCCGAAAGCTGGGGGGTCGCCGGAGGTAGCCACTGGAACATCTAACTTTTCATGGGTAGTGGGGTTTTTCTGCAGGGTTACTAGGCACTCTAACAAGGTTCTACAAGGCATCAACCATGCCCGATTTAAAATTTAGCCGTGCCGAACAACCCTAACTAAGATCTTTAAACTAGAGATTAGGCGAAACAAAACATGTTAAACACTTTAACATCTAAGAGTTTGGGATTACAACCTTTGTAGTCCGGTCCTTCACTTCATAAGCTCTGTGTTGTGATCCCTTCGCTGCGATCATCAAGTTCCGGACTCTCGAGAGGCTCCACGAAGAGAAAGATGCAAGCTTGCTTCCGATCTTCGATAACAAAGATGATCTACCTTGAAGTTTCATTAACACAAGCTCTCACTCACTAAATGAAGTGAACACCCTAATCTAAATGGGTAGAATAGATTAGGATGATGAAGTAGGATTTTAACTCTCATTTATTTTCTATTTCTCACTCATTTTCATCACTAATGAAAAAGCTAGAAAGCTTTTCCATCAAGAACTCAAGGAAGAAGAAGAAGAAGAATCCTTTCGTGATGAATAATGAAACTCTTGTATGTGGTTAGAAATGCAACCATGGTAGATAATGAGAAGGCTAACCATTGTAGAGACATAACTAGGGTTAAAGGGTTGGGTTGGGTTAAACAAATATCACAAAATATCACAAAATATCCAAGTCAAAATCAAAACTTCAAGAAGCTTCTTGAAAGCTTCAAGAAGCTTCTTGAAAGCTTCATGAAAGCTTAACCCTAAACCAAATCCTAACCATATTTATTCTCCACAAAACATGTTGCATTAATAACCATAACATGTTACAATATTATATATCACATATACAATATTTATTGTAACAAAATAAAATAATACAATTAACATATATCACATATATATCAATGTATTACCCGAGTGAGAAAAAGAATCTTTTAGTGAGCTTATATCAGTTAATGTAATTTAATATATCAAATATATAATTATACATTAAATTATTGAATCAACACTTGATCCGATAATCCGGCTATTTCACAAATAACCGACTAATATAATCTGTATCAGTTCATCGAATCAACACTTGATCCGATGACCCGGCTATATCACATATACTCGGCCGATATCTCATATCGCGAGAATCCAATACGGTATCACATACACGTATTGATCTCGGTCCCGCACGTATCATATATGTACTCCTACTCCGTTTTGCCTGAGCCAAGAAAGCTCTGTGTAGGACTCTAAAGAATCGTCAATACGCCAGCAGTAGGTGATGATCATATCAAACACCCACAAGCTGCAAGCGGTCAGCTAAACGTAATAGCCACCCAGGTATTGAGCGCTCAGAAGATCAACAAGCAAGCCTGTACATTCTCCTGTGAATCCAGTCAGTAACACTCCCGTACAGTCCGGTCTCTTCGTCTGATATGTTGTATATCTCGCTTAGGGGTGGTAAACGTCAGACCCCAGTAGCTTGATAAGTCGTGTCGATATGAGGTCTATAACAGTTCGAGAAACTACTGATAACACTTACCAGTAAATCTCAGCAACCCTGGCTAGGGATTTCCAGTTATAGTCAATCGAACACAGCGCAACATCAACTCCCTATACCGGGAGAGACGAATCCCCTCCTATCGCTCATTGCCTCCATGTGATTCGGGACTGTACCCAAAATCCACCTTTTTGCACGCCCTCTTGGACATGGTATGATGGAAATCAAAGCACAGTGGGAATCACACAAGACTCTATGACGATCTCAGGTCTACAGACTACTCTGTACCAGTGTCACCAGAGAACTGCCATCTGACGTGAGGTATAATACCATTTGGGAGTTCTCGGCGAGTCCGTCCAGTGTACCCGTTCTCTACTGAGCACCCGTATACCTTCTCTGATGTCAAACACCAATGGATATGAGATCATCCATCGCCCATCATATGGGTCAAGAAGCGCATACGCTAGTCTACTCTGGAGTATCGATGCCCTGTCTCGGTACTCCCACGACTAGGAACATTTGAAGGATGTACTTGGCAACTACACTGTCCTCACTAGTATGATCTGCATCATAGTCCTGGTAGTCAAGTACTCATCTTAAGGGCTTTATCAACATGTAACATAGAGACAATCAGAGTACATGTTAAGAAAAAAAGTAACCAGATAGCGTACTATCATGTCGAGCAAGAAAGTCCTCCCTATATATGTCCAAGCATCCACTACAATATACATCGTATGTACAGTAATGGCCTCTAGGGCATACATATAACTAACAATCTCCCACTTGCACTAGAGCCATCTGTTGTGGTATCACATACCCAACAATTAGCTGTGGTTGAAGTATCTCATACTCAACCATCCCATAAAAGTTTCTACAGGCCTTTGTGAGTGGATCCGCGCTATTGTCCTCTGTGTCTACTCTCCTAATCTCGATCTCCCTGGAGATCAACCATCTCCATGATCAGGTGATACTGCCTAAGAATTATATCTGGATTTCTGATGGGACGAGGGTTCCTTGGCATAAGCCACAACTCCATTGTCACACAATGGTAGGAACGAAGTTCATCTCATGAACTTATATCTATCCAGACTGCCTCTTTGGTAGCATCCTTGGTAACGATGTATCTTGCCTTTAATCGTCTAGTAAGTCATGGTATCTAGCTTGGAACTCTTCCAACATACCGTCCCTCCACTGAGGGTAAAGACAATGCCTGCGACTGACATTCAGTCGTCATTATCACCCTGGAACCTTTCCAGTGATTCTCCCCAGGATTCATTGATACTATCTCACTTCAACTAGTGAGAATCCTAACATCCATTTAGATCTATCTCATAGATATAAAACCTAGGATTTAGGAGGTATCACATTGATCCTATATGGAGAATCCTTGTGATAAGCGGAGATTGACCGAGCGTAGCATAGGAAACTCCTTCCCTATCAAGAGTATGTCATCCACGTACTCTACGAGGATCACCACCATACTCCATACTACCTTTTTGTATATACAAGGTTCCTGTACCATTTTGATGAGGTCAAACTCTTTGACTACCATATCAAAACAGACGTTCCAACTCCGCGATACCTGATTTATCATATAAAACATCTTGCTGACGTTTCCGCTGCTCCCACTGTCTACGAAGCCCTCTGGCTGTGTACTTATAGACGCTCTCTTCCAAATCATCATTTAGAAAAGCAGTCATGGCACCCAACCGCCATATATCGTAGTCATGGTATATAGCTATGGTAAGTAGGATCTGGATGGACTTAAGCATAGCTTTGAAAGTCTCAACTTTTCCATGTACACCAAGTAATCTTCTCAAGATATACTTGCTCCTGATGGGGATTTAACCCTTCAGATAAAGCAACCAAAGTCCATACTTTGTTGGTGTATAAGGATTCCATCTCAGAGCGCTAAGCATCCAGCCATTCTTACAGAGTCCCACTCCTGATGGCCTGCTCGAAACTAGTTGGGTCATCATCTCATGATGCAATCCTTGCTCCCACTGTCATAGAGAAACCGAAGTATCTCTCAGGTGGGTGAGGAACCCTACTAGATTGGCGGAGAGGCTGAGCTTTGTTGGAAACTATTGAATCCTTTGGTTTTACCAAATCATCAGTTGCAGTTTATATAGCTGGAACTCTTTCCAGTTCTACCTCATGACCACTAATTTTTTCACAAGAAATTCCCTTTCACAAAGGTGGCATGTTGAGAAACAAAACATCTTTTGTTTCTCGGTTTGGCAGAAGATATTCCCTTGCGATTACTTGGGATATCCAACAAACTTCTACAGAACTGACTTTGCCTCGAGCTTGTCCGGATTATGCTTTTAGACATAGGCTGGACAACCCCAAATCTTAACATACTTAAGATATGGGCTCTTCCCATTCCATATCACATATGAAGTGGTAGGCAACTGATTTGATTTGAACCCTATTCAATATGTATGCAGCTTCTCAAGTGCATAACTCCCAATCGGAAACTCAGTAGTACTCATCATAGAGCACACCATATCACATAGGGTGTGATTGCTCCGTCCCGATACACCGACGTGCTGTGGTGTATACGGAGGAGTAATGCTGAGAGAGAATCTCATTCTCCTTTAGAATAGTCCAGGAATCCCGTGCTCAATTATTCTCCTCCTTGATCTCATCAAAGGACATAATACTTTTACCCATTTTTGGTTCTCTACTTCTAACTTATATTCTGTGATTATCTCAAAAGTTTCGGACTTGTGTTTCAACAGGAACATATGTCTGAATCTTGAGAGATCATCAGTGAATGTAATGAAGTACAAAGAACCGGTCTTGGCATGTGTAGGCAGGGGACCTTCATACATCAGCATGTATCAATCCCAAAAGTTCACTAACTCTTTCTCTGTTTCCAATAAACGGAGCTATGGTCATCTTATCTCTGTGACATGACCGGCAAGTTTCACAAGATGTAAATTCAAACTAATTTAAATATGCATCTATATGTAACTTCAGCTAGTCGGGTCGCATTGATATGACCTAGTCTACAATGCCTCTAGAAGGATTCGTTCATTTCTGAACTCTTCCTCTTGTGTGTGTTCTCTACGTTAAGAACTGTGGTTTGATTTAGAACGTGTATGCTTTTAGATAACGTGCCTGAACCGATCAACTGTTGATATAGAAAATGTTCAAAACATTATCCAACAATACAAAATTATATCCTTCTTTACTAATAAAGAGACTGATATGATGTTGTATATCAGGTTCGGTATCTAATAACATTCGTTCAGAATCAATGTATTCTGGTAATACTGGGTGATAATTACTAACAGACTTGGTTGCAACACTTGCACCGTTTCTATCTCATGAAACTTATCACCCGTTCTCAATTCTCTACCTATCTGTAGCCCATGTAATAAATTACATTTACGAGATCCTGATCCGGTATCTCATACCCAGGACGTAAAGGATACTGAGAAATAGTTCTTTGTAATGAACACACCCGAAGATGATGCATCAACATGCACTTTCTTCGTTTGGACGGCACGGGAATTCTGGTAATCCCCTATTTCCTGCTCTGTCTTATAACAATTATAAGTTGGAGCGGTACCAACGTTTCCTAGCGCAGTATAACAAGCGGGTTCGGTCAATACATCCGTATTATTATCTTGATTAAGGCGTGACATAGTCGCAACCAGGAGAGAGAGAGAAGAAAACACTCAGCGTGCGCTTTTTACAAGATTAGATTGGTTATCAATTTATCTAATCAGGATGTCTCCCACTGTTTTAGTCAAATCTTCCTTCAAACCCTAAAAAGAAAGAATAGCCGGGATTAATTACACTCTACAAGTTCGCTAATCTTTCAGCCAGGTCAGTGCCGGTACTTTGAAGGAGGTTCCCCGCGCTTTCGCACGGACCTAATTAAAATAAATCTTATTTTCCCAGGGGCGTAATCCCGTTAATACCTTTCTAGACACCTACTTGATCGGCTAATTGTAATGTGTAAAACTCTCCCAGGAGTAACTCTTACTCGCAGCGGGTATCGGGATCCAACTATCTCATAGAAGGTATGCAATCTCATTGCAAATTTCAACACTTGAAATTCCCAATAATATTTTACCCCTAGCGTGCTATGACCTTGACGCATGCCAAACAACCCATAGTCCGCTAGTCAAGTTCAACCCGTATATTTCTTGATTGAATTAAACCCACCCGCACGACCCTTGACGCATGCCAAACTACGCCGTACGAATACTGTAAATCCCCGTTTCCAGTTTAATAAAAGCTTCCTATTTTTCTAAAATTCCGGTGATTTTCTTTTCTTCCCTTCGTATTTCAATTGGTTGTTAAGCTTAATATTTAAACCTAAATTTTTCCAACTCTTCTGGAATTATAGTCCAAACCCTAAAAGCCAAAACCCAAGATTTAAAACCAGAGCCGAATTAAACCAAAATGAGTAAAATACTTAACCTTAAACCTATTTTTAAACATTCAGCCCAAGCTTATATTTAAACCCCTAAGCCGGCCCTTACTGTTCCTCAGCCCACTTTAGATAAATTTTTAAAAAAAGGAATTATTTTCTTACCAAACCCCAAACCCAAACTTTATTAATCCCGGACCCGTTCCCTTTAAATTCCCTCAGCCCACCAAGTTTTTTTTAGGGGATTATTTTAGCGAGCCCGGCCCAACTCCTTTCCCACTTTCCTCAACTCACCCGACCCCACTCCTGTTCATCTTCTTTAAATTCCCAACGGTAACATCCCCATCACCCGCTCGCGATCGTTTCCTCCGCCGCAGCCCGCGCCCTTGCTCACGCCCATTATTGCGATGTTATACCCACGATTTCAACCCCGTTCCCTTCCTCACACCCTCACCTCTCTCTTCTCTGCATCTCAAATCTATCCCTCATTTCTCTCCCTCACAAAAACTCACCGAGCACAAAATATTTTTTCCCCTCACTTCGCCGCCGGCGACGACCCTCGACAGCCCTCGGCAACCTTCGCTCATTCCTCCTCCACCAACTTTCTCCCTCTACGACTCCATCTTCATCAACCCGAGCCCTCTGCCGAGCACCTCTGTGCACAACCCCTGTACACCAAGTTCGGCCACCCTGCACCCCACGCCGGCGAGATTTCCACTGCACTCTAACCCCTCGTCGACATCTCCACTGGAACTCCGCATCTTTATCACTATAGCCAAGCCCCACTATCTCTCTCTCCCTCTCTAGAAACCACACCCAAAATCACCCAAACCCAAACAACCGACGCTCACTGTTGCACTTCGCCGGAGCGACGCCGCCGACCATCGTCAATCCCAGCACTACTCAAGAGATCCACAGAGCCTACTCTACACTTCCAGCGCGCACGGACGACTCCGGAAAACTCCGACGTCAACCCGTGTCTCGAGCCAAGCTCGCGAGAATCCGTTACACGGCGTACGTCACGCGTTCGTGACGCCACTGCTGCCGTGCGACCCCAAGACGTTTCCAGGTAAGTGTTTACTTGCTTCATGCTAATATAGTTGTGTTACAAACCTAAATCGTATAGTTATTAAACTTACCGATTACCGATATATATCATGACCTATGTGTTCGATGCTAGTCTCCCATAGAATTGATTGTTTATTTTGACGGAAACCGACGTTTTATGTTGGCCCATATGGTGATAAATATAGTGTATGAATCTCGCTGGAAAATACGATTGTTAGTGGAAAAAATTGATACCCCCAAATATGCCGTTAAACTAGAAATTTTCTCGTATCTGAAAATGAATAAAATCACCGTAAATTATATATATATTGGAATGATACGTTTGAGAGCTTAAATCGAAGACGACTCGACGTACTTTAACCCTATGTAAAATTTAAATGATTTCTCTTCTGTAACCATGATGATAATTGGATCGGAATATGACTCTGGACTGCAGTCCAGAGCGTTTCTGATTATTGTGTACTGTCCCAATACCTGTGCCACTGTGTTTCCTGAAGTCGTATGTTACGGAACTCTACAGTAGATTAAAGATAATTCTGTTAGCTAAACAAAACAGGTGGTTACATTCCGTTTCATCGCCATTTGCTATTTTAAACTGTATTTAAAAGGGCAGAACGTATAACTGTCCAGAACAGATTCAGAAATGACATACTGAGGTTAAACTGTGTATAACTTTCAACGTACAGATGCGATTGGGGATCCGTCTATTGCGTTGAATACTCTATTGGAAACCCTAGATTTCATTTATTTGTAACATTGCTAAATTCTGAGCCCAACTGGGTGCAACACGTGTCGCGAAACGGACGTTCAGTTCTGAAACTGAATTTCCAGCCGCGAGCACTTAAAATGAAACAGCTGTATCTTGAAAACCGGAATCCCGATTGAACTGAAACTAATTTTGATGGATTGGTGACTGAATGTTCTATTTATCTTACTTGTATCGCTTTGTTGAATTCTTAACATATGAATTTATGAAATTTCTGGAAGATAATGACATGCCTATTGATTCATACTACCCTTAGCGTAATGATGGCATACATGCATATATCATACCCCATTTACCATATACTTAGTGCTAGTGCGTGTTAGAGTCAGTGGACATTGCATTATCGTGCGTGGTTGATGTTGGTTTAGGAGTGACGAGTATACCAAAGGGGAAGTGAATATTCATGACAGTGTTTGATACAGTGAACAGTGATAAAACCGTGCCTTTGGTATACTTGTACACGACTAAATCAAGATCATAACTAGTGAGAACCTGGGGAAAAAGGGGAAATCAAGTGGAAAGAGTATCGTATTTAGCGGGACCGTGTTTAGAGGATGATCATTCGAACCGTGATACTGATACATGTAGGGTAGGATCTAGCGATCCGGCTGACAGGGTTATGTCCCGGGCATGTGGGCCGTTGTCTCGAGTATGTACGAGACTCCTGTTAAACATGATCCTCCTTCCACTATGTGATTTCAAACATGACCTAGAGACCGATAGGGACACATGACATATTCTGCATCATATTGTGACATAGTGATTACTTGCATTGTTCTTGCACCAGTATTACCTCATATACCTGTTTCATCTTATTATAATAATATTGTTATTGTGTCGCTCTGACGACCTGAGTATGCATGCTCAGATTCCGTGGGAGGACCAGCACAGGAGACGGATCTACCCTTCGAGTTCACGGAGATATAGTCTGGTGTACTTCTTATCTTTACCGCTTTCCATAAAGTGATCGTGAGATTGAACTTAGTTAATAATTGTTCTTGTTATCTGTAATTTGTGAACAATGGAATTTTAATGTAATAAATTAGTGATGTGATTCCTTTACTACTGTACTTTATTTACTGATTACCATGTAATGCTAGAAGCCGAAGTGTGACTACGGCGGGATGATTCCTTGACCGTAGGAGCATGGCTGGCCTAGTCATCCCTCGTTTTCCGTATTTTGGGAAGCGGGGCGTGACATGGTTTAGTTGGTATCAGAGCCTGTGTTTAGTATCAAGGAATAACATTAACTATACTGTATTACGTTATTCTTGTTTCACTACTCTTGATTTTCATCCTTGAATCTGATCCTATCCTTTTGAATCTTCCAGTGATATGACGTCCCCGAACGACCCCTCCTCGGACTCCAGCTCTCAGGACCGCACGGAAAGAATACTTAGTGCACTGACCACTCTCGCGGAAGCTCAGGAGAGAAAGACAGATTTACTCACTGAGGGACTCAGGGCGATTACCGCCGCAGGAGGACCCTCCGCACTTATTACCGCCCCCGAGGGCTCTACTCCACCAGCTTATCAGGCTAGGGCTGGTACCGTATCAGACTTCCGACGGTTACACCCAGCTGCGTTCTCAGGGCTAGCTGAACCCCTTGAGGCTGAGCAATGGCTGGTGAACATAGAGAATTTATTGACAGCCGCCAGGGTTCCAGAGGAAGATAGGGTGGACGTGATAAAGATTCAATTAGAAGACGAAGCCCGTACATGGTGGTCGGTGGAAGAAAGCAGACTTGACGAGCCGATTGAATGGAGCAAGTTTAAGGAGTGCTTCTTAGATCATTATTTTCCTCCCACAGCCAAGGCAGAAATGGAGGAAAGGTTTATTCTTTTGAAGCAGAATGGACGCCCAGTGGACGTATATGCGGCAGAGTTCAATCGTCTGAGCCGCTTTGCTCCATACATGGTCAAATCAGAGGCCACCAGGGCCAGACACTTCCTTCAGGGGTTAGATTTCGAGTTGCAGCAGTTGATTGCATCGTTAGATTTGCAGACTTTCGCACAGATACTCAACGCAGCGAGGGTTCAGGAGCAATTGATTAACAAGTTCAGAAGACCCCCAGTCGTTCCAGCACGTACCCACGCGCCTTCTCGAGGAACCATACCGGTTCACAGAGCAGGAACGACACAAATGAAGCGCCCGTTCGTACCACAGCATCGCCCCCAGAGACAGGGCGTAGTTTGCGGCTATTGCGGTAGAGGAGGGCATACCCAGAAGGACCGTCGCCGTGCCAAGGGACAGTGCTTGATTTGCGGTTCCAGTAAGCACAGGATTAACAGTTGCTCTGAGCGAGCAGAGATACAGGGAGGTTCTGGACCGCCACAGCAGAGGCCGCAAGAGCAGAGACAACCCTTTACAGGTCGCGGTCAGGGACGGGCTTTCACCTTGACCGCCGAGCAGGCAGAGGCGTCAGGAGACGTGGTTACAGGTACTCTACTCGTACATTCCTTACCAGCTAGAGTACTATTTGATTCGGGAGCATCGCATTGTTTCTTGTCTGAGCATTTCACTAATACACACTCAATACCACATGAACCACTAACCAAGGGATGGGAAATTCATACGGGTAATGGCATTATAATATCTAGTCGAGAATGTAGATTATGCCCGGTTGTAGTATGTGGCAGGGAATTCTATGCGAATTTCCTTCTGATTGGGACAGGCAGTTACGACGCAATTCTCGGGATGGATTGGATGACCACTTTCCATGCAGTTATCGATTGTCGTGCAAAGAAGGTGATCTTCCGCATCCCCAATCACCCGGAGTTTATTTTCGAGGGCGGAAGCGAATCTTTGGAGCCAGCTAAGTATAGAGCCAAGCCCAAGAAACTGACAGCTATGGAGATTGATAAGAGCCCAGTCCCAGAAATTGTTCGGGACTTTCTGGACATATTTCCTGAAGATCTACCAGGTCTACCACCTCCTCGAATTTTGGAGTTCTCAATCAACTTGACTCCAGGTACAGCCCCAGTATCCAGAGCCCCATACAGAATGGCACCAGTTGAATTGGCGGAATTGAAGAAGCAGGTTGAAGAACTATTGGAGAAGGGATTTATTCGGCCGAGCGCTTCACCGTGGGGTGCACCAGTTCTGTTAGTAAAGAAGAAGGATGGATCGCTGCGAATGTGTATAGATTATTGGGAGCTGAACAAGGTCACAATAAAGAACAAGTACCCAATACAGCGCATTGACGACCTATTCGATCAGCTAAGTGGAGCCAAGGTATTCTCGAAGTTTGACCTCCGTTCTGGATATCATCAAATCAGAGTAGCAGCCGAGGATGTATGCAAGACGGCTTTCAGGACCCGATACGGACACTACGAGTTTCTTATGATGCCGTTCGGTGTTACCAATGCCCCAGCAATATTCATGGACTTGATGAACAGAGTGTTCGCAAAGTACTTGGACACGTTTGTCGTTGTGTTTATCGATGACATACTTATCTACTCGAAGACCCGGGAAGAGCATGCTGAGCATTTGCGCACGGTACTACAAATTCTTCGGGAAGAGAAGCTGTATGCGAAGCTGAGCAAGTGTGAATTCTGGCTCGACAAGGTTCAGTTTTTTTGACATATTGTTTCGGGCGAAGGCATCTCGGTGGACCCGGCAAAGATAGAATCTGTCAGAGATTGGCCAACGCCGAAGTCAGTGGCCGAGATCAGGAGTTTTCTGGGATTAGCAGGTTATTATCGGAGATTCGTCCAAGATTTCTCAAGAATCGCGGAACCATTGACGAGGCTGACACCGAAGGACGTGCCGTTTACGTGGACAGAGGAATGCACTCAGGCATTTGACACACTGAAGCAGAAGTTAACCACGGCGCCTATTCTTACTGTACCTGATGATTCCGGCGGTTTGGTGATACACAGTGATGCCTCAGGGAAGGGATTAGGCTGTGTCCTAATGCAGCACCGCCGAGTGGTTGCTTACGCCTCTCGACAACTGAGAAACCACGAGAAGAACTACCCCACGCATGACTTGGAGTTAGCTGCGGTAATCTTTGCGTTGAAGATTTGGAGACACTATCTATTGGGTGAGAAAGTGGAGGTATACACGGATCATAAAAGTTTGAAGTATGTTTTTACTCAGAAGGAACTAAACATGAGGCAGCGCCGATGGCTAGAGCTGATGGCAGATTATGACTTGGACCTTCAGTATCACCCGGGGAAGGTCAATGTTGTACCAGATGCGCTCAGTCACAAACCAGCGGTCATGATGTTGATCGATCAGAGGAGCATTATTGAGGATTTCCAGAGACTTGAACTTGAGGTCGTTACGCCGAACGCACTCAGTCAATTTTGGCAACTACAGGTGCAATCTTCCCTGGTGGATCGCATCAAGATTGCACAAGCGGATGATCCCCGATTGCAAAAGTTCAGAGAGCAAGTGGAAGCTGGACTGAGAACGGATTTGATTATACATGAAGATGGCTCTCTGAGATTCGGTAGCAGACTCTGCATACCTAAAGAAGATGTTCGAGAAGAAGTTTTGGCTGAAGCACACAGTTCAGCTTATTCTGTGCATCCAGGAGGTACAAAAATGTATCAGGACCTAAAGCAGCACTTTTGGTGGAACGGAATGAAGCGGGAAATTGCGAGGTTTGTATCCAGGTGCTTGGTATGTCAGTAGGTGAAGGCGGAACATCAGAGGATAGCAGGATTATTACAACCATTGCCGATACCTGAATGGAAGTGGGAGCACATTACCATGGATTTTGTGACGGCCTTACCACGGAGCCCTAGGGGAAATAACGCCATTTGGGTTATCGTCGATCGCCTCACAAAAGCTGCGCACTTCCTACCCTTCCGAGTGGGACAGTCGACAGAATCACTGGCAGAAAGATATATGCAAGAGATTGTACGACTTCACGGTGTTCCAGTCAGCATTGTGTCAGACCGGGACACCAGATTTTTGTCACACTTCTGGAAGAGCCTATAGGAGAGTTTGGGAACCCGCCTTAAATTCAGCACAGCTTATCACCCACAGACGGATGGACAATCCGAGCGTACGATTCAGCGCTCGAGGATATGTTGAGAGCCTGTATGTTGGACTTTCGGGGTTCCTGGGAGGACCATATGCATCTAGTCGAGTTCTCCTATAACAATAATTATCAGGCTAGTATTCATATGGCTCCTTTTGAAGCACTTTACGGGCGGAAGTGTCGATCCCCAGTATGTTGGGATGATGTGGGAGAACGAAGATTACTGGGTCCCGAACTCATTGTTCAGACAGTCGACAAGGTCCAAATGATTAGACAACGTATTAAGACGGCTCAGGATCGACAGAAGAGTTGGGCAGATACCAGCAGAAGGGCACTTGAGTTCGAAGTCGGAGATCACGTATTCTTGAAGATTTCCCCTACTCGTGGAGTTATCAGGTTCGGAGGTCGGGGTAAGCTCAGTCCCCGTTTTATCGGACCTTTTGAGGTGCTAGACCGAGTAGGAGAGGTGGCTTATCGACTTGCCTTGCCTCCATCGTTAGCCGGTGTGCACAATACCTTCCACGTGTCACAGTTGCGGCGTTATGTTCGGGATGAGAACCATGTCCTGGACCATTCGGAGCTAATTTTGGGTACCGATCTGTCATACGAGGAGCAGCCTACTACCATTCTCGACCGCAGAGAGAAAGTGCTGAAGAATAAGATCATTCCTTTAGTCCGAGTGTCTTGGGGCGGTCGTTCCCCAGGAGAATCCACCTGGGAGCGAGAGGAAGATATCCGTGATCGTTATCCACATCTCTTTGTTTAGTACTTTGTCTCCTTGTATCCTTGTTAAATTTCGAGGACGAAATTTTTGTTAAGGGGGGGTATGATGTAAATCCCCGTTTCCAGTTTAATAAAAGCTTCCTATTTTTCTAAAATTCCGGTGATTTTCTTTTCTTCCCTTCGTATTTCAATTGGTTGTTAAGCTTAATATTTAAACCTAAATTTTTCCAACTCTTCTGGAATTATAGTCCAAACCCTAAAAGCCAAAACCCAAGATTTAAAACCAGAGCCGAATTAAACCAAAATGAGTAAAATACTTAACCTTAAACCTATTTTTAAACATTCAGCCCAAGCTTATATTTAAACCCCTAAGCCGGCCCTTACTGTTCCTCAGCCCACTTTAGATAAATTTTAAAAAAAAGGAATTATTTTCTTACCAAACCCCAAACCCAAACTTTATTAATCCCCGGCCCGTTCCCTTTAAATTCCCTCAGCCCACCAAGTTTTTTTTAGGGAATTATTTTAGCGAGCCCGGCCCAACTCCTTTCCCACTTTCCTCAACTCACCCGACCCCACTCCTGTTCATCTTCTTTAAATTCCCAACGGTAACATCCCCATCACCCGCTCGCGATCGTTTCCTCCGCCGCAGCCCGCGCCCTTGCTCACGCCCATTATTGCGACGTTATACCCACGATTTCAACCTCGTTCCCTTCCTCACACCCTCACCTCTCTCTTCTCTGCATCTCAAATCTATCCCTCATTTCTCTCCCTCACAAAAACTCACCGAGCACAAAATATTTTTTCCCCTCACTTCGCCGCCGGCGACGACCCTCGACAGCCCTCGGCAACCTTCGCTCATTCCTCCTCCACCAACTTTCTCCCTCTACGACTCCATCTTCATCAACCCGAGCCCTCTGCCGAGCACCTCTGTGCACAACCCCTGTACACCAAGTTCGGCCACCCTGCACCCCACGCCGGCGAGATTTCTACTGCACTCTAACCCCTCGTCGACACCTCCACTGGAACTCCGCATCTTTATCACTATAGCCAAGCCCAACCATCTCTCTCTCCCTCTCTAGAAACCACACCCAAAATCACCCAAACCCAAACAACCGACGCTCACTGTTGCACTTCGCCGGAGCGACGCCGCCGACCATCGTCAATCCTAGCACTACTCAAGAGATCCACAGAGCCGACTCTACACTTCCAGCGCGCACGGACGACTCCGGAAAACTCCGACGTCAACCTGTGTCTCAAGCCAAGCTCGCGAGAATCCGTTACACGGCGTACGTCACGCGTTCGTGACGCCACTGCTGCCGTGCGACCCCGAGACGTTTCCAGGCAAGTGTTTACTTGCTTCATGCTAATATAGTTGTGTTACAAACCTAAATCGTATAGTTATTAAACTTACCGATTACCGATATATATCATGACCTATGTGTTCGATGCTAGTCTCCCATGGAATTGATTGTTTATTTTGACGGAAACCGACGTTTTATGTTGGCCCATATGGTGATAAATATAATGTATGAATCTCGCTGGAAAATACGATTGTTAGTGGCAAAAATTGATACCCCCAAATATGCCGTTAAACTAGAAATTTTCTCGTATCTGAAAATGAATAAAATCACCGTAAATTATATATATATTGGAATGATACGTTCGAGGGCTTAAATCGAAGACGAATCGACGTACTTTAACCCTATGTAAAATTTCAATGATTTCTGTTCTGTAACCATGATGATAATTGGATCGGAATGCGACTCTGGACTGCAGTCCAGAGCGTTTCTGATTATTGTGTACTGTCCCAATACCTGTTCCACTGTGTTTCCTGAAGTCGTATGTTATGGAACTCTACAGTAGATTAAAGATAATTCTGTTAGCTAAACAAAACAGGTGGTTCCATTCCGTTTCATCGCCATTTGCTATTTTAAACTGTATTTAAAAGGGCAGAACGTATAACTGTCCAGAACAGATTCAGAAATGACATACTGAGGTTAAACTGTGTATACTTTCAACGTACAGATGCGATTGAGGATCCGTCTATTGCGTTGAATACTGTATTAGAAACCATAGATTTCATTTAACTGTAATATCGCTAAATTCTGAGCCCAACTGGGTGCAATACGTGTCGCGAAACGGACGTTCAGTTCTGAAACTGAATTTCCAGCCGCGAGCACTTAAAATGAAACAGCTGTATCTTGAAAACCGGAATCCCGATTGAACTGAAACTAATTTTGATGGATTGGTGACTGAATGTTCTATTTATCTTACTTGTATTGCTTTGTTGAATTCTTAACATATGAATTTATGAAATTTCTGAAAGATAATGACATGCCTATTGATTCATACTACCCTTAGCGTAATGATGGCATACATGCATATATCATACCCCATTTACCATATACTTAGTGCTAGTGCGTGTTAGAGTCAGTGGACATTGCATTATCGTGCGTGGTTGATATTGGTTTAGGAGTGACGAGTATACCAAAGGGGAAGTGAATATTCGTGACAGTGTTTGATACAGTGAACAGTGATAAAACCGTGCCTTTGGTATACTTGTACACGACTAAATCAAGATCATAACTAGTGAGAACCTGGGGAAAAAGGGGAAATTAAGTGGAAAGAGTATCGTATTTAGCGGGACCGTGTTTAGAGGATGATCATTCGAACCGTGATACTGATACATGTAGGGTAGGATCTAGCGATCCGGCTGACAGGGTTATGTCCCGGGCATGTGGGCCGTTGTCTCGGGTATGTACGAGACTCCTGTTAAACATGATCCTCCTTCCACTATGTGATTTCAAACATGACCTAGAGACCGATAGGGACACATGACATATTCTGCATCATATTGTGACATAGTGATTACTTGCATTGTTCTTGCACCAGTATTACCTCATATACCTGTTTCATCTTATTATAATAATATTGTTATTGTGTCACTCTGACGACCTGAGTATGCATGCTCAGATTCCGCGGGAGGACCAGCACAGGAGACGGATCTACCCTTCGAGTTCACGGAGATATCGTCTGGTGTACTTCTTATCTTTACTGCTTTCCATAAAGTGATCGTGAGATTGAACTTGGTTAATAATTGTTCTTGTTATCTGTAATTTGTGAACAATGAAATTTTAATGTAATAAATTAGTGATGTGATTCCTTTACTACTGTGCTTTATTTACTGATTACTATGTAATGCTAGAAACCGAAGTGTGACTACGGCGGGATGATTCCTTGACCGTAGGAGCATGGCTGGCCTAGTCATCCCTCGTTTTCCGTATTTTGGGAAGCGGAGCGTGACAAATACCCTAATCCAATCGCATCGTATGCTAGCAGATAAGCACTAGTTAGCTACCGTACACTGCGCCTTGACGAATGCCAAACTACCGCAGCACGAATACTAAGTAGTACTTATCTGAAATGACGGAGGGCTATGACAGGTTTCTAAGAAAACCCTTTGCGTAATGAACTTGATATCGTTGTAGAATCAAGTGATTTTTTAAAAGGAATGTTTTTGAGGCCTTTTCTAGTTTTGCTAAAGAGGTCACTCCCGGTGAAGGGATCGTCGGCTCTTTCCTTATCGAATAAGGTGCAGGATATTTCACAAATACCACTATGCAAAGCAAGAACTATAGAAGCAATCAAAAGACAAGCCGAGTTTGTAGCATCTGCTAGTTTCGCTAAAGAGGTCACTTCCGGTGAAGGGATCTCGGCTCTTTCCTTATCGAATAAAGTGCTGGATGTTCTATAAGGAACACCGCTATGCAAAGCAAGAACTAGAGCTACCAGTTTTTAAACAAGTTTCTACAACATCTTTAGGTTTCTTTTAGTTTCATTAATCTCATTAATGAAGTCCCATTTTATTTTGCTTCATAAGCATCAAATTTGAAACGAAATCTGCAATATAACATATATATAATATAAACATTCATCTCAGGCAGTAATATGATCTCATCACAGAACATTGCAGTAGAAGAGCATATATGAAATATTGGATATACTAGGACGTCTGTGTTTTAGTACGAGCCTGTATAAAACACGGATTCCACGGTCGCGATGAATAGCCAAACCCACATCCCTAGACCCCTACGAGAGTGGCAAGCAACACTGCCAATTCTAGGGTTAGGAGACCCGGTCTCGACTCCTCGAGATGGTCTCCCACTGGACCCTAGAACCCGGTTACTTGTGCTCCCAGCCTTGGGTCTACCTAATGCGGAAAAGTAAATAATATACAATGGTGACATCATCCTCAGCCCGGAAGTGCCCCAATAAAAGAATATTACATACAAATGAATTTTACATGAATGAAAAAGAAAAACTCTCATCTCACATAAAACCCCCGGCTATTCAGAACACGACGATCCAATATAACATATCACAGCAACACATAATATCTCATATCATCAACGTAAGCAAGTATGTGTATCCCGATTTTCGTTGATGTATAGCAACGAAACCGGCGATACACCACATACTACGCTTACGGTCACAGAAAAGAAAGTGTAAAACTACAACAGTTGGAATCCGCAACCTTTTTAGACATCGCTTGCTTAACCAAATGAATTCCTTAGATATCGCATGCCTAACAATTATAAACCCCACATTTTAGTCTTATTATCGAAAACTCTTTTCAATATCTGGTCGGGCAATTCAACAAGATTCCTGATATCCTGATCGAATGCTCGTCGCAAACTTTAGTAGACGGCCGCACCCACGATGCCGTCGACGAAGTGCACTAAGGCGGAACACCGCTGCCGCGAGCACCCTAACGGATGCTTTTGGCGACGGGGTTCTCCTACAGTCCCTTGGTCGGGGCTATGGGGCGTGGCTGTCTATTAAGTTTACCCGGCGAGTATCCGCGTACGCTACGTGATTGCGACGGACTTTTGATCACATCAAAATCCCGAGGCAACCGATCAACTAAGACTGAACTGCTAGATTTATAACACTCAAATTAGTTATCTCATAACTGTTTGTGGATTCCAAATATTGTATCACATTCCAGATAAATAGATAATATTAAACTTTCCGATCGAATAATCAAACACCCAAGATTTCCCAAATAATTCTTAACACTTGAAATTAGTTTTAAAACATCCATCACATGCTACAGTACCAATGGTCCAGCCGTAGAAGGGTCAAGCCAACGCCTCACATGTGGCAACGCCGTACTGTCACAAACCCTAAGGTTTAGAGGCAGTTCAGACGGTCACATAATCGAGTTAAGGTTTGTTGTCTTCTAGAGGGTCCACCGCGTTACTTGTACGACTTAGAACGTTCTTAAACTACGGAAAAATCCAACTTTTGAAAATTTTCTGACAGGGGAAAAAGTGAGTTATTGATATCCGTTCGAACTTTTTAACAGTTTCTAAAATTACCCGGAAAAAAATAAACGAAGTTAAACTTTCCGATCGAATCAACGAGCTCCCAATACAACCCAGAAAACTTAACACATGAGTAAATTAAAAATTTCCCAGAAGAATCAGGAATTACATACGGACATTACTGTGCAAAACTCAAACCATGATATTACTGTTTGGCTGCGGAACCGCCTCGCAAGCCATGGTACGGCCACGGTTCCGCGGCGCTTTAATGAGATCAGTGGCACGTGTTGCACAGTAATTCTTGTAATTCCCTGCTGATTTTTTGAGTATTTTTAATGCACAAAAAATCACATTTTGAATTTTTTTCCAGAAACTAGGTTTTATCGAGTATTTGGAGTTCGATCGGACTTTAAACATCGCCTAGACTTCGCCTAAAGCTCTAGCTTGGCTCTGTTACCACTGCAGGGTTACTAGGCACTCTAACAAGGTTTTACAAGGCATCAACCATACCCGATTTAAAATTTAGCCGTGCCGAACAACCCTAACCAAGATCCTTAAACTAGAGATTAGGCGAAACAAAACATGTTAAACACTTTAACATCTAAGAGTTTGGGATTACAACCTTTATAGTCCGGTCCTTCACTTCATAAGCTCCGTGTTGTGGTCCCTTCGCTGCGATCATCAAGTTCCGGACTCTCGAGAGGCTCCATGAAGAGAAAGATGCAAGCTTACTTCCGATCTTCGATAACAAAGATGATCTATCTTGAAGTTTCATTAACACAAGCTCTCACTCACTAAATGAAGTGAACACCCTAATCTAAATGGGTAGGATAGATTAGGATGATGAAGTAGGATTTTAGCTCTCATTTATTTTCTATTTATCACTCATTTTCATCACTAATGAAAAAGCTAGAAAGCTTTTCCATCAAGAACTCAAGGAAGAAGAAGAAGAAGAAGAATCCTTTCGTGATGAATAATGAAACTCTTGTATGTGGTTAGAAATGCAACCATGGTAGATAATGAGAAGGCTAACCATTGTAGAGACATAACTAGGGTTAAAGGGTTGGGTTGGGTTAAACAAATATCACAAAATATCACAAAATATCCAAGTCAAAGTCAAAACTTCAAGAAGTTTCTTGAAAGCTTCATGAAAGCTTAACCCTAATCCAAACCCTAACCATATTTATTCTCCACAAAACATGTTGCATTAATAAGCATAACATGTTACAATATTATATATCACATATACAATATTTATTGTAATAAAATAAAATAATACAATTAACATATATCGCATATATATCAATGTATTACCCGAGTGAGAAAAAGAATCTTTTAGTGAGCTTATATCAGTTAATGTAATTTAATATATCAAATATATAATTATACATTAAATTATCGAATCAACACTTGATCCGATAATCCGGCTATTTCACAAATAACCGACTAATATAATCTGTATCAGTTCATCGAATCAACACTTGATCCGATGACCCGACTATATCACATATATCCGGCCGATATCTCATATCGCGAGAATCTAATACGGTATCACATACACGTATTGTTCTCGGTCCCGCACATATCATATATGTGCTCCTACTTCGTTTTGCCTGAGCCAAGAAACCTCTGTGTAGGACTCTAAAGAATCGTCAATACGCCGGCAGTAGGTGATGATCATATCAAACACCCACAAGCTGCAAGCGGTCAGCTAAACGTAACAGCCACTCAGGTATTGAGCGCTCAGAAGATCAACAAGCAAGCCTGTACATTCTCCTGTGAATCCAGTCAGTAACACTCCCGTACAGTCCGGTCTCTTTGTCTGATATGTCGCATATCTCGCCTAGGGATGGTAAACGTCAGACCCCAGTAGCTTGATAAGTCGTGTCGATATGAGGTCTATAACAGTTCGAGAAACTACTGTTAACACTTACCAGTAAATCTCAGCAACCCTGGCCAGGGATTTCCAGTTATAGCCAATCGAACACAGCGCAACATCAACTCCCTATACCGGGAGAGACGAATCCCCTCCTATCGCTCATTGCCTCCATGTGATTCGGGACTGTACCCAATAGCCACCTTTTTGCACGCCCTCTTGGACGTGGTATGATGGAAATCAAAGCACAGTGGGAATCACACAAGACTCTATGACGATCTCGGGTCTACAGACTACTCTGTACCAGTGTCACCAGAGAACTGCCATCTGACGTGAGGTATAATACTATCTGGGAGTTCTCGGCGAGTCCGTCCGGTGTACCCAGTCTCCACTGAGCACCCGTATACCTTCTCTGATGTCAAACACCAATGGATATGAGATCATCCATCGCCCATCATATGGGTCAAGAAGCGCATACGCTAGTCTACTCTGGAGTATCGATGCCCTGTCTCGGTACTCTCACGACTAGGAACATTTGAAGGATGTACTTGGCGACTACACTGTCCTCACTAGTATGATCTACATCATAGTCCTGGTAGTCAAGTACTCATCCTAAGGGTTTTATCAACATGTAACATAGAGACAATCAGAGTACATGTTAAGATAAAGAGTAACCAGATAGCGTACTATCATGTCGAGCAAGAAAGTCCTCCCTATATATGTCCAAGCATCCACTACAATATACATCGTATGTACAGTAATGGCCTCTAGGGCATACATATAACTAACATTTTGTGAGAAAATACGTGTTGACTGTTGGTATTCTAGAAATTTTAAAACAAAATAATATTAAAAATAATGTGGGGCGGGGGATTTGAACTCTGGTGGCTTGGTTCAGCAGTGCAAAGTCTTACCAATGAGCTACAAGCTCCTTCTTGTAATTATGGTGTGAAATAAATACTTAAAGTGATATCAGCAACATTAAATACTCCAAGTATACTTTGAATTTAAATCAATTCTTTGTACATTAAAAATGGAGTTGTTACATTCTATGGGATAGTTGGATCCCGATACCTACTGCGAGTAAGAGTTACTCTTGGGAGAGTTTTACACATCACAATTCGCCGATCAAGTAGGTGTCTAGAAAGGTGTACGGGGTTACGCCCCTGGGAAAACGATATTTATTTTAATTAGGTCCGTGTGAAAGCACGGGGAACCTCCCTCAAAGTACCGACACTGGCCCGGCTGAAAGATTGGCGAACTTGTAGGGTGTAATTAATCCTGGCTAGTCTTACCTTTTAGGGTTTGAAGGAAGATTTGATAAAACCAGTGGGAGCCATCCTGATTAGATAAGATAATAACCAATCTAATCTTACAAGAGCATACGCTAAGTATTTTCTTCTCTCTCTCTCCAGGTAGCGACCATGTCAGGCCTTAATCAAGATAATAATATGGATATTTTGATCGGACCCGCTTGTTATATTGAGTAGGGGAAATTGGTTCCACTCTTTCTTATAATTGTTATAAGTCCGAGCAAGAAATAGGAGAATACCAGGATTCCCGTACCACTGAAACGAAGAATAAGCATGTTGATGCATCTTTTTCGGATGTGTTCATTACCGAGAACTGTTTCTCAGTACACTCTACATCCTGGATATTAGATACTGGATCGGGATCTCACATATGTAATATGTTACATGGGCTAAAGAAAGGTAAAGAACTGGGAAAATATGATCATTCTTTAAAAGTAGGGAATGGTGCAAATGTTGCAGCCAAAGCAGTTGGTGAATATCACCTTGTATTACCAAATGAGAATACATCGATCTTGAACGACTGTTATTACGTACCCTCTATGATATGCAATTTAATATCAATTTCTTTATTAGATAAAGAAGGATATAATTTTGTAGTAGAGAATAATGTTATGAACATTTACCCAAATCAAGTGTTGATTAGGTTTGGTACGTTATGTAACGGTTTATATGTTCTGAATCAAAACTCAGTTCTTAATGTACACAACACACACAAGAGGAAGAGTTCAGAAATGAACGAATTCTTCTTGTGTCATTGTAGACTAGGTCATATCAATGCGACACGACTAGCTAAATTACATAAGGATGGATATTTGATTCCGTTCGAATTTTCATCTTATGAAACTTGCCAGTCATGTCTCAAAGGCAAGATGACCAAAACTCCGTTTACTGGACACGGAGAAAGAGCTTCTGAACTCTCGGGACTGATACATAGTGATGTATGCGGTCCCATGTCTACACATGCCAGAGATGGTTCCTCGTATTTCATTACATTCACTGACGATCTCTCAAGATTCGGTCATGTGTTCCCGTTGAAACACAAGTCTGAATCTTTTGAGAAATTCAAAGAATATAAACATGAAGTTAAGAACCGGACGGGTAAAAGTATTAAAATCCTACGATCTGATCGGGAGGGAGAATACTTGAGCACAGAATTCCGTGACTATCTAAAAGAGAATGGGATTCTCCCTCAGCTTACTCCTCCGTATACACCACAACACAACGGTGTATCGGAGTGGAAGAACTGCACGCTATTAGATATGGTGCGCTCTATGATGAGAACTGCTGAGTTGCCTATTTTCTTTTGGGGTTATGCACTTGAGACAACAGCATATCTATTGAATCAAGTTCCATCTAAATCTGTACCTACCACACCATATGAGAAATGGAGTGGGAAGAGACCATGTCTTAAACGAGTTAAGATATGGGGTTGTCCGGCCTATGTCAAAAGGCAAAATCCGGACAAACTCGAGGCACGATCAGTTCTTTGTAAGTTTGTTGGATATCCTAAACATTCAAATGGATATCTCTTCTACCATACTGAGGAACAAAAGGTGTTTGTTGCTCAACATGCCACCTTTTTGGAAAAAGGAATTTCTTGTGAAAGAAATTAGTGGCAATGAGGTAGAATTGGAAGAAGTTCCAGGAGTACAAACTACAACTGACGATTTGGTGGAACCAGAGGATTCAATAGTACCCAACGAACCCCAGCCACTCCGCAGATCTAGTAGGGTTCTTCATCCACCTGAGAAATACTACGGTTTTCTCGTAGACGGTGGGAGCGAGGATTGCATCATGGAAGATGATGACCCGACTAGTTTCAAGCAGGCCATCACGAGTGGGGACTCTGTAAAATGGCTGGATGCTATGAGATCTGAGATGGAATCCATGTACACCAACCAAGTATGGACTTTGGAAGTTGCTCCTGAAGGGGTAAAACCCATTGGGAGTAAGTGGATCTTCAAAAAGAAGATAGGTGTAGATGGAAAAGTTGAGACTTTCAAAACTAGACTTGTAGCAAAAGGTTTTCGTCAACGACCTGGTGTCGACTATGATGAAACCTTTTCTCCTGTCGCTATGCTTAAGTCCATCAGGATCCTACTTGCCATTGCTGCATACCATGACTACGAAATCTGGCAGATGGACGTCAAGACCGCTTTTATTAATGGTGATTCAGAAGAGAGCGTGTACATGACACACCCAGAGGACTTCGTAGATAGTGGGAGCAGCGGAAAAGTGTGTAAGCTGCTTAAATCCATCTACGGATTAAAGCAGGTATCGCGGAGTTGGAACATCTGTTTTGATGAAGTTATCAAAGAGTTTGACTTCATCAAAAATGTAAATGAACCTTGTATATATAAGATAGATCTAAACGATGTTCTTATGCTACACTCGGTCAAGCTCTTCTTATCACTCAAGTTCTCAATAAAAGATCTTGGTGATGCCTCCTACATTCTAGGGATAAAGATCTATAGAGATAGATCTAAATGGATGTTGGGATTGTCCCAATCCAGGTACATAGACACCATACTAAAGAGGTTTAATATGGAAGATTCCAAGCGAGGTAATATACCCGCTTGTTCAGGAATCACTCTCTCCAAAGAGATGTCTCCTAAGACTGATTTGGAGAGAGCTCGCATGCAAGGAATACCCTATACTTCGGCAGTAGGCTCTATCATGTATGCGATGTTATGTACCAGACCGGATGTAGCTTACTCACTAGGTGTAGTGAGCAGGTATCAATCAGATCCTGGGGAGAAACACTGGACAGCTGTGAAGAACATTCTCAAGTACTTGAGAAGTACTAAAGAAATGTTCTTGGTGTATGGTAATGGTGAAATCCAAGTGGAGTTCTTTACCGATTTGAGCTTCAAGAGTGATAAGGACGACAGTAAGTCGGTCTCGGGTTTTTTCTTTACCCTCAACGGAGGGGCGGTGTGTTGGAAGAGTTCCAAGAAAGACACCGTAGCAGATTCGACGATGGAGACTGAATACATCGCTGCCAACGATATTGCCAAAGAAGCTGTCTGGATGAAGATGTTCATTACTGAGCTTGGTGTGGTTCCATCCATTGAGCATCCAATACCTGTGTATTGTGATAACAATAAAGCGGTGGGTTTAGCCAAGGAACCCAGGTTCCATCAGAGATTTAAACATATTCTGAGGCGGTATCACCTGATCAGGGAGATAGTAGATCGTCGGGAGATCGAGGTCAGGAGAGTTGACACGAAGGACAACGTAGAGGATCCACACATAAAGCCCTTCCCCCGGATACAGTTTGAGAGACTTTTTGGGATGTTGGGTATGAGATACAACACATGGGCTTAGTGCAAGTGGGAGATTGTTAGTTATATGTATGCCCTATAAGCCATTATTATACATGTGATGTATATTATAGTGGATGTTTGGACACATATATATAGAGGACTTTCTTGCTCGACATGATAGTATGCTATCTGGTTACTCTTTATCTTAACATGTTGACTGGTATTCTTTACTGTCTTGCTCTCATATATTAATAAAGCCCTTAGGATATGTACTTGACTACTAGGATTATGATGAGATCATACTAGTGGGGCCAGGGTAGTCCATAAGTACATCCTTTAATCAGTTCCTAGTCGTGGGAATATCGAGACCAGGGCATCGATATTCCAGTGTAGACTAGTGTGTACGTTTCTTGTCCCTTAGAGGGCAATGGTTGATCCCACAACCATTAGTGTGTAACATCAAAGATTGTACACATATGCTCATTGAAGAATGGGTACACCGAATAGGACTTTCCGAGGACTCCTATATGGTAGTATACCTATCGTCAGATAGCAGTCCTCTTGTGACACTGGTACAGTTAGCCTGTAGACCCGAGATCGTTATAGAGTCTTGTGTGGCTCCCACTGTGCTTTAATTTCCTCCCTACCACGGCTCAAAGGAGTCATGCAAACAGGTGGATTTTGTATACAGTCCCGAATCACATGGAGGCAATGAGCGATATGAGGGGTTTCGTCTCTCCCAGTATTGGAGGTTAATGTTGCGCTATGCTTGATTGGCTATAACATGAAGTTCCTGGCCAGGGCTGCTGCTGAGATTTACTGATAAGAGTTATCAGTAGTTTCTCGAACCGTTATAGGCCAGATATCGGCATGACTTATCACGTTACTGGGGACTGACGTTTACCACCCCTAGACATGATATGCGACATTTCAGATGAACAGACCGGACTGTACGGTAGTGTTACTGATAGGTTTCATGGAGAGTACAGACAAGCTTACTTGTTGATCTTCATATCGCTCAATACCCGGGTAGCTGTTACGTCCAGCTAGTACCGGTGACGGCTTGTAAGTGATTGATGTGATTATCACCTACTCGTATTGACGAGTTTTTAGAGTCCCGCACAGAAGTTTCCTGATTCAAGCGAAACAAAATAAGACACATATGCGATATGTGTATGGGCCTGATTAAATACGTGTATGTAATACCGCATTGTAATCTGGCAGTTATCTGTTATCGGTTCGATTATATGTGATATAACCAGATTGTCGAATCAAGTGTTGATTTAATAATGTGATATACAGATAAATGATATTAGTCGGTCATATGTGATATAACCGGATTATTAAATCAAGTGTTGATTTAATAATGCGATATATATTATATGTGATATAATTATATCTTAACTAATATCATTAGCTCACTAATTATTCTTCATTATATATATATATATATATATATATATATATATATATATATATATATAATAATAATAATAATAATGATAATAATAACAACAACAACAACAACGAAGCATGGCTTGATTTTCTATTTTTGAGAAAAATAGAAAAGAGGTGGAAAATGAGAGCATGGTTGCAAGCATGGGGTTTATTCATAGTTTATTCATCTTGACTCACTATTCAAGTATGGTTGCAATTTTATATTGTAAAATTCCATGCTTGAATGAGTGGGGACCAAGAGTTGCCATTCATTCTTAGCCCATTCTAACACTTAGCCATTTTTTCCATGCTTGCTTCTTCTTGAGCTCTCTAGCTCTCATCTTCTTCCTCCTCATATTACTTCAAAAATCCAAACCCTCACATGTGATGTGCATTATGGATTTTTGAATACATAAGTGAGCAAATCTAATCCTCTACTTCATCATTCTACACTTGACAAGCTATCAAGTGTAGAGTGTTTTTTTCACCAAAGTGTTTAGTGAGGAAAGAGCTTGACTTAGTGAGATTCGGATGGATCATCTTCGACGCGAAGATCTATGAGGAGGTTTGTTCAACTCCAAGTGGAGTCTAAAGGAGTTAAGAGGACTACTACAAGGAGCTTAAGAAGAGAAGGACTTGATCCTATAGGGTATAACTTCTTAAACTTTCTTAAGTTGTGCACATCACATAGCTAAAAACCCTAAAATTCTAGTAATGATCTTGTTAGTCTAACTTAGCACCTAATAAAATTTAAAATGTGGCATGCTTGATGGCTCTAGAACCTCATGATGGTGTTAAGATCGACTTTCAGTTCCTCATCCCCTATATCCCGATCGTCCTATCATCCCCTGACATATCAAAAACAACTTAACAGGAGCAACAAATATGTAAGCTTCATGGGACGATTGGGCTAAGGAGAGAAGATACATGTTTGAGAAAAAGGTCTTATCCAACTCCAAGAATTGATTTTCTAAGAATATTTTTTCAAAGTATTGCATAAAACACGCCTCATGCATAACCCATCACATAACACCATTCCAACTAGAAATTAATATAGATTGCATCAACTGATTTTCAATTATCAATTTGTTTTTTTCATGTTAATTGCAAGAAAAGAAATATTGCTTTTGAGTTTTGACACGAATTTTCATCATGGAAAAACATTGAAGTTAATATAGGAAGGGTTTTTCATTGCGGGTTCAATTTCCGTCCTCTCTGACCAAACTTTCTGGATCCGCCACTGATCGGATAAGAGCTTAAGTGTAGATACTTGACATTGTAGCAGCTACAAATTAGATCTTTGAGCATTTGTTCATATCCGCTTACAGATTCAAGCGTAAGTGTACATTTCGGCGCTCGGTAACTTCATGGTTACGGCGTCGACGCTAATTTCACAATGAACAAGTTCTAAAACGAGCAAGTTCACATTGGAGAAGATGTTGCCTGGTAATTTAGCGCCCACACGTACCGTCACCGGATATCTTATGACGCCTCAAATAGAGTTATTCCACCTTAGATATTCTTTCAGAAACAATAAATTATTGAGTTTCTTCTAAAAACTTCTTCTTGATCAAGACATTTGAATCACCATCAGAACAATCCGCGCATATTCGAAACCTAGATAAGTGTAAACATTTATGATTGGCTTTTTGTCGTGAATTTATTGTAGCAGGCACTTTGTAGATATAAAGACGAAGTGTAAGCCCATTGATATCTCCATCTCTTCGAAAGTATCCTCTATTTCGCTGCTTCTCATATTTCTAAAAGAAAAAGGATATATTGAACAATGCAATCAGGCATGTTGCTGATAAGATCCACCGTTTTCGCTAACACAGAAATTATTCTGCAAAACCATTCCATATATTTATCATTATGTTCATCAAGCAGGCGAGCAAATTAATTTAAATAGAAGTTCGCTCAAAGTATAAAATACATGAAGATTCTCAGCTGGTGATGAGCTTACGGTTTATGAAATCATGGTTTCGTGGAACTTCGAAACTAAACTCTAAAATTTGTAAGTGAGACCAGTTTTGCAACCAAAATAGAGGTGTCACGGTTTCAAAAAGTTTTCTGGGGCTTGAAAGCACACTTTTTATATGCCAAAAAGATTGGAATTTTGCAAAGTTTCAAACCGCTCTCTTTTCTAAAGCCTTGTTCGCCAAAGGGGTAATGGTTTTGGAAACCTCAATTTTGTGGGGTTTCCATGCTAGACTCTAAGAATTACAATTATGGCTCATTTGCCAAGCAAAATATAGTTTCCAAACTGCGGTTTTAAAACGTTTAAGAGCTTGAAGCCCCATTTTTCTAAACTCCAAAATAAAAATGGAATTTCGTAAAGTTTTGTGCCGTCTGTCTTTATGATTTAAAAGTATTGGAGCCATATTTTCATAATGTCGCCAAACAACTATTAAACTCCGTAGAACCCTAATTTCACAAAACTATGTTTTGCACACATGCAATCTGTGGTTTACCATGGATTCAATATTTTTGTTACCAAATGTCCCTAAATTTTCAATAGACCTATTTTAACAAAATCACGGTTTATCTTCACTTAACATAAACGAACCCGGGATTTCGAAAACCTTGTTGTGAAACTTGGCCACATTTGAATATGTTAACATAACGGAAAAAAGAATTGAATTTTAAAAAAAAATTGTTCAAATAATGATGATGAAAATGCGATGCGAGATCAGGACACGTGGCGGATGACATGTCCCAAGACCCAGAAAAAAGGGCCCACAGAGGCCGACCAGGCAACCCTGGTACCCAACCTGCAAGCACAAACTGGCCCTCCTCGGCCCCCCCTGCAAATTTGCCTCCTCGGCCCCTCAGCTCGCCCCGAGCTGCCACAGGACCAAGACTCCTCAGCTCTCTTGCTCGGTTCCGAGCTCCCCAGCCGAGGCCGTCTTCCTCGGTCCCTCCGACCGACCAACTCCACCACTCACAGGCGTAACCGCCGCTCCACAAATCCCGCCATGCGCAGATTCTCCGCCAGCAACGTCCCGCGTTCCACGCCATCACGATCCCCATTAATGGGTGATCCTCTCTTTACGCGGGCGTGACGTCGGGAGCGTAACTGCCGGCAAGATTCTCGCACCTGCTGCTATGTGCCGCCGCCGCTATATAAACCCCTATCACAGAGGGGTCAAGTAAGCCCTTCTTGATTCCACTTAGCCGTTACTCTGCTCGGATCTAGTACTAACTTGATCGTCGGAGGGTCCTCGGTGATACCAAACCACCCTGGGACTTCTTTGCAGGTACTCGGCGCTAAACTCCTCAAATCACCAATCTCCTCAAAACCCATTAAGACCCACACGCAACATAAGATCACCGTCGAAATCCACCGGGAGATCAACGGAAGACAACATCTGACGGAGACCCAAAAAGGACCTCGATCAGTTGGCGCCGTCTGTGGGAGCTAACTCCACAAAACATAAAGTTGGCCTTCTGATCTCCGCCCACATGGCAACCGATCCCCCTGAAGATCCAAACACCTGCTGTCGCCTCCCTCTCAACGGAGGCGCGGGCGAGCCCTCACCGAATGTCATCGGCTCCCCCGCTGGCTGTCGTTTCACAGGCTCCGGCGACCGCCCGAACAAAAGGGCCAGGGGCCACGAGCCTATCACCTTTGGCGATGGAGACCTCCACGGCATCTCCATGCCCCACAACGACCCTCTGGTGATCACAGCCCAGATCCACCGGTACGAGGTCCACCGGATACTTGTCGACTCGGGCAGCTCGGCAGACATCCTCTTCCACGACTGCTTCCTGCGTATGGGACTTACCCCAGCAGACCAGAGGCCAACCTCACACGTCCTGTTGGGGTTCACCAACCACTCCATTCTCGCGCAAGGGGTGGTCACCCTGCAGTTCAACATCGGTGAGCCCGGCTGCACCCATACGTTGCCTGTGGACTTTATCGTAGCAAAGGTCCCATCTGCCTACAACGTCCTCCTCGGCCACCCGACGCTTAATTCACTCCAGGCCCAGATATCGACCTACCACCTGGCGATGAAGTTCCCTCTCGATCAGGGCGGAACAGGTCGAGTCTACAGAAACCAGCGGATCGCGAAGATATGCCTTACCGAAACATCTTCATCCGAGCAACCGACTGACAACGCTGAAGGAAAAGATGACATCAAGGGTTCTTTGGACACCCGAGACGAGCAGAAGGAGGTCCGGGGAACGCCGGTCGAACCACTAATCGAGGTGCCCTTCACCGAAGGAGACAATGAAAAAACCGTCCAGATCGGATCACTCCTGACAGGGGCTCGGCGAGACGACCTGGTCAGCTTCCTCAGAAATAACTCCGACGTATTCTCCTGGGTGCCCACCGACATGCCTGGGATCGACCCCAAAATCATTTCTCATAGGCTCAAAGTTGATCCTACGGCCTGACCCGTTAGACAGAAAAAGCGGAGCTTTGCCCCCGTCAAACAGAAGGCTATCGAAGATGAGATTGATCAACTTCTCGCCGCCAACTTCATCCGGAACGTACCGTACAAGGAATGGCTGGAAAATGTAGTTCTGGTCAAGAAATCAAGCGGGAAGTGGCGCATGTGTGTCGACTTCACCGACCTCAACAAGGCCTGCCCCAAGGACAACTATCCGCTCTCTAAGATAGATCAGCTCGTCGACAGCTCAGCCGGCCACGAGCTGTTGAGCTTCATGGATGCTTTCTCTGGCTACAACCAGATCCGCATGAATACGGAAGATGAAGATCTCACCGCATTCACAACGGACCGGGGGGTATATTGCTATAAGGTGATGCCCTTCGGCCTTAAGAATGCTGGGGCCACGTACCAGCGGTTTGTCAATCGCATATTCAAGCCACAGATCAGCAGGAATATGGAGGTCTGCGTTAACGATATGCTCGTCAAATCCGTCTCGATGGCAGACCATGCCAGGGATCTGGGCGAGGCCTTCGAATTGCTCCGCAAGTTCAAGATGAAGATGAACCCCGCCAAGTGCACTTTCGGAGTCACCGGGGGAAAGTTCCTCGGGTTCATGGTTACTCACCGTAGAATCGAAGCCAACCCAGAGAAAATTGAAGCTATCCACAACATGGCCGTGCCCAAAACCAACGTCGAGATCATGTGGCTCATAGGACGAATCGCCGCTCTGAGCCGCTTCATGTCCAAGTCAGCGGAGAAATGCCTCCCATTCTTTAAGGCCCTGAGAAAGATCCCGAGGTTCGAATGGTCGGAGGAGTGCCAAGCCGCCTTCGACCAATTGAAGAAGCACCTCGCGACGCCGCCACTGCTCACCCGACCTGTCGAAGGAGATGAGCTGTCACTGTTGTTAGTGTATATGCCCTAGGGGCCATTATTGTATCATACTAGTTTGTATATTACTTAATGGAAGCTTGGGATATTCACAGTTGTATTGACAGTCTTGCTAAAAATGGTAGTATGCTACTTGGTTTGTTTCTACTTTAATATGTGCATGTGTTTCTTTTAACATATCGCTTATACATATTAGTAGAGCCCTTAGGATCTTTGCTTGATTACCAGCGTTGTGATGGCAATCACACTAGTGGGGGCTGGGTAGTCTATAAGCACATCCTTTTTCAGGTTTCTAATCGTAGGATTATCGAGACAGGGCATCGATACTCCGGCGTAGACTAGTGTATACGCTTCTTATCTCAGCAGGGGAAATGGTCTGTCCCACAGCCATTAGTACGTTGTACTGGAGATAGTATGTAGGTGCTCATTGGGTTACGGGTACATCGGACAGGACTCGCAGGGAACTGTTGGTTGGTATTATACCCGTCGTTGTTCCCCTCCGAATGGCGTCCAAGACAGGGACGTCTTGCCTAAGATTCGGGGCAGATGCTATTTGGTTTTATCCGTCCACCTCTCCGAAGATGCCAAGTTGATTTATGGCGCTATGTATCGGAGGTTTAGACGGATGCGGCCGATGTAGCAGACTTCGTCAGATTCCCCCTCGTCTGAGGGGTTTTTGATTGTGGGGACGCTCTTCCCTGCAGGCGCAAGCCCCTGCAGTTAATTACGCTACCGCATCGCGGTAACAACTTTCCCCTTCTCCAGATTTCACTTCGTGTCGTGGGTGTTTGTTTTGTTTGTGGTTGCCCGTGGATTGTATATGGAGACTAATTTATGTCGTCGCCCATAGGACGTGGATTAGTCCAAATCCGTATTTTCTTAGATTTGGGTTTGGGGTTTTGGTTTAAGGATACGTTAGCCATATTTGAGGCTAAGATCAACTTAAACATTTGTTAAGGATACGTTAGTCTAATTTGAGACTAAGATCAACTTAACGGGATCGTTTAGATCCGACAAAAGAGCCTTTGGGCTCTATTGTTCCAGTTTAGGGACATAGTGGTCCATCATTCCCATTTTGGGGACGAATACTGGTTTAAGGACGCATTAGTCCATGAGTTTAAGGACGCATTAGTCCGTGAGTTTAAGAACGCATTAGTCCGTGAGTTTAAGGACCCCACAGTCCGTATCGATGTGTGGTTGTCGGGACCCGTCACCTCTCTGACGACGTTGAAGGATTACAACGACAAATATCAGAGGAGTTCAGAGATGTACCCTTGAACCGGGTGTAAATTGATTTAAGAGAGCAGTCGTGCTCAGTCAATTTAATTTGAGAACTTACGGCCATAATTGGGCTAAGTCCAGTTGAAAATGTTCAACATTTTATTTGTATTTGGCCTGTTAGGCCTTTACTAGGGCTCTGTCCCTTGTTTAATAATGCAGTGCATTTTTTCTGGCCTATTAGGCCCTTTTAATTGGGCTCTGCTCTTTTTAAATGATGCACGGCATCTGTTTTGGTCTGACAAACCTTTTTTTGGGGCTCTACCCCCTTTTTATAATGCAGAGCATTTGTTTTGGTCCATTGGACCTCTTAATTAGGCTCTGCCCTTTAATAATGCACTGCATTTAATATTCTGACAGTGCGCCATGTGGCCTGTTAGGCGCTTTGCGCCAGCGCAAGGCGCAAACTCATGTGGAGGTGACACGTGTCACGCTCTGGTGAGCGCAAGTCTATTAGCGCAGTGCGCTGCGCCAGCGCGCTGCGCTGGTGCGCTGCTGACACGTGGCGCGTTCTGATGACTTGCGCTAATTTAAGAGAGCAGTGCCTGTTTTAGAAGCGCATAGCGCAGTTATTCTGGGGCTGACACGTGGCGCTCTCTGGTGGCTTGCGCCAACCCAAGAGCGCAACAGTGCGAATTTCAAAAGTGCAAGGCACTGTTTAATATTTTGATCAAATTTAGATCAAAGAAAACAAGTTTTTCTTGTTTCAAGATCTTTTACCTCATGATTTAAAGAACCAATGGTTCATCAAAAGGCTGTGCCTTTATATTTAGATCAAAAGATTTAATAAAGAAGTATATTACTTCTTTTTTTTCTTATTATTTGATCCTTTATTGCTCTTTTTCTTTTTATTTAAGATCTTGATCTTGTTCTTAGATCATTGATCTTTTTAGAAGAAATTCTTCTTTTATTCAAAGGTTTTTACCTTTTCTTTCTCTGAGCTCTTCTCAAAATTTTCTTTAGAGGAGTTTTGTGAGTTCTCTCTGTGTGTCCTTTAGACTTGGAGTCTAGGGCCTTTATATAGTGCCCATTGATTTGTTAAATCAGTTAAAGAGATCTTTTCTCTTAGTGATTTAGGGATTTTTCCCCACCGTTAGATCTTTGATCCAATGGTTTTTATTTTACAGAAGAGAATCTTATTGTTTTAATAAGCTCAGAAAGATCTTTCTGGAATTTTAATTCTGTTTTAGTGCTGGCAAAGTTGGCGCAAGCGCAAGTGCGCTGACACGTGTCGCGCAGCGCAAGTGCGCTGACACGTGTCGCGTAGCGTAGAGCGCTAGCGCAACTGCGCTGACACGTGTCTGACACGTGTCACGCAGCGCAGAGCGCAAGTTGTCTGAAGTGTTTCTTCCTTTATTTTTTATTTTAAATAGAGCCTTGCTCTGATTGTGTGCGCTGCCTTGGGCGCAGCGCTGGCGTTTCAGCTTTTGACACGTGGCGCGTTGCGCGCAGCGCAAGGAATCTGAAGCGTTGCTTCAATATTTGAATTTTTGAAATTCAAACAGAGCTTTGCTCTGATTGAGGAAACAAATGCCTCCCCCCCACCGTTGCGCTCACGTGGCGTACACGTGAGTGCAGCGGTGGCAAAATCCCAGCCGTTGGATCAATTCAGGAGTTGAAGGGGCGCAAGCGCCTATAAATAGGACCTTTGGTCCTCAACAGATGATTATCATCTTCAAGATTTTTAATCTCAGAACTCCAGAGCCTTGCTCTTTATTTTCAAGAACTCCAAGAGATTTAAACTCTTAAAACTTTTAGGTAAATTTTTTTAATTAAATTAAATTAATTTTAATTGACAGAGCCTTGCTCTCATAGATCTTTGATCTAAAGAAAACCCTTTTGGGGTTTCACCAACAGAGCCTTGCTCTCAGGAATCTGTTTCAGGGTTTCTTAACCCATGAACAGAGCTTTGCTCTTTGGCAAAACATAGATCTTTTGATCTAAAAATGAAGAACTCTTAAGAGTTTTCATGGATCTTTAAGATCCCAATTTTTTTTTAATTTTTAATTTTTAAGAATTAATTTTCCTTTGATGGATATTTCCATCATTACCACAGAGCTAAGCTCTTTTAATCTTTTGAGGAATTTTATTCCCTTGATACCAGAGTTTGACAAGTGTCACTCTGTGATAGAGTTTTGCTCTGAAAGAGGAGATTTTCTCCTTGTATCTAGGGATTTCTCATTAATGAGAATATTCTTTTGGGGATCTCCTCATTAATTGACAGTCTCATCCAATGATGGGGCTGTCTTATTAACCGATGCATTGTCATCTAGATTTTATGGGTCCCCCTTTGGTCCCTTGTCTACTGCATTGCAGTATGGTATAAATTTTAAAATGCCAAGCGTTGGAATTACAACACTGACGGCTGATTTCTGTCCCTTCGCAGGAAACATGTCTGCTGGCCTGTCATTCCCGTTTGTTCGTTCAGAGGAAGGATTCCCTGAGGCGCCAGTGGATCGGGAGGTTCTCGCTCTGATTAAGGATCATGACCCAGAGCATAAGAGCCTTCATCTGTGGGGTAGGTGGTACAGTAAGATCATCAAGGGTCGCCGAAGCTTCGGTTGCGCGATGCCGTCAGAGCCTATCCCGTCGATCCCCTATGCGGATGAACCCCCAGTGAAGTATGCCGTGGAGGTCGCGAACTGGAATTCGGAGGATCTTCTCCAGCCTTCGATTGTCGCCATTCCCGTGCAGCCGCCGCCGGCCGTGGACATTTTGGGGCGGCGCATATGTCAGGGTGAGGCATGCCCTTGGGGACAACCTTACAATATTGGATTGACCCCTCGACAACCGGCTGGATATTTGCAGTGGGCCAGGTACATCCTATCAGCGAAGAGGACGCATCTGATGAAGATTGGTTTATACTCCGCAGTCTACGTCTCCTTGTTCGAGTACCCCGTTCCTCCGACATGGTGGGTTAAGGCATTCATAGAACAATGGAACATCCCCACCCACACCTTCCTTCTATCGGACAGGGAAGTCTCCATCTCCTTGGAAGAGTTTGCTGAGATCTCGGGTTTGCCGGTGAGGGGGGAGCATTATGAGGAACTGCTTCCTCCTGACGAGTACATCTTCGCCACCAAGCCACTGGTATTTGATTTGACGCCGGAGAATTCTATTCAGCACCAGTTTCCGAGTTTGGTGAAGGTGCTGAATATATATATGAAGGTCTCTATCTGGAATCAGGAGTCCGGGGAGTCAGTTTCGCAAATTTTATCGCCTGCTTCCTTCGACCGGAAATTTTAGCACAGCGGAGTGAAAAGTTCGCCAAGCTCGACGACCCTTTCGGCTTTGGCTTAGATCGTCGACCAGTATCGGAAGACGATCAAAAGTATTTCTATCTCCCCGATGCCGCCATCATGCCCTTATCAGAAATCGCCGCCTCGGGCATTGATGAGGAGACCTTCTTTTTGGGGTTCCTGGGATTTTGGCTGTCCTGGTTCGCGCTCCCCATGCACCCACGATACATGAGGCCATCCGTTTTCTACCCAGCACATCAGATGGTGGCTGGCCTACAGTTGTCGATCGGAATCGCCGGGTTGGCCCACCTATACCATGGACTCAGCGTGGTGGCAGACACAAATGAACCTAGGGTGCAGCCTGCCAATTTCCCAATGCACTACTTCACTTCATGGATGGAAATGCATGTGCTCGGGGTATTCGTCATTCACAAGACCCCCTTATTTTTCGAGAAGTGCAGACTCCCAAGAGTCATGCGGCTGATTGGCGCTTCGATCGTGAATCCGCCTCCACGGGAGGCTAGGGGGTTGCTCCTTCGTCCACAACTGGTCGGAGCGAGGATTTCTTTTATGGACAAAGTCGTGACTATCGGCTCAGAAACCTCCAAGGCGGTGGTGGCGCTGCGTGACGGTTTTAAGGACGGGGCTTCCGTATTGAAAGCCCGGGAGATTTTTCACCTCTACTCCATCCGGCCGGCTTCCTGGTGTTCAGGCAAAACGACATGGCGCTCTTCATGAGGTACAACCCCCACCAGTTCGCCCAACAGTCAAGCTATAACCAGGGGATCCCGCTGGAGACGATTTTGGAAGAGCCCGCGGCCACCATGGAGGGGATACGGAATGCGCTGCACCATTTTATGCGGCTGAATACGGGCTCCCACTTTTTTATCAGCGAGCCGAGCTGCGTTCCCCGGGTACTTAACGTGTACGTGGCTTGGTATAGGCAGGCCATGGGTCCAGTCATCCGTGAAGAGAAGCGCATCTTGGTCGACCGCAAGGGTGCTCCTCCCGGCAGCGACCGCAAGGCTCCCCTGAAGCTAAGGACCCCGGTCATTCCTCCGTTGAAAGATGCTGGAGCTGGACCACCACGCGTACTTAGACCTCCGCGCGGATTGCTGCCTCGTGATACCGGGGACGCGCCCCCAACACCCCGTGCTCCAGTGAATGTAGTTTCGCCCGAGTCCGGAGTGGGCGCGGACATTGGGACCCGCCGCCCTAAGGTGCCCACAAAGCGCAAGATGATCTTGGCGGTGACCGGGGCCCACGTGCAAAAGAGGTAGAAGAAGTTCGTTCTTTCTCTGGATGCCGTCCTCGGCTTAGAGCCTCAGGCCCCTCTTACCGAAGGCTTACACGAATACGGGAGCAACGAGGGCTTCTTGGTAAAGCCAGAAGACACTGACTTGGCGGCCGCCATTAAGGCTTCTGAGCGAACGGCAAGGCTCGAAGCGTGGTTAGCTAAACTTGCTCAGTCAGGTAATCATTGGTTGCACTCTTCGTCATTTCATTGCACCTTTATTATTGTCTTTAACTAATGCCTTCCCCCCTTTTTTAACAGGCGTCACCACTGAAGAAGCTATCGCTGCTTCCCTCCAAACTTTCCATGAGGAGGTAAGGAAACGCGCTCTGTCAGGCGTTGGTATGTCTCGGCTCACCGAGTTTTTTTTATTCTCCTTTTTATGGCCAATCTAATCTTTTCTTTGTCTCTTTGCAGGGGTCGTGCAAGCCGATGCAGGGACTCTTCCTGGGCCAGCTACGGAAGTCCCGGCCTCTTCGGGGCTGCCGTGAGAGACCCGACTTGAAAAGCCGATGAGGGATGCCTTGAAGGCTCTGGAGGCAACTCTAAACGCGGACGATGACACCTCGATGAAGGAAGCTTTGAAGAGGTCCGTCGTAATGGCCCGAGAGGAGAGGAAGCGCTTGAGGCGCGAGGCAAAGGAGCGTAGAGCTGCTTTGGCCATAGGAGCAGGCCCAAGCACCGTTATTCCCGTCGCTTCTCCTTCCGAGGAGCCTCCGGTCGCCTTGTCTACCGCTCATAGACAGGCGGTGCGTGCGGTTCGGGAGGCCAACGATCGATCCACCTCAGGTAATGTGTCTTTCAAGACTTTGTTGTAAGAATTGTACGACTATCGGTTCTCATACATCTTTTCCTGCAGGGCCAAGTCCAACCGAAGGAGCGGCGGAAACCGTCGAGCTTAAGGGGACAGTGGAGGAGGTACTGGCTGAACCCGAGCCGACGATGGGCGACGTCGCCGGGGTTGCTGGACCCGAGCTAGGGGTTGAGGAGACTGTGCCAGAGAAGGCTGTCGATGCCGAGCCCGAGGTAGCGGCAAATGAGACGGCTGCTATAACCGAGCCTGGGGCAGCAGCAGACGGAGCGCATGAGACCAATGACCCCATGGCAATGGTAGACGAGACGGCCGCGTTCGCTGAGCCCGAGGGAGTAGCGGATGAGACGTGCATGATTGCTCGGGATGAGCGGGCCGCTCTTTCTCAAGAGTCTGGTAATGCTCCAATCATTGCCATCCCCGTCTACGGTCCTCCGCCGTCTCCTGGCCTCGCGAGCATGACGACGGCTCCTGTAGAGTCTGGCGATGAGGTGTCGGGAGGTGGTCTCATGTCAGTGGAGGGAGACGCCGCCGTTTCAGCCCGATCATCATCAGGTAAATTTTTGGTTACCCGTCCTTCTTTTTAGATCTTGCAATCCTTCCTGACAGGTTTATCAACGCAGGTGCGGCCAGTGCTGATGCCCCTTTGCTCGAGGGAGCGCCGTCAGTTACTGCTCTGACGGTGCTACCTCTCTACCTTCTCTCGCACCATCGCAGATGCTGGAAGGTATGGATTAGTGACCCATCGGTTTCATCTCTCGGCCGTATAATTCATGTATTGACGTTATACTATTGCGTCCTTGCAGGAGTACTTTTTGATCATCTTTACCAGGTGCTGCACCCGCACTTCTCCTTCCCGTCGGAGCTCGCTTCCTCCGGTGGCACTGGTGAGTATAGTTTTCAATCAATACTCTTTCTTTTTCCAATAATGAACTTGTTTCTGATTTTTCCTTGCCCTGATTGCAGTGCTACAGTTCGAAGGAGGAGATGAAAGATCGGTTGCGCCGCCGGTCCTCCCGGCTTTTCCGTCTGCTGCAGCTGGTATAGTAAATTCCCTTATTGATGACTCTTCTATATTTCTTGAACCGTCATTTGACTGTGTTTTGTTTTGCAGCTATCGTTCCGGTTCCGGTCCCTCTTGAGTCCCGCATCATAATGCCGGCAGGCCCCTTCTTGAGACGTCCGTCTTCAAAGAATGCTGCGATGAGTTTGGGAATGCTGAGCGGATATGTTGAAGAGCTTGACGCGGACGTTCCCCCATCTGCCGCAGATTTCGCTGCGGAGGTTAATCCGATGCTGGCGACGCTTATAAATTTTCATAATGAAGGCATCATCGAGTCTTGGGTTAATCACTGCAGGGAGATCGAGGCCCGCCTGCATCAGCTGGAGTCGATGCGTCCTGCCCCTGAGATTTTGGCCGCGAGTACTCAACGGGCGGCATGGATCGAGCAAAGCGCTTCTTACTTCCACCATTTAGAACAAGAAGCAACTTTAAGGCTGAGGGAATGCCAAGAGTCTTCAAGCGAGACTGCTCGCCTACGTGCTGAAATTGATGCGAACGCTGCCCGGGTGAAGGCTATCTTCGAGGGCCTTCTGCAAAGTATTTCTGATGAGCTAGCACTGAAGCAGAAGCTCGATGCCGCTGAGGGTGATGCCCAAGGTCGCAACGCAGCTCAGCAAGCAGTTGATGAGCAGCTTTCAATCTCTCTACAGCAGCGGGCTCAAGTGGAAGCAGAACTGGCGGCGGCAGCCGATCAGGAGAAGGCATTAAAGGAAGTGCGCGAGCAACTGATGGGGCTATTTAAGACGCTTCCTTCTCCTTGAACATTTTGTACCATTTATACACTTGTAATTTTTGAATAATATGTACACATTCTTTATTCTTTATACGATTCGCCTTGTACTTAATTGAATTCATGAATAAAGATATACACATTTCCTTTTGCAATGTCTTGTGTCATCTCTGTTCTTTCTTCCTTCATTTATTATCAGTATGTTATTTTAGCAAACATGGTCGACAGATGGTTGAGCGAGCATTCTGTCTCGGCTTCTTCAAGAGGTAGCGATGGCTTAGGCCGCAGGTTCAGATCTGCTGCCTAAGACTTTTCAACTTTATGAGCCGTGAGGGTCTCATAAAGACTTTTCTTCCTACGGATCGAGAGGATCTCGTAGGTGTATTTTCTCCTTAGGAATCGTGAGGATTCCTAAGTGCGTTTTATCTTATAAGTCGTAAGGATCTTATAAGAGAATTTTCCCTCTTACGAGTCGAGAGAACTCGTAAGCGGTTGTTTCCCTCCTTGTCGAGATTCGACTTTGGAGAGTGGGACCCGTGAATAGTATGCAAGAGACCGTTTTAGACCGACTTGCAGGGTCCCAGTGCTTAGGAAACGAGTTTTTGAATTCCTGCTGCCTAATGCATTATCTTGCAAGTCGAGACGAATCGGGAAGTCCTCGCGAAGACACTAATTTCCTCACGAGTCGAGACGAATCGAGCAGCTCTCGTCAAGAACACTAATTTCCCTGAGTCAGGGTATTTTGCCAAGGACACTGATTTTCTCGGAGTTGAAACGAATCGGGGTATTCCTGCAAAGACACTGGTTTCTCTGCGGGCCGACGCGAATCAAGAAGCTCTCATCATGGACGCTAGTTTCCCTGAGTCGAAATATTTTGTCGAGGACACTGGTTTCCTCGAGGTTGAAACGAATCGAAGTGTTCCTGCAAAGACACTGGTTTCTCTGCGGGTCGACGCGAATCAAGATGCTCTTGTCAAGGACACTGGTTTCCCTGAATTGACGAGGTTGCCAAGGACACTGATTTCCCTGGGGTTGAGACGAGTCGAGGTACTCCTGCAAAGACACTGGTTTCTCTGCGGGCCGACGCGAATCGAGGTGCTCTCGTCAAGGACACTGGTTTCCCTGAATCGAGGAGGTTGCCAAGGTCACTGATTTCCCTGGGGTTGAGACGAGTCGAGGTATTCCTGCAAAGACACTGATTTCTCTGCGGGTCGACGCGAATCGAGGTGCTCTCGTCAAGGACGCTGGTTTTCCTGAATCGAGATATTTGCCAAGGACACTGATTTCCCTGGGGTTGAAACGAATCGAGGTACTCCCGCAAAGACACTGATTTCTCTGCGGGTCGACGCGAATCGAGATGCTCTCGTCAAGGACACTGGTTTCCCTGAATCGAGGAAGTTACCAAGGACACTGATTTCCCTGGGGTTGAGACGAGTCGAGGTATTCCTGCAAAGACACTGATTTCCCTGCGGATCGACGCGAATCGAGGTGCTCTCGTCAAGGACACTGGTTTCCCTGAATCGAAGAGGTGTGTCTTTCGGGTTTTATATAAGTTACCATCAAGACTTGGCTCCGTTTTCTGATGGAGCATGGGGAGGGAAGATATATTTCCTTCTGTATTTGCGCCCCTGGATTGTATACAGGGATTGCTATGACATCGCCTGTAGGGCAAAAGTTTCATTCATTTTCTTATATTATTATTTTATTTCCGCGATGCTCTATCATTTCAGCTTTTATATCGCGAAGGTCGCGATTGCCCAATCATTTCGGCTATTTTTCGCGGTGCCCAATCATTTCGGCTATTTATTTTATTTTCACTCGCTGCTTTTTATTGCGAGTTGCCCCATCATTTCGGCTATTTTGCATGGATACATTTTTTTACTTGCTGATTTTGTTGCAAGTTGCCCCATCATTTCGGCTATTTCGCATGCATTTTTAGCTTGCTGATTTTTATCGCTAGTGTAGAACCTAGAATCTGGTGTCAATTTCAGCATCAGCATCGCTACAACTGGAATATTGCCAGGAGCGAATCATCATTTGCCATGAAAGGGCTTGGAATTTGATACCGGTTTAGGCATCAGTATCGCTACAACTGGGATATTGCCAGGAGCGAATCATCATTTGCCTCTGTCGATGTTGAACAAAGGTGGCTTAGTAAACAGGGTTAGGATCCTGTCGACTAAGGCTTTTGACTTCATGAGCCGTAAGGGTCTCACAATGGTATTTCTCCCTACAAGTCGTGAGGATCTCGTAGGTGCATTTTCTCCTTAGGGATTGTGAGGATTCCTAAGTGTATGTTCCCTTGTAAGTCGTAAGGATCTTACAAAAGGGTTTTCTCCTTATAAGTCGAGAGGACTTACAAGGGTTGTTCACCGTATGGACATATCCCCAGTCACGGGTGGGACTTGGTTAGGGAAATGTTTATTCGCACCCGTGGATTGTATACAAGGGTCAGTATTGAGCCGCTTGTAGGGAAATATCGAAGGTTGTGGGAGTTGCTTAAGAACAGGTTCAAGTCTCTGTAACTTAAGACTTTCAAATCTTATGAGCCGTGAGGGTCCCATAAGAGAGTTCTCCTTACGAGTCGTGAGGATCTCGCAAGTGTAATATCTCCTTAGGAATCATGGGGATCCCTAAGTATGTTGCTCCCTTGTGAGTCGTAAGGATCTCACGCGGGTGGTTTCTCCTTACAAGGTCGAGAGGACCCTGCAAGTGTCTTTTAACGAGGTTGCGCCCTTTCGGGTTTTCACAAACACTCGCCGGTAGCCCTGCTGTTTTTGCTCACGGAGCCCTTTCAGGTTTTCATCCGTGCCCATTTCGCTTATAGACATACCGTCTTCTTTTTTTTATTCTTTTTATTCTTTTTTTTCTAACGAGGTCGCGCCCTTTCGGGTTTTCACGAACACTCGCCGGTAGCCCTGCTGTTTTTACTCATGGAGCCCTTTCGGGTTTTCATCCGTGCCCATTTCGCTTATGGACATACCGTCTTTATTATCTTTTTTTTTATATATATATTTTTTTATTCTTCTTTTTTTTATCTCGTCAGCCTGAGGATGCTGCGGTAGTAGTTTAAAGACGTTTCGGTCGTCAGCTAGTTTTAGGACGTAGTGGTCCGTCATTAGTTTAAGGACGTTTCGGTCCGTTGCTGAAGAAGGCCGGTTACTACTTATAGAGTTTGGGCTTAAGAAGATAGAGAGCGGACATAGTCGTCGTCATCTATCATTGACCTAGGCTGTGACTCATTAAGCATAGTATTTCTTTAGGAAGCGACCATTTATTGGCCTGAAAGGCCTTTTACCGTGCATATCCATGAGTAGATAGGCTCCACCCTGGTAGACCTTGTCGATGATGTACGGGCCTTCATAGTTCGGCTCGAATTTTCCCCGCTTAGCACGATTGGGGATCATAGGTCTTTTGACCACTAGCACGAGTTCGCCTTGGCGGAATGTTCTCGGCCTGGTCAATCTTTCATATAAGCGCGTCATCTTTGCTTTATAAGCCTCCAGATTTTGTTGCGCTATGAGCCGGGTTTCATCAAGGGCATCAAGCTCCTCAAGCCGAAGGTGAGCATTTTCTTCGTCCGTCAGCTCGTAGTGGACTGCCACTCGTAGAGAACGTAATTCTATTTCGAGGGGGAGTACTGCTTCTGTACCGAAAACTAACGCGTACGGCGTTGTGTTTGTGGCAGTCTTGAACGTAGTTCGATACGCCCAGAGAGCTTCTTGCAGTCTCTCGTGCCAGTCCTTCTTATTTCGGGACACCGTCTTCTTCACAATCTTCGTCAAGGTCTTGTTGAAAGCCTCAGCTAGACCGTTAGCTCGGGGATTATAAACTGAGGAATATCTCCAGTCTATGTTGTGTTGTTGCGCGAAGCGGCTGATCTTGTGGCTTCTGTAGGCTGGCCCATTATCAGAGATGATCCGTCGCGGAGTTCCAAACCGATAAATGACGTGCGTCTTGAAGAAATGGAGGATATTCTCCGTCTTCACTTCCCTCAGCGGTATTGCTTCTGCCCATTTGGAGAAGTAATCAGTCGTCGCCAAGATGAATCGATATACCCTAGACGATGCTGGTTCGATAGGGCCGATTACGTCAGTCCCCCACATTTCGAACGGCCAGCTATCCACCATTGGATGTAGTGGATTTGGATGCTGATGGATGAAGTCCCCATGAATCTGGCACGAGTGGCATTGCTTCGCATATTCGAGGCAATCCTGAATCATCGTTGGCCAATAGTAGCCCATCCGTTTAATTTTCAACTTCATCTTCGGGCCTGCTTGGTGAGAACCGCAGAGTCCGTCGTGAACTTCCTGAACGACTCTTTTCGCCTCTTCAGGTCCTAGACATCTCAACCATAGAGAATCAAACGACCTCTTGTACAGAGTATCATTGATGAAGGCGAAAGACAGAGCTCGTTTCATGAGCTGATGTCTTGAGGACGCATCTTCAGGCGTTCGACTGGATTTGAAGTAGTCTACAAAGACTTCTCTCCAATCCTCAGCCTTTCCTTGGTCTTTTATTTGCAAAGCCATTTGCTCAGTCGCTCCCTTTTCTTCGGATGGTTCCAGAGATATTTCTGCGGGGGCAAGCACCCGACGGCTTTGTACCACGATCTTTACGTCATCGAGGTTCTCATCGGCCAGTTCTTTAGCGAGCTTAGCTAGTGCATCTGCTTTGCTATTTTCTGCACGCGGTATGCTTTCCAGCATATAGGAGGGAATTTGAGTCAGCGGTTGCTGTACCCTCTCGCCATACTTTACCAACTCTGGTTTGCACGTTTGGTAGTCGCCGTTTACTTGACTAACGACCAGTTGAGAATCTCCATATATGAGGAGGTTTTCAATTCCCATGTCGATGGCGATCTCGAGGCCTGCTATCAAAGCTTCGTATTCGGCTTCATTGTTCGTCCTCGGCTCTGTTAAGGAGAAAGCAAAGCGCATTATCCCTCCTTGTGGAGTTACGAAGATGATGCCCACCCCCGATTTGATTATAGGGGTGCTTTGTCTGCATTTCTTCATGGAAGACGCTCCATCGAAATAGAGTTCCCATCGGGTATCACTACCGTCGATCGCATCAAACGCATGTTCGTCTGGCAGTTCGCAATTCAGAGGGAAATCGGCCGGTATCGGATGCTCAGCGAGGAAATTGGCGATGGCCTGGCCTTTCACTGCCTTAAGAGGCTGATAGGTTATCGAGAACTCCATCAAGAGCAGGGCCCATTTAGCGAGTCTCCCTGTCAATATGGCCTTCGTCATTAAATATTTAAGGGGATTCACCTTCGAAATGAGACGGACTTCATGCGCCAACGCATAGTGCCTGAGCTTTTTTATCGCGAAGATCAACGCTAGGCAGTGTTTCTCGATGGGGGGTAGTTGCTTTCTGCCCCCAGGAGAACTCGACTTAAGTAATAAAGAGCTCTTTCTTTCCCTTGGTCATTCTCTTGTGCCCATAATGCGCCTAAGGAACCTTCGAAGGCGGTTGTATAAAGAATGAGAGGCTTTCCCTTGACCGGAGCGGCCAACACTGGCGGATTCTGCAGGTATTGCTTGATCTCGTCCAGTGCGCTCTGGCATTTGTGATCCCAAACGAACGGGGTTCTTTTCTTCATCAGGTGACTGTAAGGGCGGCACTTGCCTGAAAGGTTAGCTATAAATCGCCGGATATACGCGAGCTTCCTTTGGAGAGATCGCAATTGCTTAAGAGTCTTTGGCGGAGGCATTTCCATGATCGCCTTGATCTTTGACGGATCTATTTCAATACCTCGGTGTTGGATGATGGATCCTAGGAATTTGCCCGAGGAAACTCCGAATGCGCACTTGAGAGGGTTCATCTTCGAGTTGTATTACCGGAGGCGTTGAAATACGGTCTTCAGATGCTCTAAATGCTCCTCGTATGATTTGCTTTTCACCATGAGGTCGTCGATATAGCATTCGACGATTTCATGTATAAGGTCATCGAAGATCTTCGTCATGGCCCTTTGGTAGGTGGCACCGGCGTTCTTTAGACCGAAGGGCATCACCTTGTAGCAAAATATACCCAAAGGGGTCCGGAAAGCGGTGTGCTTCTGGTCTTCGGGATGCATCTTTATTTGATTATATCTGGATGAGCCGTCCATGAAGGAGAAAACCTCGTGAGTGGACGAGTTATCTATCATCAGCTCGGTGACTGAGACTGGGAAATCGTCTTTCGGGCAGGCTTTATTGAGATCCCGAAAGTCAACACATATGCACACCGTCCCATTTTTCTTCATCACCGGGACAATGTTGGCGATCCAATCGGGATACTAAACTTCCTGTATAAACCCAGAGTCGATCAGCTTCTTAACCTCGGCGTTGATGCTCATCTGAAACTCGAGCCGCATTCTTCTCGGTGCTTGTTTGATTGGTTTAACGTCCGGGGATATTGCCAATTTATGCATAGCAATTTCTGGATCTAGTCCTGGCATTTCGGAATAATTCCATGCGAAGCAATCTTTATACTGCATAAGCAAGTCTTTTAATGAAGCCACCCTTTCTTCAGATAGCAGCTCACTAACGAAAGTCGATCGCGGGTCATTCGCCGTCCCCAACTCAATTTTCTTGAGGTTATCCGCAGTGGTGTGTATTCCATCTTCCAGCTCTTTCGGCGCTGGTGGAAATTCCGAGATCACCCCGTCATCACTGTTTTCGAAGCACCAGGGAAGGTCATCCATATTCTTGGGCTCTTCTTCTGATATTGTTATCATATGACAAGTACGAGCTCGCTTCCACGATTGATGCAGATCTGGTTATGCTCTCATGGCCTTGGGCTCATGCTTCTATGGCGGTGTTACCCTCCAGCTGTCAGATAGAGCGAACTTGCCGAGCTGATACTGATCTTCGACCCAATTCTTGAAGGTGAAGCAATCTTCGAGAGGGTGTCCTATTACCTGATGATAAGAGCAATAGTTCGGGTGTGAGACTTCACCTGCTTGCTCAGGGTGTTTAGATTCCGGCAGTGTAATCATTCGGTGCTTTATAGCTAGGTCAAGTATCTTCTTTATCTTGTCTTGAGGAAAAGAGTATGCTCGACACATCTTTTTCATAAGGGATAAATCCGGACCGCTCGATTCCCGACTGCGTGACTTCTTGTTCCCGCTTTGTCGCTGTTGAATGCCTTTTCCGCTTTTCGACTTGTTTCTGCCTCTGCGTCGAGCTTTTTTTGCAACAGGTTGACAGGGAGCGACATTTTTGTCTTTCACGGCCTGTTGGAGGAGGCGTTGCGTCCTAGCTTTCTCGTAGATTTCCATTTCGCGGTTATGGTCTTCTCGAACTTTTTGACCAGCTTCCCTTATAAGCTTGTTCATTTGTTCTTCGAATGACGGACTGGGCATTTTTGCTTCAGGGACTCTTTCTGGTTCAGGGTTAGCATTATCCCATTAAGCATCTCCCTCTTCATTGAAGTCATGCACGACATAGCAGTCGCGGAGTAGCTCCCGTTTCTTGGACCGAACATATCCAAGCCCGATTGCTTACATTCTCCCGTTAGGAAACTTGTGCTGAGTTCCGAGAATGTTCCAGATCCTATCATAGAATTTAGCTTTTCGAGCGGTCTATTTGAAGGGTATCCCTTGGCGCTTCAAGAGTCTCTTTAGTCCGTCCGTGTAGTATCTGGGTAAACGGATGGGCTGGAGCCTATCAAGCATAGGATCCGCATCGTGCCAGGTCTCTTTTTTCACTCTGGTTTCCTCGGAGCGGTAGAATAGAATCGCCTTTTCGCCTTCTCGCCTGGGAGGGATATAGAACGTATGCAGCTCCTCTACACTGTAGGCATCGAGCGCATCCAGTTCTTTATGATATTTGGGTGGAACCATGGCGACTTGCAGGCTTTGCTCTTCATCAGCGGAAGCTTGTATTGACGGCCGAGCAGAGAATATAGCGTGGACTTCATCCTCCAAATCGCTGCCAAAGATCAACAGAGGAGCGGACGGTCCCGGCTTGTTGTGTTGGGGTGGCCCAGAATAGATTATCTCTTCGTCCTCCTCGGTATCGCTCCCGAAGACCGGGATGGTGGCGTTAGCTTTGTTCTCCGGCTTGTGACACCTCTTCGTGTCTTCGAAATCTGGCAGGAAGTATTTCGCATCTTCGTATTTGCGGACTTCGTTCACGGAGAATGAGTTCAGCTCTCCCGTTACGGTATACTCGAGACCATCCTTAAAATATTTCATACGCTGATACTGTGTAGAGGGGATGATGTTGTACTCGTGTAACCAGGGTCGGCCGAGCAAAGCATTATAGCATGTCTTGGCGTCTATAACATGGAATTTGATGTCCGTGACGAGTAGCCCAAAGCTTAACGTCAGTATCACAGACCCGAGAGTCCGTGATGATTGAGAGAGTCGAACCCGGAGATAGTGATCTTGTCCCGAGCGAGGTGCTGGATGCTCATGCAGATTTATTTCAACACCCGTATATTGAGGAGATTGACGGAGGACCCGTTGTCAACCAGGATTTTGCCTATTTTTATGTCATGGCAGTACCCTGAGACGTAGAGGGGATGATTGTGCTCGCACGTCCCTAAGAGGAGGTCTTCATCACCGAAAGTGACATCGGTTGTGTGCACTTTTCTTCGGCGAGAAAAGCTTGGAATTGCTCTGGCTCTTGTAGCGCTTTGATCAATGAATCCCTTGCTTCTTTTGATAGTAAAAGGGCGTCAAGAATGCTGAGTTGCGAAGGTAACTTTCTCAAGTGTGCCAGAACGTTGTACTCCACCTTATTTTTCTTTGGCGGGTCCTTGGCGGTTAGCTCTTCCGTGACTTGGTCATCTAGGGCGATATCCTCAGAGACCTTATCTTTTCCTTTATCTTTTTTATTTGAAGGTCCAAGATTCTTTTCAGGTAGCGTACGATTACACAGCCGGATATTTTCACAGGCCTTCGGCTCTTCCTCTTATCCCGAGGTGGACTCTTTAAAGAGAGGACTAAGCTCCATTTCCTCGTCAGAGTCACTCCCGAATGTGAGAACTTGCGCTTTCCCGGTGTTAATGTCATGACCCGAAAGAGCACGTTACTGGCCCTTGAACCATATGAAGTCTATAGGACTCCATCTGATCCAAGTAAGACAAAAGCCCAGAAATCTAAAACCATATTTAAGGATAAATAAACATACAAGAAATATACTATACAACGCTGAATGGCGAGGATCAAAATTCAAAAGAAACCCAGATAAGCATGAAAACTGAACACTACTAAGCGCGACTCTAAGGTCGAAATAATACATCACTAGTGTCTGAGTCTGAAACAATATACAAGTTTTGGTTCATGGAATTTCTAGATACAAAAGAATAATACATCATCAAGGGTGGTCCTGATACAAAATAACCCACCTATCCAAGCAAGTCCCCCATATGGAAGCAGTGTGCCAGAAATGCCGCTACGGAACATGTACGGCAAAACCCTGCAAGAACTGTGGCACAACGGGGGTGAGTTGCCAACTCGTGAATAGAAGATATCTACAAGCAGAAATCGAATGCAAGACAAAATCCTAGGTTAATACGATCAGTATATAATATAACCCTCAAGAGTAAGTCTGAAGCATGAAAATGCGGCAGTGTAACATCTAATCATGTAGGTAGTGCCAAGTACTCGTGCCAGTGCCTCAGATAATAACATGTCATAAATGTAAGGTATGTCTGCATGAAGTAAACATGATGAAGTATCAAATGGATATAAATACACATATATTAGCGTCCCATTCCACTAATATTGGTGTAAGGGTATATATAACAGCGCCCTCGTACCCTGTTATATATATAAATGAAGTGTGATCAATGTAGTCAAAGTCTATATGTAATCAATGTTTGTATGTAATCAATGTCTGTATGTATATATGAATCCCGTCCACCTGTCACCCAATGTCAATAAGCATCATACATGCAAATATGAGGATATAATCAAAATCATGGAGATCATCATGAAACCCGTGCCTAGCATCGACACGTAAATCCTCATCTATCGGGCTCCGTCAGTCCGGATCAGCCCACGGGCTCTGTCTGCGGAATCGGCCCTCGGCCCCGGCAGTACGCCCATATCCATCTATCAACTCTGGTCAGTATCCTCCGGATAACCGCCAGGTCCAACCAATCACCGGTAGGTAGTAGTCCCTCTGCCAGGCTCACCGTCTACTACACAGCGAAACCGTTCTCGCCCCGGGGTACCATACCGGGTCCACCATGTACCCGTAATCGGCCTCATCCAACTCCTCGATTCGGGTTCACATGTATCACTCTAGCACCGAGAAAACACATAGTGGACGCACCGAAATATCATATCAAGGGAAACCGGGTTTTTAAATAATTAACTATTCTCTTTTGAAATATCCACGGTTCCCCAAATCCAGAATTATCATGGAAACAACATATCTCAATGTGTAATCTAAGCAAGTATGAAGATATCAATATATGTGTGCACTGGTATGAGTATACAGTGTGCATGTGCGCAGGTATGAAGATATCAATATATGTGTGCACTGGTATGAGTATGCAGTGTGCATGTGCGCAGGTATGAAGATATCAATATATGTGTGCACTGGTATGGGTATACAGTGTGCATGTGCGCAGGTATGAAGATATCAATATATGTGTGCACTGGTATGGGTATACAGTGTGCATGTACGCAGGTATGAAGATATCAATATATGTGTGCACTGGTATGGGTATACAATGTGCATGTGCACAGGTATGAAGATATCAATATATGTGTGCACTGGTATGGGTATACAGTGTGCATGTGCTCAGGTATAAAGATATCAATACATGTGTGCACTGGTATGAGTATGTGATATATATGTGCCCAAGTATGAATATAACATATGCTGATATGTGGCAAATCATGACAACATCAATAAAGCGGAATCAGTATGATATATGGTTTATAGCCATCTTAAAATGTAAGTATCATGGCAACCACCAACGGTGTGAGTGTAGCATATCAAACGTACTCGTGCAACTTGAACCGTTAGTGACAGTGCAGTGTCCTATGCAATCATTTTTACATGCAACAATGCTACTGTGTAGTGACATGGCAATTATCGATGATGAAGTGTGTGAGCCGGCAATCAAGTGTATGTGGAACTTACGCATCATCGATAATGGTGCTGGTGCCTTAGCAACATGATAGTAATATAGCAATAAACATATGCAAAGCAATGTGAATAGCATGAATATGCGGAAATAGAATAATCAACGCAACAGTAAAGAATCTACACCCATATGTATATGTCATGCAGTTATGCCATTTGAAATAAGCCGAATCAGGATTTTTACTAACAATAAGGGCTACGGTGTTTTTAAGACATTCCCGATTCATAGTTTTGAAATAGGTATGACTCGGGTCTAGTCTAACATCTACTATGCAAACTACAGATCTAAGTATCAAGTCAAACGGGAGGGGTATGGAAACCACCTAAATCTGAGTCGATATATAGATATAACAGTCGGTGATCCCGCCTCAATAGTATCGCGTACGATACAGTATATCATATGACATCCTCAAGTCATGAGTGCGGATCTATCATCAATATAAAACTCGTACGGTAAATCGTCGTACGGCATCCCAATAGCTGGGTACGGGTCAGTATCACATTCCTCTCATCAAATATCAGGTATCATTATCATCATATCACATAATCCGGGGTACAGATCTAAGTCTAGTACAAATCAACACCATCTATATAAGTATGAAAGCGGGGGTAAAACACATGCCCAACGGCCCGCTAAGATCACATGTCGTATCGCAAGTACGAATCACATCACATCACCGATCTCACGGCACAATGTCCAAAATTATCGACTCATCTCCAATGTCATCCAATATCATCATCAACACAGTGTAAGTATAGTGAATATGCAAGGGTGCGCGTATGGGTGTAAACCTATTCTAGGGTTCGCGACTATGAACTATACTAGTTTACTTCTAACCCTAAGCTATCCATAATACACCTAACACCATATCCATGACACACTATAACTATCAAACATAATATATAGTATCAACTACGGACTGCGGGGGTGCTATACGCCATCCACCCGACTTTCCCCAGTAGATATAATCTACTCACCTTGCGTCTTCATTTGTCGACGTCACCACGCGCATTGCTTGTCGTCCCGAAGTCTTCATGGGGTACCTATACTTCAAAGTATCGTAAATGCGTATTAAAACCAATTCCGAACTAAAACGGCATACGAATCTCAAAACGATACGATAAGGGGCCTATAGGTTAGAACCTATGGGCACGCCTTCAAAACCATCAATCAATCCTCGATATCGTCGTATAAACGCCAAATAGTCGAGGTAAAACACAATACACAATTCCAGAACTAAAAATACGGAATACGGAAACACGAATCCAAAACATCAACTAAGGAAATAGGCTCCAGATTTCACCCTAGGTCAAATTAGACAAATCTATACATGCCAGGGGTTTAATCTATATATATAGGGGCTACAGAACCAAAACGACACAAAATGGGGCAGGTCTGGCCGCAAATTGCGGCCAAACAGAATAAATCTGCGGCTGGAAAAATGAGTTAGGGGCTGGGGTCTTGGGGTTAGCTTTCTGGGTGCCTGCACATGTCACTGTCCAACCAAAATAATTTTCAGAGTCTCGGGTTGATAGCAGCTCCCAAATAACCTTCACAGATTCCACAAACTTTCCGATATCGGTTTCTAAATCCATATTCCGGGCCTTAAGTCTCAGGTTTGGGTCTCAATTCATGCACTAGGGTGTTTATCTAATCTCTACTGAGCTCAATTTCTCATTATAACTCAAATTCCCTCAAACCCTAACTAGGTTTTCCTCAAGTCCATAAAATCAAACAATATCGGTTCTAAACTACACATGGGGTATAAGTAATACTAAAACTAAGCTAAAGGTTCAGTAAATACCTCATTTGGCAACTCGAGAATTTTCTTGAGTTGCCCCTAGTGGCCAAAATTCTTGCTTTCTTGGTCCAATGTGTAGATCTTGAGCTTGTGCACACTTTTAATGAAATGAGAGTGGGTTTTGGAGTTGTTTTCATGGTGATTTGAGTAGTTGAAGAGGGGAGGGAGGTGAGGAGCAGGAGCAGCAGCAGCGACAAGAGGGAGAGGGAGAGAAATGAGTGAAGGTTGAAGAGGAAATGGCTAAGTCCTTGGTCAAAGAAGCCCATACCTCTCTTTCTCACCAAACCTCATATAATATTCCCCCTTTTCCATTTTCTTTTCTTTCTCTTTTCTATTTCCTTCTCACTAGAATAGTAACCCCAAAAGAATCATAGTGGAAAAATGCACAAGTGCAAGAAAGGATGATATGCGTATGTTTTGCACAAAAAGCTAGAAAAACCGATTAGCGATTTTTAATCGCGATTAACACTAAATTAGCATATAACTAATCATAAAAACTTAGAAATGGCATAATTCTCTAAATTACTCTATTTTAGAATTTTCCATAATTTTCCAAAAATTTTCCCCAATTTATTTGTATTTAATTATACCGAATTATTAAAATATTCAATAAAATAATATTAATTTATAAATTTCCCAAAAATAATATTTTATTATTTTGAAATGTTACAATCTACCCCCCTTAAATAAATTCGGTCCCCGAATTTAAATTTAAACCCTCGACTACTAAAACATTCAGTAACAATCCAAGTTGTCGGATACGTGATAATCGAATCACAAAATCATAATTCATAAATACCGTCGTCGGTAGTCCCTCCTTCAAAGTCGAGAAGGTGTCGGTGCATCTAATGCTAGCAGCGCAAGATATCCACTTGCTTCTTGCTCACGGTCTGGCGCCCTCTATCTCTGGGGTCCTTATTTTCTCTGCGGATTATCTATCTCGCAATCAATCGGCTCATCGGCCCTGTCAGGTGTGCTAACGGGGACGATTCCGTTCTGGCACTTCTCTAGTCATCTCTTGGTCAATCATCACGACCACTCGTAAAGCAGCAAGTCGCTGGCTTCGGCCTCTGGCTCTCTGAATGCACGTGACACATCCGATCCTGGGTGCAATTATCATTGCAGCAATGTTCTGGAAGGAATCCTGTTCAAGGTCTCTTCCGATCTTGCCTACGCCGAACTGTACGGAGGCTGGCTCTCTTGCATAATCTCTTCTCACTCGATGGACATCTGTGTCCTCAGCACAACATTTTCTCGGAAATTGATCACATCCCAACGCCTCTATAAGCATATCAGGTCTCTAACCTCGACAGAAAGTAATGACAGCTCGTCAGCGTCTCGCACGAACCTCTGGTTTCACTTGTTTCTATCGTCGTCCACTATGACGTCACGCCATGCTATCTACGCACTGCACTGTTCTCGGCCACGGTCAATCCGAAGTCTCTCGCACGGACTCGAAATCGCGTACTCTGTAGCTTCATCATTCGGTAGAAGATGTGTGGCCGAACAGGTCCTTGGGAACGCGTCCCAACCATCGGAGGAATACTCAATACTCTTTCGTCCTCGATCAATTCACGACGCATCTGGGTGAGGTCCTTTATCCGGACCTAGTCAGCTACCTCGTCGACGATGCCGAACTCTGGCCTACTGGGTGTGCGCAATATGACCACTCCTGGGTCTAGGTCTTCTCGTATCGTATTCCAGAAAGGTCCTGTCGAGGTCTCTCTCTCAAATCTCATTCCTGCCGAATTGCCCGGAAGTCATCATCCATTGCTGAAGCTAAGTCTTATTCCGGTACGGCTGCATACTCGTCGCAACTCCTTCTAGAAGGTATATCCATATACGACGCCTCTGCGTGCGTATCGCATCTCTGATGTCAGCGGAGTGGGACGTCATCTCGTCGAAATCTCTTGCGAACTCTTTACTTCACCCTGGTTCAATGTCGACTGCTTCGGACTCGTCTCATCGTGGCTGCATGGACTGCGCTCCAACGGCCATGCTCGTATCTGGAGTCTCCCAAGTAGTGTGTCCCATCACATAATATCCGAATGATGTCGAATCATCCGATCGAATCGTCAGATCCTCAAAATCCCCCAAGAGATCAACATCTTGGTACAGTTTAATAGTATCGAGTACATACCACAGCATCAGTGGTCCAGCCGTAGAAGGGCAAACCCAAGCCTCACTAATGGCGCCGCGAAACTGCCGCAAACCCTAAGGTTCAAAGGCTTTCACACGGTCATTAAGTCGAGTTAGGGTTTCATTCTTCTAGAGGGTCCATAGAATCGCTTGCATGTCTTTCCGAATACTTTAAACTTCGAAAATAGGCTCCTGACATTCGATCGTCTCAATCGACTCTCAACGAACCTGCATAAAGTTGTCTCTAGCTGGAATCAATCTATCTGATGACCTCTCATCTGGGTAAGCGAACGAATCACATGTCCTGGTCATTCATCCTCGGTGACTAGCGACCTTCCATCATATCTCTAAGTATATACTCATGCTACAGTAGCTCCAATCATCTGGGCGATATCTCGTCATTTGCAGCATCAACTGGCTCATTCGTCTGTACGCTGAACAATGCCTCAATCCTCTAGGAAAGGCGATACATTGGCGATCATCTCTAAATCGGTCTGCTCTAGATCTGAGTAAGACTCTCCGCACTGGAAATCTTCAACTCAACTGGGCCTGCTCCGGCGCATAAATCGAACGAATCACATTCGTCTCTCAAATCGGGTAGACTAGCTATCATCTGTCTTATATCCACCTGGAAGCTCCGGCGATCTCAGCTCGTAAGCTCCGGAAGCGACATCCTATGAATCTCAGCAACAGCTGGTCCATCTGTTTGCACGGTAGGCGACATCATAATCTCTGAGGTATACTGTACATCAACAGTCCTCTCTCAACTGGCAGCTCTAACAATGGCCCGATCATCCGGTGAAAGACCAAGCACTCGCCTCCACTAGAGGTCACAATCACCAATACTAACTCGAGACGTTCCCATGTCACCAGAAAACACAATGGTCGGCCCTCGTACCAGACGAGCTCGCACTGACCGTAACCCTAGCAGCAGCCCAAACTGCGCTCAAACATGGCGACAGGAACCTCAATCGAGTACCGAAGAGAGCAGATCAAGTGGCAAGAAAGAGAACAACAGATCCAGAGTGGATACATGATCATAAGAAGGAACAACATCAATGAAGGTATGATCATGAAACTAATAGAATCGAGGATCTCAAATGGATATATAATCATGGATATGAAGAGAATCACTGATCTCGAAAATATGTACATCCTAAGGTTCCTTAAGCGGAGTGGCGTGTCGTAAGTATGCCGCGGAACATACCCACGGTACGTCACTCTACTTTAGTCACCTATTCCATCAACCAAGGGTCATCCTACGCGACGAAAGTTTGGGTCTAATACCCCCTCGACTAAGTTTAAGTTCAGTAAGGTCAAGCCCAAGTTCTGTATATATATAGACGCCCTGGGCTCCACATAGTCAAATTTAGACTCGAACCAAGATTAACCTAGCGCTCTGATACCAACTTTGTCACGACCCGAAAGAGCACGTGACTGGCCCTTGAACCATATGAAGTCTATAGGACTCCATCTGATCCAAGTAAGCCAAAAGCCAAGAAATCTAAAACCATATTTAAGGATAAATAAACATACAAGCAATATACTATACAACGCCGAATGGCGAGGATCAAAATTCAAAAGAAATCCAGATAAGCATGAAAACTGAACACTACTAAGCGCGATTCTAAGGTCGAAATAATACATCACTAGTGTCTGAGTCTGAAACAATATACAAGTTTTGGTTTATGGAATTTCTAGATACAAAAGAATAATACATCATCAAGGGTGGTCCTGATACAAAAGAACCCACCTACCCAAGCAAGTCCTCCATATGGAAGCAGTGTGTCAGAAATGCCGCTACGGAACCTGTACGGCAAAACCCTGCAAGAACTGTGGCACAACGGGGGTGAGTTGCCAACTCGTGAATAGAAAATATCTACAAGCAGAAATCGAATGCAGGACATAATCCTAGGTCAATATGATCAGTATATAATATAACCCTCAAGAGTAAGTCTGAAGCATGAAAATGCTGCAGTGTAAATCTAATCATGTAGGTAATGCCAAGTACTCGTGCCAGTGCCTCAGATAATAACATGTCATAAATGTAAGGTATGTCTGCATGAAGTAAACATGATGAAGTATCAAATGGATATCAATACACATATATTAGCGTCCCATTCCACTAATATTGGTGTAAGGGTATATATAACAGCGCCCTCGTACCCTGTTATATATACAAATGAAGTGTGATCAATGTAGTCAAAGTCTGTATGTAATCAATGTTTGTATGTAATCAATGTCTGTATGTAATCAATATCTGTATGTATATGTGAATCTCGTCCACCTGTCACCCAATGTCAATAAGCATCATACATGCAAATATGAGGATATAATCAAAATCATGGAGATCATATTGAAACCCGTGCCTAGCATCGACACGTAAATCCTCATCTATCGGGCTCCGTCAGTCCGGATCAGCCCATGGGCTTTGTCTGCGGAATCGGCCTTCGGCCCCGGCAGTACGCCCATATCCATCTATCGACTCTGGTCAGTATCCTCCGGATAACCGCCAGGTCCAACCAATCACCGGTAGGTAGTAGTCCCTCTGCCAGGCTCACCGTCTACTACACAGCGAAACCGTTCTCGCCCCGGGGTACCATACCGGGACCACAAAGTACCCGTAATTGGCCTCATCCAACTCCTCGATTCGGGTTCACATGTATCACTCTAGCACCGAGAAAACACATGGTGGACGCACCGAAATATCATATCAAGGGAAACCGGGTTTTTAAATAATTAACTATTCTCTTTTGAAATATCCACGGTTTCCCAAATCCAGAATTATCATGGAAATAACATATCTGAATGTGTAATCTAAGCAAGTATGAAGATATCAATATATGTGTGCACTGGTATGAGTATACAGTGTGCATGTGCGCAGGTATGAAGATATCAATATATGTGTGCACTGGTATAGGTATACAGTGTGCATGTGCGCAGGTATGAAGATATCAATATATGTGTGCACTGGTATGGGTATACAGTGTGCATGTGCGCAGGTATGAAGATATCAATACATGTGGCACTGGTATGGGTATACAGTGTGCATGTGCGCAGGTATGAAGATATCAATATATGTGTGCACTGGTATGGGTATACAATGTGCATGTGCGCAGGTATGAAGATATCAATATATGTGTGCACTGGTATGGGTATACAGTGTGCATGTGCGCAGATATGAAGATATCAATATATGTGTGCACTGGTATGAGTATGTGATGTATATTTGCCCAAGTATGAATATAACATATGCTGATATGTGGCAAATCATGACAACATCAATAAAGCGGAATCAGTATGATATATGGTTTATAGCCATCCTATAATGTAAGTATCATGGCAATCACCAACGGTGTGAGTGTAGCATATCAAACGTGCTCGTGCAACTTGAACCGTTAGTGACAGTGCAGTGTCTTATGCTATCATTTCTACATGCAACAATGCTACTGCATAGTGACATGGCAATTATCGATGATGAAGTGTGTGAGCCGGCAAGCAAGTGTACGTGGAACATACGCATCATCGATAATGGTGCTGTTGCCTTAGCAACATGATAGTAATATAGCAATAAACATATGCAAAGCAATGTGAATAGCATGAATATGCGGAAATAGAATAATCAGCGCAACAGTAAAGAATATACACCCATATGTATATGTCATGCAGTTATGCCATTTGAAATAAGACGAATCAGGATTTTTACTAACAATAAGGGCTACGGTGTTTTTAAGACATTCCCGATTCGTAGTTTTGAAATAGGTATGACTCAGGTCTAGTCTAACATCTACTATGCAAACTACAGATCTAAGTATCAAGTCAAACGGGAGGGGTATGGAAACCACCTAAATCTGAGTCGATATATAGATATAACAGTCGGTGATCCTGCCTCAATAGTATCGCGTACGATACAGTATATCATATGACATCCTCAAGTCATGAGTGCGGATCTATCATCAATATAAAACTCGTACGGTAAATCGTCGTACGTCATCCCAATAGCTGGGTACGGGTCAGTATCACATTCCTCTCATCAAATATCAGGTATCATTATCATCATATCACATAATCCGGGGTACAGATCTAAGTCTAGTACAATTCAACACCATCTATATAAGTATGAAAGCGGGGGTAAAACACATGCCCAACGGCCCGCTAAGATCACATGTCGTATCGCAAGTACGAATCACATCACATCACCGATCTCACGGCACAATGCCCAAAATCATCGACTCATCTCCAATGTCATCCAATATCATCATCAACACAGTGTAAGTATAGTGAATATGCAAGGGTGCGCGTGTGGGTGTAAACCTATTCTAGGGTTCGCGACTATGAACTATACTAGTTTACTTCTAACCCTAAGCTATCCATAATACACCTAACACCATATCCATGACACGCTATAACTATCAAACATAATATATAGTATCAATTACGGACTGCGGGGGTGCTATACGCCATCCATCTGACTTCCCCCAGTAGATATAATCTACTCACCTTGCGTCTTCATTTGTCGACATCACCACGCGCATTGCTTGTCGTCCCGAAGTCTTCATGGGGTACCTATACTTCAAAGTATCGTAAATGCGTATTAAAACCAATTCCGAACTAAAACGGTATACGCATCTCAAAACGATACGATAAGGGGCCTATAGGTTAGAACCTATGGGCACGCCTTCAAAACCATCAATCAATCCTCGATATCGTCGTATATACGCCAAATAGTCGAGGTAAAACACAATACACAATTCCAGAACTAAAAATACGGAATACGGAAACACGAATCCAAAACAGCAACTAAGGAAATTGGCTCCAGATTTCACCCTAGGTCAAATTAGACAAATCTATACATGCCAGGGGTTTAATCTATACTTGTAGGGGCTACAGAACCAAAACGACACAAAATGGGGCAGGTCTGGCCGCAAATTGCGGCCAAACAGAATAAATCTGCAGCCGGAAAAATGAGTTAGGGGCTGGGGTCTTGGGGTTAGCTTCCTGGGTGCCTGCACATGTCACTGTCCAACCAAAATAATTTTCAGAGTCTCGGGTTGATAGCAGCTCCCAAATAACCTTCACAGATTCCACAAACTTTCCGATATCGGTTTCTAAATCCGTATTCCGGGCCTTAAGTCTCAGGTTTGGGTCTTAATTCATGCACTAGGGTGTTTATCTAACCTCTACTGAGCTCAATTTCTCATTATAACTCAAATTCCCTCAAACCCTAACTAGGTTTTCCTCAAGTCCACAAAATCAAACAATATCGGTTCTAAACTAAACATGGGGTATAAGTAATACTAAAACTAAGCTAAGGGTTCAGTAAATACCTCATTTGTCAACTCAAGAATTTTCTTGAGTTGCCCCTAGTGGCCAAAATCCTTGCTTTCTTTGTCCAATGTGTTGATCTTGAGCTTGTGCACACTTTTAATGAAATGAGAGTGGGTTTTGGAGTTTTTTTCATGGTGATTTGAGTAGTTGAAGAGGGGAGGGAGGTGAGGAGCAGGAGCAGCAGCAGCAGCAACAAGAGGGAGAGGGAGAGAAATGAGTGAAGGTTGAAGAGGAAATGGCTAAGTCCTTAGTCAAAGAAGCCCATACCTCTCTCTCACCAAACCTCATAAAATATTCCCCTTTTTCCATTTTCTTTTCTTTCTCTTTTCTATTTCCTTCTCACTAGAATAGTAACCCCAAAAGAAATATGGTGGAAAAATGCACAAGTGCAAGAAAGGATGATATGTGCATGTTTTGCACAAAAAGCTAAAAAAACCGATTAGCGATTTTTAATCGCGATTAACACTAAATTAGCATATAACTAATCATAAAAACTTAGAAATGGCATAATTCTCTAAATTACCCTATTATAGAATTTTCCATAATTTTCCAAAAAATTTCCCCCATTTATTTGTATTTAATTATACCGAATTATTAAAATATTCAATAAAATAATATTAATTTATAAATTTCCCAAAACTAATATTTTATTATTTTGAAATGTTACAGTTAACCATGCGACAATCACCGGTAGTTCTTCTAGGCTCCTCGGTCGTACTTTTCCGCTCCCGACGAGTTTTGCGCTTCTCCCGCTTAAAATTTTGCCGGTGAGCGACATACCCCTGCCACCATCTATTGAAACCTTTGCACTCTTCGGTGGGGTGCGAAACCTTTCGATGATATAAGCAATAGGAGGGGTGCATTTCTGGTTTGCCGGCAATGTTTCTTTCAGAGGGTGCTAACTTCATTCCCATCGATATGGCTTTAGCAAACCTTTTCCTCGTCTTGAATTTGATTTTGTCCGCAATGGATGTACTTTGATTTGACGGGAGTGCCTCAACCCTTTCGTCTAGTCGCTGACGTTTAGCTTTTTCAAATATGACCGTCTCGCGTTCCCGATCAGCTTTACTTTTTAACAGAGCTTCGGTGAGGAATGCATCAATTGTTTCATCTGATGGCCCCAGAAGTTCTGATTCAGGATCTGCCCCCAGCTTCTCAGTGCAAAGAGTTTTCTCATCGTCCGTGAACGAGTGAGAGATTACATGACAACTCGCCACGTATTCCTCGGATTCATCCGACGAGCTCTCTCTCTCATCTTCCTCTTGAAAGACGTGGTTAAGGAACTCTTGGAGTGTGATGGGAGTCCGTGCCTTTTGATTGTATTCTTCCAGTGCGTCGATCTGTTTCTGTAAGTCCGTGCGCTTGTCGCCGGGTTTCATGGGCTTTTTGGATCTTTTCTTCTTCTTCTTTGAAGATTTCGACGGCTGGGCGTGAGTGCTTGGGCCATTACCACCGATCTTTGGAGTTGGGCACGGCTTCAGCATCCCTTCAATGATCTCAGGTTCCAATGGGTTTTTCCACCTGATCGCCGGGCACGTCTGGAGATCATTCAGCATCCTCTTTGTTTTGGCTGATAGCACAACCTCCCATGGAGTTTCTTCAACAAGGGAACACGTTACCCCCGGCGTATTCACCCTTTTCGGGGTATGAGGTTGCGGCGGGTTCACCTTCCATCGTTCGGATAACGCGAACTTGCCTTGCTGATATTGATCTTCAATCCATTTTTTGAATACGTAGCAATTCTCGATCGGATGACCCAATACTCGGTGATAGGGACAGTAATTGGGATCATTGACGTCGTTTGGCTGCAACGGGCGTCTTGAATCCGGCAGATTGATGAGTCTATTGCGCAACGCCAGCTCGAACTGTCTTCTCGTTTTATCTTGAGGAAACGAGTAAGGACGTCCTAGCCTCTCCTCGAGGGGTATGCGTGGACGCATATTGTTTTGACGGCCAACCAGCTTCAAGTTGCTCGGCTGTTGTTAAGCGTTGGCGACGACGATCGCTTTTCCTTTCCCCTTCTCATTTCGAGAGTCCGGCTTTGGAGGAGATGGCCTATGGCCCATTTGGTCCATCTAGGCTAGCTTGTCGATCAGGGCCTGGAACGTGGTTGGTTTAAAGAACATCATGAACTGTGAAATAGTTGCATGAGGATCTAAGGTGCCCACGAACATGCCCACCGCTGGCGCTTCTTCGATGCGCTGTTCGCATTTCGACCACAAGTTCCTCCATCGGATTGCATATTGAACCCAAGTCTCGCCCGGCTTTACTCTGGCATTGATCAAAGCTATTATGGGAGTACGCTCGCTGGCGCTAGTGAAACGCTGGGTAAACAATAACTCCATTTCAGCGAAGGTTTTGACGGAGTCATTCGGAAGTTCGGAGTACCACTCAAATGCCGACTCCGATAAGCTACCGACGAACTGGCGAAGCAACAATTTATCATCACCGCCGGTGTTACCGTAAAGAGCCCTGAACTGGGCAACATGTTGATGGGGATTGCATGTCCCCTTGTAGACATGGAATTTTGGTATTGTATAACCCGGCGGGTACTTGATCTGATCATACCAGCTCGGATAGGGTCGCCCCGTTCTGACAACTTGACCGGCTGCCTCAGTTGCCTGGTAAACCCGTATCTGCTAAGCTATATATTCGTCCAGGTCAGCTTTGGAAATTGTCTCCTCCTTGGCTACTGACAGAGGCGGTGGAGGATTCGACGTTTCTCCTCTGTCATCTTCAAGGATGATCGGAGGATCTTCGGCCGGAGGATCTTGCTGGATCATCATACCCACCATGTCCTGGAACAGAAGGGCTATTTGTTTTATATTGGCTGCTTGTTCTGCAGCCTCTTTGTCCTTCTTTTCCAATATTCTCCGAAGGAACTCGGCGTCGGTTTCTTGCTCCTGGCGCTGATCCGAGGACGCTTCTGGGCTTTCTTTTGGCCCAGTGAGTGCGGCCATCGCAGTCATCATTTGCTGGAGCTTCTACTGCTGCTCCTGAGCCTTAGTCACTCATCGCGTAAGCGGTCGATGACCTGTGGATATACGGCTGTCCTCTTTCCCAGATGCCATGTAGACGGTGTGTACCATAATGCCCCCAGACTTAGGGCGTTTGGGTTCACTACCCTTGACGTTCTCCGCAGGCGTGAGGATTTTCTCCGGCCTTCTTCTCTTGTGGGCCGTTGAAGTTGAGGGAGTCGTTGCTTTAGGCACCCAGGTGGTCGTCGTCTTTCATTGCTTGACAGGGGGGGTTTCCTCCTGTTGGACCTTCGGCTTCTTATGCTGGTGAGAGAAATTCGGATCAATCACCGATTCTCGGACTCCTCGCCAAGTCTTGTAGATTCTGGAAAACAGCCGTTGAGGAGACTGCTCCGGCTTTTCTGGTTTTGTTTCCACGAAGGTCTCTACCGGTGGAGGAGATCTTTTGAGCACTGTAGTTGGCGAATTTCTGCGTACCTGGTTTAGCAGCTCAAAGTTGTTCCCAGTTGGAACAGCAGCATTAACTTCCACCGTTGGAGCTGGTGGCGTTAGCCTAGAGGGGGAGTTGCCCCCGGTCTTCCTTACTCGGTGCTAGTGGCGACGTTGAGCGTGACGGGTTGTTAGGATTGGTTCAGCGATGGGGATGGTTTTGTCTTGCCCCTGTCCATGTGAGGGGCTGCTGCCAGTGTCAGCTGTTCCCCTCTGAATGACGGCGCGACTGGACGTCTTGCCTGTGATTCGGGGGCAGATGCTAATTGGTGCTATCCGTCCACCTCTCCGAAGATGCCAAGTTGATTTATGGCACCGTGTATCGAAGGTTTAAACGGATGCGTCCGATGTAGCAGACTTCGTCAGATTCCCCCTCGCTTAAGGGGTTTTTTGATTGTGGGGACGCTCTTCCCTGCAGGCGCAAGCCCCTGCAGTTAATTACGCTACCGCATCGCGGTAACCACTTTCTCCTTCTCCAGATGGTCACTTCGTGTCGCATGTGTTTATTTTGTGTTTAGTTGCCCGTGGATTGTATACGGAGACTGAGTTATGTCGTCTCCCGTAGGGCGTGGACCAGTCCAAATCCGTATTATCTTAGATTTGGGTTTAGGGGTTTTGGGTTTAAGGATACGTTAGCCTCATTCGAGACTAAGATCGACTTAAACGTTTGTTAAGGATACGTTAGTCTAGTTTTCAGACTAAGATCAACTTAACGAGATCGTTTAGATCCGACAAAAGAGCAGTTGGCTCTATTGTTCCAGTTTAGGGACATAGGGGTCCATTACATGTATGGCCGTCGGGACCCATCACCTCTCTGACGACGTTGAAGGATTACAACGACAGATGTCAGAGGAGTTCAGAGATGTACCCTTGAGCCAAAGTTGATTGGGGGATCTAGAGTCCAATTTGGGACTAAAGTCTGTTTGAAGGTTTAAGAATACGTTAGCCATATTTGAGGCTAAGATCAACTTAAACGGGATCGTTTAGATCCGACAATAGAGCAATTAAGGGAGCCCTGTTGTTTAGTTTAGTAACATTGCGGTCAATAAGTAGTTTAAGGACATTGCGGTCCAATGTTAGTTTTAAGACGTTGCGGTCAAGGTTAAGGACGTCGTAGTCCGTGGATTTAAGGACTCCACAGTCCGATGTTAGTTTTAAGACATCACGGTCAAGGTTAAGGACCTCATAGTCCATGAGTTTAAGGACCCCCCAGTCCGTCGTTAGTTTTAAGACATCCCGGTCAAGGTTAAGGACCTCATAGTCCATGAGTTTAAGGACCCCACAGTCCGCATTAATATGTGGTCATCGGGACCCGTCACCTCTTTGAAGACGTTGAGGAATTACAACGCCAAGTATCAAAGGAGTGAAGAGATGTACCCTTAAACCGAGGTAGATTAAATAATCTTTGGCCCAATTTGGAACCAAGACCAATTAATTATATTATGAGCCCATTGGCTCAGTTGAATTTGAATTGAGGACTTATGGCCAGCTTGGGCTAAGTCCAATCATGTATAGGATATTGGCCCTCTGTTGGTCCATTAGAGGAGAGGCTTTGCCTCTAGACACTTAGCCAATGGGGCTACTTAGCCAATGGGGCTAAAGTTAGTGTTAAACACTAAAGATCAATCAGTGTTGAACACTGAGAATGAGATTGACAAGTTAGTGCTTAACACTAAAAGATAGTTAGTGTTAAACACCAGCAACAGGGCTTTCAAATTAGTGTTTATACACTAAAACAAATCAGTGTTAAACACTGGCAATGGAGATTTCAAATTAGTGTTTAACACTAAGGCGGATCAATGTTAAATACTGGAAACAGGGTTTTCCAGGTTGGTGTTCAACACTAAGAAAGTCAATGTTAAACACTGTACATAGATGTTTTCCAAATTAGTGTTTAAACACTAAGAAAATCAGTGTTGAACACTGGATATAGAGGTTTCAATTTTAGTGTTAAACACTAAGGCAAGAGGGGTCACGTGGTAGCACGTGAGAGCGCCCTCAATTCATTTTATTCTGCCAAAAGTATTGAATACTTTGGAGCATCACGTTCTGTCATGTGATGGGAATTCTGGTGTTTGTCCGTTAAAGTTTCAGCCAAGGGGTCACGTGGTAGCACGTGATAGCGCCCTGTTTCCCTTTATTTTGTTCTACAGATAAGTGTTTAACACTTTTAATTCTGAAAGCCATCACGTGTGGGCACGTGATGGGGGCCTGCGCTTTGATCTGTTAGAATGTTCATTAGGGGTCACGTGTCGACACGTGAGGGCGCCCTGAAGCCCTTTTCTGTTTCTTTTCAGGGGTCACGTGGTAGCACGTGACCCTATTTCTTTGCCTGTTTGAAGATGTGTTTATCTTTTTAAGAATTGAATTCTTCATAGGGTTAAACCCTAGCAATAAGTTTAGAGGAATTAAATTCCTACTTTCTTTTGAAGAATTATATTCTTAAATAGGGTTAAACCCTCATTTCTTCTTTCTTGAGGGAATTAAATTCCTGTTATTTTAACAGAACTAAGTTCTTAATTAGGGTTAAACCCTGATTCTGTTCATTCTGAAGGAATTAAATTCCCATAACATAGGGTCAAACCTTAATTTTATTTTAAAGGAATTAAATTCCTATAGTTCTGTGAGAATTAAATTCTCAAGCTTCCATTCCCTCTCTATGCTTTGGATCTGCATGGCAGGATCTCAACCCATTGAGAATTAAATTCTCAACTCAAGGGGAGATGTGCACTTTACAGATCCTCCACCAAAGTGAGAACTATGTTCTTCTATTTTATATCAGAGTTAAACTCTGTTGAGAATTGAATTCTCTTTTCCTTTTAAAAAGCCTTCCCTTTCTTACCTAGGGTTTTCTTTTGAAGAAGATCCAAATTCCTCCAAAGTATCAAGGCTCTCCTCTTTTTTTATGTATCGATTCCTTTCTGCATGTCTCTTTCTGTGTGCCTCTTGGCTCCTATTTATAGGAGAAGCAGCCGAATCAATTAGTTTTGGTGAATCTTTCATTGAGAGATTTAATTTGTATTCACCATTCGTTTTGGACCTTTGGATTATTATGTGAATTTTAATCACCATTGGATTTTAAATCCCGAGATTCTCCTTTGTTATTTCGGTTAGATTTTAAGGGGAAATATTTCCAAATTCAGGCTTTTTCCAAGATAGGTGATATTTAAGAATCTTTAAATCTTTAATTCAATCGGTTCTTTTGGAAAGATTTGAGAGGCCTTTTCTCAGAATTTAATTCTGTTAACAGATAGGCTTTGAAAGCCGGTCACGTGTGGCCACGTGACCCTTGGTCACGTGTGGGCACGTGACCCCCTTGGAACGAGACCTCTTCTTCCTTTTTGCGCTCTGCCTTCTGGCTGCCGCTTAGTCGTCACGTGCCACCACGTGACCCCTGGTCACGTGTGAGCACGTGACCCTCGCCTGGAGCCTTTTTCTTGATTTGATCAGGGAATTGAGTCTGCTGCTTTTGAGTGTCACGTGCCAACACGTGACCCTGGTCACGTGGGAGCACGTGACCTCTTCTGAAGCCTTTTCCTTGATTTGATCAGGGAACCGATGTGCCTTTGAAGCCGCTTTTAAATGTCACGTGCCAACACGTGACTCTGGTCACGTGGGAGCACGTGACCCTTTCTGAACCCCTTTTTTTTGATGTAGTCGGGAAGCTGAATCTGCCTTGCCGATGCTTTTAGGTGTCACGTGCCAACACGTGACTGCTGGTCACGTGCTAGCACGTGATGCCTCCTTCGTAACTTTTCCTGATTTTAAATTAGGAAACAAATGCCCCCACAGCGTTGTTCTCACGTGTTTGCACGTGAGTACAACGCTGTCACTTTTTATGACCGTTGGATTCCTCTAGGGATTTAGGGAGATGAAGCGTCTCCATCACATCCTATAAATATTGGGGTCATTTCAGAAGAGCCTCCACTCTGCTCATCTTCCTCCTTTGAGAACTTTTCTTCTTTCGAGAATTTAATTCTCTTTTCCCAGAGCTTAGTTCTCTGCCTTGAAAATCTTCCAGAGTTTAACTCTGTTCGAAGAGACTTTTCTCTTTAGGTAATGCTCTCGAATGAACGATGAACTCTCACATTCCTCTGGATTTTAAATCCAAAACAAGGGTTTTTACCCTTTTTTAACAAAGAACCCATTTTTCTTCAAGTTTCTTAACCAGAATACGAAACCATTTAACCTCCAACAGTAGATTTCTTAGGGTTCATATGATGATCCGTGGAGTTTAACTCTGTTCACAGAAAAGGCTTTTTGGGGAATTTAATTCCCTTTTCTTAATAAGGAATTTAATTCCTGTGAAGAACTCGGTTTCTTCCTATGGGGGCTCCTTAGGGTCTCCTTACCCCTAGGTTGTCATTCTGTAATCAATCAGTGGAGAAGAAGCTTGTAATGATATTTTCCCCTAGGGAATGTCCATAGTCCACTACCCATCTAGACAAGCGTTCTTTTTGATTGGCTTGTCCACTATATTCTCATAATTTTTTTATTTCAGATACTATGGCTGACCATTGGTATGATCTTGACGAGATCATTTCTTACGGAAACATTCGCGCGTTGGGCCGCAGCCAGAACCAGGAATTCACTGACGCTCAGTGTGCCGAGATCATGGGCCGCTTCTACGAGTATAATGGCCAACTACTCCCCCGTCGCTCTTTTCTTTTGAGGCTAATCGTGCTGGCGATCAGGGAGGCACTCCCTTTATTTTGTACTGGTATGCCACTTAGGGCATTGGACGCCGCTAAGGATAAAGTCCACTCGGTGTATCTGATGCACTTGATCTCAAAGAGAAGGCGAGACAATCTTATTGATCTCCTGCATCAGATTTTTCAGCAATCATCCATACTTGCCGCCTACCGGAGGGTAGAGGACATCCGCGAGGACCTCGACGGTTGTGATCGTGAGAGAAAACATACTAGGGCGGTTCGAAATGCATGGAAGATCTTGGACAAAGCTACGTTCGAGTTCCTCAATCCATGCCCCGCGTCTGAGGTTCTACCGTTGTAATTGTGTCCTCTTTATGTTGTATGAACTTCTCAAAGTATGAATGATAGGTTTTATTATGTTTTTCCATGTTTGCATGCCTTTCTCTGGGATTTTATCATTTTTCTACTGTTGTTGTTGATGCTTTTAATATGCAGGGTGCTACTCCATTTTTTTTTAGTGCACATCAAGTTTGGGCCTCACGCGTTCTGCACATGGGGTCCTTTGATGGGGCTGTTCACAAAATTTTGCCATGCCATATTTTCAGTGCACAATATCAGATGCAGAAAAAGGGCCTTGGAAATAATTCTATCTCCCTGATTTTCGATGCCTTTCCTTTTTTGGGCCTTGGAAATAGCTTCATCATGCAAGATTTTCCGCGCACAGCACTTAATGCACCCCTTTATATCTGAGGCAGTGGCTTTCCTTTTCTCTTCACAGAGAACTTTTATTCCCATTTTAACGCGATTTAATTCGAGAACAACTAATTGCCATGGCCTGCAACCGTCCGCACGCTCGTCGACAGCCATGGGAAGTTCCTATCGAGGAGATGATCCCCCGCTTTGCCGCCCGGTTGGTGGATCCACTCCTTACCGATGATGAATGCGACTCGGCGATGTATGAACTCTCGATCCGTAGGGGGTCTCCCCTCCCAATGGGTTCCCTCTGGCTCCGGATGATCCTCGCGGCCGTGCTCGCCGACATTCCTCCTCACCCGGCAGAGATGACCCTGGCGATGCTTGATGCGGCTGAAGAGAAGCTCGAGGGTTTTCACGAAGCGTGCCTGATTACTCAGGCTTTGAAGGACTGCTCGATTCACCTGTTGAGCCAAATAAGGGCCCGGCGAGCTATTATGTTTTCTTTCGCGGATGAACATGGCACCAATTGATGGGGAGCGACTCCTCGTGAGAACCGCCGCTTTGATGTGCTGGAGAGAGCGGAGAGAGAGATGGAGAATTTTGTTCTTTGCTTTGTTAACCCTTGTGCTACTGATCCCGTGTTTGGTGACCTTTTCCCGATAGCGTAGAATATTTAAATTAGTCCCTTTTTTTGTATGCTTTATGTTGAACTTCCGTGTAGGCTCGGTACTCGTATGTATGTTTTCGCTTGCATGAATAAACTTTGTGTTCTTTTTACAAAAACTTCCTCTAATTATCAACATTGTCATCATGTCGCTTGCACATTAAAGCCTCGAATTTTATTTCTTTTTCGGATGTTCATATGATTGCGAACACATGCTCGATAGGATAAACATCGGAAATTTTCTCGTTGCTTTTCATACCAGGTGATGTGAGCGCGTTTTAGATCGATTATTGCTGTCGACCGGAAGCCCATTTATGTGGTCTTGCGCGTGTATGTCCCGTTTCCAAGGTTGCGGTCACGAAAGTGAGCTTACATGGCCTGATAGGGCGACACGTGGCGAACATATTGTTGTGCGAGAAAAAGGGCTCGGCCATAAATTCTCGGAGAGAGAGATGGCTTCTAAAGCGCTGAGCGAGCTTCAGGCGAGTCTTACTGCCAAGGCCAACAAAGCGTATGAGCTCTGGTGGGTGCTTCAAGAGTCTATCAGGGAGGTGGTGACTCTTGATAAAGCTGTTACGTTCACTCGTGAAAGGGTCGAGGCTCATAAGGCCACCGAGAAAGAGCTTGAGGACCGGCTCGCTTCGTATCAGGCCCAGCAGGCTCAGGCGGAGGCCCGTCTTCTGGCGATCTTAAATCATGAGGTCGTGGCCCAACAAAAGCAGGATGAGCTGATCAAGCTGCTAAATCGCCCGCCGACTTGAAACATTTGTATCTTTCCCTTTTTTTTTGTACATACTCATGGATGAGAGTATCTTCTTTTTATTTCTTTCATGAATTGTACGTTGTATCCATTTTGGTTTATGAAATAAAAGATACATTTTTCTTCTCAACGGCGTGTCTCTTTTCATTGAATGCGTTTGCGGACAATTTATCTCGATCTCCTTGCAGGGCATCGGTGGCTTAGGATTCAGGGTTAAGATCTGCTTCCTAAGACTTTTGCGCCTTATGAGCCACGAGGGTCTCATAAAGAGTTTTTCTCCCCATGGGTCGAGAGGATCCCATAGGTGTAAGTTCTTCTTAAGAATCATAAGAATTCTTAAGCGGGTTTTCCCTTGAGAGTCGTAAGGATCTCACCAGAGAATTTTTCTTCCTTACAGGTCGTGAGGACCTGCAAGTGCTGGATGTAGTCACCCTTATTCGTGTTTCACGGGGTCGGGGGTTACTCAAGGCATCGTAGTTTAAAGACATCGCGGTCAAGGTTAAGGACCTCATAGTCCGTGGATTTAAGGACTCCACAGTCCGAAGTTAGTTTTAAGACATCACGGTCAAGGTTAAGGACCTCATAGTCCGTGGATTTAGGGACTCCACAGTCCGTTGTTAGTTTTAAGACATCACGGTCAAGGTTAAGGACCTCATAGTCCGTGGATTTAGGGACTCCACAGTCCGTTGTTTGGTTGCAGGGACCCGTCACCTCTTTGAAGACGTCGAGGAATTACAACGCCAGGTATCAAAGGAGTGAAGAGATGTACCCTTCAAACCAAGGTAGAATCCGTAGGGAATCGGGGTGGTTGATCGTTAGTTTTAAGACATTACGGTCGAGGTTAAGGACATCATAGTCCGTGGATTTTAAGGACTCCACAGTCCGGTGTTTGCTCTGGATGCTTCACACGGGTTCACTGCCGTGCTTGGCGAGGACCAGGCTCCGCTCTTGATGCTTCACACGGGTTCACTGCTGTGCTCTGTGAGGACCAGGATCCGCTCTGGACGTTTTCCACGGGGTCAAAGTGTGACGTTATCCGCGTTCCACGTAACCAGGAATTTTGCACTAGATGCTTCATACGGGTTCACTGCCGTGCTCGGCGAGGACTAGGCTCCGCTCTGGATGCTTCACACGGGTTCACTGCCGTGCTCTGCGAGGACCAAGATCCGCTCTGGACGTTTTCCACGGGATCCAAGAGTGACGTTATCCGCGTTCCTCGTAACCAGGAATTTTAAACAAGATGCTTCACACGGGTTCACTGCCGTGCTCGACGAGGACTAAGCTCCGCTCTGGATGCTTCACACGGGTTCACTGCCGTGCTCTGCGAGGACCAGGATCCGCTCTGGACGTTTTCCACGGGGTCAAAGAGTGACGTTATCCGCGTTCCACGTAACCAGGAATTTTGCACTAGATGCTTTACATGGGTTCACTACCGTGCTCGGCGAGGACTAGGCTCCACTCTGGATGCTTCACACGGGTTCACTGCCGTGCTCTGCGAGGACCAGGATCCGCTATGGACGTTTTCCACGGGGTCAAAGAGTGACGTTATCCGCGTTCCACGTAACCAGGAATTTTGCTGATTGTATCCGCATTTCACGGGATGGAGGTTTGACTGTTGACGATATGTATACCACCGAGCCATGGAACTGGGAGTTGCCGCTGTTCCGCTTAGCTTAGCGTTGTGTCCGTTGTTACGAGACGAGTGTGGAAACGATCTCCAGGTCTCCTTTGGCCCGTCGAGACTTAGCTTCCTCTTCTGATGAAACCTGGGGGAGAAGTATGATCCCCCTTTTGTTTACGCCCTTGGATTGTGTACAGGGTGTGATGGAACATTACCTGTAGGGCATAAATTGAAACCCTTTTTTTTATATTTTATTTCTTTTTCCGCGATGCTCTATCATTTCAGCTTTTATATCGTGGAGGTCGCGATTGCCCTATCATTTCGGTGATTTTTCGCGGTGCCCAATCATTTCGGCTATTTTTTTCATTCTCACTCGCTGTTTTTTATTGCGAGTTGCCCCATCATTTCGGCTATTTTTTATGCATACATTTTACTTGCTGCTTTTTATTGCAAGTTGCCCCATCATTTCGGCTATTTCGTATGCATGTGTGGCTTGCTAGCTTTTTCGCCGCAAGCTTGGATTTTAGACACCGATTTCGGCATCAGCACCGCTGCAACTGGGATGTTGCCAGGAGCGAATCATCATTTGCCTTTGTCGATATCGAACAAAGGTGGCTTAGTAAACAGGGTTAAGGGTCCTGTCGACCAAGGCTTTTGACTTCATGAGCCGTAAGGGTCTCACAAAGGTATTTCTCCCTACAAGTCGTGAGGATCTTGCAGGTGTATTTTCTCCTTAGGGATCGTGAGGATTCCTAAGTGTATGTTCCTCTGTAAGTCGTAAGGATCCTACAAGAGGGTTTTCTCCTTATAAGTCGAGAGGAATTATAAGGGTTGTTCACCATATGGACATGTCCCTAGTCACGGGTGTGACTTTGCTGGGGAAATGTTTATTCGCGCCCGTGGATTGTATACAAGGGTCAGTATCGAGCCGCTTGTAGGGCAATATCGAAGGTTGTGGGGGATCTGCTTAAGAACAGGTTTAGGTTTCTGTAACTTAAGACTTTCAAATCTCATGAGCCGTGAGGGTCCCATAAGAAAATTCTCCTTACGAGTCGTGAGGATCTCGCAAGTGTATTTTCTCCTTAGGAATCGTGAGGATTCCTAAGTGTGTTGCTCCTTCGTGAGTCGTAAGGATCTCACGCGGGTGGTTTCTCCTTACAAGGTCGAGAGGACCTTATAGGTATCTTTTAACGAGGTTGCGCCCTTTCGGGTTTTCACAAACACTCGCCGGTAGTCCTGCTGTTTTTACTCACGGAGCCCTTTCGGGTTTTCATCCGTGCCCATTTTGCTTATGGACATACCGTTTTTTTTTGTTTTTTTTTCATTTTCTTTTTCTCCTTTTTTTTTACGAGGCCGCGCCCTTTCGGGTTTTCATGAACACTCGCCGGTAGCCCTGCTGTTTTTACTCACGGAGCCCTTTCGGGTTTTCGTCCGTGCCCTTTTTGCTTAAGGACATACCGTTTTTATTTATTATATATATATATATATATATATATATATATATTTATCTTGTCAGCTTAAGGATGCTGCGGTATTAGTTTAAGGACGTTTCGGTCCGTCGTTAGTTTAAGGACGTTTCGGTCCGTCGTTAGTTTAAGGACGTTTCGGTCCGTCGTTAGTTTAAGGTCCGTCGTTAGTTTAAGGACGTTTCGGTCCGTCGTTAGTTTAGGGACGTTTCGGTCCGTCGTTAGTTTAAAGACGTTTCGGTCTGTCGTTAGTTTAAGAACGTTTCGGTCCGTCGTTAGTTTAAAGACGTTTCGGTCCGTCGTTAGTTTAAGGACGTTTCGGTCCGTCGTTAGTTTAAAGACATTTCGGTCCGTCGTTGAGAGAGGGCCGGTTATTACTTATAGAGCTTTAGCCTAGGAAGATAGCGAGCCGACATAGTCGTCGTCATCTACCATTGACCTAGGCTGTGGCCCATTAAGCGTAGTATTTCTTGAGGAAGCGGCCGTTTATTGGCCTGAAAGGCCTTTCACCGTGCATATCCATGAGTAGATAGGCTCCACCCTGGTAGACCTTGTCTATGATGTACGGGCCTTCATAGTTCGGCTCGAATTTTCCCCGCTTAGCGCGATTGGGGATCATAGGCCTTTTGACCACTAGCACGAGTTCGCCTTGACGGAATGTCCTCGTCCTGGTCAATCTTTCATACGAGCATGTCATTTTTGCTTTGTAAGCCTCCAAGTTTTGTTGTGCTGCGAGCCGTGTTTCATCAAGGGCATCAAGCTCTTCTAGCCGAAGGTGAGCATTTTCTTCGCTCGTGAACTCGCAGTGGACTGCCATTCGTAAAGAAGATAGCTCTATCTCGAGGGGGAGTACTGCTTCCGTACCGAATACCAATGCGTACGGCATTGTGTTCGTGGCCGTCTTGAACGTAGTTCGATAGGCCCAGAGAGCTTCTTGCAGTCTTTCGTGCCAGTCTTTCTTATTTCGTGACACCGTTTTCTTCATGATCTTCGTCAAGGTCTTGTTGAAGGCCTCGGCCAGACCGTTAGCTCGTGGATTGTAAACTGAAGAATATCTCCAGTCTATATTGTGCTGCTGCGCGAAGCGGCTAATCTTATGGCTTCTGTAGGCCGGCCCGTTATCGGAGATAATCCGCCGTGGAGTTCCAAACCGATAGATGACGTGCGTCTTGAAGAAGTAGAGGATATTCTCTGTCTTCACTTCCCTCAGCGGTACTGCTTCTGCCCATTTGGAGAAGTAATCAGTTGTCGCCAGGATGAAACGAAGTCCCCGGGACGATGCTGGTTCGATGGGGCCGACTATGTCAGTCCCCCACATTTCGAATGGCCAGCTAGCCACCGTTGGATGTAGCGGATTCGGATGCTGGTGGATGAAATCCCTATGGATTTGGCATGAGTGGCATTGCTTCGCATATTCGAGGCAGTCCTGGATCATCGTGGGCCAGTAGTAACCCATCCGTTTAATTTTTAACTTCATCTTCGGGCCTGCTTGATGAGAACCACAGATTCCGTCATGAACTTCCTGAACGCGAGCTTCCCTTGGAGAGACCGCAACTGTTTGAGGGTTCTTGGCGGAGGCATTTCCATGATTGCCTTGATCTTAGATGGATCTACTTCGATACCTCGGTGTCGGATGATGAATCCCAGGAATTTACCCGAGGAGACTCCGAACGCGCATTTTAGGGGATTCATCTTCAAATTATATTGCCGAAGGCGTTGAAATACAGTCTCAAGATGCTTTAAATGCTCTTCGTATGACATGCTCTTCACTACGAGGTCATCGATATAGCACTCGACGATGTCATGTATGAGATCGTCGAAGATCTTTGTCATGGCCCTTTGATAGGTAGCGCCGGCGTTCTTTAAACCAAAGGGCATAACCCTGTAGCAGAATATACCCAAAGGGGTCCGGAAAGCGGTGTGCTTCTGGTCTTCGGGATGCATCTTTATCTGATTGTACCCTGATGAACCGTCCATAAAGGAGAAAACCTCGTGAGTGGACGTGTTATCTATCATTAACTCGGTTACCGGTACTGGGAAATCGTCCTTCGGGCAAGCTTTATTGAGATCCCTGAAATCCACGCATATGCGTACCGTCCTATTTTTCTTCATTACCGGGACGATGTTGGCGATCCAGTCGGGATATTGGACTTCTTGGATAAATCCAGAATCGATCAGCTTCTTGACTTCGGCGTTGATGCTCATCTCAAGCTCGAGTCGCATCCTTCTCGGCGCCTGCTTGACTGGCTTGATATTCGGGGATATCGCTAATTTATGTACAGCAATCTCCAGATCTAATTCTGGCATCTCGGAATAGTTCCACGCGAAGCAGTCTTTATGCTGTAGGAGCACGTTTTTTAACGCAGCCACCCTTTCTTCAGATAGCAACTCGCTGACAAATGTCGGTCGCGGATCATCTGCCGATCCCAACTCAATCTTCTTGAGGTTATCTGCAGTAGTATGTATGCCATCTTCCAGTTCTTTCGGAGCATGCGGAAATTCTGAGATCACCTCATCATTGCTGTTCTCAAAGCACCAGGGAAGGTCATCCATGTCCTTAGGCTCTTCTTTTAATATCGTAATCATGTAACAGGTGCGAATCCGCTTCCAGGACTGAGGTGGATACGGTTCTGCTCTTGCGGCTTTGGGTTCGTGCTTTTGTGGCGGCGTTACCCTCCAGCCGTTGGATAAAGCGAATCTACCCTGTTGGTACTGGTCCTCGACCCAGTTCTTGAAGGTGAAGCAGTCTTCGGTAGGATGTCCTATGGCTCGGTGATAAGAGCAATAGCTCAGATGAGAAGCCTTGTTAGCTTGCTCAGGGTGTCTAGACTCTGGAAGCACGATCATTTGATGTTTTATAGCGAGCTCGAGTAACCTCTCCGTCTTGTCTCGAGGGAAGGAATACGCTCGACTCATCTTCTTCATGAGGGACAAATCCGGACCACGCAACGCCCGATCACACGACTCTCTAATCCTGCGTCGTTGTTGTCAGCTCCTCTTTCCGCTTCTTGATTTATTTCTGCCTCTGCGTCGGGCCTTTCGTACAACGGGTTGACAGGGATGAGCATCTTCGTCTTTTGCAGCCTGTTGAAACAGACGTTGCGTCCTAGCTTTCTCGTAGATGGCCATCTCGCGGTTGTGGTCTTCCCGAGCTTTTTGACCCGCTTTCCTGATAAGCTTGTCCATTCGTTCTTCAAATGACGGACTCGGTCCTTCAATCGCGGGATCTAGTTTTGATGAGGGGTTGGCATTTCCTGACAGAGCGTTTTCCTCCTCCTCGAAGTTATATACGGCGTAGCTACCGTGGATTCGCTCCCGTTTACCGGATCTCACGTATCCAAGGCCGAGCGTTTCCATTCTCCCGTTGGGCAATTTGCGCTGAGTCCCAGGAACATTCTAAATCTTGTTGTAGAACCGAGCTTGTCGAACAGTCTGTTTTAAGGGTATTCCTTGGCTCTTCAATAGCCTCTTTAGTCCATTTGTGTAATATCTGGGCAAACGGATGGGTTGGAGCCTGTCGAGGGTAGAATCCATACCGTGCCAGATTTCTTTCTCGACCCTTGTTTCTGTGGATTGGTAGAATAGGATCATCTTTTCGCCCTTTCACCTGGGAGAGACGTAAAACGTCTGCAGGTCCTGCACATTGTGAGCTTGAAGTGTGTCGAGATCCTTATAGTGTTCTCGCGGCACCATGGTGATTTGCAAACTCTGATCATCGCTGGGGGATGCTTGTATTGACGGCCGATTGGAGAACACGGCATTAACCTCATCCTCCGAGTCACTTCCGAAGATCAACATGGGGGCGGACGTCCCCGGGTTATTGCGTTGAGACGGCCCAGCATAAACTATCTCTTCTTACTCTTCAGTATCGCTCCCGAAGACGGGGATGGCGGCGTCGGCTTTGTTCTCCGGCTTGCGACACCTCTCTGTATCCTCGAAATCTGGCAAAAAGTACTTCGCATCTTCGTATTTGCGGACTTCGTTCACGGAAAATGGGTTTAGCTCACCTGTTACGGTATACTCGAAACCATCCTTGAAATACTTCATACACTGATGTTGCGTAGAAGGGATGATGCTGTATTCATGTAACCAAGGGCGACCGAGCAAGGCGTTGTAGCAGGTCTTGGCGTCAATGACATGGAATTTGATGTCTGTGACGAGTAGTCCGAAGCGTAATGTTAGTATCACGGATCCGAGAGTCCGTGACGATTGTGAATCGAAACCGGAGATGGTAATTTTGTCACGAGCGAGGCGTTGCACACTCATGCAGATTTCCTTTAACACCCGAACGTTAAGGAGATTGACGGAGGATCCATTATCCACTAGGATCTTGCCTATCTTGATATCATGGCAGTATCCAGAGACATATAGGGGACGGTTGTGGTCGCACGTCCCAAGAAGGAGGTCTTCGTCCCCGAAAGTGATGTCGGCCGTATGCACTTCCTCCAGTTCATCCTTCATCCTTTCCGCGGCGAGGAAGGCTTGGAATTGCTCAGGTTCTTGTAACGCCTTAATTAGTGAATCTCGCTCTTCTTTTGATAATAGGAGGGCATCGAGAATGCTAAGTTGAGAAGTTAGCTTCCTTAGGTGCGCCAGGATATTGTAGTCCACCTTACCCTTCCTGGGAGGGTCTTTGGTAGTCAGCTCTTTCATGACTTGGTCATCTAAAGTGACATCCTCAGTGACCTTGTCCTTTCCTTTATCTTTTCTATTTGCGGGCCCGAGATTCTTTTCCGGGAGCGTGCGATTGCGCAGCTGAATGTTTTCGCAGGCCTCCGGTTCCTCCTCTTTCCCTAAAACGGATTCTTTAAAGAGAGGGCCCAGAGCCATTTCTTCATCAGAGTCGCTCCCAAAGGTGAGAACTTGTGACCCTCTGGCGTTAACCATGTAACAGTTGCCAGTGGTTCTGTTGTGCCCGTCGGCAGTACTTCTTCGTTCCCGATGAGTCTTGTGTTTCATGCGCTTAAAATGTTGCCGATGAGCAACATATCCCTGCCACCATATCCTAAAGGCGTCGCACTCCTCCGTAGGGTGTGAAATTTTCCGATGATATGCGCAATAATTAGGGTGCCTCTCCGCCCCTTTGAGCGTGTTTTCTTCCGAGGGTGGTAGCTTCATTCCCATTGACATGGCTTTGGAAAACCTTTTCCTCTTCTTGAATTTCTTCTTGTCTGCTTCGGGTGCCTTTCGATCTGGCGGGAGTACTTCAACTCTTTCGTTCAGTCGCCTGCATTTGGCTCCTTCCGATGCGGCCATCTCACGCTCCTGATCCGCTTTACTCTTTAGACGAGTCTCGTCTAGAAAGGCGTTGATCATTTCATATGTTGGCCACACAAGCTCTGGTTCAGGCTCTGTCCCCAGTTTTTTAGTGCCAGGAGTTTTTTCATCGTCGGTAAACGAGTGGGAGATTACGTTACAACTCGCCACATATCCCTCGGATTCATCCGACGAGCTTTCTCCATCATCGTCCACCTGAAAGATGTGGTTGAGGAACTCTTGCAGCGTGACAGGAGTTCGCGCCTTTTGATTGTACTCTTCCAGCGCGTCGATTTGCTTCTGCAAGTTCGTGTGTTTGTCTCCAGGCTTCACGGGCTTCTTAGATTTCTTCTTCTTTTTCTTCGAAGATTTTGACGGTAGGGCATGAGTACTTGGGCCATCACCACCGCTCTTTGCAGTTGGGCGCGACCTCAGCATTCCTTCAATGATCTGGGGTCCCAGCGGGTCCTTCCATTCGACTGCCGGGCACGCACGAAGGTCTTTCAGCATTCTTTTGGTTTTAGTTGACAGCACGACCTCCCATGGAGCTTCCTCAATAAAAAAACAGGTTGCCCCCGGTGTATCTGCTTTCTTGGGAGTATGCGGCTGTGGCGGGTTCACCTTCCACTTTTCGGACAGCGCAAACTTCCCCTGGAGGTATTGATCTTCAATCCATCCTTTGAAGACGAAGCAATTCTCAATCGGATGACTTACCGTTTGATGGTAAGGGCAATAGTTAGGGTTATTCACCTCAGTGGGTTGTGGCGGTCGCCTTGGACTTGGCAAGTTTATAAGTCTGTTGCGTACTGCCAACTCGAATAACCGTTTCGTCTTGTCTCGTGGAAACGAGTAGGGACGCTTCATTTTCTCATTATAATACCGGCGTCTTTCTTCCAGTTGATCCGTCAGCTTTGGGGCATTGGGTTGTTGCTGGGCATTCGCGACGAAGGTTGCTTTTCCTTTACCCTTGTCACTCCGAGGCTCGGGCTTCGGGGGAAACGGTCTATGACCCATTTGGTTCATCTGGGCCAGCTTGTCGATTAGAGCCTGGAATGTGGTCGGCTTAAAGAACATCATAAACTGGGAGATAGTTGCATGAGGGTCTAGGGTTCCCATGAACATGCCCACTGCGGGAGCTTCCTCAATGCGTTGCTCGCATTTCGACCACAAATTCCGCCAGCGTATAGCATACTGGACCCAAGTTTCGCCTGGTTTTACCCTGGCGTTAATCAATGCCGTTATTGGAGTGCGTTCGCTGGCGCTCGCGAATCGCTGAGTGAATAGCAACTCCATTTCAGCGAACGTCTTGATAGAATCGTTCGGGAGTTCTGAATACCATTCGAACGCTGTTTCTGATAAGCTACCCACGAATTGGCGAAGCAACAGTTTATCATCTCCGCCGGTGTTACCACAAAGGGCCCTGAACTGGGCGACATGTTGATGGGGATTGCCGGTCCCCTTATACACGTGAAATTTTGGTATTGTATAACCCGACGAATATTTGATTTGGTCATACCAGCTTGGATACGGCCGCCCCGTTTTGACGACTTAACCATCTGCCTCAGTCGCATGATGAACCCGGATTTGCTGGGCTATATAGTCGACCAAATCAGCCTTAGAGATTGTCTCCTCCTTGGCCGTTGAGAGGGCCGGCGGTGGATTTGACGTTTCTCCCCGGTCGTCTTCAAGAACGATTGGGGGATCCTCAGCGGGTGGGTCCTGTTGGATCATCATTCCTATCATATCTTGGAAGAGAAGGCCCATACGCTGTATGTTGGCTGCTTGTTCAGCAGCCTCTTTATCCTTCTTCTCCAATATTCGGCGAAGGAACTCAGCGTCGGTTTCTTCCTCCTGGCGTTCGTCCGAGGACGTTTCTGGGTTTTCTTTTGGCCCGGTAAGTGCGGCCATAGCACTCATCATTTCCTGGAGCTTTTGCTGTTGCTCCTGAGTTTTGGTCACCGACCGTGTAAGCGGTCTATGACCTGTAGACGCACGGCCGTCTTCCTTTCCTGACGCCATGTATACGGTATGGACCATCATACCCCCAGACTTAGGGCGTCTGGGCTTAGTGCCTTTAGCTGTCGTTGTAGGCCGGGGGATCTTCTCTGGCTTCCTCCTTTTATGAGCAGTGGAAGTTGAGGGGGCCGTTGAAGTGAGCACCCAAACAGCCTTTCGTGGTTTAGCCTGGTGACTGGCTTCCTGTTGGATTTTCAGCTTCTTGTGCTGGCGGGAGAAGTTTGGATCGATCATCGAGTCTCGGGCCTGCCGCCAAACCTTATAGATCTTGGAAGACAGCCGTTGAGGGGATCGGGGCTGTTCTGGCTTTATTTCCGCAACTTTTTTTAGTGGAGGAGGAGACCTCTTTAGCACCGCAGTAGGAGAATTCCTTCGCACCTTATTTAGCATCTCGAAGCTGTTCCCAGTTGGAACGGCAGCATTAACTTCCACCGTTGAGGCTGATGGAGTTAGCCCAGAGGGGGAGTTGCCCCCAGCCTTCCTTACTCGGCGCCAGTGGCGACGTCGAGCGTGTCGAGCAGACGGCGCTGGTTCAGCGGTGAGGATGGCTTCGTCTTGCCCCCTGTGTAGGTGGGGGGTCGTTGCTGGTGTTAGCCTGTTAAAGACCGATGTCCTTTGGGTAGCAGGAACGGGAGCTGAAGCCGTCAATCTTGTAAAGACCGACTTTTTGGCCGAGGAAGCCGCCTTGGCGACTTCAGGAGCAGGACCGGTCACTTTCTTAGAAGCAGCCTTCTCTGGGATTGTAGGCCCCATTGTGGGTCCACAAGAGTCTTGGCCCAATCTAGAGAAGACCGAGGCGCTGGTGTTGGGCGACCCGTTGAGAGGGGCCGTGGCAGGGGTAAGACGATTAAAGACCGACTTCTTGGGAGCTTCCTTTATCAGCACCGGAGCGGTGACGCTTGTCGGCGGGAGCATGGTCCCAAAAAACAATCCCGTGGTGGCTCGAATGACCTGTTCCACGGGCATTGTGAATAACGAAGCAGCTTGGGGTCCGTAGGCTATACCTCCTGGCGAGGCAGAGCGTTGGTTGCAATTGCAGTCCGAGCAGTTGGAGCATTTCGCAGAAGTAGAAGCCATCGATTCTTTGCTTTCTGCAATAAGCAAGACGCCAAGTCTTAGTATCTTGAAACCCAAGGGCAACCATTAGCGAACCGCGATTGGTTCGCGAATCACGACACACGAAGTGTGGAGTGGAAAGAGGAAAAGGTCCCACCGGGCGTGCCAGAATCTGTTGCCCTCCGAATGACGGCGCGACTGGACGTCTTGCCTGTGATTCGGGGGTAGATGCTAATTGGTGCTATCCGTCCACCTCTCCGAAGATGCCAAGTTGATTTATGGCACCGTGTATCGAAGGTTTAAACGGATGCGTCCGATGTAGCAGACTTCGTCAGATTCCCCCTCGCTTAAGGGGTTTTTTGATTGTGGGGACGCTCTTCCCTGCAGGCGAAGCCCCTGCAGTTAATTACGCTACCGCATCGCGGTAACCACTTTCTCCTTCTCCAGATGGTCACTTCGTGTCGCATGTGTTTATTTTGTGTTTAGTTGCCCGTGGATTGTATACGGAGACTGAGTTATGTCGTCGCCCGTAGGGTGTAGACCAGTCCAAATCCGTATTATCTTAGATTTGGGTTTGGGGCTTTTGGGTTTAAGGATACGTTAGCCTCATTCGAGACTAAGATCGACCTAAACGTTTGTTAAGGATACGTTAGTCTAGTTTTCAGACTAAGATCAACTTAACGGGATCGTTTAGATCCGACAAAAGAGCAGTTGGCTCTATTGTTCCAGTTTAGGGACATAGGGGTCCATTACATGTATGGCCGTCGGGACCCATCACCTCTCTGACGACGTTGAAGGATTACAACGACAGATGTCAGAGGAGTTCAGAGATTTACCCTTGAGCCAAAGTTGATTGGGGGATCTAGAGTCCAATTTGGGACTAAAGTCTGTTTGAAGGTTTAAGGATACGTTAGCCATATTTGAGGCTAAGATCAACTTAAACGGGATCGTTTAGATCCGACAATAGAGCAATTAAGGGAGCCCTATTGTTTAGTTTAGTGACATTGCGGTCAATAAGTAGTTTAAGGACATTGCGGTCGAATGTTAGTTTTAAGACGTTGCGGTCAAGGTTAAGGACGTCGTAGTCCGTGGATTTAAGGAATCCACAGTCCGATGTTAGTTTTAAGACATCACAGTCAAGGTTAAGGACCTCATAGTCTATGAGTTTAAGGACCCCACAATCCGTCGTTAGTTTTAAGACATCCCGGTCAAGGTTAAGGACCTCATAGTCCATGAGTTTAAGGACCCCACAGTCCGTATTAATATGTGGTCATCGGGACCCGTCACCTCTTTGAAGACGTTGAGGAATTACAACGCAAGTATCAAAGGAGTGAAGAGATGTACCCTTAAACCGAGGTAGATTAAATAATCTTTGGCCCAATTTGGAACCAAGACCAATTAATTATATTATGAGCCCATTGGCTCAGTTGAATTTGAATTGAGGACTTATGCCCAGCTTGGGCTAAGTCCAATCATGTTTAGGATATTGGCCCTCTGTTGGTCCATTAGAGGAGAGGCTTTGCCTCTAGACACTTAGCCAATGGGGCTACTTAGCCAATGGGGCTAAAGTTAGTGTTAAATACTAAAGATCAATCAGTGTTGAACACTGAGAATGAGATTGACAAGTTAGTGCTTAACACTAAAAGATAGTTAGTGTTAAACACCAGCAACAGGGCTTTCAAATTAGTGTTTATACACTAAAACAAATCAGTGTTAAACACTGGCAATGGAGATTTCAAATTAGTGTTTAACACTAAGGCAGATCAATGTTAAATACTGGAAACAGGGTTTTCCAGGTTGGTGTTCAACACTAAGAAAGTCAATGTTAAACACTGTAAATAGATGTTTTCCAAATTAGTGTTTAAACACTAAGAAAATCAGTGTTGAACACTAGATATAGAGGTTTCAATTTTAGTGTTAAACACTAAGGCAAGAGGGGTCACGTGGTAGCACGTGAGAGCGCCCTCAATTCATTTTATTCTGCCAAAAGTATTGAATACTTTGGAGCATCACGTTCTGTCATGTGATGGGAATTCTGGTGTTTGTCCGTTAAAGTTTCAGCCAAGGGGTCACGTGGTAGCACGTGATAGCGCCCTGTTTCCCTTTATTTTGTTCTACAGATAAGTGTTTAACACTTTTAATTCTGAAAGCCATCACGTGTGGACACGTGATGGGGGCCTGCGCTTTGATCTGTTAGAATGTTCATTAGGGGTCACGTGTCGACACGTGAGGGCGCCCTGAAGCCCTTTTCTGTTTCTTTTCAGGGGTCACGTGGTAGCACGTGACCCTATTCCTTTGCCTGTTTGAAGATGTGTTTATCTTTTTAAGAATTGAATTCTTCATAGGGTTAAACCCTAGCAATAAGTTTAGAGGAATTAAATTCCTACTTTCTTTTGAAGAATTATATTCTTAAATAGGGTTAAACCCTCATTTCTTCTTTCTTGAGGGAATTAAATTCCTGTTATTTTAACAGAACTAAGTTCTTAACTAGGGTTAAACCCTGATTCTGTTCATTCTGAAGGAATTAAATTCCCATAACATAGGGTCAAACCTTAATTTTATTTTAAAGGAATTAAATTCCTATAGTTCTGTGAGAATTAAATTCTCAAGCTTCCATTCCCTCTCTATGCTTTGGATCTGCATGGCAGGATCTCAACCCATTGAGAATTAAATTCTCAACTCAAGGGGAGATGTGCACTTTACAGATCCTCCACCAAAGAGAGAACTATGTTCTTCTATTTTATATCAGAGTTAAACTCTGTTGAGAATTGAATTCTCTTTTAATTTCAAAAAGCCTTCCCTTTCTTACCTAGGGTTTTCTTTTGAAGAAGATCCAAATTCCTCCAAAGTATCAAGGCTCTCCTCTTTTTTTATGTATCGATTCCTTTCTGCATGTCTCTTTCTATGTGCCTCTTGGCTCCTATTTATAGGAGAAGCAGCCGAATCAATTAGTTTTGGTGAATCTTTCATTGAGAGATTTAATTTGTATTCACCATTCGTTTTGGACCTTTGGATTATTATGTGAATTTTAATCACCATTGGATTTTAAATCCCGAGATTCTCCTTTGTTATTTCGGTTAGATTTTAAAGGGAAATCTTTCCAAGTTCAGGCTTTTTCCATAGATAGGTGATATTTAAGAATCTTTAAATCTTTAATTCAATCGGTTCTTTTGGAAAGATTTGAGAGGCCTTTTCTCAGAATTTAATTCTGTTAACAGATAGGCTTTGAAAGCCGGTCACGTGTGGCCACGTGACCGTCGGTCACGTGTGGGCACGTGACCCCCTTGGAACGAGACCTCTTCTTCCTTTTTGCGCTCTGCCTTCTGGCTGCCGCTTGGCCGTCACGTGCTACCACGTGACCCCTGGTCACGTGTGAGCACGTGACCCTCGCCTGGAGCCTTTTTCTTGATTTGATCAGGCAATTGAGTCTGCTGCTTTTGAGTGTCACGTGCCAACACGTGACCCTGGTCACGTGGGAGCACGTGACCTCTTCTGAAGCCTTTTCCTTGATTTGATCAGGGAACCGATGTGCCTTTGAAGCCGCTTTTAAATGTCACGTGCCAACACGTGACTCTGGTCACGTGGGAGCACGTGACCCTTTCTGAACCCCTTTTTTTGATGTAGTCGGGAAGCTGAATCTGCCTTGCCGATGCTTTTAGGTGTCACGTGCCAACACGTGACTGCTGGTCACGTGCTAGCACGTGATGCCTCCTTCGTAACTTTTCCTGATTTTAAATCAGGAAACATCAGCCTCTTGAAGACTGACGTTCGTTGAGAAGCTACGTCTAAACGATCAAAAACAGATTTCTGAGCGGGAGCGGGAGCAGGCATAGTCAGTCTCGCAAAGACCGACCCTGTGGGAGGAGAAACCGCCTTGACGACTTCAGGAGCAAAGATGGCTATCTTCCTAGGGATGGCCACTTCAGGGGTCATGGGCTTCTTGGCAGGCCCATCGGAGTTCAGGCTCAGTCTGGTGAAGACCGAGGAGTTGGGATTGGACGACCCGTTGAGAGGGCCGTGGTAGTAGTGAGCCGATCGAAGACCGACTTCTTTTGCGCTTCCTGTACGGGCACTGGAATGGTGAAGCTTGCTGGCGGGAGCATGGTCCCGAAGAACAGACCGGTGGTAGCCTGAGTCACTTGTTCCACCGGCATAGCAAGGATGGAGGCCGCTTGAGGCCCATAGGCTACACCTCCAGGTGAGGCGGAGCGTCGGTTGCATTTGCATTTGGAGTAGTTTGCGCAGTTGGACGCCATTGCTGTTTGATTTCTGCGCCAAGCAAGAGACCAAATCTTAGTAACTTGGAACCCTAGGGCAACCATTAACAAACCGCGATTCGTTCGCGAAGACGACACACGAAGTGTGGAGTGGAAAGAGGAAAAGGTCCCACCGGGCGTGCCAGAATCTGTTCCCCTACGAATGGCGGCCAAGACAGGGACGTCTTGCCTGAGATTCGGGACATATGCTATTTGGTTTTATCCGTCCACCTCTCCGAAGATGCCAGGTTGATTTATGGCGCCGTGTATCGGAGGTTTAGACGGATGCGGCCGATGTAGCAGACTTCGTCAGATTCCCCCTCGTCTGAGGGGTTTTTGATTGTGGGGACGCTCTTCCCTGCAAGCGCAAGCCCCTGCAGTTAATTACGCTACCGCATCGCGGTAACAAATTTCTCCTTCTCCAGAATTTCACTTCGTGTCGTGGGTGTTTGTTTTGTTTGTGCTTGCCCGTGGATTGTATACAGAGACTAATTTATGTCGTCGCCCATAGGACGTGGATTAGTCCAAATCCGTATTTTCTTAGATTTGGGTTTGGGGTTTTGGTTTAAGGATACGTTAGCCATATTTGAGGCTAAGATCAACTTAAACATTTGTTAAGAATACGTTAGTCTAATTTGAGACTAAGATCAACTTAACGGGATCGTTTAGATCCGACAAAAGAATATTTGGGCTCTATTGTTCCAGTTTAGGGACATAGTGGACCATCATTCCTATTTTGGGGACGAATACTGGTTTAAGGATGCATTAGTCCGTGCGTTTAAGGACGCATTAGTCCGTGAGTTTAAGGACCCCACAGTCCGTATCGATGTGTGGTTGTCGGGACCCGTCACCTCTCTGACGATGTTGAAGGATTACAACGACAAATATCAGAGGAGTTCAGAGATGTACCCTTGAACCGGGTGTAAATTGATTTAAGAGAGCAGTCGTGCTCAGTCAATTTAATTTGAGAACTTACGGTCAGAATTGGGCTAAGTCCAGTTGAAAATGTTCAACATTTTATTTGTATTTGGCCTTTTAGGCCTTTACTAGGGCTCTGCCCCTTGTTTAATAATGCAGTGCATTTTTTCTGGCCTATTAGGCCCTTTTAATTGGGCTCTGCCCTTTTTAAATGATGCACAGCATCTGTTTTGGTCTGACAGACCTTTGTTTGGGCTCTACCCCCTTTTTATAATGCAGAGCATTTGTTTTGGTCCATTGGACCTCTTAATTGGGCTCTGCCCTTTAATAATGCACTGCATTTAATATTCTGACAGTGCGCCACGTAGCCTGTCAGGCGCTTTGCGCCAGCGCAAGGCGCAAACTCATGTGGAGGTGACACGTGTCACGCTCCGGTGAGCGCAAGTCTATTAGCGCAGTGCGCTGCGCCAGCGAGCTGCGCTGGTGCGCTGCTAACAGGTGGCGCGTTCTGATGACTTGCGCTAATTTAAGAGAGCAGTACTCTGTTTTAGAAGCGCATAGCGCAGTTATTCTGGGGCTGACACGTGGCGCTCTCTGGTGGCTTGCGCTAACCCAAGAGCGCAACAGTGCAAATTTCAAAAGTGCAAGGCACTGTTTAATATTTTGATCAAATTTAGATCAAAGAAAACAAGTTTTTCTTGTTTCAAGAGATTTTACCTCATGATTTAAATAACCAATGGTTCATCAAAAGGCTGTGCCTTTATATGTAGATCAAAAGATCTAATAAAGAAGTATATTACTTCTTTTTTTTCTTATTATTTGATCCTTTATTGCTCTTTTTCTTTTTATTTAAGATCTTGATCTTATTCTTAGATCATTGATCTTTTTAGAAGAAATTCTTCTTTTATTCAAAGGTTTTTACCTTTTCTTCCTCTGAGCTCTTCTCAAAATTTTCTTTAGAGGAGTTCTGTGAGTTCTCTCTGTGTGTCCTTTAGACTTAGAGTCTAGGGGCCTTTATATAGTGCCAATTGATTTGTTAAATCGGTTAAAGAGATCTTTTCTCTGAGTGATTTAGGGATTTTTCCCCATCGTTGGATATTTGATCCAAGGGCTTCTGTTTTACAGAAGAGAATCTTATTGTTTTAATAAGCTTAGAAAGATCTTTCTGGAATTTTAATTCTGTTTTAGTGCTGGCACAGTTGGCGCAAGCGCACCTGCGCTTGACACGTGTCGCGCGGCGCAGAGCGCAGCGCAAGTACGCTGACACGTGTCGCGCAGCGCAACTGCGCTGACACGTGTCGCGTAGCGCAGAGCGCAAGTTGTCTGAAGCGTTGCTTCCTTTATTTTTTATTTTAAATAGAGCCTTGCTCTGATTGGGTGCGCTGCCTTGGGCACAGCGTTGGCGTTTCAGCTTTTGACACGTGGCGCGTTGCGCGCAGCGCAAGGAATCTGAAGCGTTGCTTCAATTTTTGAATTTTTGAAATTCAAACAGAGTTTTGCTCTGATTGGGGAAACAGTCGTCATTTAACAGTTCCCTGGTGACATGAGTACAGCATAGTCCGCAGACTTGACACTGCTGCTTCGTCTCGAGTGTGTTCCTACTGTTCTTAGATTGCTACCCTACCACGGCTCAAAGAAGTCGTGCAAACAGGTAGCAGTTGGGTGCAGTCCCGAAGCACTTGGAGGCAGTGGCGGTTAGATAGGATTCGTCTCTCCCGGTATTGGGAGTTGATATCGCGCTGTGTTTGGAGAGCCATTACGCAATATCCCTGGCCAGGGCAAACGAGATTTACTGGTAGGATTTCCAGTAGTTTCTCAAGGTGTAATGGGCTTCACTCCAACACGACTTATACAGCTTTTAGGGAACTGACGCTTGCCGCCCCTAGGCCCGATATGCGATAGTCTTAGACGAACAGACCGGACTGTACGGAGATTGTCACATCAGGCTCAGTAGGAGTTCGGATGGGCTTTCTCATCGGCCTTCTTATCGATATCTACCTGGGGACCGTTACGTACAGCTAGTACCGCTTACGGCCTGTGGTTAAACCCACTGCCAGCGTAGTGTCGAGTTTTAAGAGTCCCACACAGAGAGTTTTCCTGCTTCAGGCGAAACGATATAAAGGTCGTATGGTTTTACAACAGGGTTTGGACACATACGTGTATTTATGCACATACGATGTTCGGACAGATAATACTAACGGGCTTTAATTTAAGACAGATTCTAGTATTGGGTTATTGGATTTATAGTCTCAGTATTTCCGTGTTTTACGGATGGGAGGGGCATTCTCGTAATTAGTCGAGAAGCTTCTAGAAGAAAGATGAGGTGGAGCGCTTAGGTGTAATTTGCATTAAATGAATTTGTGACTCATGAAGTGATTCATCCAAATGTGTTAATGAAGTATTTATTGCTTAATGACTCATGAGATGATCCATTCATTTGTATTAAATGAAGCATGGTTATAATTATCTATATGATTTATTTGATAATTATTATGCTTCATTATATACATAATGAGTTATATTTTCATTTCATTATTAAAAACACATTCTCTCTCCTCAAGCTCTCTCCCTTCAAAGACCTAACCCTAATTCTCTCATGTGTTGAGATCCCAAGGGTTAGAAAGACTAATAGATCCCTAATCCATCTCTATATCCTCTAGGTTACCTTGATTAGCAATCATAGCCACCTAGTTACCTCAAGTGAGAGGTTAAAGCTTGGAGAAGGAACTCTCGGGTGGATCTTCTATCATATCGAGGAGGCCGACGGGGAGGTGAACAATAAGAACAAGAAGGACTAGAATCTTGAGGTATAATCATCTATCATAGTAGTTAATCACTTCTATATAGTTGTTAGTTAGGGTTTAGCAAAGATCCGTAAAGTTAGTCGATGTTAACTTAAACAAAATGATTGTTTTACCTATTCCGCCTCCCCGCATCATGTGGGGTGTCTAACGTCGACTTACAGTGGTATCGGAGCCTAGCTAAACCATAACTAACATGTTAGCAATGTCGTTAGAAATTCGATCGCAAAACGAACCCGAAAAAACATCATTTTCACATAGTTTCTGCCGTTTTTAAAACGGGGTCTAAAAATTTTTCAGGGACCCTTCAAATACAAGCAGGGTTTTTTAAGAATTATGAAGAAATTTGGGATCATGAATCGTCTAAACCGCCGCAGAACCACCGCTGATCCAAGTGATCCGCCGCGGATCCGCGGCCGAGTTGACTCCGAGTTAACCTAAATTTGCTCAGCTATTCTTCTGTGTTGATTTTGTATTTTCTGGGATGTTTTGTTTCTGCTCAGGTTTTATGTGCACAGAGAATTGTTTGGAGTAGATTCATAAGTGTTGCTTGATCGAAATTCTAAGATAGTTGGATAACTTGATTATATCTGTGTTGTGTTTAATGTGTTCGTAAACCTCCTCTAACTGCGAGTATGTCAGTTAGCAGGAGGTTGCATATTTCTGTAATGGTTTTTACTGGTTTGTGAATGTGGACTTGTTGGATTGTCGTGAATGGATAGCCGGGGATGTGAGACGAGTGTTTCTTTCATTCAAATGTAAATTGTAATTTGTTGTAATATTCTTTTGCAGGGCACATCCGGGTTGAGGTTGTAGCCACCGTTGTATTATTTCATTTACTGTTTTCTGCTCTTAGGATAGACCCAAGATGGGGTACACAAACTACCGGGTACTTTGAAGTGTTTAGTGGCCTACTCACGTCATTGAGGGAGACCGCTTCACTTCGGATACTAAGCGGGTAGTTTGCCGTACCCATAGGGGTCTAGGGTGGGGTTTTGGCTATTCATCGCGACTGTGTAATCCGTCTTTCTTTGCAGGCTTAAAAGGAATGCTGATTCGTAAAAAATCCAATATGTTCATCTGTGATCTGGAATGCTTATTATTGCGTCTGATGAATGTACAAAATCTATATATGATATCTAGTAGGCGTTACTTATGTTTTGCACCCGCGCTAGCCTAGCCCCCGCTCTGTCATTAGTTAAGTAACCTAACGGGTGAATGACGGGGCCCAGTGGCGAATGCGGATGGCATAAGAGGACGTTGTATTTTCGTTGTTTTCTGCAATGATAGGTTAATTGATGGGACGCATTATATTAATGCAAAGAAAATAAACCAAAGTTGAATCGTTGGAATAGTTTAAAAGAAACCACTTGGTTATTTTAAAAGAGAAGATATTTTTTAAAAATTGCGGAGCTTAAACCACTCCTTTTAAAAGCTATCAGGTTCCTTCGATCATATCAAGTTCACTACGTTCATGGTTTCGCCAAAACCATTCGTAGCCCTCTGTCATTTCATTTGGGTATTCAGTAGTATTCAAGCTATGTATTTTGACCAACGCCAAGGCATAGTGTTTGGCAGCTGCTGGGTATTCATTTGTTGCATAGATAGATGAGTTGGTTTGGGACAGTCGTACTATCATTTGGCCAACGTCAGGGGTATGTACGGATGGGTTCAAATTAACAAGATAATGATGGGTAGAACTTGACATGTGACTTATGACATTTTGACCAACGCCAAGGTCATAAGAGTATGGGGTAGAAATTGGTATCGGGAATTTCTAAAGAAACTGAAATTTGCTAAGAGTTGCATACCATTTGGAGTGTGATAATTTTGGTAGGATTCTTTCAGCTTTATCACACGATGATATTTGGATCCCGATCCTACTGTGAGTATCCGCTACTCATCAGGAGATTCGTCACTTAACGATCAATGCTATAAACCAAGTAGGTGTCGAGAAAGGTGTCAGCGGGGCTACGCCCCCAGAGAAAAAAGGTTATTTAATTAAGGAACTTCGCGAAAGCGTTGTAAAACCTCCCTCGAAGTACCGACACCGGCCTGGCTGAACGGTTAAGGAAGTATTGTATGGTGAGAATAGTCCTGACTAGTTCTTCCTTTTTGGTTTGAGGAGGGATTCGAGAAACAGTGGGAGCTATCCTGTTTAGATAAACTAAAAACCACTCTAAACTTGCAAGTGCATCATGCTAAAGCGTTCCCTCTCTCTCTCTCTCATTACAGCGACCCAGAACATTACAGGCCTTAAGTTATTATTAGATAAAAATATTTTGACAGGGCCAAACTATAAAGATCGGTTCCGGAATGTTAAGATGGTTATTACCTATGACAAATTGGGGTATGTCCTTACTACAAAAGCCCCTGCCGTCCCAGGTCCTGAATCCAATGTCACGGATAAAGAAATCCGCAAGACCTGGGAGTTAGACTGCACGAAGGCCAAGTGCATCCTGCTTGCCTCTATGAATAATGAATATCAGAGGAGGCACGAGAATATGGATCTAGAATCCATATTTCTCCACACCAAGGAAATGTATGGAGAGCAATCTCGTATAGCTAGATACGAGACCTCGAAGAACTTGTTTCAGTCGAGAATGGCCGTCGGATCATCTGTAGAGGAACATGTCCTTAAGATGATTGGCTATATTAAAGAGCTCGCAGACCTCAGGACAACATTAGAGAAAGAGCTGTATACAGACTTGATTCTCCAGTCCCTTCCTTCCACCTACGCCCAGTTTATCTTGAATTTCAACATTCAAGGTAAAGAAGTTGAACTTCCAGAACTCCTTAACATGTTGAGGAGTGCAGAGGGCACCTTGCAGAAGGCAAGGGAAACACCCAATATGTTTGTTCGTGGTGCTTTCCCCCAACCGACTCCTCCATCCCGGCGAGCAGGCCAGCAGCAACGGAAAGCCCAGACGGAACCGTGAAGACGGCGCCGCCCTCCTGCACGGAAATCCCCTCAGGGACCCTCGACGACGTCGCGCGAGAAATTGTCCTCTTTCTCTTCAGAAGGGCCCCGTCTTCGCCCTCTCCTCTGTCCCCCGTCTGGGGCTCGGATAACTATGGACGTCTCTGGCCGCCGCCGGAACAACCACCAAGAGCCGTCAATGAAGAAGACGGCCCTATCGCCGGCAGAACATCCGGCGCCGGGCATGAGCCAGCCAGGGGCTCGGCCGCGCCACTAGCCTCCCTCTGGCGCGAGCAACCCAAAGAGTGGGAACGAACCATGTATTCAAAAGAAGAAGAACGCTAAGCAGCCGCGACTTAGGAGAGAGGAAATATGAAGGAGTAGGGGCCCAGGAGCGGGCCCCACCCCTACTTATCGCTGCAAAATATCTCATCCAACGGCGCCCTTCATCTCCCACCAAAACGTCTCCTCAAGTCCAACGGCTCCGATTGCTCCACGTGTCATTCCCACGCTGAGGTGCATCCGTCAGACGCTGCAGGCCTGCATACGTCACGTCGGCCAACCGATGCTCGACACGTGGACCATCGCGTCAATGGCAGAATTCATGAACTGGCGCACCTTCCTTAAATGCAGAAATCTCACCCTGATTCCCTGACAGAAAAGACAAACTGACAGCCCGAGGACTCGTCCCGACGAAGCCTTAGGAAGGAGCTCACCTCGGGAGGCCCGGCAGTCCACTCCTGACCCGACCCGCTAGCTGGTCGGGACAAGAGTGGGGGCTAATGATGATGCTCAATATTGGCAATGCGAGATCAGGACACGTGGCGGATGACATGTCCCAAGACCCAGAAGAAAGGGCCCACAGAGGCCGACCAGGCAACCCTTATACCCGACCTGCAAGCATAAGCTGGCCCTCCTCGGGGCCCCTGCAAATTTACCTCCTCGGCCTCTCAGCTCGCCCCGAGCTGCCACAGGACCAAGACTCCTCAGCCCTCTTGCTCGGTTCCGAGCACCCCAGCCGAGGTCGTCTTCCTCGGTCCCTCCGACCGACCAACTCCACCACTCACAGGCGTAACCGCCGCTCCGCAAATCTCGCCATGCGCAGATTCTCAGCCGGCAACGTCCCCCATTCCACGCCATCACGATCCCCATTAATGGGCGATCCGCTCTTTACACGGGCATGACGTCGGGAGCGTAACAGCCGGCAAGATTCTCGCTCCTGCTGTTGTGTGCCGCCGCCGCTATATAAACCCCCATCACAGAGGGGTTAATGTCACGACCCGAAATTGGCACGTGACAGCCCTAATACTACACAACGTCTACAGGCGTAACGAAGTAAAAGAAAACCAAAAACCCAACAATCTAAACCGTCAAAAGTAGTAAGGAAGTGATAATAGCATTTTCAAAACCCTTGAAATCTCAACTCAAATTCTTTAAAGTACAACTTTTCTTCCTTTAAAATTTTGACAGCACCTCCTTTGTAAAACAAGCCCCCAAAAATGGATACAACACTATATATAAGTAAAAGTATCCCAAACGGGAGCAAAAATCCATGCCCAACGGTGGAAAACAATCACCACAAAAGATATACGACGCCGTAGCGAAGAAAGAGAAGATATAAATAAAACTGCATAAAAACCTCCAAGTCACAAAATAATATACAATATCGTCCTCACATCAAGTCTAACTCATACAAGATAATGGTAGATGGAGAGTACAGGATACAACGAATATACAAACAGCAATATCGGATAACCGCAAAACCTACCTAAGCAAAACTGCACACTGTCAGGCGAAGCGGTATCCGTAGCAAAAGATGATACGATGGATGGAAATATCCCGGCCTCTGACTACCCTGAGGAGCACCTGCAAACACTGTGTCACAACGGGGGTGAGTTACCAACTCGTGAATAGTAAAATAATATATGCAGGTAATCGCGAGTATGTACGTACAACGCGAATCTAACATAAGCATCTAATAGCAATGAATGGTCATATGTAATGTATCAATCATGAAAGGTACGCTAGCAGGTACTACTAACACATGAAGCAATAATATGACAATCTGTATGCAATAATAATGTAAGGTACTCTATCAGATACTACTAATACATGAAGCAGTGCATAAATAATAAATGTGGAGTATGGAATAAAACATGTCATTTCCATGGAAATCCTAATCTCGTGGTAGGACCAAAATCCAACAAGACAATCAAATTCCCAATTTCCACAAACCAGCCTCTAAATTGGCTCTCATATCATGTAAGTCTCATATATCCTTAATGTACAACATCAAGTAAATCTCATATATTCTGAATGTCCAACATCAAGTGTATCTCATATATCCCGAATGTACAACATCAATATATCTCATATATCCTGAATGTCCAACATCAAGTATATCTCATATATCCCGAATGTACAACATCAATATATCCCACATATCCTGAATGTCCAACATCAAGTATATCTCATATATCCCGAATGTACAACATCAATATAAAGTAAGTTTCATAAAAGGTGAGTGTCTAACATCGACATCCAAAACATCATGAAACAAGTGTCCAGCATCGACACCAAAATACTGATCTCTGAGGCGCCATCACCTAGGACTGGCCCTCTAATGTCATGTACGTACATCCTCATAACCTGGGTAAGCACCACCCGCAATCTGGCAAGGCATGTACATATATAACCTCGATCGATATCCCCCAGATATACGTCGAGTCCAAATACTGTCACCGGATGGCAAACGCCCCCAGCCGGGCTCAACGGCATGGACCTTCGACCTTCTTGCCCTGGGGAACCAACCGAGCTCCACCATGTACCCGCACACGGCCCACGACTCCTCCTCGCATGGGGTATATATAAGCTCAGAACCGAGAAATCTCATGGTGGAAGCTGAAATATCATATCAAGAGAAACCGGGTTTTTCAAATAATGCATAATTTCATGAAACAACCACGGTCCTCAAATCCAGAAAACATCAAGTAGTGAATATGAATGAATGCATGAATCAATATACATATATTAGCGTCCCATTCCACTAATATTGTGTAAAGGCATATATAACAGTGTCCCATTCCACTGTTATATATACAGGAGTAAAAATATCAGAGACATCATATGAAATCCATGAATGTAATTTATGCAACATGAAACAATAATATGAGCATATAAAGGAAAACACCTATTTAACTGCACAAATTACTAAATATATCACGCGGTTCATGATTTCCCCGAAATCAGATGCAACAATATAGACAGGTAAGCATGTAGCTATAACAAGGTATGCGTAACCATGTCGGTATAGCAATATATGTGTGTTCATATGTAAGTATGTATAATGTCAAAGTATCAGTAGCAAGGTATATCTCTATGCCTATCCATAATATCCTCCAGGTATATGTATGTATGCATGCCAGAAGTACATGTAGCTATGTCTCACATGTGTATATACCTATCACTAATGGTACACTACCCTATAGGTATATGGTTAACTAGCAGGTAAGCATGCCACGACATATGTATAAGCATGGGGGTATACAAGTATGCTATAAATCATGTGCATAAAGATTATGAATCAATGTCCCTAATCAAAAACATCATATCTATAAGGGTGTTGTGCGTGTCGTGGCAATTATTGACGGTGTGAGTGGCATGCAAACAGTGCTCGTACAACATAAGCCGTCAATAATAGTGTAGTGTCCTAAGGATACTAGTCCAAGCACAACAATTAACTAAGCAGTAGGGTAAATGCGCAATTCTAAATATGACATAGAATATGCGACAATTCAAGTCATTTCTAGCCCAGACGCATAACGCCATGCGGGCGATTCCTCTGTAGATGTTAAATCTACTCACCAATGTCCTGGCTAAGTGAAGCCAACCACTTGTTTTCCCTTCTTCGCAGCGTCCGAAGTCTCCGCCTGCGAATCTAAAACATTAAAACAATAAAGCAAGTATATATTAATAATATACCCAAAACACGCATAAACTATATTTAACCGATGCAACCACACAAAATATACTCTCAAGTGTTCGTATTGTGGCTAACGTGTATAGCGACACGACGAAAATAACTTAAGAGTAAAATCAAACAAAGTGCACGATCCGTGTCGTATAACGTAACACGCGGACACAAAACACTAGATTATAGGAAAAACGATCCCAGATTTTTCATACTGTAATTACTAAAAGTAAACAGTACCAAACACCCCTAACCAAAAGCAGACAACGACCCACAAAAACAAAACCCCAGCACTTCCCTCAATAGCCGGCGTCGCCGGAATTTCGCATAGGGTCGCCGGCCATGGTCGATGGGGTGGGTCTCGTGTCTCAGGTGGTGCTCCAGGGTCACTAGTACATCACTACAATTTTGTTTAATTTTTCTGTACGAAATCCAGGTCATAGCAGTTCACAGAGACTCAAAAAGGACATTAAAAAAACGATATTTCACAAATCGATATCTAACGTGTTCTAAACAATAACCAACGAGCTAAACAACATAAAAACTCATAAATAACAGATTAGGGATAATACCTAACAAATTTAGCTCACAAGATTCAAGCTTTCCTAGTTCCAAGTGATCAAAGAGCAAGAATGAAGACTTGAGGTATTTTTGTGATTTATTTGGGAAATTTGGAGATTTAATGAGCTAGGAATTGTTGAGATTGATGAAAGAAAGATCAAGGGCAGAAGGGATGAAGAAGAACTCGGACAAGTGAAGAGGTGAGGGTTTTGGGTAGAGTTTCATAGCAATTCCTTATATTAAATGCACATAAATGTACATCAATGCACATTCATGCATAAGCCACCTCACCAATTCTATTCTTTTCTTTAAAAACCTAAGTCTATTTAGCACAAAAGATCTAGATATTAAGAGGAAAGTTTTGTTTTACCCAACTAGATTTATTTGAAAAGATTCCAGTTCTGGAGAAATTTCCCAAAATGTAAATACCACATTAAAATAATATTAAAATTGGGAAAAATTCAAATTGAACCAAAACGTCCCATATACCCCAAAATCTTGCGCACTAGTTTTATTTTAGCTAAACTAGGTGCTGGCAAGTCTATATGGACGTTTGATCATAGTCGGGTTAAAACAGAAAATACCGACAATTTTACCCTAAAACGGAAAAATTCGCATAACGAATTCCAAAACGTTACAATCTCCCCCTTATAAAAATTCGTCCCCGAATTTAAAATTCTCACTAAGCGTACCTTCAAAAAGAAGATTACAAAGTCTCATATCTCGATTGCAGCCTCCCAAGTGATCCCCTCGCTATATGGCTACGTCCAAGAAAACTCTCCATAGATGGTAAGACTCTTGACCGAAATTTCTCCACCTGCCAAACCACTAACACAAATGGCTGCGGGTGAACGAAAAGATCGCGTCCAAGCTAAATGGCCTGATGCTGAATCCTATGAGAAAGGTTATGAAGGTATTTGCAAAGTATCGATACAAGGAATACGGGGTGAACTCTCAATAATCTGGGTGGAAGTGCCAATTTAAAGGAAACGAAACTGACTCGCTTTAAGGATCTCAAAAGGACCTACAATCCTAGGATAAATTCCCCAAAACTCAACACATCATTCATCGGAAAATCCTTAGGAATACATGATCTCCCACTGCGAACTCAAGTCTGCGACCACCATGGTCCGCATAAGACCTCTGTTCACATAGGACTGACATCATCCTGACCTGAACCAGCTGGATCATTTCCGAAGTCTATAGATTAGCTGGGGTCCAAAATCCTATTTACGCAGAGTCAGAAAAATAGAATAGCGATCGACACGACCTAACAACAAAACCTAAGGGTTGCCAATTGGAATGTCTCTTGATAACAGCTATCGAAGGAAAACTCCAGCAATGGCAAGTGATGATCCAAACTGTCGACAACAACAAGTACGTGTGCACCAGCATAACTTCCAGAGTCCGTATAGTCCGCTCAACTGACCATCGTCCCACAGATGGAAAAGCGAAGCTAAAGCTCAACCAGTACCTAGGGCTTCCTGAACCTTCTGCCAACTATGGCTAGCGAACAAGGTACCTCTATTGGATACAACGCATGAAAGAACTCCGTGTAACGCACAAACTTAACAAAGAACAACTGAGCAAACTGAGAATAACCGGTCAACCAACATCCAAATGGAGTCACACCCTGACTACCCTGGGTAGACGCCACAACGAAAAATTCATGGAGATCTGCTCCCATTCCCTCACCGGAACAGTTAAAGATTGCAACTCTCCAGCCGGTCTCAAATGCTCAACTTTAGCACACAACCAGACAGACACCTTGAAACGAAATCTGAAACATCACACTTCATCCCTGTCCACCCGTAACTACCTCACAAGTCACGTCACACAATGGTGGAACTTGAATGAATACAGAAAGCTGACTGATGTGCCTGCTCTAAGATTTCACGTCTCTACCCATCAACAGGTACACACAAATGCGTCCTTAAACGTAGCACACACCAAGTCACAAATCAAGGACTCCAAATCTTACCCTGCCGAACATGCTCAAGTATCGCAGACAACGAGCATCGGTGGGCTGTGCCTCACGAAAACGATTAAGGAAAAGTGGTCGGGCGCGGACATGAGCAAGCTGTCCCCTCAGTAGAGGCGAACTTAAGCTGTACTCAACGATCGCGTAAGAACTGTAAATCTGCAGAAGACTATCTCAACAATCAGAACCCGCTGCAGGAAGATGTATATTAAGCTCTGCTGGTCCGTGAAAATCTGACACGACTCTCCGAACAGGTAGTGTTTCCAATTCTCCAACGCAAGACCACCGCGGCCATCTCCAGATCATGAGTGGGATATCCTGCTAGTACTTCCTCCAACTGTAGGGAAGTAAAAGCGATAACTCTATAGTGTCACATCAGTACACAATCGAGCCCCACTCGCGAAACATCACAGTTAAACAACAAAGTCGCCCGAACCAGAAGCAAAGAAAGAACTGATGCAGTTGTCAACCGAATCTCCATCTGCTGAAAACTTCGCACACATGCCTCAGTCCACAGAAAAGAACCTCCTTCCCAGTCAGTTCAGTCAACGGTGCAGCGATACACAAGCAATCCTGCATGAAACGTCGGTAAAAACCTGCTAAGCCCAAAAATCTGCGGACCTCTGTCCCGGATATAAGTATGGGTCAAAGCTATACGACCTCGATCCTCCTCAAAACCATACGAAAACCGTCTCCCGTAACTACAAGACCTAGGAGTCAACACAAACAAGCCTGAAGGAATACTCCTAGAATCTAACAAACAGCTCGCACTCTCCCAATGTCTGCAAAACAAATCCTCAAGTGCTACTCCTGTTCCTCACGACTCTTGGAATTGACCAGGATGTCATCAATGACACAACAAAAACTGGTCGAGGAATGGCCTGAAGAAATCAGGTTCATCACATACACGATTGCTGCTAGAGCACTGGTGAGTCCAACGACAACACCAAAACACAAAAAGCCCGTAGCATGCACAAAAGCCGACTTCGGAATGACATCACTCCGAACCCGCAACAATGATGACCTGATCCCAACCAAAAACAAACCTACGAAACAAAAGAACATGCATATTTAGAATACCTGAAAACTCAGCATTGGACACCCGCGCGTCCCGATGAGTAGAAGCAAACTCCCGAGTCTGTCCTCTACCCACAACAGGCTGAAATCCTCCTCTCTGCGGTATAGCTGCCTCGTGACTACGTGGCTCAGTACAAACTCGAACCCGATGATCCAAACTCCCGCACCAATAACATCCGGAAGAAAACTGCTGACCATCCTGGGGATAAGAGCTAGACGACTGTCCTCGCCTCAAGCCTCTTGTACTCCCATGACGTGCACGAAACCTGTCACGACGACTGAACCTCTGTCTATGGGCTGGCACACCTGCATGAGCCCTCCTCTGATCCGAAACTCCCAAAGTCTCCGGGAGACGTGTCTCATCAACTGGGGCTGCATCCACTTGTGCTGTGTAGGTGACGGAAAGCTGTGTGCTGATCGCAAGGAACAGCTGGGTAACAGGGGTGGCAACCTCCTGTCGCTGTGCTTGAATGGCCTCAACCAATGAACTCATCGTCTGGCGCATGTCTTGCATATCTGCCACAAGCCTAGCGAGATAACCTATCGAAGGCGGATTCGTCTGCTCCTGTGCAACGAGCGTGTCATCCTGTTCAGTCCTCGTCCTACCCGAGTCAATCCTGACCTCGGCCCTCGCTGCATCACTCTGAGTCCCCCATAGTCATCGGTGGCAAGGCTATAAATGAAGATAAGATTCGATAAGAACACGGAAATCGAATCACAAGGATATATCATCAAGGAAGGAATTTCAAGCAATTTGTATTCAGGTCACTTTAGGCGGAGTACCGCATCGTGAGTATGCCGCGGACATACACACACTACGTTACTCTATTTAAGCTACCTACTCTATCATACTAAGGTTATCCTACACTCCGAAAGGTAAAAACCTAGCGCTCTGATACCAACTTTGTCACCACCCGAAATTGGCACGTGACGGCCCTAATACTATACAACGTCTACAGGCGTAACGTAGTAAAAGAAAGCCAAAAACCCAGCAATCTAAACCGTCAAAAGTAGTAAGAAAGTGATAATAGCATTTTCAAAACCCTTGAAATCTCAACTCAAATTCTTTAAAGTACAACTTTTCTTCCTTTAAAATTTTGACAGCACCTCCTTTGTAAAACAAGCCCCAAAAAATGGGTACAACACTATATATAAGTAAAAGCATCCCAAACGGGAGCAAAAATCCATGCCCAACGGTGGAAAACAATCACCACAACAGATATACGACGCCGTAGCGAAGAAAGAGACGATATAAATAAAACTGCATAAAAGCTTCCAAGTCACAAAATAATATACAATATCGTCCTCACATCAAGTCTAAGTCATACAAGATAATGGTAGAAGGAGAGTACATGATACAACGAATATACAAACAGCAATATCGGATAACCGCAAAACCTACCTAAGCAAAACTGCACACTGTCAGGCGAAGCGGTATCCGCAGCAAAAGATGATACGATGCATGGAAATAGCCCGGCCTCTGACTATCCTGAGGAACACCTGCAATCACTGTGGCACAACGAGGGTGAGTTGCCAACTCGTGAATAGTAAAATAACATATGCAGGTAATCGCGAATCTAACATAAGCATCTAATAGCAATGAATGGTCATATGTAATGTATCAATTATGAAAAGTATGCTAGCAGGTGCTACTAACACATGAAGCAATAATATGACAATCTGTATGCAATAATTATGTAAGGTACTCTATCAGATACTACTAATACATGAAGCAGTGCATAAACAATAAATGTGGAGTATGGAATAAAACATGTCATTTCCACGGAAATCCTAACCTCGTGGTAGGATCAAAATCCAACAAGACAATCAAATTCCCAATTTCCACAAACCAGCCCCCAAATTGGCTCTCATATCATGTAAGTCTCATATATCTTTAATGTACAACATCAAGTAAATCTCATATATCCTGAATGTCCAATGTCAAGTGTATCTCATATATCCCGAATGTACAACATCAATATATCTCATATATCCTGAATGTCCAACATCAAGTATATCTCATATATCCCGAATGTACAACATCAATATATCCTACATATCCTGAATGTCCAACATCAAGTATATCTCATATATCCCGAATGTACAACATCAATATAAAGTAAGTTTCATAAAAGGTGAGTGTCTAACATCGACATCCAAAACATCACGAAACAAGTGTCCAGCATCGACACCAAAATACTGATCTCTTAGGCGCCATCACCTAGGACTGGCCCTCTAATGTCATGTACGTACATCCTCATAACCTGGTAAGCACCACCCGCAATCTGCAAGGCATGTACGTACATAACCTCGATTGATATCCCCCAGATATACGTCTCCAAATACTGTCACCGGATGGCAAACGCCTCCAGCCGGGCTCAACGGCATGGACCTTCGATCTTCTTACCCTGGGGAACCAACCTAGCTCCACCATGTACCCGCACATGGCCCACGACTTCTCTTCGCATGGGGTATATATAAGCTCAGAACCGAGAAATCTCATGGTGGAAGCTGAAATATCATATCAAGCGAAACCGGGTTTTTCAAATAATGCATAATTTCATGAAACAACCACGGTCCTCAAATCCAGAAAACATCAAGTAGTGAATATGTATGAATGCATGAATCAATACACATATATTAGCGTTCCATTTCACTAATATTGGTGTAAAGGCATATATAACAGCGTCCCATTCCACTGTTATATATACAGGAGTAAAAATATCAGAGACATCATATGAAATCCATGAATGTAATATATGTAACATGAAACAATAATATGAGCATATAAAGAAAAACAGCTATTTAACTGCACAAATTACTAAATATATCACGCGGTTCCTGATTTTCCCGAAATCAGATGCAACAATATAGACAGGTGAACATGTAGCTATAATAAGGTATGCGTAACTATGTCGGTATAGCAAGATATGTGTGTTCATATGTAAGTATGTATAATGTCAAAATATCAGTAGTAGCAAGTTACATCTCTATGCCTATCCATAATATCCTCCAGGTATATGTATGTATGTATGCCAGAGGTACATGTAGTTATGTCTCACATGTGTATATACCTATCACTAATGGTACACTACCCTATACGTATATGGTTAACTAGCAGGTAAGCATGCCAGGGCATATGTATAAGCATGGAGGTATACAGGTATGCTATAAATCATGTGCATAAAGATTATGAATCAATGTCCCTAATCAACAACATCATATCTATAAGGGTGTTGTGCGTGTCATGGCAATTATTGACGGTGTGAGTGGCATGCAAACAGTGCTCGTACAACATAAGCCGTCAATAATAGTGCAGTGTCCTAAGGATACTAGTCCAAGCACAACAATTAACTAAGCAGTAGGGTAAATGCGCAATTCTAAATATGACATAGAATATGCGACAATTCAAGTCATTTCTAGCCCAGACGCATAACGACATGCTGGCGATTCCCCTGTAGATGTTAAATCTACTCACCAACGTCCTGGCTAAGTGAAGCCAACCACTTGTTTCCTCTTCTTCGCAGCGTTCGAAGTCCCCGCCTGCGAATCTACAACATTTAAAATAATAAAGCAAGTAAATATTAATAATATACCCAAAACACGCATAAACTATATTTAACCAATGCAACCATACAAAACATACTCTCAGGTGTTCGTATTGTGGCTAGCGTGTGTAGCGACGCGACGAAAATAACTTAAGAGTAAAATCACACAAAGTGCACGATCCGTGTCGTATAACGTATCGCGCGAACACAAAACACTAGATTATAGGAAAAACGATCCCAGATTTTGCATACTGTAATTACAAAAAAGTAAACAGTACCAAATACCCCTAACCAACAGCAGACAACTACCCACAAAAACAAAACCCCAGCACTTCCCTCAATAGCCGGCGTCGTCGGAATTTCGCATAGGGTCGCCGGCCATGGCCGATGGGGTGGGTCTCGTGTCTCAGGTGGTGCTCTAGGGTCACTAGTACATCAGTACAATTTTGTTTAATTTTTCTGTACGAAATCCAGGTCATAGCAGTTCACAGAGACTCAAAAAGGACATTAAAAAAACGATATTTCACAAATCGATATCTAACGTGTTCTAAACCATAACCAACGAGCTAAACAACATAAAAACTCATAAATAACAGATTAGGGATTATAGCTAACAATTTTAGCTCACAAGATCCAAGTTTTCCTAGTTCCAAGTGATCAAAGAGCAAAAATGAAGACTTGAGGTATTTTTGTGATTTATTTGGGAAATTTGGAGATTTAATGAGCTAGGAATTGTTGAGATTGATGAAAGAGAGATCAAGGGCAGAAGGGATGAAGAAGAACTCGGCCAAGTGAGGAGGTGAGGGTTTTGGGTAGAGTTTCATAGCAATTCCTTTCATTAAATGCACATAAATGTACATCAATGCACATTCATGCACAAGCCACCTCACCAATTCTATTCTTTTCTTTAAAAACCTAAGTCTATTTAGCACAAAAGATCTAGATATTAAGAGGAAAGTTTTATTTTACCCAACTAGATTTATTTGAAAAGATTCCAGTTCTGGAGAAATTTACCAAAATGTAAATACCATATTAAAATAATATTAAAATTGGGAAAAATTCAAATTGAACCAAAACGTCCCATATACCCCCAAAGCTTGCGCACTAACTTTATTTTAGCTAAACTAGGTGCTGGCAAGTCTATATGGACGTTTGATCATAGTCGGGTTAAAACAGAAAATACCGACAATTTTACCCTAAAACGGAAAAATTCGCATAACGAATTCCAAAACGTTACAATCTCCCCCTTATAAAAATTCATCCCCGAATTTAAAATTCTCACTAAGCGTACCATCAAAAAGAAGATTACAAAGTCTCATATCTCGATTGCAGCCTCCCAAGCGATTGCCTAACTATATGGCTACGTCCAAGAAAACTCTCCACAGATGGCAAGACCTTTGACCGAAATTTCTCCACCTGCCGAACCACTAACACAAATGGCTGCGGGTGAACGAAAAGATCGCGTCCAAGCGAAATGGCCTGATGCTGAATCCTGTGAGAAAGGTCATGAAGGTATTTGTAAAGTATCGACACAAGAAATACGGGGTGAACTCTCAATAATCTGGGTGGAAGTGCCAATTTAAAGGCAACGAAACTAACTCGCTTTAAGGATCTCAAAAGGACCTACAATTCTAGGATAAATTCCCCAAAACTCAACACATCATTCATCGGAAAATCCTTAGAAATACATGATCTCCCACTGCGAACTCAAGTCTGCGACCATCATGGCCCGTATAAGACCTCTGTTCGCATAGGACTGACATCATCCTGACCTGAACTAACTGGATCATTTCCGAAGTCTCTAAATTAGCTGGGGTCCAAAATCCTATTTACGCAGAGTCAGAAAAACAGAATGGCGATCGACACGACCTAACAACAAAACCTAAGGGTTGCCAATTAGAATGTCTCTTGATAACAGCTATCGAAGGAAAACTCCAGCAATGGCAAGTGACGATCCCAACTGTCGATAACAACAAGTACGTGTGCACCAGCATAACTTCCAGAGTCCGTACAGTGCGCTCAACTGACCATCATCCTACATATGGAAAAGCGGAGCTAAAGCTCAACCAGTACCCAGGGCTTCCTGAACCTTCTGCCAACTATGGCTAGCGAACAAGGTACCTCTATTGGATACAACGCATGAAGGAACTCCGTGTAACGCATAAACTTAACAAAGAACAACTGAGCAAACTGAGAATAACCGGTCAACCAACACCCAAATGGAGTCACACCCTGACTAACCTGGGTAGACGCTACAACGAAAAATTCATGGAGATCTGCTCCCATTCCCTCATCGGAACGGTTAAAGATTGCAACTCTCCAGCCGGTCTCAAATGCTCAACCTTAGCACACAACCAGACAGACACCTTGAAACGAAATCCGAAACATCACACTTCATCCCTGTCCACCCGTAACTACCTCACAAGTCACGTCACACAATGGTGGAACTTGAATGAATACAGAAAGCTGACTGATGTGCCTGCTCTAGGATTTCACGTCTCTACCCATCAACAGGTACACACAAACGCATCCCTAAACGTAGCACACACCAAGTCATAAATCAAGGACTCTGAATCTTTCCCTGCCGAACATGCTCAAGTATCGCAGACAACGAGCATCGGTGGGCTGTGCCTCACGAAAACGATTAAGGAAAAGTGGTCGGGCGCGGACATGAGCAAGCTGTCCCCTCAGTAGAGACGAACTTAAGCTGTACTCAACGATCGCCCAAGAACTGTAAATCTGCAAAAGACTATCTCAACAATCAGAACCCGTTGCAGGAAGATGTATATTAAACTCTGGTGGTCCGTGAAAATCTGACACGACTCTCTGATCAGGTAGTGTTTCCAATTCTCCAACGCAAGATCACCGCGGCCATCTCCAGATCATGAGTGGGATATCCTGCTAGTACTTCCTCCAACTGTCGGGAAGTAAAAGCGATAACTCTATAGTGTCACATCAGTACGCAATCGAGCCCCACTCGTGAAACATCACAGTTAAACAACAAAGTCGCCCGAACCAGAAGTAAAGAAAGAACTGATGCAGTTGTCAACCGAATCTCCAACTGCTGAAAACTCCGCACACATGCCTCAGTCCACAGAAAAGAACCTCCTTCCCGGTCAGTTCAGTCAATGGTGCAGCGATACACAAGCAATCCAGCATTAAACGACGGTAAAAACCTGCTAAGCCCAAAAATCTGCGGACCTCTGTCCCGGATATAAGTATGGGTCAAAGCTGTACGGCCTTGATCCTCCTCGAAACCATACGAAAACCGTTTCCCGTAACTACAAGACCTAGGAGTCAACACAAACAAGCCTGAAGGATCACTACGAGAATCTAACAAACAGCCGGCACTCTCCCAATGTCTGCAAAACAAATCCTCAAGTGCTACTCCTGTTCCTCACGACTCTTGGAATTGACCAGGATGTCATCAATGACACAACAAAAACTGGTCGAGGAATGGCATGAAGAAATCAGGTTCATCACATACACGATTGCTGCTAGGGCACTGGTGAGTCCAACGACAACATAAAAACACAAAAAGCCCGTAGCACGCACAAAAGCCGACTTCGGAATGACATCACTCCGAACCCGCAACAATGATGACCTGATCCCAACCAAAAACAAACCTACGAAACAAAAGAACATGCATATTTAGAATACCTGAAAACTCAGCATTGGACGCCCGCGCGTCCCGATGAGAAGAAGCAAACTCCCGAGTCTATCCTCTACCCACAACAGGCTGAAATCCTCCTCTCTGCGGTATAGCTGCCTCGTGACTACGTGGCTCAGTACAAACTCGAACCCGATGATCCAAACTCCCGCACCGATAATATCCGGAAGAAAATTGCTGACCATCCTGAGGATAAGAGCTAGACGACTGTCCTCGCCTCAAGCCTCCTGTACTCCCATGACGTGCACGAAACCTGTCACGACGACTGAAACTCTGTCTATGGGCTGGCACACCTGCATGAGCCCTCCTCTGATCCGAAACTACCAAAGTCTCCGGGAGACGTGTCTCGTCAACTGGGGCTGCATCCACTTGTGCTGTGTATGTGACGGAAAGTTGTGTGCTGATCGCAAGGAACAACTGGGTAACAGGGGTGACAACCTCCTGTCGCTGCGCTCGAATGGCCTCAACCAATGAACTCATCGTCTGGCGCATGTCCTGGATATCTGCCACAAGCCTAGCAAGATAATCTATCGAAGGCGGATTCGTCTGCTCCTGTGCAACGAGCGTATCATCCTAGTCTGTCCTCGTCCTACCCGAGTCAATCCTGACCTCGGCCCTCGCTGCATCACTCTGAGTCCCCCATAGTCATCGGTGGTAAGGCTATAAATGGAGATAAGATTCGATAAGAACACGGAAATCGAATCACAAGGATATATCATCAAGGAAGGAATTTCAAGCAATTTGTGCTTAGGTCACTTGAGGCGGAGTACCGCATCGTGAGTATGCCGCGGAAATACACACACTACGTTACTCTGCTTAAGCTACCTACTCTATCATACTAAGGTCATCCTACACTCCGAAAGGTAAAAACCTTGCGCTCTGATACCAACTTTGTCACCACCCGAAATTGGCACGTGACGGCCCTAATACTACACAACGTCTACAGGCGTAACGTAGTAAAAGAAAGCCAAAAACCCAGCAATCTAAACCGTCAAAAGTAGTAAGAAAGTGATAATAGCATTTTCAAAACCCTTGAAATCTCAACTCAAATTCGTTAAAGTACAACTTTTCTTCTTTTAAAATTTTGATAACACCTCCTTTGTAAAACAAGCCCCCAAAAATGGGTACAACACTATATATAAGTAAAATCATCCCAAACGGGAGCAAAAATCCACGTCCAACGGCGGAAAACAATCACCACAACAGATATACGACGCCGTAGCGAAGAAAGAGACGATATTAATAAAACTGCATAAAAGCTCCCAAGTCACAAAATAATATATAATATCGTCCTCATATCAAGTCTAAGTCATACAGGATAATGGTAGATGGAGAGTAAAGGATACAACGAATATACAAACAGCAATATCGGATAACCGTAAAACCTACCTAAGCAAAACTGCACACTGTCAGGTAAAGCGGTATCCGCAGCAAAAGATGATACGATGGATGGAAATAGCCCGGCCTCTGACTATCCTGAGAAACACCTGCAAACACTGTGGCACAACGAGGGTGAGTTGCCAACTCGTGAATAGTAAAATAACATATGCAGGTAATCGCGAGTATGTACGTACAGCGCGAATCTAACATAAGCATCTAATAGTAATGAATGGTCATATATAATGTATCAATTATGAAAGGTATGCTAGCAGGTACTACTAACACATGAAGCAATAATATGATAATCTGTATGCAATAATCATGTAAAGTACTCTATCAGATACTGCTAATATATGAAGCAGTGCATAAACAATAAATGTGGAGTATGGAATAAAACATGTCATTTCCACGGAAATCCTAATCTCGTGGTAGGACCAAAATCCAACAAGACAATCAAATTCCCAATTTCCACAAACCGGCCCCCAAATTGGCTCTCATATCATGTAAGTCTCATATATTCTTAATGTACAAAATCAAGTAAATCTCATATATCCTGAATGTCCAACATCAAGTGTATCTCATATATCCCGAATGTACAACATCAATATATCGCGCATATCCTGAATGTCCAACATCAAGTATATTTCATATATCCCGAATGTACAACATCAATATATCCCACATATCCTGAATGTCCAATATCAAGTATATCATATATCCCGAATGTACAACATCAATATAAAGTAAGTTTCATAAAAGGTGTGTGTCTAACATCGACACCCAAAACATCATGAAACAAGTGTCCAGTATCGACACCAAAATACTGATCTCTGAGGCGCCATCACCTAGGACTGGCCCTCTAATGTCATGTACGTACATCCTCATAACCTGGGTAAGCACCACCCGCAATCTGCAAGGCATGTACGTACATAACCTCGATCGATATCTCTCAGATATACGTTGAGTCCAAATACCGTCACCGGATGGCAAACGCCTCCAGCCGGGCTCAACGGCATGGACCTTCGATCTTCTTGCCCCGGGGAACCAGCCAGGCTCCACCATGTACCCGCACACGGACCACGACTCCTCCTCGCATGGGGTATATATAAGCTTGGAACCGAGAAATCTCATGGTGGAAGCTGAAATATCATATCAACAGAAACCGGGTTTTTCAAATAATGCATAATTTCATGAAACAACCACGGTCCTCAAATCCAGAAAATATCAAGTAGTGAATATTTATGAATGCATGAATCAATACACATATATTAGCGTCCCATTCCACTAATATTGGTGTAAAGGCATATATAACAGCGTCCCATTCCACTGTTATATATACAGGAGTAAAAATATCAGAGACATCATATGAAATCCATGAATGTAATATATGCAACATGAAACAATAATATGAGCATATAAAGGAAAACAGCTATTTAACTGCACAAATTACTAAAATATATCACGCGGTTCCTGATTTCCCCAAAATCGGATGCAACAATATAGACAGGTGAACATGTAGCTATAACAAGGTATACGTAACCATGTCGGTATAGCAAGATATGTGTATCCATATGTAAGTATGTATGATGTCAAAGTATCAGTAGCAAGGTACATCTCTATGCCTATGCATAATATCCTCCAGGTATATGTATGTATGTATGTATGCCAGAAGTACATGTAGCTATGTCTCACATGTATATATACCTATCACTAATGGTACACTACCCTATAGGTATATGGTTAACTAGCAGGTAAGCATGCCAGGGCATATGTATAAGCATGGGGGTATACAGGTATGCTATAAATCATGTGCATAAAGATTATGAATCAATGTCCCTAATCAACAACATCATATCTATAAGGGTGTTGTGCGTGTCATGGTAATTATTGACGGTGTGAGTGGCATGCAAACAGAGCTCGTGCAACATAAGCCGTCAATAATAGTGTAATGTCCTAAGGATACTAGTCCAAGCAAAACAATTAACTAAGCAGTAGGGTAAATGCGCAATTCTAAATATGACATAGAATATGCGACAATTCAAGTCATTTCTAGCCCAGACGCATAACGCCATGCGGGCGATTCCCCTGTAGATGTTAAATCTACTCACCAACGTCCTGGCTAAGTGAAGCCAACCACTTGTTTCCCCTTCTTTGCAGCGTCCGAAGTCCCCGCCTGCGAATCTACACCATTAAAACAATAAAGCAAGTATATATTAATAATAGACCCAAAACACGCACAAAGTATATTTAACCGACGCAACCACACAAAACATACTCTCAAATATTCGTATTGTGGCTAACGTGTGTAGCGACACGACGAAAATAACTTAAGAGTAAAATCACACAAAATGCACGATCCATGTCGTAAAACGTATCGCGCGGACACAAAACACTAGATTATAGGAAAAACGATCCCAGATTTTGCATACTGTAATTACTAAAATGTAAACAGTACCAAACACCCCTAACCAACAGCAGACAACTACCCACAAAAACAAAACCCCGGCACTTCCCTCAAATAGCCGGCGTCACCGGAATTTCGCCTAGGGTCGCCGGCCATGGCCGGTGGGGTGGGTCTCGTGTCTCAGGTGGTGCTTCAGGGTCACTAGTACATCACTACAATTTTGTTTAATTTTTCTGTACGAAATTCAAGCCATAGCAGTTTACCGAGACTCAAAAAGGACAATAAAAAAACAATATTTCACAAATCGATATCTAACGTGTTCTAAACAATAACCAACGAGCTAAACAACATAAAAACTCATAAATAACAGATTAGGGATTATACCTAACAATTTTAGCTCACAAAATCCAAGCTTTCCTAGTTCCAAGTGATCAAAGAGTAAGAATTAAGACTTGAGGTATTTTTGTGATTTATTTGGGAAATTTGGAGATTTAATGAGCTAGGAATTGTTGAGATTGATGAAAGAGAGATCAAGGGCAGAAGGGATGAAGAAGAACTCGGCCAAGTGAGGAGGTGGGGTTTTTGGGTAGAGTTTCCTAGCAATTCCTTGTATTAAATGCACATAAATGTACATCAATGCACATTCATGCACAAGCCACCTCACCAATTCTATTCTTTTCTTTAAAAACCTAAGTCTATTTAGCACAAAAGATCTAGATATTAAGAGGAAAGTTTTGTTTTACCCAACTAGATTTATTTGAAAAGATTCCAATTCTGAAGAAATTTCCCAAAATGTAAATACCACATTAAAATAATATTAAAATTGGGAAAAATTCAAATTGAACCAAAACGTCCCATATACCCCCAAATCTTGCGCACTGGTTTTATTTTAGCTAAACTAGGTGCTGGCAAGTCTATATGGACGTTTGATCACAGTCGGGTTAAAACAGAAAATACCGACAATTTTACCCTAAAACGGAAAAATTCGCATAACGAATTCTAAAACGTTACAATCAAGTAATCCCTTCTTGATTCCACTTAGCCGTTATTCTGCTTGGATCTAGTACTAATTTGATCGTCGGAGGGTCCTCGGTGGTACCAAACCATCCCGGGACTTCTTTGCAGGTATTCGGCGCTAAACTCCTCAAATCACCAATCTCCTCAAAACCCATTGAGACCCACACGCAATAGAAGATCACCGCCGAAATCTACCGGGAGATCAACGGAAGACAATATCTGACGGAGACCCGAAAAAGATCTCCATCAGATGATTTTTACGAACTTTTAGTCCCGGTTATAATTTTCAAAAAATTTCAATTAAGTTGTTAGAAATTTCTGAAAAATTTAAAGAGAAGTTTGCTAAAATGAAAAGAAAATTACGTAGAGATTATGAGAAGAAAGGACTCACGGTAAGTAATATGATGACACTGTGCATTTATTCTCTATTAACCCTAGACACAAAGAAGTAAAAATGATGGCAGCAATCGGATATTTATAGTACCAGAATATCAGAGCGAGGAAACCCCAATGGACACGGGTTGGATAGCTTATTTGAACTATCTGAATCCGAAAACTCATATATGGATATCGCGTACCTCCTGACGGACGCGAATATGGATATGATAGTACTTGAAAATTAAATCACAATCCATATTTGATAGAATTTGAATCTGAATATTGATCAAATATTGGGGATACCATATCCGTTAAATCGAATTTGGATAGTAAATGGATAAGAGATATTTTTAAAAAAAAAAAACAAGCTCGTATGATGACATCAAGTCGGTTTCATAGATAGAGTTAAAACGAAAATTTATGTAAGTTATGGTGTATTTTTATTATTTGGTAAGCTATTTCTATACCTAATACCTATCCAGGTTGAATACGTAAATAACGGATGGGGTACGTAGTTCAAAAATAGCGATCAATTCAGTGGAGATGGTAAGGACGGTATAAGAAGTAATATCTGCTGTAATTAATATCGCTTCATATCTTTTCCAAGTCATATTAAATTGTAATTATGGGTGACCGAAGTTTAAGAGATGTTTGTTTCCTGAAATAAAAAAACAAGAATGTGAATTGAGCTTTTACAAACAAATTTTTTTGTCTTATGGAATTGTCATTCTTTTGTTTGTTTATAAAGAATTGGAATGATTTTTGTTTCTTTCAATCCTTTCTTTTGTTTGGTTGAACAAAAAAAACTGAAAATGGTGTGCGGCATATTGCCTAGAGGTGGGCAATAGGAGTTTGGGAGGAGAGACCCGGAGTTGAACCCGGGATCTCATTTAGTGCTTGGAAGAGGGGTTTCGACCGATGGTCCGAATTTCTTCGAATATGTCATGCGAGGCTGGTGGGCTTCGTTGCGGTCAAGAAATTAAGATTTGAGAATTGGATAAATAGAAGAAAGAAAGAGAGAAATTAGGTTAGGTAGCAGTAACTTTTCAGAAATAAAATAATATATCTAATCCTATGTATCTTTGGGAATGAGCATTTCTATCAGAAAAAAGCTTGGATTTGGAATTGCAAAAAATGCGATGTAAATTCCCATTTTGATGATGTCAATTTCCAAAACTTGCAATTCCTATTCCATGCAAACAAACAAATTAGGTAACCATAACTTTTTCCAAATAAAATAATATATCTAATTCTACGTGTCTTTGGAAATGCAATTCCTTCTAAAAAAGCTTGGATTTGGAATTTCCAAAAAAAGTGATGTAAATTCCCAATTTGAAGATGTCAATTCCCAAAACTTGCAACTCATATTCCATGCAAACAAACAAAGGAATGACAATTCCATGCTCTTTTGTTTTGATGAATAGTGTCTTGTCCTTTCAATTCCCATAAGTTTTGGTAATTCTTTGCAAACAAACCGAACCTTCCAAGTTTTTGACTCTTTGGAATGAGGAAAATATGATGTTTACAATTTGAATAGATTTGACCAAGGTCTAGAAAAATAATTACCGGAAAATGCAGTGCCTATGAATTTTCTTTTTAGGAGTTAGAAAAATAAAGTTGTTAGCTTTAGTTGTTCTTTGAATATTTGATAAGCATTTTACGGATTTAAAATATAATTCATGGAAGACTCTTTAATAAGTTGAAAAATAACTTCCCAAAAAGTTACCTTTGTAACACGACAATTCTTTTTTTTTTTTATTTAATAAAATGGATCAAAATTTTTGTAGAATTACTGGAGTTGGATGTTGGTTACAAATTCTTCAAATTCACATTTTTAGTTAAACATAAAAATAATATATTTTGAAACTTTTAATTTTAATTTTGAGTGTAGAGAATAAACTTTAGGCTAAATTGTTAAAAAGCCTCCAGCCCGTTCGGGAGTTGTCTATAACCCCTAATAATTTCGAAATTGCTGGGAGAGGACTACTGTTCAAAATCTTTATGGAAAAAATCCCAGTGCTGCATTTCATTTAGAGCTTTATGCCTTCGAACTGCTTAAAAAATATTACATGTAACTAGTATAAACGGGGTTTTAATTGCTCCCATAATTCTTTTAACAAGAGCCAAAAGTCCCGGGGTTTTTTACGTATGAAACGGGCTGGGTTTGTATTGACAATTTACCTTAAAATCTCTACTATTATAATTCAAATCCATACCTAATAAGCCAAAAGCCACATGGATTTTCTTCATATTTTGGGCGATAAAACAGAAAACTCACAAAATTCCTTCTTTCTTCTCTCAACCATGGAGTTGCCACCTCATCCCCTCTCTCTCTCTCTACCCTCCCTTCTCTCTCTCACCTCGTGATCTCTTCTCTCACTCAATGTGACCCTCCATCTTCTCGAGACTTGAATTTATTTTTTAATTCCACAAAAAACAAAAACCCAAAAACCTAATAACAGTCGTGCGCGGAGCACGTGATTATTGAAAATGCAACCAACCAACCGTTTGCAATTAAGCCCATTAAATAGTGGCCTGGATTGCATTCAGGATCCAAACCACATGAGTTAACAAATCCGCTACATTTGCAAATCACCCCTTAACTTTCCAAAAATGTCAAAATGTTATATCCAAATCAATTAATTACTTTCCTCCCGCAATTTGCTCCCTACATTTAACCACCCTTCCTTTTATTGATAAAATAAAATTGCATCACGGCAAAATAATTAAATCCTATAAAAAACCCTTCATTTTTCTTTTACACTCCTCAATAAAACCCTAGCCAGCGATTTCGATCCTCGGCTCAAACCCACATCAATTCGGTAAATATTTTTCATATAATCATTTTATAATTTCTCACACTTTTCACGATTTTTGTGTTATTTTTATCATGTTATGTTGTTTTTATATCTAATCGTCAATATTATCCTTTTCTTGAAGTTTGGTGAAGGGGCCCTAAATTTTTATATGTTTTTGTTGGATTATTGCATATTGCCCCCTTCAAATATGGGATTTAGCATGCAGGCCCAAAAAGATAGCTGTTGAACATGTTGATGTTCTTGAATCTGAGTGATCGATGGTTATTGCAGTTGATTGATTTGTGAATATATTTATATATGCTATTTCTGGAGTTTGACGATAGATAATAGTATTATTTGACGAGAAATTCTGGTTTTAATAGTTTGTTGATAGAAAAACTTGGCTGTTTAGTTATTTCAAGCTCAATTGAAGCACAACTCCTCCCAGAATTTTCATTTGGACGCTATGGTTGACCTTAACACACCATGATCATTTTTGTTGATTCTGGAAGCAGACATTATTTGGGTCATCTTAGGTGATAAATTTGGTTTATGTTCTTTACCTGTTCATCATCAAATTATGTTATCTTGTGTTTGATTTTTCTTTAGCCTATGCTTGTTTGTTAATACGTATTATGAACACATTGGGTTCAGGTGGGCTAATTGTATAAAATTATGAGTTTCGGAAGTATTAACAAACCTTTATCATGAAAATTATACCGCAGTCACAGAATTATCCTACCACAATCTTCAATTTTCTGTAAAGGTGGTCGTATTCAAATCAGTGTGACGAGCTCTATCACACAATTCTTTGATCACTGTTAAGGAATTTGATAATGATTGGTTCTAAATTCAGTTGTTTCTAAATTCTAATGAAATGTTCATATTAAGTGCATCGGTTTTATATCCACAAGCCCATTGCTCTTCAATTGGTGCCGGTTACCATTTAACATCTAAAGCTCAGTATTAAGGCACCTGAAATATTAGTTTTCTTAATCCATATTGTTTCTCACCTTTAACATTTAAACATCTTCTGAAATTTGTCTCCTGTTACTCTTGCAGGTAATTTTGGTTCTATATACGAAGCAGAGTGATCCAATCCAATTTTTCAGGCAACCATGGCATCAGAATCAGATGACAAACTCTCAAAGATCAAAACATCAAAACAGGAAGCAAAACGTATCATCATGGTAGCAAATTTACTCCCCCTCTATTCTCATAAAGATTCAACAACCAATCGGTGGTCATTTTCATGGGACGAGGACTCATTGCTTCTTCAAATGAAGGATGGCTTCTCGTTAGAAACAACTGTTATATACATTGGCAGCCTCATGGCCGATATCGATGTAACCGAACAAGAAGAGGTCGCGCAAAGTCTATGGCATAATTTCACGTGCATACCTACATTCATTGATCGTGAGCTCCACAACAAATTTTATCATGGGTTTTGTAAAGGACAATTATGGCCTTTGTTTCATTATTCGTTGCCTTTCACTTCTAAAGTCGGTGATCTCTTTGACCGGGCTCTTTTCAATGCTTATATCTCTGCTAACACTATTTTCGCTGAAAAGGTTATTGAGGTGATAAGCCCTGACGATGATTATGTCTGGGTTCACGATTATCATCTCATGCTTCTCCCGATGTTGTTAAGGAAAAGGCTAAGCCAAGTCAAGCTTGGTATATCTTTGTATAGCCCTTTTCCTTCTTCTGAAGTTTACAAGGCCTTACCTGTGAGAGACGAGATTTTAAGGGGATTACTCAATGCTGATATGATTGGTTTCCATACATTTGATTATGCCAGGCATTTTCTCTCGTGTTGCAGTAGAATTCTAGGGTTGGATCATGAATTAAAACATGGTTCCATTGGAATCGAGTATTATGGGCGAACGGTTAGGATTAAGATTCTGCCTGTTGGAGTTCATGTGGGCCGGCTTGAAACTGTAATGGGTTTTGATTGTACGATTGCGAAAGTTCGAGAACTTGAGGAAAAGTTTAAAGGGAAGAAATTGTTTTTGGGAGTCGATTACATGGAAGCATTCAAAGGCATTAGCTTAAAATTGCAAGCTCTCGAGCTGTTGTTAGAGAGGAATCAAGAGCTAAGAGGGAAGCTTGTCCTTGTTCAAATCGCAAATCCTGCTCGTAGTGCCAGAAAAGGCGTGAGCGAAGCAAGAAGTGAAGTAATCTCAATTGTCGAAAGAATCAATAACACTTTTGGTAGTACGGGCTATGAACCTGTTGTTTTTATTGAGCATTCAATTCCTTTTTATGAAAGAGTTGCATATTATGTTGTAGCCGAGTGTTGCATTGTGAATGCTCTGAGGGAAGGGATGAACTTAGTCCCATATGAATATGTAGTAAGTCGGCAAAAAAAAGGTAGTACCGAGACTAGCACTCTAATTGTATCGGAATTTGTGGGTTGCTCTCTTTCTCTTAGCGGAACTTTTAGGGTTAACCCTTGGAGCGTTGAGGACGTAACTGAGGCAATGAGCCTTGCAGCCGAAATGTCTGAATCTGAAAAAAAAATGCGACATGAAAAGCATTATAAATATGTGAGCTCTCATCAAGTGACGTATTGGGCATTAAGCTTTGCTCAAGATCTTAAAAAAGCTTGCGATGATAATTCCGATCGAATTTGTTGTACCCTTGGATTTGGTTTGGATGTTAAAGTTGTCGCGCTTTCACCTAGTTTCAACGTGTTGTCGGTTGATGAGACAATTAGTTTCTATAAGCGAGCAAATAGGAGGGCGATATTTTTGGATTATGATGGGACTATAATGCCAGAGTTTTGTAAAGATAAGACTCCGACTGAAGAGGTTATTTCGTTGCTTGATGCTTTGTGCAGTGATCTTAATAATACGGTGTTCATTGTAAGCGGAAGGGATAGGAGATCTCTTGGGGAGTGGTTCTCGCCGTGTGAAAAGCTTGGGTTAGCTGCTGAGCATGGCTATTTCATAAGGTCTGTTATCATTGACTCATTTCTTTTTCATGTTTTCTGTAAATTTAATGTGGATTATAATTCAGATTTTTGTTAATTAGTTGTAAAACCAACCATCATGATTAAATTTCAGTGTGTTGAGAAATATATAATTAGTAGATTTGAGTTGTTCTGCACATCTAGACCTTGTTATAAACATCATGAGCAACGCATCAGATAATTATAATGCAACCTGCTTTTGACCAAAATCCTCTTGGAAATATTGCCATGGTTAGTCATTGATCTAAAAATCTAGATCATTCTCCTCTTGTGTCATATTATGATGATAAATTGAGTATTGATGATAGATTTAAGGTACAAAAGGTTTAGTTATTAGCAATATTTGTGCCCTGTTTCTCAAAACAATAGAAAAGGAATTGAACGGTATAACTCTACTGAGTTGGACCATTTAATCTGATCATAAATTGGTTTAAAGCTAAAAAAAATAAAATTGAAGGACCTAAGCAAACCTATGCATTTCTAAAGGTATTCTTCCAAAATGGCCGAGGAAAAAAATATAATTAATCAAATATCATGATGAAAACATTGTTTATGTGTGCTGCAGACATATATACTAATATGTTAATGTTATACAAAGATGTCTCGAATGTGTAAACAACTACATGAAACGGTTTTCAGTACTGGTTAAGGTTTATACATACACATGAAACAATAATCAGTAATAATTAAGGTTAATGATGAATTAATTAATGTTGATATGTAAGGAGTGGGTTAATTCTAATTTCGCTGTTTCTCTCCTATGTAGATGGAGCAAATCTTCAGACTGGGAAGTATCTCCAGGCACTAGCATAGATTGGAAAGATCTTGCAGAACCCGTAATGAAAGTGTACACCGAGACAACATATGGCTCCTACATTGAATCAAAGGAAAGTGCATTGGTGTGGCATCATCAAGATGCTGACATTGATTTCGGTTCTTGTCAAGCCAAAGAATTGATGGATCATCTTGAGAGCGTGCTTGTTAAAGAGCCTGCCATTGTTAAAAGGGGGCATCATATTGTTGAAGTCAAAGCTCCGGTATGATTTCTTTCTTATATTTTTCATCAAAATGCAGTAGGGTATGCAAAACCTCTCTATTTTTAAATGCGTTTAGGAACACATGAATTGCATGTTTATCGCCTGTGGAACAGAGATAACGTTAATTTTTTTAATTTAAAGAAAAGATATTTCCCTTGTAACCTGTAATATTTGTATGCATGATTCTGAATTCTTCATGCTCTTATATTCTCTCTTTTTTGTACACATTTTGAGTTGTTCAAGAAACTTGATGTTCATTAAAGCAGCTGAATATAGACAATATTTTTAAATTCAGATTTAACGCTAACATTTTCATTTCTTATTCTCTAACTTAACATTCCTCTTACATTACAAAGCCTGAACCATGTCGATCCGCTTCTGGCTTGCTTATTTCCTAATTTTTCCTTCAGAAGTTTCTTAATCTTGGTCATAATTTAGTAAAACAACTATAATTATCGAGAGTGGGAAGGGGAGGTACCCAATGCTCCCCTATGCAGCACTATGCAACTCACATGATTGGGGTGTGGGGCCCACACTCTGAAGTGTGAGGCCCGCTCCCTTTGTGAGTGTCGCGCAGTCTTTGCGCAAGAAAAGGGTTGTGTAGCCTTTTCTCTTATCGAAATATGTAAAGAAAATACAGAAATCTTAATAAATTTAACAATTTTTGCATAGATAGAAGAGTCTGGGGACAAAATGTCGGGAAAAGGAGGTTCATTTACGTTTTGCATTGAACAGTGAGATTAATTGGACCTATAACTCTAACCATCAAGTTTTAAGTAGAGACTAACGCAAAGAAAGATCGCAAAATTATTTTGATTTCAAATGTATGAGTAATTTGAAATATTCCTCAGATTTGTTGTTACATATAAGCTTCTCTAAGCTATTTGATTGTGCTTGACGAAATGCAAATGTCAACCTCTTGTGTTTAGACGTGAGAGAGCGGTATTACTATAATATAGATTTTATGACAAACATCAGTTTGTTTGTTTTTATTCATTTATACGCCATATACATGTACTTATATATATGCTAATATGACACGACACGCATGACATACCTGTGTTGCACCACACATTTTCATTATATCAAAGTTTTTTTTTTGGTAAGAATTGAGTCATTAGTTTGGAAATTTTACTTTAAGCGTATTTCAGCCAATTTGAACTTTCTTGTACTGAGTTTAATTTTGGAACTCGCAGGGAGTTAGCAAAGGATCTACTGTTGACAAAATATTGAAGGCGCTGGTTAATACCGGGAAATCTCCGGATTTTGTGATGTGTATCGGTGATGACCGCTCGGATGAGGATATGTTTGAGAGCATCGATGCCATTACATCAAGCACCGATGTTTTCTCTGAAACCCCTCAAGTCATTTCTTGCACAGTCGGTGAGAAGCCGAGCAAGGCAAAGCACTATGTCGAAGATAGTTCTGAAGTGATAAAATTGCTTCAGGATATTGTTTCTATTTCCGGCGAGGAATAATGAGCTCGGCTAAGCTTAGGGGGTTTTAGTGTCCGTTTGATTGCATACGTCTGAAGTTTTCCTGATAACAAATTTACATACAGCAGGTTTGACGATTCTTTTTAAGAAAAACAATACTTGAATGAAATCCCATTATGCATACTATTTAGTCCTTTGAATTGTTATGCTTTGCTGGTTTCATTTTAATTGATCGATGATTATCTTTTTGTTCCAGTGGTTGCGTAATCAAATATTCTACAAAATTCTGTATGCTTATGATGAGAGGGATTATGTTTGCATTTATTCAGGCTTTTGGGGAGAATTTGATGCAAGAGGTTCATTGTGGTGTGGTATTGAATTTGTAATCTTTTCCTTTCTATGGATATGGTTTAGATTGCATTTTTTAAAAATGAAGCAAGGTGAATAATGTTTTATCCTTTTTCCAAAGTAAATGAGGGAAGATTTATACTTTAAAGGCATTTTTGGAGCAAGAGACTAAAAAATAGAGGTAGGAAGGCTGTACGTTCAAAAAAAATTTTGGGGGGAATTTTAGACCAAAAAAATCCAAGTGATTACCTTTTTCAATAGCCATTTGTGATAAAAATAAATTTGGATTCAAATACAATAAAATAAATTACCTATCTTGTAAAAAAAAATGCTAAAAATGCTAGAGGATTGAGATACATATGTTCCTCGGAGCATGATGATAGTGTGTTTTTTGTAATCGGGTCGTATTTATGAATTATAATTCTTCTATTATGTACATGTAATTCAATCAACTCCATCATAAAATATATCTATGATCTATATATTTGTTATGAATCATGATTGCTAAATTTTTTTGCCCAAAGGGGCTTGCACGGACTGGCTTGGGCCTTCAGGAGCTAGGCGACTGCGGGCTCAGGTTTTCAATCGCAAAAAAAAGAAAGAACCTTGGGCCACAGTGGCTCGGGTCAGGTCAGTGCATGCCCCTCGACCGCAAATTTATTATATGAACCTACAATAATAAACTGTTCCCTTTTTTTCTCCATCTCTCTTTTCCTCCAATAATATACCATCCTCCTTAATTTTTACTTATTTTTATTTGTTTCTGGTTTTTAAAATGAGGCTGAGGGGCTGCAGGGACACCCGGCCTGCAGTGCCCCCTCACATGGGTGCAGCCCCTGGCCTACAGTGCCCCCTCACATGGGGATACTTTTGTAGAAAATCCCAGGACAATTTAGGCACTTTTCTGCGAAGGTCCCCCTTTATGTGAGGGGGACACTGCAGTGTCCCTGCAGCCCCTTTTTGGCCTTTTAAAATACCTCTCACTTAACTTATGTGATGTTAATGACAAAGTGGCAACATAATTTTTTTAAAAAAGAGAAGAAGGGATTTACACAGCGGGTTGCGTACGCAATAGACCTAGCATGTACGGGCCTCACACACGCTGGGTCTGTTGCGCAGCAGGGCGTGTAGCTCGGCCGCGTATCGCACCTGAGCCCTAAAAAAACACTAAAAAAGTGTTTTGCTGAAAAAGAGTATTTCATAAAGCACCATGGACTTTCAAGGTATTAGAGACATCGCCATTAAATTTTAAAAATGTCATATTTGGTTTATTTTGTAAGACTATTTCCCCCAAAAATGTCGTAATCAGCATTTTTGGGCTGTTCATACACATACAAGGTCATGTTGCGGGCTTTTAATCTGCTCACCTTAAACGAGTGAAGGAAATCAACATTTTTATACAATATTGCTAGTTTAAAAGTGTTCATGATATTTTTAAAGTTCAATGGTGCTATCTCAAATACCCGGAAGTTCGGCGGTGCATCACCAAGTTCACCAGCTGAAGAACTCTACAAAAAGAAAGAAAAAAGGGGAAAACAAATTGAGGGAGTTTTCTGCAATTTAAGCCAACGACAAGAACTTTATCAGAGGAGCTTTCCTCATTTCCCCAAACACAACACAAGCAATCAACCATGGCTCTCGAAACCCTTCAGAAACAACTAGGGCAAGCTCTCTCCCGTCTCCACACCCCTTTCATTTCAATTCCAAAATCCTAAAAGTTCGATTTTTTTTTTCTGTTTGCAGGTATGAGTTTAAGTCGATCGATCTCCTGCGCCACGTCATGACGTGTCACGACCTGAAAATTTGCTCATGACCGGCACTTAAATCATGCAACGTCTAAAGGCGTGACGTAACTTAAGTAAGCTGAAGTCCAGAAATCTAAATCTTTTTAAGAAAATAAAAGATGTGAAGTTTTGAAAATAAAGGTATGATGAAATCAAACGTTTTCTTAAATGTATAATTAATGGAACATGAAAATGCAAGTGGATTTGGTTGTTGGAAAACATGTTTCGTCTTTTAAAAATTTGGGCAGCACCTCCTTTGTATATTTTGATCCAAAACCACATATACATAATAATAATAAGGGCATCCCCAAGCGGGAGCTAGCTCTTCACCAACCGGCGGAATCACAACCATGCAAGATAGAAATATATGTATACGACGCCCAACGGCGAAGATCAACACAAAGGATAAATTAAAGCAAGACATCAAACCCACCAAGCGAACATATAACCCATCGCTCAAGTCTCGCAACTACAAGTCTTGCTAAATCTTACGACTTATACATGTAGGGTTAGCTTAGCACCTTAGCAAGGTTTGGGCAAGCATCAAACATGCAATTTAAAAATTTTGGGGTGCTAAACAGACCAACCAAGTAATCGAACTAGAGAATTAGGGTTAAACATGATATGTAAACAACTTTACATCTAAGTGAATACGGAATACAACCTTTGTAGACCGGTCCTTCACTTCTAAAGCTCCGTGTAGTTGCCCCTTCACCCCTAGTAGTGAATATCCGAACTATAGTAAGGATCACATGAAGAAATGAACAAGCTTGCTCAATGCCTTCGAAGCCGAAGATGATCTACGTCGAGGAGACTCAAGCTCATGCTACCTTTTCACTAATGGTGAGATTAGTGAAGTAAACACCCTAGACTAAATGGCTAACAGTAGAGGATGGTGAAGTAGGAATATCGCTCACTTTAGATTTGGTTTTCTCATTTTATTTCATCACTTTGTCAAAAGCTAGAAAGCTTCAAGAGGAAGAAGAGGATGAAGTGATCAAGTGATGAAAGAATCAATCCTAAGGTTAGAAATGCAACCATGGGTGAGTATATCACATATACCAACCCATGTAGAGAGTTAACCGGGATGTATGGTTAAGGTTAGGTCAACAAATATTTTAAGTAAAAACAAAGTAGTGGACTTTAGTCAAAGCTTATCTACAAGCTTCTCCAAGCTTCCAATCATGACTCATGTCTACTAATTTGTAATTACTTAATGATAAATAAAATCATAACATTAACCTAGCATGGTGTGAGTCTCATACATACATGTTGCATGTGTAACCTAGCATGACACACTAAAATATATCACATATATTTATGTGTGCAAAAACAATACAATTAATATATATTATATATATATTAATGTATCATAAATGAGAAAAATGAATACTTAAAGTGAGCCAATATTAGTTAATGTAATTTAATATATCAAATATATAATTATACATTAAATTATTAAATCAACACTTGATTTAATAATCCGGTCATATTTCATATAACCGACTAATATCCAATGTATCAATTTATCGAATCAACAACTTGATCCGATAACCCGGCTATATCACATACAACCGATCGATGTACAAATCGCGAGAATAGAATGCGGTATCACATACACGCATTAATCTCGGTCCCGCACATATCACATATGTGCTCCTACTCCGTTTCGCATGAACCAGGAAATCTCTGTGTAGGACTCTAAAGACCCGTCAGTACGCCGACAGTAGATGATGATCATATCAAACACCCACAAGCCGCAAGCGGTCTGCTAAACGTAACGGCCACCTGGGTATTAAGCGATCAGAAGATCAACAAGAAAGCCTGCTATAACTCCTGCGAATCCAATCAGTAACACTACTGTACAGTCCGGTCTCTTCGTCAGATATGTCGCATATCACAGCCTGGGGGTGGTATAACGTCAGACCCCAATAGCCTGATAAGTTATGCCGATGCAAGGTCCATAACGGTTCGAGAAACTACTGATAACACTTACCAGTAAATCTCAGCAACCCTGGCCAGGGATTTCCTGTTATGGCCAATCGAGCATAGCGCAATATCAACTCCCAATACCGGGAGAGATGAAACCCCTCCTATCGCTCATTGCCTCCATGTGACAGGGGACTGTACCCAAAAACCACCTTTTTGCATGATCTCTTGACCGTGGTATGGTGGAAATCAAAGCATAGTGGGAATCACACAAGACTCTATGACGATCTCGGGTCTACAGACTAACCTGTACCAGTGTCACCAGAGAACTGCTATCCGACGATAGGTATAATACCATCTAGGAGTTCTCGGCGAGTCCGTTCAGTGTACCCAGTCTCCACTGAGCACCCATATACCTTCTCTGATGTCAAATACCAATGGATATGGGATCATCCATCGCCCATCACATGGGTCGAGAAGCGTATACGCTAGTCTATTCTGTAGTATCAATGTCCTGTCTTGATACTCCCGCGACTAGGAACAATTATAGGGTGTACTTTGTAGACTACCCTTGGCCCCACTAGTATGGTGTTCATCATAGTCCTGGTAGTCAAGTACACATCCTAAGGGCTTTGTCAACATGTGAGAGCAAGACAACATCACGTATACAAGTCAACGTGTTAAGACAAAGAGCAACCAGATAGCATACTATCATATCGAGCAAGAAAGTCCTCCCTATATATGTCCAAGCATCCACTACAATATACATCCCATGTACAGTAATGGCCTATAGGGAATACATATAACTAACAATCTCCCACTTGTACTAAGGCCATCTGTTGTAGTATCCAATACCCAACAATATAGCAGTGGTTGTAGTATCCCATACTCAACCATCCCCAAATCTCTCAAATAGTATTTGGGGAATCAGGCCTTAGTGAGTGGATCCTCCGTGTTAACCTCAAAATCTACTCTCCTTACCTCGATCCCTTGGAGATCAACCATCTCCCTGATCAGGTGATACTTGCCTCAGAATATGTTTGGAACGCTGATGGGACCTTCGTTCCTAGGCCAAACCCACAACTCCATTGTTGTCACAATAACAGTTATTGGACGCTCAATGGTAGGAACCTTGTTCATCTCATGAACAAGAAATGCCCAGACAACCACTTTGGCAGCATCATTGGTAGCAATGTATTCAGCCTTTATCGTCTAGTATGTCTCTGTATCTAGTTTGGAACTCTTCCAACATACCGTTCCTCTAATGAGGGTAAAGACAATGCCTGTGACTGACTTTCAGTCGAACTTATCACTCTGGAGGCTGGACCCAAGAACTTTCTTTCAGTGCTTCTCAAGTACTTAAGAATGTCCTCTGCAGCTTTTCAGTGATTCTCCCAAGATCCGATTGATTCCTTATCACTACACCTAGTGAGTCATCTACATCAGGTACATAACATCGCATGCATGATAGAGCCTACTGCCGAAGCATAGGGTATCTCTTGCACACGAGCTCTCTCCAAATCAGTCTTGGGAGACATTTTTTTGGAGAGAGTGATCCATGAGTAAGTGGGCGAACCACCACGCTTAGAATCGTCCATACTAAACCCTTTTAGTATGGTGTTAATGTACCTGGATTTGGGACACTCCCAACATCCACTTAGATCTATCACCATAGATCATAATCCTCAAGATGTAGTAGGTATCATCCAGATCTTCTATTGAGAATCGTTGTGATAAGAGGAGCTTGACCGAGTGTAGCATAGGAAACCATTTCCTATCAAGAGTATGTTATCTACGTACAATACGTGGAAGACAACCTTACTCTCTACAACCTTCTTGTATATACAAGGTTCATCTACTATTTTGATGAAGTCAAACTCTTTTACTGTTTCATCAAAACAGATGTTCCAATTCCGCGATGCTTGCATTGATCCTGATGGACTTAAGACATGGTCTCTTTCCATTCCATATCTCATATGTAGTGGTAGGTCCTGATTTGGATGGAACCTCATTCAATAGGTATGCAACTTCTTAAGTGCATAACTCCAAAAGAAAACAGGCAACTCAGCAGTATTCATCATACAGCACGCCATATCTCATAGGGTGCGATACCTCCGCCCCGATACACCGTTGTGCTGTTGTATATTCGAAGGAGTAAGCTGAGAGAGAATCACATTCTCCTTTAAATAATCCAGGAACTTCATGCCCAAGTATTCTCCTTTCCGATCACATCGAAGGACTTAATACTTCTACTCGTCTGGTTCTTCAACTTCAAGCTTATATTCCTTGAACTTTTCATAAGTTTCAGACTCGTGTTTCAACAGGAACACATGTCCGAATCTTGAGAGATCGTCAGTGAATACAATGAAGTACAAAGAACCAAGCCTGGAATTTATAGACTTTAGAACGTATACATCATCATGTATCCGTCCCAAGAGTTCAGTAACTCTTTCTCTGTTTCTAGTAAATGGAGTATTGGCCATTTTACCTTTGTGACATGACTGACAAGTTTCACAAGATGTAGATTCAAACTGATTTTAAATATGCATCTTAATGTAACTTAGCTAGTTAGGTCGCATTGATATGACCTAGTCTACAATGCCTCACGTTCATATCTGAACTACTCTTCTTGTGTGTGTTCTACATACTCTGAACTGTGGTTTGATTTAGAACGTATATGCTATTATGTAACGTGCCTGATTGAATCAATTCTTGATTCAAGAAAATATTCACAACATCATCCTCCAATACAGAATTATATCCTTCTTTAACTCAGTAAAGAACATGATGTAATGTTGTATATCAGGTTCGGTATGTAATAACATTTGTTCAGAATCAATGTATTAATACAAGGTGATATTTGCCAACTGACTTCGCTGCAACAATTGCATCATTCTCTAACACTTAGAGACATATCACCCATTCTCAGTTCTCTACCTTTCTGTAGCCCATATAACTCTTACATATGCGGGATCCTGATCCGGTATCACATACCCAGGACGTAAAGGATACTGAGAAATAGTTCTTGGTAACGAACACACCCGAAGAAGATGCATCAACATGTACTTTCTTCGATTGGGTGGCATAGGAATCCGGATATTCCCCTATTTCCTGCTCGGACTTATAACAGTTATAAGATAGAGCGGAACCAACGTTCCCTAGCTCAGTATAATAAGCAGGTTCGGTCACTGCATCCATATTATTATTTTGATTAAGGCGTGACATGGTCTCTACCAGGAGAGAGAGAGAAGAAAACACTCTGCGTGCGCTTTTGCAAGATTAGATTGGTTATTATTTTATCTAATCAAGATGGCTCCCACCGTTTTTGTCAAATCTTTCTTCAAACCCTGAAAGGTAAGACTAGCCGGGATTAATTACATCCTACAAGTTCGCCAATCTTCCGGCCAGGCTAGTGTCGGTACTTTGAGGGAGATTCCTCGTGCTTTCGCACAGACCTAATTAAAATAAACCTCGTTTTCCCAGGGGCGTAACCCCGTTAACACCTTTCTAGACACCTACTCGATCGGCTAATTGTAATTTGTAAAACTCTCCCAGGAGTAACTCTTACTTGCAGTGGGTATCGAGATCCAACTATCTCATAGAAGGTATGCAATCTCATTGCAAATTTCAACACTTGAAATTCCCGATAATATTTTGCCCCAAGAGTCCTATGACCTTGACAGAGGTCAACAATCCATAGGCTGCTAGTCAAGTTCAACCCGCCATTTCATGATTGAATTAAACCCACCCGCACGACCCTTGACAGAGGTCAACAAGTTCATACGACTACCCTAATCCAATCGCATCATATGCTTTGCAGATAAGCACTAATCAGCTACCGCACACTACGCCTTGACAGAGGTCAACAAACGCAGCATGAATACTAAATATTACTTATCTAAAATGACGGAGGGCTACGACAGGTTTTTAAGAAAACTCTTTGCGTAATGAACTTGATATCGTCGTAGAATCGAGTGATTTTGTAAAGGGGTGTTTTTGAGGCTTTTACTAGTTTTGCTAAAGAGGTCACTCCCGGTGAAGGGATCTCGGCTCTTTCCTTATCGAATAAGGTGCTGGATATTCTACAAGGAATACCGCTATGCAAAGCAAAAACTATAGAAGCAATCAAAAGACAAACCGAGTGAGTTGTAGTATCTGCTAGTTTCGCTAAAGAGGTCACTCCAGGTGAAAGGATCTCGGCTCTTTCCTTATCGAATAAGGTGCTGGATATTCTACAAGGAATACCGCTATGCAAAGTAAGAACTAGAGCTATTAGTTTTTAAACAAGTTTCTACAATATCTTTAGGTTTCATTTTGTTTCATTAATCTCATTAATGAAGTCCCATTATTTATGCTTCACAAGCATAACAAAAGAAGGGAAAGCAGCAATATTTATTATATCTCATATATATAATATAGGCATTCATCTCAGAACATATCGAGTGAACACATCACAGAATATCAGCAGCAGAAGAATCACATATGAAATATTGGATATACTAGGTATCTGTTGATAAGAAGGCCGATGAGAAAACTCATCCGAACTCCTACTGAGCCTATCGGTGACAATCTCCGTACAGTCCGTTCTATTCTTCTAAGAGTATTGCATATCGGGCCTAGGGGGCGGTAGCCATCAGACCCTTAATAGCACAATAAGTCGTGTCGGGGTAGAGCTTAAAACACCCTGAGAAACTACTAGAGTACCTATCAGTAAATCTCGCTTGCCCTGGCCAGGGACTTTGTGTAATGGCTTTCCGAACACAGCGCGATATCAACCCCCAATACCGGGAGAGACGAATCCTATCTAACCGCTACTGCCTCCAAGTGCTTCGGGATTGCACCCAACTACTTTCTGTTTGCACGACTCCTTTGAGTCGTGGTAGGGTAGTAATCTAAGAACAGTGGGAACACACTCGAGGCGAAGTAGCGATATCAAGTCAACGGACTAAGCTGTACTCATGTCACTTGGGAACTGCTACCTAACGATAGGTATAGTACCAACCAGCAGTTCCCCACAAGTCCTGTCCAGTGTACTCATAACCTAATGAGCACCTGCATACTATCTCCAGTACGATGTACTAATGGCTGTGGGACAAACCATCTCCCCTGCTGGGATGAGAAGTGTATACACTAGTCTACTCTGGAGTATTGATGCCCTGTCTCGATAATCCTACGACTAGGGACCTGTATAAGGATGTGCTTATAGACTACCCAGCCTCCACTAGTGTGACTGTCATCACAACGCTGGTAGTCAACCAATATGTATAAGCGATATGCTAAAAAAAACATATACACATATTGAGGTAGAATCAAACCAAGTAGCATACTATCATATTGAGCAAGACTGTTAATATATCTGTGTATATCCTAAGCTTCCAAAATGTAATATACAAACCAGTATGATACAATAATGGCCTCTAGGGCATATATCACTAACAAACTTCCAAACCCTAATGTAACACCTTAGGATGTGATTAGTGGCTAATTATACTTTAGTATATGGTTTTTAATAAAAAGTTTACCAAAACGATTTTCAAATATTTTATCAAATTTAATGAATATTTTATTAGAATTTATTTAGCCTTGCACACACATGTGTATGTAAACTAGGGTTAAATTAGGGTTAAACCATGTTTAGCAACCATGGTGGATTAACCCATTTTCCTTAAGTGTATTTGGTTTTTAATTAAGTGTGTTTGTTTTTTTTTTAAATGGAAAATGATTTGAATTGGGGTTGACTTGGAGGGAGAGAGGGAGAGAGAGAGTGGGCATCATGGCTTGTGCCATACTTGCATTTAATGAAGAGAGAGAGAGAGAGAGGGGTTGACTCTTTGTGCTCTCATTTCTTTTGTTCAACACTCATTTTATCACAACTCTCTCTCACTCACACACACACACACACTCACAACAACAGCAGCAACAACAGGAGCTTCAGTAATAGCAGCAACACCAGCAGCATCAGCAGCAGCAGCCCAAGCAGCAGCAGCTTCAGGCATTAGCAGCAGCAGCAACATGCAGCACCAGCAGTAGAAAGCAGCAGCAGCAACACACCTCCTCCACCTCTTCTTCTTCCTCTTCTTCCTGCACACTAAGACCAAGAGAGTGAGGTATAATTCTTGGCCAACTTTCTTTGCCTTGCTAAACTTGTGTGTTAATTAGCTTCGATTAGTGTTAAAAGTGAGTTTTAGTGCTAAAATGATGATTAGTGTGGATTTTTGCCCAAGTGGTGATATTGAAGGTTAACCTAACTTAATTAAGTGTTATTAGGGCCACGTAAACCTAGTTTAACCTCAGATTTCACTAAAATACCATAGGGTTTCATTTAGTGCAAAAGTTAGCGTTTTAATGTAAATTTGACCTTTCTGTAATCTGCTGTAGACCCGGTTACTTCAGAGAAAATCTGGGATAACTGGAGCATGTACACTAGGTCTAGACTACACACACGAAGCATGAGCTCCAGATTCCCAACCCAGGCCGCAGTTTTATTCATTCTGGCCGCAATTTGCGGCCAGATAGGGGATTCTGGTGTTAGGGTTTTGGCTAGGGTAGTCTGCTGTGTATTCTAGTAGTTTGGCATATGCAACTTTTCACTTTTGTGCTCGAGTCAAAATCTAGAGCGTAATATCGTTTTTCCTATACGTTTAGTTTGCGCGACACGTGTGATACGTGAGTGGGTTCTGTGTTCCAGCGTGTCGCGACGTGTCGGGGTAGTTTAAGACGCGTATACACATGATCTAGCGTATCGGACACACGCGCGTTTAGTTCGCGACGCGAGTTTCTCGTTTGATTTCGATATCGCGTTTTTGTAGGATTTTTCTTATATGGTTTCCTTGTGTAAATTCTAGGTTCGCAGGCGGGTACGTCGGACGCCGCAAAAAAAGGGAAGCAAGTGGTTGGCTATGCTTAGCACGAGACCAGGTGAGTTGATTTAACATCTACGGGAAAATCGCCCGTATGGCGTTAAGCGTCAGGGCGTGATAGGATATTTTAGTCGTAGATGTTTATATGTACTATTGTAGCATATCTTCCTTGTTGCATATAGAAATGGTAGTTATAGAACACTGCACTGTCACTAACGGTTCAAGCTGCACAAGCACTATTTGCATGTTACACTCACACCGTTAGTAATTGCCATGACACTCGCACTATAGGATTGCTACGAATTATATATCGTCTTGATTACCGCATCATTGATGATTGTCATGACTTTATCGCATATCGGCATATATACACATATATTGATATCTTCATACTTGCGCACATGCACACTGTATATCCATACCAGTGCACACATATATTGATATCTTCATACTTGCGCACATGCACACTGTATATCCATACCAGTGCACACATATATTGATATCTTCATACTTGCGCACATGCACCCTGTATATCCATACCAGTGCACACATATATTGATATCTTCATACTTACGCACATGCACACTGTATATTCGCATATATATCCGTTTGCACATCCATACCTATATACATACATATGTTACATATATGGATGATATTGACTTGTTTCAAAAATATAGGGACCGCATGAGATATTTTCAAAACTGGATCCTTTTTAAAAGAGCGGTTTTCCCTTTTTACTCTTAGTGTCATACGACACATTGCATGGATTTACACATTGAGTTTGGATTTATGGGATTTCTGGATTTGAGAACCGTGGTATTATTTTAAGAAAATACGCACTGTTTTAAAAAAAAAGCCCTGTTTCTCTTGATATGATATTTCAGTGCGTCCACCATGAGTTTTCTCGATTCCAGAGAGTTTGTGTGAGTATACCCGATTCGAGGAGTGGTAGGCACCGATTGCGGGTACATGGTAGGCCCGGTATAGTACCCCGGGGCAAGAAGACTCGTATTGTTAGACGGTGAGCCTGGCGAAGGGACTACTACCTACCGGTGATTGGTTGGACCTGGCGGTTATCCGGAGGATACTGACCAGAGTCGATAGATGGATACGGGACGACACGTACTGCCGGGGCCGAGGGCCGATTCCGCAGACGGAGCCCGTGGGTCGACCCGGACTGACGGGGCCCGATACTTGAGGATTTGCGTGTCGATGCTGGACACGATTATTTTATGATATTTCGAGTGCCGATGTTGGGCACTCACGATTCTATGAGGTTTACAGGATTTGAGGGCCGATTAGAGTGACGTCGCCTGAGTTTTACTGGGATTTGGGTGTATTAATGGACACCGGTTATTTTCCACGTTGACATTCCGTGTAGATGTTATTTATTTCCATGCTCAGCATTCAGTGTTATACATCTCATCCTGTATCTGTAGTACCTGATAGAGTACACTTGCTATGCACGATTATTGCATACCCTGCTCATCCTATATAGATGTTATTAGATTGCACTAGCTATGCACGATTATTGCATACCCTGCTCATCCTATATAGATGTTATTAGATTGCACATGCTATGCACGATTATTTCATACCCTGCTCATCCTATATAGATGTTATTAGATTGCATTTGCTATGGATGATTATTGCATACCCTGCTCATCATATTGAGATATTATTAGATCGCACTTGTTGCATGATTATTGCGCATCCAGCTCATCATATAGATGTTATCTGTTGGCATAGGTTAGAGTATCGCAGTACGTGCATACTCGCGATTACCTTTATATGTTATCTACTATTCATGAGTTGGCAACTCACCCCCATTGTGCCACAGTATTTGTAGGTTTCCCCTCAGAGTAGTCGCGGCAGGCTGCTTTCTTGCATCTTTTGATACAGATATCACTGCAGTTGGCGTGTGAGCCCTTTTGCTGATAGGTGGGTTTTTGCGGTATCTGTTTATTTTCCAGTTGTATACACTGTTGTATCTAGTACTCTCCATCTACTATTCATGTATTGACTTAGAGACCAGTTGTGAGGATGATGTATATTATTTTATACTCTGGTGTCGAGCTCGTTGCGAGCCGAATTTATTTATGCAGTTTTATATTTCATGTTGTCTTCACGTATTTTGCTCATTCTTCGCTACGACGTCGTATATTATTATCGTGGTGATTGTTTCCGCCGTTGGGCGTGATTGCTCCCGTTTGGAATGCTTTATTCTTATTGTATATCATTTTACTCATATCTTATCTTGTACCCGATTTCGGGCTAGTTTTTACAAAGGAAATGCTGCTAAATTTTTTAAGATAATAACTTGAACTTTAAAGAATTTTACTAAACTACTTAAGGTTTTCTAAATATTTTAAACTAATGTTTCTTTTCACTCTCTTTTCAATGGTTTTGATTTCTGGGTTTCGGCTTACTTAGTCGCGTTACGCCTATAGACGTTACGTGGTTAAGTGCCGGTCACGGGCCGAACTTTGGGTCGTGACACCTAAGCATCCTCGGCCTCAGCGCCATCCAAGCCTTGGTCTCTTTCAAGCTCCTCCAAAACGATCTCGACGTCTCGGCGAAGGAGATGAACGGAAGGATCTCGACGACGTCCGACGTAGAGGCGTGCACCGCCACGGGAGCCAGGCTGGGGATGCAGAAGGTGGTTAGGGTTTCGGCGAAGACGAACTCGTCAGCGCCGGCGGTGGTGTGCGAAGAGTTCAGGGTGGTGTTTGGCGGCGTAGCGTTGGACTCTGGGAAAATTGGCGTTGCTGGCGAGGTCTTTTAGAGGGTTGGCGGCGGCGCCGATGCCGCTGCTGTTATGTGAGCTTGGGGTCAGGGTTAGCGTTTAGGTCATTGCATCGTCGGCGGTGATGGTGACGGTGATGGTGGGGCGTATCTTAGTGGGTAAGAGATAGTTGTGTTATCGTGTGCCGGGTGCGCACTTTATATTAGTGGATTCTGGCTTGTTTCTAGCCTTTTGATTCGTCGGCGTATTTTAGCAAGCAATAATTATCTGTTTTCCTAGACTGTACGGTCATGCTTAGTTTTTGCTTTTTGTTCTATGGCTCATAGATTAAAGAAAAGAAAATGGTTTTTCGTTTCATCAGATTTAGTAATGTAAAAATTTCTATTGGCGATAAATCGTTAATTTTGCAACCAACAAATCAACTATGAAAAAGTGTTAGAATCATATGAAATTTGGTGTATCGACATATTTGACGATGAAGATCAAGATGGATGGTGCTGATTGTCAAATAAAATGGTGGAGGGTATAGTTTTCGACGCCGCCTAACGAAAAAAGCCTCATAGGAAATCTTTCTTCCATTATTCTCTACTAAAATACCATTTTGTTCGACAGTTTTGGTAACAAAATACCACGTGTTGGCTCTAAATATTCCTCTGCAGTACAACGGTTAGCGTATGCAAGCCAAACACAAATATTTAAAACAAACATGGCTCCCATTAAGGCCAAGTGGAGAACGATATTCTTTAAGTGAGTTTGATCCACATAGGCTACCGCCAGCTGGTTAAGAGCGTCGAGTTTAGATAATGCACTGAATACATTCATCTTGACGAAATATTTTACGCAGCAATAATAAAATTACAGACCAAATTGAATTGCCTAAGGAGACAAAGCCTGACAGTTGGCAGACGTTTGACTATTACTTGGTCATACGTCCGTCGACGGGAAAACTGTGTGAATATAATATTTAGTAATTGGGTTTATCTCCTGTTTTAAATAGGATTAGGATTTTCCTATATATAGAGATCTCTCATATAATTAATGTATTGCCTAAGAGTTGAGAGAGGGTGACAGCTTAGATCTAGAGAGATTTTAGAGAAATTTCCTTGGTTTGCTTGTGGGTGTACTTAATTCAAGATTATAGTAGACTTTTCAGATCCCGCTCTGCTGGGGACTAGCCATACGGTGGGTGAACCTCGTTAACAAATCCCTTGTCTCTTCTGGTTTGTTTGATTCTATTTTGTTCTAGAACTTTTTTGTTTGTCTTTCGTCGTATTGCGCTGTTGTTGCAAGATTCGTTTTGTCGTAGCATTGTTCCGCGTATCGACTGCCTCCGCCACATAATCCGCTACAAGTGGTATCAGAGCGTGGTTAGGGAACCTAGGGTTCTTCGATTCTACAATTTAAGTTAACGGTGGATAACGACACTTGTGTCCTCTTCCCCACATTCATAGATTGTAGATTTGAAGGAGCTGGTTAAGATCCGAAGAAGAAGTTGAGTGTGCTACGACGGTAGACGAAATTGCAAGTCGATGTCGCACACACCACTCATTTGTGGGGAGGCGGAATTTACAGAAAAACGATTTTTCATGCTTTGCAACACCGACTTTAACTCCAGGATCTTTACAGAAACCTTAACTAGCTATACTACTTGGAGGTTCTAACTACTCGGTAAGAGTTTTATACCTCCTTGTTACTTGTCCTTCGGGTCTTCTTCTCCTCTCCTTGTTGAGCTTCTTAAAGATCCGGATCGCGCTTGAAAGTCGGTCTCTTCGTGTCGAAGATGATCCACCCGAGAGTCTATATCTCAAGCTCCAACCTCTAAACCGAGGTAACTAAGGTACCTAGTTCGCTAAACTAGATAGCTTAGGAGATGTAGAGTGTCTATTGGAGTATTTAATCTCAAGAGACCTAATGGTTCATAACTCATGTGAGGGTTTTAGGTCTTTAGGAAGAAGGAGAGAAAAATGGAGAGAGAAAGTAAATGAGCAAATGAACAAGTGTTGGCTAGTGTGGAGAATGGCTCATACTCATCTCACATAAAGCATGGATTATTTTCCAATAGAAAATAACAACCATGCTTCAATAGTAAACACAAACCAATAAACAAATCAAATGAGCCATGCTTCACCATGCCACAAATATCTCCATTTTCCATCTCATTAATCTATTTCCCTAAATAGATAAATCCAAATAATGAGGTGTCCTTTTCTAGAAGCATCTCTTGTGAAATTACAAGAATGCCCTTACCGTATATACATACCCGTATTCGTATTCTGAAACATACGAATACAATGAGATAATAATAATCCAATAATATAATACTAGAATTTGGCTTAAACCAAAACCTACGTCCGAACAACATCCGTGTAGCTAGTACACGTATATGATTGGAACCCTGCCATAAAACTATATGGCCTCTACATCGTTTCGCTTGAAGCATGGAAACCCTCTGTGTGGGACTCTAATGACTCGACAGTACGCTAGCAGTGGGTTTAACTACAAGCCCGTCAGTAGCACTAGTTGTACGTAACGGCTACCCAGGTATCTGTCGATAAGAAGGCTGATGAGCAAACTCATATGAACTCCTGCTGGGCCTATCTGTGACAATCTCCGTACAGTCCGGTTTGTTCGTCTAAGAGTATCACATATCGGGCCTAGGGAGGGTGGTAACCGTCAGACCCCTAATAGCGCAATAAGTCGTGTCGGTGTAAAGCCCAATACACCCTGAGAAACTACTGGTGTACCTACCAGTAAATTTCACTTGCCCTAGACAGGAACTTTGTGTAATGGCTATCCGAACACAACGCGATATCAATCCCCAATACCGGGAGAGACGAATCCTATATAACCACTACTGCCTCTAAGTACTTCGGGACTGCACCTAACCACTACATGTTTGCATGACTCATTTGAGCCGTGTGTTGGCTATAGTGCCCTCAAAGTCAATTATTGGATCGCAGGCACGTGATTACAATGATTGAGGGAGGACTTATACCGGTAGGACAATCTTATTCGAGATGATAGTATGCTATCTGGTTTGTCTTTATCATCGTGTACATACTTCAGGTGACATTACAGATCACTATTACACGTTGATAGAGCCCATAGGATTCTTGCTTGACTACCAGCAGTATGATGGCGATCATATACGTGAGAGTTGGGTAGTCTATAAGCACATCCTTAAAATGTCCCTAGTCGTGGGAGTTTCGAGACTGGGCATCGATACTCCATGAGTAGACTAGTGTATATGGATCGAGACCCCGACGAGGGGCGGTGGCTGGTCTCACAAGCCATTGGTGTTAGTTGGTTCACCTAAGATAGTATACAGGTGCTCATTGGGTTATTAGTACACCGGACGGACTCGCAGGGGCACTGTTGATTGGTGCTATACCTATCGTCAGGAGCAGTTCCCAGGTGACATGAGTATAGCTTAGTCCGTTGACTTGACACTGCTACTTTGCCTCAAGTGTGTTTCCACTATTCTTTGATTGCTACCCTACCACGGCTCAAAGGAGCTGTGCAAACAGGTAGTAGTTGGGTGCAGTCCCGAAGCACTTGGAGGCAGTGGCGGTTAGACAGGATTCGTCTCTCCCGGTATTGGGGGTGTTAGTTGTATGTATGCTCTAGAGGCCAGTATTGTACAGATGATGTATATTATATTGGATGCTTGGACATATATAGAGAGGACTTTCTTGCTCGATATGATAGTATGCTTTCTGGTTGCTCTTTATCTTAACATGTATACTTGTCTCTTTATACTGTCTTATAGCTACATGTTGATAAAGCCCTTAGGATGTGTACTTTACTACCTGGACTGTGATGCAGATCATACTAGTGGGGCCATGGTAGTCCATAAGTACATCCTTTAATGTTCCTAGTCGTGGGTGTATCGAGACAGGGCATCGATATACAAGAGTAGACTAGCGTATACGCTTCTCGACCCATGTGATGGGCGATGGATGATCCCATATCCATTGGTGTTTGACATCAGAGATGGTATACGGGTGCTCAGTGGAGACTGGGTATACTGGACGGACTCGTCGAGAACTCCCGGATGGTATTATACCTCACGTCAGATGGCAGTTCTCTGGTGACACTTATGCAGGTTAGTCTGTAGACCCAAGATCGTCATAGAGTCTTGTGTGATTCCCACTGTGCTTTGATTTCCACCTTACCACGTCCATGAGGGCGTGCAAATGTAAGTCGATGTAGTACACCCCAGTACTTGTGGGGAGGCGGATTTTACAAAAAACGATCAAGTTTAAGGAACAAACATCGACTAACCGCTTAAATCGAAGCTAAACTCTAAATAACCGTATTCTATGAGTTTCTTTTCACAAGTGATTAGGGATTATACCTAATGAAACCGGTCCTTCTTCTTTACGTCCTCCTTTGTTCTCCTCGACCTTCTCTAGGTAGTAGACGATCCACCCGAGAGCGAAACTCCAAGCTAAACCTCTAACTTGAGGTAACTAATCAACTTTGATTGCTAATCAAAGATGAAAGGATGATGTAGAGTGTAGGTTATGGATGCTTAAGTCTAACTAAACCTTTGTTCTCAACACATGAGGATTAAGGTTAGTATCTTGAAGATGAGAGCTTGAGGAGAGAGAGTATGAGATAAGATAATGAGAGAAGAGAGAGAGTGTATCATAATATTATGAAGCATTCTTATTTTCAACAAATGAATAAAAAGAAATGAATAAGCATGCTTCATAAAATATCTTGTGATGATTCATTAGCATGAGTCATTAAGCAATAAATGTGCATTAATGAAGTGAATGAATCACCACCATGACTCACTCTCTTATCCAAAAGAAACCTCCTTAGTCACATCTTCTAGAAGCTTCTCGAGTAATTACGAGAACGCCCCTCCGATCCGTAAAAATACGGAAAAACTTTAGACTGTAAAAATCCAATAACCGGATACCAGTAACTGGCTTAAACCAAAGCCGACTGGTAAAAACTGTCCGAAAGTCGTACGTGCGTAAACGCACGTATGCGTCCGAACCCTTTGTCGCAAAACCATGCAACCTCTATATCGTTTCGCCTGGAGTAGGAAACTCTCTGTGTGGGACTCTAGAGACTCGACTACTACGCTGGCAGTGGGTTTAACCACAGACCGCAAGCGGCACTAGCTGTACGTAACGGTCCCCAGGTAGTTGTCGATAAGAAGGCCGATGAGAAAACCCATCCGAACTCCTACTGAGTCTGATGTGACAATCTCCATACAGTCCGGTCCGTTCGTCCAAGACTATCGCATATCGGGCCTAGGGGGGCGGCAAGCGTCAGTCCCCTAATAGCGGTATAAGTCGTGTCGGAGTGAAGCCCATTACACCCTGAGAAACTACTGGAACCTACCAGTAAATCTCGCTTGCCCTGGCCAGGGACTTTGCGTAATGGCTCTCTGACACAGCACGATATCTACTCCCAATACCGGGAGGGACGAATCCTGTCTAACCGCCACTGCCTCCAAGTGCTCGGGACTGCACCCAACTGCTACCTGTTTGCACGACTCCTTTGAGCCGTGGTAGGGTAGCAATCTAAGAACAGTGGGACACACTCGAGGCGAAGTAGCAGTGTCAAGTCTGCGGACTACGCTGTACTCATGTCACCTGGGAACTGTTCACTGACGACTGGTATCAAACCAACCAACAGTTCCCTGTGAGTCCTGTCCGGTGTACCCGTAACCTAACGAGCACCTGTATACTATCTCCAGTACGACGTACTGACGGCTGTGGGACAGACCATCTCCCCAACTGGGATGAGAAGCGTACACACCAGTCTACTCCGGAGTATCGATGCTCTGTCTCGATAATCCAACGACCAGGGACCTGAATAAGGATGTGCTTGTAGACTACCCAGCCCCCACTAGTGTGACTGCCATCACAACGCTGGTAGACAAGCAAGATCCTAAGAGCTCTATCAATACGTACACTAACATATTAAGATAGAAAAACCAAGTAGCATACTACCATGTTTAGTAAGACTGTTATATACATGTGAATATCCCAAGCTTCCATTAAGTAATATACAAGCTAGTATGATACAGTAATGGCCTTCTAGGGCATAAACACTAACAATCTCCCACTTGCACTAGGGCCATGTACTGGCATATCGTAGACCAATGATCTCGAGCAGCCTCTCGAACTGAATCTGAGGAAGGGCCTTCGTGAATGGATCAGCAATGTTCTCTTCTGAAGCAACTCTCCGAACCTCGATCTCCTGACGATCAATGATCTCCCTGATCAGGTGATACCGCCTCAAGATGTGTCTGGACTTCTGATGGGACCTTGGTTCCTTCGCTAAAGCTATAGCTCCGTTGTTGTCGCAATACAGAGGTATTGGATCAACTATGGTAGGAACCACCTGAAGTTCTGTTAGGAACTTCTTCATCCAGACTGCTTCTTTTGCGGCATCGCAAGCAGCTATATACTCCGCTTCCATCGTCGAGTCAGCAACGGTGTCCTGCTTGGAGCTCCTCCAGCACACCGCCCCTCCATTGAGGGTAAAGACATAACCCGACATGGACTTGGAATCGTCCTTATCACTCTGGAAGCCGGAATCAGCAAAGGCCTCCAACCTGAGGTCTTTAGCGCCGTAAACCAAGAACATCTCCTTAGTCCTCCTCAGGTACTTGAGAATGTTCTTTACTGCTATCCAGTGTTTCTCCCCTGGGTCTGACTGATACCGGCTTACCACGCTCAGTGCGTAAGCTACATCTGGTCTGGTACACAACATCGCATACATTATAGAGCCTACCGCAGAAGCGTAGGGTATAATAGACATGCGTTCCCTTTCCAAATCAGTCTTGGGAGACATCTCTTTGGAGAGGGTGATTCCGTGACAAGCCGGTAGATTACCGCGCTTAGAATCTTCCATACTGAATCTTTTCAGTACAGTGTCGATATACCTGGACTGCGAAAGTCCCAACATCCTCTTGGATCTATCACGATAGATCCGGATCCCCAGAATGTAAGAGGCATCACCCAGGTCTTTCATGGAGAACCTTTGTGACAAGAATCCTTTGACAGATTGTAGCATAGGAATGTCATTTCCTATCAATAGAATGTCATCCACGTACAAAACGAGGAATACGACACTTCTGGCCACAGCTTTACTATATATGCACGGTTCATCTGGATTTTTGATAAAGTCATATTCTTTGACTGTCTCATCAAAACAGATGTTCCAGCTCCGCGATGCCTGCTTTAGTCCGTAAATGGACTTAAGCAGCTTGCATACTTTACCGCTGCTCCCACTCTGATTGAAACCCTCTGGCTGATCCATATAGACGCTCTCTTCTAAATTTCCATTCAGAAAAGCCGTCTTTACGTCCATCTGCCAGATTTCATAATCATGGAAGGCAGCAATAGCAAGAAGGACCCGAATGGATTTGAGCATAGCCACTGGAGAAAAAGTTTCGTCATAGTCCAAACCAGGTCTCTGACGAAAACCCTTTGCAACAAGTCTAGCCTTATAGGTTTCCACCTGTCCATCTACACCAATCTTTTTCTTGAAGATCCATTTGCATCCTATGGGTTTTACCCCATCTGGAGCAAAGTCCAAAGTCCATACTTTGTTGGTGTACATGGACTCCATCTCGGTCCGCATTGCATCTAGCCATCGTACCGAGTCGCCGCTCTGGATGGCCTGCTGGAAGTCAGTAGGTTCATCATCATCTATGATGCAATCCTCTCTATCCCCGTCTATGAGAAAACCGTAGTATCTCTCAGGCGGATGAGACGGCCTACTACTCCTGCGGAGGGGTGCGGGAATGTTCTGTTCTTCTTGAACCTCTGGTTCTACCAAACTTTCAGTAGCAGTTTGTGGTTCTGGAATTTCTTCCAGTTCTATTTCGCTCCCACTCTTCTGATTTTCTAAAAATTCAGTTTCTAAGAAGCGGGCATGACGAGAAACAAAAACCTTTTGTTCCTCTGCGTAATAGAAATAATATCCCATAGAGTTCTTTGGATATCCCACAAACTTACACTCTACTGAGCGTGCCTCGAGCTTGTCCACATGCTGCTTTTTAACAAAAGCTGGACATCCCCATGTCTTCAGGTACTGAAGACAGGGTTTCTTCCCACTCCATAATTGATATGGTGTGGTAGGCACAGTTTTGGTTGGAACTTTGTTCAAAAGATATGCCGCTGATTCTAGCGCATAGCCCCAGAAAGATCGCGGTAACTCAGCATTACTCATCATGGATCGTACCATATCCAATAGGGTTCGATTCCGTCTCTCCGATACACCGTTATGCTGTGGAGTGTATGGAGGAGTAAGCTGAGAGAGAATTCCTTTCTCTTTTAGGTAACCTAGGAACTCGGCACTTAAGTATTCTCCACCTCGATCACTTCTAAGTGTTTTAATACTTTTGCCTGTTTGGTTTTCCACTTCATTCTTGTATTCCTTGAATTTCTCAAAGGCCTCGGATTTATGCTTCATTAAGAAAACATGTCCATACCTAGAGAAATCATCTGTAAAAGTAATGAAGTAGGAATAACCACCTCTTGCATGTGTAGACATTGGACCACATACATCACTGTGTATGAGTCCTAAGAGCTCGCTCGCTCTTACTCCTTGTCCAGTAAATGGAGTCTTTGTCATCTTTCCTTTGAGACAAGATTGACAAGTGTCATATGATTGATATTCGAACGTGTCCAAATATCCTTCTCTATGCAACTTAGTCAACCTTCTCTCATTGATGTGACCCAGTCTACAATGCCATAAGAAAGCTTTATTTAAATCTGGAGACTTTCTTTTTAGTGTGTTCTGGACATTGAAAATTTGGAGTTGGTTTAACACATATATGCCGTTATTTAGAGTACCGGACCCAATCAAACCATGATTAAGGTGGATGTTGACAACATCTCTTACAAACGTGAAATCATAACCTTTATTTGATAACAAGGAAACTGATATGATATTACACGTTAAGCTGGGTACAAAATAACAGTTATGCAAAACCAAAATATGTCCACTCGTCAATCCTAGGTGATAATCCCCGACGGACGCAGCTCCCACGCTAGCTCCGTTAGCAACCCTGAGGATCATATCACCTTCCTTCAGCACCCTACGGTTTCTCAGTGCCTGCAATGAATTGCAAATATGAGATCCTGATCCGGTATCCAATACCCAGGAAGTAGAGTTGATTGACAGACAATTCTCAATTACAAACACACCTGAAGTCGAAGCCACAGCTTGCTTCGGTTCCTGGTTCTTGGCGTTCCACGCCTTGCAATCCTTCTTCCAGTGCCCTTTCCTGTGACAGTGGAAGCACTCATCCTGGCCAACTACCGGTGCTGCAAGCTTTTTCTTTCCCTTCTTTCCCACCTTACTAACACCTCCTCTAGGTTTGGGTGCGGCCTTCTTCTTCCTTCCTTTGGCCCTAGCCTTGGACCCTGAAGAAGATGAACCGCCAACAAACATAGCGGGTGTTTCCCTTACCTTCTGTAAGGTGCCCTCTGCACTCCTTAACATGTTCAGGAGTTCCGCAAGTTCAACTTCTTTTCCTTGAAGGTTGAAGTTGAGGATAAACTGGGCGTAGGTGGGAGGAAGGGACTGGAGAATAAGGTCTGTATAGAGCTCATTATCCAAAGTCGTCCCAAGGTCTGCGAGCTCCTCAATATAGCCGATCATCTGTAGGACATGTTCACCTACCGATGACCCGACAGCCAACCTCGCTCGAAATAGTTTCTTCGAGGTCTCGTATCTAGCAATACGAGATTGCTCTCCATAAAGTTCCTTTGTATGGAGAAATATGCCATCTAGAGACATATCCTCGTGCCTCCTCTGATGTTCGTTGTTCATAGAGGCAAGCACGATGCACTTGGCTCTCGCGCAATCTAAATCCCAGGTTTTGCGGATTTCCTTATCCGCATTGCTGGATTTGGGACCAAGGACAGCAGGTGCCGTAGCGGTGAGGACGTACCCCAGTTTGTCATAGGTCAAGGCCATTTTGACATTCCGCAGCCAATCTTTATAGTTTGGCCCCGTCAGTATATTCTTTTCTAAAAGTAACTTAAGTCCAGTCATTTTCAGGGTTGCTGCAATTAGGAGAGAGAGAAGAAAACACTTTAGCATGATGCTCTTGCAAGTTTAGAGTGGTTTTTAGTTTATCTAAACTGGATGGCTCCCACTGTTTCTCGAATCCTTCCTCAAACCATAAAAGAAGAATTAGCCAGGACTATTCTCACCGTACAATACTTGCTTAACCGTTCAGCCAGGCTGGTGTCGGTACTTCGAGGGAGGTTTTCCAACGCTTTCGCGAAGTTCCTTAATTAAATAACCTCTTTTCTCTGGGGGCGTAACCCCGCTGACACTTTTCTGGACACCTACTAGGTTTATAGCATTGATCGTTAAGTGACGAATATCCTGATAAGTAGCATATACTCACAGTAGGATCGGGATCCAAATATCATCGTATGATAATGTTGAAGGAATCCTACCAACATTCATCAAACTCCAAATGGTATGCATCTCTTTGCAAATTTCAGTTTCTTTAGAAATTCCCGATATAAGTTTTTGCCCCATGCTCTTATGACCTTGACGAAAGCCAACAAATCATAAGTCACATGTCAAGTTCTGCCCATCATTATCTTGTTAATTTGAACCCACCCGTATATACCCTTGACGAAAGCCAACAAGGTAATGCGACTGTCCCAAACCAACACATCTATCTATGTAACAAATGAATACCCCAGCAGCTACCAAACACTATGTCTTGACGAAAGCCAACAAACATAGCTTGAATACTACTGACTATCCATAAGAAATGACGGAGGGCTACGACTGGTTTTGGCGAAACCGTGAACGTAGTGAACTTGATATAATCGAAGGAACCTTGATAGCTTTTTAAAAAGGAGTGGTTAAGTCTCCGCATTTAAAAATATCTGTTTTAAAAATAACCGAGTGGTTTCTTTTAAATTGTTCCAACGATTTAAACTTTGGTTTGTTTTCTTTGCATTACAGATAATGCGTCCCATCATTAACCTATCATTGCAGAAAACAACGAAAATACAACGTCCTCTTATGCCATCCGCATTCGCCACGGGGTCCCGTCATCACCCGTTAGGTTACTTAACTAACGACAGAGCGGGGGCTGGGCTAGCGCGGGTGTAAAACATAAGTGACGTCTAAATAGCTACAATAAATATAGATATTTTACATTCGTCTGACGCAATGATATTCATTCCAGAACACAGATAAACAATATTGGATATGCAAGCAATCTGTATTTCTTTTGAGCCTGCAAGAAAAGACAGATTACACAGTTGTGATGAATAGCCGTTACCCCACCCACGACCCCTACGGGTACGGCAAACTACCCGCCCGGCAGTCTGTGTACCCCACCTTGGGTCAGTCCTAGGAGCAAAAACAGTAAAATGAAATAATACAACGGTGGCTACGACCGCAACCTGGAAGTGCCCCGCGAAAATAATATTACAACAAATTACATTTACAACAAATGAATTAATCAATAACCCATTGCTAACCCCGGCTATACACCACAACAGTCCAATACAGTTTATATGCACAAACAGATATAACCATTACAGAAATGTGCAACCCCCTGCCAACCGACATACTAGCAGTTGGGGGAGGTTTACGAACACATCAAACATTCACAGATATAATCCAATACGCAAATACTGTACAATTCGATCGAATAAACAACTTCAATATTGCTCCAAAATCTGCTCTGTTAAACAGTAACCTGAGCAATAATTAAATATTCCAGAAAACCCCAAATATTATACAGAGACAACACAAGAAAAGTCGGCCTCTAACTCGTTGACTCGGCCGCGGAAGCGCCGCGTCTCAGTAGGATGAGGCCGCGGTTCCGCGCCGAGTTGAACGAGTTAGCTGACTGTTTTTCTTGTGTAGTCTACTGGTATCATTCTAAGCTCTCTGAACTGACCTGAAAAATTTTCTGACATCGTTTTAAATTCGACAGAAACTAGTATTTTTTAGGGTTTTCCGGTTTCGTTTTTCCGTTCGAAATTCGTACAAATTTGCGATTAAGTTATTTGGTGTTTAGCGAGGCTCTGATACCACTGTAAGTCGATGTAGTACACCCCAGTACTTGTGGGGAGGCGGATTTTACAAAAAACGATCAAGTTTAAGGAACAAACATCGACTAACCGCTTAAATCGAAGCTAAACTCTAAATAACCGTATTCTATGAGTTTCTTTTCACAAGTGATTAGGGATTATACCTAATGAAACCGGTCCTTCTTCTTTACGTCCTCCTTTGTTCTCCTCGACCTTCTCTAGGTAGTAGACGATCCACCCGAGAGCGAAACTCCAAGCTAAACCTCTAACTTGAGGTAACTAATCAACTTTGATTGCTAATCAAAGATGAAAGGATGATGTAGAGTGTAGGTTATGGATGCTTAAGTCTAACTAAACCTTTGTTCTCAACACATGAGGATTAAGGTTAGTATCTTGAAGATGAGAGCTTGAGGAGAGAGAGTATGAGATAAGATAATGAGAGAAGAGAGAGAGTGTATCATAATATTATGAAGCATTCTTATTTTCAACAAATGAATAAAAAGAAATGAATAAGCATGCTTCATAAAATATCTTGTGATGATTCATTAGCATGAGTCATTAAGCAATAAATGTGCATTAATGAAGTGAATGAATCACCACCATGACTCACTCTCTTATCCAAAAGAAACCTCCTTAGTCACATCTTCTAGAAGCTTCTCGAGTAATTACGAGAACGCCCCTCCGATCCGTAAAAATACGGAAAAACTTTAGACTGTAAAAATCCAATAACCGGATACCAGTAACTGGCTTAAACCAAAGCCGACTGGTAAAAACTGTCCGAAAGTCGTACGTGCGTAAACGCACGTATGCGTCCGAACCCTTTGTCGCAAAACCATGCAACCTCTATATCGTTTCGCCTGGAGTAGGAAACTCTCTGTGTGGGACTCTAGAGACTCGACTACTACGCTGGCAGTGGGTTTAACCACAGACCGCAAGCGGCACTAGCTGTACGTAACGGTCCCCAGGTAGTTGTCGATAAGAAGGCCGATGAGAAAACCCATCCGAACTCCTACTGAGTCTGATGTGACAATCTCCATACAGTCCGGTCCGTTCGTCCAAGACTATCGCATATCGGGCCTAGGGGGGCGGCAAGCGTCAGTCCCCTAATAGCGGTATAAGTCGTGTCGGAGTGAAGCCCATTACACCCTGAGAAACTACTGGAACCTACCAGTAAATCTCGCTTGCCCTGGCCAGGGACTTTGCGTAATGGCTCTCTGACACAGCACGATATCTACTCCCAATACCGGGAGGGACGAATCCTGTCTAACCGCCACTGCCTCCAAGTGCTCGGGACTGCACCCAACTGCTACCTGTTTGCACGACTCCTTTGAGCCGTGGTAGGGTAGCAATCTAAGAACAGTGGGACACACTCGAGGCGAAGTAGCAGTGTCAAGTCTGCGGACTACGCTGTACTCATGTCACCTGGGAACTGTTCACTGACGACTGGTATCAAACCAACCAACAGTTCCCTGTGAGTCCTGTCCGGTGTACCCGTAACCTAACGAGCACCTGTATACTATCTCCAGTACGACGTACTGACGGCTGTGGGACAGACCATCTCCCCAACTGGGATGAGAAGCGTACACACCAGTCTACTCCGGAGTATCGATGCTCTGTCTCGATAATCCAACGACCAGGGACCTGAATAAGGATGTGCTTGTAGACTACCCAGCCCCCACTAGTGTGACTGCCATCACAACGCTGGTAGACAAGCAAGATCCTAAGAGCTCTATCAATACGTACACTAACATATTAAGATAGAAAAACCAAGTAGCATACTACCATGTTTAGTAAGACTGTTATATACATGTGAATATCCCAAGCTTCCATTAAGTAATATACAAGCTAGTATGATACAGTAATGGCCTTCTAGGGCATAAACACTAACAGCAAAACGGTGGTTGTTGGGTACAATCCCGAGTCACATGGAGGCAATGAGCGATAGGAGGGGTTTCGTCTCTCCTGGTATTGGGTGTTGATGTTGCGCTGTGCTCGATTGGCCGTAACAGGGAAGTCCCTGGCCAGGGCTGATTTAGAGATTTATTGGTAAGTGTTACCAGTAGTTTCTCGACCCGTTATGAGCCTCACATCGGCACGACTTATCGGTTATTGGGGCCTGACATTTACCACCCCTAGACTTGATATGCGACATATCAGACGAGAAGACCGGACTATACGGGAAGTGTTACCGGCACGCTTTTACAGGAGTTGGAGCGGGCTTGCTTGCTGATCTTCTGATCGCTCAATACCCGGGTAGCCGTTACTTCCAGCTAGTACCGCTGACGGCTTGTGGGTGCGTGATGTGATCATCACCTACTGCCGGCGTATTGACGAGTCTTTAGAGTCCTACATAGAGGTATTACTGACTCAGGAAAAACGAAATAGGGGCGCATATGTGATATGTGCGGGACCGAGAATAATGCGTGTATGTGATACCGTATTCTATTCTCGCGACTTTTTGTATCGGTCGGTTATATATGATATGACCGGGTTATCGAATCAAGTGTTGATTCGATAAGTCGATACGATGAATGTTAGTCGGTTATATGAGATATGACCGGATTATTAAGTCAAGTGTTGATTTAATAATTAAGTGTATAATTGTATATTAGATATACTAGTTTATATTTACTAACACTTGTTCACTTTAGGGTTTTTCTCACATGTGCACACTTTGATATATATGTGATATATATTGAAATGTGTTTTCTTTTTGTATCATATTTGATGATACACTTGACATGGGTGTACAAGACATACACCATGCTATTTGTTATGTTGGGTTTTAACATTTAAAAGTAATTACAAAATTAGTGGTAAATTAGAAAATGCATGAAGCTTGTGGAAGCTTGTGGATGCATTGACTAAAGTCCACTAAATTTGTTTTTACTTTGGGTTTTAATCTAACCTTAACACTTAGCCATGGTAATGTCTCTATAAGAGTTAGTATATGATACTCACTCACCATGGTTAGCTCACTCACTTGATCATTATCTCTTCTCATTTTATTTTCTTCATCTTCTTCTTTCTTTAGTTAAAAAGAAAAGCTTGCTAGGGTTTGATCAAAAGTGAGAAAGATTGTGAGAAACAAAATTCTAAAGAGAACCCACTTCCTATTTCTCCATTCTCTACTAGACTAGCACTTTAGTTTAGGGTGTTTGCTTCACTAATTCTCTTGTTAGTGAAGTAGGAGCTTGAGTTGGCATCCCCTCGACGTAGATCATCTTCGGCCTCGAAGACTTCAAGCAAGGACGCGTCTTTCGCCTCGTGAAGCCATGCAAGGGTCCGGGAGAACCACGATCGCAGCGAAGGGACTTCAATAAGGAGCCAAAGAAGTGAAGGACCGATCTATAAAGGTTGTATTTCATATTCACTTAGTCGTAAAGTTGTTTACTTGCTATTATCTTCGCCTAATCTCTAGTATACGATCTTGCTTAAGGTTGTTCGGCACATAAAAATTTAATTTTGGCATGGTCGATGCCTTGTAGAGCCTTGTTAGTGTGCCCAGTAACCCTACAGGGGGTTGATATCGCACTGTGTCTGGAGAGCCATTACACAAAGTCCTTGGCCAAGGCAAGTGAGATTTACTGGTAGGCATTCCAGTAGTTTCTCAGGGTGTTCTGGGCTACACTCCGACACGACTTATACCGCTATTGGGGGTCTGACGTTTACCATCCCCCTAGGCCCGATATGCGATACTCATAGACTAACAGACCGGACTATACGGAGATTGTCACAGATAGGCTCAGTAGGGTTTCAAGATGAGTTCGCTCGTCAGCTTCCCTTTCGCTCAATACATGGGCAGCCGTTACGTACAACTAGTTCCACTGATGTGCTTGTGGTTAAATCCACTGCCAGCGTATTGACGAGTCTTTAGAGTCCCCCACAGAAAGTTTCCCTAGTTCGGGCGAAACGTTGTAGAGGCCGTATGGTTTTATGGCAGGGTTCGAACATATACGTGCACTTGTGCACGGATCATGATCGGGCGGATAATACTAGTAGGTTTTGGATTAAGCCGGATCCTAGTATTATATTGCTAGATTATTTTCGTCTCTTTGTAGTCGTATTCTTCGGAGTACGGATACGGGTATGTATATACGGTATGGGGGGTATTCTTGTAATTTCATTACAAGATGCTTCTAGAAGATGCCACCTCATTATTGTTTTAACCATTTGGATAAATAGTTTAATGAGGTGGAGGATGAGTCATGTTTGGCTTTAAATGAAGCATGACTCTTTTGGTGATTCATAGGGTGAGTCATGTAGTGACTCATCCTACACTATTCTTGCATGCTTGATTTATGATAAGGGTTGTGAGATATTTTCTTAACTTGGTGATTTTTCTTTAGTTGCTTGCATGCTTGATATCTCACAACACTTAGCCATTATCCTTTCTTGAGTTGCTTCACTCATCCTCCAATGGTTTCATCTTCTTCCTCCACCCATCAAGTCTCATGTGTTGAGAAACATTGGGTGTTTTAAGACAAAGTAATCCTACACACTCTCTACTTCACCTTGGACATCTCGGTTAGCAAACTTGATGTCTTAGTTGCCTCGGTTTAGAGGCGGGAACCCGTATAAAGAATCCTTGATGTGGTCCGTCTTTGAAGAGAGAGACCGGAGAGCGAGTTTTATTCAGAGGCAGCTGTGAGGAGCTTGGCGTAGAGATTGAAGACCGAAGGATACGGATCAATCGGTATAATCTCTTAAATCACTTTACATTTTACTAGTATAGGGTTAATGGCACGATCCGGGTTTTAGGGTTACGTTAGCGCCAGTTTATAAAAGTTTTTGTTCCGCGTTTGGGCTCGGATTGACGGCCGGGGCGCTGGCGTAGCCTTACACTGTGGTAGGGTAGTAATCTAAGTACAGTGGGAACACACCTCGAGACGAATAGTGATGTCAAGTCAACGAACTAATCTGTACTCATGTCACCCAGGAACTGCTAACTGACAATAGGTATAATACCAACCAGCAGTTCCCCCGCAAGTCCGTCCAGTGTAACTCATAACCCAATGAGCACCTGTATACTATCTCCGGTATCGCATACCAATGGCTGCGGGACAGGCCATCTCCCGAACTGGGATGAGAAGTGTATACACCAGTCTACTCTGGAGTATTGATGCCCTGTCTCAATAATCCTACGACCAGGGACAAGTATAAGGATGTGCTTATAGACTACTCAGCCCCCAGTAGTGTGACTGCCATCACAACGCGGGTAGTCAAGCAAAGATCCTAAGGGCTCTATCAACATGTATTAGCGATATGTTAAAAGAAACACATACACATGTTAAGATAGATTCAAACTAGATAGCATACTATCATTTTGAGCAAAACTATTATTATATCCGTGTATATCCCAAGCATACGAAATGTAATATACAATCCAATACTATACAATAGCAGCCTCTAGGGCATATATCACTAACAATCTCCCACTTGCACTAAGGCCATGTATTGGCATACCGCAGACCTATCATCTCGAATAGCCTCTCGAACTGCATCTGAGGGATGGCCTTTGTGAGTGGATCTGCAGTGTTGTTCTCCGTGTCTACTCTCCGCACCTCGATCTCCCGGTGATCAACGATCTCCCTAATCAGGTGGTACTGCCTCAAGATTTGTCTGAACTTCTGATGGGACCTTGGTTTCTTCGCTAAAGCTATAGCCCCGATGTTGTCGCAATACAAAGGTATTGGATCAACAATGGACGGAACCACCTAAAGTTCTGTTATGAACTTTCTCATCCAGACTGCTTCTTTTGCGGCGTCAAATACAGCGAAATACTCCGCCTCCATCGCCGAGTCAGCAACGGTATCCTGCTTGGAGCTCTTCCAACAGACCGCCCCTCCATTGAGGGTTAAGACATAACTCGACATGGACTTGGAGTCATCCTTGTCGCTATGGAAGCTGGAGTCGGCGAAGGCCTCGATCTGGAGGTCTTTACTGCCGTACACCAAGAATATCTCCATAGTCCTTCTCAGGTACTTGAGAATGTTCTTAACTACTGTCCAGTGCTTCTCCCCACAGTTTGACTGATACCTGCTTACCACGCTCAGTGCGTAAGCTACATCTGGCTTAGTACACAACATCGCATACATTATAGAGCCTACCGCAGAAGCGTAGGGTATATTACTCATGCGACCCCTTTCCAAATCAGTCTTGGGAGACATCTCTTTGGAGAGGGTGATCCCGTGACAAGCCGGTAGATTACCGCACTTTGAATCTTCCATACTAAATCTTTTCAGTATGGTATCGATGCACCTTGACTGTGAAAGTCCCAACATCCTCTTAGATCTATCACGATAGATCTGAATCCCTAAAATGTAGGAGGCATCACCCAGGTCTTTCATGGAGAACCTTTGTGACAAGAATCCTTTGCCTGATTGTAGAATAGGAATGTCATTTCCTATCAATAGAATGTCATCCACGTACAAGACGAGGAATACCACAGTTCTCGCTACAATCTTACTATAAATACATGGTGTAAGTCGATGTCGCGCACCCCGCGGGTTCACGGGGAGGCGGAATGTGCAAAAAACGATTTTTACAAGCTTCGCAACACCGACTAAACTCCAGGATCTTAACTTGAACCTTAACTAGCTAACTATTTTGAGGTTTAAATACTCGGAAGAAAGTTATACCTCCTAGTATCAAGTTCTTCGGGTCTTTTTGTTCTCCTCCTCCTCGTCTTAAGCTCCTCGAAGTGTACGAATCACGCTTGATCGCCGGCCTCCTCAAGTCAAAGACGATCCACCCGAGAGTCTATTGTTCGGGCTCCAACCTCAATACCGAGGTAACTAGGGTACCTAGTTTGCTAAAATAGATAGCCTAGAGGATGTAGAGAGTGATGATGGATTGATCTGTCTCAAAATACCCTAGGTTTCTCAACACATGAGACTTTTAGGGTTGAGGAAGAAGAAGAGAGCTTGGAGGAGAGAGTGTGTTGAAGATAATAATGAAATGAATATAGCTAATTGTGATGACTATGAAGCATACCAATAATTCTCCCAAAATATCTAAGTGCCACCTTGCCTCAATAGTCATCCATGAGTCACCAAGTAGCCATGCTTCATTTATTACAACATAACACCTCATACCTCCACCTCATTAACCATTTAACATAAATGGTTATACTAGAAATATGGTGTCTTCTTCTAGAATCACTCTTGTACAAATTACAAGAATGCCCCTCACCGTATATACATACCCGTATCCGTATTCCAAAAAATACAAATACAAAGAGACGAAAATAATCCAACAATATAATACTAGGATCCGGCTTAAACCAAAGCCCACTAGTATTATCCGCTCGAATATCATCCGTGCACAAGTACACGTATGTGATCGAACCTTACCGTAAAACCATACGGCCTCTACATCGTTTCGCCCGAAGCAGGGAAACCCTCTGTGTAGGACTCTAAAGACTCGACAATAGACTGGCAGTGGGTTTAACCACAAGTACGTCAGCGGTACTAGCTGCACGTAACGGCTACTGTTCAGACCATAATATTACATTTTTCATTTCCCTATTCTTATCCGTTTTATAAATAAACAGGTACTCTTGACGCACTTTTGTTGCATGTTACAGGATACAGGGCTTGGATGCGAACACAGTGAAAAAGATGCAAGTTGTTACAAAAGAGAAACTTTTGACCCACAAGTAGAAGAATTCTAGTGACGAAGAACAAGTCACAAGTGTATAAGGCAATGCAGTCCGAAATACCAAAGTGAACGGTCAAAAGATACATACAACTTTTCACTGAGGATCTGGAGAAAAACCAGAAGCCAAAAATAGAAAAGAAGTATAAAAGTAAATAGCCCAAGAAGCCCTGAATGAAGTCCAGAAGAATCATGCTCTAACTCCTTTCTTTGGCCGCGGAACCGCGGCCAAACCCAGCCTGGCGCCGCGGTTCCGCGGCCATCTAGAGCCCGTGTCAGTGTAATTTTGCCGTGTCGGTGTGTCGGTGCAGATGTTGGGATTTTTAGGGGGCAAATCTGTAATTTCATATCTACGAGAGTCTGTAACCCCAGTTTTTATGTTTTCCTATAAATTGTATTCCCAGATCTGTAAAAACTCATGCCTCTTTTCAATAAATAAAATTCAGAATTTCTGGGAGTTATATTCAGATCTATTCTGTCTTCTTGCTTGGAGGGAGCCATCGAATTAGTAAGTAATTTTATTTCTGTTCCTTTAATTAAAATGTTTTCTCATCCCCTAATGAGCGAGTAATCTCCTCGCTTGTTAGGGTTAGCCTTAGGGAAAGGGTTGAGAGATGAGATCTCTCACCCCTTTCAATGCCACATTCACCTAATGAATTAGAACTCCTTGCATACGCGCACAACTGCTCCCTACGGCACCCTACCCCTCGAGGTAACGGTGAACCGTAGTATAAAGGGCCGGTTGCGCGCATTTTCCATGAGGGTTAGGGTAATTATCAACAAAGGAAGGATACAAATCTAGAGGAAGAAACATCTTCCCAAAAGATTTGGATCCACTTTATTGATAATTACCGTACATCTAATAGATCTAGAAAAGAAGGCATTGAAAGCGGTGAGGAAAACGTTAATCTCCAAAACTTCCCCTAAAGCTAACCCTAGCAAGACTTTAAATTAGATTAATTTAATTGATTGATAGATCTAGATTTTCATAAACCAACCAAAACAACACCTTGAATCAACTCGTTAAAACATATTAAAGAAATTTACCCATCTCTGTGGATCGACCCGTACTCACCGGCTAGCTACAAAGTGACGCCGTTTCTGATTACGGTAAATACAATACTATGGAATAATCAATTGGCGCCGTTGCCGGAGATGGCATAATTTTTGGATTTGTATGATTTCGGGTTGATATAAATTTTGAAAAATCATAAAAATCAGAAAATAGAAAAATACAAAAACATTTTAGCGATTTTTATCTGTTTGAAGGGTTCTATGTTTTGAATCTTGCAGGAACAGCAAAGGATTGTGAATCTGGAAATTTACAGAGAGCAAAACAGAAGTTGGTACATAAGAACAGAGAGGAATTGCAAGCACAGAGCAGCACATTTTTTTTCAGAGCCTAATCTGCTCAACTGACCGCGGTTCCGCCGCATAGGAGGGTCCCAGACCGCGGAACCGCCGCGTGTCTGCCACGTTAGCACATCAAAATTACAAGGTTTGCTTTCTCCTTCTCCTCTCTTAAACCTCCCATATATCTCTCTGTAAAAAACTTTCTGCAGGACTTCTTTGCGCAAAAATCTTCTCCCCCTTCTCAATAACAGATTTTCTGCAGGGTTCTTTGCGCCGCACTAAAATTGATTGCAAGTGAATTTTACTGTTTTGCATAACTTAATCGGACTTTAAGGGGCTAATTGACCAAACTCAGATTGGGTGGGGATTTCATCACCCTTCCCAGTACCCCAGAAAACACCTAAAGCATGTGCATTGACCACAATTAATAAAAAAGACTAGACTCAGACCTAAGGACATCGAGCTCAATAGGAAAAGGACTAGTATAGGCATCGGCCGTTTATCCTAACCGACTTTGCGGTGTCTAGGCTAGTGGTTATTAATTAGGCCCACTGTAGTTGTGGTTCCTTCCCACTTACCTGGCCGTACTTGTCGGTGAAGAGGCGGTTTGAGGTCCTATTTCTAGCCCTAGTTAGGAGCTTTCTAGCAGACTTAGGTGACCTTAGATCTAGGCCTGATTGTGCATGTGTGGTTGATACATTTGTGTGATAAGTCCCTTTTCAAAACTGCTTTGCAAAACTCTCACATAAAAAAAAAGAAAAAATCTTTTCCAAACTTGCAACTTGTCACTAAAGGAAACTTGCACCTCACTTCCACCATTTCTTCTCATTGACGTTATCTTACCCCCACATTCTGTTTTTTCTATTTTTCTGACTACACTACTCCTTTAGTGTATGTCACTTTGGACTAGGGATACTAACGCCCGATTAGTCCGTGTTTCGTTGGTACCAACCGACGAACCCTTCGACGAACCCTTCGTCGAAATTCCCTCCATTTCCTTACCTCCACCTTTAAATTCTTCTTTCGAAGGTATGTCGGGACACGACCCCAACGATACCTTACCGACGGGAATGATTCCACCTCCGTTAGGTGCGAATAACCCGAATCTTCCGCCTGTTGTAGCGCCCGCACGAGTTGCGCTCCAGGATCTCTTCTACCCCGTCCGCACTTCTTTACCCACATGTCTTTCACCCCCACCGGCAAATGGGGATAATTTTGAAATAAAACCACATTTCATCAATATGCTGCCAAAATTTCATGGTTTGGAATCTGAAGATGCGTATATTTTTATTAATAAATTCCAAAATGTGTGCGCTATGATGAAGACAACCCAATTGAGTGATGACGCTATAAGGCTAAGGGTCATTCCTTTTACCTTATGTGACCTAGCCGAGAAGTGGCTATACAGCACCGCATCACATTCTATTAGAAATTGGGACGAGTTTGTAAGAGCTTTTCTGAAAAAGTTCTATCCTCATCACAAAACTGCTAGAATCCGTAATGAGATTATACAATTTTTACAGCTTCCTTCCGAACCATTTTGGAAGTGTTTCGAGAGATTTAAAGACCTACTTGTTCAATGCCCTCATCATGGGATCGAAAGTTGGCAACTTTGCCAAACATTATACGAGGGATTAAACGCAGCAACGAAGCAGTTGCTAGAAACAATATGTCAAGGTCATTTTCTCTCCAAGTCTAGTGATGAAGCGTGGCAGTTTCTTGAGGATCTTAGTGAGCAAACAATCCAGTGGGAGAGTACCAAGACCACATCATCTTCTTCTGTTGGTCAATCTAGGGCAGGCATACATCAAGTAGATATGTCGATTGCTATGAAGGCCGAGATTGCCTCACTTATGAAAAAGCTAGAAGCCATTGAGACCAAAATTTCATCGTCTTCTCCTGCCCCTACTCTACCCACACGAACTGTTTGTGCTTGTTGTTCGAATCCATCACATCTAACCGAAGAGTGTCCTTATAATGCACCTATTCAAGGACAGGATCAAGTCAATGCTGCATTTCAGCAACGACAAAGAAATGAACCGTACTCTTCGACATACAATCCGGGGTGGAGGAGTCACCCGAATTTCGCTTGGAACCAAAATCAACAAGTCCAAGGGAACAATAATTTTCAAAGACCTCCTCCACAACAACAACAAGCACCCTTACAAACTCAAAACCAGCAACCTTTCCAACAACAACCTTATACAAATCAAACGAACAATTTTGTTCAACCAAATGATGATAAGGTTAGCTCGCTCGAGAAAAGTCTAGATGCATTTCTCAAGCAATCTACAGAATCCGCAGCAAGATTTGAAAGTTATGTTCAATCTTTAATGCATAACAATGCCTCACACGATCAAAGTATCAAATCTATTGAGGCACAAATTGCACAATTAACTGCTGCGTTGAGCGAGAGAGAAAAGGGAAAGCTTCCATCTCAACCATTGCCAAATCCCGGTCACCCACAAAACGCATATCACAATCACAATGTAAATGCGGTGATCACGTTGAGATCCGAAAGAGTGTTGCAAAATAATGTGGGAACTAGTGATGACATCCCCGCCGGTGGTTCTTCTTCTTCTTCTTCTTCTTCTTCCTCTCCATCGTCACCTTCCCCTTCTTCATTTTCTTCACTTTCTTCTTCACCTCTTTCTTTAGAGCCTATTCTCCACCCTTCACACGGCTCTACTTCTTCTAGCTCGAACGGACCCATTTCTCACAACACGAACACATCTATACCGGGATCCGTTCCTACTCCACATTCTACTCCACAGACATTTGACTCAACAAATTTTCCAAATGCACCATTTCCAAACAGGTTGAGTCCCAATAAACCAACTGCACAAGTGGAGAAGATTGTGGAGTTATTTAAGCAGGTTAGCATAAATATACCTCTCTTAGATGCAATCCAACAAGTCCCTTCATACGCGAAAATCTTAAAGGGCTTATGCACCTCAAAGAGAAAAGCATCTCAAGTACCCAAGAAAGTGCTAGTGGCTAGTGCAGTGAGCAATGCTATTAACCACCATCAAACCTTACCCCAAAAACGAAAGGACCCCGGCTGTCCTACGATTTCCATCACAATTGGGGATAAGAAAATTAATCGAGCACTTTTAGATCTTGGGTCTAGTGTTAACCTGATTCCCTACTCCGTGTATGAACAATTAGGGGTTGGAGAGTTGAAACCCACTCGTTGCACTCTCCAAATGGCTGATCGATCAATCACCCATCCAAGGGGTCAACTAGAGGATGTGTTGGTCAAAGTCGGGGAGTTCATATTCCTCGTTGATTTTATCGTTATGGATACACAACCTGTTGCTAACCCAAGAAACCAAATTCCGGTGATTCTCGGTCGACCATTTTTGGCCACTTCCAATGCTGTGATAAACTGTCGCAATGGCTCCATGACTTTATCCTTTGGGAAAATGTCTAGTGAGTTCAATATTTATAAGATGGGAAGTCTGCCCCTCGTACCTAAAAGTAGTACACGAGAAGTTTTCTCTATTCACGAAATCACGCAGGAGGACTGCGAGCTTGAAAGATTCTTGTTTGATGAAAACAGTTTTGACGCCACTAGTGCGTCCCTCCTTGAACCTACCACCGTTGACACAACCGATATTGATTATGAATGTTTTACTTTTTCGGATGATGACGACTCACAGCCCGAATATGAGGCTTTTGAATTTTTGGATGAGTTAGTCGAGCCATCCGAATCGGTTGTTTGCAGTGATTTCGAACCTGTGTTGGAGTCCTTTGAGTTCGAGGTAGATTCCGAAATGATTCTTTCGCCTCCGAAACTCGAACTCACGCCCTTGCCGTCTCACCTTAGATTTGCTTACATAAGTGAGAATGAGACCTTTCCCATTATCATATCGGCCTCTCTAGCCCTCGAGCAAGAGAACGCCCTCTTAATGGTCTTACAAGATAGGCGGCAAGTTTTCGATTGGACTACGGCGGACATCGAGGAGATAAGTTCCCTCATAATTGAATATCATATACAATTGATGGATGATGCCGAGTCAATAGAGGACCCACAGGAACATCTTGGGGATATTGTGGTGAGTCAACCTCCTTTAGAAGTTGAAATACCCCCATTTCTTTTAATAAGCTACGAGAATGCCAACATTCCACTGATTGCTGATCAGTTACATTCTCGTTTTGATGCATCACCATCGCCTGTATATTTACCTCCACACCTCCCGTACCACTACTTCTATCTTCCCCAATTCTTTGTGGACCGCTACAATTTATTCTTCCACCAACCAATACTCTTTACCGATAAAATTTTCAACTGGTTGGTGTTGGTCTATGCAAAGTTTGGCAGTAATGTCTAATATAGTTTAAATGAAGTTTGGGGGAGGGCCTTTTTGTATATATTTTTATTTTTCTTAAGAATAAAAATTTCGTAAATAAATAAACAGGGAAGTGCCGGTATTTTGACCCTCTTAGTTTAGCATGACAGTGAGGACACTGTCAAGTTCAAGTTTGGGGGTATGCTCGGTACGTTTTCTTCCTTCGCATTCATTTGTACATATTTTTGCATTTGCATATTTATTTGAAAACCCATAAAAATTTGAAAAATTTCAAAAATTATAAAATAGTGTATTCAATTTTGGCCATATTTGATTTGAGTTTGACAGATAGGTTAACTGGCTAGGAACAACTAGATCTTAGACTTAGTAAATTAAAAACCCTAAAAATAATTTTTCTTAAAGTTTAACGGTAGAAAGTATATGCCTTGTAGTTTATTTAGAAATAGGCAAATTTTGGGTTCACTTCTTAGGCTAAGTCGAAACAAGGGAAGAGTATTGACATTCTTATTAGAATATAAGTTTGAAAAATAGTTCCTAGCTTAAGTCTAAATTCTGAAAATGTATACCCTACAATTTGCACAATCACGCACCTTGAAACTTGGAATAGTAGAAGAGACCTTGAAATGCTCTTGTCTAAAGTCCTTAGTACAATGAAAATAAAAGAAAAAAAAAGTGAATAAAGAAAAAAATGGACACTGGTTTTTTGTGATTACTTAAGGCTGTAAAAAAATCTTTAGTAAGGGTGCTTTATCACCTAGTGCCTTAGACCAACTGGTTTGGGAGTCACTGCTAAAAGCCTTGGGTGTTGCAAAACTAGGAAGTACGCTTTAAAATGCTAACGCATCTTGTAATCGGGTGTCGGTACCTCAAGAAGTATTAACAGTCGCATGAAGGATGTGTAAGCGAAATTCAAAATTCACGAATTAATAAGTGCTTTGGACAATGGACGAGAGTACGATTGCTTGATTTGAATTTCTAAGTGTAGTGGTGATCTATACACACACGTAGGGGTATGTGATTGGGATTTAGATGAGAGAAAAGGATGAAGAATAGAACTTGTATCTTTAGTAGAGTTGATAGAAATTCCTAAGTGGAGATGAAACTCTAGAAGTAAAACTTAGGAGATGCCGAAAGCTAAATAAGTCTATAGAACATATATAATCTTAAGCTAGATGATGAGGAAGTGTGAAGAATATGGGTGGATAATTTGCGAGTCAAAAGATAATAGAATTCCTTGTTAGAAAACCTAATTGGAGAACAAAAGTCAATGGGCCGAGTTGATAGGATTTTGTGGGTGTAATCCGCTGAAAACCCTCAGGAGACAACACTCCTCCTACTAGGGACACCTAGAGGTTTAACAGCTTGTTGCACGAGCTCAGTGCAATCGCGTTTCCCTGCGAAAGTGTGGTTAGGATTTTAGTAAATAAAAAATAAGTTTGCTCGAGGACGAGCAAAAAGGTAAGTTTGGGGGTATTTGTTCAGACCATAATATTACATTTTCCCCCTATTCTTATCCGTTTTATAAATAAACAGGTACTCTTGACGCACTTTTGTTGCATGTTACAGGATACAGGGCTTGGATGCGAACACAGTGAAAAAGATGCAAGTTGTTACAAAAGAGAGACTTTTGACCCAGAAGTAGAAGAATTCTAGTGACGAAGAACAAGTCACAAGTGTATAAGGCAATGCAGTCCGAAATACCAAAGTGAACGGTCAAAAGATACGTACAAGTTTTCACTGAGGATCTGGAGAAAAACCAGAAGCCAAAAATAGAAAAGAAGTATAAAAGTAAATAGCCCAAGAAGCCCTGAATGAAGCCCAGAAGAATCATGCTCTAACTCCTTTCTTTGGCCGCGGAACCGCGCCCAAACCCAGCCTGGCGCCGCGGTTCCGCGGCCATCTGGAGCCCGTGTCGGTGTAATTTTGCCGTGTCGGTGTGTCGGTGCAGATGTTGGGATTTTTAGGGGGAAAATCTGTAATTTCATATCTACGAGAGTCTGTAACCCTAGTTTTCATGTTTTCCTATAAATTGTATTCCCAGATCTGTAAAAACTCATGCCTCTTTTCAATAAATAAAATTCAGAATTTCTGGGAGTTATATTCAGATCTATTCTGTCTTCTTGCTTGGAGGGAGCCATTGAATTAGTAAGTAATTTTATTTCTGTTTCTTTAATTAAAATGTTTTCTCATCCCCTAATGAGCGAGTAATCTCCTCGCTTGTTAGGGTTAGCCTTAGGGAAAGGGTTGAGAGATGAGATCTCTCACCCCTTTCAATGCCACATTCACCTAATGAATTAGAACTCCTTGCATACGCGCACAACTGCTCCCTACGGCACCCTACCCCTCGAGGTAACGGTGAACCGTAGTATAAAGGGCCGGTTGCGCGCGTTTTCCATTGGGGTTAGGGTAATTATCAACAAAGGAAGGATACAAATCTAGAGGAAGAAACATCTTCCCAAAAGATTTGGATCCACTTTATTGATAATTACCTTAACATCTAATAGATCTAAAAAGTAGGCATTGAAAGCGGTGAGGAAAACGTTAATCTCCAAAACTTCCCCTAAAGCTAACCCTAGCAAGACTTTAAATTAGATTAATTTAATTGATTGATAGATCTAGATTTTCATAAACCAACCAAAACAACACCTTGAATCAACTCGTTAAAACATATTAAAGAAATTTACCCATCTCTGTGGATCGACCCGTACTCACCGGCTAGCTGCAAAGTGACGCCGTTTCTGATTACGGTAAATACAGTACTATGGAATAATCAGCTACCCAGGTATCTGTCGATAAGAAGGCCGATGAACAAACTCATCCAAACTCCTACTGAGCCTATCTGTGATAATCTCCGTACAGTTCGGCCTGTTCGTCTAAGAGTATCGCATATCGGTCCTAGGAGGCGGTAGCCGTCAGACCCCTAATAGTGCAATAAGTCGTGTCGGGGTAGAGCCTAAAACACCCTGAGAAACTACTGGAGTACCTACCAGTAAATCTCGCTTGCCATGACCAGGGACTTTGTGTAATGGCTTTCCGAACACAGCGCGATATCAACCCCCAATACCGGGAGAGAAGAATCCTATCTAACCTCTACTGCCTCCAAGTGCTTCGGGACTGCACCCAACTACTACCTGTCTGCACGACTCCTTTGAGCTGTGGTAGGGTAGTAATCTGAGAACAATGGGAACACACTTGAAACGAAGTAGCGATGTAAAGTCAACGGACTAAGCTGTACTCATGTCACCTGGGAACTGCTCCTGACGATAGGTATAATACCAACCAGCAGTTCCCCACGAGTCCTGTCCAGTGTACTCATAACCTAATGAGCACCTGCATACTATCTCCAGTACGACGTACTAATGGCTGTGGGACAGACCATCTCCCCTGCTGGGATGAGAAGCGTATACACTAGTCTACTCTGGAGTATCGATGCCCCGTCTCGATAATCCTATGATTAGGGACCTGTATAAGGATGTGCTTATAGACTACCTAGCCCTCATTAGTGTGACTACCATCACAACGCTGGTAGTCAAGCAAAGATCCTAAGGGCTCTATCAATATGTATTAGCGATACGATAAAAGAAATATATACACATATTAAGATAGAATCAAACCAAGTAGCATACTACCATATTGAGCAAGACTATTATTATATCCGTGTATATCCCAAGCTTCCAAAATGTAATATACAAACCAGTACTATACAATAATGGCCTCTAGGGTATATACCACTAACAATCTCCCACTTGCACTAAGGCCATGTATTGGCATATCGCAGACCTATCATCTTGAATAGCCTCTTGAACCGTGTCTGAGGGATGGTCTTTTTGAGTGTATCTGCAGTGTTGTTCTCCGTATCTACTCTCCGCACCTTGATCTCCCGGCGATGAACGATCTCCCGGCGATCAACGATATCCCTGATCAGGTGGTACCGCCTGAAGATGTGTCTGGACTTCTGATGGGTTCTGGGTTCTTTCGCTAAAGCTATAGCCCCGTTGTTGTCACAATACAATGGTATTGGATCAACAATGGATGGAACCACCTGAAGTTCTGTTATGGACTTCCTTATCCTGACTGCTTCTTTTGTGGCGTCACATGCAGCGATATACTCCGCTTCCATCGTCGAGTCAGCAACGGTGTCCTGCTTGGAGCTCTTCCAACAGACCGCCCCTCTATTGAGGGTAAAGACATAACCGGACATGGACTTGGAGTCATCCTTTTCACTGTGGAAGCTGGAGTCAGCAAAGGCCTCGATCTGGAGGTCTTTTCCGCCGTACACCAAGAACATCTCCTTAGTCCTTCTCAGGTACATGAGAATGTTCTTCACTGCTATCCAGTGCTTCTCTCCAGGGTTTGAATGATACCTGCTTACCACGCTTAGTGCGTAAGCAACATCTGGTCTGGTACACAACATCGCATACATTATAGAGCCTACCGCAGAAGTGTAGGGTATAATAGATATGTGATCCCATTCCAAATCAGTCATGGTAGACATCTCTTTAGAAATGGTGATCTGTGACAAGCCGGTAGATTATCGCGCTTTGAATCTTACATACTAATTTTTTTTCGAGTATGGTGTTGATGTACCTAGACTGTGAAAGTCCCAACATTCTCTTAGATCTATCACGATAGATCTGGATCCCCAGAATGTAAGTGGCATCACCCAGGTCTTTCATGGAGAACCTTTGTGACAAGAATCTTTTGACTGATTGTAGCATAGGAATGTCATTTCCTATCAGGAGAATGTCATCCACGTACAAGACGAGAAATACCACAGCTCCCGCTACAATCTTACTATAGATGCATGGTTCATCTGGATTTTTGATAAAGTCGAATTCTTTGACTGTCTCATCAAAACATATGTTCCAACTCCGCGATGCTTGCTTTAATCCATAAATGGATTTAAGCAACTTGCACACTCTTCCACTACTCCCACTCTCTATGAAACCCTCCGGCTGATCCATATAGACGCACTCTTCCAAATTTTCATTCAGAAAAGCGGTCGTTGTAAGTCCATGCTACCCTTCTCCGGTACTTACGGGGTTGCGGAAGTGATAAAAAACGATTTTCAAGAGGGTGGTAACATAGACTCAAAATACGTATCTTTGTTAAACAACTAACTAACAACCTAACTAGAGTTTTACCTACTCGGTTAGGGGGCTATACCTTTCTTGAACTCCTTCGTCTTCCACTCTTTCCGGTGTACGGATCGGCCTCACCTCGTCGTCTCCTTGCGCCGAAGATGGATCCACCTGAAAGCTTCTACCTTTGGCTTCTTCTTCGAACTTTGAAGAAACTAGAACACTTGGCTTGTTAGGCCTTGTGAACTAGAATGAGTAGAGGATTATTTTGGTGTCTTTTTATCTCTAAGGCAATGAGTATCAACACATGAGAATGGTTTGCCTTGAGCTAGAGAGAGCAAGAGGAAGAGGGAGAGCTTGAGAATGAGAGAGCTCAAGAGAGAGAAAGCAAATCCAAGAATGAGCAAGACTTTTCTCAACCTCTCTCTCATAATCCAAAAAGAATAATAATAATAATAACAATAATAATAATTGAGTATTATGTGATGGTTCATATCATATCAAGTGGCATTATCATTTCATGCACTCATTTTGCAAAGCACAACAAGCAAGCAAAAGTCTTTGCATGAAATGACAACCATTGTAATGATAATGGTCAACTAGTCCAACCTAGTCAACCGGTCAACCAAGTCAACAAGTTAACAAAGTCAACCCCTCAACAACCATATCACTATAATACTTAATTAATATTATTGCTAATCATATTTCTTATTCTCATTAGGGTTTAGCAAAAAGTCAATGGTCAACAGTCAACAGTCAACAGTCAACAACCCCAATGAGAATCCTCTGTCTCTGTCTCTGTGTCAACTGTGCATACACACCCGCATCCACGTTCCGAGGAACACGAACACAAACGAGATAAAACCAATCCCAAAACGTACATTAAGATCTGGCTTAAACCAAAGCCCGCTAGTGTTAACTGTCCGGACACTGAACGTGCACAACTGCACGGATGTGACCGAACCCTGTCGGAAAACCATGCGACCTGTCGCAAAACCATGCGACCTCTACTCTTTTTCCTAAAGGCGAATAGCTTTCTGTGTGGGACTCTAAAGACTCGACACTACGCTGGCAGTGGGTTTAACCACAGACCGCAAGCGGCACTAGCTGTGCGTAACGGTCCCCAGGTAGATGCCGACAAGAAGACCGACGAAGTGAAACCCATCTGAACTCCTACTGAGCCTGAATGTGACAATCTCCGTACAGTCCGGTCTGTTCGTCTGATACATCGCATGGCGGGCCTAGGGGTGGTGAACGTCAGTCCCCTAATAGCGGTACAAGTCGTGACGGAGTGAAGCCCAGAACACCCTGAGATAACACTGGAAACCTACCAGTATATCTCGCTTGTCCTGGCCAGGGACTACTCGTGTAATGGCTCTCCTAGACACAGCGCGATGTCAACCCCCAATACCGGGAGAGACGAATCCTGTCTAACCGTCACTGCCTCCAAGTGCTTCAGGACTGTACCCAAAAACTACCTGTTTGCATGACTCCTTTGAGCCGTGGTAGGGTAGTAATCAAAGTACAGTGGGAACACACTCGAGGCGAAGTGACAGTGTCAAGTCAGCGGACTAAGCTGTACTCATGTCACCTAGGAATTAATAACTGACGATAGGTATAATACCAACCAACAGTTCCCGACGAGTCCTGTCCAGTGTACTCGTAACCTAACGAGCACCCGCATACTATCTCAAGTACGACGTACTGACGGCTGTGGGACAGACCGTCTCTCGTGCTGGGATGAGAAGCGCATACGCTAGTTTACTCCGAAGTATCGATGCCCTGTCTCGATAGTCCTGCGACTAGGGACCTGCATAAGGATGTGCTTATAGATTACCCAGCCCCCACGAGTGTAACTGCCATCACAACGCTGGTAATCAAGCAAAGATCCTAAGGGCTCCACTAATGTGTAAAGGCGATATGCTAAAAGAAACACATGCACACATTAAAGCAGAAACAAACCAAGTAGCATACTACCATTTTGAGCAAGATTGTCAGTGAATATCCCAAGCTTCCATTAAGTAATATACATACTAGTATGATACAGTAATGGCCTCTAGGGCATATACACTAGCAATCTCCCACTTGCACTAAGGCCTTGTACTGGCGTATCGAAGACCTATCATCTCGATCATCCGCTCGAACTGAGTCTGGGGTAAGGCCTTCGTGAATGGATCAGCAGTGTTATCTTCCGTATTTACTCTCTTCACCTCGATCTCCCGGCGATCAACGATCTCCCTGATCAGGTGGTACCGCCTCAAAATGTGCCTGGACTTCTAATGGGACCTGGGTTCCTTCGCTAAAGGTATAGCTCCGTTGTTGTCACAATACAGCGGTATTGGATCAACACTGGTAGGAACCACCTGAAGCTTCGTGAGGAACTTCTTCATCCAGACAGCTTCCTTTGCGGCATCGTAAGCAGCTATGTACTCCGCTTCCATAGTTGAGTCAGCAACGGTTTCCTGCTTGGAGCTCTTCCAGCAAACTGCCCCTCCATTGAGGGTAAAGACATAACCCGACATGGACTTGGAGTCATCCTTGTCACTCTGAAAGCTGGAGTCAGCAAAGGCCTCGATCTGGAGGTCTTTTCCGCCATACACCAAGAACATCTCCTTAGTCCTTCTCAGGTACTTGAGAATGTTCTTTACTGCTATCCAGTGTTTCTCCCCTGGGTTCGACTGATACCGGCTTACAACGCTCAATGCGTATGCTACATCTGGTCTAGTACACAACATCGCATACATAATAGAGCCTACCGCAGATGCGTAGGGTATTGATGACATGCGAGCCCTTTCCAAATCAGTCTTGGGAGACATCTCTTTGGAGAGGGTGATTCCGTGACAGGCCGGTAGATTACCGTGCTTGGAATCTTCCATACTGAATCGTTTCAGTATGGTGTCAATGTACCTGGATTGTGAAAGTCCCAACATCCTTTTAGATCTATCACGATAGATCTGGATCCCCAGAACGTAGTTGGCATTGCCCAGGTCCTTCATGGAGAACCTCTGTCACAAGAATCCTTTGACTGACTGTAACATAGGAATATCATTTCCTATTAGGAGAATGTCATCCATGTACAAGACGAGGAATACTACAGTTCTCCCTACAATCTTACTGTAAATGCATGGTTCATCTGGGTTTTTGATAAAGTCGAATTCTTTGACAGTATCATCAAAGCAGATGTTCCAACTCCGCGATGCTTGCTTCAGTCTATAGATGGACTTGAGCAACTTGCACACTTTACCGCTGCTCCCACTCTGAATGAATCCCTCTGGCAGATTCATATAGACCCACTCTTCCAAATTTCCATTTAGGAAAGCCGTCTTTACGTCCATCTGCCAGATCTCATAATCGTGGAAGGCAGCAATGGCAAGAAGGATCCGAATGGATTTGAGCATAGCTACCGGAGAAAAGGTCTCGTCATAGTCCAAACCAGGTCTTTAACGAAAACCCTTTGCAACTAACCTAGCTTTATAGGTTTCAACCTGCCCATCTACACCAATCTTCTTTCTGAAGATCCATTTGCAGCTTACGCGTTTTACCCATTTTGGAGCAAAGTCCAAAGTCCAAACTTTGTTGGTGTACATGGACTCAATCTCGGTCCGCATTGCATCCAGCCATTTTACCGAGTCACCACTCTGAATGGCTTGCTGGAAGCTAGTAGGCTCATCATAATCAACTGTGCAATCCTCTCTATCCCCGTCTATGAGAAAACCGTAGAATCTCTCGGGCGGATAAGACTGCCTACTACCCCTGCGGAGTGGCGCAGGAATGTCCGGTTCTCCTGAACCTTCTGGCTCTTCCAAGCTTTCAGTAATAGCTTGTGGTTCTGGAATTTCTTCCAGTTCTACTACGCTCCCACTTGTACCTTTTTCTAAAAACTGATGTTCCAGAAAGTGGGCATGACGAGAAACAAAAACCTTTTGTTCCTCTGCGTAATAGAAAAAATACCCCCTGGAGTTCTTCGGGTATCCCACAAACTTACACAGTACTGAGCGTGCCTCGAGCTTGTCCGCATGCTGCTTTTTTACAAAATCTGGACATCCCCATATCTTCAGATATTGAAGACAGGGTTTCTTCCCACACCACATCTGATATGGTGTGGTAGGCACAGTCTTGGAGGGAACCTTGTTCAAGAGATATGCAGCTGATTCTAGTGCATAACCCCAGAAGGATCGCGGTAACTCAGCTTTACTCATCATGGAACGAACCGTATCCAATAAGGTTCGATTCCGCCTTTCCGATACACCGTTGTGTTGTGGTGTGTATGGAGGAGTAAGCTGCGAGAGAATTCCATTCCTTTTTAAGTAGTCCAGAAACTCGGCACTCAAGTATTCTCCACCTCGATCAGATCTCAGTGTCTTGATACTTTTGCCTGTTTGTTTTTCAACTTCATTCTTGTATTCCCGAAATTTCTCAAAGGCCTCGGATTTGTGCTTCATTAAGAAGACATGTCCATACCTAGAGAAATCATCTGTGAAAGTAATGAAGTATGAATAACCACTTCGCGCATGTGTAGATATCGGACCACACACGTCACTGTGTATGAGTCCCAAGAGCTCGCTCGCTCTTACTCCGTGTCCAGTGAATGGAGTCTTTGTCATCTTTCTCATGAGACAAGATTCACAAGTGGCATAAGACTGGTACTCGAACGGATCCAAGTATCCTTCTTTATGTAACTTTGTCAACCGTGTCTCATTGATGTGACCCAGTCTACAATGCCATAAGAAAGCCTGATTTAATTCCGTAGACTTTCTTTTAAGTGTATTCTGGACACTGAAGACCTGAGCTTGATTCAAAATGTATATACCATTTTTCAATGTACCTGACCCAATCAGAACTTGATTTAGGTGGATGTTTACTACATCGCTTACAAAAGTAAAATCATATCCTTCCTTAGAAAGTAAGGATACAGATATGATATTACAAGTCGCACCTGGTACATAAAAACAGTTACGCATAATCAATATCTGCCCAGTTGTCAGTCCTAGATGATATTCCCCTATGGATTCAGCATACATGCTCATTCCGTTAGCAACCCTGAGAGTCATATCACCTTTCTTGATAACCCTACGGTTTCTCAGAGCCTATAACGAATTACAGATATGAGATCCTGATCCGGTATCCAATACCCAGGAAGTAGGGTTAACTGACATACAGTTCTCTATTACAAACACAGCCGAAGCCGAAGCCACAACATGCTTCGAATTCTGGCTACTGGCTATGCTAGCCCTGTAATCCTTCTGCCAATGTTCATTCCTGTAACAATAGGAACATCTCTCTTTTACTACATCCAGTCCCGAAACTTCTGCCCTGCCCTTTCTTTCTACTTCCCTGGTTTCCTTCAGGGTAGTAGGTAGGGACTGTTGAACTAAGTCAGCATCTGACCCGTTCTTCAACGTGGTCTTCAGGTCCGTGAGCTCAAAAGAGCTGGTCTCTGTAAGGACGTTGCCCCTTACAGATGACCCGATAGCCAACCTCGCTGGAAGCAATTCATTCGAGGTATCATATCTTGCGATACGAGATTGCTCTCCATATAAATCTTTGTTATGGAGGAAGATAGAAACTAAGTCCATCTTCTTGTGCTGCCCCTGGTATGCACCATCAACTGAGGCTAACACGAGGCACTTGGCTTTCGCACAGTCTTTTCCCGATGTCGTATGGATATCAACATCCATGACAGGGGAAACTGGACCTGAGACGGCAGGGGTTGGATTAGTTAAGAGGTGTCTCAGCTTGTTATGGGCAATGGACATCTGGACAGACCTTTGCCACTCATAACAGTCAGATTCAGTCATTTTATTATCTAGATGTAACCTAGGTGCGGTCACTTGGTCGCTGCAATTAAGAGAGAGAGAAGAAAACACTCAGCATGATACTCTTGCAAGTTTAGATTGGTTTTTAATTTATCTAAACAGGATGGCTCCCACTGTCTCTCGAATCCCTCCTCAAACCATAAAGGAAGAACTAGTCGGGATCAATCTCACCATACAATACTTGCTTAACCGTTCAGCCAGGCCAGTGTCGGTACTTCGAGGGAGGTTTTCCAACGCTTTCGCGAAGTTCCTTAATCAAATAATCTCTTTTCCCTGTGGGCGTAGCCCCGCTAACACCTTTCTAGACACCTACTTGGTTTATAGCATTGATCGTTAAGTGAGAAAGTTCCGGAGGAGTAGCATATACTCACAGTAGGATCGGGATCCAAATATCATCGTGTGACAAAACTGAAGGAATCCTACCAGAATCATCACACTCTAAATGGTATGCAGCGCTAGCAAGTTTCAGTTCTTTTGAAACCCCCGATGTGGATTTTTGCCCCATACTCTTATGACCTTGACGAAGGCCAATATATCATAAGTCACATGTCAAGTTCTACCCGTCATTGTCCAGGTTAATTTGAACCCACCCATACATACCCTTGACGAAGGCCAAAATAGTAGTACGACTGTCCCAAACCAACGCCTCTATCTATGCTACAGATAAATATTCAGCAGCTACCAATCACTATGCCTTAGCGAAGGTCAAAATACATAGCTTGAATATTACTGAATATTTAACTGAAATGACGGAGGGCTACGAATGGTTTTGGCGAAACCGTGAACGTAGTGAACTTGATATAATCGATGGAACGAGATAGCTTTTAAAAGGAGTGGCTCAAACTCCGCGTTTAAAAGTTGGTTTTTGAAAAGAACCGAGTGGTTTTGAAAGTGTTCCAACGACTTTTTCTTGGTTTATTTTTCTTGCATTAGTTCTTTTAATGCGTCCCATCATTTAATCCTACCATTGCAGAAAACAACCAAAATATGACGTACGCTTATGCCATTCGCATTCGCCACGGGGCTCCGTCATTACCCGTTAGGTTACTTAACTAACGACAGAGCGGGAGCTGGGCTAGCGCGGCTGAAAAACATAAGCAACGCCTAAATAATATCATATATAGATATATAGCAATGATAGCCATTTCAGATCACAGATGAACACATTGGATATATTAGGAACCCGCAATTCGTACGAGTCTGTAACGAAAAGCAGATTACACGGTCGCGGTGAATAGCCAATACCCCACCCAAGACCCCTACGGGTGCGGCAAACTACCCGCCAAGTACCCGAAACGAAGCAACCTCCCTCAACACCGTGAGTAGGTCACTCGGCACTTCGGGATACCCGGTAGTTTGTGCACCCCCTCCATGGGTCTATCCTAGGAGCAAAAACAGTAAAAAGAAATTATACAATGACGGCTACAACCCCGACTCGGTTGTGCGGCCATACAAATAATATTACTTCAATTTACAAATTTACATGAATTGAAAGAAAAGAAAACTCTCGTCTCACAACCCCCGGCTATTCACCCGCGACAATCCAATGAATTCATATACACATACCAGCAACATTACAGATCACAGATTTGTATAACCCCCACTAATCGACATATAGCGATTAGCAGACGTTCAATACAAATATCACATCACAGATATAAACCCGTTAGCCTTAGTCTTTAGAAGCTCGATCAAAATACGGATTTTTAGGCCCCAAACACAAATTTTTCTTTCTGGAAAATCTGGGCAGAAAAAACATATTTTAAAAATCCCAAAACAAACCCAGAAAAACACTGCAGGAAACCGTTTGCAAGACAGAGTCAACTCGGCCGCGGAACCGCGGCGGGAGCATGCTCCCGCCGCGTTTCCGCGACGCTTTGACCGATTCAATGGACCAAATTTCTTGTGTGTTTTAACAAAAGCCTGAGCCGATTTTTCATGTATTATTTATTATTTTTTGGACAGAAAAAATTCGGCAGAAACTTAATTTTTCGGGTTCGTTTCGCGACTTTTTCTTCGATCGAACTTCTACTTACTTTGCTAACATGTTAGATAGTGTTTAACTTGGCTCTGATACCACTGTAAGTCCATGCTACCCTTCCCCGGTACTTACGGGGTTGTGGAAGTGATAAAAAACGATTTTCAAGAGGGTGGTAATATGGACTCAAAATACGGATCTTTGTTAAACAACTAACTAACAACCTAACTAGTGTTTTACGTACTCGGTTAGGGGGCTATACCTTTCTTGAACTCTTTCGTCTTCCACTCTTTCTTGTGTACGGATCGGCCTCACCTCGTCGTCTCCTTGCGCCGAAGATGGATCCACCTGAAAGCTTCTACCTTTGGCTTCTTCTTCGAACTTTGAAGAAACTAGAACACTTGGCTTGCTAGGCCTTGTGAACTAGAATGAGTAGATGATTATTTTGGTGTCTTTTTTATCTCTAAGGCAATGAGTCTCAACACATGAGAATGGTTTGTCTGAAGCTAGAGAGAGCAAGAGGAAGAGGGAGAGCTTGAGAATGAGAGAGCTCAAGAGAGAGAAAGCAAATCCAAGAATGAGCAAGACTTTTCTCAACCTCTCTCTCATAATCCAAAAAGAATAATAATAATAATAACAATAATAATAATTGAGTATTATGTGATGGTTCATATCATATCAAGTGGCATTATCATTTCATGCACGCATTTTACAAAGCACAACAAGCAAGCAAAAGTCTTTGCATGAAATGACAACCATTGTAATGATAATGGTCAACTAGTCCAACCTAGTCAACCGGTCAACCAAGTCAACAAGTCAACAAAGTCAACCCCTTAACAACCATATCACTATAATACTTAATTAATATTATTGCTAATCATATTTCTTATTCTCATTAGGGTTTAGCAAAAAGTCAATGGTCAACAGTCAACAGTCAACAGTCAACAACCCCAATGAGAATTCTCTGCCTCTGTCTCTCTGTCAACTGTGCATGCACACCCGCATCCGCGTTCCGAGGAACACGAACACAAACGAGATAAAACCAATCCCAAAACGTACACTAGGATCTGGCTTAAACCAAAGCCCGCTAGTGTTAACTGTCCGGACACTGAACGTGCACAAGTGCACGGATGTGACCGAACCCTGTCGCAAAACCATGCGACCTGTAGCAAAACCATGCGACCTCTACTCTTTTGCTTAAAGGCGAATAGCTTTCTGTGTAGGACTCTAAAGACTCGACACTACGCTGGCAGTGGGTTTACCACAGACCGCAAGCGGCACTAGCTGTGCGTAACGGTCCCCAGGTAGATGCCGACAAGAAGACCGACGAGGTGAAACCCATCTGAACTCCTACTGAGCCTGAATGTGACAATCTCCGTACAGTCCGGTCTGTTCGTCTGATACATTGCATGGCGGGCCTAGGGGGCGGTGAACGTCAGTCCCCTAATAGCGGTACAAGTCGTGTCGGAGTGAAGCCCAGAACACCTTGAGATAACACTGGAAACCTACCAGTATATCTCGCTTGCCCTGGCCAGGGACTACTCGTATAATGGCTCTCCTAGACACAGCGCGATGTCAACCCCCAATACCTGGAGAGACGAATCCTGTCTAACCGTCACTGCCTCCAAGTGCTTCAGGACTGTACCCCAAAACTACCTGTTTGCACGACTCCTTTGAGCCGTGGTAGGGTAGTAATCAAAGTACAGTGGGAACACACTCGAGGCGAAGTGACAGTGTCAAGTCAGCGGACTAAGCTGTACTCATGTCACCTGGGAACTGATAACTGACGATAGGTATAATACCAACCAACAGTTCCTGACGAGTCATGTCCAGTGTACTCGTAACCTAACGAGCACCCGCATACTATCTCAAGTACGACGTACTGACGGCTGTGGGATAGACCGTCTCCCGTGCTGGGATGAGAAGCGCATACGCTAGTCTACTCCGGAGTATCGATGCCCTGTCTCGATAGTCCTGCGACTAGGGACCTGCATAAGGATGTGCTTATAGATTACCCAGCCCCCACGAGTGTGACTGCCATCACAACACTGGTAATCAAGCAAAGATCCTAAGGGCTCCACTAATGTGTAAAGGCGATATGCTAAAAGAAACACATGCACACATTAAAGCAGAAACAAACCAAGTAGCATACTACCATTTTGAGCAAGATTGTCAATACAAGGTGAATATCCCAAGCTTCCATTAAGTAATATACATACTAGTATGATACAGTAATGGCCTCTAGGGCATATACACTAACAGTCGTTACGTCCATCTGCCAAATTTCATAATTGTGGAAGGCAGCAATGGCAAGAAGGATCCGAATGGATTTTAACATAGCCACTGGAGAAAAGGTTTCATCATAGTCCAAATCAGGTCTTTGACAGAAACCTATTGCAACATGTCTAGCCTTATAGGTTTCAACCTGTCCATCTACACCAATCTTCTTTCTGAAAAACCATTTGCAGCCTACGGGTTTTACCCCTTCTGGAGCAATGTCCAAAGCCCATACTTTGTTGGTATACATGGATTACATTTCAGTCCGCATTGCATCTAGCCATTTTACCGAGTCTCTGCTCTGAATGGATTGCTGGAAGCTAGTTGGCTCATCATCGTTGATGATGCAATCCTCTCTATCCCCGTCTATGAGAAAACCATAGTATCTCTCGGGCGGATGAGACTTCCTACTAGTCCTGCGGAGTGGCGCGGGGATGTTTGGTTCTTTCGAAACTTCTGGTTCCACCATGCTTTCAGTAATAGCTTGTTATAACGTTTTAAAAATCGTTCAGGAGAATTTTTCGATAATCGGTGAAATATAAATTTTGTTTGTAGGGTTCCTATGATCGACAGCAAGGTTTCGGGAGGCATCGTCCATGCCATTTTCAAAAATTTGCCGTTTTAAAGAACCCTAAACTAGAATCGTTAACTAGAGAATCATACGAAACTAAATGTAAACTACTTTACATCTAAATGATAACGGAATACAACCTTTGTAGACCGGTCCTTCACTTCAATTGCTCTTTGTAGTGGTCCCTTCGCTGTGATCATGGACCTCCCGGACTCTTGCATGGCTTCTCAAGGTGAAAAGAACGAACTTGCTTGAAGTTTTCGAGGCCAAAGATGATCTACGTCGAGGAGAAACTAACTCAAGCTACTACTTCACTAATGAGAGATTAGTGAAGCTAACACCCTATACTAAAGTGCTAATCTAGTATAGGATGATGAAGTAGGAAGTAGGCTCACTTTAGTTTTATTTTTCTCACAATATTTTCTCACTTTGGAAAAAACTAGCAAGCTTTTTCTCAAGGATGAAGAAGATGAAGTCAAGAGATGAGAATGAACTAATGAGGTGAGAGAATCAACCATGGGTGAGTTTGTATCATATACTAACTCATGTAGAGACATAACCATGACAAGTTTTAATGGTTAGGTTAATAAATATCTTTAGTAAAACAAAATTAGTGGACTAAATCAATGCATCTACAAGCTTCTACAAGCTTCATGCATGCGACTAATTATCCACTAATTTGGATTTACTTTAAATATTTAAACCCTATATTATAATTAGTATGGTGTAAGTCTCATACACCCATGTAGTGTGTGTCATCAACCATGACACAAAATAAAACACAATTAATATATATCACATATATATTAAGCGTGCACATGTGAGAAAAATAAATGCTTAAGTGAGCTAATATTAGTTAATGTAAACTAGTATATCAAATATACAATTATACACTAAATTATCAAATCAACACTTGATTTAATAATCCCGCTATATCACATATAACCGACTAATATTATATGTACCAACTTATCGAATCAACACAAGATTCGATAACCCGGCTATATCATATATAACCGACCGATACAAATATCGCGAGAATAGAATACGATATCACATACTCGTATTATTCTCGGTCCCGCACATATCGCATATGTGCTCCTACTTCGATTTGCCTGAGCCAGTAAAACCTCTATGTAGGACTCTAAAGACTCGTCAATACGCCGGCAGTAGGTGATGATCACATCAAGCACCCACAAGCCGTCAGCGGTACTAGCTGGACGTAACGGCTACCCGGGTATTGAACGATCAGAAGATCAGCAAGCAAGCCCGCTTTAACTCTTGCAAAAGCCTGTCAGTAACACTACCGTACAGTCCGGTCTCCTCGTCTGATGTCACATATCCAGTCTAGAGGTGGTAAACGTCAGACCCCAATAACCGATAAGTCATGCCGATATGAGACTCATAACGGGTCGAGAAACTACTGATAACACTTACCAGTAAATCTCTAAATTAGCCCTGGCCAGGGACTTCCCTATTATGGCCAATCGAGCACAGCGCAACATCAACCCCTAATACCGGGAGAGACGAAACCCCTCCTATCGCTCATTGCCTCCATGTGACTCAGGACTGTACCAAAAAACCACCGTTTTGCACGTCCTCTTGAACGTGGTAAGGTGGAAATCAAAGAACAGTGGGAATCACACAAGACTCTATGACGATCTCGGGTCTACAGACTAACATGTACCAGTATCGCCAGAGAACTGCTATCTGACGTCAGGTATAATACCATCTAGAAGTTCTCGGCGAGTCCGTCCAGTGTACCCAGTCTCGACTGAGCACCCATATACCATCTCTGATGTCAAACACCAATGGATATGGGATCATCCATCGCCCATCACATGGGTCGAGAAGCGTATATGCTAGTCTACTCTTGTATATCGATGCCCCGTCTCGATACACCCATGACTAGGAACATTAAAGGATGAACTTATGGACTACCATGGCCCCACTAGTATGATCTGCATCATAATCCTGGTAGTCATGTACACATCCTAAGGGCTTTACTAACATGTAACCATAAGACAGTAAGAGACAAGTATACATGTTAAGATAAAGAGCAACCAGATAGCATACTATCATGTCGAGCAAGAAAGTCCTCTCTATATATGTCCAAGCATCCACTATAATATACATCATATGTACAATAATGGCCTCTAGGGCATACATACAACTAACAATCTCCCATTTTCACTAGGGCCAGCTACTGTTGTATCGCATACCCAACATCCCGAAGAGTCTCTCGAACTGTATCTGGAGAATGGCTTTCGTGAGTGGATCCGCTGTGTTGTTCTTCGTGTCAACTCTCCTGATCTCGATCTCCCAGCGATCAACTATCTCCCGGATTAGGTGATACCACCTCAGAATATGCCTGGTTCGCTGATGGGACCTGGGTTCCTTGGCCAAAGCCACTGCTCCATTGTTATCACAATACAAAGGTATTGGATACTCAATGGATGGAACCACTCCAAGTTCAGTTATGAACTTCTTCATCCAGACAGCCTCTTTGGCAGCGATGTATTCAGTCTCCATCGTCGAGTCTGCCACGGTTTCTTGCTTAGAACTCTTCCAGCATACCGCCCCTCCATTGAGGGTAAAGAAAAATGCCGAGTGCGACTTAGAGTCGTCCTTATCACTCGGGAAGCTCGAATTGGTAAAGGACTCCACTTGGAGTTCTCCGTTACCATACACCAAGAGCATCTCTTTAGTCCTTCTCAAGTACTTGAGAATGCTCTTCACAGCTGTCCAGTGACTCTCTCCAGGATCTGCTTGATACCAACTCACTACACTTAGTGAGTATGCTATATCGGGTCTGGTACATAGCATCGCGTACATGATAGAGCTTACCGCCGAAGCATAGGGTATCCCTTGCATGCGAGCTCTCTCCAAATCAGTCTTGGGAGACATCTCTTTGGAGAGAGTGAGTCCTGAGATCGTGGGTAAAAACCTACGCTTGGATTCTTCCATACTAAACCCATTTAGTATGGTGTCAATGTACCTGGATTGGGACAATCCCAGTATCCGTTTAGATCAAACTCTATAGATCTTAATTCCCAAGATGTAGGAGGCATCACCTAGATCTTTCATTGAGAATCTTTGTGAAAAGAAGAGCTTAACCGATTGCAGAATAGGAATATCATTTCCTATCAAGAGTGTCACGTCCCGAAAGTACGGAATATGACCGGCACTTAAACTACGAACGTCTCGAGGCATACGTAATCTAAGTAAGCCGAAAACCCAGAAATGCAAACCAAGAAAAGTAGTAGAGTGAAGGAAAACCAATTTAAACAAGTAGTTTTAATAGCATAAGCCGAATTATGCGGTTTTAAAAAAAACATCAATATTTCCCGAAAATTTCGGCAGAGTCTCCTTTGTAAATACTGGCTCCCAAACGGGATACAACATGAATAGTATACGAAATCAATAAAAGGCATCCCCAAGCGGGAGCTAGCTCTTCGTCAATCGACGGTCACAACCACACAAGCAATATAATATACAACGCCAACGGCGAGGATCAAAAACTCAAAACCACAAGAAAACCACAGAAATAAAAACGAGCGACTCTAAGGTCGAAAGAATAACATCACTGGTCTCTATCTCAAAAATAAATACATGTTTGGTTGATGGAACTTCTAGATACAACAGAGTAATAATATACAAGTTATATAATGGGGGGTACGATACAAGTAAACCCACCTACTAGCAAATCACCAGAAGGAAACTATGCCCGCAAGCTGTAAAGAAACCTGTACGGCAAACCTGCAAGAAACTGGGGCACAACGGGGGTGAGTTGCCAACTCGTGAATAGAAAAACATCTACGCACAGAAATCGCATAAATAACGCAACCTAGGTCAAAGATCATAATATATCCTCAAATATATGAATAACATGCAGCCAATAACAATGGCTAGGGTAATATCTAACCCGAGTGTGATCTCATGTGCCCGTGTCAGTGCCTCAGGTAGCAATATATCATATGAATGATGTATGAATGCATGAAAACATAATACATGTAAATGAAGAAACTGTTTTCATAAATTAGTGAGATTTCCTTTGTATTTTTAAAATGAGGTATCATAAATGAAATCAGCATCAACAGTGTCTAGCATCGACACAAAACATAAATCTCAATGTCTCAAAACCTCAGGCTCCGGCTATCCGGACTGGCCTGTATCATCAAATCTCAGTACCTCAATATCTCGAAATCTCAATGTCTCAATCTCAATATCTAGGGCGCCGTCAGTCCAGACCGGCCCCTACAATCCATCTCAAGACCACGACGGTATCCTCCGGATATCCGACACATCGGGTAAAATCACCGGTAGGTAGTCTCCCCCTGCCAGGCTCATCGTCATCACCACGAGCTTCTTGCCCCGGGATACCTTACCGGGTCCACCATGTACTCGAAACGGTTCATCCAACTCCTCGAATCGGGTCTCGAAATCCATCAGCAAACTCATGGTGGACGACTCATACATCATGGGAAAAACCGCGCTTTTTATTTAAAAAAAAGAAAGAAGAAGTTTGTATATGTTTTGCGGTTTTCCCCAAATCCAGAAAATCTCATGAAAATCCGAATCCAAAACCTCAATAGCACGTAAAAAGTGAATATATGCATGAGAATCCATGAATGCGGCATAACAATAAATAACAGTATGCATGAAGTAGCAGGTAATAACTACAATGTCTAAACTAACCTATAAGGCAAGTACACTAATATCATGTCTAAACTATTAGCTAACAGGCTATGTCAAGCAATAATATTTTCTAAGGTGTACGTGACATGGCAATTACCGATGAAGAGGTGTGTGAGCCGGTAAGCAAGTGTACGTGGTACATACGCATCATCGGTAATGGTGCTGGTGTCCTAACAGTATGATACCAACAATACAATAAGAAATTATAATAAAGTATGCGATGCAGAGCAAACAGTAATAATGAGCGGGAGCTAAATACTAAACACAACGATAACTAATCTGCATTACCCTAATATAAATCCTACAAATGGTGCCTTTTGAAATAACACGAATCATGGGGTTTTGAAAATAGGGGCTACGGTGTTTTTATGAAAAGATACGTCTTTTGAAATATTCGTAGGATCCCTTGGGCTGTCTTTTAAAATACCCACGATTCGTTAGTTTTTGAAATAGGTAAGAATCGAATCTAATCTAACAGCTAAACTAAACTAAAGGACCAAGTTAACAAGCTGGGATGCAGGTAAGGAAACTGCCTAACATCTGAGTCGATACATATACATACCTGTATATATATATTAGTCGGTGATCCCGCCTCAATAATATCATATCCGATACCATATCTATAACCAGACATCCCAAGTCAAGAGTGCGGATCAATCATCAAAATATAGCTCGTACGTAAATCCACCGTACGGCATCCCCAAATCTGGGTACGGGTCAATATCACATTCATCATACTATTCACCTGGTATCCTCTTTATCAAATATCATGATCGGGGTACTGATCTACGTCTAGTACAATACTGATACCGCCTAAGTATGCATGGACGTGTGTGAAACACTACGTCAAGGACCCGCTACAACGTCGTGTCGTATCTCAAATACGAACCCTGCTATATCACCGATCTCACAGCCTCAATCAAATCTCATCGACTCATCTTAAATCCCAAGTACTATCCTCATTATCCATGCATGCGTATATGAATGTACATATGCATAGTCCCATACCCACGCATATATACATATATACACATCCCAATCTGCGCACAAGAAAGTAAAGTATGCAAGTCTGTGTGTGCGTATGTGGGTATAACAACTACTCTAGGGTTTCGCAACTAACCCAAAGGTACTCCATGAACTCATAAACATAACATGAATGAACATTCTCGTATCATAAAACACCTATATAAACATATATATATGAGCTACACTACGGACTGCGGGGGTGCTATACGCCATCCACCCGACTTCTCCCCGTAGATATAAATCTACTCACCTAGTCCTCGCTCGCCGGTGCCGACGTCGCCACGCGCTTTCTTGTCGTCTCGAAGTCCACATGGGGGTACATACATATCACAACGCATCGTATCGCATTAAAATCCGACTCATGACCAAAACGACACACGAATCCCACATAAGTCAAAACCTAGGGTTGCTTTCACAAATCAACCCAAAAACCCTCGACGTCGGTGTACAAACGCCAGACCATCGAGAAAAACCCAAATACACTCATTTGCACATTCACGAACACTAATTTTAATATAAAATAGGTTAAAACTCACAAAACCCCCAATTTCACTTAAAAAGTCATTTTTCCGAAAAATCTAGCAAGCACAATTCGCCGTTTTTGTATAAAACATGATGTTTAAATGAATGTAGTGGCCAATATACTTATTAAATATCTTAAATAAGTCATATAAATCATTTCCATAATTTACTCTCATCAATTTCATTAAACCCAAAAACCAAGTTTGCAACAATTAAGTAATTTGGACAATTTACATATAACAATTTGCAATTTAACACCAAAACTAGGTTTTACATATTTTAAGATGTCAAACTATACATTTCAACCTTGATGATATAATAAAAACCCTAATTTAAAATACAACCCTCACTAGATTTTTAATTTCATCAAATGCAATAATAAAGACCTAGTAAGCAAAATAGCTTAAATTGGACGATTAAAAAGTGGCAATTTGTAATATAGCAACTAGCCTAGATTTGTACATGTCATAACATATTAATCTACCCACCACAACCATAATCCCATGATAGAAACCCTAATTTACATTCAAACGTATTCACACAATTTCAATCTTGAAATTGGAATCACATAATTAGCTAATTAAAATAATTTAAAGTAGCTTATCAAAATCTAAACACTTGGGTTTGGATTATACCTCCAAACCATGAGATCAAACTTAAGATCTAGCCTCCTAAAATTCTCTCTTTTCACAAAGATCCATGCTTGAAATGCTAAGGAATAATGGGTAAAACTTGGATTTGGAATTAGAGTTGAATTTGTATGGATTTGAAGTGATTTTTGTGGATTTTTTTGATGCAAAAATGGAGTGAGATTTGGGGATGGGGCTGCTGCTGTAGGGACAGAATTTCGGCCAGAATTGGTGGGGGGTTGGGTGAGGGCGGAGAGAGAGTGAGGTGGGGAAAGTTGAATTTAGTCAAAGTCCACTCTATTCTTATCATTTTCTACTCTTTTCTTTACTTTTCTTTTGAAAAAAAGAAGTGGTTGGAGAGAGGGAGAGGGGGAGGGCTGTCATAGTGGGGCCGGCCACATGGGGAGAGGGTGAGGTGTGGGTGTGTGGGTTAGGAAAAAGATAAATGCTATACCCCAATTCCCATTAACACTAATTTCACCGAAAAAAGCCTTTTTCTTCGATATTTTCTAAACCGTTTTGGCAAACGATTTCTTTTCAAAAACCACAACATAAAATTTTATTTAATGTTTAATGATGCACAAAATTTGTTTCAACTCATTCCAATTTGTAATTTTTCCTAATTAAATGTATTAGTGACGGCTTAAAATAATATTAAAATAATTAATTTCGGAAAATTTTTCAGAAAATTTGAAATTTCACCAGCGACTCAATAAACACCAAATACTAGCAATTACATAGCTAGAATGTGTATATTTAATTTTATAATAATGATATTTGTATTTTGACTTTTTACCGAAAACCCCCTTATTTTACCGATTTCTTTCGAAATTTCACCGAAACGATTTTCAAAACGTTACAATCTTCCCCCCTTAAAGAAATTCGGTCCCCAAATTTAAATTAAAACTCCCCCCAAATACTAAAATATTTCAGCCAAAACCATCAAATCGCCGGGGCTCCGAAACCATAAGTACATAAAACGCATCATAGCGCAATGCATGCGCATGAGCAATGAGCATATAACTCAAATCAAAACTCCGTTAAGCATCCCGCAATCATCGGAGTCATGGTAAAGACACAAATGTCAAATCCAATACAAAACCAATATGATATAACTCGAAACTATACACGTAAATATCAAATCTATATATGAAAATATCTGAAGGAAATGAATGCCAAATATATTCAGGTACTGTCCTTTGACTAGTCCTGCCCAGTACGAAAACACATAGTAAATATCATAAAAATGTACTACTCTGTAGGAAAAATCAATCCCAAAATACGCGTATGAGTACTACGTGCGTTTGGTGCACACGGAAATCAAAATCCATATATGTGCCATACATGCGCACAGAAACAACATCTAAGTGCATCGGGTGTGCACGAAACATCTGTCATGGGCAACGTGGGTGCCTGACAGCAAAATCAGGTGCATCTGACATGCATGAAGAATCTTGATTTAGTGCATCTGGTGTGTACCGAAATCGCTTCTCAAAACATGCGCTCAATCATGCACGAAAATCAAAACCAGGTGCATTCATTATGCACGAAAATCATGAAATCCAATATCAAGCGCCGAACATGCGCAAAATCCAATCAGGTGCACAAGGTGGCACAAAACAAATATCGAACATCACAATCGAAATCGAAGTCCAGTGCATCTAAATGCACAACATACATAACACTGCACTGCAAGCATATATGAACTATACCGAGTGTAAAAACCAAATCGTGTGCGTACATACGCACAAAATCAACTCAACTGTATGAAATCCATATAATCACAAACATGAGAAACTAAGGCACGAAAACTATCTCAAGTGCAACAACTGTGCAAAAATCGTAAATACTCAGTAAGTGCAACCATGGTCCATGAAAACAAATATCATGAAACTCAATCATCAAAATCAATCATGCGAATAGATCGCCCAAAATACGCAAAATCAAGTATGGCGGAATAGTCCCGCTCAAGCACATCCTCTAAGAATCTCGGGCCAACTGTCGCGGTCACTAGTGGGACGTCTCGTCGATGATCATGAACTCTGGCCTGCTGGTGTACGTAACAATGACCACTCCTGGGTCAAGGTCTTCACTGTGAATTACCAATCTCTCGGTCCATCGGCTCATCGGCCCTGTCAGGTGTGCTAACGGGGATGATCCCGTTCTGGCACGTCTCTTGTCATCTCCCGGTCAATCATCGCGACCACTCGTAAGACAGCATATCACTGGCGTCGGTCTCTGGCTCTCTGAATGTACGTGACACATCTGATCCTGGGTGCAAGTATCATTGCAGCAGTGTCCTGGAAGGAATCCTGCTCACGGTCTCTTCCATGTCTCGTCTCGGACAACTGTCCGGAAGTCATCGTCCTTTCCTATATCTGCATCTTGCTCTGGAACGGCTGCATACCCATCGCGACTCCTTCTAGAAGGTATATCCAGTACTCTGCCTCGGCATGCGCATCGCATCTCTGATGTCGGCGGAGGGGAATGTCATCATATCCAGATCTTGTACGAACCTCTTACTCCATTTTTCTCTAATGTCGACCGCTTCGGACTCGTCTCGTCGTGGCTGCATGGAATGAGCTCCAACGGCTATCTTCGTATCGGGAGTCTCCCAAGAAATGCATCTCACCACCTAGCATCCGAATTAAGTCGAACCATCCAATCGATTGTCAAAACCTCATAATCCCCCAAGGGCTCAACATCTTGGGCACAGTTTAATAGTATCGAGTACATACCACAGCATCGGTGGTCCAGCCGTAGAAGGGCAAACCCAAGCCTCACTAATGGCGCCATGGAACTGCCGCAAACCCGAAGGTTCAAAGGCTTTCACACGGTCATTATGTCGAGTTAGGGTTTCATTCTTCTAGAGGGACCATAGAATTGCCTGCATGTCTTTCCGACTACTTTAAACTTGGAATAATAGGTTTCTGACATTCGATCGTCTCTGTCGACTCTCAACGTCTCCGCGTGAAGTCGTCTCTAGCTGGAATCAATCTATCTGATGACCTCGCATTGGGGTAGCGAACGAACTACATGTCCTAGTCATTCATCCCCGGGTGACTAGCGACCTTCTATCATCTCTTCGTACAACTCGTATAGCAATAGCTCCAACATCTGGGGCGATATCTCGTCGTTCGCAGCAATAACGGGCTCACTCGTCTGCACGCTGAACCGTGCCTCAATCATCATGAATAGGCAATATATCAACGGTCATCAAAATCTAGCTGGCCTTTATCAGTGGCTCAATCCTCTAGTGCAAATCGGCACGTCCGAGTAATCTCATACAGCAATCCACCCAATGCTCATGGCGCGAAAACACAATGAAAGACACAGCTCTGCAATCGTGTGTCGCCGGAATCACGCCCTGGTCAGTCCTCGTTCGTAACGAGCTCGTGCTGACCGCAACTCTAGCCGTAGCTCTCCCTGCCCGTAATCGTGGAAGCAAAACCATAACTGGTACCGATGAGGCTAGATCAGGAATGAATATAATACTGAACAAAGAAATGTACATCCTAAGGCTTCTTAAGTGGAGTAGCGTATCGTAATTATGCCGCGGAACATACCCACGGTACGTCACTCTACTTTAGTCACCTATTCCATCAACCAAGGGTCATCCTACGCTCCGAAGGTAAAACCTAACGCTCTGATACCAACTTTGTCACGTCCCGAAAGTACGGAATATGACCGGCACTTAAACTACGAACGTCTCGAGGCATACGTAATCTAAGTAAGCCGAAAACCCAGAAATGCAAACCAAGAAAAGTAGTAGAGTGAAGGAAAACCAATTTAAACAAGTAGTTTTAATAGCATAAGCCGAATTATGCGGTTTTAAAAAAAAACATCAATATTTCCCGAAAATTTCGGCAGAGTCTCCTTTGTAAATACTGGCTCCTAAACGGGATACAACATGAATAGTATACGAAATCAATAAAAGGCATCCCCAAGCGGGAGCTAGCTCTTCGTCAATCGACGGTCACAACCACACAAGCAATATAATATACAACGCCAACGGCGAGTATCAAAAACTCAAAACCACAAGAAAACCACAGAAATAAAAACGCACGACTCTAAGGTCGAAAGAATAACATCACTGGTCTCTATCTCAAAAATAAATACATGTTTGGTTGATGGAACTTCTAGATACAACAGAGTAATAATATACAAGTTATATAATGGGGGGTAAGATACAAGTAAACCCACCTACTAGCAAATCACCCGAAGGAAACTATGCCCGCAAGCTGTAAAGAAACCTGTACGGCAAACCTGCAAGAAAATGGGGCACAACGGGGGTGAGTTGCCAACTCGTGAATAGAAAAACATCTACGCATAGAAATCGCATAAATAACGCAACCTAGGTCAAAGATCATAATATATCCTCAAATATATGAATAACATGCAGCCAATAACAATGGCTAGGGTAATATCTAACCCGAGTGTGATCTCATGTACCCGTGTCAGTGCCTCAGGTAGCAATATATCATATGAATGAGGTATGAATGCATGAAAACAGAATACATGTAAATGAAGAAACTATTTTCATAAATTAGTGAGATTTCCTTTGTATTTTTAAAATGAGGTATCATAAATGAAATCAGCATCAACAGTGTCTAGCATCGACACAAAACATAAATCTCAATGTCTCAAAACCTCAGGCTCCGGCTATCCGGACTGGCCTGTATCATCAAATCTCAGTACCTCAATATCTCAAAATCTCAATGTCTCAATCTCAATATCTAGGGCGCCGTCAGTCCAGACCGGCCCCTACAATCCATCTCAAGACCACGACGGTATCCTCCGGATATCCGACGCGTCGGGTAAAATCACCAGTAGGTAGTCTCCCCCTGCCAGGCTCATCGTCATCACCACGAGCTTCTTGCCCCGGGGTACCTTACCGGGTCCACCATGTACCCGAAACGGTTCATCCAACTCCTCGAATCGGGTCTCGAAATCCATCAGCAAACTCATGGTGGACGACTCATACATCATGGGAAAAACCGCGCTTTTTATTTAAAAAAGAGAAAGAAGAAGTTTGTATATGTTTTGCGGTTTTCCCCAAATCCAGAAAATCTCATGGAAATCCGAATCCAAAACCTCAATAGCACGTAAAAAGTGAATATATGCATGAGAATCCATGAATGCGGCATAACAATAAATAACAGTATGCATGAAGTAGCAGGTAATAACTACAATGTCTAAACTAATCTATAAGGCAAGTACACTAATATCATGTCTAAACTATTAGCTAACAGGCTATGTCAAGCAATAATATTTTCTAAGGTGTACGTGACATGGCAATTACCGATGAAGAGGTGTGTGAGCCGGTAAGCAAGTGTACGTGGTACATACGCATCATCGGTAATGGTGCTGGTGTCCTAACAGTATGATACCAACAATGCAATAAGAAATTATAATATAAATATGCGATGCGGAGCGAACAGTAATAATGAGCGGGAGCTAAATACTAAACACAACGATAACTAATCTGCATTACCCTAATATAAATCCTACAAATGGTGCCTTTTGAAATAACACGAATCATGGGGTTTTGAAAATAGGGGCTACGGTGTTTTTATGAAAAGATACGTCTTTTGAAATATCAGTAGGATCCCTTGGGCTGTCTTTTAAAATACCCACGATTCGTTAGTTTTTGAAATAGGTAAGAATCGAATCTAATCTAACAACTAAACTAAACTAAAGGACCAAGTTAATAAGCTGGGATGCAGGTAAGGAAACTGCCTAACATCTGAGTCGATACATATACATACCTGTATATATATATTAGTCGGTGATCCCGCCTCAATAATATCATATCCGATACCATATCTATAACCAGACATCCCAAGTTAAGAGTGCGGATCAATCATCAAAATATAGCTCGTACGTAAATCCGCCGTACGGCATCCCCAAATCTGGGTACGGGTCAATATCACATTCATCATACTATTCACCTGGTATCCTCTTTATCAAATATCATGATCGGGGTACTGATCTACGTCTAGTACAATACTGATACCGCCTAAGTATGCATGAACGTGTGTGAAACACTACGTCAAGGACCCGCTACAACGTCGTGTCGTATCTCAAATACGAACCCTGCTATATCACCGATCTCACAGCCTCAATCAAATCTCATCGACTCATCTTAAATCCCAAGTACTATCCTCATTATCCATGCATGCGTATATGAATGTACATATGCATAGTCCCATACCCACGCATATATACATATATACACATCCCAATCTGCGCATAAGAAAGTAAAGTATGCAAGTCTGTGTGTGCGTATGTGGGTATAACAACTACTCTAGGGTTTCGCAATTAACCCAAAGGTACTCCATGAACTCATAAACATAACATGAATGAACATTCTCGTATCATAAAACACCTATATAAACATATATATATGAGCTACACTACGGACTGCGGGGGTGCTATACGCCATCCACCCGACTTCTCCCCGTAGATATAAATCTACTCACCTGGTCCTCACTCGCCGGTGCCGATGTCGCCACGCGCTTGCTTGTCGTCTCGAAGTCCACATGGGGGTACCTACATATCACAACGCATCGTATCGCATTAAAATCCGACTCATGACCAAAACGACACACGAATCCCACATAAGTCAAAACCTAGGGTTGCTTTCACAAATTAACCCAAAAACCCTCGACGTCGGTGTACAAACGCCAGACCATCGAGAAAAACCCAAATACACTCATTTGCACATTCACGAACACTAATTTTAATATAAAATAGGTTAAAACTCACAAAAACCCCAATTTCACTTAAAAAGTCATTTTTCCGAAAAATCTAGCAAGCACAATTCGCCGTTTTTGTACAAAACATGATGTTTAAATGAATGTAGCGGCCAATATACTTATTAAATATCTTAAATAAGTTATATAAATCATTTCCATAATTTACTCTCATCAATTTCATTAAACCCAAAAACCTAGTTTGCAACCATTAAGTAATTTGGACAATTTACATATAACAATTTGCAATTTAACACCAAAACTAGGTTTTACATATTTTAAGATGTCAAACTATACATTTCAACCTTGATGATATAATAAAAACCCTAATTTAAAATACAACCCTCACTAGATTTTTAATTTCATCAAATGCAATAATAAAGACCTAGTAAGCAAAATAGCTTAAATTGGACGATTAAAAAGTGGCAATTTGTAATATAGAAACTAGCCTAGATTTGTACATGTCATAACATATTAATCTACCCACCACAACCATAATCCCATGATAGAAACCCTAATTTACATTCAAACGCATTCACACAATTTCAATCTTGAAATTGGAATCACATAATTAGCTAATTAAACTAATTTAAAGTAGCTTATCAAAATCTAAACACTTGGGTTAGGATTATACCTCCAAACCATGAGATTAAACTTAAGATCTAGCCTCCCAAAATGCTCTCTTTTCACAAAGATCCATGCTTGAAATGCTAAGGAATAATGGGTAAAACCTGGATTTGGAATTAGAGTTGAATTTGTATGGATTTGAAGTGATTTTTGTGGATTTTTTTGATGCAAAAATGGAGTGAGATTTGGGGATGGGGCTGCTGCTGTAGGGACAGAATTTCGGCCAGAATTGGTGGGGGGTTGGGTGAGGGAGGAGAGAGAGTGAGGTGGGGAAAGTTGAATTTAGTCAAAGTCCACTCTATTCTTATCATTTTCTACTCTTTTCTTTACTTTTCTTTTGAAAAAAAGAAGTGATTGGAGAGAGGGAGAGGGGGAGGGCTGTCATGGTGGGGCCGGCCACATGGGGAGAGGGTGAGGTGTGGGTGTGTGGGTTAGGAAAAAGATAAATGCTATACCCCAATTCCCATTAACACTAATTTCACCGAAAAAAGCCTTTTTCTTCGATATTTTCTAAACCGTTTTGGCAAACGATTTCATTTAAAAAACCACAGCATAAAATTTTATTTAATGTTTAATGATGCACAAAATTTGTTTCAACTCATTCCAATTTGTAATTTTTCCTAATTAAATGTATTAGTGACGGCTTAAAATAATATTAAAATAATTAATTTCGGAAAATTTTTCAGAAAATTTGAAATTTCACCAGTGACTTAATAAACACCAAATACTAGCAATCACATAGATAGAATATGTATATTTAATTTTATAATAATGATATTTGTATTTTGACTTTTTACCGAAAACCCCCTTATTTTACCGATTTCTTTCGAAATTTCACCGAAACGATTTTCAAAACATTACAAAGAGTATGCCATCCACGTACAATACTAGGAAGACAACCTTACTCTCTGCCACTTTCATGTATATACAAGGTTCATCTACGTTTTTGACGAAATCAAACTCTTTGATAACTACATCAAAACAGATATTCCAACTCCGCGATGCTTGCTTTAACCCGTAGATGGATTTAAGCAGCTTGCACACCTTTCCTCTGCTCCCACTGTCTACGAAGCCCTCCAGCTGAGTCATGTACACGCACTTTTCTAAATCACCATTTAGAAAGGCAGTCTTAACATCCATTTTCCAGATTTCGTAGTCATGGTATGCAGCGATGGCAAGTAGGATCCGGATGGACTTAAGCATAGCCACTGGAGAAAAGGTTTCGTCATAATCCACACCTGGTCGTTGACGAAAACCCTTTGCAAAAAGTCTAGCTTTGAAAGTCTCAACTTTTCCATCTATACCAAGTTTCTTCTTAAAGATCCATTTGCTACCAATGGGTTTTACCCCTTCAGGAGCAACTTCCAAAGTCCATACTTTGTTGGTATACATGGATTCCATCTCAGATCGCATTGCATCCAGCCACTTCACAGAGTCTCCACTCGTGATGGCCTGCTCGATGCTAGTTGGGTCATCCTCCTCCATGATGCAATCCTCGCTTTCAGCATCAATGAGAAAAACGTAGTATCTCTCTGGTGGATGAAGAACCCTACTAGATCGGCGGAGAGGCTGAGGTTCGTTGGGAACTACCGAATCCTCTGGTTCCACCAAATCTTCTGTCGTGGTTTGTATAGCTGGAACCTCTTCCAGTTCTACATCTTTGCCACTAATTTCCTTTGCAAGAAATTCCTTTTCTAAAAAGGTGCCATGTCGAGAAACAAACACCTTTTGTTCTTCGGGGGTGGTAGAAGATATACCCTTGTGAGTTTTTGGGATATCCTATAAACTTGCACAGAACAGACCTTGCCTCGAGTTTGTCTGGATTGTGCCTTTTGACATAGGCCGGACAACCCCATATCTTAACATAATTAAGACATGGTCTCTTCCCCTTCCATATCTTATATGGAGTGGTAGGCATAGATTTGGTAAGGACTATATTCAATAGGTGCATGGCTGTTTCAAGCGCATACCCCCAAAAGAAAATAGGTAACTCAGCGGTGCTCATCATAGAGAGCACTATATCCAATATGGTGCTATTCTTCTATTCCGATACACCGTTGTGCTGTGGTGTATACGGAGGAGTAAGCTGAGAGAGAATCCCATTCTCTTTTAGAAAGTACAGGAACTCCGTGCTCAGGTATTCACCTCCTCGATCAGATCGAAGGATTTTAATACTTTTACCCGTTTGGTTCTCGACTTTGGATTTATATTCCTTGAATTTCTCAAAAGCTTCAGACTTGTGTTTCATCAGGAACACATGTCCGTATCTTGAGAGATCGTCAGTGAATGTAATTAAGTATGAAGAACTATTCTTGGCATTTGTAGACATGGGACTGCATACATCACTATGTATCAGTCCCAAGAGTTCCGTAACTCTTTCTCCGTGTCTTGTAAATGGAGTTTTGGTCATCTTGTCTTTGAGACATGACTGGAAAGTGTCATAAGATGAAAATTCGAACGGATTCAAATATCCATCCTTATGCAACTTAGCTAGTCGTGTCGCATTGATATGACCTAGTCTATAATGCCACAAGAAGGATTCGTTCATTTCTGAACTCTTCCTCTTGTGTGTGTTTTGTACATTAAGAACTGCGGTTTGATCTAGAACGTATATGCCATTATTTAACGAGCCTGATCCAATCAACTTTTGATTCAGGAAGATGTTCATAACATTATCCTGTACTACAAAATTATATCTTTCTTTACTTAATAAAGAAACTGATATAAGATTGCATATCAGGGTCGGAATATAACAGCATTCGTTCAGAATCAATGTATTACCATTTGGTAAAACAAGGTGATATTCGCCAACTGCTTTGGCTGCAACATTTGCCCCATTCCCGACTCTTACGGAATGATCACCCATTCCCAGTTCTCTACCTTTCCTTAGCCCATGTAACATATTACATATGTGGGATTCTGATCCGGTATCTAATACCCAGGACGTAGAGTGAACTGAGAAACAGTTCTCAATAACTAACACACCCGAAGAAGATGCATCATCATGCTTATTCTTCGTTTGGGCGGCGTGGGAATCCGGATATGTCTATATTCCCTGTTCAGTCTTATAACAATTATAAGAAAGAACGGAACCAACGTTCCCATCACAGTATAACATGCGGGTTCGGTCAATACATCCATATTATTATCTTGATTATGACGTGACATGGTCGCCACCTGGAGAGAGAGAGAAGAAAACACTTTAGCGTATGCTCTTGCAAGATCAGATTGGTTATTATTTTATCTAATCAGGATGGCTCCCACTGTTTTTATCAAATCTTCCTTCAAACCCTATAAGGAAAGACTAGCCGGGATTAATTACACCCTACAAGTTCGTCAATCTTTCAGCCAGGCTAGTGCCGGTACTTTGAGGGAGGTTCCCCATACTTTCGCACGGACCTAATTAAAATAAACCTCGTTTTCCCAGAGGCATAGCCCCATTGACACCTTTCTAGACACCTACTTGATCGGCTAATTGTAAAGTGCAAGACTCTCCCAGAAGTAACACTTACTCGCAGTGGGCATCGGGATCCAACTATCTCATAGAAAGTATGCAATCTCATTGAAAATTTCAACACTTGAATTTCTCGATAATATTTTGCCCCTAACGTGCTATGACCTTGACGAAAGCCAACAAATCATAGCCCGCTAGTCAAGTTCAACCCGTATATTTCTTGATTGAATTAAACCCACCCGCACGACCCTTGACGAAAGACAACAAAGCCGTACGACTACCCTAATCCAATCGCATCATATGCTGCAGATAAGCAGTAAGTAGCTACCGTACACTAGGCCTTGATGAAAGCCAACAAACGTAGCACGAATACTAAATATTACTTATCTGAAATGTTGGAGGGCTACGCAGGTTTTTTAGAAAACCATGAGCGTAATGAACTTGATATCGTTGTAGAAACAAGTGATTTTTGAAAAGGAGTGTTTTTGAGGCTTTTACTAGTTTCGCTAAAGAGGTCACTCCCGGTGAAGGAATCTCGGCTCTTTCCTTATCGAATAAGGTGCATGATATTTCACAAATACCACTATGCAAAGCAAAGACTACAAAAGCAATCAAAAACAAAACCGAGTGTTTGTAGCATCTGCTAGTTTCACTAAAGAGGTCACTCCCGGTAAAGAGATCTCGGCTCTTTCCTTATCGAATAAGGTGCTGGATATTCTACAAGGAATACCGCTATGCAAAGCAAAAACTAGAGCTACCCTTTTTTAAAATTTGATTCTACAACATCTTTTAGGTTTCTTTTCTTTCATTAATCACATTAGTGAAGTCTCATCATTTATGCTTCCTAAGCATCACAGAAGAAACGAAAATACAACGTATGCTTATGCCATCCGCATTCGCCACAGTGTCCCGTTATGCACCATTAGGTTACTTAACTAATGGCATAGCGGGGCGGGACTAGCGTGGGTGTAAAACATAAGCAACGTCTACTATATATCTCATATATAATGTATATCCATTCGTCTCAGAATCCACAATGATCACATCACAAAGCAGCAGAATAAACATATGAAATATTGGATATACTAGGAGGTCCGTGTTTTATTTTGAGCCTGTATAAAACACGGATTCCACGGTCGCGATGAATAGCCAAACCCACATCCTTAGACCCCTATGAGAGCGGCAAGCAACCCTACCAATTCTAGAGTTAGGAGACCCAGACTCGACTCCTCGAGTTGGTCTCCCACTGGACTCTAGAACCCGGTTACTTGTGCTCCCATTCTTGGGTCTATCCTAATGCGGAAAAGTAAATAATATACAACAATGGTGGCATCATCCTCAACCCGGAAGTGCCCCAATAAAAGAATATTACATACAATTAATTTTACATGAATGAAAATAAAAACTCTCATCTCACATAAAACCCCCACCTATTCAAAACATGACGATCCAATATAACATATCACAATAATATATAACATCACATGTCATCAACGTAAGTAAATATGCGTATCCCAATTGTCGTCGACCTATAGCAACGAAACCAGCGATACATTACATATTACACTTACGGTCGCAGAAAAGAAAATATCAAAATACAACATTTGGAATCCATAATAACCTTAGACATCATAAACCCAAAATATCACATACTTTGGATTTCATGCCTAACTATACGAATTCCAAACATTGTATCACATTCTAGAAAAAAGCTAGACGATGTTAAACATTCCGATCGAATCAACAAACACCCAAAATTACCCAAAAAGCTCAACACTTGAGCGTGGTTTAAAATTATTCAGCACATACCACAGTACTAATGAACCAGCCGTAGAAGGGTTAACCATGGCCTTACATGTGGCACCGCTGAACCACCATAAACCCTAGGGTTTAGTGGCGGTTCTGACGGTCACATAATCGAGTTAGGGTTTCGTTCTTCTAGAGGGTCCATCGAATCACTTGCACGATATTTGAATGTTTCAAACTTGGAAAAAATCCAACTTTTGAATAAATTTCCAGCGAGGGTTAAAGTGGGTATATGATGCCCGTTCGAACTTTTTAACACCGTCTAAATAACCCGAAATACTGTTATAATTACGACTACGAAAACACTCCGAGTTGCCTTTATAGTAAATTAACATCACATGCAACTTTAGCAAAAACAAACAACACCTGAAACACCAAAACCTAGAGACTAGAACACAAAAAAATTTTGAACCAAAAATTCCCTCACAGGGCTGGCCTCCTCGGATTTAGGGGCAAAGTGCTCGGCCAAAATCCGGCTGTTTGGGTTCAAATTTCTTCTGTGTTCATTTAATGTCCCATACTACATTCTGCAGTTGTTTAAAAATTTTTAGATCTCATATAAAAATCGACCGAACCCGGATTCTAGGGTTTCAAGTTTCGGAGTAGTTTCGGTTTCGTAATCTAACAATCCGTCTAATTCTCTAGTTAGGCTCTGATACCACTGTAGGGTTCCTATGAACGACATCAAGGTTTTGGGAGGTATCGTCCATGCCAGTTTCAAAAATTTGCCATTTTAAAGAACCCTAAACTAGAATAGTTAACTAGAGAATCATAAGAAACTAAATGTAAACTACTTTACATCTAAGTGATACCGGAATACAACCTTTGTAGACCGGTCCTTCACTTAAATTGCTCCTTATAGTGGTCCCTTCGCTGCGATCATGGAACTCCTGGACTCTTGCATGGCTTCTCAAGGTGAAAGGAACGAACTTGCTTGAAGTCTTCGAGGCCGAATATGATCTACGTCGAGGAGACACTAACTCAAGCTACTACTTCACTAACGAGAGATTAGTGAAGCTAACACCCTATACTAAAATGCTAATTTAGTAGAGGATGATGAAGTAGGAACTGGACTCACTTTAGTTTTATTTTTCTCACAATATTTTCTCACTTTGGAAAAAGCTAGCAAGCTTTTTCTCAAGGATGAAGAAGATGAAGTCAAGAGATGGGAATGAACTAATGAGGTGAGAGAATCAACTATGGGTGAGTTTGTATCATATACTAACTTATGTAGAGACATAACCATGGCTAAGTTATAATAGTTAGGTTAATAAATATCTTTAGTAAAACAAAATTAGTGGACTGAGTCAATGCATTCACAAGCTTCTACAAGCTTCATGCATGTGACTAATTATCCACTAATTTGGATTTACTTTAAATATTTAAACCCTACATTATAATTAGTATGGTGTAAGTCTCATACACCCATGTAGTGTGTGTCATCAACCATGACACAAAATAAAACAAAATTAATATATATCACATATATATTAAGCGTGCACATGTGAGAAAAATAAATGCTTTAGTGAGCTAGTATTAGTTAATGTAAACTAGTATATCAAATATATAATTATACACTAAATTATCAAATCAACACTTGATTTAATAATCCGGCTATATCACATATAACCGACTAATATTATATGTACTAACTTATCGAATCAACACTTGATTCGATAACCCGGCTATATCACATATAACCGACCGATACAAATATCGCGAGAATAGAATACGGTATCACATACTCGTATTATTCTCGGTCTATCGCATATGTGCTCCTACTTCATTTTGCCTAAGCCAGTAAAACCTCTATGTAGGACTCTAAAGACTCGTCAATACGCCGGCAGTAGGTGATGATCACATCAAGCACCCACAAGCTGTCAGCGGTACTAGCTGGACGTAACGGCTTCCCGGGTATTGAACGATCAGAAGATCAGCAAGCAAGCCCGCTCTAACTCCTGCAAAAGCCTGTCAGTAACACTACCGTACAGTCCGGTCTCCTTGTCTGATATGTCGCATATCCAGTCTAGTGGTGGTAAACGTCAGACCCCAATAACCGATAAGTCATGCCGATATGAGGCTCATTACGGGTCGAGAAATTACTGAAAACACTTACCAGTAAATCTCTAAATCAGCCATGGCCAGGGACTATCCTGTTATGGCCAATCGAGCACAGCGCAACATCAACCCCTAATACCGGGAGAGACGAAACCCCTCCTATCACTCATTGCCTCCATGTGACTCGGGACTGTACCCAAAAACCACCGTTTTGCACGTCCTCTTGAACGTGGTAAGGTGGAAATCAAAGCACAGTGGGAATCACACAAGACTCTATGACGATCTCGGGTCTACAGACCAACCTGTACCAGTGTCACCAGAGAACTGCTATCTGACGTCAGGTATAATACCATCTAGAAGTTCTCGGCGAGTCCGTCCAGTGTACCCAGTCTCCACTGAGCACCCGTATACCATCTCTGATGTCAAACACCAATGGATATGGGATCATCCATCGCCCATCACATGGGTCGAGAAGCGTATACGCTAGTCTACTCTGGTATATCGATGCCCCGTCTCGATACACCCACGACTAGGAACATTAAAGGATGAACTTATGGACTACCATGGCCCCACTAGTATGATCTGTATCATAATCCTGGTAGTCAAGTACACATCCTAAGGGCTTTACCAACATGTAACCATAAGACAGTAAGAGACAAGTATACATGTTAAGATAAAGAGCAACCAGATAGTATACTATCACATCGAGCAAGAAAGTCCTCTCTATATATGTCCAAGCATCCGCTATAATATACATCATATGTACAATAATGGCCTCTAGGGCATACATACAACTAATAGTGTTTTCCGTAAAACCATGATATAATTATTTTTCAACATAAACTTAAATATACTTATTCTAGCTATGTAATTGCTAGTATTTGGTATTTAATTGGTCACTTATAAATTGCGAGTTTAATTAAATATTTTTCCAAATTAATTATTTTAAATATTATTTCAAGTTTTTACTTATACATTTAATTAGTGCTAATTACAAATGAGAATGGGTTAATCATACATTAGTGAACCATGACCACTTAGAACCTAGTTTATAACATGCTTATTCTTTCTACATTCGTTTCCCATGGTTCTAGAGAATTCTAGGGTTAAATAAAAAAGAAAATTTAAAATAAATAATAGATAATGGAGGTATGGGCATGTTGACTTGAGGAATGGGGATTTTCTTGACTTTGAAAATGCTACACATACCCACACATACCATTCTTCCCTGCTGGCCGAGCCTGCAACAGCCCCCACATGTTCTTCTTCTTTTTCATTTTCCAAAATCCTCAAAATTCACTCAAAAATCCACACAAAACCTCATTAATTCATAGTTTAATCTCCACCCAATTTTCCATGGTCAAATATAGCTTGAATCTAGGAGCAAGAGACCATTTTGGGAGGTTAAGTTTGCAAGTTTGATCTCAAACTTGTGAGGTATAAATCCTAACCCTATGGTTTAATTGTTGGTTAAATTCTTAAATCAAACTTAATTACGTATTTATATGGTTCTATATTGCAAGTTTGGAATTTCAAGAGAATGGTTTGGGTTCAAGTTAGGATTTTTATCACTTGATTATCTTTGCAATGTGTAGTTTAACATGTTAAGACTTGGGAAACCTAATCTAGTTGCTAATTTGCTAATTGTTACTTTTAATTTATCCTAATTATAAATTTTTGCAAACTAAGTTTATAATTAGTGTGTAAATAGGTGAAATTAAAATATAGTTAGTAATTGTGTGGCCTAATTATGACATTAAGTGAACATTGTGGGCACTAGTTTTGTTAAAATATCGCTAAAATGGTAAATTGATGCTTGCTAGGTTTTTGGGATAAATCGATTTTAATTAAGTTTGAGGTTTTGATGATATACAACCTATTTCCTAATGTATTTAGTGTGTTGTGAATGCGCGATTGGTGCGATCGGGTTTTAGGCTTGATGTTGCCACGTATGGCGACCCTAGTTGTGGTTTGTGGCGTTGTCGCGACGCGTTTTGTGCACCAAGTGCGTGCGTGTCTAGTTAGAGCGTGTTGGTTGTCTTTCATCGTTTGTGTCCACGACTATTTATATCTATCCTCTTATTTTCTTGTGTGCAATTCTAGGATTGGGTGCAGAGGCGTCGGATGTGGCGCGGAAAGAGAAGGCAGTGATTGGATCAGTTCAGCCGAGGCGTCCCGGTGAGTAGATGTACACATCTATGGGGGGATCGTCTGGATGGCGCGAGGCGCCCGATAATTTGGAATGATGAGTAGTTCTTGCATCTATATGCGTAGTCTCAAATCATCCTTGTCATGGCATATTCATATTCTTAATTACGATGTTATTCATTAGGACACTTGCATCATTACCACTGGTTCATGCCGCACGTGCACTATTCATGCAAACACACACGCCATTGTGTTAGTTGTATGTATGCCCTAGAGGCCAGTATTGTACAGATGATGTATATTATATTGGATGCTTGGACATATATAGAGATGACTTTCTTGCTCGATATGATAGTATGGTATCTGGTTACTCTTTATCTTAACATGTACACTTGTCTATTTAAACTGTCTAATAGTTACATGTTGGTAAAGCCCTTAGGATGTGTACTTGACTACCTGGACTATGATGCAGATCATACTAGTGGGGACATGGTAGTCCATAGGTACATCCTTCAAGGTCCCTAGTCATGGGTGTATCGAGACGGGGCATCGATATACCAGTGTAGACTAGCGTATACGCTTCTCGACCCATGAGATGGGCGATGGATGATCCCATATCCATTGGTGTTTGACATCAGAGATGGTATACGGGTGCTCAGTGGAGACTGGGTACACTGGACGGACTCGCCGAGAACTCCCAGATGGTATTATACCTCACGTCAGATGGCAGTTCTCAGGTGACACTTGTGCAGGTTAGTATGTAGACCCGAGATCGTCATAGAGACTTGTGTGATTCCCACTGTACTTTGATCTCCAACTTACCACGTCCATGAGGGCGTGCAAAATGGTGGACTTTGGGTACAGTCCCGAGTCACATGGAGGCAATGAGCGATAGGAGGGGTTTCGTCTCTCCCGGTATTGGGGGTTGATGTTGCGCTGTGCTCGATTGGCCGTAACAGGGAAGTCCCTGGCCAGGACTGATCAGAGATTTGCTGGTAAGTGTTACCAGTAGTTTCTCGACCCGTTATGAGCCTCACATCGGCACGACTTATCGGTTATTGGGGTCTGACGTTTACCACCCCTAGACTTGATATGCGACATATCAGATGAACAGACCGGACTGTACGGTAAGTGTTACTGGTTGGATTCACAGGAGTGTGAGCGGGCTAGCTCGTCGATCTTCTGATCGCTCAATACCCGGGTGGCCGTTACGTTTAGCAGACCGCTTGCGGCTTGTGGGTGATTGATATGATCATCATCTGCTGCCGGCGTATTGACGAGTCTTTAGAGTCCTACACAGAGGTTTCCTGGCTCAAGCGAAACGAAATAGGGGCGCATATGAGATATGTGCGGGACCGAGAATGATGCGTGTATGTGATACCGTATTTCATTCTCGCGATGAATGTTTCGATTGGTTATATGCGATATAATCTAGTTATCGAATCAAAGATTGATTCGATAAGTCGATTCATAGGATACTAGTCGGTTATGTGCGACATGACCGGATCATTGAATCAAGTGTTGATTTAATGATTTAATGTATAATTATATATTTGATATATTACTTTGCATTAACTAGTATTGGTTCACTTTAAAAGGATTTTCTCACTTGAAGTTCACAAGTTGTATATGTGATATACTTTTGTGCACTTGAATGTATTATGTTTGATGATACATATACACTTGGATTTGTGTAAAGACTTAAACCATGTTTAGTGAATGGTTAGGGTTTCACATTTTCTCTTAATTATTTATCTTTTCTTTTTTGAGAAATAGATAAAAGAAAACAAAATGGTTTCTTTTTATCATGAAGCTTGTTGAAGCTTCATGAAGCTTTGACTAAAGTGACCATTTTGTCTTCATGCTTAACCCTAACCATTCCCACTAACCATGGTCTATTCTCTACACCTAACCAAGGTTAGAAGATGATAAGTATTCATTTTATTATTCTTTTCATAGAACACTTATCATATTCTATCTTGAGCTTCTTCTTCTTCTTCAAGAAAAAGCTTGCCACCATTAATGGCATCTTGAGCAAAAGTGTGAGAAATCCAATTCTAAAGTGAACCCACCTCCTATTTCTTCACCCTCTACCTCTTGCCAAGTAGTATAGGGTGTTTTCTTCACAAGTTTCACAACTTGGTGAAGTTGGAGCTTGATCTTGTGTAACCTCGACGTAGATCATCTTCGGCATCGTAGCCGACGACTTGTCCGCTCATTTCTCCGATGAAGCTGATGCTAGAGTCCGAGATCTGACTAGGACAGCGAGAGGACGTCTACGTGGAGCTAAGGAAGTGGAGAACTGGATCTACAAAGGTTGTAGCTTCTCACTTTTAGTTATGTTGTTAACTAGCTTTTTGTTTCGCCTAAAATTCTAGTTAACGATCCGTATTAGGGTTTCTCGGCACCGGAAAAATTTGAAATTGGCATGGTTGATGCCTTGTGAGACCTCTTGTGAGTGCCTAGGAACCCTACAGTGGTATCAGAGCCTAGCTAGAGCCTTAGGCGAAGTGTAGACGACGTTTGAAACCCGATCGAACCGAAACCCTAAAAACCAAATTGCTCACTGGAGTTTTTTCAAAAACTGGGTTTTTTCGATATTAAAAATGCTTAAAAAATTCAGCAGGGAAATCTAAGAATTATGGTGCAAAATTTTCCAAACGAAGAGTCTAAAGTGCGGCGGAACCGCGGCAGAAGCCTAGCTTCTGCGGCGGTTCCGCGGCCATCTTCTGACGTCAGGCTTCCAAATTTGCACAGTAATTCCTATTTTATTATGCTGAGTTTTCTGGGAATTTTTAATTTGACTCAAGAGTTGAGTGTTCTGGGGTTGCATTGAAAATCGTCGTTTTGATCGGATTATCAAGTTTTGTCTATGTGGTTTTTCCGGATAATTTTCGAATATGTTAAAAAGTTCGACCGGATATAAATAACCAACTTTTCCCCTGCCGAAAAGTTCCAAGTGTTGGATTTTTCTGTGGTTTAAGGACGTTCTGAGTAGTGCAAGTAACGCGATGGTCCCTCTAGAAGACAACAAACCTTAACTCGATTATGTGACCGTCTTGAACTGCCCTTTGAACCTTCGGGTTTGGGGCAGTACGGCGTGCCACATGTGAGGCGTTGGCTTGACCCTTCTACGGCTGGACCGTTGGTACTGAGGCATGAAGTGAATGTCTTTGAACCTAATTCATGTGTTGAACGGTTTCGGGAAAACTTGGGTGTTCGAATGTTCGATCGGAAAGTTTAATATTTTCTATTTATCCGGAATGGGATACAATAATTGGAATTCACAAACAGTTATGAGATAACTGAATGAATGTTATAAATCTAGCGGTTTAGTCTCATTTGATATTGAGAAGAGTTTTCGATAATGGGACTAAAATGCGGGGTTTATAATTGTTAGGCATGTGATGTCTAAGTATTTCATTTGATTAGGCATGCGATGTCTAAAGAGGTTGCGAATTCCAACTGTTGTAGTTTTATACTTTCTTTTCTGTGACCGTAAGTGTAATATGTGATATCGCCGGTTTCGTTGCTATATGTCAACGACAATTGGGATGCGCATATTTACTTACGTTGATGACATGTGATGTTATGTGTTGCTGGATATGTTATATTGGATTGTCGTGTTTGAATAACCGGTTTTTTTTATGTGAGATGAGTGTTTTTTCATTTTCATTCATGTAAAAACTTGTATGTAATATTCTTTTATTGGGGCACTTCCAGGTTGCGGAAGTTGTCACCTTTTGTATATTATTTACTTTTCCGCATTAGGATAGACCCAAGGAGGGGAGCACAAGTAACCGGGTTCTAGGGTCCAGTGGGAGACCATCTCGAGGAGTCGAGTCCGGGTCTCCTAACCCTAGAATTGGTAGGGTTGCTTGCCGCTCTCGTAGGGGTCTAGGGGTGTGGGATTGGCTATTCATCACGACCGTGGAATCCGTGTTTTATACTGGCTCGTATTGAAAACACGGACGTCCTAGTATATCCAATGTTTCATATGTTTCTTCTGCTGCGATATCTGTGATGTGATCATGTGATGTTCTGTGATAGATACAGTATATAGTATATATGATATATTATATAGACGTTACTTATGTTTTTCACCCGCACTAGCCCTGCCCTGCTCTGTCGTTAGTTACCTAACCTAACGGTGCACGAGGGGACATCCAGGCAAATGAGGATGGCATAAGTGTACGTCGTATTTATCTGTGATGTTTAGGTGACTTAAATGATGGGACTTCATTAATGTGATTAATGAAAGAAAAGAAACCTAAGATGTTGTAGAATCAAATTTTAAACAAAACAGGTAGCTACAGTTCTTGCTTTGCATAGCGGTATATATGATATACCCTGCACCTTATTCGATGAGGAAAGGACCGAGATCCTTTCACCGGGAGTGACTCCTTTAGCAATAACTGGCAGATGCTACACACTCGGTTTGACTTTTGATTGCTTCTATAGTTTATGCTTTGCACAGTGATATATATGATATATCCCGCACCTCATTCGACGAGGAAAGGGCCGACGATCCCTTCACCGGGAGTGACCCCTTTAGCAAAACTAGAAAAGCCTCAAAATCACTCCATTTCAAAACTTCATTTGATTCTACAACGATATCAAATTCATTACGCTCATGGTTTTCAGAAAAACCTGCGTAGCCCTCCGTCAATTCAGATATGTAATATTCAGTATTCGTGCTACGGTTGTTTGGCATGCGTCAAGGCGTAGTGTACGGTAGCTGATTATTACTTATCTGTAGCATGAGATGCGATTGGATTAAGGTATTCGTACGGCGTTGTTTGGCATGCGTCAAGGGTCATACGGGTGGGTTTAATTCGATCACGAATTGTACGGGTTGAACTTGACTAGCGGACTATGGGTTGTTTGGCATGCGTCAAGGTCATAGCACGCTAGGGGCAAAATATTATCGGGAATTTCAAGTGTTGAAATTTGCAATGAGATTGCATACCTTCTATGAGATAGTTGGATCCCGATACCCACTGCGAGTAAGAGTTACTCCTGGGAGAGTTTTAGACATTGCAATTAGCTGATCAAGTAGGTGTCTAGAAAGGTGTCAACAGGGTTACGCCTCTGGGAAAACGAGGTTTACATTAATTAGGTTCGTGCAAAAGCACGGGGGACCTCCCTCAAAGTACCGACACTGGCCTGGCTGAAAGATTGGCGAACTTGTAGTGTGTAATTAATCCCGGCTAGTCTTTCCTTTTAGGGTTTGAAGGAAGATTTGATAAAAACCAGTGGGAGCCATCCTGATTAGATAAGATAATAACCAATCTGATCTTGCAAGAGCATACGCTAAAGTGTTTTCTTCTCTCTCTCTCCAGGTAGCGACCATGTCATGCCCTTATAAAGATAATAATATGGATGTATTGACTGAACCTGCATGTTATACTGTGCTGGGGAACGTTGGTTCCGTTCTTTCTTATAAGAGTTATAGGAATGAACAGGATATAGGGGAATACCAGGATTCCCATGCCACCCGATTGAAGAAAGTACATGATGATGCATTTTCTTCGGGTGTGTTCGTTACAGAGAATTGTTTCTCCATTTGCCTTACGTCCTGGGTATTAGATACCGGGTCAGGATCCCATATATGTAATCAGTTACATGGGCTTAGAAAAGGTAGAGAACTTGGAGAAGGTGATAAAGACATTAGAGTTGGAAATGGTGCAATTGTTGCAGCTAAGACTGTCGGGGAATATCACCTTGTATTACCAACTGGTAATACATTGGTTCTGAACGAATGCTATTACATGCCGAACCTGATATGCAACATTATATCGGTTTCTTTATTGAGTAAAGAGGGATATAATTTTGTATTACAATATAATGTTATGAACATTTTCTGTAACCAAAAGTTGGTTGGATCAGGCATGTTGTGCAATGGCATTTATGTTCTAAATCAATCAACAGTTCTAAGCATAACAAACACACACAAGAGGAAGAGTTCTGAACTGAACGAATCCTTCTTGTGGCATTGTAGACTGGGTCACATCAATGCGACACGACTAGCAAAGTTGCGTAAGGATGGATATTTAAATCCGTTTGAATTTTCATCTTATGACACTTGCCAGTCATGTCTCAAAGGCAAGATGACCAAAACTCCGTTTACGGGACACGGAGAAAGAGTTACTGAACTCTTGGGACTGATACATAGTGATGTATGCGGTCCCATGTCTACACATGCCAGGGATGGTTCATCGTACTTCATTACATTCACTGACGATCTCTCTAGATTCGGATATGTGTTCCTGATGAAACACAAATCAGAAGCTTTTGAGAAATTTAGAGAATATAAATATGAAGTCGAGAACCAAACCGGAAAAAGTATTAAAATCCTTCGATCTGATCGAGGAGGTGAATACTTAAGCAATGAATTCCTGGACTTCCTAAAAGAGAATGGGATTCTCTCTCAGCTGACTCCTCCATATACACCACAACACAACGGTGTATCTGAACGGAGAAACCGCACCCTATTAGATATGGTGCGCTCAATGATGAGTACAGCTGAGTTACCTATTTCCTTCTGGGGATATGCGCTTGAGACAGCCATGGACCTATTGAATAGAGTTCCTACCAAATCAGTGCCTACCACTCCATATGAGATATGGAAAGGGAAGAGACCACATCTTAATTATATTAAGATATGGGGTTGTCCAGCCTATGTCAAAAGACAAAATCCGGACAAACTCGAGGCAAGATCAGTCTTATGTAAGTTTATAGGATATCCCAAAAATTCACAAGGGTATATCTTCTACCATCCCGAGGAACAAAAGGTGTTTCTTTCTCGACATGCCACTTTCTTAGAAAAAAGTTTTCTTATTAAACAGATAAGTGGCATTGAGGTAGAACTGGAAGAGATTCCAGCGACACAAACTATAACAGAAGACTTGGTAGAACCAGAGGATTCAGTAGTACCCGACGAACCCCAGCCTCTCCGCCGATCTAGTAGGGTTCCTCGCCAACCTGAGAGATACTACGGTTTTCTCATGGATGGTGGGAGCGAGGATTGCATCATGGAGGATGATGACCCAACTGGCTTCGAGCAGGCCATCACGAGTAGGGACTCAGTGAAATGGCTGGATGCAATGCGGTCCGAGATGGAATCCATGTACACCAACAAAGTATGGACTTTGGAAGTTGCTCCTGAAGGGGTAAAACCCATTGGGAGCAAGTGGATCTTCAAGAAGAAACTTGGTGTAGATGGGAAAGTGGAGACTTTCAAAGCTAGACTTGTTGCAAAAGGTTTTCGTCAAAGACCAGGTGTGGACTATGACGAAACCTTTTCTCCAATGGCTATGCTTAAATCCATCTGGATCATGCTTGCCATTGCTGCATATCATGACTACGAAATCTGGCAAATGGATGTTAAGACCGCCTTTCTAAATGGTGATTTAGAAGAGTGCGTGTACATGACTCAGCCAGAGGGCTTCGTAGACAGTGGGAGCAGCGGGAAGGTGTGCAAGCTGCTTAAATCCATTTATGGATTAAAGCAAGCATCGCGGAGTTGGAACATCTGCTTTGACGTCGTTATCAAAGAGTTTGATTTCGTCAAAAACCCAGATGAACCTTGTATCTACAAGAAGGTGGCAGAGAGTAAGGTTGTCTTCCTCGTATTGTACGTGGACGACATACTCTTGATAGGAAATGATATTCCTATGCTGCAATCGGTCAAGCTCTTCTTATCACAAAGATTCTCAATGAAAGATCTTGGTGATGCCTCCTGCATATTGGGAATTAGGATCTATAGAGATAGATCCAAACGGATATTGGGATTGTCCCAATCCAGGTACATTGACACCATACTAAAGAGGTTTAGTATGGAAGAATCCAAGCGTGGGAACTTGCCCACGATCTCTGGAGTCACTCTCTCCAAAGAGATGTCTTCCAAGACTGATTTGGAGAGAGCTCGCATGCAAGGGATACCCTATGCTTCGGCTGTAGGCTCTATCATGTATGCGATGCTATGTACCAGACCCGATGTAGCATACTCACTAAGTCTAGTGAGCAGGTATCAAGCTGATCCTGGAGAGAGTCACTGGACAGCTGTGAAGAGCATTCTCAAGTACTTGCGAAGGACTAAAGAGATGCTCTTGGTGTATGGTAACGGAGAACTCCAAATGGAGTCCTTTACCGATTCGAGCTTCCAGAGTGATAAGGACGACTCTAAGTCGCAGTCGGGATTTGTCTTTACCCTTTACGGAGGGGCGGTTAGCTGGAAGAGTTCCAAGCAGGAAACTGTGGCAGACTCGACGATGGAGGCTGAATACATCGCTGCCAACGATGCTGCCAAAGAGGCTGTCTAGATCAAGAAGTTCATTACTGAGCTTGGAGTAGTTCCATCCATTGAGCATCCAATACCTTTGTATTGCGATAACAATGGAGCGGTGGCTTTGGCTAAGGAACCCAGGTCCCATCAGCGATCCAGGCATATTCTGAGGCGGTATCACCTGATCCGGGAGATAGTTGATCGCCGGGAGATCGAGGTCAGGAGGGTTGACACGAAGAACAACACGGCGGATCCACTCACGAAGGCCATTCCCCAGATACAGTTTGAGAGACTCTTCGGGATGCTCGGTATGCGATACTACAGCAGCTGGCCCTAGTGCAAGTGGGAGATTGTTAGTTGTATGTATGCCCTAGAGGCCAGTATTGTACAGATGATTTATATTATATTGGATGCTTGGACATATATAGAGATGACTTTCTTGCTCGATATGATAGTATGCTATCTGGTTACTCTTTATCTTAACATGTACACTTGTCTCTTTAAACTGTCTAATAGTTACATGTTGGTAAAGCCCTTAGGATGTGTACTTGACTACCTGGACTATGATGCAGATCATACTAGTGGGGACATGGTAGTCCATAGGTACATCCTTCAAGGTCCCTAGTCGTGGGTGTATCGAGACGGGGCATCGATATACCAGTGTAGACTAGCGTATACGCTTCTCGACCCATGAGATGGGCGATGGATGATCCCATATCCATTGGTGTTTGACATCAGAGATGGTATACGGGTGCTCAGTGGAGACTGGGTACACTGGACGGACTCGCCGAGAACTCCCAGATGGTATTATACCTCACGTCAGATGGCAGTTCTCAGGTGACACTTGTGCAGGTTAGTATGTAGACCCGAGATCGTCATAGAGTCTTGTGTGATTCCCACTGTACTTTGATCTCCAACTTACCACGTCCATGAGGGCGTGCAAAACGGTGGTCTTTGGGTACAGTCCCGAGTCACATGGAGGCAATGAGCGATAGGAGGGGTTTCGTCTCTCCCGGTATTGGGGGTTGATGTTGCGCTGTGCTCGATTGGCCGTAACAGGGAAGTCCCTGGCCAGGGCTGATCAGAGATTTGCTGGTAAGTGTTACCAGTAGTTTCTCGACCCGTTATGAGCCTCACATCGGCACAACTTATCGGTTATTGGGGTCTGACGTTTACCACCCTTAGACTTGATATGCGACATATCAGACGAACAGACCGGACTGTACGGTAAGTGTTACTGGTTGGATTCACAGGAGTGTGAGCGGGCTAGCTCATCGATCTTCTGATCGCTCAATACCCGGGTGGCCGTTACGTTTAGCAGACCGCTTGCGGCTTGTGGGTGATTGATATGATCATCATCTGCTGCCGGCGTATTGACGAGTCTTTAGAGTCCTATACAGAGGTTTCCTGGCTCAAGCGAAACGAAATAGGGGCGCATATGAGATATGTGCGGGACCGAGAATGATGCGTGTATGTGATACCGTATTTCATTCTCGCGATGAATGTTTCGATTGGTTATATGCGATATAACCTAGTTATCGAATCAAAGATTGATTCGATAAATCGATTCATAGGATACTAGTCGGTTATGTGCGACATGACCGGATCATTGAATCAAGTGTTGATTTAATGATTTAATGTATAATTATATATTTGATATATTACTTTGCATTAACCAGTATTGGTTCACTTTAAAAGGATTTTCTCACTTGAAGTTCACAAGTTGTATATGTGATATACTTTTGTGCACTTGATTGTATCATGTCTGATGATACATATACACTTGGATTTGTGTAAAGACTTAAACCATGTTTAGTGAATGGTTAGGGTTTCATATTTTCTCTTTATTATTTATCTTTTCTTTTTTGAGAAATAGATAAAAGAAAACATAATGGTTTCTTTTTATCATGAAGCTTGTTGAAGCTTCATGAAGCTTTGACTAAAGTGACCATTTTGTCTTCATGCTTAACCCTAACCATTCCCACTAACCATGGTCTATTCTCTACACCTAACCAAGGTTAGAAGATGATAAGTATTCATTTTATTATTCTTTTCATAGAACACTTATCATATTCTATCTTAAGCTTCTTCTTCTTCTTCAAGAAAAAGCTTGCCACCATTAATGGCATCTTGAGCAAAAGTGTGAGAAATCCAATTTTAAAGTGAACCCACCTCCTATTTCTTCACCCTCTACCTCTTGCCAAGTAGTATAGGGTGTTTTCTTCACAAGTTTCACAACTTGGTGAAGTTGGAGCTTGATCTTGTGTAACCTCGACGTAGATCATCTTCGGCATCGTAGCCGACGACTTGTCCGCTCATTTCTCCGATGAAGCCGATGCTAGAGTCCGAGATCCGACTAGGACAGCGAGAGGACGTCTACGTGGAGCTAAGGAAGTGGAGAACCGGATCTACAAAGGTTGTAGCTTCTCACTTTTAGTTATGTTGTTAACTAGCTTTTTGTTTCGCCTAAAATTCTAGTTAACGATCCGTATTAGGGTTTCTCGGCACCGGAAAAATTTGAAATTGGCATGGTTGATGCCTTGTCAGACCTCTTATGAGTGCCTAGGAACCCTACACATTGGTAATTGCTATGTCACGAACACTATAGCAGTTGCGTAAAATCAATATCGGTGCATTGCATCATGTATTATATGTAGATTGCTAGTCATCCGCCTCATCGCATCATCATTCATAGTTTTCTAGCCATACATTGCATTGCATATTATTGATATCTTGGACATCCATTATTACCGCCACGTTTATATATTGTGATTCTTCTTGGGGATTTTAGTATTTATGAGATTTCTGGATTTTGGGGGAAACCGCAAGAATTTTATAAACTTATTATCTTTTAAATTACAAGTTGCGTTTTTTCCCGTGATATGATGATATGGGCCGATCCGGACTGACGGAGCCCGAGATAGTTTAGTGCGGCGGATATCTGTAGGATACCGACCGTGGTCTTGATATGATGATATGGGCCGATCCGAACTGACGGAGCCCGAGATAATTTGGCGCGGCGGATATCTGTAGGATACCGACCGTGGTCGTGATATGATGATATGGCCGATCCGGACTGACGGAGCCCGAGATAGTTTGGCGCGGCGGATATCTGTAGGATACCGCCCGTGGTCATGATATGATGATATGGGCCAATTCGGACTGACGGAGCCCGAGATAGTTTGGCGCGGCGGATATCTGTAGGATACCGACCGTGGTCGTGATATGATGTTATGGGCCGATCCGGACTGACGGAGCCCGAGATAGTTTAGCGCTGCGGATATTTGTAGGATACCGACCGTGGTCGTGTTATGATGATATGGGCCGATCCGGACTGACGGAGCCCGGGATATTGAGGATTTTGTGTCGATACTTGACACGGATTTTCCGTTGATTTCTCTGATGATATTCTAGTTTTTATTAAACAAAAGGTTGTTCTAAGCTAAAAATAAAGATTTTCTCTTACCAGACATGTTAAGGTTTCGTGTTTGATTATGCATTCATGTTGCATTCATGCTAGTACATCGTATCATATTGATATATGTAGGTTGTGACGCATTTGCGTGCATGCTTACAATAGCCGTATTAGATGTTACTTACTACTCACGAGTTGGCAACTCACCCCCGTTGTGCCACAGTATCTTGCAGGTCCGACCCGTGAGCATAGTAGCGGCGAGCGCACTTCCTCATTTTGCTTATTTTTTTTTGACTTGCGGCTTGCTCGTAGGTGGGTTGCTTGTGTATTATTATTGTATCTAGTATACTCCATCTACCTTATCTACCGTTTTCCACCAGTTGTATATTGGACTTGACGGTGAGACTCGTGAGACTTGTATTTGTGGTGTTTGGCGTCGATGCTCACTTTAGCCGACATGGTATTTTCTTATTTCTTGATTTCAGATGCTTATTTCGCACTTTTGATATACATACTGCATGTGGTTGTGATTCCGCCTTTAGCGAAGAGCTAGCTCCCGCTTGGGGATGCCCTTATTCATTATTTGTATATATTTTCATGCGTTGTACCTATTTGGGGGCCATTATTTACACAGAAGACTCTGCCGAAATTTTCGGGAAATTTTGATGTTTTAAAAATGTTTAATGCGACTTATTTGGTTAAAATCGCTTTCTTTAAATAAGTTTTCCTTCACCCTATTTCTTTAAATTGTTTGGATTTCTGGGCTTTGGCTTACTTAGATTACGTACGCCTTGAGACGTTTCATAAATTAAGTGCCAGTCACGTTCCGTACCTTCGGGTCATGAAAAAGTTGGTATCAAAACGATAGGTTTTACCTTTCTGAGTGTAGGATGACCCTTGGTAGATGGAGTAGGTGACTTAAGCAGAGTGACGTAGCGTGTGTATGTTCCGCGGTATACTTACGATACAATACTCCGCCTAAGTGACCTTAGGATATATATTTGCTTGTATTTCCTTCCTTAATTCCGAAAATCCTTTGATTCGATTGCAATGTTCTAATCAATCCTATTTCTTGTTCCAGACATTATGCTGCCGGGGACTACTAGGGCCCAGTGGGCTTCCGCCAGAGACGAGGTCAGGGCAGGCTCGTCTGAGACGAGGACTGACTAGGACGATATGCCTATTCTTCCGTAGCGGGTTGATTCCCCTTTTCCAGATAGTATTGCTAGGCTAGAGGCCAGTGTTCAAGACTTACGTCAGATGATCGGATCCTTGAAAGAGATCAGTCGAGCGCAGAGATCGGATATTGCTCCCCCTACTGTTGTTCCGAGACCAAGGCGGATTCGCACTGATATATCATCTCTTAGGTATGTTCGCAGAGGCCGTGGCGGATTCCTTATGGGACAGTTATATCGCCTTCACCCACGTGGTCAGCAGCCATTGTTAGGATGTTTTCGGTGTGGTAGAATGCATCACCTTATCAGAAATTGTACCCTGAGGCGACAGGGTGAGGCACCAGTCTCACATATGACTTTACCACTTTCACCACCTCCTTCGAGCGCATTACCACCTACGCCTGTTGTTGCTCCATTACAGATCGGTGCCCCGAGAGGCCACGGTCGTGGCGGTCGTATTCCGAGAGGGCAAGGTGGCAGAGACAAACGACAGATGGTCGCTGGTAGAGGGCAGGCCTTAGCTTTTGTGTCGACTCCCCGGGATGTGCAGGCGTCGAACGTAGTCGTGACAAGTATTCTTTCGATGTTTTCTTCCGATGCGTGTTTTTCTTGTGTTGTTTGAAACGGTATCCACATATTTTGTATCGAGGTTTAGCCGATAGTAGTCCTTGCTAAATCAGCCGCTTGTTGTGATTTCTTCCGTTGGCTAGTCTTTTGTTGCTCAATATGTTTTTCGTTCGTGTTTGTTTTGTTCGTATCGGAGATGGGGATTTTTTTCTGTCAATTCGATTCTTCTCGATATGTTTGACTTCGAAGTTGTTCTGGGCATGGATTGGTTAGCTACGTGTTATGCATTCGTGGACTGCCGTGAGAAGGCAGTCAGATTTAGTTTTCCGGGTGAGCCGGTTCTTGTTTTTCGGGGAGACCGTAGCGTCGCCTTTCCCAGTTTGATTTCTTCTCTTCGCGCTAGTCAGCTTTTAAGAAAAGGATGTCAGGAATTCTTGGCATATGTTTGTGATGTTAGAGCCGCAGAGGTCCCGTTGGACCAGGTCCCGATTGTGAGAGAGTTTCCAGATGCCTTTCCTGACAAGTTGCATGGTTTGTCGCCAAAGTGCGATCTTGAGTTCTGCATTGACTTGATCCCCGGCACGGGGCCTATTTCTATACCGCTTTATCGGATGGCCCCGGCGGAGGTTAAAGAGCTGAAGGATCAGTTGTAAGATTTGTTGGATAAAAAGGGCTTGTTCAACCGAGTGTGTCACCTTGGGGTACTCCTGTCCTGTTCGTCAAGAAGAAAGACGCTAGTTGTGTTTGTGCATCGATTTTTGTTAGTTGAATCGGGTTACTGTGCGGAATAGATATCTCCTACCTCGCATTGAAGAATTGTTCGATTAGCTCCAGGGTGTGGGACATTTCTCGAAGATTGACTTGCGATCAGGCTACCATTAGTTGCGGGTTCGAGAGGATGATATTTCGAAGACAGCTTTTTGCACACGTTATGGGCGTTATGAGTCTTGGTGATGTCGTTCGAGCTCACCAATGCCCCAGCAGCGTTTATGGACTTGGATGAACCATATATTCAGGCCGTTTCTTGATCGGTTATTATCATGTTCGTTGATGACATTTTAGTACACTTTTGGAGCCGAGTGGGGCCTGGGCAGAAATTGAGGATTTTCGTTGCAGACTTTGAGGGAGCACTAGCTATTCGCTAATTTATCTAAGCGTGTTTTCTGGTTTGATGGTGTTGACTCCTTGGGTCACGTAGTTACGAGAGATAGTATATGTATGGAACCAAATGAGATCGAGGCCGTTCAGCAATGGCCCAGATCTGTATCAGTGACGGAGGTTCGCAACATTTTAGGTTTGGACGGATACTATTGATATTTCTTACATGATTTTTCGCAGATAGCTGCAACGTTGACCGGATTGACCCGGAAGGGAGTTTCTTTTCGTTGAACTAAGTTATGCGAGCAGAGCTTTCAGCAGTTGAAGACTCGTTTGATTACGGCGCCAGTATTATCTTTGCCTTTAGGATCAGGCGGTTTTGTTGTTTATTGCGATGCTTCTCGGCAGTTGAAGAAGCACGAGCAGAATTATCCCACTCATGACTTAGAGATGGCTGCGGTGAGATTTGGAGACACTACTAATACGACGAGTCGTGCTAGATATTTACGGACCACAAGAAGCTTAAAGTATATCTTTCAGCAGCGAGATCTAAATTTGGGACAGCACAGATGGATGGAGCTAGTGAAAGACTATGACTGCGAGATTCTTTATCTTCCGGGCAAGGCGAATATTGTGGCAGATGCTTTGAGTCGGAGGCCCGGAGATAGCTTTTCTTGTTTGAGCACAGTTCAGAGGCTGTCGACGGTAGATTACAAATTCTTTGTGACAACCGAGTACAGTTCGAGTTATGTCGACCGGGGGGACAACTTGCCTGTTTTTGTGTACGTCCACAATATTTGACCGTATCAGTGAGGCATAGTCCGATGACGTTCGTTTGCTAGAGATCATGGAGCAAGTTCGACAGGACAGAGATTCAGAGTTCGTGATCGATGATCAGGGAGTACTACGATTTGGGACTTGACTGTGTGTGCCAGATTCTGTGGGATTGAGACGCGAGATCTTACAGGAGGCACATCAGTCAGCATACAGTGTTCATCCGGTTTCCACCAAGACGTATCATGACTTGAGGGATGTCTACTAGTGTGAAGGGATGAAGAGAGATATCAAAGATGTTGTTTCGGGATGCTGACTTGTCAGCAAGTCAAGGCTGAGCATTAGAGGCCAGTAGGAGAATTACAACCTTTGCCCATTCCGGGGTAGAAAATAGGAGCAGATTTCTATAGAATTTATTGTGGGTCTACCTAGGACCAGTCGAGAGTATGACTCTATTTGAGTGACCGTAGACCAATTGATGAAAGCAGCTCACTTTTTGCCAGCAAGACCACTTTCAGATTCATTCAGTATGCTCAGATATATGTTGATGAGATTGTGCGACTACATGGAGTTCCGACTTGTATTATGTTCGACAGAGGCACCCAGTTCACCAGCCGACTATGGCAGAAACTTCAAGAGACTTTGGGCACCAGTTAGGTTTCAGTGTGGTTTTCTTTCCGCAGACCGACGGTCAATCAGAGCGGACCATTCAGACTCTTGAGGACATGCTCCGAGATTGCGTGCTAGATTTTGGTGGTAGTTGGGATTGTTACTTACCCTTGATAGAGTTCTCCTACAATGACAGCTTCCAAGAGACGATTCAGATGGCACCCTTCGAGGCGTTATATAGGAGGAAATGTCAATCACTAGTTTGTTGGACAGAGTTCAGTTTGAGCAGTGTTTTGGGACCCTAGCTTGTGCAGGAGATGATCGAGGAAATCCAGTTAATTCGGAGTAGGATGAGAGCGGCCCAGGACAGGCAGAAGTCTTATGCAGACTGACGTTGGCATAGACTTGAGTTTATAGTAAGCGATCATGTTTTCTTGAGGGTTTCTCCAATAAGGGGTGTGTTGAGTTTCGGAAAGAAAGGAAGGCTTAGTTCCAGATATGTGGGTCCCTTTGAGATTCTCGAGCGTATCAATACAGTTTCTTATCGTTTGGCTCTTCCACCCAGCTTTCCAGATATTCACCCCGTGTTTCATGTATCAATGCTCCGCAAGTACCTTCATGACCCTTCTCACGCGATACAGCATCAGATTATCCAGTTGGAGTGCAATCTTTCTTTCACCGAGCAGCCGATAGTCATTCTAGATCGGCAGGTGAAGAAACTGAGGTCCGAGGTCATACCGTCCGTATAGGTTCTTTGACGTGGCCCGAACGGCGAAAAAGGTCACGTGGGAAGCCAAGGACGAGATGCGGAAGAAATATTCCCATCTCTTCGAGGGTACGCGTAGTTAGATTTTAAATTCGGGGACCAGATTTCTTTAAGGGGGGAAGATTGTAACGTTTTAAAAATCGTTTAGGAGAATTTTCCGATAATCGGTGAAGTATAACTTGTGTTTTCCGTAAAACCATGATATAATTATTTTTCAACATAAACTTAAATATACTTATTCTAGCTATGTAATTGCTAGTATTTGGTATTTAATTGGTCACTTAAAAATTGCTAGTTTAATTAAATATTTTTCCAAATTAATTATTTTAAATATTATTTCAAGCTTTCACTTATACATTTAATTAGTGCTAATTACAAATGAGAATGAGTTAATCATACATTAGTGAACCATGACCACTTAGAACCTAGTTTATAACATGCTTATTCTTTCTACATTTGTTTCCCATGGTTCTAGAGAATTCTAGGGTTAAATAAAAAAGAAAATTTAAAAGAAATAATAGATAATGGAGGTATGGGCATGTTGACTTGAGGAATGGGGATTTTCTTGACTTGGAAAATGCTACACACACCCACACACACCATTCTTCCCTGCTGGCCGAGCCTGCAACAGCATCCCTCCTTGTTCTTCTTCTTTTTCATTTGCCAAAATCCTCAAAATCCACTCAAAAATCAACACAAAACCTCATTAATTCATAGTTTAATCTCCATCCAATTTTCCTTGGACAAATCTAGCTTGAATATAGGAGCAAGAGACCATTTTGAGAGGCTAAGTTTGCAAGTTTGATCTCAAACTTGTGAGGTATAAATCCTAACCCTATGGTTTAATTGTTGGTTAAATTCTTAAATCAAACTTAATTAGGTATTTATATGGTTGTATATTGCAAGTTTGGAATTTCAAGAGAATGGTTTGGTTTCAAGTTAGGATTTTTATCAATTGATTATCTTTGCAATGTGTAGTTTAACATGTTAAGACTTAGAAAACCTAATCTAGTTACTAATTTGCTAATTGTTACTTTTAATTTGTCCTAATTATATAATTTTGCAAACTAAGTTTATAATTAGTGTGTAAATAGGTGAAATTAAAATATAGTTAGTAATTGTGTGGCCTAATTATGATATTAAGTGAAAATTGTGGCCACTAGTTTTGTTAAACATCTAGATTTGAGCTAAAATGGTAAATTGATGCTTACTAGGTTTTTGGGATAAATCGATTTTAATTAAGTTTGAGGTTTTGATGATATACAACCTATTTACTAATGTATTTAGTGTGTTGTGAATGTGCGATTGGTGCGATTGGGTTCTAGGCTTGATGTTGCCATGTATGGCGACCCTAGTTGTGGTTTGTGGCGTTGTCGCGAGCGCGTTTTGTGCACCAAGTGCGTGCGTATCCAGTTAGAGCGCATTGGTTGTCTTGCAGCGTTTGTGTTCGCGACTATTTATATCTATCCTTTTATTTGCTTATGTGCGATTCTAGGATCGGGTGCAGAGACGTCGGATGTGGCGCGGAAAGACAAGGCAATGATTGGATCAGTTTAGCCGAGGCGTTCCGGTGAGTAAATGTACACATCTATGGGGGGATCGTCTTGATGGCGTGAGGCGCCCGATAATTAGGAATGATGAGTAGTTCTTGCATCTATATGCGTAGTCTCAAATCATCCTTGTCATGGCATATTCATATTCTTAATTACGATGTTATTCATTAGGACACTTGCACCATTACCACTGGTTCATGCCGCGCGTGCACTATTCATGCGAACACACATGCCATTGGTAATTACTATGTCACGAACACTATAGCACTTGCGTAAAATCAATATCGGTGCATTGCATCATGTATTATATGTAGATTGCTAGTCATCTGCCTCATCGCATCATCATTCATATATAGTTTTCTAGCCATACATCGCATTGCATGTTATTGATATCTTGGACATCCATTATTACCGCCACATTTATATATTGTGATTCTTCTTAGGGATTTTAGTATTTATGAGATTTCTGGATTTTGGGGAAACCGTAAGAATTTTATAAACTTATTATCTTTTAAATTACAAGTTGCGGTTTTTCCCGTGATATGATGATATGGGTCGATCCGGACTGACGGAGTCCGAGATAGTTTGGTGCGGCGGATATCTGTAAGATACCGACCGTGGTCGTGATATGATGATATGGGCCGATCCGAACTGACGGAGCCCGAGATAGTTTGGCGCGGTGGATATATGTAGGATACCGACCGTGGTCATGATATGATGATATGGGCCGATCCGGATTGATGGAGCCCGAGATAGTTTGGCGCGGCGGATATCTGTAGGATACCGACCGTGGTCGTGATATGATGATATGGGACAATCCGGACTGACGGAGCCCAAGATGGTTTGGCGCGGCGGATATCTATAGGATACCGATCGTGGTCGTGATATGATGTTATGGGCCGATCTGGACTGACGGAGCCCGAGATGGTTTAGCGCTGCGGATATCTGTAGGATACCGACCATGGTCGTGATATGATGATATGGACCAATCCGGACTGACGGAGCCCGGGATATTGAGGATTTTGTGTTGATGCTTGACACGGATTTTCTATTGATTTCACTGATGATATTCCAGTTTTTATTATACAAAAGGATTTTCTAAGCTAAAAATAAAGATTTTCTCATACCAGACATGTTCAGGTTTCGTGTTTGATTATGCATTCTTGCTAGTACATCGTATCATATTGATATATGTAGGTTGTGACGCATTTGCGTGCATACTTACAATAGCCGTATTAGATGTTACTTACGACTCACGAGTTGACAACTCACCCCGTTGTGCCACGGTATCTTGCAGGTCCGACCCGTGAGCATAGTAGCGGCGGGTGCACTTCTTCATTTTTCTTCTTTTGCTTTGACTTGCGGCTTGCTCGTAGGTGGGTTACGAGGATATTTTGTTTCCACTTGTGTATTATTATTGTATCTAGTATACTCCATCTACCTTATCTACCGTTTTCCACCTATTGTATATTGGACTAGACGGTGAGACTCGTGAGACTTGTGTGTGGTGTTTGGTGTCAATGCTCACTTGAGCCGACGTGGTATTTTCTTATTTCTTGCTTTCAGATGCTTATTTAGCACTTTTGATATACATTCTATATGTGGTTGTGATTTCGCCTTTGGCGAAGAGCTAGCTCCCGCTTGGGGATACCCTTATTCATTATTTGTATATATTTTCATGTGTTGTACCCGTTTGGGGCCCAGTATTTACAAAGGAGATTCTGCCGAAATTTTTGGGAAATTTTGATGTTTTAAAAATGTTTAATGCGACCTATTTGGTTAAAATCGCTTTCTTTAAATAATTTTTCCTTCACTCTATTTCTTTAAATTGTTTGGATTTCTGGGCTTTGGCTTACTTAGATTATGTACGCCTTGAGACGTTTCATAAATTAAGTGCCAGTCATGTTCCATACCTTCGGGTCGTGACACTTGTGGTTCTGGAATTTCTTCCAGTTCTATTGCGCTCCCACTTATCTCTTTTTCTAAAAATTGATTTTCCAAAAAGTGGGAATGACGAGAAAAAAATACCTTTTGTTCCTCTGCGTAATAGAAAAGATACCCCATTGAGTTCTTTGGGTATCCCACAAACTTACACAGTATTGTGTGTGCCTCGAGCTTGTCCGCATGCTGCTTTTTTACAAAAGCTGGACATCCAATATCTTCAGATACTTAAGATAGGGTTTCTTCCCACTCCACATCTGATATGGTGTGGTAGGCACAGTCTTGGTAGGACCTTGTTCAAAAGATATGCAGCTGATTCTAGTGCATAACCCTATAAGGATCGCGGTAATTCAGCGTTACTCATCATGGAACGTACCATATCCAATAAGGTTCTGTTCCACCTTTCTAATACACCGTTGTGTTGAGGTGTGTATGGAGGAGTAAGCTGAGAGAGAATTCCATTCTCTTTTAAATAATCCAGGAACTCGGCACTTAAGTATTCACCATCTCGATCAGATCTAAGTGTCTTGATACTTTTGCCTGTTTGTTTCTCTACTTCATTCTTATATTCCCGGAATTTCTCAAAGGCCTCGGATTTATATTTCATTAGGAATACATGTACATACCTAGAGAAATCATCCGTAAAAGTAATGAAATAGGAATAATCACTTCTTGCATGTATAGACATTAGACCACACACGTCGCTGTGTATGAGTCCTAAGAGCTCGCTCGCTCTTACCCTGTGTCCAGTGAACGGAGTCTTTGTCATCTTTCCTTTGAGACATGATTGGCAAGTTGCATAGGACTGATATTCGAACGGATCTAAATATCCTTCTTTATGTAACTTCGTCAACCGTGTTTCATTGATGTGACCCAGTCTACAATGCCATAAGAAAGCCTGATTTAATTCTGGAGACTTTCTTTTAAGTGTGTTCTGGACGTTGAAAACCTGAGCTTGATTTAATACGTATATAACGTTATCTAGTGTACCTGACCCAATCAATGCTTGATTATGGTGGATATGGATCACATCGCTTACAAATGTAAAATCATAACCTTCTTTAGAAAGTAAAGATACATATTAATTTGAACCCACCCGTACATACCCTTGACGAAGGCCAGTACGACTGTCCCAAACCAATGCATCTATCTATGCTACAGATGAATACCCAGCACCTACCAATCACTATGCCTTGGCGAAGATCAAAATACATAGCTTGAATACTACTGAATATCCCTCTGAAATGACGGAGGGCTACGAATGGTTTTGATAAAACCGTGAACGTAATGAACTTGATTTAGTCGAAGGAACCATGATAGCTTTTAAAGGAGTGGTTTATGCTCCGCTTTTAAAAGTTGCTTTTTGAAGAAAACCGAATGGTTTTGAAATTGTTCCAACGATTCAGTTTTGGTTTATTTTCTTTGCATTAATCAATTAATGCTGTCCCATCATTTAATCCTATCATTGCAGAAAGAAACGAAAATACAACGTACGCTTATGCCATCCGCATTCACCACGGGGCCCCGTCATGCACCGTTAGGTTACTTAACTAACGTCAGAGCAGGGGCTGGACTAGCGTGGGTGCAAAACATAAGCAACGCCTATTATATATCATATATATATATATATCCATTCATCTCATGCAAAAATAGGCATCTCAGATCACAGATGAATATATTGGATATACTAGGAATTCCGCGATTCGTTTAACCCTATAATGAAAGACGGATTCCACGGTTATGATGAATAACCAAACCCCACCCTAGACCCCTACGGGTGCGGCAAACTACCCGCCAAATTCTCGAAGTGAAGAAACCTCCCTCAATAAAATGAGTTGGCCACTCGGCACTTCAAGAACCCGGTAGTTTGTGCACCCACCTTGGGTTTATCCTAGGAGCAAAAATAGTAAATGAAATAATACAACGGTGGCTACAACCTCAACCCGGATGTGCCCCACAAAATAATATTACATCACTTTATAAATTTACATGAATAAAAGAAAAACGCTCTTCTCACATCCCCTGGCTATTCATCCACGATGATCCAATACTCTATATCCACAAACCATCACAATACAGATATGTGCAATCCCCAACTAATCGACATATAGCAATTAGCGAGGTTTACGAACACATATATCCAAACACAGAAAACCCGATTAGACAAGTAACTTAAGAATTTCGATCAAAAATATTTTCCGTGTCTACCCCATGTACAAACCAGCACACAAACAATACTGGGCAGAAACCAAATATACCAGAAATCAAAACTCCGCAAAATAGACCAACAGATGAAAATCGGTTCAACTCGGCCTTGACTCGGTCGCGGAACCGCGGCGAAACTCACTGTTTTGCCGTGCTTCCATGGTGGTCTTGGTGAGTTACGAACTCGTTTTTCTTCTGTGTTCTTAAAATACCCTGCTTGTTTTTTTAAGGCCTTTGAAATAATTTTTTGATTAGATTTTAAAAACGACAACAAGCTAGGTTTTGAAGTTCTGATTTCGGGTTTTTCCGACGATCGAAGTTCTAACTAATTGCTAACTAGCTAGTTAAGGTTTAGTAGGATCTGATACCAGTTGATGTCGCGCACCCCGTAGGTTCGCGGGGAGGCGAAATGTGCAAAAAATGATTTTTACATGCTTTGCAACACCGACTAAACTCCAGGATCTTAACTTAAACCTTAACTAGCTAACTACTTTGAGGTTTAACTACTTGGAAGAAAGTTATACCTCCTAGTAACAAGTCCTTCGGGTCTTCTTGTTCCCCTCCTCTTCGTCTTAAGCTCCTCGATGTGTACGGATCGCGCTTGATCGTTGGCCTCCTCAAGTCAAAGACGATCCACCCGAGAGTCTATAGTTCGGGCTCCAACCTCAATACCGAGGTAACTAGGGTACCTAGTTCGCTAAACTATATAGCCTAGAGGATATAGAGAGTGATGATGGATTAATTTGTCTCAAAATACCCTAGGTTTCTCAACACATGAGACTTTTAGGGTTGAAGAAGAAAAAGAGAGCTTGGAGGAGAGAGAGTGTTGAAGATAATAATGGAATGAATATGGCTAATTGTGATGACTATGAAGCATACCAATAATTCTCCCAAAATATCTAAGTTGTACATTGCCTCAATAGTCATCCATGAGTCACCAAGTAGCCATGCTTCATTTATTATAACATAACACCTTATACCTCCACCTTATTAACCATTTAACATAAAATGGTTATACTAGAAATGAGGTGTCTTCTTCTAGAAGCACTCTTGTACAAATTACAAGAATGCCCCTCACCGTATATACATACCCGTATCCGTATTCTGAAAAATACGAATACAAAGAGACAAAAATAATCCAACAATATAATACTAAGATCTGGCTTAAACCAAAGCCCACTAGTATTATCTGCCCGAACATCATCCGTGCACAAGTACACGTATATGATCGAACCCTGCCGTAAAACCATACGGCCTCTACATCGTTTTGCCTGAAGCAGGGAAACCCTCTGTGTGAGACTCTAAAGATTCGACAGTATGCTAGCAGTGGGTTTAACCACAAGCACGTCAGCGGTACTAGCTGCATGTAACGGCTATCCAGGTATCTATCGATAAGAAGGCCGATGAGCAAACTCATCCGAACTCCTACTGAGCCTATCTGTGATAATCTCCGTACAGTCCAGTCTGTTATTCTAAGAGTATCGCATATCGGGCCTAGGGGGCGGTAACCATCAGACCCCTAATAGCGTAATAAGTCATGTCGGGGTAGAGACTAAAACACCTTGAGAAACTACTGGAGTACCTACCAGTAAATCTTTCTTGCCCTGGCCAGGGACTTTGTGTAATGGCTTTCCAAACACAGCGCGATATCAACCCCCAATACCGGGAGAGACGAATCCTATCTAATCTCTATTGCCTCCAAGTGCTTCAGAACTGCACCCAACTACTACCTGTTTGCACGACTCATTTGAGCCGTGGTAAGGTAGTAATCTAAGAACAGTGGGAACACACTTAAGACGAAGTAGCGATGTCAAGCCAACGGACTAAGCTGTACTCATGTCACCTGGGAACTGCTACCTGACGATAGGTATAATACCAACCAGCAGTTCCCCATAAGTCCTGTCCAGTGTACTCATAACTTAATGAGCACCTGCATACTATCTCCGGTACGACGTACTAATGGCTGTGGGACAGACCATCTCCCCTGCTGGGATGAGAAGCGTATACAATAGTCAACTCTGGAGTATCGATGCCCTGTCTCGATAATCCTACGACAAGGGACCTGTATAAGGATGTGCTTATAGACTACCCAGCCCCTACTAGTATGACTGCCATAACAACGCTGATAGTCAAGCAAAGATCCTAAAGGCTCTATCAATATGTATTAGCGATACGTTAAAAGAAACATATACACATATTAAGATAGAATCAAACCAAGTAGCATACTACCATATTGAGCAAGACTGTTATTATATCCGTGTATATCTCAAGCTTCCAAAATGTAATATACAAACCAGTACTATACAATAATGGCCTCTCGGGCATATATCATTAACACATGTTTCATCTGGATTTTTGATAAAGTCGAATTCCTTGACCGTCTCATCAAAACATATGTTCCAACTCCGCGATGCCTGCTTTAATCCATAAATGGACTCAAGCAACTTGCACACTCTTCCGCTGCTCCCACTCTCTATGAAACTCTCTGGCTAATCCATATAAACAAACTCTTCCAAATTTCCATTCAGAAAAGTGGTCTTTACGTCCATCTGCCAAATTTCATAATCTTGGAAGGCAGCAATGGCAAGTGGGATCCGAATGGATTTAAGCATAGCCACTGGAGAAAAGGTTTCATCATAGTCCAAACCAGATCTTTGACGAAAACTTTTTGCAACAAGTCTAGCCTTATAGGTTTCAACTTGTCCATATGCACCAATCTTCTTTCTGAAGATCCATTTGCAGCCTACGAGTTTTACCCCTTGTGGTGCAATGTCCAAAGTCCATACTTTGTTGGTGTACATGGATTCCATTTCGGTCCGCTTTGCATCCAGCCATTTTACCGAGTCTCTGCTCCTAATGGCTTGCTGGAAACTAATTGGCTCATCATCGTCGATGATGCAATCCTTTCTATCCCCGTCTATGAGAAAACCGTAGTATCTCTCGGGCGGATGAGACTGCCTACTAGTCCTGCGGAGTGGCGTATGGATGTCCGGTTTCTTTGAAACTTCTGGTTTCTCTATGCTTTTAGTAATAGCATGTGGTTCTGGAATTTCTTCCAGTTCTATTGTGCTCCCACTTATTTCTTTTTCAAGAAATTGAGTCTCCAAAAAATGGGCATGCCGAGAAACAAAGACCTTTTGTTCCTCCGCGTAATAGAAAAGACACCCCCTGGAGTTTTTTGGGTATCCTACAAACTTACACAGTACTGAGCGTGCCTCGTGCTTGTCCTCATGCTGCTTTTTGACAAAAGCTGTACATCCCCATATCTTTAGATACTTAAAATAGGGTTTCTTCCCACTCCACATTTCATATGGTGTGGTAGGCACAGACTTAGTAGGAACCTTGTTCAAAAGATATGCAGCAGATTCCAGTGCATAACCCTATAAGGATCGTAGTAACTCAGCGTTACTCATCATGGAACGTACCATATCCAATAGGGTGCGATTCCGCCTTTCCGATACACCGTTGTGTTGAGGTGTGTATGGAGGAGGAAGCTGAGAGAATTCCATTCTCTTTTAAGTAATCCAGGAACTCGGCACTTAAGTATTCACCAGCTCGATCAGATCTAAGTGTCTTGATGCTTTTGCCTGTTTGTTTTTCCACTTCATTCTAGTATTCCTGGAATTTCTCAAAGGTATCGGATTTATGTTTCATCAAGAATACATGTCCATACCTTGAGAAATCATCCATAAAAGTAATGAATTAGGAATAACCACTTCTTGCATGTGTAGACATTGGACCCCACACGTCGCTTTGTATGAGTCCCAAGAGCTCGCTGGCTCTTACCCCGTGTCCAGTGAACAGAGTCTTTGTCATCTTTCCTTTGAGACATGATTGACAAGTTGCATAAGACAAATATTCAAACAGATCCAAATATCCCTCTTTATGTAATTTCGTCAACCGTGTTTCATTGATGTGACCCAGTCTACAATTCTATAAGAAAGCTTGATTTAATTATGGAGAATTTCTTTTAAGTGTGTTCTGGACATTGAAAACCTGAGCTTGATTTAATACGTATATACCGTTATCTAGTATACCTGACCCAATCAAACCATGATTAAGGTGTGGACGATATCACTTACAAATGTAAAATCATAATCTTCTTTAGATAGTAAAGATACAAAGATGATATTACATGTCAAACTAGGTACACAAAAACAGTTACGTAAAACCAAAATCTGCCCACTTGTCAATCCTATGTGATATTCCCCTACGGATACAGCATCCACGCTCGTTCCGTTAGCAACCCTGAGAGTCATATCACCTGCCTTTAAAGCTCTACGGTTTCTCAGCGCCTGCAATGAATTCCAGATATGAGGTCCTGATTCGGTATCCAATACCCAGGAAGTAGAGTTGATTGACATACAGTTTTCAATCATAAACACACCTGAAGCCGAAGCTACAACGTATTTCGAATTCTGGTTTCTGGCTCTCCAAGCCCTTCAGTCCTTCATCCTATGGCCTTTCCTGTGACAATAGAAACATTCTTCTTTCCCTACTGTTGGCCCCAAAACTTTTGCCTTGCCCTTTCCCCCTACCTTACCGACACTGCCTTTCGGCTTGGTGGGGGCCTTCTTCTTCTTCCCCTTGGCTTTCGCCTTGGATCCAGAAGAGGAAGATTCCCTAATAAGCAGAGCGGGTGTCTCCCTGGTTTTCTGTAGGGTGCCCTCTACACTCCTCAACATGTTAAGGAGTTCTGGAAGTGAAACTTCCTTATCCTGAATATTGAAATTCAAGATAAACTGGGCGTAGGTAGATGGGAGGGATTGTAGAATCAAGTCTGTATACAACTCGTTCTCCAATGTGGTCCCAAGGTCTGTGAGCTCTTCAATGTAGCTAATCATCTTAAGGACGTGGTCCCCTACAGATGACTCGACAGCCAACCTCGCCTAAAACAATTTCTTCGAGGTCTTATATCTTGCGATACGAGATTGCTCTCCATATAAATTTTTGGTATGGAGGAAGATGGACGCTAGGTCCATCTTCTCGTGCTGCCTCTGGTGTTCATTATCCATTGAGGCCAACATGAGGCACTTGGCTCTCGCACAGTCTATTTCCTATGTTTTACGGATCTCAACATCCACGACGGTGGAATCTGGACCTGAGACGGTGGGGGCTTTGATAGTAAGGAGGTAGCCTAGCTTGTCATAGGTAATGGCCATATGGGCATTCCTTAGCCAATCTTTATATTTTGGCCCTGTCAATTTATTTTTATCTAGCAGTAACTTAAGCCCAGTCATTTTGGTCGCCGCAGTCAAGAGAGAGGAGAAAACACTCAGCATGACGCTCTTGCAAGTTTAGATTGGTTATTAGTTTATCTAAACAAGATGGCTCCCACTGTTTCTCAAATCCTCCTTCAAACCATAAAAGAAGAATTAGTCAGGATTAATCTCACCCTATAATTCTTGCTTAAATTTTCGGCCAGGCTAGTGTCGGTACTTCGAGGGAGGTTTTCTAACACTTTCGCGAAGCTCTTTAATTACATAAGCTCTTTTCCCTGGAGGCGTAGCCCCGCTAACACTGTTCTAGGCACCTACTCAGTTTATACCATTTAGAAAGGCGGTCTTAATATCCATTTGCCAGATTTCGTAGTCATGGTATGCAGCAATGGAAAGTAAGATCTGGATGGACTTAAGCATAGCCACTGGAGAAAAGGTTTCGTCATAATCCACACCTGGTCGTTGACGAAAACCCTTTGCAACAAGTCTAGCTTTGAAAGTCTCAACTTTTCCATCTACACCAAGTTTCTTCTTAAAGATCCATTTCCTCCCAATGGGTTTTACCCCTTTAGTAGAAACTTCCAAAGTCCATACTTTGTTGGTGTACATAGATTCCATCTCAGATCGCATTGCATCCAGCCATTTCACAGAGTCTCCACTCGTGATGGCCTGCTCGAAGCTAGTCGGGTCATCATCTTCCATGATGCAATCCTCGCTCCCACCATCAATAAGAAAACCGTAGTATCTCTCATGTGGGTGAGGAACCCTACTAGATCGGCGGAGCGGCTGAGGTTCGTCGGGAACTACTGAATCCTTTGGTTTTACTAAATCATCAGTTGCAGTTTGTGCTGTTGGAACTTCTTCCAGCTCTACCTCATCGCCACTAATTTCTTTTGCAAGAAATTCCTTTTCTAAAAAGATGGCATGTTGAGCAACAAACACATTTTTCTCCTCACTGTGGTAGAAAAAATATCCATAAGAATTATTTGGATATCCCACAAACTTGCAGAGAACTGATCGTGCTTCGAGTTTGTCCGGATTTTGCCTTTTGACATAAGCTGGACAACCCCATATCTTAACTCGTTTAAGATATGGTCTCTTCCTACTCCATATCTCATATGGTGTGGTAGGTACAGATTTAGATGGAACTTGATTCAATAGGTATGCTACTGTCTCAAGCGCATAACCCCAAAAGAAAATAGGCAACTCAGTAGTGCTCATCATAGAGCGCACCATATCTAATAGGGTGCGATTCCTCCGTTCCGATACACGGTTGTGCTGTGGTGTATAGGGAGGAGTAAGCTGAGAGAGAATCCCATTCTCTTTTAGATAGTCCAGGAACTCATTGCTCAAGTATTCTCCTCCTCGATCAGATCGAAGGATCTTAATACTTTTACCCGTTTGGTTCTCTACTTCGTGCTTATATTCTTTGAATTTCTCAAAAGCTTCAGACTTGTGTTTCAATAGGAACACATGTCCGTATCTTGAGAGATCGTCAGTTAATGTAATGAAGTACGAGGAACCATTCCTGGCATGTATAGACATGGGACCACATACATCACTATGTATCAGTCCTAAGAGTTCTGTAACTCTTTCTCCGTGTCCACTAAACGGAGTTTTGGTCATCTTGTCTTTGAGACATGACTGGCAAGTATCATAAGATGATAATTCGAACGGATTCAAATATCCATCCTTATGTAACTTAGCTAGTCGTGTCACATTGATATGACCTAGTCTACAATGCCACAAGAAGGATTTGTTCATTTCTGAACTCTTCCTCTTGTGTGTGTTTTGCACATTAAGTACTGTAGTTTGATTGAGAACGTATATGCCATTATTTAACGAGCCTGATCCAATCAACTTTTGATTCAGGAAGATGTTCATAACATTATCCTGTACTACAAAAGTGCATCCTTCTTTACTCAATAAAGAAAATGATATAATATTGCATATCAGGGTCGGAATGTAATAGCATTCGTTCAGAATCAATGTATTACCATTTGGTAATACAAGGTGATATTCGCCAAGTGCTTTGGCTACAACATTTGCACCATTCCCTACTCTTATGGAATGATTACCTTCTCCCAGTTCCCTACATTTCCGTAGCCCATGTAACATATTACATATGTGGGATCCCGGTATCTAATACCCAGGACGTAGAGTGAACTGAGAAACAGTTCTTGATAACTAACACACCCGAAAAAGATGCATCAATATGCTTATTCTTCATTTGGGCGGCATGAGAATCCGGATATTCCCCTATTTCCTGCTCGGACTTATAACAATTATAAGTTGGAGCGGGACCAACGTTCCCCTGCTCAGAATAACAAGTGGGTTCGGTCAATACATTCATATTATTATCTTGATTAAGGCTTGACATGGTTGCTACCTAGAGAGAGAGAGAAGAAAACACTTTAGCGTATGCTCTTGTAAGATTAGATTGGTTATTATCTTATCTAATCAGGATGGCTCCCACTGTTTTCATCAAATCTTCCTTCAAACCCTAAAAGGTAAGACTAGCAGGGATTAATTACACTTTACAAGTTCGCCAATCTTTCAGCCAGGTCAGTGTTGGTACTTTAAGGGAGGTTCCCCGTGCTTTCGCACGGACCTAATTAAAATAAACCTCGATTTCATAGAGGCATAACCCCGTTAACACCTTTCTAGACACGTACTTGATCAGCTAATTGTCATGTGTAAAACTCTCCCAGGAGTAACTCTTACTCGCAGTGGGTATCAGGATCCAACTATCTCATAGAAGGTATGCAATCTCATTGCAAATTTCAACACTTGAAATTCCCGATAATGTTTTGCCCCTCACGATCTATGACCTTGACAAGGTCAACAAACCATAAATCGCAAGTCAAGTTCAACCCGTCATTTCCTGATTGAATTAAACCCACCCGCATGACCCTTGACAAGGTCAACAAGGCCATACAACTACCCTAATCCAATCACATCTCATGCTTTAGCAGATAAAAACTAATTAGCTACCGTACACTACGCCTTGACAAGGTCAACAAACGCAGCACGAATACCAAGTAGGACTTATCTGAAATGACGGAGGGCTACGACAGGTTTTTCAGAAAACCTTTCGCGTAATGAACTTGATATTGTTGTAGAAACAAGTGATTTTGAAAAGGAGTGTTTTTGAGGCTTTTTCTAGTTTTTCTAAAGAGGTCACTCCCGGTGAAGGGATCTCGGCTCTTTCCTTATCGAATATGGTGCTGGATATTCTACAAGGAATACCGCTATGCAAAGCAAGAACTGTAGAAGCAATCAAAAACATAACCGAGTGAGTTGTAGCATCTGCTAGTTTCGCTAAAGAGGTCACTCCCTGTGAAGGGATCTCGGCTCTTTCCTTATCGAATAAGGTGCTGGATATTCTACAAGGAATACCGCTATGCAAAGCAAAAACTAGAGCTACCCTTTTTATAAATTTGATTCTACAACATCTTTTAGGTTTCTTTTCTTTCATTAATCTCATTAATGAATCCCATCATTTATGCTTCGTAAGCATCACAGAAGAAACGAAAATACAACGTACGCTTATACCATCCGCATTCGCCACAGTGTCCCGTTATGCACCGTTAGGTTACTTAACTAACGGCATACCGGGGCGGGACTAGCGCGGGTGTAAAATATAAGAAATGTTATATCATATATACAATAATAAAGCATTCGTATCACGCATATAATATGATCACATCACATAATATCAGCAGCAGAAGATAACATATGAAATGTTGGATATACTAGGAGGTCCGTGTTTTATTTTGAGCCTTTATAAAATACGGATTCCACGGTCGCGAGGAATAGCCAAACCCACATCCCTAGACCCCTACGAGAGCGGCAATTAACCCTACCAATTCTAGGGTTAGGAGACCCGGTCTCGACTCCTCGAGATGGCCTCCCACTGGACCCTAGAACCCGGTCACTTGTGCTCCCCTCCTTGGGTCTATCCTAATGAGGAAAAGTAAATAATATACAATGGTGACATTATCCTCAACCCAGAAGTGCCCCAATAAAAGAATATTACATACAATGAATTTTACATGAATGAAAATAAAAACCCTCATCTCACATAAAACCCCCGGGCGATTCAAAACATGACGATCCAATATAACATATCACAGCAACACATAACATCACATGTCATCAACATAAGTAAATATGCCTATCACAATTGTCGTTGACATATAGCAACGAAAACGGCGATATACCACATATTACACTTACGGTCGCAGAAAAGAAAGTGCAAAACTACAACATTTGGAATCCATAATCACCTTAGACATCGTAAACCCGAAATATCACATATTACGGATTTTATGCCTAACTATATGAATTCCACATATTGTATCATATTACAGAAAAAACTAGACGATATTAAACATTTCGATCGAATCAACAAACACCCAAAATTTCCCAAAATGCTCAACACTTGAACGTAGTTTAGAAGTATCCATCACACGCCTGATTATGTGTAGGTTTTTACGATCACCAAAAATATTTTACCGTAATCAGAAACAGCGTCGCTTTGCAGCTAGCCGGTGAATACGGGTCGATCCACAGGGATGTGTAATTTTCTTACATGTTTTAATGAGTTGATTCCGATGGTGGTTTGATTTTGCTGATTGAGTCTAAAAACTAAGTCGTATGATATTAAGGAACTCGCTTGTTAGGGTTAGGAATAAAGGAGGGATTGAGAGATGAATATCGCTCATTTGATTGTATCTCAAAAACCATCTATTACCGCAATCAAGAACGGCGTCGCTATGCAGCTAGCCGATGAGTACGGGTCGGTCCACAGGGATGTTGTGAATTTCCTAATCGCTCTTACGAGTTAATTCCGATTGTGATCGGATTGATTATTTCTAAAAACTAAATTAATCTATATCTAAATCTTGCTAGGGTTAGGTCTTGGTTAAGTTTGGAAAGTCTATAAATCTCACCGATTTCTATACCCATATGAAGATCTAATTAGGTGTTATGGTAATTATTAATAAAAGGGATTAGAACCATTTGGAAAGATGTTTCTTCCTCTAGGTTCTTGTCCTTCCTTTAGAAATCCTTACCCTAACCTCCATGGAAAACCATCACAACCGGGCCTTTATACTACGGTATGACCGCTACCTCGATGGATAGGGTGCTGTAGGGAGCGGTATGTGCATGTATGCATAGAGTCCTATGAAAATATATGATGGGCAAGAAAGGGGATGAGAGATCTTCGTCTCTCAAACCTTCCCCAGATCTAACCCTAACAAGCGAGGAGACTACTCACTCATTAGGAAATTAAAATACATTTATCTAGGGCAGAGAATAAAAGATTAACTAGGGCAAGAAATTAAATTTATTTAGGGCAAGAATAGAAAATTAACCTAGGGCAGAAAATAATGAACTTACAAAAAATGATGCTCTCTAAAAGAATGCTGAAATTTACTAATGAAGGGAGGCATAGGGTTTACAATCTTGTGATTACAATTTATAAGTAAACAGGGAAAATTAGGGTTACAGAGTCTCGCGCATGTGCAATTACAGATATGCCCACGAAAAATCCCAACCCACGCACCGACGCACCGGCACAAAAATTCTGCGCCGACACGTGCACTTAATGGCCGCGGAACCGCGGCAATAGTAGGCCTTGGGCCGCGGTTCCGCGGCCCTTTGGTGAGTTCAGCTCACCAAATTTCTTGGGCTTTATTATGATGTCTTGTCCTCTCTAATTCTTCAGTACTTTTCTCTATTTGGATTCTGGATCTTCTCTAGTTTGTTCAGTGAAATTTGTAGTGGTCTTTTAACTGTTTCCTTTGACATTTCGGACCATGCATTGCCTTGTGAATTGTTTTTCGTCTAGGCTTGAGTAGGACCCTTCTACTTGCTTGTCAAAAGTCACTCTTTTGTACCAACTTTCGTCTTTTTCACTGTATTCGCTCCAAGAACCTGTATCCTGTAATATGCAGCAGACATGCGTTAAAAGCACCTGTTTAGTTATAAAACGAATAAGAATTGGGGAATATGAAATGCAATATTATGATATGAACAAATACCCCCAAATTTATCTGTTGCTCATCCTCGAGCAAACTTATTATTTTATTCTCGATAAAAACCTAACCTAGCCGCACTTTCGCAGGGAAACGCGATTGCACTGAGCACGTGCAACAAGCCGTTAAACCTCTAGGTGTCCCTAGTAGGAGGAGTGCTGTCTCCTGAGGGTTTTCAGCGGATTACACACACAAAATCCTATCAATTTGGCTTTTTCGACATTAATTCTCCAATTAGGTTTTCTAACACAGAATTCTATTATCAACGACTCGTAAATTATCCACTCACATTCTTCACACTTCCTCATCAATTAACTTAAGATTATATATGTTTTATAGAATCACTCAGCTTTCGGCATTTCTTAAGTTTTCCTTTTAGGGTTCCATCTCCACTTAGGAATTTTTCTATCAACTCTACTAAAGATACAAGTTTTATTCTTTATTCCTTTCTCTTATCTAAGCTCTAATCACATATCTCTACGTGTGTGTATAGATCACCCCTACACTGGGAAATTCAAATCAAGCAATCAAACCCTTGTCCGTTGTCTAAAGCACTAATTGGTGAATTTTTAATTTCGCTTACACATCCTTCATGCGACCGTTAATACTTCTTGAGGTGCCAACAACCGATTACAAGATGTGTTAGCACTTTAAGCGTACTTCCTAGTTTTGCAACACCCAAGGCTTTAGCAGTGACTCCCAAACCAGTTGGTCTAAGGCACTAGGTGATGGGGCACCCTTGCTAAATTTTTTCTATTTTTAGCCTTAAGTAATCACGAAAACCAGTGTTCATTTTTTCTTTATTCACTCTTTTTTCTTTTCTTTTATTTTTATTGTACTAGGACTTTAGACAAGAGCATTTCAAGGTCTCCTCTACTATTCCAAGTTTCAAGGTGCGTGATTGTGCAAATTGTAGGGTATACATTTTCACAGTCTACATTTAAGCTAGGAATTATTTTTCAAACTTATACTCTAATAAAAATCAACACTTTTTCCTTCATTTCGACTTAGCCCAGTAAGTGAACCCAAAATTTGCCTATTTCTAAATAAACTACTAAGACATATACTTTCTACCGTTAATCTTTAAAGAAGGTTATTTTTAGGATTTTTGATTTACTAAGTCCAAGATCTAGTTGTTCGTAGCTAGTTAACCTATTTGTCAAACTCAAGTTAAATATAGCCAAAATTGAATACAATAATTTTTATAAATTTTTTGAAATTTTTCAATTTTTATGGGTTTTCAAATAATTATGCAAATGCAAAAATATGTACAAATGAATGCGAAGGAAGAAGACGTACCGAGCATACCCCCAAACTTATACTGGACAGTGTCCTCACTTTCATGCTGCACCAATAGGGTGAAAATGTCGGCATTCCCCTGTTTATTTATTTTTTTAATTTTTTTATTGTTAAAAGAAAAATATATACATAGAGGCCCCCCTAAACTTCATTTAAACAATGTTAGACATTACTGCCAAACTTTGCACAGACCAAACATCAACACCAACCAGTCGAAAAATTTATCTGTAAAGAGTGTCGGTTGGTTGAAGAAAATGTTGTACCGATCCAAAAAGAATTGGGGAAGATAGGAGTGATGGTAGTGAAAGTGTGGAAGTGAATAGATATGATGTGGTGATGAATCAAAACGAGAATAAGAATGATTAGCAGTCAGTGGAATATTGGCATTCTCATAGCTTATTAAAAGAAATGGGGGTGGTTCAACTTCTAAAGGAGGAGGTTGACTCACCACAATACCCCCAAAATGTTTCTGTGGGTCCTTTGTTGACTTGGCATCATCCATCAATTGTATATGATATTCAATTATAAGGGAACTAATCTCCTCGATGTCCGCCATAGTCCAACCGAAAACTTGCCGCCTATCTTGTAAGACCTTTAAAATAGCGTTCTCTTGCTCGAAGGCTAGAGAGGCTGATATTATAATGGGAAAGGTCTCATTCTCACCTATGTAAGCATATTTAAGGTGCGACGGCAAGGACATGAGTTTGAGTTTCGGAGGCGAAAGAATCATTGGGGAATCTACCTCAAACTCAAAGGACTCCAACACAGGTTCGAAATCACTGCAAACAACCGATTCGGATGGTTCAACTAACTTATCCAAAAATTCAAAAGACTCATATTCGGGCTGTGAGTCGTCATCATCCGAAAAAGTGAAACTTTCATAATCAATATCGGTTGTGTCGACTGTGGTAGGCTTAAGGAGGGACGCACTAGTGGCGTCAAAACTGTTCTCATCAAACAAGAAACTTTCAAACTCGCAGTCCTCCTGCGTGATTTCGTGAATAGAGCAAACTTCTCGTGTACAAGTATTAGGCACGGGGGCAGACTTCCTGACTTGTAAATATTGAACTCACTAGACGTCTTCCCGAAGGATAGAGTCATGGAGCCATTGCGACAGTTTATTACGGCATTGGAAGTGGCAAAAAATGGTCGACCGAGAATCACCGGAATTTGGTTCCGTGAGTTAGCAACAGGTTGTGTATCCATAACAATATAATCAACGGGGAATATGAACTCCCCAACTTTGATCAACACATCCTCTAGCTCACCCCTTGGATGGGTGATTGATCGATCAGCCATTTGGAGAGTACAACGAGTGGGTTTCAACTCTCCAACCCCTAATTGTTCGTACACGGAATAAGGTAGCAAATTGACACTAGCACCAAGATCTAATAGTACTCTATTGATGTTCTTGTCCCCAATTGTTATCGAAATAGTAGGACAACCGGGGTCCTTTTGCTTTGGGGGTAAAGAATTGACAAGAGCATCACTAACAGCACTAGCGACGAAAACTTTCTTTGGTACTTGTGACTTCCTCTTTTTGGTGCATAAGTCCTTTAAGATTTTTGCATATGAAGGAACTTGTTGGATTGCATCCAAATGAGGGATATTTATGCTCACCTGTTTGAACAACTCGACAATCTTCTCCATTTGTGGAGTTGGTTTATTGGATCTCAACCGGTTTGGAAAAGGAGCATTTTGAAATGTTGTTGAGTCCAATTTTTGAGGATCAGATTGTTGAGTTGGAACGGAACCCCGTGTAGATGTGTTCGTGTTATGAGAAGTGGGTCCGTTCAAGCTAGAAGGAGTAGAGCCTTGTGAATGATGGAGAACATGCTCTAACGAATAAGAAGAAGGTGAAGAAGAACCACCGGCAGGGGTGTCATTGTGAATGCCCACATTGTTTTGCAAAATTTTCTCCGATCTCAACGTGGTCACAGCGTTTACGTTATGAGTTTGCTGTTGATATGCAGCATGTGCGTGACTGGGATTGGGCAGTGGTTGAGATGGAAGCTTTCCTTTCTCTCGCTCGCTCAATGCTGCATTGAGTTGTGCAATTTGTGCCTCAATAGATTTGATGCTTTGATCGTGTGAGACACTGTTTTGCACCAAAGATTGAATAGAAGTCTCTAGTCTTGCTGTAGACTGTGTAGATTGCTTTAGGAACGCATCTAGACTTTTTTCGAGCGAGCTAACCTTGTCATTGTTAGGTTGAACAAAATTGTTTGGCGCGTAAGAATTATTAGGCACAAAATTGTTCACTTGATTAGGGTAAGGTTGCTGTTGGAAAGGTTATTGAAATTGAGTTTGTGGGGGTGCTTGTTGTTGTTGTTGTGGAGAAGGCCCTTGATAATTGTTATTTCCTTGGAATTGTTGATTTTGGTTCCAAGTGAAATTTGGGTGACTCCTCCACCCCGGATTGTATGTTGAAGAGTATGGATCGTTTCTCTGTCGTTGCTGAAAGGCAACATTGACTTGATCCTGTCCTTGAGTAGATGCATTGTAAGGAAACTCTTCGGTTAAGTGTGATGGAGCCGAACAACAAGAACACACAGTTCGTGGAGGCATAACAGGGGCAGGAGAAGACGACGAGATTTTGGTCTCAATCGCTTCTAGATTTTTAGCAAGAGCGGCCATCTCAGCCTTCATAGCAATTGACATCTCTACTTGATGTATGCCTGCTCTCGATGGACCACTAGAAGAAGATGATGTGGTCTTGGAGCTCTCCCACTGAATTGTTTGTTCACTAAGATCCTCAAGAAACTGCCACGCTTCGTCACTAGACTTGGAGAGAAAATGACCTTGACATATGGTTTCCAGCAACTGCTTCATTGCCGAGTTCAATCCCTCGTATAATGTTTGGCAAAGTTACCAACTTTCGATCCCATGATGAGGGCATTGAACGAGTAAGTCTTTAAATCTCTCGAAGCACTTCCAAAATGGTTCGGAAGGAAGTTGTGAAAATTGTATTATCTCGTTACGGATTCTAGCAGTTTTGTGATGAGGATAGAACTTTTTCAGAAAAGCTTTCACAAACTCGTCCCAATTTCTAATGGAATGTGATGCGGTGCTATATAGCCACTTCTCGGCTAGGTCACATAAGGTAAAAGGAATGACCCTTAGCCTTATAGCGTCATCACTTAATTGGGTCGTTTTCATCATAGCGCACACATTTTGGAATTTATTGATAAACATATAAGCGTCTTCAGATTCCAAACCATGAAATTTTGGCAGCATATTGATGAAATGTGGTTTTATTTCAAAATTGTCCCCATTTGCCGGTGGGGATGAAAGACAGGTAGGTAAGGAAGTGTGGACGGGGTAAAAGAGATCCTGGAGCGCAACTCGTGCGGGCGCTTCGACATGCGGTTGATTCGGGTTATTCGCACCTAACGGAGGTGGAATCATTCCCGTCGGTAAGGTATCGTTGGGGTTGAATCCCGACATGCCTTCGGAAGAAGAATTTGAAGGTGTAGGTAAGAAAGTGGACGGAATGTCGACTTCGGTGTCGAAGGGTTCGTCAGTCGGTACCAACGAAACACGGACTAATCGGGCGTTAGTATCCCTAGTCTAAAGTGACATACACTAAAGGGGTAGTGTAGTCAGAAAAAAATGAAAGACAGAATGTGGAGGTAAGATAACGTCAATGAAGGAAAGTGGTGTAAGTGAGTTGCAAGTTCCTTTAGCGACAAGTTGCAAATTTTGAAAAGATTTTTCTTTTTCTATTTTTATGTGAGAGTTTTGCAAAGAGATTTTTTTTTTGAAAAGAGTCCCGTGACACAAATGCTATCAACCACACATGCACAATCAGGCCTAGATCTAGGGTCACTTAGGTCTGCTAGACAGCTCCTAACTAGGGCTAGAAATAGGACCTCAAACCGCCTCTTCACCGCCAATTGCGGCCAGGTAAGTGCCAGGTAAGTGGGAAGGAACCACAATAGTGGGCCTAATTAAAAACCACTAGCCTAGACACACTTTCCTAGACACCGCAAAGTCAGGTTAGGATAAACGGTCGATGCCTATACTAGTCCTTTTCCTATTGAGCTCGATGTCCTTAGGGTTGAGTCTAGTCTTTTTTAATTAATTATGGTCAATGCAAATGCTTTAAGTGTTTTCTGGGGTCCTGGGAAGGGTGATGAAATCCCCACTCAATCTGAGTTTGGTCAATTAGCCCCTTAGAGTCCGATTAAATTATGCAAAACATTAAATTCACTTGCAATCAAATTTTTTAGCGCGGCGCAAACAAACCTGCAGAAAATCTGTTATTTAGAAGGGGGAAGAAGAATTTTTTAGCGCAAAGAATTCCTGCAGAAATTTTGACAGAAACATATATGGAGGTTGCAGAGGGGAGAATGAGGAACAAACCGACAAAATTTGAGGAGCTGACGTGGAAAAATCGCGGCGGAACCGCGGTTCTAGGCGCGCAACGGCCGCGGAAGGGCTACGGTATGGTGGTAACAGAGCCCTGAAAAAATTATGCACCTCTGCTGTGGAATTTCCCTTCTGTTCCGATGTGAACTTTTCTGATTTGCCCTCTGTAAATTTCCAGATCAGAGATTCTTCGTTGTTCCTGCAAGATTCAAACAATAAAATCCTTCAAACAGATAAAAATTGATAAATTACTTTTTTTTTTACTTTTTCTATTTTCTGATTTTTATGATTTTTTAAAATTTATATCAACCCGAAATTACACAAAAGAAATTTTATGCCATCCTCGGCAACGGCGCCATTTGATTGAATCTCAAAAACTATCTATTACCGCAATCAAGAACGGCGTCGCTATGCAGCTAGCCGGTGAGTACGGGTCGGTCCACAGGAATGTTGTGAATTTCCTAATCGCTCTTACGAGTTAATTCCGATTGTGGTCGGATTGATTATTTCTAAAAACTAAATTAATCTATATCTAAATCTTGCTAGGGTCAGGTCTTGGTTAAGTTTGGAAAGTCTATAAATCTCACCGCTTTCTATACCCATATGAAGATCTAATTAGGTGTTATGATAATTATTAATAAAAGGGATTAGAACCATTTGGAAAGATGTTTCTTCCTCTAGGTTCTTGTCCTTCCTTTAGAAATCCTTACCCTAACCTCCATGGAAAACCATCACAACCGGGCCTTTATACTACGGTATCATCGCTACCTCGATGGATCGGGTGCCGTAGGGAGCGGTATGTGCATGCATGCATAGAGTCCTATGAAAATATATGATGGGCAAGAAAGGGGATGAGAGATTTTCGTCTCTCAAACCTTCCCCAGATCTAACCCTAACAAGCGAGGAGACTACTCACTCATTAGGGAATTAAAATACATTTATCTAGGGCAGAGAATAAAAGATTAACTAGGGCAAGAACATAAATTTATTTAGGGCAAGAATAGAAAATTAACCTAGGGCAGAAAATAAAGAACTTACAAAAAATGATGCTCTCCAAAAGAATGCTGAAATTTACTAACGAAGGGAGGCATAGGGTTTACAATCTTGTGATTACAATTTATAAGTAAACAGGGAAAATTAGGGTTACAGAGTCTCGCGCATATGCAATTACAGATATGCCCATGAAAAATCCCAACCCACGCACCGAAGCACCGGCATAAAAATTCTGCGCCGACACGTGCACTTAATGGCCGCGGAACCGCGGCAATAGTAGGCCTTGGGCCGCGGTTCCGCGGCCCTTTGGTGAGTTCAGCTCACCGAATTTCTTGGGCTTTATTATGATGTCTTGTCCTCTCCATTTCTTCAGTACTTTTCTCTATTTGGATTCTGGATCTTCTCTAGCTTGTTTAGTGAAATTTGTAGTGGTCTTTTAATTGTTTCCTTTGACATTTCGGACCATGCATTGCCTTGTGAATTGTTTTTCGTCTAGGCTTGAGTAGGACCCTTCTAGTTGCTTGTCAAAAGTCACTCTTTTGTATCAACTTTCGTCTTTTTCACTGTATTCGCTCCAAGAACCTGTATCCTGTAATATGCAGCAGACATGCGTCAAAAGCACCTGTTTAGTTATAAAACGAATAAGAATTGGGGAATATGAAATGCGATATTATGATATGAACAAATACCACAGTAGCAATGAACCAGCCGCAGAAGAGTCAACCAATGCCTCACTTGTGGCACCGCTAAACTACCACAAACCCTAGGGTTTAGTGGCGGTTTTGACGGTCATAAATTCGAGTTAAGGTTTCGTTCTTCTAGAGGGTTCACCGCATCACTTGCATGATATTTGAATGTTCTTTAACTAAGAAAAAATCCAACACTTGAAAATTTTCCGGAAAGGGTTAAAGTGGGTATTTGATATCCGATCGAACTTTTTAATACCGTCTAAAATAACCGAAACAGAACTAGAATTACGAATACGAAACACTCCGAATTGCCTTTACTAAAAGATAACATCACATAAAAAATTAGCAAAAGCAAACAACACCTAAAGTAACAAACCCCAGAGACTTAAACACTGTAAAAATTTCAACCCCTGGGAATCCGATCTGGCCGGTTTTGCACATGGTAAGCTCGGCCATTTTCCAAGGGAATGGGATAAAATTTGTACGGTGTTCATATTGTATCACATACATAATTCTGCAACTGTTTGAAATTTTTTTTGACACTCTGAATTTTTTTACAGAAACTAGGGTTTCGATTCGGATGTTTCGGAGTTGTTTCAGTTTCGTAATCCTACATTTATCCGTTTAATTCTCTAGCTAGGCTTTGATACCTCTGTTGGGTTACCTACAACGGCAGCAAGGTTTCAGGAGGCATCATCCATGCCAAGTTTAAAATTTTTCCATTCTAGATAACCCTAACCCTAGATCTTTAACTAGAGAATCAAACTTAAACTATATGTTAACAACTTAACATCTAAGAGTTAGGGATTACAACCTTTGTAGTCCGTTCCTTTGCATCGTAAACTCCGAGTTGAAGTCCCTTCACCGCGATCATCAAGTTCCCGGACTCTCGAGAGGTTCCATGAGGTGAATGATGCATGTTGCTTGAAGTCTTCGAAATCCAAGACGATCTACCTTGAGGAAACACAAACTCAAGCTCTCACTTCACTAATGAGGTATTAGTGAAGCAAACACCCTAATCTAAGTGGTTAGAATAGATGAGAATGATGAAGTAGGAATTTTGCTCTCTCTAGTTTTCTTTTTCTCTCAATCTTTCATCACAAAGGAAAATTCTAGCAAGCTTTTTCAAGAGTAAGAAGAAGATGAAGAAGTAATGAAAGAATAAAATGAATTATTGTTGTGAGGTTAGAATTGCAACCATGGGTTAAAATGTATCATGCTTAACCCTTGTAGAGACTTAACCATTAGCTATGGTTAAAGGTTAGGTTGCTAAATATCTTAAGCTTGACAAAAGAGTGGACTTGGTCAAATAACCTACAAGCTTCTACAAGCTTTGAACAATTCCACAATTTTGAATTACTTAAGAATAAAAACAAACCTTAATCTTAACCCTAGCATGGTATAAGTCTCTCACACACTAGTTGCATATATAACCCAACATGTTACAATATTATATATCACATATATAATATTTAATGTAACAAAAGAATACATTTAACATATATCACATATATATCAATGTATCCATCAAGTGAGAAAAAGAATCATTTAAGTGAGCTTATATTAGTTAATGTAATGTAATATATCAAATATATATAATTATACATTAAATTATCAAATCAACACTTGATCCGATAATCCGGCTATTTTGCAAATAACCGACTAATTTAACATGTATCAGTTCATCGAATCAACACTTGATCCGATGACCCGGCTATATCACATATACCCGGCCGATATCTCATATCGCGAGAATCGAATACAGTATCAGATACACGTATTATTCTCGGTCCCGCAGATATCATATATGTGCTCCTACTCCGTTTTTCCTGAGCCAGGAAACCTCTGTGTAGGACCCTAAAGAATCGTCAATACGCCAGCAGTAGGTGATGATCATATCAAACACCCACAAGTTGCAAGCGGTCATCTAAACGTAACAGCCACCCGGGTATTGAGCGATCAGAAGATCAACATGCAAGCCTGCACACACTCCTGTGAATCCAATCAATAACACCACCGTACAGTCCGGTCTCTTCGTCTGATATGTCGCATATCCAGTCTAGGGGTGGTAAACGTCAGACCCTAGTAACTAATAAGTCGTGTCGATGTGAGGCTCATAACGGGTCAAGAAACTACTGATAACACTTACCAATAGGTCTCCATATCAGCCCTGGCTAGGAACTTCCAGTTATAGCCAATCGAACACAGCGCAACATCAACCCTAAATACCGGGAGAGACGAAACCCCTCCTATCGCTCATTGCCTCCATGTGCTTCGGGACTGTACCCAAAAGCCACCGTTTTGCACGTTCTCATGAACGTAGTAAGGTGGAAATCAAAGCACAGTGGGAATCACACAAGACTCTATGACGATCTCGGGTCTACAGACTAACCTGTACCAGCGTCACCAGAGAACTGCTATCTGACGATAGGTATAATACCATCTAGGAGTTCTCGGCGAGTCCGTTCAGTATACCCATTCTCCACTGAGCACCCGTATACCTTCTCTGATGTCAAACACCAATGGATGTGGGATCATCCATCGCCCATCATATGGGTCAAGATGCGTATGCGCTAGTCTACTCTGGTGTATCGATGCCCTGTCTCGATACACCCTCGACTAGGAACAATTATAGGATGTACTCATTGACTACCCTGGCCCCACTAGTATGATCTGCATCATAGTCCTAGCAGTCAAGTACATACCCTAAGGGCTTTATCAACATGTGAGAGTAAGACAGTAAATCAATACAAGTCAACATGTTAAGACAAAGTAAAACCAGATAGCATACTATCATATCGAGCAAGAAAGTCCTCTCTATATATATCCAAGCATCCACTATAATATACATCATATGTACAACAATGGCCCCTAGGGCATATATACAACTAACAGCGGGTGCAAAATATAAGCAACGTTTATTATATACAATATATATATATATATATATATATCCATTTTTCTCACGCAATAATAGGCATTCCAGATCATTGCAACACATATGAATATATTGGATATACTAGGATTTCCGTATTTCATTTTAGCTTATAACGAAAGAAGGATTCCACGGTCGTGATGAATAGCCAAACCTCACCCTAGACCCCTACGGGTGCGGCAAACTACCCGCCAAATTTCTGAAGTGAAGCAACCTCCTTCAATAAAATGAGTAGGCCACTCGGCATTTCAAGAACCTGGTAGTTTGTACACCCCATCTTGGGTATATCCTAGGTGAAAGAAAAAGTAAATGAAATAATACAACAGTGGCTACAACCTCAACCCGGATGTGCCCCGCAAAAATAATATTACATCAATTTACAAATTTACATGAATGAAAGAAAAGAACACTTTTCTCACATCCCTCCGACTATTCATTCACGATGATCCAATACTTCATATACACAAACCAACAAGATACAGATATGTGCAACCCCACTAATCGACATATAGCAATTAATAGACATTTAGCAACACATATACAAATTGAAACTTATAAACGATGTTAAAACCGCGACTTCGAAATACACCGTATTGCCCCAACACAAAGATAACAGAATATGAAATCTGGGCAAAATCAAACAACACCTAAAAACCTAAATCCAAGATTCCAGAAAACCACAAAAATTCCAAGACCAAACTCCCTAAAGGGCCGGTAAGGCCGGGAAAAATGCACTTTTGGTCGGCTAAACTTTGGAGATTTTGTCTCGTTTTTCTATGGTGTTCTAGTTACAAGTAAAGGAGCACTCTGCAATTGTTTAAAAAATTTTTAGAGGCTCTTTTGAAATCGACAGAAACTTGGATTTGGTTTTAACCGTTTCAGAGTTATTTCGGTTTCGTAACTTTAAACTTCATTTAAAAAGCTAGTTAAGGTTTGAGTAGGCTCTGATACCACTATAAGTCAATGTCGCACACCCCACGCACTTGTGGGGAGGCGGAATTTACAAAAAAACGATTTTTCATGCTTTGCAAAACCGACTTTAACTCCAAGATCTTTACAGAAACGTTAACTAACTATACTACTTGGAGATTCTAACTACTCGATAAGAGTTTTATACCTCCTTGTTACTTGTCCTTCGGGTCTTCTTCTCCTCTACTTGTTGAGCTCCTCAAAGATTCGGATCGGGCTTGAACGTCTGTCTCCTCGTATCGAAGATGATCCACCCGAGAGTCTATACCTCAAGCTCCAACCTCTAAACCGAGGTAACTAAGGTACCTAGTTTGTTAAACTAGATAGCTTATGAGCTGTAGAGTGTTTATTGGAGTATTTAATCTCAAGAGACCTAATGGTTCACAACTCATGTGAGGGTTTTAGGTCTTGAGGAAGAAGGAGAGAAAAATGGAGAGAGAAAGTAAATAAGAAAATGAACAGGTGTTGGCTAGTGTGGAGAATGGCTCATACTCATCTCACATGAAGTATTAATTATTTTCCAATAGAAAATAACAACCATGCTTTAATAGTAAACACAAACCAATAAACAAATCAAATGAGCCATGCTTCACCATGCCACAAATATCTCCATTTTCCACCTCATTAATCTATTTCCATAAATAGATAAATCCAAATAATGAGGTATCCCCTTCTAGAAGCATCTCTTCTGAAATTACAAGAATGCCCTCACCGTATATACATACCCGTATTCGTATTCCGAAAATACGAATATAATGAGATAATAATAATCCAATAATATAATACTAGAATAAGGCATAAACCAAAGCCCACTAGTATTATCCATCCGAACAACATCCGTGTAGCCAGTACACGTATATGATCGGAACCCTGCTGTAAAACTATATGGCCTCTACATCGTTTTGCTTGAAGCAGGGAAACTCTCTATGTGAGACTCTAAAGACTCGACAGTACGTTGGCAGTGGGTTTAACCACAAGTCCGTCAGTGGCACTAGCTGTACGTAACGGCTACCCAAGTATCTGTCGATAAGAAGGCCGATGAGAAAACTCATTCGAACTCCTACTGAGCCTATCTGTGACAATCTCCGTACAGTCCGGTCCATTCGTCCAAGAGTATTGCATATCAGGCCTAGGGGGGTGGTAACCGTCAGACCCTTAATAGTATAATAAGTCGTGTCGGTGTAAAGCCCAATACACCATGAGAAACTACTGATGTACCTACCAGTAAATCTCACTTGCCTTGACCAGGGACTTTGTGTAATGGCTATCCGAACACAGCGCGATATCAACCCCCAATACCGGGAGAGACGAATCCTATCTAACCACTACTGTCTCCAAGTGCTTCGGGACTGCACCCAACCACTACAAGTTTGCACGACTCATTTGAGCCGTGGTAGGGTAGTAATCTAAGTACAGTGGGAACACACTCGAGACGAATAGTGATTTCAAGTCAACGAACTAACCTGCACTCATGTCATCCGGGAACTGCTAACTGACGATAGGTATAATACCAACCAGCAGTTCTGTAACATTTCAGAAAAATAAATATTATTTTTGGGGAGTTAAATAATTAAAATAATAAATATTATGAATATTTTAAGGTATGGAGATTAGCTTTAATGATGTGGTATAATTATATACAAATAGATTGGAAAATTAAAATTGAATGTTGATTTTGAAAGAATATTGTATGATTTAGACATTTATAAATTTTATACAATTAACTATATACAAGCTTATGCCTAAGCTCAATTTATTTCCACTAATCTTGCATTAAGCATGATTATGCATCATGACATGCAACAAAACTTGTTACATTTTATTCTATCATGACTTCTTTCTTTTTCTAAAATGGCTTTTGATTTAAAATGAGACTTAAAGAAAAGAAAAGAAAAGAAAAAGGATTTTAAAAATGAGAGATATTTTGAGGTGGTATGGCTTGAGGTATGGGTAAGAGAGAGAGAGAGAGAGGAGAGAGAGAGAGGGTGAGGGGTCTTTTGACCATGGCTTCATTTCTTCATCTTCATTGTTCTTCTTCTCCTTCTCCTCACCTTGGCTGCCCTCTCCCTCCACCACCTCTACCCCGTCACAACACCACCAAAACTACATCAAAACCTTGCATCCTCTTCACAAAATTCATACACAAGCTCACTACAAGCATGGGCGATCAAGCAAGATAGGATTTTGAGCACTTGGGGCAACTCGAGAAAATTCTTGAGTTGCCAAATGAGGTATTTCCTTCACCATTAGAGTAGTAATTCATTTCCTTTAGCACCTATATTAGTTTAGAAGTGATTAAGTGAGGTTTGAAAATTCCAAGATCAAATTTAGGGGGATTCTTGAGTTGTGATGGTGTAAGTGAGTGTAATTGGTGACTACAAACCCCCCTTAATGTTAAAAATCTAGATTAAACCAGTGCCTAGACTGAAACTTCAATTAGATATCAAAATGTCAGTTTTGTGTATAATTTGTGACTACAGGGAATCTGGAGTGACCTGAGATCTTTACTAGAAAAACTAGCAACACCATTAACATAGATTGAGCACTAGGAGACCACCCTGCAAAGACAAACCCATTCCAAGCATACCAAACCGAGCTGGCCGTAATTTAGGTGGTTCTCGCCGGGTCAATTGTGGGCAATGGTGTCAAGTTTGGTTCTGTAGCTCATATACCCCATATACTACCCCACTGTACTGCTCGTTTAGCCAAATTTTCCCTGAACCAAAATCTGGGACCAGTTTTCTAAGTTGCTGCTTATGTTTTGTGACTTTTAGTGACTTGAAATTTTGGATATTGTGTTTTCTCTTGATCGATTGGCGTTTGAATGTCGATGTCGAGGGTTATTTGGTTCTTTGGCATGAGTAGACCATAGGTTTTAACCTATGTGTGATTCATGTGCCGTTTTGGTTTTCGTGCGCGATTTCTGTTTACGATACTATGTGTTATATGTGTAGGCACCCTCGCGTGGACTTCGGATAACAAGGAGGAGCATGGCGACATCGATCTCGGCAAGCAAGGATCAAGGTGAGTAGATGTATATCTACGGGGGAAGACGGGTGGATGGCGTATAGCACCCCCGCAGTTTCGTAGTGTAGCATACGAATATGATATATATACATATTAATATGTGTTTTTGTGAGATGTGAATAATTAGCATGAAAGGTTTTAGGAGATAGTGCTTCTAGTTAGTTTCTTAGCTGCGAAACCCTAGAGTAGAGATTCGCACACACACATGCATACATGTGATATGTTTGGGTGTATATGTTTATATGTATATATATATATATATGTGTGGATGCGTTAGTGTACACACACACACAGACATATGCATACATATACGTATACACGGATGATGAGGATAGTATATGATACTCGGAGGAGAGTCGATATGATCGGGCATGATGTCGTGAGATCGGTTATGTGTTTTGGGTCGTGTTATGATATACAGCATGGTATTATAGTGGATCGATGGGCGATGTTTTTTCATACACACGCGGATATACGTTGATGGTATTGGAATGTACTAGACTTTAGATTAGTACCCCTAGTTCATGATATCATGATAACAATACTATATGAATAATGAGATATATGTGATATTTGACCCGTACCCCGATTTGGGATGCCGTACGATAGATTTTACCGTATGAAGTATAGATATGATGATTGATCCACACTCTTGACTCGAGGATCTCGTATTATATATTTTACTGTACGTGATGCTATTGAGGCGGGATCGCCGACTACTAGATATATCGACTTGGACTTTAGGTGGTTTTCCTTACCTTTTCGACTAGTCTCTTAGTTTAGTCATATAGTTATTTGGTAGATGTTAGACTGGGCTCGAGTCATACTTAATTTCAGAAACTAACGAATCATGAGTATTTTCAAAAGACAACCCGGGGGATATTACGGATTTTTAAAGGACGTACCTTTTCTTAAAAGCACCGTAGCCCCTATTTTCTAAAAACCACGATTCGTGTTATTTTAAATGCTAAAACTGTATGACTCATATATATAACGTATATTCTTATATGTTGCGATTACTACATCTTTTCCGTATATTCATGTTGTTCTTATCGCATTGCATGCTCATACTTGTGATTCTTTTGTTATTATGAACCCATGTTGTCAGGACACCAGCACCATTATCGATGATGCGTATGTCTACGAACACTTGCTTTCCGGTTCACACACATCATCATCGGTAATTGCCATGTCACGTACACTTTAGAGAATATTAGTCGTTCATATAACTTGCTAGCTGATAGTTCTAATATATCATTACTGTGCTAGTTTAGATATTGCATTCTTTACTTAGATACCCATGCATGTATATATTCATTTGTCATGCAATATTATGGGGCTTTATGCCGGTATTTTACCGTCTATTGACTCTCCATTTTGGGATTTCGGATTTCCATAAGATTTCTGGATTTGGAGAAACCGCAAGGATTTTATAAAATCATTTTCATTTCTAAAAGATAGAAAATTGCGGTTTTCTCGTGATATGATTTGAGAGGTGTCCACCATGAGTTTTCTCGGCTCTTGAGCAGCATCATACACCCGATTCGAGGAGGAGGAGGAACCGTCTGCGGGTGTATGGTGGACCCGGTGCGGTACCCCGGGGCAAGATGGTCGAAGATGATGGCGTTGAGTCTGGCAGGGGAGTACTACCGACCGGTTATTTGTGACGCGGCGGATATCCGGAGGATACCGACGTAGACGTGAGATTTGATTATATGGGCCATTCCAGATTGTCGGAACCTGAGATATTGAGATTTGATTATATAGGCCAGTCCGGATTGCCGGAGCCCGAGATATTGAGGTTTGATGATATGGGCCAGTCCGGATTGCCGGAGCCCGAGATATTGAGATATTGGGATATATATTTTGTGTCGATGCTTGAGATGGATTCTCTGTTGATTTCACTGATGATACTTCGATTTTTATACAAAAATCTCACTGAGATATGAAAACAGTTTTCTCATTCAAGATGTATTCGGTTTTCATGCATTCATGCATCATATATGTGATATGTTGCTACCTGAGGCACTGACACGAGCACTTGGTATTACACTTATGTTTAGATGTTTACCCTTGCCATTATTAGATGCTTCAGGTTATATATATTGAGAATATTATTGTATGACCTAGGAGAGATTCATGCATGCGATTTCTTCTCGGTGATGTTTTCTACTCACGAGTTAGCAACTCACCCCCGTTGTGCCACAGTTTCTTGCAGGTTTTTCCATACAGGTTTCGTTGCGACTTGCTGGCACACTGCTTCCTTCCGGGTGATTGCTGGGTAGGTGGGTTCACTTGTAAGTACACGGTAGCGCCCCGGACGTCTAACAGACGCCAAATGCGGAACAAAAACTTTTTAACTGGCGCTATCGTATACTATAACCCGGATCTGCCATTAAAGCTAAACTAACAAACTACAAAGTGGGTAGAAATGTTATACCGAACAATCCGAGTCCTTCAGTTTTCAACCATCATCCCACGCTTTGTTGCGGCTGCTCCGATCTCCTGAATCTCCAGTCTTCTCGTCCAGGTGGCACCACGTCGACGGATCTTTAAACGGGCTCCCGCCTCTGAACTGAGGTAACTCGGTCATCAAGTTTGCTAAAAGAGATGACCAAGATTGATGTAGAGAATGAGTAGAACATTTTTTCTCAGTTCGTCCAAAGCCATGGACGAACGGTTAATGAAGTTGCCAAATGGAATCGGGTAAATGAGAAATTGGCATATGAAATTTCCATGAACCAAAACTATAATCTTTTTCCCAAAAATCAATCCTCACCATTTGCAAGAGGGCCGGCCAATATAAAGGTGGAGGGGTGAGTGTAGGAGAGGGGAAGGTGACCATTAGCACTTAATGAATGAATGAGTCATAATAAACACCTAGCATAACTATTAAAGCTTACAATGAATCATTAACCGTCATCATCCTTGATTTAATGCACTAATGAGTCACTAGCCACCTCATCATCCTAGTCACCATCTAGAAGCTTCCACACACTCATGACTCACCCTCATGACGAAAAGATAAATCCGTCTTTAACCGAATGTTAAAGACGGGTGATAGAAAACTGGAAACTGCCAAAAGCGATCCCGAAACGAATTTCAGGATAACCCCGTAACAGTATAAACATACCCGCATTTGTATTACGACCGAATACAAATGCAACTGAGACAAAGATATTATATCTACACAATATAATACTCGGATCCGGCTTAAACCAAAGCCCACCAGTATTATCTGCCCGAAATATGACACATGCGTACGCACGTGCATTTTCCGAACCCTGCCATAAAACCATACGACCTCTACAACGTTTCGCCCGAACTAAGGAAACGGTGTGTGGGGGACTCTAATGACTCATCAACACACTGGCACTAGGTATAACCTCTAGCACGTCAGAGGTACAAGCTGTACGTAACGTTTGCCTATGTATTGATTGGAAGGGAAGCTGACGAGCGAACTCATCCAGAAACCCTACTGAGCCTGAAAGTGACAATATCCGTACAGTCCGGTCCGTTCGTCTAAGAGTATCGCATATCGAGTCTAGGGGGTGGATAAAGTGAGACCCCTAATAACGCGATAATTCATGTCGGTATGAAGCCCATCACCTCCTGAGAAACTACTGATCCAAATCAGTAATTCTCCACTACCTCGGCCGAGGATTTCTAGTGATGGCCACCCGTGCACTGTGCGACATCAACCCCCAATACCGGTAGAGACGAATCCCCGACGATCCGCTCACTGCCTCCATGTGGCTCGGGACTGTACCCAACTAAAACCTGTTTGCACGTCTCCTTTGAGCGTGGTAGGGTAGTAATCAAAGCACAGTGGGAACTCACACGAGACAAATGACGATCTCAGGTCGACAAACTAACCTGTACACATGTCACCAGGGAACTGCTATCTGACGATATATATAATACCAACTAGCATGTTCTCGGCGAGTCCTGTCCGCTGTACTCATAACGTAATGAGCACCTGTATACATCTTAGGTGAACCAACTGACACCAATGGCTTGTGAGACCGACCACCGCCCCTCGTCGGGGTCTCGACTGTATACACTAGTCTACTTTGGAGTATCGATGCCCTATCTCGTAACTCCCACGACTAGGGACACTTTAAGGATGTGCTTACAGACCCAGCTCCCATATATATGATCGCCATCATACTGTTGGCAGTCAAGAAAGAATCCTATGGGCTCTATCAATATGCAATAGAGAACTAAAGCATGTAAACGATGATAAAGACAAACCAGATAACATACTATCATCTCGAGCAAGACTTTCATATCGGTATAGGTCCTCCCTCAATCATTGCAATCACATACCTGCGATCCAATAATTGACTTTGAGGGCACTATAGCCAACAATCTCCCACTTGCACTTAAGGCTAATTATTGCGATGTCGCATACTCACAGCCCGTGTGATACCGAACATCCAACTCCTCTACTAATCAGTTTCACAAAGCCTAGCCTCAGTGAGTGGATCCGCCCTGATGTTTCTTTCTATGTCTCTCTTAATCTCAAGTTCGCGGAGAAAGCCATCTCCCGAATCGAGTAATACCTGTCTTAGAATATGTATGGATATCTGGTGGGACTTAGTTCATAAATGAACTCCATATCCAAACTCCTTTAGACTATATCGATAACTGAACCTAATCAGTATCCAGCACTATACCTTCCACAGTATCCTTTTGGACCACCTGTCCATAATACTGTCCCTCATCATAGGGAAAACTATGACTCTGACAATCACTCTGTCATCCATGTCACCTTTGAAGCCTGGAATGATAACCGTCTCCCGAAGGAGGCTGCCGTCGTCAATTCCGTAGAACATGCACTTATGTTCTAAAACTGCTTCCTTATGTTTCTCCAGGATTGGATTAATACAAACTTATTGCATCTAGTGCAAAAACAACATCTGGTGTGGTACTTGACATCTCATGATTGACTCAATTGCCTAAGCAAGTGATCTGCCAATCATGCATATCCCTCTCTCTTTTAGTCTATAAGACACCTTTAGACAGGGTGACTCCATCATCTGCAGGTACACCACCAAGCCAGGAGTCATCTAGTCTAAAATATCATTAGAATACTGTCAAAGTACCCAGATTGGGAAACAACCCAATACTAGATCTAAAACCATAGATCTAGTAACCAGAATGTCTGATATTATATCCATATCCTTTATGGAGAAACAACTGTGTGACGACCAAAGTGTTAGTTATATGTATGCCCTAGAGGCCATTACTATACATAGGATGTATATTGTAGTGGATGCTGGGACATATATAGTGAGGACTTTCTTGCTCGACATGATAGTATGCTATCTGGTTGATCTTTACCTTAACGTGTACACTGATTGTCTCTCTATTACATGTTGGTAAAGCCCTTAGGATGTGTACTTAACTACCTGGACTATGATGCGGATCATACTAGTGGGGACATGGTAGTCCATAAGTACATCCTTCAAAGTCCCTAGTCGAGGGTGTATCGAGACGGGGCATCGATATACCAGAGTAGACTAGCGTATACCTTCTCGACCCATACAGATGGGCGATGGATGATCCCATATCCATCGGTGTTTGACATCAGAGATGATATACGGGTGCTCAGTGGAGACTGGGTACACTGGACGGACTCGCTGAGAACTCCCAGATGGTATTATACCTCACGTCAGATGGCAGTTCTCTGGTGACACTGGTACAGAGTAGTCTATTGACCCGAGATCGTCATAGAGTCTTGTGTGGTTCCCACTGTGCTTTAATTTCCATCTTACCACGTCCAAGAGGGCGTGCAAAATGGTGGTTTTTGGGTACAGTCCCGAGTCACATGGAGGCAATGAGCGATAGGAGGGGATTCGTCTCTCCCGGTATAGGGGGTTGATGTTGCGCTGTGTTCGATTGGCTATAACAGGAAATCCCTGGCCAGGGTTGCTGAGATTTACTGGTAAGTGTTACCAGTAGTTTCTCGAATTGTTATACACCTCATATCGACACGACTTATCGAGCTATTGGGGTCTGACGTTTACCACCCCTAGGCGAGATATGCGACATATCAGACGATCAGACTGGACTGTACGGTAGTGTTACTGGTTGGATTCACAGGAGTGTGAGCGGGCTTGCTCGTCGATCTTCTGATCGCTCAATACCCGGGTGGCCGTTACGTTTAGCAGACCGCTTGCGGCTTGTAGGTGCTTGATATGATCATCACCTGCTGCCGGCGTATTGACGAGTCTTTAGAGTCCTACACAGAGGTTTCCTGGCTCAAGCGAAACGAAATAGGAGCGCATATGAGATATGTGCGGGACCGAGAATAATGCGTGTATGTGATACCGTATTCTATTCTCGCGATGAATGTATCGAATGGTTGTATGCGATATAACCTAGTTATCGAATCAAGTATTGATATGATAAGCCGATACATAGGATACTAGTCGGTTATATACGATATGACCGGATCGTTAAATCAAGAGTTGATTTAATGATTTAATGCATAATTATATATTTGATATATTACTTTGCATTAACTAGTATCGGTTCACTTTAAATGGATTTTCTCACTCGGGTGTGCGCATTGCATATGCGATATGATTTTGTGCACTTGCTTGTATCATGTTTGATGATACATGCAATACTTGGTTAAATGTATGTTTAAACCATAGTTAGTTAATGGTTAAGGGTTTTAAATGATTTATTTATTGTTTTATTTATTTTTGGCAAAAGGAAAATGGTGGCTTTATTTATTTCTTTTGTTGAAGTTTCTTGAACTTTTGAAAAGTCCACCATTTTTGTTTTATGCCAAACCCTAACCACTCACTAACTTTGGTTAACTCTCTACACTTAACTATGGTAAGTGTTATGATAAGATTGAATTTTCTTTTCTATTCATTTTAACTTATCATAATATTTATCATCTTCTTCCTCTTCTTCTTCTTCATGAAGATACCTTCCTCCATCAATGGTGATTGATGCAAATGAGTGAGAAATCCAATTCTAAAGTCTACCCACTTCCTATTTCTTCATCCTCTACCTCTTGCCAAGTAGTAGAGTGTGTTTTCTTCATAAGTTTCATGAGTTGGTGAAGTGAGAGCTTGATCTTGCGATGCTTCGACGTAGATCATCTTCGGCATGGACATCGACGTCCTAGCTCGCCTATTCTCCGATGAAGCCGACGCTAGAGCCCGGGATTTGTTTTGGACAGCGAGAGCACTTCATTGCGGAGCTATGGAGGTGGAGCACCGGATCTACAAAGGTTGTATTTCCGTATTCTCTTAGTTAAGTGTTAACTTGTTATCTTTTCGCCTAGATTTCTAGCAAACGATCCGTAGTTTAGGGTTTCTCGGCATGTTAAAATTTGAAATTGGCATGGTTGATGCCTTGTGAGACCTCATTAGGGTGCCTAGGAACCCTACAGTGGTATCAGAGCCTAGCTAGAGCCTTAGGCGAAGTCTAGACGGAATTTGAAACCCGATCGAACCCGAAATCCCAAATCAAAATTGCTCTCTGGAAATTTTCTAAAATCTGGGATTTTTCCAAATTAAAAATATGCAGAAGACTCAGCAGGGAAATCTAAGAATTACGGCGCAAAAAGTTTTTCATGAACAGTGTATTCGGCGGCGGAACCGCGGCATAAGCCTAGCTTATGCGGCGGTTTCGCGGCATAAGTGTGATGTCAGCAGTAACTGTTTGCACAGTAATTCATTGTTTCAGGTGCTGAGTTCTCTGGGTATTTTTAAAATTTTTTCAAGAGTTGAATTTTCTGCAGTTGTTTTGGGGATTCGGTGTTTCGATCGGAGTATCAAATTTTGTCTATGTGGCTTTCCGGATAAATTTTTAGAATATGTTAAAAAGTTCGACCGGATATAAATACCCAATTTTTCCCCTGTCGGGAAATTTCCAAGTGTTGGATTTTTCCGTAGTTTGACGATGTTCTAAGTAGTGCAAGTAACGCGATGGACCCTCTAGAAGACAACAAACCTTAACTCGATTATGTGACCGTCTTGAACTGCCCTTTGAACCTTAGGGTTTGGGGCAGTACGGCGTACCACATGTGAGGCGTTGGCTTGACCCTTCTACGGCTGGACCGTTGGTATTGAGGCACGAACGGAATGTTGTTAGACTTATTTCATGTGTTGAGCTGTATCGGGAAAACTTGGGTGTTCGAATGTTCGATCGAAAAGTTTAACATTTTCTAATTATCCGGAATGGGATACAATAATTGGAATTCACAAAGAGTTATGAGATAACTAAATGAATGTTATAAACATAGCAGTTTAGTCTCACTTGATCGGTTGCCACAGAATTTTGATGTGATCAAAAGTCCGTCACAATCACGTAGCGTACGCGGATACTCGCCGGGTAAACTTAATAGACAGCCTCATTCCATAGCCCCGACCAAGTGACTGTAGGAGAACCCCGTCGCCGAAAGCATCCGTTCGGGTGCTCGCGGTAGCGGTGTTCCGCCTTGGTGCACTTCGTCGACGGCATCGGGGGTGCGGCCGTCTACTGAAGTTTGCGACGAGCATTCGATCAGGATGTCGGGAATCTTGTTGAATTGCCCGACTTGATATTGAAAAGAGTTTTCGATAATGAGACTAAAATGCGGGGTTTATAATTGTTAGGCATGCGATGTCTAAGGAATTCATTTGGTCAGGCATGTGATGTCTGAGGTGGTTGCGGATTCCAACTGTTGTAGTTTTACACTTTCTTTTCTGTGACCGTAAGTGTAATATGTGATATCGCCGGTTTCGTTGCTATATGTCAACGACAATTGGGATGGACATATTTACTTACGTTGATAACATGTGATGTTATGTGTTGCTGGATATGTTATATTGGATCGTCGTGTTTGAATAGCCGGGGGTTTTTATGTGAGATGAGTGTTTTTCATTTTCATTCATGTAAAAACTTGTATGTAATATTCTTTTATTGGGACACTTCCAGGTTGCGGAAGTTGTCACCGTTTGTATATTATTTACTTTTCCGCACTAGGATAGACCCAAGGAGGAAGGCATAAGTAACCGGGTTCTGGAGTCCAGTGGGAGACCAACTCGAGGAGTCGTGTCCGGGTCTCCTAACTCCAGAATTGGTAGGGTTGCTTGCCGCTCTCGTAGGGGTCTAGGGGTGTGGGTTTGGCTATTCATCACGACCGTGGAATCCGTGTTTTATACTGGCTCGTATTGAAAACACGGACGTCCTAGTATATCCAATATTTCATATGTTTCTTCTGCTGCGATATCTGTGATGTGATCATGTGATGTTCTTTGATAGATACAGTATATAGTATATATGATATATTATATAGGCGTTACTTATGTTTTACACCCGCGCTAGCCCTACCCCGCTCTGCCGTTAGTTACCTAACCTAACGGTGCACGAGGGGACATCGAGGCGAATGCGGATGGCATAAGTGTACGTCGTATTTATCTGTGATGTTTAGGTACTTAAATGATGGGACTTCATTAATGAGATTAATGAAATAAAAGAAACCTAAGATGTTGTAGAATCGAATTTCAAAATAAAAAGGTAGCTACAGTTCTTGCTTTGCACAGCGGTATATATGATATATCCTGCACCTTATTCGATAAGGAAAGGACCGAGATCCCTTCACCGGGAGTGATTCCTTTAGCAATAACTGGCATATGCTATACACTCGGTTTGTCTTTTGATTGCTTTTAAGTGTTTTTGCTTTGCACAGTGATATATATGATATATCCCGCACCTCAGACGACGAGGAAAGGACCGACGATCCCTTCACCGGGAGTGACTCCTTTAGCAAAACTAGAAAAGCCTCAAAAGCACTCCATTTTAAAATTCATTCGATCCTACAACGATATCAAGTTCATTACGCAATAGGTTTTCAGAAAAACCTGTCGTAGCCCTCCGTCATTTCAGATAAGTACTAGTTAGTATTCGTGCTGCGGTTGTTTGGCATGCGTCAAGGCGTAGTGTACGGTAGCTAACTAGTGCTTATCTGCTAGCATATGATGCGATTGGATTAGGGTATTCGTACGGCGTTGTTTGGCATGCGTCAAGGGTCGTGCGGGTGGGTTTAATTCAATCAAGAAATGTACGGGTTGAACTTGACTAGCAGACTATGGGTTGTTTGGCATGCGTCAAGGTCATAGCGAGCTAGGGGCAAAATATTATCGGGAATTTCAAGTGTTGAAATTTGCAATGAGATTGCATACCTTCTATGAGATAGTTGGATCCCGATACCCGCTGCGAGTAAGAGTTACTCCTGGGAGAGTTTTATACATTACAATTAGCCGATCAAGTAGGTGTCTAGAAAGGTGTCAACGGGGTTACGCCTATGGGAAAACGAGGTTTACAGTAATTAGGTTCGTGCGAAAGCACGGGGGACCTCCCTCAAAGTACCGACACTGGCCTGGCTGAAAGATTGGCGAACTTGTAGTGTGTAATTAATCCCGGCTAGTCTTTCCTTTTAGGGTTTGAAGGAAGATTTGATAAAAAGCAGTGGGAGCCATCCTGATTAGATAAAATAATAACCAATCTATTCTTGACAGAGCGCACGCTGAGTGTTTTCTTCTCTCTCTCTCCAGGTAGCGACCATATCACGCCTTAATCAAGATAATAATATGGATATTTGACCGAACCCGCTTGTTATACTGAGCTGGGGAACGTTGGTCCCGCTCCAACTTATAATTGTTATAAGACAGAGCAGGAAATTGGGGATTACCAGAATTCCCGTGCCGCCCAAACGAAGAGAGTGCATGCTGATGCATCATCTTCGGGTGTGTTCATTATACAGAACTGTTTCTCAGTATCCTTTACATCCTGGGTATGTGATACCAGATCAGGATCCCAGATATGTAATTTGTTACATAGGGCTACAGATAGGTAGAGAACTGAGAACGGGTGATAAGTTTCATGAGGCAGAAAACGGGGCAAGAGTTGCAGCCAAGTCTGTCGGTCACTGTCACCCTGTATTACCAATACATTGATTCTGAACGAATGTTATTAGATACCGAACCTGATATACCAAATCATATCACTCTCTTTGTTAGAAAAGAAAGGATATAATTTTGTATTGATGGAAAATGTTTTGAACATTTCCTATATCAAAAGTTGATCGGTTCAGGCACGTTATCTAAAAGCATTAATGTTCTAAATCAGACTACAGTTCTTTGTATACGGAACACACACAAGAGGAAGAGTTCAGAAATGAACGAATTCTTCTTGAGGTATTGTAGACTAGGTCATATCAATGCGACCCGACTGGCTGAAGTTACATAAAGATGCATAATTAAATCAGTTTGAATTTACATCTTGTGAAACTTGCCAGTCATGTCACAATGATATAATGACACCAGCTCTGTTTATTGGAAACAGAGAAAGAGTTAGTGAACTCTTGGGATGTTACATGTTGATGTATGTAGGTCCCCTGTCTACACTTGCCAAGACCGGTTCTTTATACTTCATTACATTCTCTGATAATCTCTCAAGATTCAGATATATGTTCCTGTTGAAACACAAGTCAGAACCTTTTGAGATATTCACAGAATATAAGTTAGAAGTAGAGAACCAATACGGGTATAAGTATTATGTCCTTTGATGAGATCAAGGAGGAGAATACTTGAGCACGAAAATCCTGGATTATTCTAAAGGAGAATGAGATTCTCTCTCAGCATTACTCCTCTGTATACACCATAGCACGATGGTATATCGGGGCGGAGCAATAATACCCTATATGATAAGGTGTGCTCTATGATGAGTACTACTGAGTTACCTATTTCCTTTTTGGGAGTTATGCACTTGAGAAGTTGCATACCTATTGAATAGGGTTCGAATCAAATCAGTTGCCTACCATTTCATATGTGATATGGAAAGGGAAGAGCCCATGTCTTAAGCTAGTTAAGATTTGGGGTTGACCGGCCTATGTCTGAAAGCAAAATCCGGACAAGCTCGAGGCAAAGCCTGTAATGTAGAACTGGAAAGGTTCCAGCTATACAAACTGCAGCTGATGATTTGAAAGAACCAAAGGATTCAATAGATTCCAACGAACCTCAGCCTCTCCGCCGATCTAGTAGGGTTCCTCACCCACCTGAGAGATACTTCGATTTCTCTATGACAGTGGGAGCGAGGATTGCATCATGAGATGATGACCCAACTAGTTTCGAGCTGGCCATCAGGAGTGTGACTCTGTAAGAATGGCTGGATGCTTAGTGATCTGAGATGGAATCCTTATGCACCAACAAAGTATGGACTTTGGTTGCTATATCTGAAGGGTTAAATCCCCATCAGGAGCAAGTATATCTTGAGAAGATTACTTGGTGTAGATGGAAAAGTTGAGACTTTCAAAGCTAGACTTGTTAAAGTTTGCATCATTGACCAGGTGTGGATAATGATGAAACCTTTTCAAGTAACTATGCTTAAGTCCATCCAGATCCTACTTGTCACGGCTACATACCATGACTACGATATCTGGTGGTTGGGTGTCATGATTGCTTTTCTAAATGATGTTTTAGAAGAGTGCGTCTATAAGTACACAGCCAGAGGGCTTCGTAGACAGTGGGAGCAGCGAAAACGTGTGCAAGATGCTTTATAGGATAAAGCAGGCATCGCGGAGTTGGAACATCTGTTTTGATAGATAAGTCAAAGAGTTTGACATCATCAAAATGGTAGATGAACCTTGTATAAACAAAAAGGTAGTAGGGAGTATGGTGACGATCCTCGTAGAGTACGTGGATGACATACTCTTGATAGGGAAGGAGTTTCCTATGCTACGCTCGATCAATCTCCGCTTATCACTATAATTCTCCATATAGGATCAAAGTGATACCTCCTAAATCCTGGGTTTTGGATCTATGAGATAGATCTAAATGGATGTTAGGATTCTCACTAGTTGTAATGAGATAATATCAATTGATCCTGGGGAGAATCGCTGGAAGTGTTCCAGAGTGATAAGAACGACTGAATGTCAGTCACAGACATTGTCTTTACCCTCAGTAAAGGGACGGTATGTTGGAAGAGTTCCAAGCTAGATACTGTGACATACTAGACGATAAAGGCAGGATACATCGCTACTTAAGATGCTACCAAAGAGGCTGTTTGGGTGTATATTGGTTCATGAGATGAACTAGGTTCCTACCATTGTATGACAATGGAGTTGTGGCTTATGCCAAGGAACGCCGGTCCCATCAGTGATCCAGACATATTCTAAGACAGTGTCACCTGATCATGGAGATGGTTGATCTCCAGGTAGATCGAGGTTAGGAGAGTAAGACTCAGAGGACAACACAGCGGATCCACTCACAAAGGCCTGTTCCCAGAGAGAGACTTTTATGGGATGGTTGAGTATGAGATACTTCAAACCACTACTACAGATGGCCCTAGTGCAAGTGGGAGATTGTTAGTTATATGTATGCCCTAGAGGCCATTACTATACATAGGATGTATATTGTAGTGGATGCTGGGACATATATAGTGAGGACTTTCTTGCTCGACATGATAGTATGCTATCTGGTTGATCTTTACCTTAACGTGTACACTGATTGTCTCTCTATTATATGTTGGTAAAGCCCTTAGGATGTGTACTTAACTACCTGGACTATGATGCGGATCATACTAGTGGGGACATGGTAGTCCATAAGTACATCCTTCAAAGTCCCTAGTCGAGGGTGTATCGAGACGGGGCATCGATATACCAGAGTAGACTAGCGTATACCTTCTCGACCCATACAGATGGGCGATGGATGATCCCATATCCATTGGTGTTTGACATCAGAGATGATATACGGGTGCTCAGTGGAGACTGGGTACACTGGACGGACTCGCCGAGAACTCCCAGATGGTATTATACCTCACGTCAGATGGCAGTTCTCTGGTGACACTGGTACAGAGTAGTCTGTTGACCCGAGATCGTCATAGAGTCTTGTGTGGTTCCCACTGTGCTTTGATTTCCATCTTACCACGTCCAAGAGGGCGTGTAAAACGGTGGTTTTTGGGTACAGTCCTGAGTCACATGGAGGCAATGAGCGATAGGAGGGGATTCGTCTCTCCCGGTATAGGGGGTTGATATTGCGCTGTGTTCGATTGGCTATAACAGGAAATCCCTGGCCAGGGTTGCTGAGATTTACTGGTAAGTGTTACCAGTAGTTTCTCGAATTGTTATAGACCTCATATCGACACGACTTATCGAGCTATTGGGGTCTGACGTTTACCACCCCTAGGCGAGATATGCGACATATCAGACGATCAGACCGGACTGTACGGTAGTGTTACTGGTTGGATTCACAGGAGTGTGAGCGGGCTTGCTCGTCGATCTTCTGATCGCTCAATACCCGGGTGGCCGTTACGTTTAGCAGACCGCTTGCGGCTTGTGGGTGCTTGATATGATCATCACCTGCTGCCGGCGTATTGACGAGTCTTTAGAGTCCTACACAGAGGTTTCCTGGCTCAAGCGAAACGATATAGGAGCGCATATGAGATATGTGCGGGACCGAGAATAATGCGTGTATGTGATACCGTATTCTATTCTCACGATGAATGTATCGAATGGTTGTATGCGATATAACCTAGTTATCGAATCAAGTATTGATATGATAAGCCGATACATAGGATACTAGTCGGTTATATACGATATGACCGGATCGTTATATCAAGAGTTGATTTAATGATTTAATGCATAATTATATATTTGATATATTACTTTGCATTAACTAGTATCGGTTCACTTTAAATGGATTTTCTCACTCGGGTGTGCGCATTGCATATGCGATATGATTTTGTGCACTTGCTTGTATCATGTTTGATGATACATGCAATACTTGGTTAAATGTATGTTTAAACCATAGTTAGTTAATGGTTAAGGGTTTTAAATGATTTATTTATTTTTGGCAAAAGGAAAATGGTGGCTTTATTTATTTCTTTTGTTGAAGTTTCTTGAACTTTTGAAAAGTCCACCATTTTTGTTTTATGCCAAACCCTAACCACTCACTAACTTTGGTTAACTCTCTACACTTAACTATGGTAAGTGTTATGATAAGATTGAATTTTCTTTTCTATTCATTTTAACTTATCATAATATTTATCATCTTCTTCCTCTTCTTCTTCTTCATGAAGATACCTTCCTCCATCAATGGTGATTGATGCAAATGAGTGAGAAATCCAATTCTAAAGTCTACCCACTTCCTATTTCTTCATCCTCTACCTCTTGCCAAGTAGTAGAGTGTGTTTTCTTCACAAGTTTCATGACTTGGTGAAGTGAGAGCTTGATCTTGCGATGCTTCGACGTAGATCATCTTCGGCATGGACATCGACGACCTAGCTCGCCTATTCTCCGATGAAGCCGACGCTAGAGCCCGGGATTTGTTTTGGACAGTGAGAGCACTTCATTGCGGAGCTATGGAGGTGGAGCACCGGATCTACAAAGGTTGTATTTCCGTATTCTCTTTGTTAAGTGTTAACTTGTTATCTTTTCGCCTAGATTTCTAGCAAACGATCCGTAGTTTAGGGTTTCTCGGCACGTTAAAATTTGAAATTGGCATGGTTGATGCCTTGTGAGACCTCATTAGGGTGCCTAGGAACCCTTCACCAAGTACAACCGATTGTAGTATAGGAATTTTACTTCCTACTCTGTGTATGTCATCCAAATACCAGGACATCACACCCTACTACCTTCTTAACAGATCCATCCCCTATTCTGATGAAGTCAAACACATGACTTTCACATTAAAAATTAGACGATCTAATCTCCGCTATGTCTGCTCAAGCCTATAAATAGACATAAGCTACTTGCCCACTATGCTTCCGCTGCTCCCACTGACTACGACAACCCTCTGGCAGAATAATATATACGTGCACTTCTAAAGCTAGTTTAGAACGACGCTATACTTAACCTCCTGCCGGGTCTCATAGTCTGGAGCAACAGTAGTGTCAAGTCCGGGTAAACAAGAATCTCCCTGTCACCGTCCTTGAGGCTACCTGAGTACCTCTCGGGTGTCTGAGGTTACCTACCATATCTGCGGAGTGGCTAATGGAATGTCAAACCTGATTGAATATATAGGTCTTATGAAATTTTCCGTAATCGTCTCCGGTTCTGGAATCACTTCCAGTTCTACCATACTCACACTACTGTTTTCTGAAAAAATCCATTTTACTAAAACTGTGGTGAGTCAAGAACAATATCACTATTGATCTTCCAGATGGTAGAAAATCAACCCTCGTCAAAGCCAGGGTCAACCCACAAACTGCCATTACAGAAACGTGCCTTGAGTCATCCAGTGTCTGGTTTTAAGCATAAGCTGGACAACTCACTGTACCTTAACATCGTTAAGATATGAACCATTCTATATCAAATATAGAAACCTAGGCACTTATTTAATTGGAACCAGATTCTAATCATGCAACTGCCTCCAGTGCAAATCAACTCAATGGAGAAAGGCTAATCAGTATTACTCAACTTAGGAATACATCCAATTATGAGTAACCTGAAAGAGAAATAAGTTTCTCAAAACTATTACTATTATCTGAATACCAATCACAAGAATCTACATCTTCAATCTCTTTGAAGAATTCCGATACTTGCGACATCTGGTTCTCTACTTTATTCTTATACCCACAATTTCTCAAAACTTAGACCTTGTATTTCTACGAAACACTTGTCTAAAAACTAGAGAAGTCATAAGTAAACAGAACATAGTACGAGGACCAACCCCTTTGTCCTGACGGATACTGGACAACATACAATACTCTGTATAAGTCCGCTGAGTTGAATAACTCAAAACCTGTGCATCGTAGGTTGAAAACTGTACTTATGGTTAAGAACTATTCAGTTGTTCAGTGCTCCTTACCCAATCGTCAACTGATATAGGTAAATGTTACGGACATAATTTTAAAAATTTATATCTCACTTTATAAAAATAAACGTACAGATATATCATTTTGAAATTGGTGCACAACAACGGATATTCAAACCAAATACATGCCGTCCAACAAAAACTCAGGCGACTTCCTCAAATATCACCAATTACAACGAATTCTGATATAATGAGGATGATCACCTTTATTCCCAATAACCTACTCCCACTCATCATCTGTAAAACCATACAGATGTGAGAATCATACCTGGTAAATACATACGTTGGAGTAAGTATCTAATCGGGAAATCAGTTTTTCTTTAACAATGCACTGAAACATAAAAATGTTTCACAGGGGTATCCTGGTATTCCTAGTAATTCCTCTTCCATAATCCAATTCATGACTATAACCGTATATTTCTTTGCTATCTCTCCAAATCCCTTTATTTGTCTTTAGTCGTTACCTTCTGTACACCTTCGTTAGGCTAAATGGTTTTCTTCCTTCCCTACCGTTCGGCACCTGCCTATGGTTTGGAAGAAGACTATCCAGTAAGCATAATAGGTGTACTCTCCTAATCCTAGGAGTACTCGTAACTTGAGAGAAGGTGATGATAAAAGACAACTGAATAATACCTTATTCTATTAAAGGTGAAATAGGAGTGGCGATGAAGTACGCGGTTTGGTCGTGAATGGTAACAGTCGCAATTTACTTTGCCCTCTTTCTAATCCCTTTATTTTGTCTTTAGTTATTACCTTCTGTACACCCTACTTAGGCTAATTGGTTTTCTTCATTCCCTACCTTTCGGCACCAGCCTATGGTTTGGAATAGGACTATCCAATAAGCGTAATAGGTGTACTCTCCTAAACTAAGGATCCCTCGCAACCTGAGAGAAGGTGATAATAAAAGACAACTGAATAATACTTTATTCTATTTCTCCTGAACCTGGATCCATCCTCGAAGAAGTCCCTTCGAGTTCGTATATAACCATACGATGGATCTATCCAATGGAAGTAGATGTCCGTAGTAATACGGGGTGTTCTGAGAAATACAAAGGGTAAAAGAAGGAGCGGCAATGACTTATGCAACTTTAGACAATCCAAAAGCCAATATTTTAAGAAGGTTCGGTCAACTTGGTCACTAAGTCATAGTCTAGGGTCGGTCAAAAGTCGCTGCCAAAGAGAGAGAGAAAAGAAACACTCTGCGTGCACTCTAACCTAGATCAGAATGGTTATCACTTTATCTAATCAGGAAACCTCCCACTGTTCCGTCAAATTCTCCTCCAAACCTGAAATAAGAATCAATTGGGATTACCCGAAGAGTAAACCAACTCATCAGTGGGAATCGGGATCCAACTCTCATCGCATGATAACGTGACGGAATCCACTCATGTTATCACACTCCAGAAGGTATGCGCATGCCTGGCAAGTTTCAGTTTATATTTGAAACTCCTGATGTTTTTTTTGCCCCATGCTCTTATGACCTTGACTAAGGGCCAACATATCATAAGTCACATGTCAAGTTCTTCCCGTCATTATCCAGGTTGATTTGAACCCACCCGCACATGCCCTTGACTAAGGGCCAAAGTGGCAGAACGACTGTCCCAAACCAACTCATCTATCTATGCAACAAATGAATACCCAGCAGCTACCAAACACTATGCCTTGACTAAGGGCCAAAATACATAGCTTGAATACTACTGAATACCCAAAAGAAATGGCGGAGGGCTACGACTGATTTTTGGCGAAAAACCTTTAACGTAATGAACTTGATCTCGTTGAAGGAACCTGATAGCTTTTTATACAAATATAGTGGCGAAAACCTTTTGTTAAAGTGGTCACTCCCGGTGAAGGGATCTCGGCTCTTTCCTCGTGGAATGAGGTGCAGGATATTCTTACTGAATACCGCGATGCAAAGCAACTTGTAATCGACTATAGTGAAGTTATTACCCTGACGTAAACTTCTGCCCAAGGGGTCACTCCCGGTGAAGGGATATCGGCCCTTGCCTCGTGGAACGAGGTGCAGGATATTCTAACTGAATACCCCTATGCATAACAAAAGGAAACGTCTTTGTAATAACACTTTTTAAAGCTGTTCCAACAACTGCCAATCATGTTTGTTTTATCTTTGCATTGATAAGAATCAATGCAGTCCCATCAATTAATCACACCAGAAAAATAACGAAAATAAAATGTACGTATATGCCATCCGCATTCGTCACTGGGTCCCGTCATTACCCGTTAGGTTACTTAACTAACGACAGAGCTGGGACTGGACTAGCGCAGGTGTAAAAAATATACAAAACCTAATAGTATATATACCAATATACAATAATCGCTCCAGGCATGATAATATGTAACATTACAGAAAAGTAATAAGCATCACAGAACAATACAGATAATCTGGGATCCCCGGGTTTCACAGAGCTGATACTGAAACCCGACGTTCCCTTGGTTGTGTGGATAGCCTGTGCAATGAAACCTAGACCCCTATGGGTGCGGCAAGTTACCCGCCAAAACCTGAAGCGAGGCAGCCCCCTACAGCAAAGTGAATGGACCATCCGGCACTTCACGGAATCCGGTAACTTGAGCACCCCTCCTTGGGTCAACCTGTGTTAGTTGTATGTATGCCCTAGAGGCCAGTATTGTACAGATGATGTATATTATATTGGATGCTTGGACATATATAGAGAGGACTTTCTTGCTCGATATGATAGTATGCTATCTGGTTGCTCTTTATCTTAACATGTATACTTGTCTCTTTATATTGTCTGATGGCTACATGTTGATAAAGCCCTTAGGATGTGTACTTGACTACCTGGACTATGATGTGGATCATACTAGTGGGGACATGGTAGTCCATAAGTACATCCTTCAAGGTCCCTAGTCGAGAGTGTATCGAGACAGGGCATCGATATACCAGAGTAGACTAGCGTATACGCTTCTCGACCCATGAGATGGGTGATGGATGATCCCATATCCATTGGTGTTTGACATCAGAGATGGTATGCGGGTGCTCAGTGGAGACTGGGTACACTGGACGGACTCGCCGAGAACTCCCAGATGGTATTATACCTTACGTCAGATGGCAGTTCCCTGGTGACACTTGTGCAGGTTAGTCTGTAGACCTGAGATCGTCATAGAGTCTTATGTGATTCCCACTGTGCTTTGATTTCCACCTTACCACGTCCATGCGGGCGTGCAAAACGGTGGTTTTTGGGTACAGTCCCGAGTCACATGGAGGCAATGAGCGATAGGAGGGGTTTCGTCTCTCCCGGTATTGGGGGTTGATGTTGCGCTGTGCTCGATTGGCCGTAACAGGGAAGTCCCTGGCTAGGACTGATTAGAGATTTACTGGTAAGTGTTACCAGTAGTTTCTCGACCCGTTATAAGCCTCACATCGGCATGACTTATCGGTTATTGGGGTCTGACGTTTACCACCCCTAGACTTGATATGCGACATATCAGACGAGAAGACCAGACTGTACGGGAAGTGTTACCGGCAGGCTTTTACAGGAGTTGGAGCGGGCTTGCTTGCTGATCTTCTGATCGCTCAATACCCAGGTGGCCGTTACGTCCATCTAGTACCGCTGACGGCTTGTGGGCGCTTGATGTGATCATCACCTACTGCCGGCATATTGACGAGTCTTTAGAGTCCTACACAGAGGTTTTACTGGATCAGGCAAAACGAAATAGGAGCGCATATGTGATATGTGCGAGACCGAGAATAAATGCGTGTATGTGATACCGTATTATATTCTCGCGACTTTTTGTATCGGTCGGTTATATATGATATAGCCGGGTTATCGAATCGAGTGTTGATTCGATAAGTTGATACAATGGATGTTAGCCGGTTATATGAGATATGACCGGATTTTTAAGTCAAGTGTTGATTTAATAATTAAGTGTATAATTGTATATTAGATATACTAAGTTACACTTGCTAACACTTGTTCACTTTAGGGTTTTTCTCACATGTGAACACTTGTATATATATATATGTGATATATATATTAAAGTGTTTTCTTTTGTATCATGGTTGATGATACACTAGACTTGGGTGTATGAGACTTACACCATGCTATATATTATGTTGGGTTTTTATATTTTAAGTAATTACAAAATTAAGTGGAGGATTAGATCAATGCATGAAGCTTGTGGAAGCTTGTGGATGCATTGATTAAGTCCACTTGAGTTTGTTTTTACCATAGATATTTCTTAACCCAACCATAAGTGTTAGCTATGGTTATGGCTCTACAAGAGTTAGTATATGATACTCACTCACCATGGTTAGATTTCTCACTTGATCATTATCCTCATCTCTTTCTTTTCTTCTTCTTCTTCATTGTGAAAAGGAAAAAGAAAACTAGGGTTTGATCCAAAGTGAGAAAGAGTGTGAGAAATAAAATTCTAAAGAGAACCCACTTCCTATTTCTCCATCCTCTACTAGACTAGCACTTTAGTTTAGGGTGTTTGCTTCACTAATTCTCAAGTTAGTGAAGTAGAAGCTTGAGTTGGCATCCCCTCGACGTAGATCATCTTCGGCCTCGGAGACTTCAAGCAAGGTCGCATCCTTCGCGTCGTGAAGCCATGCAAGAGTCCGGGAGAACTTTGATCGCAGTGAAGGGACTTCAACAAGGAGCTAAAGGAGTGAAGGACCGATCTACAAAGGTTGTATTTCGTGTTCCCTTAGAAGTTAAAGTTGTTTACTTGCTTTTGATTCGCCTAAACTCTAGTATAAGATCTTGCTTAGGGTTTTTAGGCACATAAATTTTTTAAACGGACATGGTCGATGCCTTGTAGAGCCTTGTTAGTGTGCCTAGTAACCCTACAACCTGTACCCCCTACGAGTGCGGCGAATAGTCTGTCAATTCTAGAGTAAGTCCCTCTGCCTCTCAAAGCCATGAGATACGGACCCGTTGCCCTCCAGAAACCGGCTATCCGTGCACTCCTTCACGGGATAAACCTAGTACAGAATTAAAAATATGTACAACGGGTACATCGACCTCAGCCCGGTCGTGCCCCAAAAGAATATTATACAAACAGGCAGTGACGGTAGTCCACATGTTGGACGCTCGCCCCGCAATATCAAATGTATAAATAAATTCAAACAGTACTATCATTGCACACTGCTATCCACCACGACATATCCGCAACATCACAGCACAACACAGAACATCAATGCGAATGTCACGTTCGCAAATCCGTCTAAAAGGACTATAGCAATTAGACGCAATTTACTGCTCAAATGACATTCCCGGTCGGAGATATAATCTAAATACTGCAAACCAACAAGTTTAAAATTTCGATCGACAAAACTTCCCGAAGTGGGCCTCACAATCATTTGCTGTACAGTAACAAAATCTGGGCCCAAAAGAACAGTACCAGAAACCACAATTTATCATGTAGAAACAACAGAAGAAACATGGTCCACTAAGTCACCTAGACGGCCGCGGTTCCGCGGTCGTACGGTCGACGCAGTGGGTCTTTTTTCTTCTGGTTTCTTAAAAAAGCCTGCTTAAATTTCTGGTATGGTCAAAATTATTTTTAGACCAGATTTAAAATCAACAGAAACTTTAGACATGGAATTTTGCGGTTTTCGAAATTCGGTTCGATCGATGTTTTAAACGTGTTAGCACAAGTTAGTAAAGCTTAATGGTGAGGCTCTGATACCACTGTAAGTACACGGTAGCGCCCCAGACGTCTAACAGACGCCAAATGCGGAACAAAAACTTTTTAACTGGCGCTATCGTATACTGTAACCCGGATCTGCCATTAAAGCGAAACTAACAAACTACAAAGTGGGTAGAAATGTTATACCGAATGATCCGAGTCCTTTGGTCTTCAACTATCATCCCACGCTTTGTTGCGGCTGCTCCGATCTCCTGAATCTCCAGTCTTTTCGTCCAGGTGACACCACGTCGACGGATCTTTAAACGGGCTCCCGCCTCTGAACCGAGGCAACTCGGTCATCAAGTTTGCTAAAAGAGATGACCAAGATTGATGTAGAGAATGAGTAGAACACTTTGTCTCAGTTCGTCCAAAGCCATGGACGAACGGTTAATGAAGTTGCCAAATGGAATCGGGTAAATGAGAAATTGGCATATGAAATTTCCATGAACCAAAACTATAATCTTTTTCCCAAAAATCAATCCTCACCATTTGCAAGAGGGGCCGGCCAATATAAAGGTGGATGGGTGAGTGTAGGAGAGGGGAAGGTGACCATTAGCACTTAATGAATGAATGAGTCATAATAAACACCTAGCATAACCATTAAAGCTTACAATGAATCATTAACCTAGTCATCATCCTTCATTTAATGCACTAATGAGTCACTAGCCACCTCATCATCCTAGTCACCATCTAGAAGCTTCCACACACTCATGACTTACCCTCATGACGAAAAGATAAATCCGTCTTTAACCGAATGTTATAGACGGGTGATAGAAAACTGGAAACTGCCAAAAGCGATCCCGAAACGAATTTCAGGATAACCCCGTAACAGTATAAACATACCCGCATTTATATTACGACCGAATACAAATGCAACTGAGACAAAGATATTATATCTACATAGTATAATACTCGGATCCGGCTTAAACCAAAGCCCACCAGTATTATCTGCTCGAAATATGACACGTGCGTAAACGCACGTGCATTTTCCGAACCCTACCATAAAACCATACGGCCTCTACAACGTCTCGCCCGAACTAGGGAAACGGTGTGTGGGGGACTCTAATGACTCATCAACACACTGGCACTGGGTATAACCTCTAGCACGTCAGAGGTACAACCTGTACGTAACGTTTGCCTATGTATTGATTGGAAGGGAAGCTGACGAGCGAACTCATCCAGAAACCCTACTGAGCCTGACAGTGACAATATCCGTACAGTCCGTTCCGTTCGTCTAAGAGTATCGCATATCGAGTCTAGGGGGTGGATAAAGTCAGACCCCTAATAACGCGATAATTCATGTCGGTATGAAGCCCATCACCTCCTTAGAAATTACTGATCCAAATCAGTAATCCTCCACTATCTCGGCCGAGGATTTCTAGTGATGGCCATTCGTGCACTGTGCGACATCAACCCTCAATACCGGGAGAGACGAATCCCTGACGATCCGCTCACTGCCTCCATGTGGCTCGGGACTGTACCCAACTAAAACCTGTTTGCACGTCTCCTTTGAGCGTGGTAGGGTAGTAATCAAAGCACAGTGGGAACTCACACGAGACAAATGACGATCTCAGGTCGACAAACTAACCTGTACACATGTCACCAGGGAACTGCTATCTGACGATATATATAATACCAACTAGCATGTTCCCGGTGAGTCCTGTCCGGTGTACTCATAATGTAATGAGCACCTGTATACATCTTAGGTGAACCAACTGACACCAATGGCTTATGAGATCGGCCACCGCCCCTCGTCGGGGTCTCGACTGTATACACTAGTCTACTCTAGAGTATCGATTCCCTGTCTCGAAACTCCCATGACTAGGGACACTTTAAGGATGTGCTTACAGACCCCAGCTCCCACGTATATGATCGCCATCATACTGCTGGCAGTCAAGCAAGAATCCTATGGGCTCTATCAACATGCAATAGAGAACTAAAGCATGTAAACGATGATAAAGACAAACCGGATAGCATACTATCATCTCGAGCAAGACTTTCATATCGGTATAGGTTCTCCCTCAATCATTGCAATCACGTACCTGCGATCCAATAATTGACTTTGAGGGCATTATATCCAACATCACTTTCATCGTGACCACCATTGTACTTTTATTTATATTCTGTTGTATCTAGTAACTCCATCAACCAGACTTGTATTATTTGAGAGACTTAGAAAACCAGTTGTTATTCTTTCGACCTTAGAGTCGCGCTCTTGTATTATTATGGTTTTTCTCTGGTTTTCTTGAGAACGTTGGTTTTCTTGCTGGGTTTTGATCCTCGCCCTTCGGCATTGTATATTATATTGCTTGCGTAGTTGTTTCCGCCAATTGGTGAAGAGCTAGCTCCCGCTTGGGGATGCCTTTATTCATTACTATGTATATTCCTGTTTGTACCCGTTTGGGGCCAGTATTTACAAAGGAGACTCTGCCGAAATTTTCGGGAAAATATGACATTGCTTTTAAATGTTTAATGCCACTTATTTTATTAAAACCACTTACTTTAAAACAAGTTTTTCCTTCACTTCCTATTTAAAATGGTTTAGATTTCTGGGCTTTTGGCTTACTTGAATTAGGTGGGGTTCTATAGACTTCACATGATTTAAGTTCCAGTCACGTGCCATTTCGGGTCGTGACAAAGTTGGTATCTGTCACGACCCGAAATAGCACGTGACTGGTCCTTGAATCATATGAAGTCAATAGGACCTCATCTAACTCAAGTAAGCCAAAATCCTAAAAATCTAAAACCATTTTAAATAATAAATGAAGGAAAACTAGTTTTAAAGAAGTGAAGAAAACGTGTTTTAAAAACAAGGTTTTTAAATAAGTAAGCCGAATATGCATTTTTAAAACCTCAAGTCTTTTCTGGAAATTTCGGCAGAGTTTCCTTTGTAAAAACTGGCCCCAAACAGGGTACAACATGAATAATATATGCACAATGATAAAAGGTATCCCCAAGCAGGAGCTAGCTCTTCGTCAATCGACGGTCACAACCACGCAAGCAATATGATATACAACGCCGAAGGGCGAGGATCAAAACTCAAAAGAAACTCGAAATCATCAAGGAAACCATAATACTACAACGCGCGACTCTAAGGTCGAAATAATACACAACTGGTTTCTAAGTCTGAATAAATATACAAGTCTAGTTGATGGAATTTCTAGATACAACAACGAAAATAAATAAGTACAACGGTGGTCACGATGCGAGTGAACCCACCTACCAAAGCAATCACCCAGAAAGGAAGCAGGGTGCCAGAAAGCCGCAAAGAAGCCTGTACGGCAAAACCTGCAAGAAACTGTGGCACAATGGGAGTGAGTTGCCAACTCGTGAGTAGAAAACATCACAGAGCAGAAATTGTATGTATGACTCAATCCTAGGTCAATACGATCAGTAATAATGTATATCCACAATATGATAAAGTCTGAAGTATGATAAGGTGGCAAGGGTAAACATCTATACGTAAGTGTAGTACCAAGTGCTCATGCCAGTGCCTCAGGTAGCAACATATCATAAATATGAGGTGTGATCAATGTAATCAACATGAATCAAAGTCAACTATATCATGAAGTCTATAAGTATGTGGATATCATCCAACTATGTAATCAATGTTTGTATGCATGTGGATCTCGTCCACGTGTCACCCAATGACACAAAACATCATGCATGTAAATATCATAAAGCATATGCATGGAAGTATGAGGATATATATCAACGTGTGTCCCTCGCGACACATCAAAATCATGGAACCTGAGTGTCCAGCATTGACACTCGAAAACATCATGAAACCTGTGCCCAGCATTGGCACGTAAATCCTCATATATATATAGGGCTCCGTCAGTCCGGGTCGGCCCGTATCATCTCTCAACTCCGGTCGGTATCCTCCGGATATCCACCGAGCTCAAATACAATCACCAGTCGGTAGTGGTCCCTCTGGCAGGCTCATCGTCATCCACACGAAATCTCTCTCTCGCCCCGGGATACCATACCGGGTCCACCATGAACCCGCAAATGGATCATCCGCCTCCACGAATCGGGTTTCACATGTCACACGTCTCAGAACCAAGAAAACGCATGGTGGACGCACTGAAATATCATATCAAGAGAAACCAGGTTTTTAAAAACAGTACATGCTTTCTTTTGAAATAGCCACGGTTCTCAAATCCAGAAATCTCATGAAAACAGCATATCCCAATGCGTATAATCATAATACATGATGTATGCGACATATAAAAGAAATGTAGAATATCAGTATATCATGCAACATGGAATAGTAATATGCACATATCAAGGGAAAACCGCTCTTTCAAATGAATCCAGTTTTAAAATATATCTTGCGGTTCCCAAATCTCAAAAATCAAGCCAGAATCATCTATGTATGTGCAATTATATATGTATGCAAGTATGGGTGTACAATATGTGTGTACGCAAATATGTCATACAAGGAGTCATATCCTGATGCAACAATCCTACTTTGTAGGGGCATGACAATTATCGATGATGAAGTGTGTGAGCCGGCAAGCAGGTGTACGTGGAACATACGCATCATCGATAATGGTGCTGGTGTCCTGACAGCATAGGTTTAATATAACAATAAACGTATTTAAATATGCAATGCGATGCGAAAAGCAAGAATATGCGGAAAGTGAATAATAAACACAACAGTGAAGAATCTACATCAATATATAAATATGTCATACAGTTTTTCCATTTGAAATAACACGAATCGTGGTGTTTAGAAAAATAAGGCTACGGTGTTTTTAAGAAAAGGTGCGTCCTTTGAAATATCCGTAAAATTCCTTAGCCTGTCATTTAAAATACTCCCGATTCGTAGTTTTGAAATAAGTATGACTCGGGTCTAGTCTAACATCTACTGAGTACTACAGAACTAAACGAACAGTCTAACCGAAAGGGTAAGGGAAACCACCTAAATCTGAGTCGATATACATATAAATATAATAGTCGGTGATCCCGCCTCAATAGTATCACATACGATAAAGTATAAAATAAAACATCCTCGAGTCAAGAGTACGGATCTATCATCAATATATAGCTCGTACGTAAATCCGTCGTACGACATCCCAAATCTGGTACGGGTCGAATCTCACATTTATCTCATCAATTATCTGGTATCCTTATCATCATATCTCATGAACTGGGGTACTGATCTAAGTCTAGTACAAGCTGATACCATCTATAATTATATGTGTGCGTGTATGAAAACACACGCCTAAAGGCCTGCTAAAATCTCATGTCGTATCTTCTAATACGAACCTCATCAAATCACCGATCTCATGGCACCATGCCTAGACTCATCGACTCATCTCCAAATACCATATACAATCCTCATCATCCATGTATAAGTATACGTATATATATATATACCTAGTCCCATACCTGTGTGTATATATATACGTATCCCTATGTACGCACAAGTATAACAAAGTAAGCATGTGTGTGCGTGTAGGTGTAAGCCTATTCTAGGGTTCGTAACTAAGAAGCTATACCAGTTCACTTCTAATAACCCTAATCTAACCATTGAACACTTAATCATATCTTGAATATCCATGTCACACATAAAAGATATCATATATATAGTATATATATAGTATACTATACATCGAACTGCGCGGGTGCTATACGCCATCCACCCGACTTCCCCCGTAGATATAATCTACCCATATTGCTCCCGTATGCCGTTGCCGACGTCGCCACGCGCTTGCTTGTCGTCTTGAAATCCTCATGGGTGTACCTACACATCATAACATATCGCAATTTCATATTAAAATCACATCGGAAAACCAAATCAACACGCTAAAGGCCTATAGGTTAGAACCTATGGACCACGCCTTCAAAACAACCACCAACCCTCGATATCGTCGTAAAAACGTCGAATGATCGAGGTAAAACACAGATACAAAAATCCAGAATGCAAAATATGCAAAACGAAATCCCGACTCAAAATAGCAACTCTTGAAAATGGTCCCAGATTTTACCCTAGGTCAAATTAGTCAATTTTGCATATGTCAAGGGTCTAGTTTACAGGAGATGGAGCTACAGACCAAACACGAACCCATTTGAACCAGATCTGGCCACAAATTGCGGCCAGAAAGAATATTTCTGCGGCCAAAGGGTGGAGTCAGGGGCTGGGGTCTTTAGCGTATGTTCTAAATCACCTGCACATCTCTCTGTGTTTGCTAAATAATTTTCAGGTCACCCGGGTGTAAGCAGGTTTCATTTTACACTCACAGAATCCACAATTTTCCGATATCGGGTTTTCTAAGTTCGTATTCCGGGGTTCTAGTCTCTGGTTTAGGTCTGAATCCTAGCACTAGGGGGTTTGTGTGGCCTCTTCTAAGCTCAATTACACATCACAACTCAAGAATTCCGTAAACCCTAACTAGAAATTTCCAAATCTCACTAAACGACACCAATTCGGTTCTAAACAAACATGGGTGTAAAAGCAACGGAAATACTAGGCTAATGGTTAAGAGAATATCTCATTTGGCAACTCAAGAATGTTCTTGAGTTGCCCCCAAGTGTCCAAAATGCAAGCTTTCTTGATCCAAGGTGTAGCTAGTGAACTCATGCACATTTTTAATGAAAAGGTGATTGAGTTTTGAGGTGTTTTTAATGGTGTTTGAGAGGATGAAGAGGGGGAGGGAGTGAGGGCAGCAGCAGCAGCAGCAAAAGTGAGAGGGAGAGGAGAGAAAATGAGTGAAGATGGTGAGATGAGAGAATAGCCAAGTCAAAGTTAACCCCTCACCTTTCTCTCTCTCACCCATACTTATTTGTTTATTCCCTTCCCTTTTTCTTTTCTTTTCTTTTCCTATTCTTTTCTCTTCTCATTCTTTTAAAATTGGAATAGGAAACCCAAATGAAACCATGGTAGAAAAATGCACAAGTGTGAAAAAAGACTTTGTGCATGCTATGTGCACAAAACACGCTTAATCCGTGATTAGCGATTTTTAATCGCGATTAGCACTAAAATAGTGTCAAATAAATCATAAACTTTCATAATTCGCTTAAATCACATAAAGCAATCTCTTTTTAATAATTTCCATAAATTTTCTCCATTTATCGGTATTTTATTATACCGCCTTCTTAAAATATTCATTAAATTTATTATTTAATTATAAAAATTCCAAAATATAATATTTTATTTTTATGAAATGTCACAATCTTCCCCCCTTAAGTAAATTCGGTCCCCGAATTTAAATTTAAATTTAAACCCCTCAAATACTAAAACATTACAGTAAAAAGTCCAAGCCGTCGGGGTTCCGAAATCATAAATACATAAAACGCATCATAGCGCAATGCATGCGCATGAACAATGAGCAGATAACTCAAAATCAAAACTCCGTCAAGCATCTCACAATCATCGGAGTCATGGTGAAGACACAAATGTCAAATCCAATACGAAAACCAATATGATATAATTCAGAACTATACATGTAAACATCAAATTTATACATGCAGATATCTGAAGGAAATGCATGCCAAACCTTTTTAAGTCGCTGTGCGATGCGCATAACACTGCACAGTGGCGGACGTCTATAGTAAGAAAATAACCATATATGTATATATCTTTTGTTTAATATGTACGTTCCGCCGTTTTAAAAACAATTTAGAAGGGTTTCCTTGTTTTAAACATTTCGTGTCATATCAGACACGTAAGTAAATACTGAGACTATAGCTCCCTTTTTGGAAATCCCTTCGATAACTATCAATGTATGCAAAATATATCCAGGTACCGTCCTCTGACTAGTCCTGCCCAGTACGTAAACAAATAGCAAATATCATAAAAACATACTGCTCCATAAGAAATCAATCCTAAAATGTGCATATGAATGCTATGTGCGTCTGGTGCGCACGGAAATCAAAATCCATATATGTGCCATACATGTGCACAGAAACAACATCTAAGTGCAATGGGTGTGAACGAAACACCTGTCAGAGACAACGTGTGTGCCTGACAGTAAAATCAGGTGCATCTGACATGCACGAAGAATATCGATTTAGTGCATCTGGCGTGCACCCAAATCGTATCTCATACCATGCGCCCAACATGCGCGAAAATCCAAATCAGATGCACCCATCATGCACGAATAAAATCTAAATCATGTGCATCCAACATGCACGAAATCACGAAATCCAATATCAAGCGCCGAACATACGCAAAATCCAATCCAAGCGCGCCAAATATGCGCAAGAATCCAAATCAAATGCACAGAGTGCACGAAATCAACATCAATATCAAAATCGAAATCGACGGTATATAATAAAGCTCAATCCAAATCAGGTATACCGCGGTATATAATCTCACAACCATGTGCATTAGCATGAACAAAACACATGTCAATGCACTACAAGCACATATAAGCTATACCGAGTGCAAAAACCATTTAGAAAGAGTGGAATTCTGTTCTACCCGAACCAAGCTCTGCTGCTTCTTCTAGCTCTCCGCTATCTATAGGAATAGAATCAGTCAAGTGCTCGTCTAGCTCCCGTAAAAAAAGCTATATCCCTCTCCCAACCTTATGGTCGAGCGTCATCGTGTAAATCTGCCTCTTCCCCAGGTTTGCACAAAATAAACCCAACTGTATGAAATCCATGAAATCATAAGCATGTGCAGCCAAGGCACAAAACGATATCAAGTGCAATCTCTGTGCACAAATCATAAATCAACACAACGATGTATAAAGCATATCCCAAGGGTAATAACTATGCACAAAATATAAATACCCAGTAGGTGCAACCATGGTGTACGAAAACAAATATCATGAAACTCAGTCATCAAGACTAAACCATGCGAATAGATCACCCAAAATACCGAAATCCAAGGTGACGGATACGTGATAGTCGAATCACCAAATCACAAGTCATAAATACCGTCGTCGATATTTCCTCCTTCAAAGTCGAGAAGGTGTCGGTGCATCCAATGCTAGCAGAGCAAGATATCTACTTGCCTCCTGTTCATGGTCTTGCGCCTGGTGCTTTTAGGCTCTTGTCTCTCACTGTGCATTGCTAGATATATAGCTCCTCGGCTCAACGACCCAATATGGAATGACGACGGAAACAGTCCCTCTCTGGCACATCCTCTACAGATCTCTGGCCAACTATCTCGTCGATGGTGCCGAACTCTGGCCTGCTGGGTGTACACAATATGACCGCTCCTGGGTTCAAGTCTTCTTATATAGTATTCCAGAAAGGTCCTGTCGAGGTCTCTCTCAAATCTTGTTTCTGCCGAATTGCCCGGAAATCACCACCCTTCACTATATCTGTTTCTTGTTCCGGAACGGCTGCATTTTCATCGTGACTCCTTCTGGAAGATATATCTGTAAGTCCATGTCACGCACCCCACGTGTTCACGGGGAGGCGGAATATATGAAAAACAATTATCAAAGTTTCATAACACGGACTTGAGCACACGGATCGTGTCTAAACCATTACTAGCAAACTACGAGAGGTTTAACTACTCTGATTCAAAGTTATACCTCACGTTACTTGTCCTTCGGGTCTTCATTGCTATCCTCCACACCTCGTAGGCTCTATGGAACATGGGCACCTCAACGGCCTCCTCGAGTCAATGACGATCCACCCGAGAGTCTATAGTCCGAGCTCCTATCTCAAATCTGAGATAACTACGGCATCTAGTTTGCTAATATAGAAGTCCTAGAGGGTGTAGAGTATTTAGATGGGTTACTTAGTCACTTAAACCCTAGGATTCTCAACTCATGAGAGCTTTTAGGGTTTGAGGAAGAAGATGAAAACTTGAGGAGAGAGAAGTGTTTTGTGATTATCAAATGAATTATCTCCCATGATAGAATATCATGAAGCATACAAATATCTCTGATCAATATCTAGAAATATCTTATAAGCTTCATTTAATCCTAATGGTGAATCACCTCATAAGTCATGGTTCATTTAATGAAAACCTACACAACATCCTCCACCTCATTTAGTTTAAATCCTAAAAGGAAATAAACACAAATGAGTCACCTTCTTCTAGAAGCTTCCCGACAAATTACGAGATTGCCCCTCCCATCCGTATTTCCGAAAAACACTGATAATCTTTGACTGAATAAATCCATCTGTATAATACTAAAATCAGGCTTAAACCAAAGCCTGCTAGTATTATCTGCCCGATCATAGTACGTGCACAAGTGTACGTAAGTGATCGCGGACCTGTCGTAAAACCATACGTCCTCTACACCTTTTGCCCGGTGCAGGGAAACTCTCTGTGTGGGACTCTAAAGACTCGACACTACGCTGGCAGTGGGTTTAACCACAGGCCGCAAACAGTACTAGCTGTACGTAACGGTCCCCAGGTAGATGTCGATAAGAAGGACGATGAGGAAACCCATCCGAACTCCTACTGAGCCTGTATGTGACAATCTCCGTACAGTCCGGTCTGTTCGTCTAGGACTATCGCATATCGGGCCTAGGGGGGCGGTAAACTTCAGACCCCTAATAGCGGTATATGTCGTGTCGGTGTGAAGCCCATTACACCTTGAGAAACTACTGGAACCTACCAGTAAATCTCGCTTGCCCTGGCCAGGGACTTTGCGTAATGGCTCTCCATACACAGCGCGATATCAACCCCCAATACCGGGAGAGACGAATCCTGTCTAACCGCCACTGCCTCCAAGTGCTTCGGGACTGCACCCAACTACTATCTGTTTGCACGACTCCTTTGAGCCGTGGTAGGATACTAATCTAAGTACAGTAGGAACACACCCGAGGAGAAGTACCAATGTCAAGTCGACGGACTAAGCTGTACTCATGTCACCTGGGAATTGCTATCTGACGATGGGTATAAAACCAACCTGCAGTTCCCAGCGAGTCCTGTCTGGTGTATCCGTAACCTAACGAGCACCTGCATACTATCTCCAGTATGACATACTGATGGCTGTGGGACAGACCATCTCCCCAACTGGGATGAGAAGCGTACACACCAGTCTACTCCGGAGTATCGATGCCCCGTCTCGATAATACTACGACCAGGGACCTGTATAGGATGTTGCTTATAGACTACCCGGCCCTCACTAGTGTGACTGCCATCACAACGCTGGTAATCAAGCAAAGATCCTAAGGGCTCTACTAATATGTATAAGCGATATGTTAAAAGAAACATATGCACATATTAAAGTAGAAACAAACCAAGTAGCATACTACCATTTTTAGCAAGACTGTCAATACAACTGTGAATATCCCAAGCTTCCATTAAGTAATATACAAATTAGTATGATACAGTAATGGCCTCTAGGGCATAAACACTGACAATCTCCCACTTGCACTAGGGCCATGTGCTGGCATATCGCAGACCTATCATCTCGAATAGCCTCTCGAACTACGTCTGAGGAATGGCCTTTGTGAATGGATCAGCAGTGTTATTCTCCGTATCTGCTCTCTTCACCTCGATCTCCTGGCGATCAACGATCTCCCTGATCAGGTGATACCGCCTTAAGATGTGTCTGGACTTCTGATGGGACCTGGGTTCCTTCGCTAAAGCTATAGCGCAATTGTTGTCGCAATACAGAGGTATTGGATCAACACTGGTAGGAACCACCTGAAGTTCTGTGAGGAACTTCTTCATCCAGACAGCTTCTTTTGCGGCATCGCAAGCAGCTATGTACTCCGCTTCCATCGTTGAGTCAGCAACGGTGTCCTGCTTGGAACTCTTCCAACAGACCGCCCCTCCATTGAGGGTAAAGACATAACCCGACATGGACTTGGAGTCATCCTTGTCACTCTGGAAGCTGGAGTCGGCAAAGGCCTCGATCTGGAGGTCCTTTCTGCCATACACCAAGAACATCTCCTTAGTCCTCCTCAGGTACTTGAGAATGTTCTTTACTGCTATCCAGTGCTTCTCCCTTGGGTTTGCCTGATACCGGCTTACAACGCTCAATGCGTATGCTACATTTGGTCTGGTACATAACATTGCATACATTATAGAGCCTACCGCAGAAGCGTAGGGTATAATCGACATGCGAGCCCTTTCCAAATCAGTCTTGGGAGACATCTCTTTGGAGAGGGTGATTCCGTGACAAGCCGGCAGGTTACCGCGCTTAGAATCTTCCATACTGAATCTTTTCAATATGGTGTCTATGTACCTGGACTGCGACAGTCCTAACATCCTCTTTGATCTATCACGATAGATCTGGATCCCCAGAATGTAGGTGGCATCACCCAGGTCCTTCATGGAGAACTTCTGTGACAAGAATCCTTTGACTGACTGTAGCATAGGAATATCATTTCCTATTAGAAGAATGTCATCCACGTACAAGACGAGGAATACTACAACTCTCCCTACAATCTTACTGTATATGCATGGTTCATCTGGATTCTTGATAAAGTCGAATTCTTTGACAGTATCATCAAAACAGATGTTCCAACTCCGCGATACCTGCTTTAGTCCATAAATGGACTTAAGCAACTTGCACACTTTACCGCTGCTCCAACTCTGAATGAATACCTCTGGCTAATCCTGTTGGATATAGTGCCCTCAGAGTCAATTATTGGATCATAGGCACGTGATTGCAATGATTGAGGAGGACCTATGCCGGTAGGACAGTCTTACTCGAGATGATAGTATGCTATCTGGTTTATCTTTATCATCGTGTACTGCTTTAGGTGACCTTACGAGTCGCTATTACACGGTGATAGAGCCCCTAGGATTCTTGCTTGACTACCAGCAGTATGAGGGCGATCATATACGTGGGAGCCGGGGTCTATAAGCGCATCCTTAAAAGGTCCCTAGTCGTGGGAGTTTTGAGACAGGGCATCGATTCTCCAGAGTAGACTAGTGTATACAGTCGAGACCCCGACGAGGGGCGGTGGCCGGTCTCACAAGCCACTGGTGTCAGTTGGTTCACCTAAGATGTATACAGGTGCTCATTGGGTTATGAGTACACCGGACAGGACTCGCCGGGAACCTGCTAGTTGGTATTATACCTGACGTCAGATAGCAGTTCCCTGGTGACATGTGTACAGGTTAGTTCATCGACCTGAGATCATCATTTGTCTCGTGTGAGTTCCCACTGTGCTTTGATTACTACCCTACCACGGCTCAAAGGAGTCGTGCAAACAGGTTTTAGTTGGGTACAGTCCCGAGCCACATGGAGGCAGTGAGCGGATCTGCAGGGATTCGTCTCTCCCGATATTGGGGGTGAGGTCGCGCTGTGTCTAGGAGAGCCAGAACATGAAAAGTCCTTGGCCAAGGAAGGAGATTTGCTGGTAGGTATTCCAGTAGTATCTCAGGGTGTTCTGGGTTACACTCCGACACGACCTGTACCGCTATTGGGGGTCTGACTTTTACCAACCCCCTAGGCCCGCCATGCGATGCTCATAGACGAACGGACCGGACTGTACGGATATTGTCACTGATAGGCTCAGTAGGGTGTCAGGATGAGTTCGCTCATCGACGTCCCTTTTGGTCAATAGCTGGTGGCCCGTTATGTATTGGCTGATACCTCTGACGTGCTAGTAGTTAAATCCACAGCCATAGTATTGACGAGTCTTTAGAGTCCACCACACTCAGTTACTCAGGTTTCGGGCGAAACGCTGTAGAGGCCGTATGGAGATATGGCAGGGTTCGATCAGATACGTGCGGTATTGCACGGATCGTGATCGGACGGATTTTACTTGCCGGCTTTGGCTTGAGCCGGATCCTAGTATTAGATAGTGTAGATATTGTCTCTTTGCATTTATGTTCAGTGAGAATACAAATGCGGGCATGTACTTGCAGTAGCGGGGTTTTCCTGTAATTTATTACGGGATTTTCTGAAGTTGCCAGTTTGCATTCCGTTCCGGCCGGTTTTCTTTTATTCCTTCACGGCCGGACTTTCCGTTGGAGGGTGTTATTTGCACATTTGCAAATAACATTTTGTGGATGGGTTTCTTGCATAAGTGTGGCTTCATGATTATTCTTTCATCATGAGATGCTTTTTGAGTCCATTCCTTTGTTTTTCATGTGATGGTTTGTGAGTGGATTGAAATGGAAATTGGTGTGACCATTTTCTCATACATACATTCCCTTTCTTCTCTTGGATTTTTCTTCATTTTTTTCTCCACCATAAGCATAAGGGGACGGCCACTTCTAGAGGGAGAAGTGAGGGGATTTTATTTTAGTGGGTGGTGATTTATCTCATCTCATGCCTTGAAAAATTGAGAGCCCCATTTTCCTTCTCTCAAGTTCATTCTTTTCCTCCACATACCATGGCAACTTCTAACCCTAAAGAGACAACCCACTACACTAGTCTACAGCAAATCTTGGACGCGTCGGCTAGCCAACTTCGCGCCCGAGTTGCCTCGGTCCAGAGGTGGGAGCCCGTAAACGAACCCGGCTACGTGGTGCCCTTTCCGACGAGGACGTGACGGACGGAGATTCTGCGGGAGATCGGAGTGGAGACGAAGGCCGAAGGACACGGATCGCTTGGTATAGCTTCTCTACTCTTTTCTAGTTTGCTAGTAGCTAGGTTAATGGCCCGATCCGGGTGAAAAGTGTGCGGTGGTGCCGGTTTGCTAGTTTGCAAAGTTTTTGTTTCCGCGTTTCCGGCGTCGGATCGACGGCCGGGGCGCCGCCGCGGACTTGCATTGGTATCAGAGCCACGCCATTAACCTACTTAGCTTGCTCTAGTATGTTTAAAGCCTCGATCGATCAAAATCCCCAAAACCGTATTTTTGTACATGTGTTCTCTGTCGAATTTTTTTTAGCTCCAAAAATTTTTCAGGTTGTTTCAGAATACTGTGCATGAAAATCTAAGAAATCTGTGAAAATTTGGTCGCGAGATCTCTTTATACCGCCGCGGAACCGCGGCCAAACCCATCCTTGGGCCGCGGTTCCGCCGCTCTTTTAACTGTTCATTGTGCCAAATTTTTCCAGAGGGCTTTAGATTTGGAAATATGGGTTTTGGGATATTATTTTTTGGGCCCAAATTTTCTGTATGTGCTACAGTATTACTTGGGGCCCACTTTGATAATTTTGATCGATCGAAAAGTTTAAACATGTTAGTTCACAGTATTTACATTATATCTGCGACTGTGAATGTCATTTGATCGGTAAATCCAGTCTATCCGCTATAGCCCTTTTAGACGGATTTGCGAACGTGACATTCATGTTGATGTTCTGTGTTGTGCTGTGATGTTGCGGATTGGTCGTGCGGATAGCCTGGTTGCAATATTAGTACAATTTTGTTTTATATGTACATTTGTTATTGCGGGGCGAGTGTCCGACATGTGGACTGCCGCCACTGCCTGTTTGTATTATTCTTTTGGGGCATGACCTGGTTGCGGTCGATGCACCCGTTGTATGTATATTTTACTTTCTGTACTAGGATTGCCCCGCGGAGGGGTGCACGGATAGCCGGGTTCTAGAGGGCAACGAGCCCGCATCTCATGGCGTTGAGACGGAGGGGGCTTTACTCTAGAATTGGCGGGCTATTCGCCGGACTCGTAGGGGGTACAGGTTGACCCAGGAAGGGGTGCCCAAGTTACCGGATTCCGTGAAGTGCTGGGTGGTCCATTCACGTTGCTGAAGGGGGCTGCCTCGCTTCAGGTTTTGGCGGGTAACTTGCCGCGCCCGTAGGGGTCTAGGATCTCATTGCACAGGCTATCCACACTGTAGGGTTTCCTTAACACCTCTATTAGGGTTTAGAAGCATTATACATGCTATAACAATAAAATTTTGAGGTGCTAAGCAAACTATACTATGAATCGAACTAGAATATATGAAGTAACTATTAATAGTATCAACAATTAAGACTTAAGTTATACTAAGTGATGAGACTACAACCTTTGTAGACCTCTTTGGAAGACTCCTTGGCTTTGAAAGGGTTCGCTTGATCAACTCCTCGTCCACGACGATCCACCCGAAGCACTTTGCCCTAAGCTTGATGCTTCCTTCGATCTTTGAAAAACTTGAAGCACAACACCCTACACAAGATAGCTAAGGTTGTGTAGGATGATGAAGTGTTTGCTATTCTTATTTAATACCTTTTCTTTTCTTTCTCTAACTCTATTTTAACATTTAAAAGAGAGCTAGGGTTTTGAGGAAGAAGATGGCTCTCTCTTTTTCTTTTTGGAGTGAAAATGATAATGATCAAAAAGAAAATGAGAGAGAGAGAGAGAGATCTTATCATAACCATAACTATAGTTAAATATAATATCTAGATATTTCAATTTTAGGTTAAAGGCAAAAGGAAAAGAAACCATGGTTGAGTTAAATTCAACCATGAAAATGTGTAGAAAAGTGTAGAAGAAATGACTCATTAATCTTTTCTTTTGCCTTTAATCTTTATTAAAAATATCCATATATTATTTTATCTACAATATGATTCTTATATTGCCATCCTCTTTGTATCATCAACCATGATACTTATCATGTATGTATGTATGTATGCACATCATCATGTACATATACATGCATGTATCCATAAGAAGAAAAGGATTTAAATAAATAATATAAAAGCCAATATTAAATCAACACTTGATTTAATAAATTGGTCATATCTTATACGACCCGACTAATATTAAATGCCCGATTAAAATACGGTATCTCATACTAGTATTTAATCGAGGCTCCGCACATATCTCATATGTGCACCACTTCGTTTCGCCAGAGCCGAGAAACTTCTATGTGGGACTCTAAGACTCGTCAATACGCCAGCAGTAGATGATGATCATATCAAACACCTACAAGCCGCAAGAGGTCAGCTAAACGTAACGGCCACCCGGGTATTGAGCGATCAGAATAAGAACAATCGAACCTGTCAAAACTCCTGTCAATCCATCCGGCAACACTAACCGTACAGTCCGGTCTCTTCGTCAGATATGCTGCATATCGAGTCTAGGGATGGAATCGTCGACCCCAATAACTCAATAAGTCATGCTGGTATATGGTTTATAACAGATCGAGAAACTTACTGATAACACTTATCAGTAATATCTCAGCAGCCCTGGCCAGGGACTTCCCGTTATAGCCAATCGTGCACAGCACAGCATCAACCCCCAATACCGGGAGAGACGAAACCCCTCTTATCGCTCACTGCCTCCATATGCCTCGAGACTATACCCAAAATCCACCTGTTTGTACGACTCACTAGAGCCGCAGTTTGGTGGAGATCAAAGTACAGTGGGAGGACACACAAGACTCTATGATGATCTCGGGTCTACAGACTAACCTGTACCAGTGTCACCTGAGAACCGCTATCCGACGTATGATATAATACCATATAGGAGTTCTCGGTGAGTCCGTTCAGTGTACCCAGTCTCACTGAGCACCCGTATACTATCTTCGGTGTCAACACACCAGACGGATATGGGATCATCCATCGCCCATCATATGGAACAAGAATGGTATACGCTAGTCTAAACTGGAATATCGATGCCCTGTCTCGATATACCTACGACTAGGAACATTTCAAGGATATGCTTATAAACTACAGATGTCCCACTAGTATGATCCGCATCATAATGCCAGTAGTCAAGCCAATATCCTTAGGGCTTTATCAACATGCACCAAATGAATATAAACATGATCAAGTGAACATATGATAAAGTAAAACCAGATAGCATACTATCATATCGAGCAAGACTGTCCTCCGAATATATATATTTATATACACATCAGTACATACACTATCTCATAATGGCCTCTAGGGCATACATATATCCAACAATCTCCCACTTGCACTAAGGCCAGTTATTGGCATATCTCATACCCAACATCTCAAAAAGTCGCTCATGCTGCGGCTGAGGGAGGGCTTTGGTGAATGGATCCACAGCTTTGTTCTTTGTGTCTACTCTCTTAATCTCGATCTCGCGGCGATCAACTATCTCCCGGATCACATGATATCGCCTCAGGATGTGTCTGGACTTCTGATGGGACCTAGGCTCTTTGGCCAACGTCATAGCCCCATTATTGTCATAATACAGAGGTATTAGATCAATAATGCTTGGAACTACTCCTAGCTCCGCGATGAACTTCCTCATCCAGACGGCTTCCTTGGCAGCATCATTTGCAGCAATATATTCAGCTTCCATCGTTGAGTCTGCAACGGTATCCTGTTTGGAACTCTTCCAACTCACCGCCCCTCCATTGAGGGTAAATGCAAACCCTGAGATAGACTTGCTATCATCCTTGTCACTCTGGAAGCTCGAATCGGTAAAGGCCTCCATTTGGAGATCCCCGTTACCGTATACCAAGAACAATTCTTTAGTCCTTCGCAAGTACTTAAGAATGTTCTTCACAGCAATCCAGTGATTCTCCCCTGGGTTTGATTGATACCTGCTTACTACACTAAGTGCATAAGCAACATCAGGACGTGTACATAATATCGCATACATTATTGATCCTACTGCCGAAGCATAGGGAATAATGCTCATGCGAGCTCTCTCTATATCAGACTTTGGGCAATCGTCTTTTGAGAGAGTGACTCCGTGGCAAGCGGGTAAGGCACCCTGCTTGGAGTCTTCCATACTAAATCTCTTTAGGATGGTGTTTATGTACTTGGTTTGGGACAATCCCAATAACCGTTTGGATCTATCCCTATAGATCCGTATACCCAATATATATGTGGCATCTCCCAGGTCCTTTATGGAGAACCTTTGTGATAAGAATGATTTGACTGACTGTAGCATATGAATGTCATTTCCTATCAGAAGTATGTCATCTACGTACAATACGAGGATTGCGACATTTCTTCCTACAGTCTTCTTATAAACACAAGGTTCATCTGGATTTTTGATGAAATCAAACTCTTTGATAACATCATCAAAACAGATATTCCAACTCCGTGATGCCTGCTTTAATCCATAAATGGATTTAAGCAGCTTACATGCTTTTTCGCTGCTCCCACTATCAATGAATCCTTCTGGCTGATCCATATAAACGCATTCTTCTAAATCACCATTTAGGAATGCAGTCTTAACGTCCATCTGCCAGATTTCATAGTCGTAGTGAGCAGCAATAGCAAGTAGGATCCGAATGGATTTAAGCATGGCTACCGGAGAGAAAGTCTCGTCATAGTCCAAACCTGGTCTTTGACGAAAACCTTTCGCTACCAACCTTGCCTTATAGGTCTCTACCTGTCCATCTACACCGATCTTTCTTTTAAAGATCCATTTGCATCCCACAGGTTTTATCCCGGAGGGTACATCTTCCAAAGTCCAAACTTTGTTGGTGTACATGGACTCCATTTCGGATCTCATGGCATCCAGCCATTTCACAGAGTCACCACTCGTGATAGCCTGATGAAAACTGGCAGGGTCATCATCATCCATGATGCAATCTTCTCTATCACCATCAACAGAGAAACCGTAGTATCTCTCCGGTGGGCGAGAAGTCCTTCCAGATCTACGGAGTGGCTGAGGTTCATTAGATTCTGTTATAACTTCAGGTTCAGCCAAGTTGTCATTTGTAACTTGTGTTTCTAGAACTTCTTCTAGATCTACCACATTGCCATTTGTATTGTTTGAAAAAATCTCATCTTCTAAAAAGGTGGCATACTGAGAAACAAATACTTTTTGTTCCTCTTTGTGGTAGAAAAGATACCCAAACGAATGTTTAGGATGTCCTACAAATATACATTTGACTGATCGTGTCTCGAGTTTGTCTGGATTCTGCTATTTAACAAAAGCCGGACAACCCCAAATCTTAACTCTTTTAAGAGATGGTTTCTTCCCATGCCATATCTCATATGGAGTGGTAGACACGGTCTTGGTTGGAACTTTTTGTAAGTCGATGTACAACACCCCACGACTTGCGGGGAGGCGGAAATATGAAAAATGATCTTGTTCTTTGCTTAAAACATCGACTAACCGCATGAATCGAAGCTAAACAATAACTAACAACTAACATAGGAGTTCTAAACTACTATGTGAAGTGATTATACCTGTAGAACCGTGTCCTTCGTCTTTACGAACTCCACCTCCTCCTCGACCTTCTCCAAGTAGTAGACGATCCACCACGAGAGCTTTACTCCAAGCTTTGCCTCTAAACTTGAGGCAACTAGGTTTCTTCAAGTGCTAATCAAAGAACCTAGATGATATAGAGTGAGGGTTATGGATTAAGTAGTCTAACTAATCCTTGTACTCAACACATGAGAGGGGAGGATTAGGGGTTTGAAGAGAGGAAGCTTGAGGAGAGAGAAGGTGAGAAGAATAATTGATATGAGAAAATGAGTTATCATAATATATATGAAGCATTAAGATTTATCAATAAAAGAAAAACAAATGATGAATAATCATGCTTCATAAATATCTAATGGTGATTCA